>OZ020507.1:46434202-47684202 GCA_963971375.1 Platycheirus rosarum
CATCATCATAAAAGCACAGAATAAATAAGGAATCCTTTGATAAACACACAAAAACAACTAACAAATAAAAAAAACTATTCGATTACTACTGAATGCAAAAATTTCAATCGAGAAAACAAAAGTTTACACCTTCCTATAAACAAACAAAACCACTGTGTTAACTTTTAATATTGTCTCTATACCTACTGGCTTAACAGTAGTTGGAACACGTATCTTAATTTTAGTACCTACCTTCCTTCCAACCTTATTATAGGTACCTAAATCCTTTATAAATTCCATTGGTCCCATATTGGGACGTATAAAGGTCCTTTTACCTAGCATTATTGCCATACTGCTGATTCCGACGAATCTTTATGCCAGTTGTTCAAATTTTTCCATACCAAAATGAAAAGTTAACTGAAAAAAGTCCTTTGTATCTTTCTATTAGCAAATTATATTATAAACAGTAAGCAGCAAGTGGAAAGATAATACTACACTAAAAAACTGCAAAAGCTAACAATCCTATATATTTATGTGTTTATCCCTTTGTCGTGACGCATGTTCGTTCGAGCTTCACCCCAAAACGATTCTAAGGAAGTTGCACGTCATACAAAAAATATTAAAATAAAATCTTTGTCAAAAAGACGCCTGCACTTAAAAAGGATTAGCACATAAGAGCAAGTACGTGCGACCCAGTCGTGCCTTTTTTTATTATTTTATTCGTGTCGTGATTTTTTTTATTTTTAGTTTTCTTTAACATTTTTTTTTTTTTTTTTTTTTTGAAATTTTGGTATGCGGTTTTTTAGAGTTTATTAATATACTACTCTGATCATAAAACTTAAACTTTGATTAGTTTTAAAAATAGTAATTTTTTCAAAATAAAAAATTCAAAAATTAATTATAATCAGAAAAAATAAAATAGTTATTTAAAATTTTGATATGTACAATTAATTCGGCTACATTGATCTTCTCAAACATAAAATTTGACAGAAATTTAAAGAGCCGTTACCAAATAAGTCATAAATAAAAAAAAGAAACCGTTATATGAAAGGTATTTACCGTTAATAAATTTTTCCGATATATTTAGTTTTGATAAAATGATAGCCAATAGCCACTAACACCAAAATACACTTAAAATTTCCATCAAAATCGTTAGAGCCATTTTCTAGATTAAATAAGCTTTTCCTTAACGACGAAGAGTAAGAAATGATAAAGCCAAAAGTGACGAATTAGGAGGCAAAGTTGCTTAAATAAATTATTAAACTTAATTTTTTTGTTTTATTTAGCGCGTACAAACTTTTTTTTTTGTTACGGATTGCCTGCTTTTGGGGTAAGCCATTCACGGATATTCTGGTTTTCAACCCACGGGTAGACTCGACTTTTGCGGAGGGGTTTCCCAAAATTTTTTTTGAAAGAACCTTCTCCTGGGCAATTACAAACAACTGGAAAATTTGAATGAATTCCTTCGTTTACATTTTTCACACCACTTTGACATTATTGGAGTTTTAGTAAGGATCCCTAATTTCTTTGTAAAAGTAATATAGCCCATGTCACCCGGGGATAGTGTAGCTTCCCAACAGTGAAAAAAGTTCATTAGCTTCGGAACCTATTCAATGCAAACAAACAATCAAGTCTTTCCTCTTTATAATATTAATTGGGACTAGAGAATTGGCGACCACGAGTGACATTGTTGGTCGTAACTTCGGTTCTAGACATCGGACAGCAAACAGATTTCTTGTGCACTCTCCAAACCTGTCCTTAGGTCTCCTAAAAATTTCATTCATACGAATCGAGCCAAAAAAAAAAAAAATTGTTGGTGGCCAAACATAATTTGGATTGTTCTTTATATATATGTAATAATATATTATTAATTATAAATTATAATTATATTAATTCTTAGAAGAATTAGAAGGAGAGGAAAGATTTTTTTCGGGACAGTAAATCGACTAAATCTTACTTAAAACTTTTTGCTTTGGAATAAAACGTCAATCGACAATTTTGGTTTTAAATTGCTCATCTAATACTAGAAATGGATGAAAATACCATCAATTAAAGTCTTGATGGCGTATAAATCTTCATATTTGGTCTAATTTTTTTTTGGATAGCTCTAGATTTCATTTGCCTTTTTCACCAAGAATGGAAACAATAAAACGACTTCGTATCTTAGAACCTAAGCTGAAAACATTTCCATAGAAATCCTGAATAACTTTATAAAAACATTAGAAATCCAAAAAAGCTCAACCGACTTAATTTCCATAGGAAATCTAGACTTTTGAATGTAAATGTGAAGACAGTAGTATAAATTTAACAAACATTAATGTAAATATTAAAACAGGTATTTTTTGAACTCGCATTTCAATAAAATAAAGTTTTTTGTAGTCTCTTCTCGTTTCTTATTTAATAAGAATGATCCAAAGAAAAGGAATAATTCAAAAGAACATCATAGCGTCTTTGAAAATATCCCCGAAGGATTCTAGTTTTTCACACCTCGAGGGCTTGCTCTTATCATAAACCTACGTTCTTAAACGTTTGAAGATACTTAAACATAAACGTACTTATTTTTGTTTTTACAGTCTAATTTGAATTCCCAAAAAATGCCATAATTTTTATGCAAAATTAAATTGTATTCCCTAAAAGTCAACAGACATTTCAACGTTTTCCTTTATTTTTTGTCACTTTTGTGTACCGTTCCTTGCAGGCATCCGCATCATCGCTTTATTTTTCGGAATCCTTTAAAATGAGGGAGACAAATAAAAAAAAATCCAATACATAGCCCAAGGGATTTGGTTATTTCAATTTTTTTAAGGATTAACCGAGCTCGTGATGTGTGTGTATATTTGACAAAGGGGCAAACAAAATCCTCATTATACGAAAGGACTGAACGAGAATTGGCAATTCGGTTTTGATGTGCGTTCTGCCACCGCTCCCCAGCCATTCGTCTTCTTCTTCAAAAGTGGGTCTAAGTGAAGTGGAGGAATAACAACATTAAGCCCCATCACCTGTCTTATGATGTGTAACAAACACTTCTTTTTTAAGAGGACACGCATAGGTGTAAGGGAAACCATGAATTTAAGCTAACACAATTAAAAAAGAAAGAAACAGTATGGCGCCCGGGTTAACACGACGATAATACCTGGTTTGGAAGTTATCGAAAACAATATTGCTGTTGCGACACAAAATTAAAAGTCCTTGCAAGGATTAATTTCAGTGTTATTGTCTCTTTCTTTCATCACTTAGCTACATATGGGAGGGGGGGAGGGGGCGTGAATAAAAATGTTTAAAGAAAAATATAATCAGAATGTTGATGGAAGGCTTAAATATGAACACATCGTCTTAGTCTTACTGGTTCCTGGTTTATCCTTCAACTGAAATGTAATGAAGACATCATTTCGACGGCATATGCACCATTCTACTAATCCTGTATGTCGTATGGGTATATAGGTACCTCTACCTATATCTTTATCTTCGTCTTATCCCTGATGACTTTGTGATGTTGCTGGCAACATCCAGCTAAAGCTGGAGGGCAATTAATTAATTTCTATGGGAATATCAAGGCAAAATTTTGAGAGAAGAATATGGGGATTAGGGAAGATATTAATATCCTACGGTAAGTAAACACTTTTAATTGTGAGTATTCGAAGGGAAAAAGGGCAAACCAGGATGATTTTGACCCTTGCGTTAGAAGAAGCAACCGTTTGCAAACAGAAACCGCTTGAGAGGTTTGAGGGCTGTGGTTGCGTGTGCTGTTCGGCTGTTGCGGAAAGATATAGCTAAATACTTTGGCTTTCTTATTATGTATTCCCTTTAATGTTTGGCTTTCACCTGAAATTAATTAGATGTTATTTTGTCTGACGTTGAACACAGAACAAACTTATGAGTTACATTATATCAAAAATGGGTTTTGGATTAGGAATGATAAAATTATTTAACTTTTTTTTTATTATACTATGCTTTTAAACATCTTATATTTCTTCCAGTTCTTCCAATTTAATGTATTTTTAGTACTTCCAGGAAGTGTAGGATAGTAACTTATAATAGAAAAGCAATACATTCACGGCTAACTGGAAGATACTTTGAACAAACACAAACATTGAAGATTGCCTTTCTTAACTCCGTTTTTTAGCGAAAAAAGTAAAAAAACCCTTTCTTGAACATACCTTCTCACTGCTTCATTCTCACTCCTTCGAGCATGTCAGAGAAGAAAAAACTAGATAACTAGAAAGATAAAAAATAAAATTACGAAAAAAAACTACCTATTCAACTAAAATTCCCAATAATGCCATTTTCTCATTGTACACACTGTAAAACACCCATCTGGCCTCCAGGGTTCTTCTTTAACCCACCCTCTACTCGAATGCAATTTTATTCTCTAACACTCAAAAGTGATTCGGAAAATTAATATCCCTGAGGAATGGAGGAAATGCGCACTTTTTGTATTTATTGTCGGATATATCCTTTTGTTTTGCTTCATCTTACTCTTTTGCGCACAAGTTAGTTGTTTCTTTTGCACACACTGAAATATAGTACAATTCGTTTCGAATTTGGATCCTTGCAAAAACTACACTATACATTTCTATCGCAGAGGTAGCCGCATTGAAGTAGGTGCATGTTTTGCGATTTACGTTTATGTTTTGCTGTGCAGTCTTCCGGTTGTTTTTTTCTCTTTTTTTTGTATTTCTAGATTTGAAGGACGATTGTAGTTTGGAGCTATAAGAATCAAGTACCGAATAATGGGAACACCTAGGTTGGAAACTAAATCAACGAGTAAAGAATTCATCACGTTAAAACTCGTCTATTAATTTCCTGAAATTGACAATAATTATTCGGACTTTACTTAAAGTGTTTAGTTTGCTTAAAATTCGAAATTCCAGAAGAAATACTACTTTCTTTGTCCGTTAAAAGGGTTCATATTGGATTTATTAAAAAAATATCTAAAATGCTTTTAAGCAAAGTACAAACTAAAATTTCCGTTTTAAGTCTAGTATTTTATGAGAGTATCAAAAGGAAATCAAAATTACTAACCTGGCCCCATTTTTTAATTTAAATTATTTCATTTTCCATTGGTTTCTCTCGGGGATCAAATTATTGTGTAATCCATGCAAAATTTCAGCAGCAATCCTCTCCGATTCGAGATTTTAGAGAATGTGAGAGTTAAAACTAAAACAAATAAAATACACACTCCATATTTATACCTGCTATTATTGGTACTATCATTGTATATACAATACATTCTATAGTACTCTCATGAGACAGCATTTTTTAATTAGGTGCTAGACCGCTATGTCTGGCGCTAAAATCGCCATTTATGTAGGTATAAATATAGAATATGAACGAAGCCCAAAAGTGTATTATATTTATCCAAATGTTCTCGTCTCCACTATTAAGAGGTAGGATCAGGTTTGCCTTCAAGATTGCAAGAAGCAAAACGACATCCATGATAGTAATAAAGAATGTATAAATACAATGATACTATGTATAAAAATGCAAGTTATGCATTTGTGTAGATTAAAATAAATTGCACGACTGGATCGGATCGTACGTACTTGCTCAAATGTGCGATCACATCGTCGAATAAAATTTAAAAAAAACAAGGCTAGTTATAAGTATACCTAGATATAAGATATGAGGTACATTTAACAATAATTTACTTTTTGAAATTAAATTAATTAAAATAGGTAGCTTAATTTATGTTTGTTGGATCGATAAACTCATAGAATTTGTTTAGGATATTATTTCAAATCGGCGCGGCGCCGTCACAATTGATTGCCATACGGGCTCGTTTTATGGCATTTTTCATCACTTCAGCGAGAACTTCCGGCGACAGATTCTCGCACTCGTGTCGAATGTTGTCCTTGAGGGCTTCCAGAGTTTCGGGCTTGTTCACGTAAACACGGGACTTCAAAAAACCCCACAAAAAAAGTCTGAAACGGTTTAATCGGTTGATCTTGCGGGCCAGTGCAAATCACCAAAACTAGAGATGGGGCACCCCGGGAAAGCCGCCTTTAGAATATCGGTTCATGTCGGTTCCAAGGCTTGTACACTTGTATTCTGCATCTGTCTTGTCCACAAATGTCAAAACAGATTTGACATTGGCGCCCATTTGCAAAAATGAGAGCATCTTCCAATAGGGTGATTTCTTTTTGACCACCTTGTATAATAAGGTTGGAAGGAAGGTAGGTACTAAAATTAAGATACCTATTCTAAGCACTGTGTAGTGCCCCGTGGCTTAGTGGTTAGTGTGTCGGACTGCTAAGCGAAAGAACCTGGGTTCAAATCCAGCTCATAGCCACCTTTTTTTCTGGGGTACTGCCTCTTGCGAGGAACTCGCCTCCAAGAGTAAAATTTGTCTCGAAAAAGTGCATCTCAATCTCATGTAGCCGTTCGGACTCGGCGGTAAACTGTAGGTCCCTTCCATTCTTGCAGAGTAACAACACACACACAGGAATGATTGAGAGTATAAGTCACTAGGCCTTGGCTCCTTAAGGAGTTGTCCCGCCAATAAAAAAAAAAAAAAAAAAAAAAAAAAAAAAAAAATTTAAGCACTGTGGAGCGAGGTGGTATAGACAATATTAAAACTTAACACAGTGGTTGTTTGTATACAGGTGTACAATTTTGTTTTCTTGACTGAATTTTTTGCATTCAGTAGGCAATCGAGTATTTTTTTTATTTGTTAGTTCTTTTTGCGTGTTTATGTGTTTATCATAGGTTCCTTATTATTTATTTTGTATGCTGTATGCTGTTATGATCATGAAATGCTTTAAAATAAATAACGATAAATAAATAATAATAAAAGTAACGAAGTTTGCTTTCATTAGAGTAGTAGATAGGGTTTAACCAAGCAATATAAAACAAAATTTAGTGGAAAATATTAAACAAATAAAATTTGTATGAAATCAAAAAAATACTACTCATAGCGTGTTTTGGAAAAAATGTTGTAAGCCATCTTACTTCTGTTGCAGTTTTCTATTATCTGAATTTTTCATTTCAAAATCGTTTGACTAGTTTTTTCAAAAAAATGTTTTTTTATGAAAAACTTTTCGAAAACATATTTTAATTTTTTTGATCAATTTAAAGAAATCTATAGTTTATACAAGGTGAAAAATTAAAAAAAAAAATTCTGTAGATTCGTTTTCAAAATATTCAAAAAACAAAATAATTTAAAAAAAAAATTATTAAAAATAAAAAAGAAATAAGAAAGTTTTATCAAAATCGTAAGAGCCATTTTCGAGAAAAATAAGTTTTTCATTAAAAGTTATATGGCAGGTACCGTTAGTTTTGGAGCTAGAATGCCAATTCGAAAAACAGTCAGGCAGAGTACTCTAAAAATACTATGTACCAAGTTTGAATCAAATCGGCCCAAGCGCTTAGGCTGTGGGAATCGATACGGGCAGACAGGCAGGCAGACAGACAGACAGAGAGAATTTTCTGGCCCACTTTTTCGACTTCCCTATTTTCGTAATGTCATGCTTGATTCTTAAAATTTCTTTTTACGAATGCATAACTTACCTTATAGTCCCTATAAATCGCAAGTAAAAATTAAGATAACAATCAAATATGCCATTACGAAATTTTGCATGCCAGTATCTCAAATATGTTTCTCTATACATATATGAGATACTGGCAAAATTTTGTCTCTCTGTGTGTATTTACGTATCGTATGTACATATGTATTTTGGATTATAGCTTTAACGTTTGGGCTAAAAAAAAAAGTTAGTTGTCTGAAAAGTTGGTTTAAGGACGATAATTTTACGTGATAACTTCATAAGAAAACATTGATGACACCTCAGAGTCATCAAAAAAAATTACCCACAAATATTAATAATACAATAACGCATTACCCGAACGCATTCTATTTCTTGTCAGCACGAGTCATGTTATTTTGTGTGTGTAGGGTGTCATCGATTTATAAGACGTTATCGCGTCAAAAAAATAAGGAGATGGGCTAAAAGCCACCCATAGGGCATGTTTATTTTCTTCGACTTTTTCGAAAACTGGTTAACCGATAACAATCAAAATCGATATTTTAGCAGACTTAGGTAGCCAAAATAATGTCGCTGTACAAACATTTTTAAAAGTTTTTTTTTTAAATTATTTCTTTTAAATCAATATATTGAAAACGGATAAGTGGATTCATTTTTAAATTTTGTTTTTAGACGTGGATTATTTTTGTGCTCAAACTTGCATTCATGAGTATATATACATATAATAGGAAAATGCTTAAAACTTTGTAAGTTGCTTCTAAAGGTGTGTCTACAACAAAGAATTTTTTTTTTAAACATTTTTTTATTCAGTGACTTTCAGAAGGAAAATATTAAATCCTAGTTTAGAATTTAAATTGAGCTAGAAATCTTTTTAGCGGCAACACGAATCTTTTAAAGCTATATAAACGGATAGAAATAAACGAATTGGTGTTTTGAAATTAGCTGATTTTAAAGTTTATTTGTCGAAATATTCAAGTTAAACAACAAGTAATTAACAACAAAATTTGGAGTTAAAATTAATCCGTGTTTTGAAAAAAAATTTACACAGGGTTGATAAATATTTAAGTAGAAACTTATCAAGTCAAGCATAACATTGAGCTTTTGAAAAGTTTTTGAGTGAAAACTTGACATCAAAAAATGCCGTTTTCCCAAATTTTACTCAACAGTTATTTTGGTGCCAAATGCAACCTCAAACACAGAATCCTTTAAATATTTTCAAGTTCTCTCCTTTTTTGGAAATATTGATACACTACCACTATTAGTCCAAATTTCTACAACCTTATCGTGGATTCACTATCCAATTTATATCATTCTGTCTTATTTCAGTCTTCAAAACAAAAGTCATACAATATGTTAGTTCACTCTTGTGTTCTTTATAAAATATTTACTTTTTGTTTCCTAAATGGACGATGGTTTCAAGTTTTTTTTGCGGCAATGTCTACTCACGCATTGACTCGAAATAAATCCATACAGTCTCAACTATCAAGGCATAAGAACTGAACACGAAGGAAAAATGAGAACGTTTCTCGTAAATGGATAGAAATGGGAAAGTTTTATCCTTTCAGCCATATAATATATCTGCCCTACTTTTCTCATTAATGTTTCTTCATACATCCGGCTCGTATCCGTTTGCACGGTTTTTGCCTTCCTATATCGCTTAGGACTCTATGAATCCTCTCCATCGGTCGTCCTTTATGTGTAGTGTTAGTGTATAGCTTGCTTATTTGTTGTGATTAGTTCTTGTTAGCGCCACCTTCTTTGTCCTCAACCGAACTATAGCGACTTAAATCTGATTGTTTGGCTACGCCTTACGGCGCGCGGCCAAATTTGGAATTAGCCTTCTTTATAGTCTATTCTAGTCTTATCCTTTTTCGATGTGTTCCATGTATGTGACTAACGAAATATCGACGTTGCAGTATCGAAGGTAATTAATATTATCGAGGACTATCCATTTAACGTTTGCCGAATAAAAACCAAACCTTATGTTGCGACAAAGGGTGCAAAATGGGATGAAATGATTCTTTTCACTTGCTCATCCCGCTCCGCCCACCGCACCTCCCGTCTATCCATCAGCCATGTTCTTTCTAATTCCGGAAAGTATATTTTGCAAAATAAGTAAACAAGAAATCCCTAATCAGGATGCTTTCCTGTTTCTAACTTTGGGTGTATTTGTTCAAGATGCTGGCTGAGGAGTTAGTTGGTGGGGGAGGCGGGTGATGAGTTGTTGCTTGCCTTCGGCCAAAGGCGAATTTAAGATTCTATTTTTGACATGATATTATACATGATGGGGAGATTAATTAAGACTATAAAGTTAAATGACATGAGGGGTGGGGGGTAAGGATATGGGATAAGGTATGTTGTTTTAGATATGGTATATCGTTACCAAGTTGATGCGAACGAATTAATCCCCTCGTAAGCGGGTGTGGGGATGTGTGTTGTGATACAAATTATAATCACTTTATCAGGATAATAGTGATTTCAGGGTTCTTAGGTTAGGAAAATATTTTTGTTGTGGTTAAATAAGGATACCTATCTACTTATATATTAATGACAACCAACTGAAATACATATATGTACATATTTGTGGGTCTGATGTTTTTATGTAGCTAATAAAATTCAATATGTAGGTATTGACATTATCTAATAATTACATGAATATCTAAGGTTATCAAATGTCGGGAAACGGTTGTAATACCAAACTCTCAAAGTTCCTTGTAAATTTTCTTTGATGAACATCGCTTGTGTCTCTATATCCAGCTAAAGAGGAGTTGCATAACCCTTTAATTCCAGTTGATTAAATTTTAAATTTTAAAAGCCCTAATAAGCCCATCAAATGTTGCCTTCTTTTGTAAATCTAAATATTATTCCTGAAACACAAATAAAAAAGTACATTGCCTTAGGAAAACATATTAATGCTAAGCCATTCCATTGCATTCCCACAGGGCATATTACCTACATTTATAGAAAAGGTCTGGCTATATTTGTGGTCCAGGTGCGGTAACCTAACCTAAATTATCTTCACAAATTATTCCGGAGTGGGTAGCTGTTAACACTTGATCTTATATTCGTTTACCACAGGAACGTCCCCAAGGAAACGCTCTGGTCAAGTGGATAATATGTGACGAAACAAAATGAGTGAAATAAAGAACATTATTATACTTTCATTTGTTTCACTCAAGTTTTTTTAATTAAGGAATACCCACTTGCCCTTTGAAATCAGTGCTAAGAAAATGTGAGTCTTTACGCATCAATAAACTAAAAATAAGGCGTTTTTTTTTCTTTGAAGAAACATAGTCTTATCCTTGTTAATGAACACAAAGAAGTTTGTCAGGATTATGTTCTTTTTGGAGGATGAATCTGATCCAGGATGAGGGAAAGATGTGTTAAGTAATTAGAAAAATAAATGTAATTCTTTTGAAAATTTGTTTTTCTTTTTTCTCTATGATGCGACGATGTGTCGAGGATAACAGCTTTAGAGAATAAGCAACGAATACATATATGTGGATTCTGTCATTTTAATTAATTATTTAATGTTTTTACTCAAGTCTGTTTTTGTTGTCTGTGGATTTTTTATTCCTAGTCCCAATCTAAATCATGTACCATCTAATGTGAAATATATGGGATTAAAGTGGATTTCATACTTCTTGGGTCGACTGCTTCTTTTACTCTCAGTAACATTATGTAACATGAAGTCAAAAGAAATTTACTAAGATCAGTTTCATCATGATAACAAAGTACTCTTGACTTGAGTGATAAGTGAGCAAACTTATTTTTCTTAATGATTCCAATAAAAACTTTGCACGAGAGTAAATTGTGAACGACATATCTGAAATGACAGCAGAAAAACATACATACATAGAACCATTTGGGAAATATTTGTGAGTGTGTACATAGGTTCCTAGGCTAAGGATATACATATGTATTTAAAAAAAATATTTTAAGGAGACAATTTTATATTTGAAGTAAACTCCTTTCTTGAACAAAAAAAAATTGAAGTTAGAAGTAGACATTAGGGAAAATAGTTTTCTCTTTTATATATTTTAAACTTAATCTTACTGTATTTCCTGTTTCGGTTTAAGACTTTATCATTTTTGTTCTCAAGTGTGTATGTTTCTAGATGTTAGTTAGTCAACAAGAAACGATAAACCAAAATGGGATTCATTTATGACTGACTCAATAATTCTGATATTTTGTTTGCAAAAATGCCACTTATATTGATCACTTTCGCAAGGAGATTGACTTTCTCTCTCTCTTACCACAAAGATTACAACAAAGCAAAAAGAAATTATAAAAAATCTTATAAACATTTGTGCAATGGTCAATGTGAGCAGAAAAGACAACCCATACTGGCGTGCCAAAAAAGGGAACAGAAATCAATAAAACAAAATTCGTAAAAAAATCGCATGGAATTCTTCTTCTTCCCTCTAGCAAGGGCGCCGTTTTGTCACCGATTCTAATTCGGTTGGAAAATATATGTATGTATATCAACATTGGCGGATAGAGGGGGTGGCAAAGTGGGGGAAATTTCCCCCTTACCCTGGGAAACTCCTCATTTCTCTTTTATAAATTTGTTTTTTTTTTTATTAAAATTTTTGCTACCTACTTAAATTCCTGTATAAGACTACAACACGAAAATGCATCTTGTGTGCCTTGTGTTTTCAGTGCCTCGCGGATTAGTGGTTAGTGTGTCGGACTGCTAAGCGAAGAGCGTGGGTTCGAGTCCCGCCCAAAGCAATCATATTTCCCGGGGTACTGCCTCTTACGAGGAACTGACAAACTCCAAGAGTAAAAATTAGTTTCGAAAAAGTGCATCTCACGTAGCCGTTCGGACTCGGAGGTAAATTGTAGGTCCGTTCCATTGTTGCAGATTAATATCACACAGAAATGGTTGAGAGTATAAGTCACTAGGCTTTGGCTGCTTAAAGAGCTGTCGCGCAAATAAATTTACTTAATTTTTTTATGTGTTTTCATCTCCGAAACAACGCAACTTTAAGTGCGTTGAATTGTTGAATTTCATCGCAAAATCATCTTCAGTGACGAAGCTAATTTTTGGCTCAATGGGTTGGTCGAAAAGCAAAATATGCGTAATTGGTCGGGTGAAAATCCACACGCCTTATGAGTCACCACTTCATCCACAAAAAATTACAGTTTGGTACGGTTTGCATGTCAGCGGCGTTATTGGGCCATATTTTTTCGTGATTGTCGATTATTTTTGGCCCGAATTGGAAGATATGGACTTGGACGACATGTGGTTTCAACAGTATTGTGCCACAATCCACACAGCATACCTTAAATTTTATTTAAAAAAAAAGTTGTCAAGTCCTTAAAATTTTGAGTAATGTTCGGGTATCAAGATATTATTTGATGAGACAACCGATATATCTCACCTTTCCCATCAAAGTATTGTCTTACGATACATGCACGAAGTTAATATTCGTGAGGATTTTGTAATTTCCACGGATATATTTGAGGAAATAGCTTATTCCAAAACTGACGAAGAGAAGTGCCTGACATTGTTGTGGCAATGCTGAAAAAGGTTAGTAATTGCCTTCTTTTAATCTTTTCCAAAACGGAAAACTGTTCATATGAACACCTTGGGGTGTGTGGTGAGTAGACAGAAGGTGTACTCTAATTTTCTTTAGACCTCGTCAAAATTGTAAAAACACTGAAAACGATTTCGTAGTGGCATTACCCAAGTACAGCTAGGAAGGCTTCTTCACTTCTAGCAACTTTATGTAATACACAGTTTGTTCCATCAGTATTGCGTTTAAGTGATGTGTGGTCTTTAACAGTCCCTGCGCAAGTTGCTAAAAGCAACATCTCTCGACCTTAATAGCAGTGCAATGCTGGGGAAGAATTTCCGTTATTTCTAGACGCCGCGCCGCCGGAAGAATATATGTAGATACAATAAAAACATCTGAGGCAACAAATTTTTGTGATCAATTGATGTTGAGTTAGAAGTTTTTCGTATTTAAACAAATTTACTGAGCTATGTTGGCACTAATTCAGAATACTACAGAATATCTTTAAATGTACCTCAACTTGACTTTTCTAACCGATTTCCGTGAAAATTTTCAACACAAAACTTAAGATTTGTTAAAACGAACGGTTTTCCTACCGGAAAATACAGTCAGGTATGATAATGATTAGTTTGATAGCACCGTTAAGTCTCTTTTGGATCACTTTGGAAAACTCTTAGACCTTAATAAATGTAGGCACCATACATGTCATTTTACTTAAAAAATAAATTGTTGCTGTGGTACGAAAAACGGGTAAAAAATGGAGCGAACAATCATCTTGCCGTTACTGCTTTGAATTTAATTAAAAAATGTTATAAGGATGTGTTTAGTTTAATACATAGTTTTCTTCTTATTCTTGAAATATTTCTAGTACTCACAGACAAATCACGATCGATGTTGAAAAAGTAATTACTAGGTTTTCAAAAATGGGCCCACCATAAGATTAGATTATAGTAGATACGAACATGCACATCAGCGTGCTTTAAATTAATTAAATATATTTGTTTTTAATACGTTCTACTTCCTGTGTAATTTGCTTTAAGTATAAAAAAGGTGTTAGTATTCAATGGGTGGTTTTTTGAAGGTAGGCACAGTTACACGAAAATTGCCTCCCCCTCTCATCGGGGGTGTGAATTAGAGTCCCGATATCTTCCGTCTTTTTCCATAACTCTCATAAGGGTAGATACATTATGTTACCAGTGCCAATTATTATTATTTTTTTTTTTTCGATTTTTGACAACAGCACTTATTTCTTCCACTGTGATTTAGAAAACTTTATCGTCGTTAGGTGAATTTTTTATTGGAAAGCAAAGCTTAGGAAACTGTTTTTTAAAAAGTCCTTTCACAATACTGTCACCACCCACGAAGAACTTTGTCGATCCACAAGAAGTATGGATATGGTATCGATACCTAATACATACTTATACTTGGGGCCTAAGATCTATTAAGTCCATCCCTCAGCGCCGCCATCGTGTGCAACTTTCAACAACTCTTCTTCTTTCTTGTGTGAGCGGCTTTCACTACATTGCTTGAGTTGCAACACAGTTATAACCCTTTCGAAGCGTATCCTTTCTTCGTTGGATGTTCGATTGGGCAAGAAAATCATAGCAATGTTTCGTAGACATCTAACAACGAACTTTTGTAGCTTCTTCGTGACAGCTGATGTAACTTTCAAAGTGCTGCATCCACATAGCTGATAGTACAGATTTAACATAGAGATAAATAGTTGTAGCTTGGTTTTTTAAGCTGAGAGAAATGTTTTTCTTAAAATACCCAAAGCAGCCTTTCTTTCCATATACCGTTACTGATGTCTTGTCCTTGTTTTTGTCAAGGCTGTTCCCAGAACATCGTTCAATACCAATAAAAACAGTATTGGTGACAATGTGCAGCCCTGTTTGACTCCACTTTGGACTTCAAACTCATCCTTGCATTATTAATTAATTCTGGTAAACGAATCTGCTGAGCTCTTTTCTTTTTTTTTTAAGTTTTACAAATATTTGTCACAGTTCCTGAGAAGCATGGTTTTTATCAGCACCCAGTGCATCTCTTGCAGCTCCGGATACTTTTTCTCTCAGTGATTTCGCTTTCTGTTTTCTACTCCGCACTCCTCATTGTCATGTTCGTAGATGGCTGATAGTATAGAGTTGAATGCTTTTTTTCTTTGCTCACTAAATCATTTGATTTATTTGGTTGTCTTTCTCTTTCTCTGTTGATGGGCTTCTCCCAAAATCACTTTACAATCCTCCACTTGCAGCTTCATGAAACTGGCTACTAGATAGAAGGTAGTCGATTTGAGGTACCTATGTATGTTTCTTGATGATCACAACATTTAACACTACAAGACCATGTGACCTGCTAATATTTGGTATGTCTTCACCAGGATGATTCCTGGTTGTGTATCCCATACCACCACGGCATTCCCCATATAGCTCTCGTCATACCTTCCAACATGTTCCTTCAAATCCCCGGGTCGTTGATTTTATGTGTCCTTTTATTTTCCTGGAAAATTTGTGTATCATGACGAGTCGCAAAAAGTCTATTGAAGAAGCTCTCACTCTTATCTGTTATTCAGAGAAAAAACTTTTTTTGCACAAAAAACGTAAAAAACAATTCCAAATTCCAAAAAAAAACATCCTTAAAAACAAGACCGAAAAGTGTGTTCTTCAATAAATTTCCAAATTAGTTCTTGACATCGAAATGACTTGCTTTCCTTGTTATTTTATATTTTTGTGTGTCTCTTATTAAAAAATATACAAAAATAGCTCATCCAACAAAAACAACAAAATCGTCTTCGAGAACAAAGGCTAAGCATAATAATTGCTTTGTCAACAAAGGATCCTTCTATTGTTTCCGTCTAAATGTTATGTGCGCCATCTATGTTCTCACCATACCACCTAAAACATGGCATTCAATTCTATTTAAACAATTGAGCCGTATTTTCCTCTCAAATTCGTGTGTACTCTTTGACTGTGTAGGTTAGGCATTCAATTCGAGATAGACAACTCAACTTATAAAGCGTATGTTTGTGTCTCAAAACCGTTTAGCTTCCTGTTCATTTGGTAACAATGGGTCTTTGTCTTATCAATATGAATTGTATGTGTATTTCTCTCTAAGCTTGTTGAATCCTCAAAAATCTTCAAACAGATGCTTTGGGTGGAGTTGGAAGAAGTCGAGAGGCTGCGTTGATCCCACTCATTACAAAATCACTTCCATTTCAACTTTCTTTTGTGAAATATTTGTATCTTATTTCATTTTAACTGCGATTGTGTTATAAGAGGAATGTAAAAAAAAATTCCTCATACCATACCAAAAGCAAAAAGCGGGTAATATTTCAGCCAGCACGATTACCTCCTGAATCGTATCCGTCAAAGAGGGTACATGAAATGGGATCAAATGGCCCACACTCTGCTGAGTTGAGAGTAGAGGTACTGGGTACTTTACCAGATACAGCCCTATAAATTTAACCTTGCGGATATCATTTATTTATTGTGTAGGCATAGTGAAAAAGTTCAAATTGAATTTTATGGGCTGTCCTACTTAGCCACGTAGGGGAGGTGGGAGAAAGTCGAGCACTTATAGAAATGGAAAGAAACAAAACCAAGATACTTTTAGGTCAAAAGTGGGCACAACATTTCACAGCTTTTTCTTTGTTTTTTGTAAAATTAAATTAAAATGAAAAAAAAAAATATTTTTTTTGTGGCAATTATTGCAAATTTAAGTGTTTCTTTTTTTAAATGAGCAAATGAAGTTAAGACAAAGTTTAGGTTCATCAGGAGTATTTTTCAGCTTAGGGAAATCTATTTCAAGATATTAGAATGGCAAATTCTCTACTTTCAGTTAGTTTTGGGTTAAAAGTTAGCGAAGGATTTTAGCTGTCAATCGTTGTTCATTTAAGTTAAAAATGGAGATTAATAAGTAATAACTCATCAATATCTGAGTGAATTTATTGTTTTTAAGAAAGAGATATATAAAGTATGGTGGGTATTCAAGAAAAATGGGCTTAATCTATGATAGACCTCCTAGAACCTGAGAGTGATTTAATTATTAAAGGTTAAAACGAAGGAGAACTCTCTAGAAGTTGCTTTCCTCGTCCTGTGTATTCCCCACAACTAGGCCTCTTTTACAAAATATTAGTTATCTGCATTGTAATAATTCGAAAAATAAGGTTTAATTCTTAGTATAACCCAAGGTTCCCTCAAAAGTGTCGTGTTAAATACCACTAGAGTAAATACGTCTCAGTTTTTTTAATTTTCGGAAATTGCTTATTTGATTTAATCTAATATATAAAAATCTCGTGTCAAGGTTTTTTTGGTCGTAATCCTCCGAAACAGCTTGACTGCCCAACTAACAATTTAACTTGTATAAGGTTCTAAACAAGCTATTTTCTGACTACTATAGTAACATTAAAAGGCCTTATAAAAGTAATTTTGGCGCACATTACACAAGCTCTTTAACTGCTATAAGACTTTTGTTGAATGGCCTTATTACAGCAAATAGCTTTTCATGAAATGTTATTAAAAAAAACAGAACAAAAAGTAAAAACTTGCTAGCCTACAATATTTTGTTTTTTAAGGGAAAAAAGTAATTGTTTAGCACAAAAAAGCTGATTTTGGATATGTTTAAACAAAAATTGCATTATTTTTTGTTTTGTTTTAAAGTGTTGAGTTTATATCTCATTGTTTGTATTGCATTTTTTAGCTATGTTTCTCCCTAAGCAATTGCCAAACTGACTTTTTTACTGCATACTGTAACGATTGAAACTTTTTTTTAATTATTAAAGTGAAAAAATTTTATTTACCTGAGCTTAGAACTCGAGTCCTTTTTGTTACACTCCAGTACTCTACCTCTACACCAATTAACGGTTGGGAAAATTAACATCAAACATCGACAAAACAAATATTATTTAAGTTTATTTAAGGCATGTTTAGGCAAGCCTTATACAAGTTGTTTGCGTTTTAGTTTTTAGTAAATATCTTTGGAAGGCAATATACGGGCCATTTTTAACCTTTGTCTAAAAGCCTTGTATAGAGCTTTCCAAACTTATATTTAATGGCCTTATAGCAGCTATTGTTTTAAATGTCAAAGTTTGAATTGTGTGGCTTTCTGAAGTTTGAAGCATATTAGCTCATTATACAACCTAATACTTAAAAAAACGAAACAGTTGTTTTTTATAAATTAGGCTTAAACGCCATTTGAAAAAAAATAAATTCAAAAGTTAATCCTTCATATCTGTGAACTTAAGAAATAATTTCTGTTAGCACTTCTTTTTTGTTTAACAGTATTCAGTTGTAACTCTCTTATTTTATTTACAACTGATTTTATTTATACGAACTTATTTATAAGACTCCTAATATTAGTATATTCATTCAGTTTTGTATAGGGCCTTTATAGACAAGCCTTACAAAAGTTGTTTGGATTGACTTGTCGTGGAAAGCCTTATAGCAGCAATTATTTGTTTAATTTTCAGTAAACATCTTCGGAAGGTCTTATACAAGCCATTTTGAACCTTTATCTACAAGCCTTGTATAGAGCTCAATTTTTTAAGCCTTATATCAGCTATTTTTTTTTTAATTTTCAAAGTTTGAAATGTGTGGATGCGGAAGTTTGCCTTATACAGGCTCTATGTAAGCAATTGCTTGTCAAATTAAAAAAAATGAACCTTATACAAGCTAAATTGTTAGCTTAGTGATTTGTATGATATTTCATGTGTATATTTGGTAGGTATGATAATAGGTCGTAATGTATATTTTAAACCACTAAGTGATGATAGTGTTCATATGAAGACATTTTTTTTTCTAATTACTTGATGAAATTTTTGTTTTGTATTTTATTTAAATCCTATCATCAACAACCATATTTAAATTGTGATTTTATTGTTTTTGTATGAACAATATAAAAATTATTTTATTGTAATTCGTTTTTAAACAGAGCGAAATTATTTATAATATTGATTGACAAATGTTGTCAAGACAATTTGATATTTGATATTCGAATTTGTTTTGTATCATACTGCCTGAAAAATAAAAAAAAAATTACAAGAAAGTTGTACGTGTTTTTTGCGAATATGAAAGGTTAGACGTGTGGTTTTCCATCTGGGAATACCTTTTTTGGAGTTGGTCTTTTTGACAGCTGTCACTTGGTTTGATTTGCTTCGCGCTCTATATCCAATATTCCGTCGACATAATCGCCCAGCAGAGTGGAGCAGAGTATCGAAGAAGATCCGAATGAGTCCATCCACCATCGCGCGAAATAATTGGAAGGATCTTGGTTTGCGGGATTACAAAATGCAAATCGTGCAAGAATGGGCCCAAAACGAGATGGCCATTGATCCCGATTTTCACAAGAAAATTTTGTACTGCGATGAAATTCTCTTTTGGTTGAATGGGTACGTTAATAAGCAAAATTGTCGTATTTGGAGTTATCATAATCCATAAGCCATTGTCGAGGCGCCGGTACATTCTCAAAAAGTCACTGTTTGGTATGCTCTATGGGCAAAGGGCCATAATGTTAAAGTCAATGGGAAACGCTTTAGAGCCATGATTAATATTTTTTTCGTGCATGAATTGGAAGATGTTAATTTGGACGACCTTTGGTTCCAACAAGACGGCACTACATGCCATACAGCCAACGAAACAATCAATTTATTAAAGGAAACTTTTGGGGAGCGCATTATCTCGCGTCGTAGGCCTGTGGCGTGGCCTCCAAGATCGTGCAATTTAATACCGCTGAACTATTTTTTGTGGGGTTATGTGAATACGCTTGTCTATGCATATAAGCCCGAGACGATTGACGCCTTGGAAGAGAATATTCGGCGCGTTATTGCTGACATACGGCCCCAATTGCTGCAAAAAGTGGTCGAAAATTGGGTCTCTCGGCTAAATTTATTCGAGCCAGCCGCGGTGACCACTAGCCCGAAATCATTTTTTAAACATAATGGCAAACCCTTATCTTTATAATAAAGCTAAAGTTTATATATACGTCTTAAAAAACACCTTTTACTAAAAGAAAAAAAAAATTATCGGCATTTAGTTTTTCATCAGTAGGTACATAAATATGGCCTACAAAAGGGGGCCCATTTGGTACCGTTATTTTTAGCCCTAAAAATTAAATTTCAACTTTAGGCTAAAAAAGTTAAATAAAAAAAAAACTTTGTAAATAAAAAGAAATTTGAAACTTTACGAATTTTTTTTGAATTGATAAATAAACTTATGTACCCTTAAATATGAATATCTCGTTTTTTTTAGCCAATTTAAGTAGGTTATTAAGTTCCTTGAAGAAAGAGATGCAACTAAAATATTTGAACTTGCCTTTTTATAAAGGTTGTGACATTTTATTAATTTTTGTCAGAAGAAATGGTAAAAAAAGAACAAAGTTTTGAATGTATATAAATAAATAAATAAATAAAATCCATTGACAGGATAAGCTATGTGATCTGATCGCCTCTTGGACTGTTAGTTGAAGTTGAGTCAAAATAACTCAGAAAACTAGGATTGAGCTGAACGAAGCTTACTTTGCAAAGCGATTGGAAGGATATATAAAGATATCTACGTTGGGGTAGGGGGCTGTTGATCGGAGGTGTTATGCTTGCTAAATCGACTAACGATCAGGTTTAACCAATTGCTTGGCTCATTGTTAATTCTTAGTTTGTAAGAAGAAACGAATTTTGCTTGTTGACTTGAAATTTAAGAAAGGTATGAGTAAGATTGTCAGCTTACGGAATGAAAAAATTTGGACTTCTATTCATTTGGAGTGGAAAAATACTGTGTCGTTAGGACAAAGACATTCTAGTACAATTATGTTAGTCCTTAGATCATGTGAGCACAATTGGAAGTATTTTATCAGGATATCCGGATATTTGCTTCACATGGATTGCAGAAGATAGAAGATTTTCTGTCCAAAGGTCTATAGAACTGTTATTAACAAGTAAAGTTTGAAGTGAATAACAAATTCTGCTTAGTATTTAAAAGAATCCTGATTAGAAAAAATTGTGTCTCGAAAATTTGCCTTATTATCGTGACCAGATTTAAAAACAAATAAATATTTTAAAGTTGGAAACAATTTTTCCAAAACAAAAATATGTGTATGCGTACAAATAAATGTTAATCCCCAAACTCCCCTAAAAAACTTACTGAAAGTATACATATGGTTTTCCATTTTTCGTATTCCTATCTCTTCACCAGAAATAGGAAGACTTTTTGTTTTGCCCGAAATCCCTTTATGCTAGAGGGCTGCACAGAGTGTAGAGTGTTTTCTTCCTTTCAGCGCCATAACAAATCAATGAAAATATAAGATTCGTTCTCATCTATACAAAGTGGCATTTTATAGAGAGTGATATATGCACATCACATATAAAACAACGTATATGGTGTGTGAAGATACGGTGGATTGGTTGGCTTGGGGTTGAAGAATAACACCCTCAGCGCCAAGTGGTGAAGAGCTCTTCCGCTGCCGCCGTCGAGTCACATCACCACCAGTTTTATATGCAAATCACTTTTAAACGAATCAATAAATTTTTCGTGAAAGTGTGTCCTACCGCGAGGGCAGAACGGGTACTTTTCAGATAGCAGCTCCATAAAGAAAAGGGTATACAACGTACGAGAGTTTCTACAGCTTCAGATGGCTCCATGGGTATACTGGCTCATAAGGGGTTGTTGCGATGCTGCATAGGTTTCTATAAAAGTCCTTTGCCGTACGATTCGATTACACTGGAAACCCTATTTTGCGCCAAGAGATTCATCTTCTTTCGTCCTGCTGAAAACGCCAAAGCAATATATGTATACCTATACTATACACCTATCTTCCGAAGGATACGTGTCGAGACTTGGTAACCGATTTTTCCTTTTATCCTCCATCAGAAGAGCTTTATGGAGCGGAAAATGCAAAACAAAAGAAACCAAAATAACGAAAGTATAAGGCAACGAATCAAAAAAAAAAAAATAGTATCTAATAGATTGCCGTGCATAAAGTGTATAGACCTCCCTTCGCGGCAGCTCCTGCGTGAGATTATTCAATATTTTACCCTTTTTCCCTTCAATGTCAGTTCTGCTCGCAGATATGGGAGCTTGGGAGCAATGATATTCCACTTTCGAGTGGATTCGATAAAGAAAAATGCATTCGAACGCGATTTCTGCATACTACACACACATATAGACACACACCATCATCGCCAGCAAGATATGCGAAGTAAGATTTATAGTTTTATCAATTGAAAGTCATTAATCATGACAAGTCATGGATGAAGGACGATCCCCCAGTGCTCTCGCACTCACTCACTCAGTACATCTTCTGCAAGCTCAGCTGTTGAGAAATCATCGGAGTTTTCATCGGATGCATTTTAGAAATTGCGAATTGAATCATCATCCGTGAATTAAGAATGTTCGGATTTGGATACAGATGTAAAAATTGTTGGAGCAAATGCTAAGCACTTCTATTAAGTACTCGTATAGTTGCAGCAGGGGATTCGAGTTTCAAGTACTCATATTGATTCGTTTTGGGTATCTTTTTTTAAAGCGGGTGTGAGTGTTGAAGGGGAATTTTGCGCATTTTTACCATTATTAGATGAGTTTTTAAAAACATGTTTCGATATGGGTTTCATACAAATATTTGTCTTTGAAGGCAAAGAGGATATTTTTTTTTTTTTTTATAATTAGCGCACAAGCGATTATTTGTTTCCTTTTTAATGTAGAGAACACTGCGTGGGCATTAGGGAAATAGGGAGAGGAAAGATAGGAGGTGTCGATTTACATTAGTTTTGAATGCTTGCAGATCAAAATGGCAATCAATTAAAACAACAGCAACAGTCTCGTAGGGTAAACTATAACAAATTCGTGTTGTTCGGCTAAAAAATAATCCCTATATTTCACGGCACGTCCGAAATTGGGCTCAAGGTTGAACTGATGAGTATTTCTTGCGAAACGAGTATTACGGGAGAAACTTTTAAGGGGAGGAATGCAGCTGGCTACATCGAGCGAACATTTTTTATAAAAGAAACCATAAAATGAGGAAAGACATGAAGCATTGCGTCGGTGTTCGAGAGAGGGCAATTGTTTCAGCGGCAGTTCTATTTCCTATCAATCTTAACGCTCGAATTTGTATTCTATGAAGCAGGTGAAGCGATGTTTGCGAAGCACCTGCCCAGAGGTGGGACTTATACTCAAGTTTAGGGCGTATAAACGCTTTATAAAGTGTAGCCAGATCAGAAGGGGAAAAATACTTCTTACACCGATACAGAAAACCTTAGCAGCATTTTTAGCGATCTGAAATATATGGTCGTTCCATCGGAGGTCGTCGTTGACACTCATACCGAGAACTGAGAGCTGGACAATAGCATTGGGGGTGTGTTTAGCTTCAACGACAGAAGACAGCATTCAGTTTTCGAAGCATTAAAAACTCCACACGATTCCTACTACCCCATTTGACAATGCTGTATGAATCGGAGTTTAATGAACTAGACATACGGTACCGTTTCAATTGAACGTTCGAAGGTAAAGGACGTGAATTTTCGAACGAATATGAAAAGCTGAGGGTAGAGTCGTCAGCAAAAGAGTTGGATTAGAAGTAACAGACTGAAGGTCATTTATAAAAAATGAGGAAAAGAGTCGGAAACAAAACGGACCCCTGGGGCACAACAGCATTTATTTTGTGGTACAAAACAACTTGTATTGAACGGTCCAGAAGATAGTTTCTAATCCAACGAACAGGAATATCATCGATCCCAAAACTACGCATTTTCGATAAAAGAACTTAATGCCGAACTCTATCAAATGCCTTGGAGATATCCAGATCAATAATCTTACTTTCACAAAAGCGATGTAAAGATTTATTCGACTGTTCGGTGAGATATGCTATCAGATCACCAGTGGAACGGTTGTTGCAGAAGCCATACTGACAGTCATGGAGAAGCTTTCGATCATCGAGATATTCCTTAAGCTGACGGTTAATCAGCGTTCCTATGACCTTAGAAGGGATGTAAGTGCAATGGGTCGGTAGGAGGAGGGTGTGGATGGGTAACTTTTCTTAGATACAGGTTGGACAAATGCTGTTTTCCATCTTCTAGGAAATATTCCAAAAGAGTAGGAACGATGCAAAAGCTAACACAGTGGCTTTGCCGCTTTTGAAGAACACCTCTTCATTTGGTCATCATTATCATCAACAACGGCGCAATAACATGGATTCCGTCCGGGCCTTATTCAAAAAGTTCTTCCAAACATCCCGATTGCTGGCCGGCGCCATGCAGTTCCTTAACCCAAGATTTAAGGTGTATTGGCCTTCTATCTGCTTCGTTGCATTCCTCCATAAAAGGACTTGAAAAAGACTTTCCGAGCTGGTTCCTCTTCGCTCATACGAGCTATAAGTGCCCAGCCCACCGGAGTCCTAGTTTTAATTTTTTCCACGAAATTTGCTTCGAGGTAGATTTCATACAGTTCATAATTGTTCCTTCTCCGCAATTGTCGTCCTTCGACTCGTTTTATGGCAGTTTCAATCAACTGCTCCAAGTTATCAGCATACTATAGAGTATCTGCGTTTGTAATGGCTCTTCGTGGGTCATATGTACACCGATTTTCTGTACCCCAAAAGCGATAATTTAGTGTATTCACGTAACCAGATAAATGGAAATTGATGTCTTTGCTTATGACGATTATCGATGAAAATTTGTTCTTCTCTTGGTCGAGCTCCAGGATGGATTTATCGTTTGTTACATATTTTTTGCAATCATAACCCAACGGCTGATTATTTGCCTGTCCTTCATCAAAATTTGTCGTAGAGACCGCCAGGTTATGCCCATTTTCATGGCTCGTTGTCTGGTCGATATTCCGGGATTTTTAGGATAAGTTGAATTTTTTTTTAACGGCTAAAAATAACGGCACCCTTCATACAACCGTTAAGGAAAAGCTTATTTTTATCGAAAACGATTTGAGCTATTATTTTAGCAAAACCAGATTTACCGGAAATGCTTTTTAACGGCACCTTTCATCTAACCGTTTCTTTAATTTTTGACTTTCTCGATATCGGCTCATTGGATTTCTATCAAATTTAATATTTGAAAATATCTATGCAATGAAATTAATTCTTCATCATTTTCATCATTTTTAATAAATTTATTTTTCTATTTATAATAATTTTTTTTTTATTTTGTTATATTTTTAAAAGTATTCAGATTTATAATTGATTTTTGATTTTTTTTTTGATTTTTTAATATTTTTAAAAGTAGTCAGAAAATTTGATTTTGAAGTCTATAATCAGCTGCATATTATTAAACTTTAAAAAAACTGCTTACCAAAATCTAAAAAAAACAGTACTTTATCGATCCTACAATAAATTTTCAAAATACTTTTTTTTCATAAATTCGTTATTATTAAAGACCTTTAATTCGTTTTTACTAAAAACCGTTAAGTTTTGTGATTTTGAAACTTAAGTTCAAACCATGACACTACTTATCCTAGGTAAATATTAGTTGTTTCACTCAAAGATTTAGTCTTTCAATGTGATTAGCCACATAAGCGATTCAAACGTTCTTATTTTTACTTTCGATTATAGAAACTATAAGGCAAGTTATCCATTCTTAAAAAAAATCGAACAATCAAACATGACATTACGAAAAAATCGATCTGTCTGTATCGGCACCTAGAGCCTAAACGGTCGGACCGATTTGCTTCAACTCGGTACACAGTATTATTATTACGTCCTACAGAGGAATTTTTGGAATAAGCATTCTAAGGGGCCAATTATGAATGCATCATTGAAACAAATCATTGGAATTTTTTTAAAAGATCAGTTATAGCAATCATTGAAATTTTCTGTCATTGGAAAAATTTTCCTGGTTGAAATACACACGAAAAATTTTTTCGGATAGAAATCTGTCATTGGAACTGAACGATATTGGTACTCAAATCAGTGGAACGAGTTGTTCCATTTTCTGTCAAAAAACAATCCGCTGACACGAAAATCGAATTTGCATCAGAAAAACAGATAAATACATTTTTCAGTAAAAAATATTTGTGCAAATTGGTTTTTTCTTGTCGAAAAAAATTCTTCGTATCATTTGCTATCGATTGGTATATCATTTGTGTTACTAATCAAAGGAAAACATGTAAAAAATCGATTTAAAGTTTTTCAATGATGCTATAACTGGCCCCTAACTCTAAAATTAAGAGTACCTGCCATATGACTTTTAATGGAAAACTTGTTTTTCTCATTTTTATAAAACTTTTTGAATAGTGTTTTGTGTGCCAATTTTATCATTTGGTTAAATTTTTGTCTGAATGGTCTTATAACAATACCCTCCATAAGAGCGGTTTTTTCAAGGCAGATTATATTTTCGTAAGCCACTTGACGGATTTTGATTAAATTTTTGATATGCATTTATAAACGAAGTAATATTATTATTCATGGGGTCTTCGAATAATTGGTTGCAATTTTGTATCTGTTTGAGTTGAGCTAACGCTTAAACAATTAGCTATAGTAAAATAAATGTAAGCTTTTCCAAGTTTTTATCGTGAAAGTGGAAAAGATGTAAAATTAAGTCACTTTTCGGAAAAGAGAGAGGTTCGGAAAATTGGTAACAGGTAACTATGACAAGACCGAAAATACAATTAACTGTAATTATTTGGCAGATACGAATAAATGTAAATGGACCAAGGTGACTACACTACGGGAATCCGGATATTGCATGAAAAGGATAGATTTGAGATGATGATGAAGAGCGATTTTTAAAGTAATATTACATCCATGATACAATATGCAGATGAAAACCAGGAGCATTCAATTTTAAAAGACTAAGGTTCTGTAAAATTGTATAAAAAAGCTTTTCTTAGGCGGTATAGGTAGATTGAAAATTTGAAAAAAAAAATAGTTTAAAAGAACCAACGTAATTATTAGAGGTACTTCCTTGTTATTTTTTATTTAAAAAAAAAATGAAAAGCAATTTCTTCGATACGACTTCCATTTTAGTTTTTTGAAAAAATTCATTTTTATAACGTAAATATTCTCAAAAGTTGTTTTTATCTTTTTCGTCTAAAAAACAACATTATTGTCTCTCAATTTCAATACGTTTTATCTAGGGTTAATCAGAGTCTTAGTATATTTTTAAGCAGCCATTTTTGAAGTCTGAACAAAATAGTTCAAAACATGTATGTAGTTTTATTTTCAGCGAATAATTGGTTTTATCTCAAAACAACAGATTTCTTTTTTGCTGGAAACAGTTACCCGGTAGTTCAGATGTTTTCAAAAAATGTTTTCAAATTGTTAACTGGGATGAAAGGTAACAATCAAAGTTGAAAAATGTGCTTAAAGCTGGAAAACACTCGAACCTTTCAGGCTGAATTCCAGATTTTTGTTGGTAAAACCTAAAAACGTATGACTTATCTTGTAAAAGTATTGGTTATCGGAAAGGATGAGGTTGGTGTACTTTAAGTGTGATCCCTTCTCCATCAGTGTAGGTTATGCTAACATTTCATTCCACTTTTCGATTTTATCTATAATAAGCTGACTACTTGGGATGTTTAAAATACTTGACAGCTCTTTTACTAATCAATTTCTTTCTACCAGAATAGAATCGTAGGTGTTGCGTTGGTTAGCCAAGTTAAGAAAATATGTTTTTTTTTTGGCTAAGCCTTTTAGCCAATTATTTTCCACTCAACTTCAAAAGGCCTCACTTAGAGGCTTGTATGTGCAGAGGTGTACCTTATTTGGTAATCGGTTTCAAAGGTCCTCTTGTGCATGCTATTCAAAAGAGCTGAAAACAGCCAAAGCACAAGCCTTTTCTAACAAAACATAATGGGTGCTGTGTGTATTTCACTCTTTGGCTTTTATATCCCGGCTACTCTCGTCGTAGCCAAACTCCTTTCCGTACATAAATGCTACCGTCATCACACTGGGATCCTTCAGATTCTGGGTGTGAATTCCCTCGTCAGCATTTATGATAATCACAAAATTTTCATCCCAGAATGAGAAGACTGACGAGTGTTAAGGATACACGTTTTATATCTCCACTCCAGGTTTTTTTTCTCGGATATTTTTATTTTTGCTGAAGCCTTTTTTCTGCCGCAATCCATCGTCCTCAACAGTTATGTTGGGTTAGGTAGATGGAGCGGCCAAGGTTGGTATATTTATTCTTTGGGGGTGAGAAATACTCTGTATTTGCTATAAACTATCCTATACACTATAGACTATACTGTGCCTGTGAGTGAGGTTAAAAGTTTGTGGCAATTGTGTTGACGATGGATTATAGTCGTCTGAATACACAGAATGCTAAACTACACAGAAAGAGGATAAAACAGAAAGCACACACAGAAAAACAACAAACAGACTGAACAACAAAAAAGTAGAGAAATGTTAATAAAGGATAATGGCCAAAATAGGTTGACGATGACGATAGAACGGTATAGACAAGGACGACGGTCGACGGTAGCAGCAGGACTATTATACTATATAGACAGGGCCCTTCAAAAGAGCACTCTTGAAAATTCTCTGACATTTTACACGAACTCAGGTTTCACATTAGGAACCTGTCCCGGTTTAGTTCCCGTTCCCGGACACGGACCCATGCCGGAATTATAGACAATGCTACACAACAATAATATTGCAGAGCAAATGGGTGTTTGTGTGTGAGCTTATGGCATGGATATGGAGTGTGTGTTTTATGGGCGAAAGTTTTGGAGCTGATTTCATATACACAGCCACAGAGAATAGCTCAGGGAATAAGGGAATAAAGTGAAAAGGTCTTTCCCGAGAGATTAAAATGTAGACATTACCTTAAACGCACACGTCATACGCTTAATTATTTACGTGACTTGATTGTCATTGTCAATTTTGCGGCGGCCCTTGAAGTACATTGCTGATGACGGTCCTGGAGACAGAATATTTCTGTGATGAAAACGGAAGAGGGACATGAAGTAATATCCACTTAGGCAGGAATAATAATCTTAAAAAATCTAACATACGTTTTTTTCTTATTTTATTTTAGGCTTTAGGCTTTTAGTCTTATATTGAGTTTATTTTTAAAACACGTTAAGATGTTAAAACATCTTTAATGTGACAAAATAGTGAAAAAGATTGTTTAACGTTTTTTCAGCTCTAAGGGAAATCGGACAAATTTCAAATGCCATTATTTCAGCAAGCTTAAGGTCTGCTTACATATCTCGATCTGCTGCGATAAAAAAAAATTCTTCAAAAACGCAGTCTAGATTTGGCTGTTAAAAATCTTTTAAGCTGTTCTCGAGAGGGCTAGACAAAAACCGGTTTTATCCGATGTGCCTAAAGCTTTGAATGTAAAATCAGTTTTTGATAAAACAGTGTCGATATTGATCTTAAGCTTGTTGAGGAAGGACGCGAGGGAGAGGGCCAACAAAATAATAACACAAAAAAATGGTTAATGTGTCGGTGCATTGTCCCCAACCCATTGCGTGTGTCGAAAACTATAAAGGTATATACCACGACGCAAAGCCTTCCCTATCAAGTCTCCGATCACTATCACTTTTAACTACAGTGCAGTGTGCAAGCATGATATGATTTATTGTAGTTTGCAGCGCACAGATGAGTGACATCTGATTTTTTGTCGTATTGTGTTGTATGATGTTTGAATTAATTTTTGTATTTAAACTGTCTTATAGGCATGACACCTAAGAAAGTTTGCTTATTAAAGAAGCTAATTAAGGCCTACACTGCCCAGTTCGGCTTAGTAAAAGTTGTGTTTTGAGTGTTAATTATTTTTTTGAAATAGCAAGTAATTTTCTCGTCGTCTAATATAATGTTGGTGGGTTAAGGAAGAAATTCTTCCTTGGTTTTGTCTTCATTGTGCGATAAAGGCTAGCTGTTTTGGCAGATAGTGAAACTCAGGTTAGGGCAAACCCGTCTTAAAATATGCTGGGGCCCTTGGGCACACAAGCACTTGGGGCTCTTTGGTAAGTAAAGAAGGAGAATTATACCAACATTTTTCTTCTATGATCTTCTATTTATTATGGTTAGGTAATGAAATATAAGTATAATATAATATGTCATTGATGATATTAGTATGCTCCTGGTTTTTTGGTTACGATTACGATAATATTTTCTTTCGGGGTTTATGTTGAACAAAATTTTCTATTATATTCTTAAAGTAAATTTATTGAAGAATGTCACTTTCTTTGTGCATAATTGACAAATTCTATTGTTCTTGTAACATTGTTTTTCGGAATTCATTTTTATTCTCTTAAGAAGCAAAAATCAACGTTTTTCACTACTTTTGCTAATCATTAGGCAAAGGAATATTTGTGTAGCAACTTCAACGAATGGAAAATTTTCTTTTTATTTATCTGACTATTAGATTATGTTAGGTTGAGATATTTAAATCCGGATTTTTGTTTTTGACGTGATAACGTCTTATTAATCAATGTCAAGCTACACGTACGAAATAATATGACTCATGCTGAAAAGACTCATTCAGATAAGACTAATGCTGATAAGACTCATGACTCATGTTAACAAGCACCAGGCAAATTTCCAAAATATTTCCACTCAAATTCAAAAAGAACAAGAAGAGAAAAAGAAATAACAAATAGGAGTTTTATTAAAGTAGAAAGTAGATGTAGATGTTGGCGTGTGTGTGCGTGGATTTAACGAGAGGGTTTGTTGGTGTGAGTTAACGGGCTGAATGTTGGTGTTGCTACCATCAATGTTTTCTTATGACGTTATCACATAAAATTATGGTCCGTAAACCGACTTTACAGACAACCAACTCTTTTTTTTAATATTAGCTTTTAGAAAACATTCTGTTTTGAGCTCATGAATTTTTGTCTTTATGATGAAATTCTGCAATTCCTTGCATTTGTTCGTCAACTTTCCGTTTCAAAATAAATTTAAAAAATTAATTATAAATAGAAAATAATAACTATTCAAAATGTTGATATGCAGGATTAGATGTTTTCAAATATAAAATTTGAAAGAATTCTGTTAATTCGTTACAAAATACTCTCAAAAATGAACATCAAAATCGTTCGAGTCGTTTTCGAAAAAAACTTAATGGTTATGTTGCAGGTACCGTTATTTTAAATTTTTTGTAAATTACTTTTTTTAGGATTCTATATGTTCGTAATCTATTTTTTTATATGATCGTAATGTCCTGTTTGAATGTTGTCTCAAGAACTTGAACTGGTCCCAGTGTTATTGGTTAAGATGGGATTGGGTTAGGGCGAATACTGATTTATCAGAATTAACTCTACGTGAGTATAACTTAGTGCCATTACTTTTTAACCATTATTGTCTCTTCGCTTCGTTAGAAATGATATTGCTTTCCAGAACCACGGTGTATGTTCCAATGCCCTTTCGCCTTCGAAAGTGTTGCTAAAATTAAACTTTTGTTTCCCGTAACCGTACAAGATTTCTATCGCATTCCTTTGCCAGAAACGAGATAATATAAAAAAAAATAAAACAATGATATTTCTATACAAAAAAACTTACATTATTTTGCTGGATTAAGAAAAGAAACACAAATAAATGTTATGTGTATTAAGGGTACGTACATAAAACCTCTGTTATGTATCTATATACATATTTTATAATTCATATCACCCGGTCACAATCAATGTTAATTAAAAAGTAGAATTACATGGATATCGTTAGTCCATAGTATGAGTGTACTGACGCAATAGAATATCACAACACCAATACGAATTTAAACGGAAACCTCTTTCTGATTGTATACGAGAGATATTATTTACATAGATACATGGGTAGAGCAAAGGGTTAATTAGGGTTCTTGAAAGCTTTATTTCTAATTATTTTTCGTTTTGTACGTTTTTATTTGTTCTTTTCTTAGGATATTTTCAATTTCCAATTTAATTACATTTGTTCACAACTGAATAGATACAAGACCCGTAAAAAAGGTATATAATAGAAATTGAGATTTAATTCTTTCTTCAATTGATTACAAAAAAAAAAACTGGACAGCTTGGGTCACAATTTGGATTTCTATGCAGTGTAGGCTCTAGCTCAAAAAAATAATATCAAATTGCCACGTTTTTTGTCCAAAAAGGGTTGTGTTAGAAAAAAATAACAGCAAATACAATGTCAACAACAAGATGTCGGTGTCTGTCTCCGTCCCACTAAAAACCACTCGCAATGATGCTTGCTTGATCAGCTTGATATTGCTGATTTATTGGGAAGATATGCCGTTTACAGATATTTAATTCAAAAACATTTCATTAACAAAAAATAAATATTTCAATTTAAATATTTTTCTTCCACGAAAAAAACGACCATTTATTTCGAGGTTCAACTAAGGACCTTTCTTCTTGTTGATTCCCATACAATAGTGCGACCAAAATTATTAAGAGTATTGAATATTAATACGGATTTTTTTTTAAGATTAATATTTTATTATATTCGTTAAAATGTATGTACAATTGGCCTAAAACTAACTTGTAACTAAAATAAATCATGTCGGCTCAACAAGAGAGCTGTGTCATGAAATGATTTTTTGGGATCAGTTCGTCATCATACAATTTCTTGCTTAAGACATATTTCCGCGTAATGGGGCTTCGGCGTCGACCTGTAAAGCTACGAAGTTTATTCCTTTCAAAAACTTCGATCTTCTCCATATAATTTGTTGGTAATATCGAGAACCAAATAGGACAAGCGTACATCAGAATGGGACATATAAGCTGTTCAGTTGTTTTGGCTAATATCACACGAGCTTCTTCTGGCAAGCTCCCATTTGGTGGCGTGCCATGAGTATGCAGAGAACCAATAGAACAGTACACACAAACGCCCGCTACTAAAAAGGATTTGGTATGGTCGCACGAACTGTTTGAACCAGTGACTTCCTTTCATAACGTGCGAGCCGTTGAGCCTAGTGATGGGTACTGAAATATATCGGAATGGACACACAATGTTCCAAATGGGAGCGCGTCATTTGAATTGATAAATTAAATGAACGATTTTAGGAAAGGATGGTCATTATCAGCATAGTATGATGTCAAACGGTCAAAATGCAGCTCGTGTGACAAGAAGAATTTTTTTCCGGGCGCGCGGACAATTGGTCGCGCGACCATTTTGGACCTAGTGTGGCATTAGCTTTAGGAGCTTAGTCCTTGTGCTTTGTCCGTTTCTCCTCCTAATGAGTGGGTGGACGAGATGTAGGGAGAAATTAACTCCCTTAAGCATAAATGAAGTGCTTTTTGAATTTGAAGCGGTTGGTGAAATTCGTTGAATTGCTGTTGTCTCTGTCCTTTTCACTGGGTTGGCTGGTAGCTTATACTGATGTCATCACTGTGTGATGCCAAACTTTTAATGTCATCACAGCGTAATGCGAAACCTCTTCGACCCTTTGTTGCTGTTGTTGGCCTTCTGAAGAAGATAAGCTAGTTCTTATCCCAATTTATCTTCAGTCGACTTTTGAGATAGTAGTCGCACAAGTTTCTTATGTGATCCTCAACTCTCCTGGCCGCGATTTCCCGTAAAAGTGATGTTGCAGATGTGTACGAGTCATTGGCATACAAATTCATTTTGTGATCCTGTGATAATAATTGAAGACTGGTCAGCTGTGTATATGTTGAAAAGTATGGAGCCCAATTTGGACCCTTGTGGAACTCCAGTGCTGCTAGTCTTTCTTGGTGAATATATCTTGTTAATCTGTACATAAAAGGATATTTGGGTTAGAAAATTTTTGAATAATCTTACCAATTTTTTAGGTAGTCCTAGAACTCACAGTTTGAATAGTAGTCCCTTTATCCCCTGCCAACTTCTTAGAATTTCCTCCGAGGGTTATGTCAGTCAGTTCTTTGAAGGAAGTAAAAGCATCTCCAGTTGGTTCTAGAGCAGGATTGTCCTCATTAAAGTTGGTGACTGAAGTGTTAGAGGCTGCCACTTCTTCAAACTTGTTTTCAACTTCTTCAAAGAATTCACGAAGTTGATTGGGTGGGCCATCCCTAAAGGTTTGCTCAAAATACTTGCGAATGTTTCATTTCCTGAATTCATCATCCTGGTGATGTTTCACTGCCTGGTTGAAAATAGTGTTGGTGCATTGGAGTTCGGAGTATACGTCTCTATACTTGTCGTTCTCTCTGTTGAACCAGCTGTGGTATATCCGTTGAAGTTTTTTGCAGAGTCTCTGAATATTGGCAGGCGTGGCGCTGTGTTCTTGAATTAAAATAGTAGAAACATTAGTTCTTGTTGATTCTTTTCAGATTGAGTGACTTATACAATATGAAATAAAAAAAAAACTACTGCAATGTTGGCTACTATTTAGTAGTAATCGGGGGAAGACGTTACCAAAGGGACATAAGGCGTGTTTCAAGAAAACATTGTTTCAACTAGTCTGTACCTAATACTCCAAATGTGTGTAATTTATTTGTACATAAGCCGTTTAAAGCTATTCTAAACCTGATTTCATTTTTGTACTCCTTTGCCACAATTACTCACACTCGTATTTCCACCTGCTAAAGGATCTCCTGTAAGTTGAAACTTAAACAAAACAAAACAAAAAGCGAACAACTCACGTACATAATTTCCTCTCCTCGAGACGTGCATGTAATGTTTAAAATAAAGAAATCCCTCTGAATAAAGTCAAATAACTGAAAAATAATTATGACTGAATAATTTCATCCCCTCGTCGTCGTTTAATGACTGTATCCATCCATTTAACTCAACAGTACCCTTAAGCCAACCCCACACAGAGCACACTCCTTTGTTTAAAATTACAACCCCGAGGGAATAAAAAACGTTCCTTATACCTTTTCCCGAAGCTCGTTTTTGAGTTGACGAATTAATTTTGTCCTGCACCGAAAAGTAACAGTGTCGAATAAAATCCTTCTTCTCACCAACTAAAATCATCCTGGTCGAGATATAAGTAGATTTACACGCAGCAAAGGGATGTCTATCTCTATCTGAAGTGCTGTGCAGTGTGCAATAAGATATAATTGTGTTAGGCACTCTCAAGACTCAACACAAATAAAGGGCTTGGGTTGTAAAAGATAAGGACCTCACTCCTTTTTTGGGCCACCCTCTTTAATGTGGTGCATTTCAAACTAATTTGTCGCTCTTGTTAAACACAGTATAAGGATATAAATGTATGTCACACAATACATGCATACATACGAACACTTATATCAAAGAAGCTACAAATTAACATCCATATGAGTGTAATAAAGTAAGTGAAGCATTGTTAGCCTAACATTCATATATGTGTCTGTCTGTATAACGACATGTGGTGGCAGCAGACAGGGTCCTGTACCGTTCAATTAGGATAATAGCAATAAAGTTTTTGTTTAGCTCCATTAAATTTTGTCGTTACACCCGCCTCAGTTGGTTTGATGATGTGCTGGGTTGAGCGTTGGGCAAATGTTTTTGTATCCTATGCGTGGGTTTGTTGCTGTTCGTGTCCTTTTGCGATGTGTGTATGATTGGTATAAGAGAATGTCGTGCAATATTGTTATTGTTATTATCATTATCCTTATTGTATTAAGAAAAACTCGTGTTGGCTTAATTGGAAGCAAAAGCATATTTTTGGCATTTTTTTGTTCATTTGTTTGAGTTTGTCACAGTTAGAGATTGTCGTCGTAAAGTGGTGGTAACAGTATTGAATCCTTTCTTGTATACCAAATGAAATATTTACTTTTGGCTAGACAGTGGATATTATAGGATGAGTTAACAATTTCGTTGTTTATGCACTGTAGGATTTGATAAGCTGCTGAATCACATTTCAGTGCAGTTGGATTTCCCAAAAATCATATCGGCAACCGTATGTTATTTAATGTAAAAATTGACATCTCGACTTGTAGACTTGGGTATTTGGCATAAACGTTTATGAAAGTTGAAATGTCAATCGTGTTTTGTGGGAGGAATTGGTTACAAAAATGCATTTAAATAACACATATACGTTTTAAAATGTACTCCTCATTTTAAATACAATGATTTCAAGATTGGATTGCTATAAGAACGTCAGCAGAGTTTTTGATTTGCAAGTTACAAATACCTTATTCATAATATGCTTTAATTTTTAAATTTATGAACTTAAAAGTGTACATATGTGTGTAATTTTTAATAATAAAAAAAACTTTATTCTTAACTTTTTCATTTCGTTCATATAAACATATAATAATTTTAGTCTTTTATGCGTAAAATTAGACAAAACTCAGAAAACGAGTCACCCGAAAGAATCAAACTATCATGCAGGCGAAATGATGTTTAGTCAAAGTGAACATCATTATGATTTCTTCTACTTCCTATGATCTTCATTGATTGAGAACCTATATAACGGGTCCGCCAAATAACTTCTTTTTTTTGTTGAAAATGCTTCATCAACATCGAGTGTAGCTTCGGCTGTGTGGCACGTAGCGCCGTCTTGTTGAAACCAAATGTTGCCAATATCCTCCTCTTTAATTTTTGTGAACAAAAATTCGTTCAACATGGCCCGATAACGATCGCCATCGACTGTAACGGCCACTCCTTGCTCATTTTCGAAAAATGGCCCAATTATGCCTCTGGACCAAAATCCGCACCAAACAATGACTCGTTTTTGGTGTATCGGCTTTTCAATGTATGCGTGCGGGTTTTCTGTGCCCCAAATGCGACAATTTTGCTTGTTTATATACCCGCCAAGATCAAAATGAGCTTCATCTGAAAAGATGATTTGGCAAAATCGGCATCTTCTCTAAGTCGATCGCAGGCAGTAATGTCGCAATATTTCCCAGCGTATACACAACCATATTTGTTCAGCGAAAGAATAAAACTAATTATCTGTCAAATCAGACATGAGATAAGTGTTACCATTCACGAAATAAGCACTAGTTGAAAAAAAAACGTAAGATGGCAACATCTACTTATATCGGCAACTGGATGTTGTATTTGTAATGTGTGTAAAATCCAACTGCGCTACGGATAGCTTTGCCAAACAAACACGGCTATTGTCTGTTCTGTGCTCAGATTTTTTAAGGATTTTTAGGTAATACAGACAATTTTATTAAGTCAAAGAAGTCTTTTTTTACGTTCGAAGTGATAAAAACAGTGGCCATTCATCTGCGGGATTATCATTTAAAAATCCAAAAATTAACTAGGTCACACATCTAAAAAACATCATCCACTTATCCTTAAGTAATTTCCTCAAATGAAATGTTTTAATCCGATCTCATGATTCATCTTGAAAAAACCCTTTCTCTTCCTTCATAGCTACACTTTGAAATACTAAATTGTTCTCGTAAGTCCTGATGTGTTAAGTAAAAGTAAACAGTATTTTGTATGCAAATAAGTCCACACATTGTCTAAGGATACTATCCCTAAAGTAAACAGATAGACTATAGCAATAGAGCTGATGTAGCATCTCAAAACTCCTTACGCCAAAATCGCCAAATGCTCTTTGGTGCACAACTCTGTAAGCGTTGTTTTGAATTGAACTCAAACAAAAATACTTCACCTCTCATCATCAAAACAGCAGCTCAAACAACAAAAACGACATAAACAGAGTGCATTGCACTAACAAACAGGAGTAAGGATAATGCAACAAATACTCTTTTGCGACTATTTCTATGCTGCAAACGGAGGAACTACCACACAATTCACCGTCTTCGTTTTGCTTAAAACATTATGTAGGAAGGATGAATAGGAGCGTTTGTGTGTTTTTGCTTATGAGGACATTTTTCTAACCCCCTCTCCCGAACACCCTCCGCATCCCTCCAACTCTCCCATTTCCTGTGCTGAATAAAAAGAAATCCTTTAAAACCAGAAAAAAATAAACCTCGAGGGCAAACTCGATTTTCTCTATTTAGATGTTCCCAAACACTTTGGGGCACTTACTGGGAGGGTTGAGATACGTGGTTGGTGGTCTGCAAAAGAGAGTATGGGCTGCAATCTGTCATCGTCAGAATAACTAGAAAGACAACAAAAAATACGTTCCGTCATACGAAAAGAAAATCTTTTTTGTGTCCTTTCGCCAGTTGAATTCCCCAACTGTTATCGAAATTTTGCACATTATCGTTGCACTATTGTTCTACACGGAGTGGGTAGGGGAGTGAATAAAGTGGGTGGTTAAATTTACAACTGGAAAGAAAATTCTGAATGACTGGACTGGACCACAGCAATAAACTCAACTATTAAACTAACCAACCCAAGACTTTTTGTTGCCCTACGTTGAGGTTGACGACGGCTCCCTCTCTATCATGAAGATGCAAGCGTTTGTTTTATGGATTTTTTAATTGTTTTTTTCTCCGAGAATATGTGGGTTTCTTCTTATTTTATTTGAGAATTTCACAAGTTGATTTGTTTATGCATTCATCAAACAATTGAGCTTTTTCAGGTCATTAACAACGGTTTTGACAGATGTGGTTTTACTTTTCAGCTGCTCGACATCTGTTTTATACCATAGGATTTCAATGTATCAAGCAACAGTCCTTCACTATTTTTTAATAAGAACATTATTAGTAATACTTATTACATTGAATGGAGGAGAAAATATAAATTGCATCAAATTTTGAGTGATAACAGTGGAATCTATGAAATTATTTAGGGAAAAATACACCAAAAAGCAAATTACGCGTAGACAAAGGATAATCGAGTATCTGTGTTGTAAACAATTTAATAATTATTGTCAAAAGAAGCTCAGTTCAGGAATCTCAAAATAAAGTTTATTTGGAAGTACATATATGTAAATGCACTTAAAAACATTATAGGTTTCAAGTTGCTTGCAACCTCATCCGATCAATTTATTTATTCGCCCAGGTATGTTTAAACTGTAAAATAACTTCAAGAGCGATTAACACACACTTTTGTGGTTCAAGCGATTTCGTGTATTTATAAAATTGTATTTGTAAATAGGGTTTTGACGTCGATCTTTAAGTTTTACAGGAACAGAAAGTTTAAAAAAAGACACTGTGGCGCATGCGTAACATTCAAGATTGGACATTGTGATATTTGATGTGGGATTATCTATATAGTATAATTTAAAATGCTAGGTTTAGAAAACAAAAAAACTGGGCACAACTGGGTCGCACGTTTTTGCCCTTATATGCCTAATCCTATTGGAATACATATCCTTAACAGAAAGAGTATAAGGTATACAAAAAGTGCGACTGGATCGCACTTACTTGCTCTTATGTGTGGTCATAGCTTCGAATAAAATTTGAAAAACATCAAAGAAACTTCAAAGTTCGTATTCGATTTTTCTGACTTTTGATTGTTTGAAAAAAGTACGTAAAATTGTTTTCAGCGGAAAAATGTTTGACCATTTTAATTCTTTAGAAAATTTGAAAAAGTGTAATTTTTTTTAAATAAAAAAAAGTAAATCAATAATGCAAACTTAAACATAAAATTTACTTCAATTTAAAGAAACAAAACTAAAAAAAGTCCATTTACCCGTTTTTAAAGTATTGATTTTTGAAAAAAAAGAAAATTATTAAAAATGCAATAAAAAAAGTTTTCGAAAATATTTTAAAATAAAATTACTCACGCTACCAACATCTTCCTGAATATCAATTTTGATTCTATGATAGATAACGTTCTTAGCCCACCATCTTGAATTTTTTTTCACCAATTTTTTTTTCATAAAAATTCTTTGAGCTAAACAAGAAATTTAAAAAAATCCTCTGTTGAATATCAAAATAACTTTATGTTCCAAATTTGAAGACGATTGATCAAAACCGTTTAGGCTGTAGTTGAATATACACCCGTACATACAGACAGACAGGCAGAGGGACAGATAGACAGACAGACGGACATAATTTTGCCAGTAACTCAAATATGTTTCTCTATCCTCGTAATGTCATGTCTGATTGTTAGATTAGATTTTTAGTAAAAATGCGGTACGTATCACACGTCTTAAATATTATTGAATTTATAAAAAAAGTATTACGACCTATTACCACGGATTTAGTAGTTTTTAAGAGTTTATTATTACACAGCTGATCATAAAAATTAAAAGAATTTTTTTGAATAGAAAAATTTATTTTTAATACAAAAATTAAATAATTCAAAATATTGGTATGCAGCATTATTTTGCTTTATGGATGGATGTTTTCAAATATAAAATTTAACTAAAATCCATTCACCCGTTACCGATAACGCCGAAAATTTAAACAAATATCGTTATATGAAATTTACCGTTAATAAACTTTTCCCGTAAATTTGATTTTGATAAATTAATAGATAATACTTACAAAAAAATCTCAAAAAATGTCATCAAAATCGTTTTCGATAAAAATAAGTTTTTCCTTAACGGTTAAATGGCAGGCCTAAGTTACATAAATTATATATAACTTATTATGTTTTTAGGCCTCAAAATTAAATATCAGTTCCCCCTCTGAGGAATTTTAAAATAACCACACATACCAAATTTGGGGGGTATCACTTTAGCCGTTTAGGCTGTAAATCAATATGCATACAGATGGACAGACAGACTAACAGTCAGACAGACGAGAATCCTAATTTTGCTTAAAAACCTCTAATCGCAAGTAAAAATCATTCTAAAGGCAAACACTCACGCCAGACCTCAATCGATGCCTTTGCTCAAAGTTGAGCATTGAATAGTCAAATATAAGTTTGACTGAGCTCGCGCTTTTACAATAGCATATTTATCGTTTTAATAGTCTTACTTGTTTTTTTTTCTTACACTTCAGACTATCTGATATAACAAGCTTAGACTTAGCGTCTTTCTACGATAAGAGGCTCATCTCATCATTAATGCAAGTGTTTGTTGTTAAATATAAAAATGAACACATATTTCTTCAATGTGCAATAATTAATTAAAACGTAATCATGCGAATTATGTATATAATATTAAATATTACTTTTAATATTTATCCCCACTTTTCTTTAGTTGAAGTCAATAGATGAACCGTTAAGATTAAATTTTTTGATCATACGGTTATTAGAGCTTCATGGCATAGTTTGTTTTATGAAAGTCAACATACAGCAATTGATATCCACGCAAGAGGGGGATCCTCCAGAGCAATTTAACCCAATAAATCCTTATAAATAAGGTGCATTAATTTCGCCGTTAATAAATTGATAAAGATATATTAAATCGTTATGAACAGAACACACTTCTTTGGTGACGAATTTGCATCTGAAGAAGTTGATCATTCCAATTGTATTGGAATTGTGTTGGATTGCTTCAATTCCGATCTTATGAATTTCATTATAAAGAGTCCGTACCTGTGAAACATACTGAAGATGGAGGCGTACGTAGCAATTGTAGAAGGAACGAGTCAAATATGGATCATTATATTATTTTGCCCAGCGTTTTATGAATCCAAGCATAGAGATTGAAATGAGCACGTTATATTCAAAGTTGTAGCTAAAACGGACACCCAAATCCCTAAAACTGAAGACGCCAAAAAGTTTGTGGGCTTAGTGGAAATGGCACTCTTTTCTGCACGAAATACTAAAGCTATAAAGATCTGCCAGCAGAATAATGCGGTCGTAGCTAGACACAATTGTCTTAAATATCTTCATGTCATCAGCGAATATAAGAATGTCACTTGATTGTATGCACGATGTAACATCATTTATAGCTAAGAATAATAAGGAACAAAACCAAAAGCTTTTAACTTCCATAAGTTTATTTCGTTACAAGTGTGTAGTTGGTCAAACGTTTTTGAGAATTCAGTGTATTGTCCGATAGAAAAAAAAAGTTTTCAGTTTATCTCGAATTTTTCGTGGAATATTTTCCAATTTGTGTATGCAAACAATATTTATGTACCTATGCATCAATTTTGAGAATACACAAATGATGTGACATACACAAATCCCACACAAACTGTTATAAATTATTTTATATCAGATATTTCGTTTATGTACACAAAATCGATTTGTGTATGCAATACACAAACGATATACAAATCGTTTGTGTATACATTTGTGTTCATCAAAATTGGGGTTCAGACACAAATTATACAAATTTATACAAAAAAATAGTTTTTATGTATACAAATCGTCTGATCTAAGTTTTAATTCAATTTTTAAAATTTCTAAAAAAAACCTCTTCAAAATTGATTTTTTTATTACAGATTTTCTTGTAGATTTTTCAAACCCCTTATAAATTTTGTAGTTCTTTTATTTATTTTTGTTGACAGATAATTTGGTGAGGGTAATGCGAAACGAAATAATAACGAAAACATGTGTTTTACACTTTCTATAGTATGAAAACCCAAAAAAATTTATTTAATTTGTTCATATAGAACTCCATCTTCACCTGAAGCTTTTCCATATTACATCAACGTCAAAATTTTCATGAACAGATAGCTGTTCAGGATAGGTGAACCTTAAATTAGAATCGTTGGAAAGATGGTGGCTAAAATGCGCCTACACCAATTTTATAATTTATATCTTTGTCAGGCTATTTTGGCCAAATTTCTTCTTTTGCAAACAAACAATTTTATTCCATATTTTCTCCCAACGTTTTGTCAGACGTCCTAACTTTTTCCAGAGAGTCTTTATAAATCTGAAATTTATTTAATTTATAGAAAAGTGAGCATATCTTCCACTTCCACGGACATTTTAAGACTTACAATATTGTTATGGTTGTTTTACATTAAAAATTATTAGCAATTATTGTAAAAAAAAATAAATTTGATTACATTTAAAACAATAAATTATAATAAAGATGTACCAAATCCTTATAGTTGACGATTGTTTGAAGTTCGCGTGTTTACCAGAACACAAAAAGATTTTGTGCTAGCTTTCCAGTAGTGCTTATCAAAGCACTTTTGCTTAAGAGATGAGCTCTGATTTCTAATTTTGCCTTTGCTGAATTTCGAGTTTTAATTCACCTCCATGTGAAATATGTTGTGGCTTTCAGGCTTAAAGCAACTGCGACAATTCTACTCCATTTTTATTATAAACAATGTGTGCTGAATTACTGTCACATGTATTATTTAATATTTTTTTATTAATTTAATTTAATTTATTATTTAATAACTATATTACAATTTCGGTTTTCAAGTACCATCCCTAGTATATCTGTTTCATCTGCTACACTCCACCCATTAAGAAGTCTGTTTCACAGCATACTTTCACTGACAGTAGTAACAGCTCCAAACTTTAATTTATCAAAAATATTTGGCAATTCTATTTCTCCATTGTTATTTTGATATTTTAGGATGTTGTTTTTGCTAAAGTTAAAAAATCTATCACGAATTATTAATAATATAAATTATTCTTTATGTTTATTATTTCAGTTGGGTTGTATGCTTTGGTAGCTTTTCGATCACAAAGTAGGATGCGGTGTTTAGGTTTTGATTGCTTGCTAAGATGGAGCTGTTTAAAAGCACATTATGCCTTTTAATTTATGTGCGTTTTTTATTCAAAGAATTTGATTTAAAAACCAGCCGTTTTGTTTACCATAATTATAAGGCATATGTATATCGTCAGCATAATCTATCTAAAATGGTATCCATTGGATAACAAGTCTTTCATTTGTTCCCCCTGTGGAAGTCATCTCATTATCAAATGCCAGCAAAAACAGAATTGATGTGTAGACATCTCCTTGTCTCACTCTTTAATAACACCAACAATTTTCTCAGAAATAACTCATGCAACAAGCGATCTCCAGATAAATCAGTTCATTTATTGAACACTTGTTTTCTTCGAAAATAATTCACTTAGCGCCTGTACAATTTTAGAATTCTTAACAAAAACTGAAAATCGTCCTTCTTTCTTTTACTAAAAAAATAAATTGCACGACTGGATCGCACGTACTTTCGTTACTTATGTGCGGTAACATTATGGTTTACAATTTAAGAAAATTAAAGTGACTTTTGGTTGTTCCAATAATGTACGTTAAATTGTATTGAGTGAAATAATTTAAACGCCATTTTATTTCTCTAAAAAATGTAAAAAAGTGTGATTTTTTTTTTTTCAAAATCGTAGGAGCGGTTTCTAAATAAAACGGTTTTTTCTGAACAACTTTTTTCAAAAAAAAATTAAAAAAAAAGAATACAAACTTAAGCACAAAAATAACAAACATTTAAAAACAAAACTTAAAAAAAATTCACCTACCCGTTTTCAAAATATTAATTTTTCAAAAAAAAAAAAAAAAGAATTTTTTTTAAATTATTAAAAATACAAAAAAAAGTTTTCGAAAAAAAGTTAATGCGAAATTATTTAGGCTGCCTTCATCTTCCTGAATATCAATTTTGATAAAAATCGGATCACCAGTTTTCGAGAAAGTCGAAGAAAAAAACCGGTCCTATGGGAGGTACCGTTTTTAGCTCACAATATTAATTTTTTTTCCACCAAAATATAATGCTGACCTACTGATTTTTTTTCATAAAAATTCTTGGAGCCGTTTTCGAGAGAAATACATTTTGATATAACGGTTATATGACAGGTACCGTTAATTTTTGAGCTACTAAAAAAAAATTTAAAAAAACTCTTCTGTAAAATGTCAAAATAACCTTAAGTTCTGAATTTGAAGACGATTGGCCCATCCGTTTAGGCTACAGTCCAAAATACAGACAGACAGACAGAATTTTGCCAGTTACTCAAATATGTTTCTCTATCATCGTAATGTCAGGTTTGATTGCTATCTCAAAATTTGTATTCTGCACGAATGCATAACTTGTATCATAGTACCTACAATAGCAAGTAAGAACTAACTACCTCCAATAAAGTTTTTTCAAAGTAAAGGCACTAAAGTTTATTTGATTAAAAAAATGTTAAGTAGTTTTTTGAAAGAAATTTACAAACATTTTTGTAAAACATATTCATCCATGTATTTTGGATTTAGTTTTGAAGAATTTTTCGCAAATGAAACCATTGAAAACTTTATCTTAACAAGCGTGAAATGACAGCTGTCAATATTATGTAAAATTGTGTGAACATAACAACTTCATCAAAGGTTTAATTTTAAAAATGACAACAAAACTAAATATTTTATATACAAGTTTTTAGTGGGGTCTAAAGAACTCTTTTGGCAGAATACTTTCATGAAGATGTGGATTAATTTAAGAAAAGTAAAACAATTCGAGGCAAAACCAACATTTGATTAAAGTTTAATAAAAGACGATATGATATTTCAATTTTTGCTGACACGACTATGCGATATTGTTTTCAAAGGAACTTATAAGGGATGTCGAAGGATGTTTTAATCCACCCGTTTCATTAGTTAGCTATATGCAAGCTTTTTCATATCATAATGCCACTCATTACAATTACAATATTACCATACCGGACTTTGGTAAAGTTTTCGAAAATTTTGATAGTCTGCCAATTTTTCTTTGAAGTATTTCAATATTGCTATCTTGTTTATGGTCTTAAGGCTTTCCAACTACTGACGACTTCGGACGGATATATAATGTTAAACGTAGCTTGAAATTTTGGAAATTTTCATTTAATATAGTGTTTGGTGTTATATGAAACGTTATCAGAATTTTTGCCACAACATTTCTATCTATCTCTTAGAATTTAATATTAATGCGGAAACTTAATAAAACGTTCCTCAATGAAGGGACACTTTTTTTCGAACTATATGCCCTCTCTAGCTTATAGAAAGCGTGGTTATAGAAATGTTGTGACTGCTCTCTGGCGTTGTTTTTAAATGTCTCTTCAATTAGTGATTAACCTTCTTTATTGAGATTTTACTCTTGCTATACATTTTATCTCTAGTCTGAAAATGACACGCCCGTCATCATTGTTATATCTAAATCCTGTTTAGATCCAGAAAATGTCCATTAATTTTTACAATTTTTAACAAGAGTTAGACATTGACCGTTTTAAGAGAGCAGTAGAGAGTAGCAGTAGAAGTAGTAGTTGTTCTGTCGACAATATTAGTTCCGGCTTCGAAGCTATCCGGCTGTTATACTTCAATAAAAAAAAGGATTTTTTGTTTTAGGTGGCAACAGATTATGTGTTCTTATTTTCTCAGAATAAATCGGAAAAATTACCTTTGTATCTCATTAAAATATACAGTTCGGTACTTTCTCAACAAATCATAATATTGCTGTATCTGACACTGATGATAAAAAAAAGGAACAGCCTTAGTCAGTTTTGCAAAATGTATCCCCAGTTGAACACAAGAATCCAATCATCCGCAGAAATTCACCATACAATCCATCTTTTACTTCAAAAAGTAACTTCACTATCAGAGAGCGAGGTGGCAGTATAAAGGGATTGAAGTATGCTTATCTGCTTTTTCAAGCCATCCTCCGTGTTTCAGTTGTCACGAATATGGGAAGCATAAAATCCCCACACGTAGAATATAACTACACCCGGCCACATAGAGAAGGTTTACCTAGAATGGGGTCAATCCTTGACAAATACTATACTTTGAAGGACACTCGTGCATGTTGATGATGCGGTGAAATGAAGGAAAGCCACCAACGACAACAACAACAACACCACCATCAACTACTGAAATTGGGTTGAGAGTAGAGACCAATGATCGGACTAAGATTGTTTGTATGTCACCCCCGCCACAAGAAGGGTACACCAATCCAAACAAAACTAAGAACACACATAGATACACACATAAACTTGTTGTTCTGACACTTCTTCGGGAATAAGGAGCTTAGTTAAAGGGAGAGTTCGGGTGTATATTGCGGGTGCTCTAGTGGTTTATTGATTTTGTTCGTTTGCGGGCTGTCATTTGGGTGCCTTTTGTTTTATTATTTCAAGACTTCCGCAGAGCTTTATACATGTATGTATATTGAAAAACCTAAAGATAGGAAAGAAAATAAGGGGCTTGCGAGGAGCAAGAAAAATGGAATGGTTGTGAGGGTAATGGAACAATGATGGTAGCAAAGTGTAAGAATCTGCAGCAGTACTTGATTGGAGGTGCTTCACATGTGAAGGATTCAATTGAAAGTTACGAGGACAACCGTACCAACCGACGTCAGTGACGACCGACACGACGCGACAGCAGAAAGAGCAAACAGAGAGTTGAGTTAAGTGACTTGGTTTTTTTTCGGTCCTTTTTGTCTGGTGCTTCTGGAGCGTTTTTCTTGCATTAATTAGCTCTGCGAAATTGGTAAGGTTGGATGGGGTTTTTAAGGGTTAATAAGGGTAAGATGCGTCGGGTGGACGTCTGAATGGTGAAACATTAGCTCTACTTGAGGAGTTACATTGAGGTTATTTTGTTTTCTTTCTAACCAGAATCAGCCGCATGGGGTGGATTAATTAAGGTAAACGTTAGTGAAATGTAGTAGCTTTGGCGAAGAGTTGATTGAAGGTACAGAAGGAACTGTGTATTTTTTGAAAGGTTAAAATGGGCAGGAGAACTTTAAGTTGAATTATTTTCAAGCAGATCTGAAAGTGGGTACATATTTTGTTGGTATGACGGAACAAAGGTCGTTGCTTTAATGGAGAAGTGGGAGTAATTCCTGATTGGAAGGGTTTATATATAAATCGGACAAGCAGTATTATGCAAGAAGGGTTAACTTTAAATTCAATTAACATTAATCTTATTTTAAGTAACTTATTTTTTATCAAAATGTTAGCCCTTCTCTAACGCTAACTCTTACCCTAACCCAACGAACTACACTAGGCAGTTTGGTCTCTGAGTTGCATTCTACCTGCCTTCTGCCGAGAAGTTGGCTTAGATTTTTTTCCAGTTCCATAAGGAACTTGAAATTCAATCGTTCTCAAACGTACCGTGCCTCAGCAATGGATTCATAAGATTTCGACTCTTACGTTGTTGACTAGTCATTGTAGAGGTTATTATCATTCTTATTCTTAGTATATATATATTCTTCGTTCTGCCTGATAGTAGCTGGCTCCCGTCATGTTAGATGGAGTTTTTAAGCAACTCTTGTACGTTTCAAAATAAAGGAAGTTTTTTTTACCGTGTAGTTTGGAATCTGGCAATACTTTTTTCGGAGTCGGTCTTTTTAACAGCTGTCACTTGATTTATGCTCAGCTTGATTTGCCATTTCATAATGAATAGACTTACTTCTGAAAAACGTTTGCAAATTCAGCAAATTTATTACCAAAATAATGGTTCGGTTCGCGTGATGCATCGCGCACAAATCAAAAAGCCACTTTATGGTGTTCTTTATGGGCAGAGGAAATCATTGGTCCATATTTCTTAAAAAAAATGAAGACGGACATAATGTTACAGTCAATGTGGAGCGCTATAGAGCCATGATTAATGACTTGGAGGATGTTGATGTCGACGGTCTTTGGTTCTAACAGGATGGCGCTACATGCCATAGAGCCAACGAAACAATCAATTTATTGAAGAAAACTTTTGGTGAGCGCATTATCTCGCGTCGGGGGCCTATGGCGTGGTCTCTAAGATTGTGCGATTTAACACCGATAGACTATTTTTTATGGGGTTATGTGAAGTCGCTTGTCTACGCAGATAAGCCCGAGACGATTGACGACTTGGAAGAGAATACTCGGCGCGTTAAAGCTGACATACGACCCCAATTGCTGCAAAAAGTGGTCGAAAATTGGACCTCTCCTCTGGAATGTATTCGAGCCGGCCGCGGCTGCCGTTTACCCCAAATTATTTTTAAAACCTAATGGTAAATCCTTATCTTTACAATAAACGAAATTTTTGGCCATAGCATTAAATTATATGTAATTTATTTCTTCTTGAAAACCACACGTCTAAAAAAAAAACACCCTTTATAAGATTTTACTCGCAGTTTGAGCTGCGTCGCATATGCCTCACAGAATATGCAAGATTATCTGAAGAGTGCTCAGGGCAAGTACATTGCATAACTTTGGAAAAACCTGAAAGAGTTTTAGCTGTACAGTCTCATTTTTAGAAATAAATTCTTTGTCATCATAACTATCAATTCAGCAACTACCTAGGATATATTCCGAGACTCAACCAACAAGTTTTACCATACAATTCCCGGCCCTATCCATCCAGCTTCGCATGCCAAGGTTTTCGGAGTAATGGGGTCTCCTTTGAAAGTGCAATAAATGTCTATCTTTTCTGATCTGGCTATGGTCCATAGAGCGTGTATTCCGCCAAAGAGTGAATATAGTTCCAATATATAGGCTGTTGCTCCAGATAGAACTTTAAAAATTACAGGCCAATAAACAATATTTACATCTTATGATCACTGTCGGAGTGTTTCATTGCTTTCGATATTTTATCGTTATTTCTATTAACAATGTTCTAGAGATACAGCCAGCTGCGTTATAATCTATAAAACAATGCAAGAGTAGTAACACAGGGAATTCCCATCTCTTTACAATTGAGCCTTAGAAAGCACTCATGGATTCATTTTTAAGCCGCCCAAAGCAAATGTGAAATACTTTCCTGGACCCTGATGTATTTAATCAATAGTAACTTAAATCATAGACTAATTTATTAAAAAGATTTTTTTTTATATTCTGTGCGAAATATTACAAAAAGTAAACAATCCTGTGCTTTTTTCAGTAAGTGCGGTTAGAATTTGAAATAAAATAAAAAAGTGTATGTGAGGCATCGTTCAAATGCCCATGAACCGGTCGTCTCAAATTTGGGCACCAAACGAGTCGACTGTGAAGAGCCACCATGTCTACCGTAAAATAGGACTAACGCGAGCAACTTTTGAATTAATGAACACACGTTTTGATACGAACAATTTATAATTTGATTATTCCTGCTCAATAGGTAATGTTACTTGCATCAACAGTTGTATAAAAAACAACATGGCCGTCACAGGCCGAAAAATTCTTCCTACGCAAATTTAAAAGTATACCTAAGTACATCCTACTCATATAATAAAATAGTTGACCCACCCGGCCTTGCTCGTTACATCGTTGCGCCAAATATCGGGTCCAACCGTAACTAATTACCATCAATGTAATCGTGTTAATACACAAACAAAATTTATCAACGTTGTAGAAATTCCCGTCAAAATGGGTCTATAAATAAGAATTTTGAAAAAAAAACTACCCGAGCGCCACCTAGTGGGTAATTGAAACATCCTAAGTTACTCCCTAGAACATCAGCTTTCCGACTGTGAAAGTTCCGTCAAAATTGGTGCAGCCGTTTCCGAGATAAGGCGGAACAAACGACAGACAAAAAAATTTAAAATTGTGTTTTCAATATTACATTGGAAACGTAGGTACACTCTATCATACGCATATTATAAAGATCTGTTAATTTTTTATGTGTGTAGAATGTTTGTATTTCTGAATTAACACACCTCAATAACTTAACGGATTAGGATGATATTTGGTAGATAGATGGATTATTGTGGTGACGTGAATTTTGCCAAACGACATTATGCCAAATTTAAAAATTTGTTACACTTTTGAAAGTGACATTGGACCGAATAACAACATTTGGTATAATGTCGCTCAGGTTAAGCGTCATAAAACCAAATTAGAGCGACATGAATTTCTGAAGCTTAGTAGATGGAAAAGTTATAGGATGAAATATGCTCCTACCCAGGCTAAATTTATCCCGAAAAAATGTATGGTTCCTCCGATATAAATCTGAATAATTTTTACTTGCGGTTATAAAGACAATAAGGCAAGTTTAGGATTCGTGAATATAAAAAAATGAGATAACAATCAAACATGACATTACGATCATAGAGGAGTCTAAAAAAGTGGCAAAAAATGTGTGTCTGTCGACTTAAGCGATTTTCTTTAAATTTGTTGTGTATGATTCTTTTGGTATTCCCCAGAGGGGAATTGAAATTTTATTTTTATATATGGCCGGTACCTGCCATATGACCGTTTAGGAAAAGCTTATTTTTCTCGTAAAAGGCACCAACGATTTTAATGAAAATTTTTGATAATTTTTTTGTTGTTATTGGCTATTATTCTTTATCAGTCTATAAACGGTACCTTTCATATAATGTTTTTTTTTACGTTTTCTTTTTTTCTCGTTTTATTGCAGTTTTTTGACTTTTTGAATGTAATCCGTAATATCTTGTGTAAATATTAAATATTTCCTACATAAAATAATCATTGTTTTTGCTTAAATATAAATATAAAAATTGTGTTTTATAAAGGTACTTATTTCTGTTAATCTATATCCGTTAATTTATTTCTGTTAATTTATTTTTGTTAGTATATATTTGTACCATCTGATTGTAATTGTATAAACTCTTTAACTTTATTCAATCTCTTAAAAAATAAAACTTAATCGATATCATATACGGCAGACGGCTTATATGCCATGCTTAAATTTTTATTTGAATTAAATATTATATGTTATAAATGTTACTCTATTTTTTTTTAATAAATTGAAATTGAATTGAATAATGTTTTTGTTTTATTTTGGCTTTATCGGCAACGGCTCATTGAATCTCTGTCAAATCTTATATTCGAGAAGATCTAGGTAAAATTAAATTAAATTAATTCTACATATCAAAATTTTGAATAACTTTTTTTCGAATTAAATTAATTTTCGATTTTTTTTTTGAAAAATCAATATTTTAAAAACTAATCAAAAAAAATTATTTTAAATTTAATAGTCACATGTATATTAATATATTCTAAAAGCTCCATTCTAAAATGTCCAAAATTTGTTTTTAACTAAAAATAAAAACTGGATTTTATTAAAATCCGTCCTACAATTTTCGAAATACTTTTTTTATAAATTCGTTATTATATAAGACGTGTGATGGCGTACCCCATTTTTACTAAAAAAACGTTAAGTGTTGTGGTTAAGATAATTTTTTAATTTCAGATTGTGTTTTTTTCTACTTTATTGTTACTTATTTTTAAAATTTTATTCGACGATGTGACCTACATATGAGCGAGTACGTGCGATCCAGTTGTGTAATTTATTTTAACGTGTTTTCATTTAAATAGTAAATTGATTAAATATGAAGTCCTCGCAGCCGAAGTCGCGGGTAGAAGTTTAATGTTTGAAAACATTTTTTTTTATCAAACTTAAATAACTTTTTCACAAAAAAGGAAAAATTATGGCGAGACCGTCAAATATATCAAACTATTAATTAATTTCTTTTAGTGGGATAAAGTTTTCTGCATTTAATACTCAAAATGATAAGCACTTTGAATTTATAACAACAGTATAGTGCTCTTTTAATAGTCCGTATCAATATACAAAAATTCCGACAGAGCTAAATTTTTGCGGTACAATGCACCAGAAAGGAGTTATAGGCCCATTTTCAGCCTTTTTAATTATTAATAGACTATTATTATTTGCATGATCTACCGTTTCGCTTAAAAATAAAAAAAAAATTTGTGACTTTTGACCCCGAATAACTTTTTTAGCACACATGGAATCGATGGGGACTTTTGACACTTTATTTCTAATGGTGTACCCAAGGTTTCCACCAAAATTTAGCTCTGTCGGAATTTTTGTAATCAATCCATTATTTTATAAATAATTTGAAAAAAAAACTAATCAAAATCGGAAATGTTTTTTTAAATTAAAAAGTTTAAAATATTTTTGAAAACCTTGCACTATTATTAAAAGTTCAGTTTGTTAATAAAACCTTCATTATTGAACAAAATAAATATAAAAACAATAGTTGTCCATCCCTGCTTTCCAGTTTTTTTTTAAATAAACCGCCTAAACTACCTCTCGGCGTTCTAACTGCACTTTAATCTCTTTAACAACAATAATTTTCAACTGTCTTCAGCAGAGAATACAAAATTCTAACGGGATAACCTTAAAAAACACTGCATTGCAATAACCAAATGACTCGTGTGTTCGTATTAGGATTAGGACAGCAATTTAATTGAGAGCATGACCCAGATTAGGAATCGTCCATTTGTTCGTCAGCCGTAGTCGTTGTTGGAACTCGCGAGGACGTTATCCGTTTAATTGTACATTTTTTTTAATTAGTGGTGCGCGCACAGTGTAGTGTTGGTCCATCAAACATTTTTTTTATTACTACAGTCGTTTTGAGTATTTTAATAAAAATAAACTAATATTAGTCCTAACATTATATAACTGTGACTCTTTTTTTTTTGAAAAAAAAAAAGAACTGTGTTATAGAGATTCATTATTATTTCTTGTCTAGTTCGACTACGGTTAATCGTCAAAAACAATAAAAAAAAAACTAAAGCAAAATGCTTCGTAGTACCGCTAATGGATATCTGGATACACGAAGATTAATTTTTGATTTTTCCGGGAAAAACCAATCGTACTTAGAGTGAGTAGTAATCTTTTATTTCCTTTTGTTTCAGTATTATTATTATGGATTATTAGTTTGCACACCAAAACGTAGTTGGTAGGAGGCGATGGCTTGGCGACCCTTGTGGTTTTCGTTTGGTGGAAAAAGGGAAACGGAAAGTTTTCACGTGTCGGCTAAAGGAAATGGGCCGTTATCCATGGAGATATTGATTTGCTATTATCTCTTAATTGCAACGGCAAATGTCCATCACGCGGGTATTCAGCTCCCATGTGTGGTTTCTTGGAGGTGGGGCGGTGATGGAGAGAGGAATATTCAATGGACTGCGTCAAAAGTGGGATTGAGATTGAGCATTTGGCAGAACCCTTCGCCGCTTCTGTTTTATGTACCCGTTAATGTAGATGAGTATGTGTCTGGTATAAAAGCACAGTGCTGTGGAAAAATTTCGTCAAATGATTCGTTTGAATAAATTTTATTTCTTTAAGTTGTTTTATAAAGATTTTCATACAATCGGAATGAAAATCGACTTTAGTCAAAATATGTATTTGCATTCATAATTTTAATATCAAAGCATTATTTGTTTCAGTCAAACTAAATAAATGGGATTCTTAAATATGGCTATTTTTCTTTCTAGTCTTAATCCTGAAATTAAGATTGTTATTTGGTATTTGTTATCAAATCTTATTTAATTGAAGCGTTATTCAAATAAAAAAGTTCAAGGCAGTTCTAAATATGAAGAATTAAGAAAACTTTATTTTGCCCTACAAGAAAAAAATTCTTGCTCAGATTTTCAAACCTTTTTTTTTGTGAATTTTGAAAAAAATTATTTTAGTAGCTCGATATTGTTCTTAGTATTTCGGATTTTCTTAATATTTGAACATTGTTCTAGCATTTAAATGGAATATAAAACTCTTGAATGCACATAAATATACTTCAAATATGAACAAATAAGTGCTTCAGATTTTTACATTTTTAGAGAAATAAATTTTCAGAATATCCAGGAATATATTATTATTTTTGTACCCCCCACTGTTCCTTGGAGCAACACAACCATTAACCTCCATGGTTGAACGGTCATAATTGCTTTTCTGTTTCCCTGTTCCTCAACATTGGATTAGCAGCGCGGTGATTATAATGAGAAGTTCACGTGGAAATGTCCATAAATACTGGGACATAGAGGATCTACCCCGGCAAGTTGTTTTTGCCTGCTGCCCTACATTTTGATGGTGGGCCAGGGGACTACTTAGGCAAAATCATTAAATACGAATTTCGAGAAAAATTGAGGATAATTTCGAATAATTTACAACAAAATTGGAGTTTTAAATTGTTAATGAAAGGAAAACATAAGTATCTGTCTGCATTTATTGTACCGTAAACAGATTTTGTTCTTATTAAGGATTTAAAGATTTTTTTTTTGTTTTAATTCGAACATTATTTGAGACACGAACAAAATGCAGCATTTATTAGTATTTTCTTGGCGGTTAGCGTATATGGCAACTTCTCCATTTTTGTTCATATTTTCTGAGCATTAGTTCCTTTTTACGTGCGATTCGTGAATATAACAAAAATTGAGATAACAATTAAACATGACATTACGATTATAGAGAAGTCTAAAAAAGTTAGTTGCAAAAAGTGTCTGTCAGTCTGTCAGTCTGTCTATCTGTATGTATAAATCCTACAGGGATGACCTTCAAATTTGGTATGTGCGATTATTTTGGCATTAATGAGAGGGGAAATTGATAAAATTTTGTTGGCCAAAAATAACGGTACCTGCCATATAACCCTTAAGGAAAAGCTTATTTTTATCAATATTTATATATGAAAAGATCTATATAGCCTAATTGATTCTGCGTACCAAAATTTTGAATAATTCTTTTTTTCTATTTATAATTAATTTTATTTTTTTTTTAATTTAATATTTTTAAAACTATTCAAAAAATATTATTTACAATTTTATCGTCTACAGTATATTAATAAACTCTACAAAACTGCATACCAAAATCTTAAAAAACCCTTTTATGTCAAAAAACTAAAAATAAGAAACAGGATTTTATCAACGTAAATATTACTTGTTTCTTTCAAAGTACTAGCTTTGCAATCAAATCATTTTTGAAAAGGTGTTTCTATTGAAATTTGTTTCTAATTTTCAATTTTCTCAAATTTATTGAGGTTTCGAATTTCAACGTCAATAACGAAGTCCCTTATTTGAAGAACAAAGTTTCTGTCAGTAATAGCTCTCCGCTCACGGCCTTGCACCAAATTGAAATAAGCAGGAGTAAGAACAAAGTTTGTATATATTTTTACTTACGATATTAACTATAATGTAAGTTATGCATTCGTGCAGATAAAAAAATTTGAGATAACAATCAAACATGACATTACGATGATAGAGAAACATATTTGAGTTACTGGCCAAATTCTATCCATCTGTCTGTCTGTCTGTACGGATGTATTTTGGACTGCAGCCTAAACGGTTGAGCCAATTGTCTTCAAATTTTGAACTTAAGGTTATTTTGACATTCTACAGAGGAGTTTTTTTTATTTTTTTTTAGCTCAAAAACTAACAGTACCTGTCATATAATCGTTATGTAAAAGCCTATTTTTTTCGAAAACGGCTCCAAGAATTTTTATAAAAAAAAATCAGTGTACCTACCGTAGGTATGCATTATATTTTGGTGAAAAAAAATTAATATGGTGGTCTAAGAACGGTACCTTCCATAGGACCGGTTTTTTATTCGACTTTCTCGTAAACTGGTGATCCGATTACAATCAAAATTGATATTCAAGAAGATGTAGTAATTTAGTAATTGTGTTTTTTTCAAAAACTTTTTTTTTTGTATTTTTAATAATTTTTTTTTAATTTGGATTTTAAATGTACGTTATTTTTGTGCTTAAGTTTGTATTCTTGAATTATTTTTTTTTATTTTTATAAAAAAAGTTGTTAAAATAAAACCATTTTATTTAAAAACGGATTCTACGATTTTGAAAAAAAAACAAACTTTCCTAAAGAAATAAAATGGCGTTTAAATTATTTCACCCAATACAATTTAAGGTACTTCATTCGAACAATCAAAAGTCACAAAAATCGAATAAATGCTTTGATGTTCACTTTAATTTTCTTAAATTTTATTCTACAATGTGACCGCACATATGAGCAAGTACGTGCGATCCAGTAGTGCAATTTATTTTATTTTACATCTCTTCGACCTTCAGAAGTTAAAGCGATATAACTTAAGCCTTCTAATAATATTCTTAGTTTTTTTATTTGATTTTACCTGCCCCAATTCTACATGTGTCATGTCAAAAATATGTAAACAAAAATATGTCAACAGTAGTTTAAAGGCTCAAATTTCTTGATTTTCTTGATAGAAAAAGAGCATGTTGGGGCCCGATTTCAAAAACTTGTGACTAGAAATACCCTGGCTCAGGGTATTTCCAACCTTACTCAATTTCGTCTATATAACTTTTGAGATAGAGCGAAGTTGGACCGATATACTCACACAGAACGCAGAATTCGTTATTTCATCTAGGTTTCATCTCGAGAGTTTCAAAAGTGGTATTATTTCGTTTTCGTCATTAAACCCGGGAAGTATATATGTACATAAGTATGTACTTCGGAATCGTTATCGTGTATAGATGTCAGCCTTACCATCTTCCTCTTGTAGCCTAAGAAAATGAAAATTTCGTGCTATGTGATTGCAAGAGATTCAAAAGTATTTGACTTTTATGTTAAGAGATCAGTCTTAACACAATCTACCATATTGTTTGTCCTTCGCCTCCCGTGGTGCATGAAATATATTTTCAATTACCGACTTAACCGCTAATTACACACCCCTCGTTTAAAAGTGTTTCTAATTAATTAAGTTCTTTCTTTTGTTTCCTTTCAGTGCTTTTAGTATGAGTGACAATGCTAGCAATAACGACAGCCTACCGAACTCTCCAATCAATAATAATAACAGCACCCTATTGAATAATAACATTAGGGCATGCAACAACAACAACATCTCCATACCCAACAACAACCCAATCAGCGACAGTAGCGCCAACAGCCCGAATCATAACAATAATAATAACAACACGAGAAATGCGAACAAAAATATCCCATCGGACGCACTTGTCCGCATGGACACAACGGACATCGTCCCATTCGACGAGGAGCCAGATCCAGATACGATAAAAATGTTTGTTGGCCAGGTTCCAAAGTCAATGGACGAACGCCAGCTGCGCGAGATGTTCGAAGAGTTCGGACGGGTCCATTCGATTAATGTTCTCCGTGATAAAGCCACCGGAATCAGCAAGGGTAAGCTCACATTTTCAATTATCTAATTAAAAATAGATGTCTAGGGGATGATAGTACGAAGGTTAGGCTATTATGTTAAGGGGGAGGGGGAGGCGATTGTGCATTGAAAGAATACAATTGACTTGGTTATATCTGGTCGCTTGAATGCACAAATGAATTAACTCGAGGGCGATTGAATCCTAGGCAGGACCATCGCTGGTGCGATGAAAGAATTAAGCGATTCTGTTGTGATGGTGGAGATATCTAAGCACATGTCCTGGTAAAAATATCCAGGAAGTATAAAAGAAGCCAAAGCGAGAGATTTTTTATATGCAATATTGGACACTTCTTGTTATCAATGGCTTTGTTTTCATTATTATCTATATAAAGGCAATGTAAAGGGTTCTTAAAAAAAATTGGCATAAACGCGAATTCGACATTTTTCTATTACAACTTTAATCAGTTGTTTTTAAGAAGTTTTAATTTACAGAGGCCATTACGTTAAAAACTCAACACATATTCAAGAAAAATAAGTTTTCACAAAAAGGGCTTTCATTTTACAACTCTAACACCTCCTCCAACAGTAACTTCGATTTTGTTCCACATTTAACTTTTGCTTCTGTAATTGTGTAGCGTGACTGGGTGACCCGTTTCTTCATTGAAGGATGCACACTCCTCTGCACAAAATCCATCATCTAAATTTTTGCGTGAACCTCAATGCCACTGCACTGCAGGAGCTGACCCAATCAACATTTCCAACTGGCTCCAACTCTATGTATCCTTGACTGGTCAGCTATTGTTTGCAACTAAGCAATAAGTGTACCAAAAAGTGAAAGCATATGTATATGTCTGCCAGAATCATTCTTCTGGTTGCAAACAATTCTTTTCTGCAACTGACAGTCAAAAACAAAACGAACGCCCTTAACACAAAACGCACAAAACTAGAGCACGTAGTACGGCGGACAAAAGCACTTAACAAATCTCCTTTTTCTGACCGAATGGCACTTCATGCACGAAATGAGCACTTGCCTGCATCCCCCGTCATCATCATCGTGCCCCACCGTCAGCCACTGGTGTTCACCACAAAAGCTTGAAAGAAGAAAAAAATTAGAGAAGCCAAACGCAGCAGCAGCATCAGGAGCAAACACTTTAGTTAACCATTGTGTGACTCATCAAGTGAACCAACCCAATTTTCCTGATGGGAATAACACACAGAAAAGAATTTTGCTCATCAAGTCTCCTCACAAATACTATTGGGGGAGGAGATTTTTTCTTAACCAAAACAGGGTTGCCATTGAGTTTTTTTTTTTTTTTTTTGTAGAAACCAAATAGGTGCATTGACTTGATTATAGGACAGGTACGTAAATGGCTTTTTTCACTCAATATAGAGTTCAAACGACTTCACAGATTTCATTAAATTTTGCACCCTTTCCGCAAAAGCGTTTCACAATTAAAAGAGTTTGCAAAAGTACAGGGAAACAATGTACCCTATGTATCAAATTTTAACACGTCCCCATACATTTAACAACAACAGTATTTGAAGATGAATATCAAATCATTTATGAAAATAATAACAATGATTGATCCCATTTGACTACCTTGTGAAGAACCCGATAAAGTATCTATAGAGTTTGAATAAGTAGTATCCATCGATTTGGACCACTTATTTTTTGTCAGATAGGTAAGAATACAACCATAAAATGAAGCTATTATTGAAATTTAACCTTTCAATTTTTGTAAAAAAGATCATGGTGCACAATTATTAAAAAAAACTTAACGAAATCCGTATATTAAACATCGATTTGTTTGCCCTATTACATGTTGTTAACACACTTTCGACCGCCTTATAACAAAAAAAGTTTCAGAACCACAACACTTAACGGTTTTTAGTAAAAAAAAAGAGTTGGTTGTCTGTAAAGTCGGTTTACGGGCGATAATTTTACGTGATGTCATAAGAAAACATTGATGGCAGCATCACCAATATACAGCCCGTTAACTCACACCCACAAAACCTCTCGTTAAATCCGCACACACGCATCATAATATCTACATTATACTTTCCACAAACTTCCGCCTATTTTGTATTTCTTTTTCTCTTCTTGTACTTTTAGTATTTGAGTCGAATTATTTTGGGAATTCTTTGCCTATTCATTTTCATTTTCGCCTGGTGCTTGCGACCGATTTTGGTTGAAAGAACCACTGTATCGCAGCGTGCGTCATTTTTCTTATCAGTCTTATCAGCATGAGTCATGTTATTTTGTATGTGTAGCCCGTCATCGATTAATAAGACGTTATCACATCAAAACGGTACGCCATCACAATTAATTTACGAAAAAAGTGTTTTGAAAATGTCACAATGACGGATTTTGATAAAATCAATCAAACACGACATTACGATCATGGAGAAGCCTTAAAAAGTCATTGGCAAAAAATGTATATCGAGCTGCAGCCTAAACGGATTAAGCGATTGCTTTCAAATTTGGTATGTGTGATTCTTTTGGAATTCCTCAGAAGGGAAATCGAAATATAAATAACGGTACTTGCCATACGACCGTTTAGGAAAAGCTTATTTTCTCGAAAACGGCTCCAACGATTTTGATGAAATTTTTTTGGGAATTTTGTTGTTGGTATTGGCTATCATTTGATCAGAACCACATATAAAGTCTATTAACGTGACCTTATTTTTAATTTTTGGCTTTCTCGTTAACGGCTCTATGGATTTTATATTTGAAAAGATCTAGATAGTCAAATTAATTTTGCATATCAAAATTTTGAATAAATATTTTTTTCTAATTAAAATTAATTTTTGATTTTTTTTTGTTGAAAAATTTTAAAATTTTAAATTTAAATCTTTAAACTAATAAAAAAATTATTTTTAATTTTACAATTAAAGTTATACCTCTTAATAAATTCTTAAATGCATACCAAAATTAAAAAAAAAAAATAATTCAAAAAAACTAAAAATAAAAAACAAGATTTTATCAAAATCCGTCCTACAATTTTCGAAAAAGTTTTTTCATAAATTCTTTGTTATTTAAGACGCGTGGTAGCGTACTTTATTTTTATTAAAAACCGTTATGTATTGTGGTTTTGATAGTTTTTATAAGTTTAAACTGTGTTACTTTCAACGTAAATGTTATTTGTTTTTATCAAAGATCTGGCCTTCCAATGTAATTAGGCACATAAGAGCAAGTACGTGCGACCCAGTCGTGCCCATTTTTTTTAGTTGTATTTTTTTCTATTCAAAAATGAAGAAAGAATTTCGGCTGACTAAATAGGGTAGATTTAATGTGGTAAAGAAACTTGTCAAACATTTATAGCAACTCTATGGAAAGTTGTTAGGGTGTACCCATTCTTTCATTCACTTGTGGGAAAATATCTACATGCCTTCTATGATCGCTTCTGTCAAATGAAATCAGGAGCGCGTTCATTCTTACTGGTTATGGAAAGGCACTAGAAGCGTCTGTAGTATCATGTTCTTATAGTTTGTTATCGCAGTATAACATTTTTGACTTGTGAATCCTGAATATTTCAAAGATACCCAATATAATAAAAGGAATAATTTCCAGTAAATTGATTTTTTAAGAACAGAGCTATGAATCTTTTCAAGAGTTTTTAAGAAACTATGACGTTCTTGAGAATATAAGATCTCACCCAAACATTTTCAGGTAAAATGTTCCCAAAACGAGACTATATGACTCGCACTGAACAGTGAACACATTTTTCACCTTACGCCCATGTGAATGTAGCAAAATGGCCAATCCACATAATATTATGACTAAAGAGTAGAGCTTGTGAAATTAAGCTTTGCAGAGTTAGGGCGTGTAGAGTTAGAAGCAACATTTTACATGAAAATGTTTTTTTTTGCTGTTTGTGTATTAAAACTAGCATACATACCAAATTTCAGCTATCTAGGACATTAGCAAGTACCCTTAGAATTTTGATGATCATCAAGATATGTCAGTGAGGAAATGAGGGTTTTAAGATATCAATGAACCCTAAAGTATAAGTGCTTTGTAATTAAAACTTTATATAGCGCAAAATCGATAGATAAAGTCGACGTTATCATATAAGTGTAAAACTTATTTCAAACTAAATATGTTTTAGTGTCGAGTTAAATGACTTTGCGCTTAACTAGCTGTGCCCGTAGTTTTGCTGGCGTTAGCCTCGGAAAGAAAAATCGTATTTTAATTTTGTAATCATACGTCCATACGTCACGTGCCTACTTATCAATTAATCTTTAATTTTATGACAAATTCTTCTCTTAAGAAATAAAATAATAATTAAAGATGATAGTGACGTCAAGAATTTTTTGTATGCATCATTACAGCATACCTTGTTTTTGTGTGTATCATTGTATTTCTCTTTAAAATACAGCTCCTGGAGACCTGGGGTGGAATCGGCTAAGGTATTTATGATAAGTGATTGCCACAATCAAAAAATTCAGTCTGCGTTAGGTGATGCGAGAATTTGTAATTTTCGTGGTAATCACTGAAAATTTAATATGATCACATGTGACTATCAGAAATGTGACTTTCACATATCACCTTAGCCGATTCTACCCCTGGTTTTAACGCAGCTTAAAAAAAAAAGTTTCAATATAGTCAATATATGGCGTAATTGTGAAAAAAAAACAAAAAAAATATAGCTACGTTCATCGTAGATCGTACATACGTTCTGTCATTTTGCGTGATGTATCCTATTATGTCTTTCGAGTAAATTACCTTTTAATTAAAAAAAGATTTGTTCAATTTCGGTTTGTCGTTCTCCCGTGATGCGCGGTCAGGAGTTTCGTCTCAATTTTATTATAATTAAGTGAGAAAGTCCACTATGGAAAACATATTCTGAAAATTGTATTTATCTGGTATAATCCAAAATAAAAGTTTTGAGGGTTCAAAAAAAAAACGAAGAAGCGCTTCGAGGAAATGTTTGTGGTACCTAGTACCCTTGCTGGGCTTGGCTCGTTTTGGCGGATATTATATGCATTTCAATATTCTGTTCAAAATCATTCTTAATAAAATTAATTTATTTCTGAGACGATTATGAAAATAAATGATCCCATCGTATTTGCTATTAAAAGGGACTAATATTTTTTCCCCAATATAACTCCAGGTAATATTATCACCGATATTGAAAAATATAAATCAAAATTGTTCAGTAATTATTTTATCAACAAAATAAGAAATATCAGAAATTTATTTGCAATTAGAGTTGATTTGACTGCTATTAATACTCCACTTTGGCTTGTGAATTTGTTTCGTGGTATTCATGAAACACTTAAAATTGCCTTCACAAAGACCTTTTTAAGAAGCAACTTACAAAAAATTGATCAACGCATTAATTAGTTATTTAAATGAAAAACACACAAAAAAAACTTTTCACTGAAAATATGAAACCCTGTTCTTTATTCTTTATTTCTCAAAAGGGCTAGTTTCCCTTTGACGTAAAAAAAACTAAAAATCGATTTCTGTATAAATCAAACATTCATCATCAAGTTTCAACTGAAATTGAAAATTAGGAATTTGAAAAATGCTCAATTCGAAAACTCTTCTAACTATAGTTGTATCTCTCCATTGAAGATTGATTGCTTAGCAAAAGGCTGAACTAATATCCTTCCATTAATTTGAAAAATCCCGAATCAAGAACAAACGTCTATTATATCACTTTTTTTCAAAATGAAGCTGAACACGGTTTTTGTGCCCGTTTAAGTTTCTCCCTCTAATTTCCAAACGTTTGTTGCAGCAATCGCTTTATCCTTCTCCATTGCCACGACTTGCTGGTTGCTGAGCATATTTTCGCCTTAAAACAAAAATTGTTATGTAGCTGGCTGTTTATTGAAATTCGGGTCGAACATGGAGGCGAGAACGAAAAAAAAAGAATAAAAAAACTTTCCAACCACAACAAAACGATATCCATATCATTCTCAAACTGGCTATATCCCCATATAGTCCTTGTGGCAGTGTCCTGACCAACAAGCGTTGTATATGCCACTGCCAATTGGTAAGAGGAGTCCGCCTTCGATTTCGACATATTCAAGTGAAAAAGCGCTCGATTAAGTATTATGTCGAAATAGTGAGGTTCGCTTTCCTTAGTTCGTTCGTCCTTATACGGTTATACGGGTCGTAAAATTGTTTTCGGATAATTTCTCTCCTGTGTTCGACAGGAAATCGTTATCAATTTCTCCTTCTCCGGCAGAACCGGCCTCGCACTGACAGAAAAGCACGTACGTATACAATGTACGTTTTTAAGTATCCTCCACCTAGCACCATTGATTCGCCCGCCGCCGCTCTCGCCACACAGCACTTTAGCCTTGTTGACCCAATTCTAGGTATAGCAGTAGTGACGGGGATGTTGAACAAGAATTTCGACTTAACAAAGCAAATGAACTTTAACCCGGTATTATCCTATCGGTACACAGAATAGTACTGTTATCAAGGAGTCTGCAGTGTGCAGTGTGTATGTTGGAGAATGGAAGGATACGTTATGTGATACGCAAAGAAAATGATTGTGGAAAATAATAAAAGAAGGACTTTGGTCAGTCAAAATCAAGGATAGCAACAAATAAAACAAACTTATCGAACTCAAATAAATCAATGAAGCTTAAGAAGTTTGTCAGATTAGAAAGGACATATTTTCGTTCTTTAGCATGTCTGGACTTTGCCCGAAGGCTTTTCATTTCCTTGGTTTATTCCTGATGAAATGGTTCTCTTCCTTTGGCTGGATATCGGATATGGAAAAGAATTTTCAATAACTGAATAAAACTGTGGCATTTCGAGAGAGTTGGAAAAGTTTGATGTTAATGTAGACAGGGGCAGTAAGTTAGCACTTATAAGGAAGGAAAAGTGTTTTTTGCGTATTTTTTTCGCCAGGACATTCTGGACAGCAAGGAACGATATATATTTTTTGTTCATATCTTTTGGGACCTTTTTGATTTCAATTACAAACATTGATTTTAATTTGAAAAAAATAAATAAATTGTTTGTTGTATTATTTCTTATTTATGAATTTGAATAAGAACCTCATATAGTTTACCAAAACCCTACAAATTCTGAAATCTTACCAAAATAACTAAGCAACTTCTTTACAAGACTATGCTCTGTTACCGGTACTGGGCCGAATACGCAGCCGAGACTTGGATGCTTACTAAAAGGCACTTTGATCTATTATCTCTTCACTGCATTCGAGAGGAAGTTTTACCGAGAATTATTTGCCCCGTGTGCAAGAAACGACGATTCCAGAGAAGATATTATCAAGAATTGCATGAAATCTAACTCGGTTCTGGTGGACTGGGCTCATATGAGCGAAGAGGAACCATTTGGAGAAGTCTTTTGCAAGTCGATTTAGGGTAGAAAGCTGCGTGGGGGGGAGAAAAATAATTCCCCGGGAACTAACTCCACCGAGGGGCTTTGTTCTCACTTTGTGGCAACTAAATCCATTTTAGTTCAGTGGACTTTGTTCTCATGCAAAGTGACCTTAGTACACTCTTGGAAGCAACTCCCTAGTGATAATTAATTTCCCAATTATTTCCCTGCACCGTTGCGGTGCAAATTTTGCTAACGTTGGAAGAATGGCGTATCGTGAATTCTTTTCAATCTTATCTTGCACCATATGAGCTGGTGCAAACTTGATAAAAGATGGCACCCGCTTTACAGAGTTCGGTTGCAGGCCATCAGCTCAAAAGCTATAGCTAAGCTTGAAATCAGTTTCACTTTGTGCAGGTCCCGCGATTGGAATTGTTAATTAATATTGCACATGTTTAATTATTTTTTTGTATGACTGCAAAATTATTTTTTTCATTTGTTATCCAGTCTGCGGAAAAATGTTTCGTGCTTCGATATTTTTATCTTCGACTATGATACGATCGGTCATTTCTCAACATCCTTGATACTTTATTATTTGGATCATTTTCAGCTTCTAACATTTCTTCTTAAAATTTGTCATCTGTTCCCGACGCTATCTCAGTTCTCTTCAAAGAGGCTGGTGTTCCTCTTCCATTTGTTGGAATGCTTCCTATCAAACCATTTGTTCTTGCCAATAAATGGTTTTAATTGACGTAGCAGTTTAAAACTCAGGGACCGCTTCTCAGCCATTGGTTATGTTCTAGATACCTAATGAAGGTGACATTTAGAAGTAAAAATTGTGTAACGAAGAGCTCAGGAAAAATGGAATCAACATAACTTTAAGAAAAAATCATGGATGTGGCAGGTAAAATGTTTAATCTTCTGACAGATTATGCCCAGGCTTTTAAAATAATAAAAAAATAAAAGCCAAAGGAACACGCGGTAGTTATAGAAGAGTGTCTATCTATAAGTGATAAATGTGTGGCCAGCAAAAGCGAGTTCACCTTTGAATTCGTTTACCCACGGGTAAGCTGTTTAAAGACTGCCGTACCTGTTGATAATGACCGAGTTTAAATGTTTAATACAAGCCAAAAACCAGCGCCTAGGGAGTGTACGTTGACAATATCCGAATATAAAGTTATTAGTCAAAAGAGCCTTAAGTTAGTTATCAGTTGGCTAGTACAACAGTTGGAAAATTGTGTGCATACTTTAGGCCAAATTAATTGTTTGGAGAAATGGAATGTTTTTAGAAATAAAATGAGTGTAATTGGAATTGAAATAAAATAATTTAAATCTTGAGTGTTGTTGTGTTACATAATAACTTTAGTAGTTCTCAAACTTACAATTGACATGCCCGTAATAGTTGCTCCCTGGATCCGATAAATGAAAGAAAGGCATTATTCTGAATACTAACCAAAGTTTTATCGCATTTTTGCATCAAAAAACATACCCAGTAGGATTTTCTTGCCCTCTGCATCCTGTAAAGCTGCTCTGACTATATTTCTTTCACGGCGCAGCTTTAATCACTTAATCAACAATCAGATCGTTTGATCCATTTGAATTGCCATTAAGATTGACTTTTATTTAAATATGGTTTCTGGCATATTTGCACCGCGGCTGGTATGTCGACAATAATGCGGCAAATCGGTGTAGACTAACGACTTCACATACCCATAGAAGATCATCTAATAATTGTATTAATAAAGGACACTTGAGTATTTCCACTTTAGATGTTGAAAAAGCCTTATTGCACGTTAAGGAAGAAACAAATGATGGCCCTGATGGGATCCCTGTGCCTGTACTTTTAAAAAATTGTGCTACCATGCTATCTTAATTTTAAAAGTTCATTCATCATACTTATGCTATTCGAAAAATCGGATTAAAGGCTGCGGCGTGTCAGAAACTAATTTTTTTCATTTAAACATTCCGATGTTAATATCTCGATGTGTAGGAATCTAAGCTTAGTATGTTTTACATTGTCAGATAGGTATTAAGTCCAGCTACTCAGATCATATACCAAGAATTACTTCAAATAATAACTGCATCTCCAGGAGCGGATTGAAAAATCGCGTGCCAAAAAATGCCTTTTTCACTTAAGCTTTTCGCGCCTATATCTCGTTATTTTGAAGTCCTAGGTGAGTGATTCTTGTACTGTTAGACTGGCAACGATTCCAGCCGTACATCAGCTTTTCATATACCAGACAAATAAAACGAAAAATAATTATTGCGCCGCCAGGAGGGAAATGAGTTGAAGGTTCTTAATTCGCCCCGACTCTCTGCCTTTTAACTGCTAATAACTCCTCAGCCGTTGGTGCTATCGACACCGGACTTACACCTAACGGCGTGCCTCCTGTTTGGCTTTCATTTTCAATTCAATTCTACAACTTTCATATTCATTTTTTCTATGATAGAGTTTATTTACAAAGATATTTGAGAAAAACAGAAAAATGTGGGAAATTGGGTCAAACATGACCTAACGTAGTTTGGAACTTGGTAGCCCTAAAATTTGGTTTTGGTCTAATTTGAGGCAGATACGATACACTCAGACCATTTTTTAAATATTGTTGAAATTTAATGTTTAACGCTACTGGCTTAAATGGCCAGGCTGAACAGCAAGCCAAGCTAAAGTAGTAGTAGTAGTTAAAGTAGCCGGAAACTAGGTGACCTACCCGGAATTGCTTGAAGGCTTTCTTTGGATAAGATAGTACATTTTACCATGTCCAACCTTCATTTTAAAAATATATATTACGGTACCACAATTTGGAATCAGTATTCTGATTAAAAAGCAGATTTGTATGGTTCAAGGTCACTTGTTTTGTTTAATTAAGAATTTTTTTTCAAATAACAACAGGCTCAAGTGTATTTAAATAAAATTCTTTTACTTTCAAAGCCCTCCCAATCACCTAACTAAACTTATTTTGATCTTAAAAAAATTAATTGAATATGTAGCAAACATGTTTTATCCACCTTTTTTGTCCTAAAAATAAACGAAACCTCAAAGGACCTTTCAGCTAAACAAGAACCCTCATCAAATTAGTTAATTTAAAACAGTTTTTTTTCTTTTCGGCCATACTGTCCCCTCCTCATTGACTTTCAAAAAACTCAGCCGACTCTACTTTTTTTAATACAAAACTTTGACTATACCTCCGTAAATCGCCCGGGCTAACATAACTGTCATACGCTTAAGCAGTGAATACTGAATAGGACTCAACTGGAACTCATAAATCAGGATAAAACAATTTGGAATAAAGTTTCTTTTTTCTTTTTATATGCTACTTTTATATACACCGTTTGTTTTGGCCATCTTTGGAATTGTCTCTAAATACATACATATATATCTGCGTAATGTTGAATTTTCCAGATAGGTACCTACATATATACTATAGACAATTTTTATTGTTTTTCTTTCTATTTGCCGTTTCCGAGTGCGGATAAAGAAGGAGATACACCGAAGCATCTGGGGCTTAATCCAACAGAAAATACGAGCCCAAGGAGTAGTATCTCTGATCACATTTGGTGACCTCTGAACCAGAAAGTCGTAAATAATGAAATTCGTTATTTTATCCAAAATAATGAAGAACCATAGAAATAAAACAATAAAAAGACAATAACAACAACAAAACCAAATTCCACAACTCCGACAAGTTTTGTTCTCTTTGTCCTTCGACGTTGTCGTTATGTTCCCATTGTGGAAGTAAAAGTAAAAGTGGCCATGGGATGGGAGAAAAAAAAAAACACTCAATTCCATTTGCGTGGTGCGTCCTCGGAATGTGGGGGTGATGCTAGAGGATGGCTCTTCCTTCCACTCCATATTTTCTTTTTTGTTCAGCGAACAATTGGGCTTTCATATGCACACGCATTTTATTATCTTCCCGAAGATTTATAAGAGTTTTCCCTTTTCCATTTTCCGACTTGCTCCTGTTTTTCTTATTTTTTTTCGTCCTGCGAATAACAGGCGGAAAAAAATGATATGACGGAAATAAGGTCATGTATAGGTTGAGGAGTTGAAACTGAGAGATACTTTTAATTCATTGTACTTGTCGTCGTCGTCGGTCGGTGAATGTGGTGCTGTAGGATGTGATCTTGTGGTATGTTCCTTTGGTTGGATATATGGAACTCGTATAGTAAACTAATGTGAAAGCAATCGAAATGTTTTTGACGTTTATTTCGTTTCAGGCCATTTAAGTCAAAATATATACCTACCTACATTTTTTTCTGTATTATATTCATTTCTATTGTATAGTCATGTCCTTGTGCCTTTTGCCGTAGTAAAAAAAAATCATCCAGATGATGAATGTTTACGGTTTGTTGAAATCCTTTTTTCTTTCAGCAAACTCCTTGGGAATGGTGTTTTTTTTTTTGATTATGTTTTTTTTTCTTGCTCGTCCTTTTTTTCTTCTATATCTTTGTGAATTACAAAAGTGGTGAAAGGAAAATGCCCTAGAGGGTCCATTGAGAAAGACTGATAGTGGGTTAATGTCAGTGTGATTGCCCACCCATTTGGTGTATAATTAATTGTTCACTTAGTCGGTGACCCCAGGGGCAGATTTCTGTCATTTGAATTATGGTTGATATTTCTGTGTTGAATGAGTGGGCATTTTTTTTTTGATGGCGGCAAATGTTCATCAATTGTTGCGCGTGTTTCTTGAGAATTGAAGTCTTTGGTGGGATTGGGATTTGTTAACCAGATAAAGAGGTAATATTTGTTTTCAAAGGGCGGAAAGATATCAGGAGAAATGATTAATTGGATTCCTTAAGAAGAAAGAGGGTGGATAATAGGATTTTAATAGATGAATGGTTTAATATATAAAGTGGTATGAATCGTTGTACGAATTTATTAAATAATAATTTTTGTCATGAACATCAAAATTCGTAAAATAAATAACTAGTTTTATTTTAGAAGAAAAAAAGAGGCGAACAAGTCTTATTAATAGAGCTAGACTTCCTCAGGCTCAGGCTGTCATAGTTTAATTTATGTAATAGAGGCACTGATTTCGCGTTAAACAAGCGCTTCATGTCTTTCCAAAACAATGGGAATGGAAGTACAAATGTTGTCACTTTTGTGTTCCAAAAAGGTCAATTCCGCCCATTTATTTGAATGAAGTAGTACTATTCAAGTGCGAAAATCTTGGATATATGATCGATATTAAAAAATTTTGTTATATGGATATCATCGGGTGTAATGTTTAGTACGGATGAAGTCGTGTCTAAATTCTCGAAATATGTTCAGTATGTTGAAAGAAAGGCAGTCATTAATTAAGCGTTTTAATTTGAATCACATTATAATGTGAAAATGCTCTGCGTGATATAAGTCGTGTTTTTTGGAAAGCTATCCTGTGTACGACAAGTTTTTATACGTATACAACAACACTATCATCGATAACCTTATCGCGGATAAAAGGAGAAGTAGAATTCTATTGTCGATAGGTTTTTGACATTAGTTAGAGTATTTGATAATTTGATTTTTTTCATTTTTAAATGTTGCTGTGATTGCTAACTTGTGTATCTCGAAAAAAAAATATAGTGAACATCGAAAGCTTTGTTCGTAGAGTAATTTCAAAATCTTATACTATGTTCCCATCAAAATAAAATCCCATGTTGAATTCGTTTTTAATTTTCTGATTTGATGCCAGATTTCTGATTTTTCTTTCAGACACGAACATAAAATGAGATTGATTTTTTTTTGCAGTTGTGTAAGGACCATTTTATAACTTCTTGTCGTACAAAAAAATTTGTTTCACTTGAAAATTTAATTAAAATATTCAAATCAAAGTGTTTAACAGGAAAACGATATGATTATTAATAACTAGCCTCTACCCGCGACTTCGCCTGCGTGGACTTAATTAAATTATTAGTATGATTTAAATCAAAATCCCCTAAAGAAAATTATTAAGATTTCTCCGGCAAAAAAAGTGCATTTTTTCAGAATAAAATCTTATCTACATTTCTTAAGCAGATAACGCCTTTGTAATCAAATTTTGGAAATGTGAATTTTTATATTACCTAATAAAGTGTGTTCTAATATTAAACATTTTGTTTAAATTAGATTTTCCGTCAAATTATAATTTATTTTTATATCGCTGTATATCTATACCTCTATATCTCCATATCTCTATAGTAACGTGAATCCTGGAACCCTTTAGTCTATCAAATTTCACAAATTCGTTCAAAATCATATCAGCAATACAGTATTTGACATTTAAGCATCTCCCAAAGGAACCGTCCATACCTACTTATATGTCTCAATGTGTTGCTTTAGAATTTAAAAAGTTAAATTAAGTATTGTAAAAATTGTAGCAGCTGATTTAACTTCTACCAAATATAACACTCGAAAAAATCACAATTGGAAAATGATGAAGACGTAAATCTCATGTCTACTGAGAATTCTTTAAAACATTTTTAATTCTTGATCCAATTTTTTTTATCACAAAACTTTCCAAAACCAGACGAATATCTAATAAAATACAAACTGCAGTGACAATTGCGAATTGTCAAATATTGTAGTGTGTGTGCAAATCGGTGTACATCTTGCTAAAAATCAATATTTAAAAAAAATTATCTACATAGATAAAAAAACGACCATAGAGAAGCCTAAAAAAGTCATTGACAAACAATGTCCCTCTATCTGTTTCTGTCTGTCCGGGTGTATATCGATCTGCAGCCTAAACGGGTTAAGCGATTGCGTTCAAATTGGGTACGTGTGTGTATCTCTTGGCATTCCTCAGAGGAAAATTGAAATTTTATTTTTAGGGCTAAAAATTACAGAAGGTTATAGCCATATAACGAATAAGGAAAAGCTTAATTTTATCGAAAACGGCTCTAACGATTTTGATGACAAATTTCGAAATACTTTTTTTTAATTCTTTGTTATTTATGACATGTGCATACTTAATTTTTACTTAAAACCGTTAAGTATTGTGGTTTTGATTCTGTTCATAAGTTCGTCTAAACTGTATTGAAAAACGTACAAATGTTAATTGTTTCTGTCAAAGATCTTGCTTTAAAATGTGATTAGGTACATAAGAGCAAGTACGTACGACGCAGTCGTGTCCATTTTTTTACTTCCATTTTGTTGTAGGTATTTAGCAATCAGGAAAACTGATTATTTGGCGAAATCTCGCATTTCGGTATCTGGAAATCGTATGAGGAAATGCTGACGTTACGACTGAAATCCGGGATTTCGATTTAATACAATACATTGTTGTAAGTAATAATTTATAACTATGTATAATATATAATATTCATTATATAATTGCTTAATAAATCCTTATACGTTGAAAATCGTAGTAAATTATACGTATGTATGTAAACGGAGTTCAGAAAAATTACAATACATTACATATTGATCTGACACTTATGAGCACTGGCTGCTGAGGCCATCGGCTCAGACAATTACAAAGACAACCCACAAGACGACATTGATACAGGACAGAACAGAAGATAGAAAGAGGACGGAAAAACAGAAAACAAATAACACATGTTAACAGCACGAAGTTGGTTTCGCGGAGCCAAGGCCGTTGACAATGTCAGAAAAATTAATTTCAAAAAAAAAAAACAAATAATATAAAGATTTTTCTAAAAGAAAACAAATATATGTATAGGTCGAAGAAGCAGACCAAGAGATTTCTGGAATTAAGCGCAAACAGATGAATGTTTTCAGCACAAATTCAATATCACCGTCACTAGAGTCCTTAAATATCTGCAACACGATAAATTTTAATACAATTTAATTCTCTGAGTGTTTCTTACTATTTCTTGATTAATATTTTATATTTTATTTCAATTGATTGTAGTTTTTCGGAAAAAAATTGTTTCTTTCTTGTGTGTGCTTTGCAAAATTTTGTTTTCTTACCCCTTTTGCTGTTCAATTATCAGCTGATTAGGAGCAACAACCCAGAAATAAAAAAAAAAAAATAGACTATCACCGATACGTTTTTTGAGAAATCCTACCGTACATGGGATAGATTTACCAAAAAACACGACTATAGTTAACAACAAGAAATTCGCAGGAACCCTTCACATTAAGCCTTAGCTGGTACTGGAAATTAGAACGCATTTCAGAAGGCAGTATAGCAATCCACGTCATTCCAACATTATCGCTAAAGGAAAATAGTCGCATATAAGTATTCCTTGAATAAATAAATGCCTGCATTAAGTTTTTGAGCTCAGACACAATTCAACCGAAAATCAAAAGACCTGCCAACGTGTAGAAACTAAAAGCGGAGCGGTGAAGTTGGAAATTAGCAGTCCCAGTCGAGATTATATTATTCGTTTGTGAAAAAAAAGTATAATGATCTTAGCATCGAATACAAGATTAAGGCCAACCATTTTTTAAAAATCGAGAAAAACAAGCCAAGCATACCGTTATACCCATATATAACGAACCAATTTTTTACACTTACAAACGTGAAGGCAAAAATACTTCAATATCCAAAAAATTGTAGGAATTTTTGGACATTTGTTAAAATATTAGAAATTCATTCTCATCCACAGTTATTTTAAATTCTACGCTGTCTGGCATTTGTCCACAAATAATACCCCGCGTCGCCCCTACTTGAGAATGAAAATGAATCTGTGGGACAAATCTTCTTCGTAGCCAATGTCCTAAAAGTTCTTGACATGAGTAATTACTCTGATCCGGATAGTATTCCAAGCTATTGTTCGAAGAGGTGTTTTTCTACGGTGGAAAAGCCACTGCGTAAGCTCTTCCATCTACCCTATTATTCAGAGCTAGTTCCGAGCCGATCGAAAAACAAGTTTAACTGGATGCGTTCAAGTATGACACCTTCAAAATAAATTCTGGTTTGCCCAACGGCTGCATTTGGTCTCTGGATCTCTTTCTCATTTTAAATGCGATTACATATATTATAGGGCAAGCTTTAGTTTCTCGAATATAACAAAATTCAAATAAATATCGAGTATCACATTATCATCACAGAGAAGCCTAAAAAAGTTAGTGACAAAAATGTCTCTCTGTCTGTCTGTAAGCATACTAAGTGGCTTAAGTGATTAACTTTAAATTTGGTATAAATTCCAATTTTGGTTCTTTTCGCCCTCCTCAGAGGTATTTTTGATATTTTATTTTTAAGACTAAAAATAACGGTACCTACCTGCCATATAATATTAAGCAAAGCTTAGTATCGAAAATTTCTGCAACGAATTTGATGAACTTTTCTGAGAATATTTTCTTAGATATGGGCTTTCATTTTATCAAACCCAAATATAGTTTAATAACCATATCTTTCATATAACGGTTTTTTTAATTTTTGACATTATCAGTAACGGCTCGTTGTATTTCTATCAAATGTTATAATTGAAAAGATCTAGGTAGTCAAAATAATTATGCGTACATATATTTTGAAAAAAAAATCTCTTAAATTAATATTTGAATTTTCAATATTTTTAAGACCTATCAATAAATTTAATTTAAATGTTATGATCAGCTGTGAACATATTATTAGAAAAAAACCCTAAGAAACTGCATACCAAAATCTCAAAAAAAAAAAGAAAAAAATAGTTTTTAAACCTCAAATTAAAAAACAGGATTTTGTCAAAATCGGTCGTAAAATTTTCGAAATATCTACTTTTTTCATAAATTCAATATTATTTAAGACGTGTGAAGTCGTACTCCATTTTTAATTAAAACCGTTAAGTGTTATGGTTTTGACAATTTTCGTAGAAGTTCAAACCATGTTTGTTAGTTTTTACGTAGTTGTTGCTTGTTTCTGTCAAAGATTTTGCCATTCAATGTGATAAGGCAAAGCAACATAAGAGCAAGTATGAACTTTCCATATTGGTTTTTGGACTCTTCGGATGTGGATATACCACCGTAAATTATTTTTAGCTGTTTAAATTCTGACACAGAATTATCCAATAGGGAATACAAAAAAGTGACGAATTAAATGCGTCAAAGACACGAACCCACGTTCTGTCACTAAAGCGGAATTTACCCGTCTCGTCAAAATTGTTCTGTGGCTCTAGCATCACCGAAGTCCATCACCCCGAAATTCACGATTTGTGTACCGCTTCTTTTAAAACTTTTAGATATGCGATTTTGTCAAAAATGCCTCAAGATGCTTGGGCTATCTCCGATTTTCTGATATGGCTACTATCTAAAAACCTTAGATGCACCTTCCAATTACTAAAAATATTTTAGATGGTGTTTAAAGGAGAGCATTAAAAGTTATTGGAGATGATGATACCTTAAGGAAATCCACGTCACTCGAAAATCAACAAAATGTTTCATGTCTCTCACTTTTCTAACGTTGTTTCTACGGTCAATGCTCTAGCGTTCTTCCCCTTGAACATTTCAATTGTAATAATCGCGCTTCCAGGAATGCCGACTTGTTTACCTATGAACCCAATTTCGTCGTTCTTTCTTCAGGCGCACAACTCAAATGTGGAATATATTGCCTAACTCTATTTCCTTATTTTATTAGGATGTTCAGAGGTTTCATACCCTTGAGCCCAATAGGGATTATTTTTTTAGCCGAACAACATTAATTTGGAATAGTTTACCCGGCGAGATCGCTAAAATGCTGCTAAGTGCTTAGGTTTTCTGTATCGGTGTATGAAATATTTTTCCCCTTCTGATCTGGCTACAATTTACAAAGCGCTTATACGCCCTAATGGAGAATAACTTCACCTTAAGATTGATAGGAAATAGAACTGTCGCTGAAACAATTGGCCCTCTCGAACAACGACGCGTTGTTTCATGTCTTTCCTTATTTTATCATTGCTTTTATAAATAATGTTCACTCGAAGAGGCCAGTTGCATTCCTCCCCTTAGAAGTTTCTCCCGTAATACTCGCAAGGAATGCTCAGTCAGTTAACCCTTGAGCCCAATTTCGGATGTACCATGAAATATAGGGATTCTTTTTTTAGCCGAACAACACGAGTTTGGAATAATTTACCCGGCGAGATTTTCCCTTGTCATTTTGATCTGCAAACATTAAAAACCAATGTTAATCGACACCTCCTATCTTTCATCTCCCTATCTTCCTAATGCCCGCGCAGTGTGTTCTACATTAAAAGGGAAACAAATAGTCCTTGTGCGCGCGTTAATTATAAAAAAAAATTGCATCGGTATCTTTTTTGAAACACTCTCCTAATTTCCTATGCTCACGTTGTATTTTGTAACACACCTTTCTTAGCTAAAAGAACTTTTCGAAACCTAATCCCTTCGTTTTATAACGTTTAGCACGCTTAAAAATTAAATATCTACTTTTATATCAAATCAACAACTTTTCCATTTCCATGTCCTTAAATAACTTAAATTTTAATTAAAAAAAAATCAAAACACTCTTTTATGGATAATAAAGCCCCAACATTTAATGATAAGTTATGACACAACATAAGCATGTTAGTTGCTTGCTCACAATTCACGGTTATTATTCAAAAGCACAATATTCCCCCTCCCCCATTCCTCCCCTAAAAAAAACAAATAAAGTACCCGGCAATAGGTTGGCAAAGTATTGTGAAATAAAAATTCATAATTCAATTGTAATTCCAGGGAATACTGTATGGAATGTTAATGCGAAGTAAAATGCATAAAAACGATTTTCATGCCACCATTCCTGGTGTAATAATAAAACGTAATAAAAACCAGGACCGGGAAAAACATTTAAAAAATTCCAACCCTCCTTTTTTATAACTATATACCTTCCTACCCATACCCACCCACCTAAATGTAGGTTGCAGAAGGAGCAATAATAATTGTACTTCATAACCTAACCAACATAAAAACCCAAACGGGACAACAAAATACATGTCCATAACGTTGATTCCGTTATATTCCATCGCTGTTTTAGAAAGCCTGACATAATTCAAATATTTATTGTATTTAACCTTTTCGCCCAAAATAATTTTTTTTTATTTATTTGCAGGTTGCTGTTTTGTGACGTATTTTGCCCGAAAATCTGCCTTAAGAGCACAAGATGCCCTACACAATGTAAAAACCTTAAATGGGGTAAGTTAAAAAAAAAAAAAGCAATTCAAACGTTTGCGCGATAACAGGACTCTAGTATAAGGTTCTTATCCTTAATCCTTGAATGAAAAATTACTTACCTACCTTGTGCGGGTGATTAATTTCCCAGGCTTTTAAGAATGATATACCCAACGGCGGGCAGTGAAGGTCTCTCTGCAGAAAGTGGTAAATGCAACTCCTTGTGTTGCAAATCCGTGGAATAACGCATTTTATTGTCCTGGGGTAGTATGGCGCCCCTTCCTTACTCTATCACAGTCAGAGAGTCTTTTTTTCCCTTTAGCCACTAATTAAAAAACAAACGGAGAAGATTTATTATCTTAAGTGGAGAAACCGACATAAGTCACGACATGAGCACGCGACACACATTTGCTCACACACACGCAATTCAACTGTACCTACCTACATTGTATCCCATTTCCCATGCAGTGGTTGCGGAAAATCCGCAAGGATATCGTTCATTGTTTACAGTTACACCACTCCATGTTGTTAGCATTATCAAATGAGTTAATATTAGTTTTCATTTCTCAAACAGGACACCGCGACGACCACAAAGGCGGTGGGAAAATGTTTATTTTGTTTAAATTTAGAAAAACTAACGGTTTAAATTCATTATCCCTTATTCAAGGATAAAGAACTGCATAATGCCATTGCTATAGTTTGGTATACAATTGTAGGTTATTTCCAGTTGAACATAGGCACGCAATGGGCTTTATAGCTTTTATAGCTTTTCAGGAGGGGATGGGCGGTCGTGGGTCTATAACTCCAAGATATCCAGTCCAGTTCCGCCCAAGAATATAAATGGCTATGAGCCGGGAGGACATAGACTAATGCATATAATTTTCCTTCTATGTAAATATATACTCTTATACTAAGTCAGTGGAGCACTAGGAAATGTAAATTTATAGAGGAATTTGTTGCAAGCACAAAAAAAATTAAATTAAAATAGAAAAATGTGAAGGGAAATATTTTCCTTGGGGGTATTTTAATGGAGTCAGTTGCAGTGTACCTAATTGCGTTACAACAAGAAAATTGCTGACAATGCACGTAGTTGTTGCAATAGCACAAAGTTCTTTTCATTGGCACAAAAGAATGCGAGGGCTTTTGTTGGTGCAATTACGAATATTTATTTTTGCGAATTTAGGAGATTTAAGTGGAAGGAAATTAAGTTTGTTGAATATTTCCGATTGCTGGTGCTGAGTTGGATTTTTGGAATTTTCATTAACGTTATATATTGAGGTTGGGGTTGCTTCTTTTTCCAGATATTGGGCTTTAAGTATAGATTCTTCGAATTGGTTTAAGATTTACGTAACTTACCATCTACTTGTGCAAGTGTGCGATTCCTAGTTGGGAAGTATTCTTTTTTTGAGTGTATTTGGCTCTTTTATATGAAATCAAAAACTGGCGAGAGTTTTTGTACTCTTGCTCTACAAGTCCTGACCATTGGCATAGGAAGGAATATTTAATTATTTAGTTTTCTACTTCAAAACCATATTAAGTCATGCAGATGAAGATGAAGATCTTAGGAAAAACCGTCTTCCCGAAAACTTCAAGACTTTTTCAACTGTTAATATTGAGCCCATATCACACCCGGCAGCCGTGATTGCCCTTTACATTCGGCTCTTCCACGTTTGGTGGCCAAATTTCAGACGAACACATCGTCAATCGATTATTTAACATTCGTACGTCAAAGTAACGTAAGATCGGCCAAAAACATCGCCGCGATAGGTGCAATGGCAAAACAGAATCGAGGCACAATTAGGAACTCGGCCTTTCGCAGACTATTAAATTTTGCGTTTCTATGCGAAGAAACCACAATCGACCGATGCGCTTAAGGGGAACATAAAAATAACAAATAATTTGCTTAACCTTAACGGCCCTCAAATTTACTGACTCGGACGGGCTTCTAGTCAAACCTGACCCAATACTATATTTTCAGGGTTTATGCTAGGTTTCAAATCCAGCTCATAGCCACCTTTTTTTCTGGGGTACTGCCTCTTGCGAGGAACTGACAAAACCTCCAAGAGTAAAATTTGTCTCGAAAAAGTGCATCTCATGTAGCCGTTCGGACTCGGCGGTAAACTGTAGGTCCCTTCCATTCTTGCAGATTAACAACACACACACAGGAATGGTTGAGAGTATAAGTCACTAGGCCTTGGCTCCTTAAGGAGCTGTTGCGCCAGTAAAAATTATTTTTTATGCTAGGTTTTTGATTATTTTTTGTGGTAAGGTTTTTTATTCAATTATTATATTTATCATATAATAAAAATCAATATTATTATATGATAAATTTATTGCAACTTCATGTTTTTTTTATAAATATTCTTTTGTTGTTCCAACTTTAACGAAAGCTTAAAAATGTTTATTCAATAACGAAAGAAATAATCGCAAGTAAAAAAGAAGTTAATTATTACAATTTGAACACAAAGTGATAATTTTTGGATGTTGTTTACATAATATATATTTGCTACAAATGTCGCAAACTAATCGTGTTTTATTATCAGTTTTTGGACATATTTGACATCGACTTCTTTGTTGTTTTCTTTTCCGATGTGTTTCCCGTTTGAGCTGATGAAGATGGTTGTGCGCTGGGTTGAGAATCACTTCGATTTTTTTTTGGCAATTTCAAGTGAAAAATGTGCTCGAGGTAATGTTTGTCGCTTTTTACTTGCGATTATAGGGACTATAAGGCAAGTTTAGGATTCATGAATATTAAAAAATTTGAGATAACAATCAAACTTAACATTACGATCATAGAGAAGTCTAAAAAAAGTGATCGACAAAAAATGTCTGTCTGTCTGTCTGTCTGTCTGTCTGTCTGTCTGTATGTATGTATAACGAGCTGCAGCCTAAACGGCGTAAGCGATTATCTTCAAACTTGGTGTGTGATTCTTTTGGCATTCACCAGAGAAATTTTATTTGTAGGCCTAAAAAAAACGGTACCTGCCATATGACCGTTTATGAAAAGCTTATTTTTCTTGAAAACGGCTCCAATGAAAATTTTTGGAATTTTTTTTGTTGGTATTGGCTATTATTTGATCAGAACCACATAAACGTCTTTAACGGAACCTTTCATATAACGGTTTTTTTAATTTTTGGGTTTCTAGGTAACGGCTCTATGGATTTCTGTCAAATTTTATATTTAAAAAGATGTAGACAGCAAAATTAATTCTGCATATCAAAATTTTGAATAACTTTTTTGCTAATTAAAATTAATTTTTTAATTTTTTTTTTAAAAAATCAATATTTTTAAAACTAATAAAAAAATGTATTTTAAATTTTTAAAACTCTAAAAAACTGCATTCCAAAATTTAAAAAAAAAATCAAAAAACTAAAAATAAAAACTGGAGTTTATCAAAATCCGTCCTACAATTTTTGAATTACTTTTTTTCATAAATTCTTGGTTATCAAGACGTATGATGACATACTTCATTTTTACTAAAAACCGTTAAGTATTGTGATTTTAATACTTTTTATAAGTTCAAACTGTGTTATTTTCAACGCAAATGTTACTTATTTCAGCCAAAGATCTTGCTTTCCAATGTAATTAGCCACATAAGAGCAAGTACGTGCGACTTAGTCGTGCCCATTTCTTACTTGCGATCATAGGGACTATAAGGCAATTTTTGGATTCATGAATATAAAAAAATTTGAGATAACACTCAAACATGACATTGCGATCATAGAGAAGGCTAAAAAAGTCATTGGCAAAAAATTTCCGTCTGTCTGTTTGTCTGTCTGTCTGTCCGGGTATCGACCTGCAGCCTAAACGGGTTAAGCGAGTGCCTTCAAATTTGGTATGTGTTTATCTTTTGGTATTCCTCAGAGGGGAAATTGAAATTTAATTTTTAGGGCTAAAAATAACGGTACTTGCCATACGACCGTTTAGTAAAAGCTTATTTTTCTCGAAAACGGCTCTAACGATTTTGATGAAATTTTTCGAATTTTTTTTGTTGGTTGGCTATCAGTTGATCAGAACCACATAAACGGGAAAATTCTATTAACGAATGCTTGACAAAAAAAAAAAAAAGAATTGTATTAATACTTCTCACATTGCTTACGTTCCATTTCAACATTTACCCGCCCTTATTAAAAACTTTTACAAAACAAAGCAATGGGTTTGTAGCTTACGATTTTTATATGAATTTTAAACCAATCGATCAAATGAACACAAAGAGAGCTAGAAAAATCTGTTTTAAAATTCAACCGTAATACTTGCCCTCCTTGTAATTCTCATCAGTTTACCCTTGAGCCGAATTTCGGTGGTACTATCAAGTATAGAGATTTCAAATGAGTACTTGAGTACACTTGCAGATTTGATTTCATAAATAATGCAGTGAGAATACCATACAAAAAATATAGTCAGAAGAAGACAATTTACTTTAGTGGCGATGGGTTATGTAAGTAAGTTAAATCAACAAGATATTTTGTATAACCGTTCGACTTTACTACCTCAGCCTAAGTTTGTGACGTTCTACAGTAAGCGACAATTTCGCAGCCAACAATAAAATACATCTGAAAAATGTTGACTGTAAACTATACGAATTTGATAGATTTGAAAGTCTAAAAGAAAACCCGTTTTAAGGACATATATACCTATTTTTGAATATATTTATATATTTTATATACTTTGAGATGGTTTCGAAATTAATGCTTAGATTAAATTTAATTCTTAGATGTCATAGCTTATACCACAAAGTCCCTGTGGGTTGAAAAAATAAAAGTATGAATAAATGAATAAAATTTAATCCCACCCTGAAATTTTCGATCTTCAGGATTAGGGCAGCCCGACACGTTGCTTATAGTAAATCGCTTGAATATAAATTGCACATCGCCTGCTTCACTACGAAACATAATGAAGAGTCCCTTTTACAACCAAAAAAAAAAAATACATTCTGACATCAAAAACCACCAAGCATGCCAAAACTCTTGGGATTAAACCCAAGCCGAGGCACATCTTCCCTTTTCATCATCTCCCCACAGGTTTGAGACTAGAAAACTGTTCGATATAAAATATTTTGTTGATTTTACAAATATTGTCAAAAAAAAATCTAAAAACCTTTTTTGATGTGTTTTGTTAACGTTGCATCGAATTTGCAACACAAATAGATGACAGCTTCAAACATCAGCATCGATGTATCTAGAGCCATCCAGCACGTTCATACTTTGACCCTCCCCTGGTGCACAGGAGCTTTTCTAGCGTATCCTTTGGATTTTATTGCTTATGGCAGCATTTTTTCGTTCCATGTATTGTTTGGTCTTTAGTTAAACTTTTTTTTTGTATTCTTCGATTTAACGAAATGCTATCAAATGCCAAAATGATAGAGAGGAATTATTTTGTTACAGGATGCATGTGTCATGGTATTAGTATAGTAATAGTTTACAAAACCGAAATACACACACACACTCACAATTTGGCTGTTTCAAAAGTAGCTCACTCATTGAAAAAGATTAGCTGACTTTTTGAAATTTTATAAACACCAATCTGTAGAAGTTTTTTTTTGCAGTTTTTCTTTTTTTTTGGATTTGAAATATCTATTGTACTGCAAATTTTTGTGCATGAAATTTGTTTTTTTTTTTGTTTATGCAATATCAGCTTATAAAAGCAAAAGAAACATCGGATATAAAATGGAATATTTTTGGGAAGTATTTGGGAGGGTTTATTGTTTTATTTGTGTTTAAGTATTTATTTTTCTATTTTCAATACATAGTCAAATCCAGAAACATTTGTATGCCCATAAGCTTGCGAAGGATAATATGACTTTTGAATCTAAGAGGCCTCGGAGACATGGTGTTAGGTAAAGTTTACGATGTATAAACAGTCAGATATGTATGAGGGATATGCTGGCCCCTTGCAACCCTTCCCCCCTGCTGGGGATTACTTAATGTTTTGCAGTAAGTGCGAGGTTAGGTGAAATACTTTTCAACTTATTAATTCAAACATTCTCTAAAATTGATAGCTACATCTGTATCAGAGCTATTTTTTTACCTGAGCGGAAGATTTTGTACCCATTTAAGGCATACCTAAGCAGCATTCTTAATATAAATGGATGAAAAACAAAGTAAATAAACAAATATTTTCCTCGAACTCATTTATTTTTGGTAGGTAGGTAGCCTTTAATCAAATTTCAAATCCACGTTTGATGAAAAGCTTATTTAAAGATAAAATACAAAACAAAATTTTGAGGAAAATGGTTCAGCCGTTTAAGTGCTGCACAGATAGATATAAGAAACATTCAGACAAATTGAATTTGTTGTCTTGAAACTTTTACAGATAATTATTTGTGATTGATTTTCATTTAAGACTGTTAAGCTTAAATCAAACGATTTACACAAATATTTGTGTATAAATTTGTGTATTCCTGTCAAAAAAATACACAAACCTTCTGAACCACAAATTTATGAACACAAATGACATACACAAACGATTTGGGTATAGTTTCTGTATTGTATATACATAATATGTGCACATCGAATTTGTGTATAAACACAAATCGTTGATAGGGTACACAAATTAGTTTAAAACAATTTGTGTATAAATTGTGCCCACCACATCATTCGTGTATTCTCAAAATTGATGCATACATATATTTTGTTGGCATATATACATTTCTAGGCACGATTTGGCTATTTTTTCTTATATGATCATATAAAAATGTGAACCAATGATATATGGAAAAGTTTCCCGAAAGATTCAGGATAAACTGAAAACCTTTTTTCTATCGGACTGACTTTTCAAAAGCGTTTGACCAACTACGCCACTATAAAAATTACTTTTTCCTTCTATAATTGCTACGTACCTTGAGTATATGCTTCACAGGTACGGACTCCTTATAATGAAGACAACAAATACAAATGGATAATTTACTATATTTTCATAATATTTGAAACACAGTTACTATACTAACCGATTTGAAAACACTCAAAGAATTTTGTTGGCCAAAAAAGTTTTCAATTGAACGAATATGTTTTGTAAAATATTTATTTATTTATTTTCCTGACGGAATTTCATTTTTCGTTCCAGCTGAATTTCATTTCACACAAAATTGCACAAATCGTTCCGATATTCGGTCTAATTTTTTACTGTTCGAATAGTATCAGGAAAAAAATGTCTGATGAACTTTGCAACAGGAAAAAAAGAAAGGTGGTTGTTTGTTCTGTTTTTGTGAAGTCAATTGACGTATTTGCACTGATTGTTATAAACGGTCATATCAGGAAAAAAATCCTGGTCGCTATAACTGGCGCCCTATTCAGAAGCAAATTCTTCACCAAAGACGTGTTCTGTTACTTATATTATGGTCCTTATTTATTAGCTTTTATTATGGTAAATTACTCCAGAGGACCTCACCACTTGTGGGGATGTGACCTCCTGCACAAAATAAACTATGGCGTACGCGTACATAAAGCTCTAAACCGCATGAGCCGACATTTTTATTAAAAAACTAGGTAATGATGCAGTGTCCAAGTCTTTCCGTTCAGCAGATATTTGGCAGCCACTTTGGTCTAAGCGCCAATTTTTTCTAGTGAAATTCATTCCAAATTGTTCCAAGAGACATTTATTTATGGAATACAACAATTACTCTTACGATTATATGTACTATAATGCAATTTGAGATAACTCTCAAACATGACATTACGATGATAGAGAAACATATTTGAGTTACAAATTTTGCAAAATTCTGTCCGTCTGTCTGTCTGTCTGTCTGCCTGTCTGCCTGTACGGATGTATTTTGGACTGTAGCCTAAACGGTTGGGCCAATCGGTTTCAAATTTAGAACTTAAGGTTATTTTTTGACATTCTACAGAGGAGTTTTTTTCAATTTTTTTTTAACTCAAAAATTAACGTTACTTGTCATATAACCGTTATGTAAAAGCTTATTTTTCTCGAAAACGGCTCCAAGAATTTTTATGACAAAAATTAGTATACTACTGTAGGTAAGCATTATATTTTGGTGAAAAAATTAACATGGTGGGCTTAAAACGGCAACTCCCATATGACCGGTTTTTTTCTTCGACTTTCTCGAAAACTGGTGATCCGATTACTATCAAAATTGATACTGAAGAAGACGTGGGTAGCCTAAGTAATTTCGCATTATTTTTTAAAACTTTTTTTTATGAATTTTTAATAATAAAAACAATTTTTTTTTTTTTGAAAAATCAATATTTTGAAAACGGTTAAGTGATTTTTTTTTAAATCCTGTTTTTCACTGTATCTTATTTTTGTGCTTAAAACTATATTCTTAATTTTTTTTTTAATTTTTTAAAAAAAAGTTGTTGAAAAAAAACTGTTTTATTTAAAAACCGCTCCTACGATTTCGATAAAAATCACGCTTTTTAACATTTATAAAAGAAATAAAATGGTGTTTAAATTATTTCACCCAATACATTTTAACGGAATTTATTCAAACAATCAAAATTAATTAAAATGGAATAAATGCTTTGATGTGCACTTTAATTTTCTTAAGTTTTATTCTACAATGTCACTTTAGGCTGTTTTGGCTGACTCATATGATTAAAAATTAAAAAAGAAATACAAAATTGTAATAACTTATTGGGACGTAGGAGAATACAAAAAGAGGCAAATGATATACTTAAACTGAGACCTTATTATGCTTGCTTGTTCTAACTCCCATATTTTGGTCCAAGTCCACGTTAATTTCAGGACTATGCACAATTGTTCTATGTCCATTTCTGTTTTTTTTTTTTTTTTTTGTTTCAAAAAATATTTAAAAATAGTAGGTATTTATTAAATAAAGTTTAGCTTTGATTGAAAAGGAAAAAGGAAGCAATAAATCAAACATTACTTGCACTTCTTGTGAGCCACAAAATGGGGCTTAATTCAATTCGAAATAAAAAAATCGTCCCCTGTAAAATTTACTTTTTTTTTGACTAAGAACAATTTTGCTTTTCGCCGGCAATCTGTACTCTGTAGACATCAACTGATTTTAAGTAGGATAAAAATCATTATTTATTATTATGTATATAATTTGCATTTAATCTAGAAAATGAAGACATTTTACCCTACAAAAGCTCGGGTAGTTCTGAATGGTTGATATGATGTTTGTGATGTCCGGTAGATACAAAAAACAAATTTTAAAAACCACGCTCCCTCCGCCCTTCACAATCACCTAAAAATTACTAAAAATCGGAACTTTTTCACTTTTTGGTATATAACTCTTTTCTGGTGCATATTAACGCAAAATGACGTTATAAGCCAGCATGTAGTAAACTAAATTTCCTACAACTTTGGCACAAAAAGTTGTTTTGTTTAACCAATAGCCACGAAACTATGAAACAGGCAAAATTACCCAAATGTGGGTATTTTTTTTTTTAATTTTGAATTCCTTATTCTTCTAAAGCGCCATAACTTAACATAATCAATCTTTTTGAAAATTTATTAACCTATATTTTCATATTCCACTTTAAAATTTCTGGCCGGTACAACTAAATGATGGCTAATTAAAAAAATCCATACAAACATTCAATTTCAATAAGTGCCATTAGAGCGACAGATAGTTTTAGATAGGGAAAGGTCGGAACTTAATAAAATCTTGGCATTATCTTCAGGGATATTCAATTAATATTTTCTTAAGCTTTGGACCCCAAGGCGCCTCTCACATCCTCACCAAATAAATAAAGATCCAATATGTCTTCAGTTTTCTATAATGCCACCAAAAAAAGTGTCGTTTGAAAGAAAATCATCAGAAGCAAGGAATAAAAAAGAAAAAAAGAGCCGCTGAAACTGAAGACCAACGCGGATGACGCCTACAGCAAATGCGCGACAGAACTTCTATTTCCAGAGATGCTGAAACTGAAGAGCAAGGTGGATCTCGCCTTAAAAAAAATCGCGCCAGAGGTTCATTTCATTTTACATTAAATACAATTTTTTTTTCTTGGGCGTAGCAACGTGCGCTGGTTACCGCTAGTTATCTTATAGAAAGGATCAAACACATATCGAATATTACAATGTCCAATCTTAAATGTCACGCATACGCCACAGTGGCTTTTTTTTTCTTTTTTTTTTTGAAAAAACTGTCTGTTCCCATAAAACTTAAAGCTAGACCAATATCTTTTACAAAATATACTAGAAGCACATTGAACAAATCTAAATCGTTTTCTTTGAAATATTTAATTTAAATAACAAAAACAAACATTTATACAAAAAATCATTTTGTTTAAAAATACAAAAATCGTCTGAAGAACAAATCTGTGTATACACACATTTATTTGTGTATATTGTCAATTGCATTTGTGTATAGTTTCGTGTATATCATTTATGTATGCTATTCACAAATGAAATCTAGCTAATTGTCCTAAGAGTTAAAGTTGTTATTAAACAACGAACTGGAATCCAATTTTAATTATAATTCTATTTGAAGAAGTTTTATAACAATATTGATAGTTGTATTTTATAAAATTTTAAGCATTTGTGTGTGCTTTATTCCAAGCATATATTGAATCTTTTAATTAAATATTGATTTTCTTATTTTTTTCTAGATGTATCATCCCATCCAAATGAAACCGGCAGATAGTGAAAACCGCAATGGTAAGTCCAACTTTGAAAACCTTTTTTTTATGTACAGAAAAAATCACTCAATTTTCCATGTAAGGTACTAAAACATATTTTACCTGTGAATTTTTTAATTAAATTCCTAACAAAAAAAAATATCTGTACGTCAAAACATTTATTTGAGAAAAGCCTTGTTTACATATTTTTTTCAGAATTGCCTATAAAATTAATAACCCGCCTTCCTACTTAAAAGAATTTTCCAGTAAGCACTCGTTACAAAAAAACTGACATTAAATTGCATAAATATCTTGTTTGGCGTTTTTAATTTGTGGTCAACACATAAATCTTCCTGTTGCTTAAAATTGCATTCGGTTTTGTTCTGGAATTTGTTTTCCTATTTTTTAACTTCTCTCCGAAATGCCATTATTCCAGGCCAAAAAAATAAAGCGAAAGTATTTCCAATTCAAAAACTCACTCTCTGGGATCACCCTTTTGGTCTGCTATGGAATTTCGTGTTTATTTGATGCGAGATTTTTTTGTATTTCGATTTTATACGGTCTGGTTGGCCAAGAAAAAAGCCTTAAAAAAAAGGTAAATAAACTAAGACCGCGGGTCTTGTTTCGGTTTTGTGCGTTTTTGTAGCCATCAGAGGGACAAGAAAAAGTTTATTCAACGATATTGCGGTTTGACGCTTTTTTAATGTGTCCCAGAAGTTTTTTTTTGAAATAAAAATACGTACAATAGTATGTTCGGTTCAAAGTGCAATTTTATTGGTATGAAGCTACCGAGTTTTCTACAACACCAGCCGGCCGCAGAACTCTGAGTACATATTGACAGTTGCCCAAAACCTTGTTCTCTTTTATTATTAATTCTTTGTACAATGTGACTGTCGAAGAAAATGTAAAAACAACAGTTCCTGTTGAATTCTTCTTGAATCAGGCAGGATGTGAAGCCGAAATAGATTTTTGGTAAAAACGAAATTGGACACTTCTTCTTATTGAGTGCTTTTTCAGGATTTTAGATACATATTTATGTATAGTAATTATTGTCGTAGAGATTGTAAAAGGCCTATTGAGTAACAATAGCTGTTTTGATCAGCTTTCTGATATACGTAGAAATTTGAATACTTTTTTAAATGAAATTTTGAGTTCACAGGATAAATTTTAGAAAATATTTGTGAGTTATGTGTTTAATAACGGCTATAATATGGTATTAATATAATAGAGTTAATTAGAAAATTATGTCTGTCGTCTGTATGTCTATTGGTCTGTGGCCTAAACGGTTGAACCGATTTCAGCATTTATTAGCGGAATTTTCGAAATCTTAATATAGAGGCTTTATACATTATAAAATCGTTCTTAAAATGGTTCTTACGATTTTGATAAAAATTCATTTAATCAAATACAGTTTAGCAAGAAAAGTCTATTAATATTTTTAAACACCTAAGCTGCAAAACAAAATATACTATAAGACAAGTTTAGGATTCGTGAATATAAAATAAATGAGATAACAACCAAGCATGACATTACGGTTATAGAGAAGCCAACAAAAGTTAGTGAGAAAAAATGCCTGTCTGTATATCAGTCTGTCTGTCCGTCCGCATGTGTATAACAAAATCCAAAAGAACTCTACAATATTGATTGATGACAGAAATATTCCAGATGCATTGACATTTCTTAGCACCGTCGTTATATGTATATTGGGTCTTTTATTGTTTAATCGCTATTTTTGACAAACAGTGCCCCTATAAAATAGGCAATTGCATTCCTCCGCTGAGGGAATTACACTTAAATACTTGTAATTCTAAGAATGCCCATCAGAATACCCTAGAGACAAATTTCGGAGGTGCTATTAAGTACAGATATCCTTTCTTTAGTCGCACCACACGAATGTGAAACACTTAGCTTAGGTCTAATTTTCCCTCCCATTTCGATATGCAGCTGTTCTTTTAATAAATACGAAATTCGGCATCTCGACCATGAAAAACAATATGCATCTCTGCATCGATATTTGCATTTTTTTGCTTCCAAAATTAAATGAATTGGCTGGGAAGTGGGTGGATGTACAAACAACATGCGCTCGCTGCAACAAAGTGAATTGTTTCAAAATTGGATATCCCTTTTGGCTTTGTATTACTTTTACTTGACGGTGTATCTACATTGTTGCAGTTGCAGTTTCATTTCATCAAACAGAAAATGCGCATTTCTTTGCCTTGCGATTCAGAAAAGAAAAAAGGTTCTTTATTCATTGGTTGTTTTTCAATTCCATTTGTGAAAAGAACATTGATGTTCATTTCTCTCCTTTATTTTTTTAACAATGCTTCTAGGTTTTTTTTAATAAAGTTCCTGTTAAGTTTGTTGAATGTTTTTTTTCGTTAGCTAAATTGAAAACTGAATAAAAAGTTCGACTTTTGCATAAAAAAAACATAAATGAAGATGGATATCTTTGCTAAGGTTATTCAAATCAAACAATAGACAGTATAAAATTTCCTTCCAACAGCCTTTTTCTGAGTAGTTTATGCCATCAGAAAAAATTAATAAACTTTCATCAAGTTTTCTATTTCTGGAGACATAGGAGTATTGCATAGTATTTATTTACTTCAAATCATAGTATATTAAAAGATAATGTCGTTTTTGCTATATTTCACATAGGGGTCTCAGATTAAGTAAAATTTACATATAATGAAATTTACCAATATAAAATTACAAATAAAAATAAAAAAAATGATAATAATTCCATGGAAAGAGAGAAAAATATTGATAATGAAAGTAAGACTATTAATGATTTTGGCTTCTGAAATAAACCTTTACGAGATTTCGAAGGGAATTGTAGCTGTTTGGTCTTCTCAGGTTAATTAGCAGGGAATTCCAGAGGCCAACTATATGCACAAAGAACTTTTGTTTGAGTTACGAAAGTTAAATATGGGAGCGATTAAAATATGACTTCTGTCTGATGATAGAAACGAAAGTTTTTCAAAAAGATACTCAGGTGTTTTATGTTGGATCAACTTAAATAAGAAAATAAGAGCTTGGAAATCAAGAAATTTGCTCAGGGGCATGCCGAAAATACAGTTGGCATACCTTCAGACATTATTAAACCGATTTAAACCGTAAATGAAACGAGCAGAAGATAAGGCTACCTATAATAAAATAGGAAAAACAACAGTTTTTGCTAATATAAGCTTTGTGTTTATGGGCAGACAACTACAGGCGATATTTAGAGCCTTCAATGCAGCCTTGTGGTACACCAGCATGCGTTGAGAAAAAATGTGAAAGTTCATTATTAACCAGTACAGCCTGAGTTCTACCAGTTAGGTATTCCTTAATGAGGCAAAGAGCTGTGTTTTCAAAGAAAAAAGTGTGCTTAAACTTTTCCAACAACAAATTATGCGGAACTTAGTCAAACGCCTTAGAAAAATCGAGAAGTACCAGGGTTGTTACAAGATTTTTACCCAGTTCTTGTCGCATGTCATCGACTATTTTCAGCAGTGCAGTGTTGCAGTGTTGAGATCTGAATACAGATTGGTTGGGTGAGATTAGTCTACAGATAATTAAAAAAGTTGAAATCTGCTGACTTATTATCTTTTCAAACGCTTTAGAAATAAAAAAGTGTTTGTGAGGGACTTTTTAGTAACTGGGATTACTGTGGAGGCTTTCCAGAGCTTAGGATAGCAGAAGGAAGTTAAAATGGAATTGAAGTTATGGAAGAGCTTTTTTATATCTCCTCAACTACTGTTGTGAAGTAAGGTTAATAAACTTGGAGGTATAAAACCTTTTCTTTGAGTTTCTTATCTCAGTGTTAACAGCATTTCGTAACGTCTTATAATAATCAAATAATGATGGAATGCGGAATCTTTTCCAACGCGTGTATTTCCTAATTGTTCGACCTTTACGCTGAACCATCCTAAATCATTGCATTGTTCTTGGATTGTTTTAGTGTGAAATAAAATTGTCAAACAAATTGTCAAAAAGATTGTTTATCGCAGAGGTATGAAATCGCACATGTTCATGAACAGATTCAATGTGGAAAATATTTTCCAAATTGGAGTTGCTTACATGATAAACAAGAGCTTGCATGTTAACTGATTTAAAATCTCTGAAACAAATTGTATTCCTTGTTGGGTTAGAAGTAAAGCTGGAGCCAAATAAAAGCAAGTGTAAGATCATGCTTTGAGAAACCTGGAACATCAAGTTGATGGTAGCAATTCACGAAATTTGATTGGCCTACAAGGAAAACATCTAGCAAAGTAGAGCTCGTATTTGAAAAATGAGTACGGTATTCATGATTTAACGAATAAAGGTGTAAAGGGGCAATATTATCATTGAAGCATTTGACTTTACTGTTTTGGACATCTAAGAGGTCAACATTTAAGTCAGCAGCAATTATAATGTGGTTATAACTAAGAGTTACAGTTGCTAAGATGTCGCTGATAGAGCTTGTTTCTATAACATAAGATAAGACACTTATGTGCAGCATTAACAACTTCCAAAAGCAGATATTCCAGTCTATTGGTTCTATTAGATATATATATATTGTAACTTTGCAGGATATAGACATTTTTATAAATATGATGCCCCCTCTCCCCACGAACCTACACGGTCTGAACGAAATACCTTGAACTAACCGGTATTTAGAAAGAAATTTTCAATTTGTTTTGTTAGCCAAGTCTCTGAGACGCATATAATGTCCATAGCCGTATCCCTAAACGTGCCCCTCACACTCATCTAAGTGTTTTCGCAAGCTTTTTGCGTTTATGGGTCAGATTGATAGTCCGGAATATCTATTCCAAAATATGTTTAACATAGTTCTTGTCGTTGGCCCGAGAATTCCTGCTTTTCTCCTCCAATTAATGAGCCATAAACATCATTTTTAGCAAGAAAATATGTAACCTAAGTTTGACCACTCACCAACAATAAGAAACTAGAAAGACATTTATATTTTAAAAAAAATTGCTGCCTAACCTAAGTATCGAACTCAGCTCTTCATTAGTTAACCTACTCAGACACACAAATATACTAGTTTACTCCATATTACATAATTGTGTTTTCATTTGCGACATTTCAAAGTGATGTAACATATCCTTGCATTACTGTTCTGTTATTGTTTTATTTATTTACATAAACTTTTGATTGCACCACTCTTCCGTTCCATTTCTTGTCAACACAAAAGGCCATTGTTTAACTAACCTGTTTAAATACCTGTAAGGACACATATCCCTACCATGATTCATAACTTTTTTTCCATTTCGACACAAAAACACTCAGTCATTACGATATGTCCTATACCTACATGGAAAGTAATGTGCACCAAAACCATACACACATCATGCACACCCTGTGTGTCATGCCACAAACTTAATTCAAGTTGAATTAACCGTGTAAATATGTTAGTGCATGCATGTATGCTTTGCGAGCAATTAAAACATTTTAACCACTTGACACTGTTTGCATTTAAAAATTAATGCGCTGCTCCACACGGCTGAGACTATGACGTGATCCTGTATGTGATACAGTATAGGGCTGCGTCTTCTGTGTGGGGTCTGGTTAACTTAAAAATTAATTCAACATCCTTCCACTTCTTTGGGCTCTTGTACCTACGCTATATTCCATTTTTTTCTATTTATTTTTTGCTTTTATTTCCTTTCAAAAAAAGTCCTTTAAAGAGAAAACTTTTGCCTACGGGACAAGGTATTTATATCAACGGAAAACAGCATTATAGGGTTAAGTGCTGTGCTGCTTATAACCGTATAGGAAGTAAGGAAAATGAGAGAAAAATAATGTTGCCCCGGACCGAAAGTACCTACCTACTTGCTTGACACAGTTTCAATGAGTGGGCATCCCGGAATATTATGTTTTGTTTTTTAGACTTGGAGTCGCAATGTGCTGTTGAAATCCTTTGTCGAATTTATTGAGATCAACACTTTTGACCCAGGACTAATTGCCACTTAAATAGACACCTCTATTGGCAGACAACATCGACTTTCTTCTCATTTTTCATATTTTTCTTCTGTTTTCCTTATGACGATGACAGTAATTGTCTTCGAGAATAAAAAAAAAACAAAAACGGAAGTAATGTTGCATTATGTGCTGCTCTTACGATATTGAAATTCATTTGAATAGTTTTTTTGGAGGATATCCAAGAAATGTCAAAAGACGCAGCAGATAGGGATAAGTTTTTCATTTTAATGTGCAGAGTCGCAGTAGCATAGTCTTTTGGGGGCGCTGCAAACAGGAAGAGCGGATATAATGCAGACATTTTATTTCGTATAGTTTTTATTGGCGTTGGCCTGAAGAGGCCTTTGGACAGATAGGATACACTCACTTCAAAACAATAAAAAAAATTGTATAATATCTGTACAAAGATGGCAGGAAAGACAGAGTTTGTGTCGCGTTTATTGGCAGTGCCTAGAAACGAAGAAGATGGCAATGAGGACAAAGCTTCTTTCAAGAGAGGGATATCCGGACTGTAAAAATGAGGACTATTGGGTTTTATTTGGGGACAGAAACAATTGGCTTCTTCAAATTTTATTTATTTTTTTATTTGTTATGTCATTATTATAAATGGATAGTAATTTTATATTTTTTGTATATATAGAAGAAAACTTTATTCATTTGTCGTAGGCCGATATTTTGTTTCAATAAGAATATCCTTTAAGGCTGGGTGAGTTCATTGACATTGTGAAGCTTAAATTTTATAATGTATGAAATAATTGAATTTATAGTTCCCAGATTGGGTTTTTTGACTATTTTCATTTTCAGTAAGGAGTCTTAACAAGGTTGCCGGGGTGCCGCAGGAAGTCTCCTGTTTCCTGTGACGATGATTTTGTCTATACGGTTTTTTATTCCTTCCTCTATTGTTTCTAGACTTTTCAGTCCCTTGATTATCCCTGTTTAAACAAGGTACAATAAAACTAACCGCGAAGCGATAAGCTATTTTGACAACAGTTTCATACGCCTAACTGAGTAGTACGTCTTCTTTTTTCTTTTATTTTTTCTAGAAGCCTTCCGGCATTATTGTTCTTTTTAGTATTTCTAGTCTCGTTACTGCTTCCGCCATCATAAGAAGCACCTTCATCTCAGCTGCCGTTATTAAACTCATACTTACTTACTTACTTACTTACTAAGGTGGCGCTACAGTTCGGGACGAACCTGGGTCTCAACCAACATGCCTCTCCAGCCAGCTCGGTTTTTGGCTAGCTGCCTCCAGTTTTGCACTCCAAGTTGGTTGAGGTCGTCCTCAACTTGAGCGCGAGTTACATATTTAAAGTCAATATGCACACTGCACAGCTACAGCCACGAACATCAAACAAAACTACAGCCACGAACATCAAAGAAAGCTACAGTCATGAACATCATCCACAGCTGCCACGAACATCAAACATAGCTGCAGCCATAAACAACGTATACAGCTGCAGCCACCAACATCTTAACTCCAGCTTAGCAACTAAAGCTCTTTCTCTATCTTTTCAATCTCACTCAATCTCAACTGCACATAATTGTCCAATCAAATAAACGGAGTGTTCCAAGGTTTTGCAGCCTCTTGGTGGGGAGAGATAACGACGCGACGCTGAAAACAGATCAGGACTGTACATTTTTTTTTTTTTTTTATAATTAACGGGCGCACAAGGGATTATGTGTTTCCCTTTTAATGTAGAACACACTGCGCGGGCATTACGAAGATAGGGAGGGGAGAAATAGGAGGTGCCGATTAACATTGGTTTTGAATGTTTGCAGATCAAAATGGCAAGGGAAAATCCCGCCGGGTAAACTATTCCAAATCCGTGTCGTTCGGCTAAAAAAAGAATCCCTATATTTCACGGTACGTCTGAAATTAGGCTCAAGGGTGAACTGCTGAGCATTCCTTGCGAGACGAGTATTACGGGAGAAAGTTTTAAGGGGAGGAATGCAACTGGCTACTTCGAGTGAACATTTTTTGTAAAAGAAACGATAAAATAAGGAAAGACATGAAACATTGCGTCGGTGTTCGAGTGGGGCAATTGTTTCAGTGGCAGTTCTATTACCTATCAATCTTAACGCTCGATTTTGTATTCTATCAAGCAGGTGAAGCGATGTGGGAGTTATACTCGAGTTTAGGGCGTATAAACGCTTTATAAATTGTAGCCAGATCAGATGGGGAAAAGTATTTCTTACACCGATACAGAAAACCTAAGCACTTAGCAGCATTCTTAGCGATCTCAAATAAATGGTCGTTCCAACGGAGGTCGTCGTTGACAAACACACCGAGTACTGAGAGCTTTTCGGTTTCTTCGATATAAGTGCCATTCATGGACAATGGCATTGGGGGAATGTTTAGCTTTAACGACAGAAGACAGCATTGAGTTTTCGAAGCATTAAACTCCACACGATTATTATTACCCCATTTGACAATGCCGTATAAATCGGAGATTAATGAGCTTGACATACGGTACCGTTGCAATTGTACGTCCGAAGGCGAAGGACGTGAATTATCGAACGAATATGAAAAGCTGAGGGTAGAGTCGTCAGCAAAACAGTTAAGTGGATTAGAAGTAACAGACAGAAGATCATTTATAAAAATGAGGAAAAGAGTCGGAGACAGAAGAGAGCCCTGGGGCACACCAGCATTTATTTTGTGGGAATCAGACTTGAATCCGTCCAATAGAACTTGTATTGAACGGTCCAGAAGATAGCTTCTAATCCAACGAACAAGAGTATTATCGATCCCAAAAGCACGCATTTTCGATAAGAGAGCTTCATGCCAAACTCTATCAAATGCCTTGGAGATATCAAGAGCAATAATCTTACTTTCACCAAAGCGATGTAAAGATTTGTTCCACTGTTCGGTGAGATATGCCATCAGATCACCAGTGGAACGGTTGCTGCGGAAGCCATACTGACGGTCGTGGAGAAGCTTACGATCTTCGAGATATTCCTTAAGCTGACGGTTAATCAGTGTTTCCATGACCTTAGAAAGAAGGGATGTCAGTGCTATGGGTCGGTAGGAGGAGGGGGAGGATGGGTCACCTTTCTTAGGGACAGGCTGGACAAATGCTGTTTTCCATCTTCTAGGAAAGATTCCAGAAGAGTAGGAGCGATGGAAAAGCTTACGCAGTGGCTTTGCCAGTGTGGAAGAACACCTCTTCAGAAGAATCGAGGGGGGGGGGGACATTGACCAGGTCAATGTCGCTGTACAGCTCGTATAATTCTTGGTTGAACCTTCTCCTCCAAAGCCCGTTAACGCAGATAGGGCCAAAAATCTTCCGAAGAATCTTACGTTCGAAACGACTAAGGATATCTTCATCCGCTTTAGATAGAGTCCATGCCTCGGCGCCATAGAGCAGGACTGGGATGATTAGGGTCTGATACAGAGTCTCCTTTGTCTTTCGAGAGAGGGCTTTGCTACTCAATTGCCTTCCTAGCCCATAGAAACAGCGATTGGCAAGAGTAATTCTTCGCTTTATTTCTGACGAGATGTTGTTGTCATATGTTATAGCGGATCCGAGGTACACAAAGTCCCTAACTACCTCTAAGTTGTACCTGTCTATTGTGATGTTTTGTCCAATCCGCCGGTGTTGTGTGTCCCTTTTTGTGGACAGCAGGTACTTCGTTTTGGCCTCATTGACTGCTAGTGACATCTTAGCCGCTTCAGTTTCAATGCTAGCAAACGTTCCTGTGACAGCTCGCCGAGTTCTGCCAATGATGTCTATGTCGTCAGCGTATGCTAGCAATTGCACAGACTTGAAAAAAAATTGTCCCACTACAATTGACTTGCGAGTTTCTTATAATTTTTTCAAGTATTAAGTTGAAGAAATCGCACGATAGCGCATCACCTTGTCGGAATCCTTTTTTGACGTCAAAAGCTTCTGTGAGGTCAGAACCAACCTTGACGAAGCAGCGAGAGTTCTCCATCGTCATCCTGCACAGTCGGACGAGTTTTGTGGGAATGCCAAAACCTGACATGGCTCTGTATAGCTCGTCTTTATAAATGCTATCGTACGCGGCCATAAAATCGATAAAGAGGTGGTGGGTATCGATTTGGAATTCTTGGGTGGTTTCCAGGATCTGCCGTAGAGTGAACATTTGATCGATTGTGGACTTTCCTGGTCTGAAACCACACTGATAGGGGCCAATCAGGTTGCTGACGAAAGGTTTCAGGCGTTCACAAAGTACGGCAGAGAGGATCTTGTAGGCGATATTCAGGAGACTTATTCCTCTATAGTTGGCGCAGTTTCGAGGGTCTCCTTTCTTGTGAAGACTCATACCTTTTGCAAACAGTCTAACAGTGTGAACCATAATGTCTAACCATAGATACACAACATTGGTAAATTGGTACATTTCGGTACTTTATCCAACCTTCGCCATTGGTGGATTCATCGTCAAGGTCCGCAGTCAATGTATCCATTTTTGTCTTGTGACTAAAACTGGGAACCGTATTACATGCAGAACGTCCACCAAAATGTCAATTACTCGTTCTCGATCCTCACTCTTGATGACTCTTTTATCAGCAAAGAATAAAAATATTAAGCAAGAATCCTACCTTAAAACACGTTGTCAGGTATTTTCTGCAAAGAACTATTAGTACAGGAATTGTGTGCTAAAGTTGTAAACAAGTCTATTAGAAACGAAATTTTACAGGATTGTAGTACTACTTGTACTTGCAGTACTACTTTTAGGGAAAAAACGCACCTCTAGGGGTTGAGCAAACCGTGCAATTAGGGTGGAAATATCCAATAATAGGTGTTCATAAAAATAAGAATAATTTCCGAATGTTACCCAGCACAAGGTAAAAAATAGGCACGACTGGGTTGCACGTACTTGCTCTTATGTGTCTAAATACAGTGGAAAGCAAGATCTATGACAGAAACAAGTAATATTTACGTTTAAAATAACACATTTTGATCTTATTAAAAATATCAAAACCACAATTATTAAAGGTTTAGTAAAAATGAAGTAGGCTATCACACGTCCTAAATAACAAAGAATTTAAGAAAATAGGACTTCGAAATTTGTAGGTCGGATTTTGATGACATTTTGTTTTTATTTTTAGTTTTTAAAAAAAAAAAAATGTTTTTTAAGATTTTGCTATGCAGTTTTGTAGAGGTTATTAATATACATGTGATTATCAATTCAAAATAATTTACTTATGATTAGTTTTAAAAATATTGGTTTTACAAAAAAAAAAAAAAAATTAAAATGGATTGGATTTATAAAAAAAAGTTATTTAAAGTTTTGATATGCAGAATTAATTAAGCTACCTATATCTTCTCAAAAATAAAATTTGACAGAAATCCAAGTAGCCGTTACCGAGAAAATAAAAAAAAACCATTATATGAAAGGTACCGTTAATTGACTTTTCCCGTAAATTTGGTTCTGATCAAATGATAGAAAAATAAGTTTTTCCTAAACAGTCATATGGCAGGTACCGTTGTTTGTAGGCCCAAAAATTAAATTTCAATTTCCCCTCTGGGGAAAGCCAACATAATCACATACACCAAGTTTCAAGATAATCGCTTAAGCCGTTTAAGCTACAGCTCGTTATACATACTAACAGACAGACAGATAGACAAACATTTTTGCCGCTTACTTTTTAACACTTCACTATGATTGTAATGTCATGTTTGATTGTTATCTAATTTTTTTACATTCACGAATCCTAGACTTGCCTTATAGTCGCTATAATCACAAGTAAAAATAAAGGCTGTTTTTTTTTAGAAGTATAGAACTTTGAAATGGAATAATATTAAGAGGTTTTTTTTTTAAATTGACATTAAGTTTACTTTATTCGAAAGATAATCTTTTGGCATTATAATTTAAATATGATTTCTGGCAAATGACCGCCACGGATGGCTCGGAGGTATTCTAATCTGGAGGTCCCATTTTCGATGACTTTTTCCAACATGTGAGGCCGTATATCGGCATTAACGCGGCGATTGTTGTCCTCCAAGTCGCCAAACGTTTCGTGCTTATCGGCGTAAACTAGCGACTTTACATATTTCCACAGAAAATAGTCAGACGTTAAATCGCACGATCTTGTAGGCCAATTCACGGGTCCGTAACGTGAAACTATGCGATTACCAAACGTTTCCTTCAATAAATCAATTGTGGCACGAGCTGTGTGACATGTTGTGCCATCTTGTAGAAACTACAGTCTTGCACATCATGGTTGTTCAATTGATGAACGAAAAAGTCAGTAATCATGGCTCTATAGCGGTCACCATTGACTGTAACATTCTGGCCAACATCGTTTTTAAAGAAGTACGGACAAATTATTCCACCAACCCATAAAGCACACCAAACAGTCAGTTTTTGTCAGGATAAACTTGAGGATATCATCACTTCAAATACGGCAGTTTTGTGTAATGACGTATCCATTCAACCAAAATGAGCTTCAACGCTAAACAAAATTCGCTTATTACGTATTTCGAACAGAACCATGTTTTTCAAAATTAATTTGCATAATTTGGAAGCCATATTTAGGCGTCAGTTTATTCATACTGAAATGTCAAACCAAACTAAAATTAAATGGCCGCCAGTTAAAATTTTTTGCCAACTTAAAGTTCTATACCTTTAAAAAGAACACCCTTTAGTGTCAAAGAGAAAGATGCTCAGTATGCTTTGACATTTCATCATGAATAGACTTACTAACGAGCAACGCTTGCAAATCATTGAATTTTATTACCAAAATCAGTGTTCGGTTCGAAATGTGTTTCGCGCTTTACGTCCGATTTATGGTCTACATAATCGACCAAGTGAGCAAACAATTAATGCGATTGTGACCAAGTTTCGCACTCAGTTTACTTTATTCGACATTAAACCAACCACACGAATGCGTACAGTGCGTACAGAAGAGAATATTGCGTCTGTTTCTGAGAGTGTTGCTGAAGACCGTGAAATGTCGATTCGTCGCCGTTCGCAGCAATTGGGTTTGTGTTATTCGACCACATGGAAGATTTTACGCAAAGATCTTGGTGTAAAACCGTATAAAATACAGCTCGTGCAAGAACTGAAGCCGAACGATCTGCCACAACGTCGAATTTTCAGTGAATGGGCCCTAGAAAATTTGGCAGAAAATCCGCTTTTTTATCGACAAATTTTGTTCAGCGATGAGGCGCATTTCTGGTTGAATGGCTACGTAAATAAGCAAAATTGCCGCATTTGGAGTGAAGAGCAACCAGAAGCCGTTCAAGAACTGCCCATGCATCCCGAAAAATGCACTGTTTGGTGTGGTTTGTACGCTGGTGGAATCATTGGACCGTATTTTTTCAAAGATGCTGTTGGACGCAACGTTACGGTGAATGGCGATCGCTATCGTTCGATGCTAACAAACTTTTTGTTGCCAAAAATGGAAGAACTGAACTTGGTTGACATGTGGTTTCAACAAGATGGCGCTACATGCCACACAGCTCGCGATTCTATGGCCATTTTGAGGGAAAACTTCGGAGAACAATTCATCTCAAGAAATGGACCGGTAAGTTGGCCACCAAGATCATGCGATTTGACGCCTTTAGATTATTTTTTGTGGGGCTACGTCAAGTCTAAAGTCTACAGAAATAAGCCAGCAACTATTCCAGCTTTGGAAGACAACATTTCCGAAGAAATTCGGGCTATTCCGGCCGAAATGCTCGAAAAAGTTGCCCAAACTTGGACTTTCCGAATGGACCACCTAAGACGCAGCCGCGGTCAACATTTAAATGAAATTATCTCCAAAAAGTAAATGTCATGGACCAATCTAACGTTTCAAATAAAGAACCGATGAGATTTTGCAAATTTTATGCGTTTTTTTTTAAAAAAAAAGTTCTCAAGCTCTTAAAAAATCACCCGTTATAACATTATGCAAGATTAAATTTGTCGTTGTTTGAGATATTTTGCCGGCTTCTACGATATACTTTTAACGAATGCGGGCGGTATGGGTGCAGTAGATAAGATGTTTGGTTTCGACCCGGAGGTCGACAGTTCGATACTCAGGTTGAGAAGAAATTTTTTTAACTTCTAGTGCCACCTAGAGCCGTCCGTGAGTTTTAAGTGCGAAAATAGTCACCTAATTCTCGATCTACTGCACCGAAAAAAAATTCTTTCCTATCTTTCTAATTCTTCTAACTAGTGTCGTGCAACGTCATGTTGCCTTACAGACACTTTGTTAAAATTATATACGTATATATAAAAAAATAACTTAATTTTATAAAGAAACCAACCTTCAAAAAATCCATGATACAAAAATCAATTATCAATATTTTTATATACATATTACTTCAAACTATTATTTGTTCCTAAAATATGATGAGAGACGATAAGCTGTAAAGGAGCGTGTCCAGTTGAGAGTAAAAAGGCTGCGAGGAGCTCTCAAGCGTTTCTCGAGAGCAAATTCGTGAGTGGAAAGAGTCTTGCTCTTGAGAGGAGCTCGTGGAGAGTTGACTTTTTACTCTTGACATTCCAACTTTTTGAGAGTAACTCGCAGATGGACACACGTTTTGTTTACTATCGGAGATTAACTTAACAAATTTCTACAGGCTTCGTATTTTGCGAGTAACTATCAAGAGTTAGCATGGCAAAGCAGTGTTCAAAATATTGGTATGCATAATTAATTCGGCTAGCTAGATTTTCTCAAATGTAAAGTTTGACAAAAATCCAATGAGCCGTTACCTACAAAGTCGAAATTTATAAAACCGTTAAATGAAAGACCGTTAACAGACTTTTCCCGTAAATTTGGTTTTTATAAAATGAAAGCCAATAATCGTTTCCTTAACGGTTATATGATAGGCACCGTTATTTTTAGTCCGACAAATAAAATTTCAAAAACCCCTCTGAGGAATACCAAAAGATTCACATATACCAAATTTGAAGGTTTGGTTTTGTAGGCAGGTTGAAATATGAGAAGTGAGTGCACTCACCAATCGACATATTCGTATCCTTTTAAACCATTTCTGTAAATATGAATAGAATTTTCATCAAGGAGGGGTTTATCCTCCCAAGTTTACTTAACAGGAATAATAGTTTTAAATTGTTTATATGACCGACCAACCTGGGGGTAATTTAGTCGCGGTGACTTGGGATTAATATGAGCAAATTCACAATGATGTAGTGGCCCACGGAGAAACTGATTTAAATATAATAATATAGTGTATTGTAAGTACTCAGAATTAGTGCTAATCAATTAATAGCCATTTTGACTGTTTAAACATCATATAAATTATATTTATAGAAATAATTTAAATTTGATATTGTTGGTATACAAATTGTAATGGTACAGAGAAAATCTCATTTTCGAATATTCCTGCCCAGTGCCACCTATCGGGTCATAATATTGCTAAAGGCCTTATTTACTGTTTTTATTTGATAAGAAAAAGTGAATCTATCTGCCAGTGAGAGTCCCGTCAAAAACGGTGCAGCCGTTCCCGAGATTCCGAAAGTGTTCAGAAAACTTAACAATCGACATTTTATTCAATAGTTTTATTCAATAGTTTAATAACGAAAAAACACGCTTCTATAGTAGATCGAACTGCAAAATTAAATTATAGTTAAAAAAAAATAAAAAAAACACCTTTTATGGTAAACTGGAATCTTTACACATATATAAAAACTAAGTGCCTGTTTTTAATACCAAAATAACAGCTTTTTACGAGATGCATCTGTTAAAGTATAAATTTTTAATTTTTATTTTCTGTCTTTCTGCCTGTTTGTTCCGTATAATCCCGAGAACTGATGCACAGATTTTGACGGGACTTTCACTAGCAGATTGATGGTTTTCTAGCGAGTAACTTAGGCTATTTAAATTACCCACTAGAGCGCTGGGGTCGTTTTTTTCGAGAACTCTTATTTATGAACCAATTTTGACGGGACTTTAACAGGCAGATAGCTGATAGTAACTTACGAAATTGTAATCACCCTTTTTACGAAAAGGTGTGGTTTACCCCAGCAACGCCGGATAGGTAAGCTAGTACAAAATAAAAAAAAAACATCAATATAACTAATAAGTAATTAAAGAGAAAATTAATGTCTATTGTAAGAAAAGCGAGGGGTGCTTTGCCCGATATTCCTGTTAAACGAAATAAAAATAATAATTTATGATGGTAATACAAAAATAAATAAATAAATAAATAAAAAATAGAAAATGCTGATTCGAAATAAAAAAATTAAGAAATCTTGGTAAAAATTAATAAATCAATTTAAAATACAATTACCGATATCGACCAGCCACACTATTTTAACAAAAACATTAATTTTATCGTTATTTAATTGTTATATAGAAATTATTTTTATTTTCCTTGGCGTGGGTTTTAGTTTTCTTTTATTTAACTATAATATATTTATTGAGTTTAACTTACTCACTTAAGTAAGCCTTACTAAACAATCTACCGTGGTGCTCTCTACAATTTGTTAAATTATTTTCGGTAATGCTTGAAAGAAGCTATAAATGAAAAAAATATTTAAATAAATTGCACAATTGGATGGCACGTACTTTTGCTCATATGTGCGGTCACAATGTCTTAAATTTGAAATATATTAAGGGAATTTCAAAGTTTCAATTCGGATCGATATGGTCGAATAATAACCGATTTTTTTTGGCCAGGGATTGAAGATCATGACTTGGACGATATTTGGTTCCAACAAGACTGTAAACAAGCCACACAACACAACCAATTATAACCTTATTGCATGAGAAGTTTCCTGGTCGCTTAATTTCTCGTTTTGGCGACGTCAATTGGCCACCAAGATCATATGTTAGATTTTGTTCTATGTCTACGGTCTACGGAAAAGACCGTGCTTACGCGAATAATCGCCGAAGTCTAGACGCATTAAAAACCACCATTACTCAAGTTATGGCCGAAATGTGCGAAAAAGTGGTTAAAAATTAACTCAAAAGCATTGCATGCTGCGATTATTCCCGAGGTGTCAATTTGAATGATGTTGTTTTTCACACTTAATGAGAAATTCCAAACTTCATAACAAAATAAAACGTTCATCAAAAATGTATCGCTGTGTGTGTCTTATTTAGCTTTACTTTCGAAACCAGAAAATGAATGACGCTTAACACTTACTTAAAACAATTATAAGCAAAATAGTCTAAACGCCATTGTTTGTTAATGTACAAAAATATGTTATATTTTTTTTCAAAAGAATAATTCAAGAATGCAAACTTTAGCATATTAATGACCTAGATTAAAAAAAAAATGTATTCATGCGTTTTCAAAAAAAAAAAAAAAAAAAAACTAAACTAAAAAAATTGTTGCTCAAAACGTCTTTTTAAATAGCATATTTTGTTGGAATCGTTCAATATGTTCCCGCGAAATTCGAAGAAAAAACGATACTATGGGAGGTACCGTTTTAAGCCCACCAATTTTTTCACCAAAACATAGTCCACGCCTACAATAGTACACAGATTATTTTTTCATAAAAATTCCTGGCGATTTTTTGTAGAAAATATAAAATATAAGGCAAAGTAAAAAATAGAGATTCTATTTCTTCAAAGTGCAAAGAGCATATTAATTTGCGAGATCAACAAATCGAACCTACTATTAATATTTAAGATATATTAAAAAAAAATAGAAAAAGTCAAAATTATATTTTGTTCTAAATTTGGAGACGAACCTTTCAGGCTGTAGTTCAAAATACATAATGTACGTATAGAAGTATAGATAGACAGACGGACATACACAATTTTATCATACTAACTCAAATAAGTTTCTCTTCCATCTTTATGTTCTGTTTGATTGTTATCTTAATTTTTTTTTTAATCTGTAGAAATGTATAACTTGCATTACAGTACCTATAATTGCAAATAAAAAAGGATTAACATCAAGCCTTAAGACAACACAGTTAAGGCTATTATCTTGTCAAATTCCAAAAATTTGACCTTACATTATATTCAAACATTATTGTTTCCTTGCAAAATAAACATCGCATGCATAAAAGTGCAAACCTTCCCAACACCCTATCGTCTCCAAAACCCTTCTCTTTATTCGACTTAATTTGCTCATGACCTCGTCTAATAATTTCAAGTTAAGTCTCATAATTTTCAAATTATTTCCACATGAACTATTCAACTGAAAATAAAAAAAAAACTTGACTCATCTCAGGGTAGTTAATTGTAATAGAATATCCACGTTCTTGCCGCCATGTCTAACTATCTTACAAAATCAAGATCATCAAGACAGCAGACCATAACACGCTAAGTTAACACTTCATCCCCAACCCATTCAACTAAGTGTTTCATATATCTCTTCCCCCTTTAATTACTAACCAAACCCCATTCAAGATGCACTTTAATGTCAAAAACCCACAGAAGCGTATATTTATCTAAGAGAACGCTCTGTAAAGATTAATTTATGTGTGAGATACTAACTTAGCCAAAACGTCGCTGTAATCATTCTGACTTTAGTTGCACCGCAGACATCAATCACTGAAAAAGCATCGTGACTTCGTCGTTAATGTGACATTTTGTATGTCTTCCGTGTTGTTGTTGTATCTAAATCCAGTGAGTTGAAAATTGTTTTTTTTTTCGTTTTTATATCACTGTTGTGTCTGATTTATTTGTTTAGCTCTTAAGTCTTGTCTTGTCCCCATCCCCAGCATGCTATAAGTGCGCATATCTTTGAAATACCAATTCAAATTGAAAATAGATTTTATCGCAAATTGCTCGCCTTCGATCGATTTACAAAGCAATTTCGTCTGAAAAAAAATCAAAAAAATCAAAAAAATCTGCCTCATAGGAAGAACGATCAGATATATTTTGGCGGCTTTATCCTTCACCAACAATAAAATGCGACTCCTCGTCGAGGTATAATCACATTGTTACCCACAACGCCAAAGCGGCATGCAGACAGTGTACCCAGTTGCTGTTTAAATGCATAACAAAAAAAAATGCATTCATTCAACACCGATCAATCGGGGTCCGTATTTTTAGACACTAATATCGTATCAGCAGCGGAAAGTTTTTAATTGAACCGAAAGAATTAACGACGGACGACACAACATAAAAATCCACCACAACCCGTCACTTGATTGTCGGGGCAGCAGTACCCTTGCAATCTGCATCTGAATCTGCACCAAAACTACGGCAGCAGTTGTATCCGTCATTAAAAAATACGCCCTCAAATCCACTCTCTTTTTCTGTCACCATTTTCTGTGTTGATTTTTGGATCTACTGTAAAAAAAGCTCGTTTCATGCTTCACGTAATATTTTTGTGTACTTAATTAAAAACTTTATGTGTTATGTGTTAAAGAAAGTGTTAATTATTCTAACTGTGTGTGTGTGTGAGTAAGAAAAGAAAAAAAAAACAAATACACATCGATTTGCACAACCAACCAACAAGGCCGGCGATATTTTTTCGCCTAGAAAGGAAAAAATAATATCGAGTAAAAAAAAGAACTGAACTGAATAAAAACTGAGTTGGAAAATTGTGTTGGAAAACTGCAATGAAAAATAACACATCAGTGACAGAAGCAACGACAAATGACAACAGCACTGACAAAAGTATAAGTAGTAGTGGTAGTATCGGCATCGGCAGCGGCAGTGGCAGCAGCTCGAACGCCATCAGGAACATCACTCAATTAATGCCAGTAATTGGAAATTTATCCAATAGTTATAGTTCGGCGAAAACTTATCCGTCCATTAATTCGGCGTATTGGCAACCGTCGCCGTATCCATCGCCGTACATTGTACCAGGTACGAATAATTCACCTTCAATCAACACCAACACCAATCAGCCAACCAACCACCTTCTCTGTCCGTTCAATCCTCCTTAACTCTCACTTCTTTTGAATTAAAACAAAAAAAAAAAATATATAACCAAAAGAGGAAATAAATTTTTAATGTTATTTTTAAATTTAAATTTAAATGCAAAAACCAATTTAAAAAAAAAATATTTTTTGTCAAAAAATCGAAAGACTGGAAACTCTGAAATGGTTTTTCGTTCATTTAAAAAAAAAATTTTTTTTGGTTCGGTGAAGTTGGAAGATAAAAACGCTTGTCACCACTTCCGGTGTATTTTTTTTTTTTTTAAACGGTCACTTCGATTCAGGAGAGAGAGATACGTAATGTAAATTGACTTTTTGACATTTAAGCTTACACGTATACAACATTCACATGGATGTGAATATTTTATGGGGATTTTTTTTTTTTTTTTTTTTTTTTTTTGTTGGTCAAAAGATACTTTCATGGATAGCGTAACAATTGAGGAAAAATTTAACACCCTTTCGATTGTTCATTTATAACAGTTATTTTCCTGTTATTTATTTATGTTCTTTATGTTTATTTTTAAATTTGTTTTTGTGTTTGTTTCATTTTATCTGAGAGATACACTGGTGAGATTATAGGACGTTGAACAGATATAATGACTTGGAAGATAAGGGAATTATGATAATGAAAAAAAATAACGGCCTTTGAAAATATGGATTTAAAAAACTGATTCTGGACCATGAATTAGGAAACTACTTACGAATTTGTATTAACTTCTTCATATTGTATGCAATTTAGAAAGTTGCAAATTAGTTCAATTTAAAACATTGTTTATTTTCAGCAATTCGTATACTTAAACGAATGAAAGTACAATTATTTTGGTATGTACCAACAATAAAATAGTACAACAACTGTCGTCAAAACTCAGGTCGAGAAGAAATTTTTCTATCTCCTAGTGGAAGCTAGAGCCATCCGTGACTTTTAAATGAGTTAATACTCGATCTACTGCACCGAAAAAAATTCTTTCCTATATTTCTAGTTCTTCTTACTAGTGCCGTGCAATGTCATGTTGCATTCTAAAAGGCAATGTGCCTACCTAGTTAAAATATTATTTTTATTATCATTACTATCAACATTGCGAAAGTAGGAATATATTCTCGTCCTCGTTGATTCTCATCAATTAATGTAACTACTTTACAATAAATAGAAAAACGCAGTCCAATTTATGGAAAAAATAAATTGCACGACTGGATCGCACGTAGTTGCTTATATGCAAACATGGTCACATCGTCGAATAAATTTAAAAAAATGCACGACTGGGTCGCACGAACTTGTTCTTATGTAAGATAATTGCTTAGTTGCTGCATATGTATGTATATACAGGGTGTTTTTTTTAGACGTGTGGTTTTCAAGAAGAAATAAAGCGCATATAGTTTAATGGAAAAAAAATATTGAAAATCGTTCGAACAGTTTTTTTTAGAAAACCGTTTTTTTTTTTTGAAAAACTTTTCGAAAAAAATATATTAATTTTTTTTCTAGTATGTCATTATAAGGAAATCTGTAATTTTCATCTGGGAAAATTATTTAAAAAATCAATCAACCCAATTTCAAAATATTTCGAAAACCAATTTTTTTTTAGAAAATTTTAAAAAATCGAAAAAAAAGTTTTTGAAAATTTTGAATAGCAATATTAATTGAATTATAAATGACTTCCTGTGTGCAAAATTTTATTGAAATCGTGATAATAGTTTACGATTAAACCACATTTGAAAAAACCGGTTATATGAGAGGAACCGTTATAGAACAATTTCAAAAAATTCGTTCTACCTGAAATATGTATTGTTGTAAAAAAATAGCACCCTGAAAATTTTATCAAAATCGTTAGAGCCGTTTTTGAGAAAATCAAAGTTTTTGTTAAAAATTGTATGGCAGGTACCGTTATTTTTCGATCTAGAGCAAAAATGAAAACACACCCCCGAGATACTACCTAATAAATACTAACAACTAAGTTTGAAGCAAATCGGCCCATCCGTTTAGTCTGTAGAGGCGCGAATAGACAGACAGACGGACGGAATTTCCGGACCCACTTTCTTCAACTTCTCTATTATCGTAATGTCATGTTTGATTGTTAGATTTTTTTGCACGAATCCATAACTTGCATTTTAGTACCTAAATCGCAAGTAAAAATATTGAAAATCGTTCGACCAGTTTTTTTTTAAATTCGAGGAAAATGTAGGCTTTGCTGTATATAATATTTATACCAACAATTTTCAATAGCTTTGCCGATGTTGAAGAATTTTTCTTAAAACCTTGGTGCTTAAACTGAGGATATTTTAATTATCCCCTCCTAAGAGGGGTGGGGTCTTTTTTTCGAAACGTATTATGTATGGACCAATTTGACTCAAAATTACTATATTATTATAATATTTAAATAATAATAATAATAAAATCAATCATTTAACGAAGTTTTAACTTATAGTTGGCGCTGGGGTGGGTATTTTACGGAAATTATTTTTTCTTGAGGTATAATTTTCACTACAACACTATGTATATATTTAAATGGCTTTTCACTGCATCAAAAAATAATAATTGTGTGTAATAACATGGTGGTATTTAGCTATAGTTGCATCGATAGATAGTACTGTTGCCGGGATAACGAGGTAACTTCTGTCTGTCTAACTGAATGTATAGCGCTCTCTGGCCTAAAGGCGGAATCTATAACCTTTAAATTTGGTATGTAGGTATAGGTCTTTAAGTTTAAGGGTTTTTTAAAATGTTAACTGGTTACTTGCGATTATAGGTACTATGAGGCAAGTTCAGGATTGCCTTCAAATTTATTATGTGAGATGCTTTTAGCATTCCTAAGAGGTTTTTCAAATTTAGTTTTAGGGCTTAAAATAACGGTACTGCAAATGGTTGCATTTTTGAATTTTCTCAAACATTCTATCGGAAAAGTCTATTTACGTTACCTCTCGCATGTAACGATTTTTTTTTATTTTTGACTTTCCTGGCAATGGATTTCTATAAAAATCTTATATATTTGAAAAGATCTATGTTGATAAATTCAGTCTGTATATATTTTGAATAATTATCTTTTCTAATTTTAATAAGTTGTTTTTTTTTAATTTTTTTAATTATTAATATTTTTGAAACTTATATATATTTTTTTACTTGCAATTATAAGGACTATAAGGCAAGTTTAGGATTCGTGAATATAATAAAAATTGAGATAACAATGAAACATGACATTACGATCATAGAGAAGTCTAAAAAAGTGATCGACAAAAAATGTCTGTCTGTCTGTTTGTCAGTATGTATAACGAGCTGCAGCCTAAAACGGCTTATGCGATTATCTTCAAATTTGGTGTGTGATTCTTTTGGCATTCCCCAGAGGGAAAATTGAAATTTTATTTTTAGGCCCAAAAATAACGGTACCTGCCATAAATTAATTAATTAAAATAAATATTACTGTTTTTTTAATGTAGGGCTTTCTCGGTAACGGCTATTTGGATTTATGTCAAATTTTATATTTGAAAAGATCTGGATAGCCAAATCAATTCTGCATATTAAAATGGTTCAATAACTTTTTTTTTCTAATTAAAATTAATTTTTTAATTTATTTTTTTGAAAAATCAATATTTCTTAAACTAATAAAAAAACAATGATTTTAAATTTCATAAACACATTTATATTAATAAAGTCTAAAAAATTGCATACCGAAATTTCAAAAACAAATTTTTTTTCAAAAAACTAAAAATAAAAAACAGGATTTTATCAAAACCGGTCCTACAATTTTCGGAAAATATTTATCATAAATTCTTTGTTATTTAAGACGTGTGATACCTTACTTCATTTTGCTAAAATCCGTTAAGTATTGTGGTTTTGATACTTTTCATAAGTTCGAACTGTGTTATTTTCAATGTAAATGTTACTTGATTTTGCAAAGATCTTGCTTTCCAATGTAATAAGGCACATATGAGCAAGTACGTGCGACCCAGTCTTGCCTATTTCTATTTTTACCTGCGATTATAGGTACTATAATGCAAGTTATGCATTCGTGCAGATTAAAAATGTTAAGATAACAATCAAACATGACATTACGATGATAGAGGAACATATTTGAGTTACTGGCAAAATGCTGTCCAACTCTCTGTCTGTCTGTCTGTTTGTACGGATGAATTTTGAACTGTAGCCTAAACGGTTGGGTCAATCGTCTTCAAATTTAGAACTTAAAGTTATTTTCACATTCTACAGAGGAGTTTTTTTCAATTTTTTTAGCTCAAATATTAATGGTACCTGTCATATAACCCTTAAGTAAAAGCCTATTTTTATCGGAAACGGTTCCATAAATTTTTTGAAAAAAAAATCTGTGTACAACTGTGAGTAAGCATTATATTTTAGTAAAAAAAAAATTAATATGGTGGGCTAAAAACGGTACCTCCCATAGGACCGTTTTTTTTTCTTCGACTTTCTCGAAAATTGTTGATCCGATTACTATCAAAATTGATATTTAAGAGGATGTAGGTAGCCTAGGTAATTTTGCCTTAATATTTTTTCCGGAAAGTCCTTTCTTGTATTTTTAATAATAAAAAAAAAATTTTTTTTTGAATTTTTTTTAAATTTTGTTTTTTAAATGTATTTTATTTTGGTGCTTTAGTTTGTATTCTTAAGTTATTTTTTTAATTTTTTTTTTTAAAAGTTGTTAAAAAACGTTTTATTTAAGAGAACCGATTTAAAAAAACAATTCATACTCCTTAACATTTCTTAAAGAAATTAAATGGCTTTTAAATAATTTCACTCAATATAATTTAACGTAGTTTAATCGAACAATCACATTGACCAAGTACGTGCGATTCAGTCGTGCAATTTATTTTGATCAGTTAAATAATCTTTAAAACTGTCTTTTTAATAAAAAAAAGCGCATACCACCTTTATTCCACGAGATAACTAATCCGTAGAATAAGACTTAAGCTGTGGATTAAAATGTTCCATTAATAAAAACAAAATGTATAAGAAATACCAAAAATCCCTTAAGAAAATCTACTACAATAAGTGAGATGCCTGTTCAGCAACTTGACCCTTTCACAAAAATTCTCATACTTGGATTTTCTTTATGAAAAAATCAATAATAAAGCTTACATTATTGGACAAACTCTCGACAACAACAACTCGATTTGACTGTGCCTGAACTCCTATACAGAATTTACTCAACACATTAATTTTATTAATTTTAATTTGAATAGAACAAGTGTTATGCTTGGATTTAAAAAGCCAGCCAGAATTTAATGATCCATATATGTGACTCTCGTAGTGCCCCGTGGCTTAGTGGTTAGTGTGTCGACTTGCTAAGTAAAGGGTCGGGGTTCGAAAAAACGCATCTCATGTAGCCGTCGGACTCAGCGGTAAATTGTAGGCCCTTTCCACTCCTGCAAATTCACAACGCACACACGGGAGTGGTTCAGAGTAAAGTCAAGAGGCCTTGGCTCTTTAAGGAGCTGGATAAAGCTTTCAGGGTGCTATTACATAAACTTGAAAAAATGATCAATTTAACTACCAATATCTGGTAGATATTTTGCTGTAGACTTAAGCCTAGATTTTAGGAACGGTCTTTTATTAATTATAAAAATCACAGATAAGATTATACTTAAAGTAAACTCCAGAATTCTACTACCTAGAATTCTTAATGCTTTCCAAATACTCAACCGTGATCTGGTTAAGAGAAAGAGTCGGATTCGGATCTTTACATTTACTACATATTTCTACTGAAAATCGTGGTTTTTGTTATGATTAAGGTTCAGTTATTTTTTAAGTTTACAGCTTAAGATTCGTGATTCATTCATTTATTCGCGTTCGGTATTATAACTGATTTCAGAAACTCCTAAAAAAATTTTCGAAACAGGAAAATAAAATCGGTCGCAGCACAAAGCCCTATGGAAGACCGATTGGAACATTTAATCTAGGTACTTCAGCAATATAGAGGCATATCGGAAAAATATGGTGCGATAATAATCCATAATCAGACCATTGTGTCATTTCAGCTAATTTCTCATCCTCCACCCATCCAGTTTAAGAAAAACTTCCCACCAGGACCGTTTGGCAATACGAGAAAGCCAACTGCGACGGCCTGAATATTTTTTTCCGAAGCTTTAACTGGTCACTATGCTTCCTCGATAGTGACATTGATGCCAGTGCTGAAATGATCACAAATCTGATTCTTCTAGTGATGCGTGCTTTTATTCCTAACAGAGTAAAAAGCATCAAACCTAAAGAAAAGTCTTGGTTTAATTCTGAGTGTATCAGGCTCAAAGAAGTAAGTTTCCGTTCTTACAAAGCCAATCCTACAGAGGAAAATCGGAAAAAGCACAAACAAAATTACGGCAAAAAGTTTGCAGTGTCCCAAAGGCAGTACAAATTTTTGGTCATTTGTAAAAAATATTAAAAACTCCTCAACATCTTCGGTTCCAACGCTCATCGACAATAACAAACCAATTGTTTACTCTTCAGAGAAGGCAAACTTGCTCGCCGCCCATTTCGCTGCCAGCTCCACATTGTTGCATAGCAACGTTGCCCCTCCTGTACTTGAGAATGTAAATTTTTCCATGGGACAGATTTTTTTCCGCACTCGTACAGTAGCAAGAGTTCTCAAAGATCTCGATATACACAAATCCGCTGGCCCGGATGGTATACCCCCGATTCTTCTGAAGAGGTGTTCTTCCACACTGGCAAAGCCACTGCGTAAGCTTTTCCATCGCTCCTACTCTTCTGGAATCTTTCCTAGAAGATGGAAAACAGCATTTGTCCAGCCTGTCCCTAAGAAAGGTGACCCATCCTCCCCCTCCTCCTACCGACCCATAGCACTGACATCCCTTCTTTCTAAGGTCATGGAAACACTGATTAACCGTCAGCTTAAGGAATATCTCGAAGATCGAAAGCTTCTCCTTGAACGTCAGTATGGCTTCCGCAGCAACCGTTCCACTGGTGATCTGATGGCATATCTCACCGAACTGTGGAACAAATCTTTACATCGCTTTGGTGAAAGTAAGATTATTGCTCTTGATATCTCCAAGGCATTTGATAGAGTTTGGCATGAAGCTCTCTTATCGAAAATGCGTGCTTTTGGGATCGATAATACTCTTGTTCGTTGGATTAGAAGCTATCTTATGGACCGTTCAATACAAGTTCTATTCAACGGATTCAAGTCTGATTCCCACAAAATAAATGCTGGTGTGCCCCAGGGCTCTGTTCTGTCTCCGACTCTTTTCCTCATTTTTATAAATGATATTCTGTCTGTTACTTCTAATCCACTTAACTGTTTTGCTGACGACTCTACCCTCAGCTTTTCATATTCGTTCGATAATTCACGTCCTTCGCCTTCGGACGTACAATTGCAACGGTACCGTATGTCAAGCTCATTAAACTCCGATTTATACGGCATTGTCAAATGGGGTAATAAGAATCGTGTGGAGTTTAATGCTTCGAAAACTCAATGCTGTCTTCTGTCGTTAAAGCTAAACATTCCCCCAATGCCATTGTCCATGAATGGCACTTATATCGAAGAAACCGAAAAGCTCTCAGTACTCGGTATGTTTGTCAACGACGACCTCCGTTGGAACGACCATATATTTGAGATCGCTAAGAATGCTGCTAAGTGCTTAGGTTTTCTGTATCGGTGTAAGAAATACTTTTCCCCTGCTTGATAAAATACAAAATCGAACGTTAAGATTGATAGGAAATAGAACTGCCGCTGAAACAATTGCCCCTCTCGAACACCGACGCAATGTTTCATGTCTTTCCTTATTTAATCATTGCTTTTATAAATAATGTTCACTCGAAGTAGCCAGTTGCATTCCTCCCCTTAGAAGTTTCTCCCGTAATACTCGTCTTGCTAGGAATGCCCATCAGTTTACCCTTGAGCCCAATTTCGGACGTACCGTGAAATATAGAGATTCTTTTTTAGCCGTACAACACGACTTTGGAATGGTTTACCCGGCGAAATTTTCCCTTGCCATTTCAATTTGCAAGCATTCAAAACCAATGTTAATCTGAACCTCCTATCTCTCCCCTCCCTTTCTAATGCCCGCGCAGTGTGTTCTACATTAAAAGGGGAACAAATAGTCCCTTGTTCGCGCGTTAATTATAAAAAAAAAAAAAAACAAAATAAGGAGTAATGATTAACGCTGTCAAATGCCCTAGTTTAGAGAAATTTTATCCTGAGGACTTCTTTGCGTATTTTTTATAAAATAGAGGTTTGTACCAAGTTTCTGAGAGTTCGTAATTATTCAATTTTTTTTTTTAATTTGTCTACTTTTAACTGAAATGTATCCTTTTGTCAATCTAATCCCAACCCCAAGTATATAACGGTCCATACAACATTTTTTGAGAAGCTGCAAATATCTAACAATAACACAATATTATTTGTTTGCTGTTAACCTTAATGAATAATAATGGCGGTTTGACATTGATAAACAGTTTTATGGTTCTTACATTGGGTCCACCTAGTTTGGATGGCACAATGTATTTCAAAACCAAAAACCATAAAAAAAGAAGAAAAACATTTCCTTTCAAATCGTACTTTACTATGCATTTGCATAATTTTCCAGACAAAAAAGACATTCACTGTTCGTTTCGTCCTTGAATATTAAGTGTTTCTTCCTTAAAAAAAATTCTTTTAGATTTGATTGTACTTATCAAGGGGACCCATGATATATGATTTTTTTATTTTTTTGTTGGATTTGTTTAGCTTATTTCGACAAAAGCTACTCTAGTAGTATCTCAATGATGATAATTTTTCCAGCTTATAGATTATATCGAATTTGGGGTAGGGGGTTCGGTTATGGCTCTCTTATGGATTCAAGTTAATAAATTGACTATAAATTTTGGGAATAAACGCAATAAAGAGCTCGTTTACAATGAGAGCTTTTTTCGTTTCTTTACCGTTGCTGTCTGGATATGTTTTTTTTTTTATTTCGAAGAAAGGTCTCGGTCTCGGTTTCGATATCAATTGAACAACTTTGGGCCTTTTTTCTACTTCAATGACAAAGGATAAAGGGCTTTGGAATACCATGTAAAGGAAATGACTATAGGGGTCGAATGGGAATACAAATCAAGGGGAGAACGCGCCTATAAATTGAGTCTAAATTTATTGTTTTTGTTGATTGTTTGGAAACATTTTCGAATGCGTTTTTTTAATTTATTGATTCTTGTTTAGAGTTTTTTATTATAAAATTCTGATGTTTTTTTTTATTTTTTTGTTATTGTATCTACAAAATCTCTAGGTGATGAATTAATATATAACTTTGACATCCAACAGGTTTCAATCTAACCTACAACCACATTACAAAATAAAAAATTCAAATAAATGCAAATATCCTATAAAATGTATTATAACGGTACCCATGGGCTAGAATCTAATGTGAAAATCTAATACATACACTGAACTCGCAAACTTATTACGTTTCGCCTATTTCCACAATGAAAATTAAATTCATATCCTATGGACTTATCATGTTGACACAGCCACATTTATGCACATATACCTGCCACTACATGTTGTTGCCACATTAACGTTTAAAACCGAATTACTTTCGGACCAAATCAAATTCAATCGAATTAGCAAAGGTCACCAGCGGTCTCTTGGCTTAGAAAAGAGGGCTAGAGATCGGGTGGCTTGCGCTTGTGTGTACTAGAACCGCGTTATGCCTCCATTTTGTTTGTGGAAACCTCAGTTAAAAGACTCCGCATGCAAACCAAACTCTGCAACAACTTTCATGGGAATATAGAAAGTGGTATGGGTTTGTGTTTTTTGGAATTAAGTGTTGTTGTATTTACACTTGTGTAGCTAATGTTAAACTAATTTAACAACGCGGACTTCATAATTGGATTAAGGTTAGTATAGTTGGTATAAGCAATAGTTGTAGGGTGCAGTATATAAATTATTGTCCTGTGGTGTTTTTGAAAAATTGTTTTTTTAGTGAACCAAATGCGGGCATTCAAATAAGAATTAAGGATGATTTTTCTGCAAGTTCACAAAATTGAGCAGAAATACTTATAAAAACGTGTGTAAATATAACTATTGACGTCCGAACGCTTCCTCTTCAATTGTATTATTCTGAATCTTGTCTCAGATGCAAAACACTTTATTGTATGGTTGTTTTGACATTTTGTCATCAGTTGGAATGAGCATTGTAAACACCACTATTCCAATACGTTTTGCTCCTGATCGCATTCCCAGTCTTCTGGATCTGATTTTAATCTGTGATCCTACGTTTGTCCTTCTGCACGATCAAATTTCCTCAGATATTTCTGACCATGACGTTCTGTTTTGCACTTACTGCTTGTATTGATACTTTTGCCTAAAAACACGTTAACTTCATCGACTTCGCTGCACTTCTTTCTCGGTACCCTGGATCAATTGCCACAAGATTGGTATTCCCAAAATAAATGATTCCCAAGGCTATTTTGACACCGACGAAGTGTATGTTGTTGGTATTCCAACGGCGTCGCCTCTCCTAATATCACGGAATGATTTGGTTGTAGAAAGTAATTTTAAGGTTTGTTTTAGTTTTTTCATACATCTGGAATCGAATTTATCGTGAAGACGTCAAAAAATGTATCATTTCACAGTTTCACGCCATTAAAGAAAGCCTGTAGGATATTTAATCAAAAAACAATAATCTTATAGCCTAGTCGGTATGTACAAAATAAATTGCACGACCGGATTCCACTTACTTGTTCTTATATGCGGTCACAGCGACAAATTAAATTTGAAAAATATTAAGGGAATCAAAGTTTTTATTCGATTTTTCTAACTTTTGATTGTTTGAAAGAAATATGTAAAATAGTTTTCAGAGGAAAAATGAAAACGCCATTTTACTTCCTTGAAAAATGTAAAAAAGTATAATTTTTTTTTTCAGAATCATAGTCACGTTTTTTAAAGAAAACGGTTTTTATTTAATAAGTTTTTCCAAAAATCAAAAAAAAATATTTTAGGAATGCAAACTTAAGCACAAAAATAACAAAAATAATTAAAAATATTTTAATTACTAAAAATAATTTTTTTTTTGAAATTTATGCTCTATGAGTATTACTTATGATTAAAAAACAAAAAAGCCCTTATTCATTATTACTTGCGATTAAGGTACTAAAATGCAAGTTATGGATTCGTGCAAAAAAAAAATCTAACAATCAGGCATAACATTACGATAATAGAGAAGTTGAAAAAAGTGGGTCCGGAAATTCCGTCCGTCTGTCTGTCTGTCTATTTGCGCCTCTACAGCCTAAACGGATGGGCCGTTTTTCATTTTTGCTCTAGGTCGAAAAATAACGGTACCTGCCATACAATTTTGAACAAAAAGTTAGATTTTCTCGAAAACGGCTCTAACGATTTTGATAAAACTTTCAGGGTGCTAATTTTTTACAATAATACATTTTTCAGTTAGAATAAGTTTTTTCGAAATTTGTTCTATAATGGTACCTCTCATTTAACCGGTATTTTTTTCAAATGCGGTTTTATCGTAAACTATTATCCCGATTTTAATAAAATGTGCACACAGAAAGTCATTTATAATTCAATTAATATCGCATTTCAAAATTTTCAAAAACTTTTTTTTTCGATTTTTAAAAGCATAAGAACAAGTTCATGCGACCCAGTCGTGCATTTTATTTAAATTTTATTCGACGATATGAATTATTAAAAATACAAAAACAAAAAAGTTTTCGAAAATATTTCAAAATAAAATTACTTGCGTTACCAACATCTTGCCTAATATAATTTTTGATTGAAATCGAATAACGTTTTTGAGAAAGTCGAAGAAAAAACGCTTCTATGGGAGGTACCGTTTTTAGCCCATCATCTTTTTTTTTACCAAAACATAACCTACACCTACAATAATACACTGATTTTTAATGAAAATTCTTGGAACCGTTTCCGAGAAAAATAAGCGTTTACTTAACGATTATATGACAAAATAATCTTATGTTTTAAATTTGAATGTTGCCAAACCGTTTAGGCTGTGTTTCAATATACATCCGTACAGCCGTTAAATTATTTTTAAATTTTGTTTTTAAATCAATGAAAGCTATTTTTGTGCTAAAGTTTGAATTCTTTAATTATTTTTTTTAATTTGTAACAAAATTTCAACGATTTAAAAAAAAATTACACTGTTTAACATTTTTTATAGAAATAAAATGGTGTGTACATTTTTCCGCTGAAAACTCTTACGTACTTTTTTCAATCAATCGAAAGTCATAAAAATCGAATAAAAATGCATTTAATTTTTATTTGACAGTGTCCATGGGTCTACATCACGCGTCAAAACTGGAATGGTAAGGGTCTTATAAAGAACAATTTATTTGCACGATAGAAGGCTTTGCTAGTAAGTTACGTTTTTAACAGCTATGGTGTTGTTTTCTGATTTCAAATGGACAAAGTCCCTAACTAATTCTAGGTTAGAGCTGTCTATCGTGATGTTTTTTTCAAGACGTCGATGTTGGGTGTCTCTTCTGGATGACATCATAAACTTGGTTTTGCCATATTTTAATCTTCACTGTTCTTCCGATTACGTCAATATCGTCGTCTTATGCGAGTAATTGATAGACTTTTGTGTTGGCGTTAGAGTTCTGCACTATGCTCTTAACTATGATATTGAAGAAGTACCATCACCTTGTAGAAGCTGTTGAGTTTTGCATCAATCATTTCTCAGTTGGCCTTTTTTCGTACAAATCTATTTACGAACATAATCATAAATAACTTTTCGGACAAACACTTAGATACTCTATAAACTGGCGTAAGTCTGAAATTATGTAGGTTCATATACTTAGTAGGAACTTGACTTTAACAGGCCCAGCCAAAAATAGGTCTGGTGAATGGTTCTATGGTCGGATCCAACGTCACTGGAACTGTCAAGAAAACAGTTTTAGCTAAGCGTTGCCAAAAGGCTACGAGCATAGACCAAAATTCAATTCTTGTAAGTAGTCCTATACATACAATAGACCTCATTGGTTTCTTTTCAAAAACTGCTGTTCCTAAAACCGCCATTTTACCTATATGCCTACTCTGGATACTTCTAGCTCTTTGAAATGAACTTTATGACTTTACTTAAACATTTCATAAATCATAAAAAGAACAAAAAACAACCTTTCCTTTGATAAACAAAATTGCAGCCCTTACAAGCCTATTCATCAGGTTGCTCTTGAAGGTTTCCATATATGTAGATCTGGAATCTTATCTTAAAATATGATCTTAGTACATTACATTCATTTATGAAGCACATGAAAATACCTAACGCCTCCATTCCTAAGGACTATAATTGAACACTTTATAAGTTGTTAGTATCAATTTGTTATTTCCTCCATCCTAATGGTGTTACAAGAAATGGAAATTTATTCCAAACCGCCAACAAAGGATCACAGAAACAATGTAACTTCATGCCACAATAGCAGGCAATATAATCATAATGAGTCAATTGTGTGTTTGTTACCTCGAATCGAGGCGATGAAAGGTGATATACATTCACAAGGCGTATGGCAAATGTGACTCTTGCATCGGAAGGTGTATTTAGTTAGTATACGCACAATAATATTAATTGACATTGATAATGAACGAATAGTCATCACATCATATCTAGACACAAAACATCCAACACCAACAACTTCAACCAGCCAACCATTCAACTGCCAAGTTCAGTTGTGTCGCTGAAGCGCAACACGAGAACTTTGTACACCTTTGAAGCCCTCTTCCGGTAGAAACCAAGATGCGTTGAGAGGCGAGAAGCTCGAGGCAATAATGAGACAATCATAAACACCATTATTGTCATCTTTGAGCAGAACTTTGCTGTGCCGATGATGTTACCAACTCAGCCCAGACCTTGGTGCTTCATTTCATCCAGGTTTGTCTTTCGCTTTCAAGTTCACAATGAATGGAAGACAATAATTGGATTCGGAATGTTTTGAGAACTGGATATGCATATAAATAAGCGCGATACTCTTAGGTAAAGGGAACGTAGTGTTCCTCTTGTGTTCTTGGTGGTGCTGCTTTTCAGTGTTAGCCTTGGGGGGCTGCGTATCATATTGACGCATTGAAGAGTTACAATGCTGCGGAATTCAACACTCCCTTGGATACACGAGCGCAATTAGTGTGGCACAGGTATAAATTAAACTCGATTTAGATGGAAATGGAAGACTTTGTTGAATAGGTTGGCATGGTTTGACATAGCAGTTTTATTGGTATGGCGCAGAGTGGGATGTTTTTGCGACAGAAAAACACCTTGAAAAATGGGCGGGAAATATATTTTTGTCTTTATCGTGAAATACCTTTTGAAAGCACAAAAACTAATAAGAACTGTTGGTAACGTCGTCGACGCGGTTTTCTCAACTTAATTGTGGCGTAGACATACATTAACGGCATTTAAGCAGGAAACTTTATTTTATCACGAAAATATAAAGTTTCACAATTATTTACTATTTTAATACAGCATTCTAGTGTGTTGAACAAAGGGAAGTAAGCGAGGGGATTTAAGTAGGTGCGTACATGCTGTAAACTTTTTGTGCACTTACTTTTGAATTTGTATTCAAAATTGTAGAAATTAAAAATAACAAACATAAATTACTTAAATTATTTAAAAAAAAAAAAATAAAATTTTGGAATCAGAATCCATTGAATTTGTTGTATTTGAATCAATAATTTTTCAACAACTTTTATTAAAAAGGATTTTTTGTTATTCTTAATGAAAATTGTTGATAAGCTGAAATTTATTATTATTATTATTATTATTATCTTTTATTAACCAGCGATTAAAATTTCAAAGTTAATTATAAATTAATGAGCGTAGCACGTACTTTCTCATATGTGCGGTCACATTGAAATTTAAGAAAATTAAAGTGAACATCAAAGCATGTAGGTATTCAATTTTTGTGACTTTTTATTGTTCGAATAAAGTACATTAAAGTTTTGAGTGAAATAATTTAAACGCCATTTTATTTCTTTAAGAAATTTAAAAATGTGTGATTTTTTTTTCAAATCGTAGCAGCTGTTTTCTTAATAACACAACTTTTTTTTTAAAAAATTAAAAAAAAATAATTCAGGAATACAAACTTAAGCAAACAAATAACATACATTTAAGAACAAAATTAAAAAAAAAATTCGTTATCTGCGGTGCGGATAGATCAAATAGCTATCTAAATGATCTGATAACTCGTTCACACCCAATTTTGGGTATTGTAAGCGCTAACGCTTATTAATAGAAGCTAAATTTATGTACCTATATTCGCACATATTCGTCTTAACCCTCTTCTCCAGTTTACATCTCCCAGAGTTCATATTTCCAACGTTCAATTAATTAATTTTTGGCATATAGCCTCCGCGAATGTGCGGAACGCCATCCTGTACGTCCAATTTTGCATATATTTTTCGAGTATACCCGGTCTTATTTCGTACAATAGTGCGTTAAATGTTGGCTTTCGACGTAACCCCACAAAAAGTAGTCAAAGGTGGCAAATTACACCACAAATTATGAAGATTGTGTTTACTCCAAAAACGACAATTTTGACTGTTAAGCCAGAAATGAGCCTCAATGCTGAAGATGATTTGTCGATAAAAATCTGTTTTAACTTCCAGTAGATTCTCAGCTTATTTACTGATCACATTTGATGGTCCGCTAGCTTAAATAATTCTTCCACTAGTTAGATATGGATGTAAGCCAAGATCTTTGGTTGAAATTTTCAAAGTAGTGAACGGTCAAGGACCGAGTTGTCCTCTTTCATACTCACGTCTACTAAAAGAGTAAATGTTTTCATGAATCCATCCATAGAATTGCGTATGCGTTTTAGTTGCTCAGATAAACGAATATGCTCACCGTAAACTTGACGAAGTGCTCTATAAACTTGGCAAACGAGGGCAAATTTTGGAAATAAATGTCCACGATTTGTAAACGTTGTTGTGGTGAAAGTCTATGCAAGGTGATTTTTCAAACTATACGGAAAAAAAGTTTTGACAGTTATCCCTATCGGAAGTTCTATCCCTCCATTATTTGCATTAATATTTCTTCCTTAGTTTTTTATTTTTTTTTTTTAAATCGTAATTTTTCTTAAGAGCAAAAAAGCAACACTCCTGAATGAACACAAAATGGACAAAACTGGGTCACAAGTACTTCCCATATTTTAAGGGTCGAGTTTGAAAGAAACAAGATATACAGGGTGGCTTGCAAATGGTGTGACAAAAAGCTAGAGTGTAAGGTTTGGGTCGAGACAAGAAAATAACCATATACGTAGGAAAGGCGGTCTATTCCACCCGATTAGTCGGGAGGGGCAATTTTCTAAAAAAAATTACTTAAAACAGGAAAAAAAATTATTATATAACAAAGGTTACATTTCCAATGCCATGATGTACTCTTTTGCAAAGGCAGAAATGTTTTCTTTCATTTTTTTTTTAAATAGAGCTCTCTTAGGGAATACTTTTTTTCAAAATAAATTTACAAACACAAAATTTTGAAAAAAAAATAGTTTTAATTATAAACTATTTTTTTCAAAATCTTACGAAATTAAGTTGTAATTTTGTTTTCAAAACTCAGTGCCCTTTTTAGTTTTTAGTCAAAATCAGGAAAGCGGATGGTCAAATATCTTTTACTTTTTATTTTTCGCAATTTTTAAAATAACGAAATAACGTTTTTACATGAGTGGACTTAGACGAATTTTTGAATAGAGGCTTAACACTTCTTTTATTATATTTTAATCTTATTTTTTTTTTATTGATAGCACCTGAAAATTGATTTAACGTACTTTTTGCCAATCCTATTTTTTACAGCATTTTTCATTTCTGAGCTAATTGTCTTAATCCTCAAATTTGATAAAAGCCTTTTTCATTTGATAAGTAATACCTTTTTGAACCACAAGCGAAATTCACAAAATAAATTACGGTGTGCCCCAGGGCTTGGTTTTGCCACCGACACTGTTTCTCATTATCATCAAAGGCCGATTCTCTGAAACTACAAAGTACAAATATTAAATGCTTTAAAAACTCAATGCTTTCTTTTGTCGTGAAGGTGAAATATACCCACTTAGCCAATTTTGATAAGTAGCACTTGAATTGAAGAAATGGGCTAACTCTTAGATATTGGTATTACCGTCAGAGAATACCTTCTGTTGAACGACCATATTGTAAAGGGTGTTTTTTTTTAAACGTGTGGTTTTAAAGAAGAAATTTAACGCATATAATTTAATTTATGGTCAAGAATTTAGCTTTATTATAAAGATAAGGGTTTGTCATTTTGTTGTAAAAATGATATTGGGCAAATGGCAGCCGCGTCTGGCTCAAATAAATTCCAGCCGAGAGATCCAATTTTCCCAACTTTTCGCGATCGGTGGCCATCTCCTTTTGGGCCCATTCACCGAACTCGCAACTTGCTTGATTGTCGTTCATCTTCAATTTCTGCATGAGTTGGATTTTATAAGCCCGCAAACCAAGATCCTTCCGCAAAATCTTCAATTAAGTGGATGGGCACAGCTCCAATTGTTGAACGCCATGGCGGATGGACTCATTTGATACTCTGCTCCACCGAACCGAACCATTATTTTCGTAATAAATTTACACGATTTGCAAATGTTGTTCAGGAGTAAGTCTATTCACTATGAAATGGCAAAGTAAATTGATCATAAATCAAGTGACAGCTGTCAAAAACACCAACTCCGAAAAAAGTATTGCCAGATTGAAAACCACATATAAAAAAAAAGCACTCTTTATATTATATATATTGCGAGACATTAAGGTTTTCTTCGAAGATGCAAGTAGTTTTTTACCCCTTCTGATCTGACTACAATCTACAAAGGGTGTATTTGAACAAAACTTGACTTTTATTTCCATATTTGGGCAGGTGGTCCTAAAACGCACTAGATTCTTTGGATGTTATCCAAAAGCGAGCTAAAAAATTGATAGATAACCGAAAAACTATGAGCAACCCCGTATAACGTAACGTGACTTTTATTGTTTTATCATTCAATGTTCCAGTAGTTTTTCTCCCTAAATCAACTCCAGTTTAATAACCGCACTGCTAAAAATGGCCATCAGTCTAGCTATCAGGTCACTTTCAGACGTAGTGTTTAGTACAGAGATTCTTTCTTAAGTCGCACCACACAAATGTGGAACGTATGTCTCTGGTGTTTTTTCCCATTTTGTTTCCTTAAACGATTATGAACAATTGTCAGTTTCCTGCATACCTGCAGTAACAACTCTTCCGTAATCATGTTCCACTCACGTTGAAAAAATTGCTTCTAAAACCATATAACTACCTATTGAAGATTGAAACACATTGTGTCATCGTTTCTTACTCTATAAGTATTTATACAAGAAATATTTAAAAATAAATGCATAAACATTCATCAAAATGAAATAAATAAAAATTTAACTACCCACAGGTGTCAGCCACAATTTTTGCATCTTAAATTCAAAATTAAATTTTAACTCAATTCCCAAAACTGACAGCCAAAACTACTCCTGACAGACAATACTACATAACGTCCATTGCAGAAATGCAAAATTCACATACAACAATTGCCAACAGTGACATGAGGATGACTACAATTCAACCGGAAACCAACGTCATTTCCAACTGTGTGCCCTGAAAACCTGAACGAATTACTTATTCATAAATGTGTTGCCACTGCATTTATTGAAATTGTTTAGCAAAAATTATCATTCGAACAGAATAAATGTACAAAATCACCATGTGGTGGTTCCTTTCCCACATTGCTATCCTTGCTCCAACGCGTGAGCTTTGAAGTCCTGCAACTTTTTAAGCAGCAACAACAGCGCGGCAATAAAGGATATCGTTTGTTGTGTTGGTATATTTATTTTTTATTTTTGCTTAACTTTTGTTGTAGGTTATGTGTTGACCCAAAATTCAATGAATTTTAAATAGACTCCATGAGAAGGATATGGAAGTGGTACACGAACGAAACCGCATTGTGAAACTCTCGATCGTTTTGTAATTCTACCATCAGAAACTCAGCTGTCTGGTGGTCTCGTCGACGACGTCGTAGTTATACTTATAGTCGAAGTTATCCTTTTTTACTGGATGTGTTTTGTTATGCATCCTGGAATATGTATCTACATCTATCTATGAAGATATGTGGAATATTTTCCTATATTTCTGCTCTACTGGCACGTTTCCTTTATCCTTTAGGGATGACATGTGCAATGTTTATAAAAAGTACATGACAAACCTCCTATAACAAAACGGGACATTGAATAAAGGATTGAGCCAAAAAAATGAATAATACAAAATATATGAAATAAAACAAGAAAAAGTTTTAAAGTCGTCCTTTCTCCCCAAAAAGGTCTTTGTAGTATTGTGACGATAAAATTAAGCCACCGAACCGAAATACCGAAAACGATATGGGTGTTCGGATACGTTTTAAAAATTTGTGTGCAACTCCGGTGTTGCATCTATGCACCCAACACTATCCATATGTTCCTACATCACGGATTTCGATGTCTCTATGTAGAAATATCGCAAGGACAATATATCACTTGTCTTTTTCTATATGTATATTGAACAAAACATCTAATACGTGAAATTGCGCTTTCCACAAACAAAGGATATTAGATACAAACTCTCTCCCTGGTTGCTGGTCAGTGTGTCGTCATTGTTTTGTTTGGTTTGTGTCATCTGAAAGTACATAAACCTGTAGAAGGTTCTATAGTTTGGTGAAAGATAGGGAGCAAAAAATATTTAGGATGTTGTAGGTGGTTTTTCCGGACTGGAGACGAAGGACAATTTATACGATACTGTGTTAGCACATACCTACTAGTTCCCTTAAGACAGATTGCCCCCTTTACTTTGTATCTGTTTGGATGTATTCGTGATGCGGTATCAGTTGAACATAGATGATTGCCCATCAAGTTTGCTGTCAATTCGGGCGAGTTCTTTGTTCCAGACAATTTTAACCGAAAACTGACAAGCTAGGTATGTTTGTGTGGGATTTTTTTGTTTCAACATTTTCTATCAAACATTTTGAAGTGTGTGAAGAACACCTTTTGTTGTAAATTCAAATGAGTTTTATGAAATGGTTTAGTTTTTTTCTTACCTTTTCCGAAAAAAAAATATTGTATAATGCTAGGTTAGTCCTTTTAGAGTGATGTTTAGGTTTTAATATATGACTTATTTGAAACATATTGTAGTTAAAACAAATATTATAGGGATTTCCAACACTATACTATCTAATGGTATTTTGGTATTTTAAATATATTCAAATATATGTTGTCCTCCTTAAGACCTGGTTAAATTTTTAGCAATCAAAATGCCTCATTAGAATTATTAAGAACTTCTACTCAAAAATAAAAATGGAAGCATTTTCGGCTTCTTTAAGCAGAGTTGTTTTAAATCACCTCCCAGGTACGAGGAAAGTTTCAAACTCTTTGACAGACAGGCGTTGCTCAGTGACTCAGTTAATATTTACTACTAACTTACTTACTTAAGGCTCGCTACAGTTCGGGACGATAATGGGCCTCAACCAAAATGCCTCTCCAGCCAGCTCGGTCTTTGGCCAGCTGCCTACAGTTTCGCACTCCAAGTTGGTTGAGGTCTTTCTTCAGTTGAGCGCGCCACCTAAGGCGATATCTTCCTTGACTGCGTCTACCCTCTGGGATGGAATCGAAGATCCTGCGAGCCGGAGAATTTTTCTCCATCCGCTCTACATGACCTAGCCATCTTAAACGTGATATGCGTATTTTTTGACCAGGTCATTGTCGCTGTCACCTCTTTCTTGGTTGTTGGTTTTTAGTTCTTGGTTGAACCTTCTCCTCCAAAGCCCGTTAACGCATATACGGCCAAAAAATTTCCGAAGAATCTTACGCTCGAAACGACGAAGGATATCTTCATCCGATTTAGATAGAGTCCATGCCTCGGCACCATTGAGCAGGACTGAGATGATTAAGGTCTTATACCTAGTCTCCTTTGTCTTTACTACTTAATTGCTTTCGTAGTCCATAGAAACAGCGATTGGCAAGAGTAATTCTCCGCTTTATTTCTGACAAGATGTTGTTGTCAGATGTTATAGCGGATCCGAGGTAAGCAAAGTCCCTAACTACATTAAAGTTGTACCGGTCTATTGTGATGTTTTGTCCAATCCGCCGGTGTTGTGAATCCCTTTTTGTGGACAGCAGGTACTTTGTTTTGGCCTCATTTACTGCTAGTCCCATCTTAGCCGCTTCAGCTTCAATGTTAACAAACGCTCCAGTGACAGTTCACCGAGTTCTGCAAATGATGTCTATGTGGTCAGCGTATGCAAGCAATTATACAGACTTGAAAAAAAATGTCCCACTACAAATAACTTGCGAGGCTCTTATAATTTTTTCTTGCGATTTAGGTACTAAAATGCAAGTTATGGATTCGTGCAAAAAAAAATAATCTAACAATCAAACATGACATTACGATAATAAAGAAGTTGAAAGAAGTGGGTCCGGAAATTCCGTCCGTCTATCTGTCTGTCTGTCTGTCTGTTTGTTCGCGCCTCTACAGCATAAACGGATGGGCCGATTTGCTTCAAACTTGGTATTTAGTATTGATTAAGTAGTATCTCGGGGTTTTTTTTTCATTTTTGCTCTAGGTCAAAAAATAACGGTACCTGCCATACAATTTTTAACAAAAAGTTTGATTTTTTCAAAAACGGCTCTAACGATTTTGATAAAACTTTTAAGATGCTATTTTTTTACAACTATACATATTTCAGTTAGAACGAATTTTTTTGAAATTTGTACCTCTCACATAACCGGTTTTTTCAAATGCGGTTTTATCGTAAACTATTATCCCCATTTCAATAAAATTTTACACACAGGAAGTCATTATAATTCAATTAATATTGTATTTCAAAATTTTCAAAAACTTTTTTTTTCGATATTTTAAAATTTTCTAAAAAAAATTTAGTTTTCGAAATATTTTGAAAATGGGTTAATTGAATTTTTTTAAATAATTTTCCCAGATGAAAACTACAGATTTCCTTATTTTGACATACTAGAAAAAAATTTAAAATATTATTTCGAAAAGTTGCAAAAAAACGACTTTAAAAAAAACTGGTCGAACGTTTTCAAATTTTTTTGCATACTTAGTTTTTTCAAGAAAACTCTTAAAGTAATTAAAAAAAATTAAAGAATTTTCTAAAAAAAAAATAATTTTTTTTATTTTAATAGACGTGTGGTTTTCAATCTGGCAATACTTTTTTCGGAGTAGGTCTTTGAAGATTTTGCGGAAGGATCTTGGTTTGCAAGCTTACAAAATAAAACTCGTGTAAGAATTGAAGCCGAAATACCATCAAGCGCGTCACACGTTCGGTGAATGGGCCCAAAACGAGATGGCCACCGATCCCGATTTTCACAAAATTGGGAAAATTGAGCTTCGGCTGGAATTTATTCGATCCAGCCACAGCGGCCACTTCACACGTCTAAAAAAACTCCCTTTATATAACGGGTGATTTTTTAAGAGCTTGAGAACTTTTTAAAAAAAAAACGCATTGGTCCATGACATTTACTTTTTAAAGATAATTTTATTTAAATGTTGACCGCGGCAGCGTCTTAGGTGGTCCATTCGAAAGTCCAATGTTGGGCAACTTTTTCGAGCATTTCGGCCGGAATAGCCCGAATTTCTTCGGAAATGTTGTCTTCCAAAGCTGGAATAGTTGCTGGCTTATTTCTGTAGACTTTAGACTTGACGTAGCCCCACAAAAAATAATCTAAAGGCGTCAAATCGCATGATCTTGGTGGCCAACTTACCGGTCCAATTCTTGAGATGAATTGTTCTCCGAAGTTTTCCCTCAAAATGGCCATAGAATCGCGAGCTGTGTGGCATGTAGCGCCATCTTGTTGAAACCACATGTCAACCAAGTTTAGTTCTTCCATTTTTGGCAACAAAAAGTTTGTTAGCATCGAACGATAGCGATCGCCATTCACCGTAACGTTGCGTCCAACAGCATCTTTGAAAAAATACGGTCCAATGATTCCACAAGCGTACAAACCACACCAAACAGTGCATTTTTCGGGATGCATGGGCAGTTCTTGAACGGCTTCTGGTTGCTCTTTATTCCAAATGCGGCAATTTTGCTTATTTACGTAGCCATTCAACCAGAAATGAGCCTCATCGCTGAACAAAATTTGTCGATAAAAAAGCGGATTTTCTGCCAACTTTTCTAGGGCCCATTCACTGAAAATTCGACGTTGTGGCAGATCGTTCGGCTTCAGTTCTTGCACGAGCTGTATTTTATACGGTTTTACACCAAGATCTTTGCGTAAAATCTTCCATGTGGTCGAATAACACAAACCCAATTGCTGCGAACGGCGACGAATCGACATTTCACGGTCTTCAGCAACACTCTCAGAAACAGACGCAATATTCTCTTCTGTACGCACTGTTCGCATTCGTGTGGTTGGTTTAATGTCCAATAAAGTAAACTGAGTGCGAAACTTTGTCACAATCGCATTAATTGTTTGCTCACTTGGTCGATTATGTAGACCATAAATCGGACGTAAAGCGCGAAACACATTTCGAACCGAACACTGATTTTGGTAATAAAATTCAATGATTTGCAAGCGTTGCTCGTTAGTAAGTCTATTCATGATGAAATGTCAAAGCATACTGAGCATCTTTCTCTTTGACACCATGTCTGAAATCCCGCGTGATCTGTCAAATACTAATGCATGAAAATCCTAACCTCAAAGAAATCACCCGTTACATACATATGCAGCCACTTAGCAATTATCTAGTATAAGAACAAGTTCATGCGACCCAGTCGTGCATTTTATTTAAATTTTATTCGACGATGTGACTGCACATATGAGCAAGTACGTGCGACCCAGTCGTGCCTATTATTTGAAGTACATATTAAGTTGAAGAAATCCCACGATAGCGCGTGCGTGCCCTTAAGTGTAGTCCACTAAATTTTTTTATTTGAATAAAAGTATTGAAACGTTTACTTGGTGCATTAAAATAACAAGTTAATAAATAATATGAGTTCTCGAGCGTTACAAATTCTAAACCTTCCAAGGAAAGGCGTATCTTCCAAACAGAATGAAAAAAGAAGTGAGCTGCCACCGCTACCAAAAAACAATTTCAATGGTGAAAAAAGTGATTTAGGTTATTTATATATAATTTTTTTCAAAATTGTGAAGTTTTTGATGTTTCTTCTATATCTTCTTAGAATCTAACTCGCAGTTATTTTTGGAACCCGTTATAAATGAAACAAATTCATCAGCAAATGGATTCGATTATGAATACTTGGATTTACTTTATCAAGAATTTGGTGCCGATAGAACCATAGAATTGGAAAACGATTGTTTTAGCTCGGATGCCCTGTTCGCGATCCGAATTTCGAGCTTTCGGAAATGGATATATCTGAAGATTGTTCGGATGAGGAACTTTTGAACATAGGGAAGCAACTTGAAGCAAATCTGGTCCCCTCTCCGTCACCAACTTTGTTTGAAAATCAACCAAAACATGATTCAAGCAAGGCAATTGCACAAAAGCGAAACAGAGGAGAATCATACACTCGGAAATCTGGATTAGTTCCTGCAAGAAAGTGTATGCCTCTTAGTAGCTGTCAACAAAATTGCAAAGTAAAAATAAATTTTGAAAATCAAAAGGAAATTTTCAAATCTTATTGGTCGTTGGGAACCTTTATTGAAAGAGTTCTTTTCATCGGATGTTTGATAGAAATTGAGGACAAAAAGTCACAGACGTTAAAGAAAAGCGAAACTCGTCCCCGAAACCGACAACATCACATTAAATATTTTATAAACATAAATGCAGAGAAAGTTCGTCTTTGCCAAAAATGTTTCAAGCAATGCTTCAATGAAACTGAAAGCTTTTTGAAATCAGTTGTAAAAAAAAAAGTTAGAGTCGTGTTTCCGGTGGAGGAAGTAACAAAATATCTGAAGAAGTGGTTCAACTCATTAAGACTCACATAAATAGCTTTCCTGCATACGAGAGTCATTATTCTAGGCGGGACACATCTTGTAAGTACTTTCATGCGGATTTGACATTAGCTATTATGTACAAGCTATTCGGGGAAAAACACCCGACGGTTTCCGTGAGCATGAGCAAATTTTCAGGTATTTGTAAAGCTACGTTTGCTTCTTAAGTATTTAATCATATTGTATAATATGTATATTGCATAAAAAGAGATGACAGATGACACTCTAAGCTTTGGGTCTATTTGAAATTGCTTTTTTTTTTGTTAGATATATCTACTAAAAAGTAATTTTATTGTAAAAGTGGTTTAATTTTTTCTCTAAAAGGATCCATTTAATTCTTTCATTTTTAAATAAAACAATTTGAACGTTAGTATTGATTCCTGAAATGTTCAAAGCTTGGTGTGTTTTTCTGAAAAAAAAACACTATACATAACCGACCACTTTACGACGACCACTTTTAAGCATTTAAAGCAGGTAAATAAATAAATTATTTGTACTTTTGATTTCTATAGGAATGAACATTAAATTCAAAAAGCCCAGCATAGACACCTGTAATAGATGTGACACATTAAAAGCAAAACTAGAGATTGCAAAACGTGAAAATGCTGAAGAGCTTGCAACCCTTCAAGGCGAATTGGACCATGATCATTACATGGCGGAATTAGAATACGATTCTAAAAGGGAAGATAAAATGATGGCCAAAGAAAATTCTGAAATTATGTTTAATGAAGCATATACAAAATGTTATCGCCCACAATCAAGTAAGTCATTTGGTTTTTAACAGTGACTCTTGCAGAGGACAAAATAAGAACTCATATGTAAGCACAATGTTTCTAACTTTATTGCTAAACAACAACATGATTGAAACTATTGATCATAAATTCCTCGAGCCTGGTCACACTCACATAGAGTGTGACGTTGATCACGCTCTTATTGAAAGGAAAAAAAAAGGACACAAGTCCGAATTCACCATCCTCACGACTGGTATAATTTTGTACGAACCGTAGGTTCAAAACAAACATTTAATGTCATAGAAATGCAGAGTGGAGACTTTTTCGATTTCAGTTCTGTTGCTAAGTCAAAATTCCTCTGGAGGACCCGAGATGAAGAATCTAACCACTTTGTTTGGAATAAAGTAAGGTGGTTAAGATATAATAAAAACATGCTTGGCAAAATTCAGTACAAAACCAACCTTGACAAAAATCAACCATTTTCAACTCTTAATGTTACGAAACGGGGGTCATTTTAATTAAATTGAGTGACATCCCCAAGGATGCTTGTTTCCATTTATCGAACCTGTATATCACGAATTTTATAATAATTTGGAAACGGAAAATGCATGTGATATTCATCCTGACTTAGTGGACCAGGATGAAAATGATGAGATTTAAGACTATTGATTTTCAAAAAACAACTTATCTCATTAAAGAAAAAAATTTATTAATTATTCAGTTTGCAATAACAGCTTAAGTGACATAGGTAAGCAATAAAAGCTAAAACACAATTTGGAAAAACAACTTTAAAAAAAGTTTTTTGCAATAAATTTCGGAATAAGGATTTTAGAATTACAGAAAACTGTGTACGTGATTCTGGTTGAAGCCTTTTACTGGAATTTGAAAAATATTTGTTGTTTAAATGCATCAGTTTTTTCCAGATTCAAAAATTTGTTTCGAAGAACAATAACCAACAATCATAGTTTTGGACTTAAGCGGTTTTTGGTTGTGGCCACAGACATATGTACGTACATATGTCTTACTTTGCAAGTGATTTTAAAAATGATAAATACAAATACAAATTTTATTTATTTATTTATTGGCGCGACAGCTCCTTAAGGAGCCAAAGGCCTAGTGATAATGGAGAGTCCATTGAATCTGCAAAACTGTTAGTGACCTACAATTTACCGCCGAGTCCGAACGGCTACATGAGATGTTCGAGACAAATGCTACTCTTGGAGGTTTTATCAGTTCCTCGCAATAGAGTGTACCCCTGAAAAAGGTGGCTATGAGGGGCAGTCGAAACCAGACCCTTCGCTTAGCAGTCCGACACACCAACAACTAAACGACGGGCACTATACAAATACAAATAGTTCTTGTAATTCATCGCTATTGCCGCAGGCATAGCATTCTAAAGCTATTTGATTCTTCAGAAGATTTATACTGAACGCGCCTACAAACCTTGAGTCGATATTAATCTAATGATTGTGGCGATTCTATCAATTCCTTTTGTTAAGAATACAATTTTCATTTTCTAAATGATCGTTAACAGAATTCTTTTAATATTGAACTCCTTAAGCAATTACTTTCGTTTTCGCCTTTTCGTTTCCTTCTCAAGGTGAACCAAAAGTTGTCACCCTATCAGAAGATGTTATAATTTTTGGAAATGGCGGCAAATGTCGGTTCTATACTATTTTCCGCGATCCTAAGGTTCATGTGTTATTGACTTGTGTTTTGTATCTTTTAATTATTTAGATTACCGAACGCAACTCCGACCTATGCTATCCATGTGGAGTCTCATTTATTTAATTATTTAGTTTAATGATCAAACTCCTTGAAATTTTTAGTTTTTATGTTTTTAATCATCAAAATTATTTTTTTATGTTGCAAATCACCCTTCCCCATCTAATAGTTTTAAATATTAATTTATATTTATTTATAGGAACCTTTAAAAAACAACTTATAAACAAGAATTTTTGTTACATTTTTTCTTTATATCTCTTTTCTTTTTACTGAAATGTCAATTGCGGCAGACGGCAAAATTGCCATGTCTGTATTATTATTCGAAAAAACATCGTTTTTATCTGATGAAATAAAGAAAAATCTAATCTAATCTAATAATCCAAACTTAAAAAATCTGCCTTTTTTATTTTTACAGAACGGAAACTCTTTGTTGGTATGCTAAATAAGAAACTGAATGAGAACGAAGTCCGAAAACTGTTCGAACCCTTTGGAACAATTGAAGAGTGTACTGTGTTGCGTGATCAAAACGGACAAAGTAAAGGGTGTGCCTTTGTAACATTTTCAACAAAACAATCTGCGATATCAGCCATCAAAATAGTAAGAGTTTCCGCCATAATAATTCTTGCTGTTCACTAGATTAAAAATATTTTAACTATTTTTTTTATTTTAGACATTAAATCAAAATAAAATCATGGACGGATGCACCTCACCGTTAGTTGTCAAATTTGCCGACACCCAAAAGGAAAAGGAGCAAAAGAAATTCCAACAGATTCAAGCAAATCTATGGAATTTAGCTTCGAACATAAACATCCCCTTGGGCCAGACGGCGACATCTGTATCCACTCCAATACTGCCAAATCCACCCCAACAAGCGAGTCCTGTACTAGGAGCGGACGCCATAACACCATCTTCGTTGCAATTTCTGCAACAGCTCCAAGCTGTTGGCTTACAGCAACAGATTTTGCAAGGTAAGCGCACTTAAGCGGCAATATATACAGTTTTATATAAAGCAGCATTGGTAAGCTGGCCAAAGCGAAATTCGCTGAGCTCTGCTTATCCTTTTAAAGGACTTAAGGATACGTGAAATTGAATATAAAAGCTTTATTTATGAGTTTTTTTTCTGTCTCCTTGTGTTCCGCAGGTTTAAGCGCACAAACGGGAGGAGCTGATGCATCGGCGGCTGCAGCTGCTTTCAATGTACAAAATTTGGCTGCTATTGCAGCAATGACCCAGCCATCGTTGACCGCTAGTGCGGCACAACCCGGAAGCGCGCAACTCACAAATACAGCCGCACTCTTATGTAAGTGTCATTAGTTTTTATTACTTTGGAGTTTTTTTTTTTACTTTTTTTTCATCGTCGTTTTTTAGTGTGTGTGAATAAAATTGCTTATTTTTTGTTCCAAGTCCTTTTTTGTGTCGATTGAATTGGCTAGGTTTTTTTTTGTAAATCATCTTTTAGGGGGTGGCACACCGTTCCAGGTATCTATTCAAATCTATGCAATTCAGCTTCAGTAGATACTTGATGCCTCCATAGAAGTTGGTTCAAGAGAAATGGAGCTTTTAAATTGAAATTGTTGTGAATAACTGGGTTAACAGTGAGTGTAAGGTTTTAAATTACTTCAAGTAGTTGAAGTGGATAGCAAATATGCACCAAACAACCCGAATTAACAGTTGTTTGGGGTATATTTTTACTATTCAGGTAGAAATGTTCATACTCATACTTTTCTGGAACTAACTTCTGTAAAATATTAAGAGAGTTGCAATGCAATTTTATGTAGTCTTTTGATTAACTGTATAATTTGGCGTCTGACGAAAAAATAAGAAAGATTAACAACAACAGACTCTCCTTAAGAACCTATTGTTGAAATTTCATAATAAATCAAAGCTTAGAAAAAGATTTAATAAATTAATTTAAAAATGTATTCTTTATTTCTTAAAGAAAGTTGTTAGGTGTTAAGGTGCCACTAGATCAACTTGATGCTCGTTGCTTAGAAATTAATTAAGCATTGCCTTTGCGAAAAGTTTAAAGCCGTTGCAGAAATATTTACATACCGAAAATCGATTCATTTCTAAGCTGTACCACAGGTACGTGGAACGCCTTGCCGTTCAAATTGAATCACTTCTTATCCTACCTTCTCTTAGGTGGATCTTGAGTGGAAATGGGCCTCAACCAACAATGTTCTTCAGCCAGATCAGCTCATTCCATCGAATTGCTTGAATGGCAGTAATGTATGTTTTACAGTAGTCAGGACCTCAGCTAGTTTTACGGCTGCATTTTTTCTGTTAATAGAGCTAACATTCCAGATTCCATGCGTGCAAGTTCGAAGTTCGTTGTTCCATATTTGTTTGGGTTCGTCATAAATATCCGCGGTGTCAGAAGTCTGTGGTTGCTTTAAAACTAACCAACCTACTATGTATTCGAGAAGTTCCTCAAAGACAAGGCCCCCAAACTAGACTCCAAAGTCGAAAAGCCAGTTCAAATGCAGAAGTATAAGTCACAGTTATTAGCCAATGAAAAGCCAATTGTTTACTCTTCAGAGAAGGGCAACTTTATTGCAGCCCATTTCGCTGCTAGCTGTCAACATTGCCTCACAGTAACGTTGCCCCTTCTGTACTTAAGATAGTAAATTTTTCCATGAAACGGATTTTATAAAGCAAGAATTACCAAAGATCCTGATATACACAAAGCCGCTGGCCCAGATGGTATACCCCCCATTCTTCTGAAGAATTGTTCTTCCACTCTAGAAAAAACCTCTAACCTCTTACCTACCAATTCCGACCAATAGCACTAAGGTCCCTTCCTTCTTAGCTCCTGGAAACGCTATTAACCTACAGCTAAAGAAACATCTCGAAGACCGAAAGCTTTTTCATGACCGATAGTATGGCTTCTGCAGCAAATCGTTCCCTATCTGATCTGATGGCATATCTCACCGAAACCGTGGAACAAATCTTTGGTGAAAGTAAGATTATTGCACTTGCTCCAAGGCATTTGATAGAGCTTGACATCAAGTCGAAAATGCCTACTTTTGATCTCAACGATACACTTGGTCGTTTAATTAGAAGCTAGCTTTAGGACCGATGTATTCAAGTTGTGTTAACCGGTATCAAGTCTGATTCCCACAAAATAAATGCTGATAGGTATACCCCAGGGTTCCGTTTTGTCTTTGACTCTCTTCTTGATTTTTTTATAAAAATGATGTTATGTCTGTTACTTCTAATCGACGCAAATGTTTTGCTGGCAAATCTACCCTCATCTTTTCTTATTCGTTTTGTGATTCACGTCTTTCACCTTTGGATGTGCAATCGCAACGGTACCGTATGTTCAGCTCATTAAACTCCGATTCACACCCCATTGCTAAATGCCTAAATGGGATAATAGGATCGTGTAGATTCTAATGCGTTGAAAACTCTATCATGTCTTCTGTGGTTAAAGCTTAACGTGCACCTTTGTATATGCACTGCATATAGTACTATCATGGAGCATCATTTTTTAGTTCTGAATCAAGTCGCAATGAGGCGTGCTGAAATTGCCAATTGGTGTTAATATAGAATAAGTACAGACAACAAAAGTTTATTAAATACTGGTAAAATATCGGTAAAGGTTCTCGTCTCAACTATTAAAGTTAGTTCCGAATCAACCAGGAAGATGGCCAGACGAAAAATTACCACCATGAGAGTACTATAGAAAATGTATATACAATGCGTGCACCCATGTATGATCTTTGTATATACACTGCATATAGTACTATCATGGAGCATCATTTTTTAGTTTTGAATCAAGTCGCAATGAGGCGTGCTGAAATTGCCAATTGGTGTGAATATAGAATAAGTACAGTCAACAAAAGTTTATTAAATACTGGTAAAATATAGGTAAAGGTTCTCGTCTCCACTATTTAGAGTTAGTTCTGAATCAACCAGGAAGATGGCCAGACGAAAAATGATCACCATGAGAGTACTATAGAAAATGTATATACAATGGTATGATGCTGCATCATCAAATAAAACGAAAAGCTTTCAGTACTCAGTACGTATTGTAACGAAACGACAATCTCCGTTGGAACACTTGAAATCGCCAAATATGTTTGCTAAGTTTTTATAATTTCTGTATCGATGCAAACATTTTTTCCACTCTGATCTTTCGCCCAAAACCCGAGTATAACTGCCAGATGCTTTTGAAGCATCGAAAACAAAGCTAGTCTCAAGGAATTGTTTTCAACTATGCAGTTGCAAATCTCTTCAATTCCAACTTATCTCAATACCTTCATGAAATAAATTACTAAATCAATCCTTAATATGGATAACCAACTAAAAGCTCTGAAACCATTTATTCCAAGAAATCATTGCTTTGTTCTGTAAAATAAAAACTCACTGAAATTAATCCATTAATGATTACATAGAAAATTATTATCCCATTGCTTAACCCAATAAACTTAAGAAATTACATTCTTCCTATCATCAACATTGTCCCCATACCTAAAATTCTTCTCATAAAATCTCCGTTTTATCGCTTGTCAACCTTACAAACACAGTGGCAAACACACACCGTCCCCCCTATTTAATCCAAATAAAAGCTTATTTTATGTAGCTTTACATTTTTTCAAACATGCGACTTGTCTGCAGAAGAAGAACCTTGGTAAACTTCTCTCACTAATGAGTGTTCCTGCCTCACACTTTGGATAAACAAAAAAAACAAAAAAAAAATCCCTTTCTGTGTCAATTTGTGTGTCATCGATTTTTATTACACAGCTTTGCGCTTTGATTTTTCCTTAAATCCCATTGGTATGGAGTGACCCTAATAATGGGAATTTAATCTAACCCAAACATATAAACTCACACACACATACACACTTAGAAAGAGGTACGACGTTAAAGACGGTGGCGTCGAAAATAGATATCTTTCAATTTATCTACCCTATAGTTTTTTTTATTTTTATATTCAACATGGAACCCACTTTTTCTTGTCGCACTTGACAATCCTTAGATACTAACCCCAGAGTGTAACAAATTAGTGTGTGCCACCCCTTTGGGGACATCAAAGAGTGAGCTGAAGAAAAACAGCTGAAAACAATTTTCAATCAACCGCACTGACAAAGTAGACAGAGACACCCAGTTCATTATTATCAAAGCGTCTATGTATGTCTTCTATCCACATTGCACCTGGTGGACTCAACGACTAGGTAACCCCCTTCTGAAACTGTCATCCCCCATCGAAAATAACCAACCCCAATAGATAATCTCACCCTTTCTGACGGCCTTATCCGTGTTTTGGTCCTAAAAATAGTCAACCAGTGCGAATGATTGTCCTGCTTAGTTCCATTGGTCGTAAAGGGGATGATTTTATAAGGCAGGTGCTGGAGGAACTTAGGGGATGATAAACCATTATTATCGCTCTATGTTTTTGCTTTTATGTGTGTTTGTTTTTACATTTTTTTTTTTTTTGGATTAAGTTTTAATGAGAACGTTGTATTGATTTTTCTGTCACGTGCATCTGGCTATTTGGTTTGAGTTAAAATAAATCCAGAGTAGTGGGTGCGCTGTTGATTTATTTATTAACCACCACCCTTCGTTATTATAATTCAACCCCAATTAAAAAAAATATATTAACAATATTTTCTGATATCTCTTATATTAATCAAAATCTCTATATATCTCCATTTTATTGCTTAATTATCGTGTGCAGGTCTATTAGGAAAAAACGCCAACACAGGTGAGAATATTTGTAAAAAACTTCTTGTTTACATACTTATTTTGTAGAACTTGCTCAGCGTTGTGTTTATATTAACCGTTTATATAGTTTTGTTAAAAATTTTTGTTGTTTTTCGTTTTTTTTTAAACTTTGTTGTTTGAAAGTCGTGGTTGAGTTGGACTATGATGTTTTTTTGCATCTATTCGCGTTTTCTTGGAAAAGTATAATCTTTTTTGCCTTGTTATTGTAACACCTAAGTCCCTTTTGAATAATAAGCTCGAGCACAAGGAATTATATTTTTGCCCTTTTAATGTTTAAACAGACTGCATTAGGAAATTAGGGTGCTTGGAACAGAAGGTGTCGATTATAAAATTAAATTTATTGGCGCGACAGCTCCTGAAGGAGCCAAAGCCTAGTGACTTATACTCTCAACCATTCATGTGTGTGTGTTTTTAATCTGCAAGAATGGAAGAAACTGCTACATGAGATGCATTTTTTCGAGACAAATTTTTACTCTTGGAGATTTTGTCACTTCCTCCCTAGAGGCAGTACTCCGGAAAAGAAGGTGGTTATGAGCGGAACTCGAACCCAGTCTCTTCGCTTAGCCGTCCGAGCCGTCCACTAAGCCACGGGCTGTCGATTAACATTGTTTTTATTGCTTTTAAATTTAAATGGGAACTTTGCTGGGCAAACTATTCAAAACTCGTGTTGTTCGGCTAAGAAAATATTTTAGCCGGTGCGTCCGAAATTGCAAACAAGATTGAACTGATGATAAATCCGAGCGAGACGAGCATTATGGTTGAAATTGTTAACGGGATGAATACAGCTGGCTACCTAAAGTAATCCTTTTTTTGCAATTATAGGTACTACATATAAGGCAAGTTATGGATTCGTAGAAAAAAAAATCTAACAATCAAACATGACATTAAGATGAAAGAGAAGTCGAGAGTGAGTCCGGAAATTCCGTCCGTCTGTCTGTGTTTCTGTCTGTTCACACCTCTACCTAGCAAACGGATGGGACAGTTTGCTTTAAACTTGATATTTAGTATTTATTTGGTATTATCTTTTTCATTTCATTTCAGTTTTTTTATTTTTGATCTAGGTCGAAAAATAACGGTACGTGCCACATACTCTTTAACAAGAAGTTTGATTTTCTCGAAAACGGCTCTAATGATTTTGATAAAACTTTCAGGATTCTATTTTTTACAACAAATCAGGGTTTTCAAATCCGGTTTTATCGTAAATTTATAATTCAATTAATATTGCATTTCAAAATTTTCAAAAACTTTTTTTTCGATTTTTTTTAAATTTTCTAAAAAAAAATTGGTTTTCGAAATATTTTGAAGACGGGTTGATTGTTTATTTTTAAATAATTTTCCCAGATGAAAACTACAAATTTTCTTATAATGACATACTAAAAAAAAGTTTCAAATATATTTTCGAAAAGTTTTTCAATATTTTTTTCCTCGATAGTTTTCAAATTTTATTGCATACTTAATTTTCGTGAAAAATTTTTTTGATAGTAATCACATCACCAGTTTTCGAGAAAGTCGAAGAAAAAAAACCAGTCCTATGGGAGGTACCGTTAGCCCACCATATTACATTTTTTTCACCAAAATATAACGCTTACCTACACTGATTTTTTTCATAAAAAATCTTGGAGCCGTTTTCGAGAAAAATAAGCTTTTACATAACGGTTATAAGACAGGTACCGTTAATTTTTAAGCTAAAAAAATTTTAAAAATTCCTCTGTAGAATGTCGAAATTACCTTAAGTTCTAAATTTGAAGACTACTCGTCTCGCCCAACCAACCAGACAGACAGACAGACGGACAGAATTTTGCCAGTAACTCAAATATGTTTCTCTATCATCGTTATGTCATGTTTGATTGTTATCTCAAAATTTTTGATCTGCACGAATGCATAACTTGCATTATAGTACCTTAAACGACTGGGTCGCACGAACTCCCTCTTTTATCCTTATTTACATTGGAAAGCAAGATCACTGACAGAAACACGTAACATTTACGTTAAAAATAACACAGTATGAACTTATAAAAAGTATCAAAACCACAATAGTTAATGGTTTTTATAAAAATGAAGTATACCAGAATTTATTTAAAATGTAGAACCGGTTTTGATAAAATCCTGATTTTTATTTTTTATTCTTTGAAAAAAAAAGATTTCTTGTTGATATATGGTATGCAGTTTTTAGAATTTTTTAATATACATATATATAATATAATATACATATATTTAATATTATAAAATGTTAAATAATTTTTTTTGATAAGTTTTAAAAATATTTATTATATTTTTCAAAAAAAAAAATTAATTTTAATTAGAAAAAAAAGTTAGTCAAAATTTTGATATGCAGAATTAATTTAGCTACTTAGATCTTCTCAAATACACAATTTGACAGAAATCCAAGAAGCCGTTACCGAGAAAGCCAAAATAAAAAAAAAATTATATTAAAGGAACCGTTAATAGACTTCCAGTAAATTTAGTTCTATCCAAATGATATCCAATACCAACAAAAAAAATCTCAACAATTTTCATCAAAATCGTTGTAACCGTTTTCGAAAAAAATAAGCTCTATAATCGCAAGTAAAACTGAAAAAAAAATATATTTTTTTATTTTATTATATGCATACATATGCTGCCCCTAAGAATAGTTCGTGCGACTAGTCGTGCATTTTATTCAAAGAAAAACACATTGTTCTATTTCCTATCAATTTTAATATTCCGTTTTATATTGAATCGAGCAACGGACATGCATGCCGATTACAGCCTTATATGCGATAGGGGTGCCAAAATGAAAGACGTGAATCACACAAAACGAATATGAAAACCTGAGGATCGAGTCGTCAGCAAATCAGTTTATTAGAAATATTATACAGAAGCCCATTTATAAAAATGAGAAAGAGAGTCGGAGACAGAATGGAGCCTTGGGGCAAACCGTCAGAATTTTTAAACCGTCCTTGTATTAAATATAACGAAGTATTATCAATCCCAAAGGCACAGATTTCCAATAAGAGAGGTTGATGCCAAATTTATTAAAATGCTTTAGAAATATCAAAAGTAATAATTGTTATTACTTCTTTAATTGTTATTACTTTAATAGCTCAGCGGATTGAATTTAGTACTTTTTTTCTGATAATTTTTACTGACTATTATGATTTACAATTTAAACATTCTTCTGATTGTATTATGAGCTTTGATGCGAGCAAATGGAGTCATTGATTTTTGTAAGCTAAAATAGCTAGTTGTAAATTTTGTTCCAATTTCTGAAATCTTTTAAAATCATTTGTAAGATTTGTAAGAACTTCTTGTCATAAAAATTACAAACACAGAAGAAAACACAACATAGCCATCAGCTTCTCACAGCAGTAAAACCAACCAACTAGCCAAAAAGAGAAGAAGCGTTATAGCCTTTTAAAAACATCGTGCCACCACTAAAGCCAAAGCTTTTTTTCTCCATAAAATACATGCAGGATATAGAGGATACTCTTGCATCGTTTTAAGGAAAAGCCATCAACGAGTGCAATGTTGTTGGTAAGTTTGTTTATATGAGTGTTATCCCTTATTACTTGTGCAAGGATAACATGATGACCATGCACTTTTAATGGAGAGTAATTACGAACCATCCCATCTCACGCTATACGTTAATAGCTATTTTATTAGAACCACAGAAATGAGTTCACAAGAAGAGTATATACAACATTAAGAAAAAATGTTAGTAAGGATAACATATATACACTCATTCAAACTTTAAACCATGCCAAGCCACCATTATTCTTTTTTTATACAATTATTTGAAAAAGCAATCAGAACATAATTACTACAAAACTACCGAATGGATCCTTTTGTTCTAAACATTTCTTGTAATTGCAATTGAGGAAAATTAAAAATAGAGGAATCTTAAATTCAAGGATATTGTTTGGACAAAGTTTTTAAAATGTTTACTATTTGCTTTGAGAATTTTAAAGAAACATCTCAGATAACAAAACTGCTTTTCTTATACGTTATGGCAATCAAATGAAATTTTAAAATCCAAATATCCTTGTGTTTCAGAGAAGGCAAACTTGCTCACAGAAATATCATGATATATACAAATCCCTGGCCGGTAGGTGTACCACCAATTCTTTTGAGTAGGTATTCATCCACACTGACAAAGCCACTGCGTAAGCTTTTTGATAGGTCTTACTCTTTTTAAATCTTGCCTAGAAGATGAAAAACTGAATTTGTACAGCTTGTCCCTATGAAAAGTGATCCCTCCTTCGCCCTCAACCATTCCTGTATGTTTGTTGTGAATAAGTGGATGGAAGCCACAGGGTACCACCGAATTCGAATGGCAACATGAGATGCACTTTTCGAGAGAAAAAATTCTCTCGGACGAATTGTCATTTCCTTGCAAGAGACAGTAAGAAATGTGGTTCTGACCTGACGAGAAATCGAACCAGGACACACCCTTTGGCACAGCAGCTCGACACACTTAATTCTAACCTACGGGGCACTACAGAATTTATTGGTGACAGAAATATTACCGATTAAAGATATATTTACATCTCTCAAGCACGGCCGTAATGCTACATGCCTTTCATTGTTCTATCATTATTTATACTAACAAAATATGTGAAAATAGCCAGTTGGCTAGTTGCATCTCTCAATTGCAAGAATTCCAGAGTTTACCCTCGAGCAACAACTAATATAAGAAGAGATAATTTTTTTGAGTCGCACAACACGAGTGTGGAATCCTATGTCTGGCTCTGTTTTCCCTCCAATTTTGGTATGCAGAACTTTAAACAAATGTGCTTCGACATCTCCTTTTAAATTCTTTCCTATTACCTATATAAGGGTAAATAAAGCAACCCCGTTAGCTTTTGTGTGCGCTTTTGATTTTTTTAGATCAGTAAGAAGAAACAGTTTTTGAGTTACCGATCAAATAAAAAGAGGGAAAAAGAGAAAGAACTTTTTTAACTTGATTCTAAAAAGATGCTGGGTGCATTCAAGACAAGTTTTCTTTAAAAAAAGGTTGACCGCAATCGTAGTTTGTGTTTTGTCTTTCGTTTATTAAGTTTGATTAGAACTAGGAAAGCTTTGTCAGTCAGAGTCATTGTTGTAAACTTAATTCTGCCCAACATCATAATTTTGCCTTGGACGCAGAGTAAGGTACAGAGTTTTTTGTTAGCTGTATCACACGAATGTGGAATGCTCTGCTTTGTCTTAGTGGTGTTTTCTTGATAGATTTTTTTTAGTTTAAGATGCATTTGCATATCTTTTGTGGGAATGAAAAAGGTTATATGAATATATCCTAGAATGTTCATGTGGAGTCCGTAACAATTTATATGAATCTCCAACTACGTTTGTAAGTCCCCATCAGCACATTTTTTTATATTGAGTTCTAAAATATATTCATATTTTTTAAATGAACCAACCATCAGGACGCATCATAATTAAGTTATTACATTTAGAACATGTGCTCTTCCGCAGGCTCAAATCAGGATTTTGATTAATTAGTGTAGTGTTAGAACTTAAAATACTTCACAAAAAAAATTTTAAAAATCTTCCACTACAACATGCCAAACATAGTCGAGGAAAGTTTTTCAAAATTCATTTCTCAATGTTTGCGGAACCTAATTTTTTCATAACTAAATCAAAAATCCTATAAGAGTAGTACTAGTTACCAGCAAAAGCACTCTCGTTCGTCCTGGGTATTTTTTGTTTGCGAATGTAAATCGTTCATTTTCCGTGTTGGAAAAATAAAAAAAAAATAAAAAAAAATTCAATGAGTTAAAAACTTTCATATTTGCTCCGTACAAACACAACCGGAGTCACTGTAGACTTTGAAATTAACTAAGTAATGTATTTTGGCACTTTCGACGGAAAAATTTAGTTTGCAGCAAAATGAGTTTTGCCAGGTTTTGAATATGTATTTTGATTTAAAGGAGGAACTTTGCTCTAATGAAATTCACATTCTTCAGGCCAGAATGATGATAATCCTTTGGAACTTTCCAAAAGTCTACAACTTGATTGTAGTTTTCCCAATCATTATCGGGCATTGATTGAAAATAACTATACTAATCCCTGAATGGAAATGATACCAATTAAGTTGGTTGAACTCATGGATGGTCTTCATGTCCAACAACAGGGATGATCCTAGCTTTTCAATATCATTTTTTGCATGATAAATGGCGCCCAACTGTAAACATTCAAGTAACTTTTACTGTATGGCATTGGTCATTGGATTGGACTAGACACTAGACTATGCACTGAGTGGAAAGTTCAAAACTAACTTTGATTAAGATTTATACCATGGAAGTGAACTCCCAAGCAAACATCCTCGCTATGCAGCTGCACAGCCAAGTCAATGACTATAGTTTTCAATGTCCAGCGGAAGAGGAAGTTCTGCATTATTCTCTGCTCCTGCTGAGCCTGAATGCCTTGCAGACAATTTAAATGGGAAATACAAGCGAAGACTTCATCATGGGATTGATGTAGGCTGGAGATGCAGAGGTAGAGGTACGTTGAAGATGGAGTATAGAGAGGCTGAATATTTGAATACAAAGTTTACACAAAGGATAAATGAAAATTCATTTTAGTTTAAATCCTTTTCGTCAGCTGGTTAATTTATTTTTTTATTTTTCATTTTCATTTTTGAACTTTTTATGCTGAAAAGGACGAAGGCTAACGGATCAGCTGAATGAGTGCAAATGATTTGGCTAGGAATTTTCGGGATTAATTTGAGGACATGGATTTGTTATTTACAGCATAAAAAGAGCAGTAAAACTCTGTTGAATTACTGAAGAGTAATTATTTTTTGAAGTACAAAAAATAGAATTTGTAATCTTCTGACATAGTAGCTCTTATGGTTTCTAGGGGTTAACAAAGTCGATGAGAATCCTGTTAGCGAGTCATAGTCGGCACTAGGAGGCAAATATTTTTTAACGACTTTTTGAAGTTAATTATGTCGTGGATTTAGTGACATTGATAATGATTAGGAAAAATACAAAAAAAAAACTTTTAATCAAACTTTATGAAAATGTGTTAGGTAGTAAGGAGAAGAGGAAATTGTTGTTTATAAGATAACTTTAAAAGCCGCTTTATGTCCGAATGATTTTTAACCAACCAAAAAACATTGCAGAAAGCCGAATTAAAAATATCTTTGATATTGAAAGAACCAAATTTTTGCATGATTTCTGCAGTGTCCCAAAGGCAGTAAAAATTTTTGGTCATTTGTAAAAAATATTAAAAACTCCTCAACATCTTCGGTTCCAACGCTCATCGTCAGTAACAAACCAATTGTTTACTCTTCAGAGAAGGCAAACTTGCTCGCCGCTCATTTCGCTGCTAGCTCCACGCTGCCGCATAGCAACGTTGCCCCTCCTGTACTTGAGAATGTAAATTTTTCCATGGGACAGATTTTTTTCCGCACTCGTACAGTAGCAAGAGTTCTCAAAGATCTCGATATACACAAATCCGCTGGCCCGGATGGTATACCCCCGATTCTTCTGAAGAGGTGTTCTTCCACACTGGCAAAGCCACTGCGTAAGCTTTTCCATCGCTCCTACTCTTCTGGAATCTTTCCTAGAAGATGGAAAACAGCATTTGTCCAGCCTGTCCCTAAGAAAGGTGACCCATCCTCCCCCTCCTCCTACCGACCCATAGCACTGACATCCCTTCTTTCTAAGGTCATGGAAACACTGATTAACCGTCAGCTTAAGGAATATCTCGAAGATCGTAAGCTTCTCCATGACCGTCAGTATGGCTTCCGCAGCAACCGTTCCACTGGTGATCTGATGGCATATCTCACCGAACAGTGGAACAAATCTTTACATCGCTTTGGTGAAAGTAAGATTATTGCTCTTGATATCTCCAAGGCATTTGATAGAGTTTGGCATGAAGCTCTCTTATCGAAAATGCGTGCTTTTGGGATCGATAATACTCTTGTTCGTTGGATTAGAAGCTATCTTCTGGACCGTTCATACAAGTTGTATTGGACGGATTCAAGTCTGATTCCCATAAAATAAATGCTGGTGTGCCCCAGGGCTCTGTTCTATCTCCGACTCTTTTCCTCATTTTTATAAATGATCTTCTGTCTGTTACTTCTAATTCACTTAACTGTTTTGCTGACGACTCTACCCTCAGCTTTTCATATTCGTTCGATAATTCACGTCCTTCGCCTTCGGACGTACAATTGCAACGATGCCGTATGTCAAGCTCATTAAACTCCGATTTATACAGCATTGTCAAATGGGGTAATAGAAATCGTGTGGACTTTAATGCTTCGAAAACTCAATGCTGTCTTCTGTCGTTAAAGCTTAACATTCCCCCAATGCCATTGTCCATGAATGGCACTTACATCGAAGAAACCGAAAAGCTCTCAGTACTCGGTATGTGTGTCAACGACGACCTCCGTTGGAACGACCATATATTTGAAATCGCTAAGAATGCTGCTAAGTGCTTAGGTTTTCTGTATCGGTGTAAGAAGTATTTTTCCCCATCTGATCTGGCTACAATTTATAAAGCGTTTATACGCCCTAAACTCGAGTATAACTCCTACCTCTGGGCAGGTGCTTCACAAACATCGCTTCACCTGCTTGATAGAATACAAAATCGAGCGTTAAGATTGATAGGAAATAGAACTGCCGCTGAAACAATTGCCCCTCTCGAACACCGACGCAATGTTTCATGTCTTTCCTTATTTTATCGTTTCTTTTATAAAAAATGTTCACTCGAGGTAGCCAGCTGCATTCCTCCCCTTAAAAGTTTCGCCCGTAATACTCGTCTTGCTAGGAATGCCCATCAGTTCACCCTTGAGCCCAATTTCGGACGTACCGTGAAATATAGGGATTCTTTTTTTAGCCGTACAACACGACTTTGGAATGGTTTACCCGGCGAGATTTTCCCTTGCCATTTCAATTTGCAAACATTCAAAACCAATGTTAATCGACACCTCCTTTCTCTCCCCTCCCTATCTTCCTAATGCCCGCGCAGTGTGTTACATTAAAAGGGAAACAAATAGTCCCTTGTGCGCGCGTTAATTATAAAAAAAAAAAAAAAAAAAAATTCAGAAATATTTGCTTACAATTAGAAAATCAAGTGGAAAACAAAATGTAATACTTACTTCTTCGTTTCCGAACTGTAGCGCCACCTAAGTAAGTAAATAAGTACTTCTTCGTTTAGAAAGTTTGTCAATAGCTTTTTACTTTTGACACCTTTATAACACCAGATTAAATAATTTTTTAAAGCTTCCGTATGTATTGGCCGTATTTGTTTCCAGATTCAATAAAATCTATCCAAAAACAAAATAATGTTGTTTCTTCGTAGTAAATGCGTTTTGAAAATTATAATATACGAAAAACCTAAACAACAAATTATTGTGTTTATATGTGTTTTTCACACTAGCAACTAAGTTGCTGTCTATACTGGTACACAGTAGAAGCTTTTGAATGAAGAACAACAACTTATGTGTACTACCACCAAGTTCATAGGCTGGAGTTATAGCTATTTCACGGGGGTCAACCCGATCATCAGACTCCTTCAGTGGTGCTTTATCGCTTTTTATGTTCAATTAATTACGAAAAACCTTTTGGTCCCGAGCTGGGTTTGAACCTTGAACATGCGATCTAGCGTTTGCGAAAGCCGACGTACTACACATCGCACTATCGCAGCCACAAAAAAGCTTCTCAAGAGCGAGACCTAACCAGTGGATTTATAGTGCCTCGACAGACTATAGTATTGTATGTTGGATTTTAGCAGCCGTTCAGGTATTTTGTCCTCCATACATTTTACGGACTGCTACTTTTCGTAGTTAATGGGTTGCACTACTTCAAATTCATATGATCTACTGCACTGGTTGTTAGACCACCACTTCTCGCAGACACAGACACAATGTGCTTGGTTTTATTTTTACTTAGCCTTAGGTTTTGAGCCACCAGTTCGATCTGTTCGACTATAGACTTATTATGCCTATAATGTCGATGTTGTCTGCCTAGCCAATATCTGGCTAGATTTGGTGCTAATAGTCCCTTTAGTTAATGTGCCAGATGGATTACTTTCTACAACGGCAATTACAAGACGATACAAGCCATACATCCCTTGCCGATTTTTTGTGAATGAGACAATCCGTTCTTGAAGGACAGAGTGGGAAGTTGCATACAGTTATAATAGGGTTTTGTCAAAAACTTCAATTATATTATTGAAGAGATAAGATCTAAAGTTGCTTTTTGATAAGTTACTCACTCACAGGCCAATTTTTGATAGACTAAATGCCTAAAATGTTATTTTTTAATAAATACTTTACCTCTAATTACCAATGTATCTAGGAATTCGACAATCCAGGGTGCCGCAATTGGGAATGGCTAGTGCTGTGGAAAGGTTTAAAATTTATTATTTTTTTTTTATATTTTACCTGCCAGCATAGAGCGATATTGTTTTTACTTGCGATTTTATGCATTCGTGCAACAAAAAAAAATTGAGATAACAATTAGACATGACATTACGATGATAAGGAAACATATTTGAGTTGCTGGCGAAATTCTGTCCGTCTGTCTGTCTGTCTGTCTGTCTGTACGGATGTATTTTGGAGTATAGCCTAAACGGTTGGGCCAATCGTCTTCAAATTTAGAACTTTAGGTTATTTTGACATTATACAGAGGAGTTTTTCATTTTTTTTTTGGTTCAAAAATTAACGCTACTTATCTTATAATCGTTATGTAAAATCGTTGGGTAAAAAAAATGTATTATTATGGTAGGCTAAAAACGGTAGCTCCCATAGGACCTGTTTTTCGCCTTTCTCAAAAACTGGTCATCCGTTTACTATCAAAATTGATATTCAGGAAGATAGAAGTAGGTAAAGTAATTTCGCATTATTTTTGTTCGAAAACTTTTTTTTGTATTTTTAATAATTATTCTAGAATTTTTTTTTTGAAAAATCAATATTTTGAAAACGAGCAGGTGATTTTTTTTTAAATTTTGTTCTTAAATGTATGTTATTTTTGTACTTAAGTTTGTGTTCTTAAATTATTTTTTTTTTAATTTTTTGAATAAAGTTGTCGTTTTATTTAAAAACCATTCCTAAGATTTTGTAAAAAAAATCACACTTTTAAATTTTTTTTAAGGAAATAAAATTTCGTGTAAATTATTTCACTCAATACAATTTAACGTACTTTATTCGAACAGTCAAAAGTCACAAAAATCTAATAAATGCTTTGATGTTAACTTTAATTTTATTCTAAAATATAACCGCACATTTGAACAAGTACGTGCGATCCAGTCGTGCAATTTATTTTTATTTTGATTGAACATTAAATAATCTTTTCCATCTATTACATCTGGGGTTAAAAGACGTAAAACATAATAATTTTACTCTTATTAACTCCACAAAAAATATAAAATACGTGCTAAGGTTTCACTTTCATGATTTTGAATCAATATAAAATAAATTGTACGACTGGATCATACGTACTTGCTCTTATGTGCGGTAACAACTTCGAATAAAATTTGAAAGATATTAAGGGAACTTCAAAGTAATTTTTTCGATTTTCTAACATTTGATTGTTTGAAAAAAGTACGTAAAATTGTTTTCAGCGGAAAAATTTAAACACCATTTTACGAAGATAGATATGTGTAATAGGTTGAATTTTGTTCCAAAATCTTAGGAGCGGTTCTTAAATAAAACGATTGTATTTTAAAAAAAAATTTCAAAAATTGATAAAAAAGAATAATTTCAAAATACAAACTTAAGGAAAAAAATAATCTACATTTAAAAACAAATTTAAAATCAATATACCCGTTTTAAAAATATTGATTAAAAAAAAACTTATGAAATTAATTCAAAAAAAAGTTTTCGAAAATATTTTTAAATAAAATTACTTAGGCTATCAACATCTTCCTGAATATCCATTTTGATTGCAATTGGATGACCAGCTTTCGAGAAAGTCAAAGAAAAAAAAAACGTTCTATGGGAGGTACGAATGCATAACTTGCCTAATAGTCCCTTTAAATCGCAATTAAAAAACAGGCTGTATTCGAAAATTTTGTCTCAGTTCTCAAAACCAGCATTTTTAAAAGAGTTAAATTATTGAAAGTCTTAAAACAATTTCGGCGATATCGACTTATTTTCATTTTTGCTGAAATTTCAATATTAAAATTTTAATTTAGTTTTATATACTATGAAATGAAATTGGACTATTTCACAGTAGTATTTTATGTCACATGTTTAAAAGAATTATTTTTAATAACTGCATTTATATGTTAGACAAATAGATTATTTTTTTTCCAAATCGCAAAAAATACATGGAATACCACAGTAACCTAAATAATTCCACAAAATCATCGATATTGGTCTCATTAAAACAAATTTTAATTAAATGCTAATTAAAACTCAAATAATACACATGGTTTTGTTAACATGTTCTGAGAAGCAGAGGAAAAAAACATTACAAAATTAATTTAAAAACAGTTTCTATTATTTTTTTAGCACAATTTCAACAGAATACCCTCATAAATAATGTATAATGATTTTTCTATCTAAAAACATACATTTACTGAAAATATTGTGTATGTTTAATTGGAAAGAGAGAACAATATATAAAATAAACATCGATTTCTCAGTATCTCAAAATAAAATAAAATAAAATATTAAAGCAGAGGTTGTACCACTCAATTTAATGAAATATTAAAAATTCTTCAGAACAATCAATACGGTCCGTCCGTATTGTGACCCGATTTCATTCGTAAACGATACGTCTTTTTTGTTTTCCCACTTTCTCTGCCACAACTCTCAAGATCTTTGGAAAGGTCCTTATTTTTCCTTGGCATGATTGAACAATAAAAATTGTTACTCATTCGGTCTACCTCTCAAACACCATACTTTAACCATACTTCATTTTTCTCTTCCTGTTAAGTTTTCTCCTTTTACTTCAACTTTTACTTTTTCTTTTTATAGAAAAAGAAATGAAATCTTATACCATTTTGGACAGAACTGATGGGCCGACACGGGCAGGGTTATAAAAGGAAAGATTTAAGGGAAACTGAGGCAAGAAAAGGTGAACAAAAATCGTAACTTTCCTTCTCATCCTTTTAGCCCAGATTGCTACTGTGTTTCGGAAAATAAAATGATAAAAGGAAAAAATTCCACAACTGAAAATATTGAACGATTTTTATGAGAAAAATAAATTCTGTTTTATGTGTTTCGATACACGTTTTTGACCTCAATGAGAAAGGTAAAACGGAAATCCCAGAGGTAGCCTCTAAAGAGCTTGGTCACAAGTCTGCCCACAAAAAAAAATGCAGAAAAATGGAATGTAATAGGAAATAAATAAATAACATAATGTAGCTCATCTGGTTTTGGTTTTTTGGTTCGGTATGTCATATCCATACAATAATAAATCCGTTACCTAAAAAAACACATAAAAAGAATACGAGAATGTCCTTTGCCATTCTAAGCTTTTAGGCTGTTATGCATTTTTTTATGACATATTGAAAACTATTTGCGGTATAAAATGATGACGGGGTGAATAAAAGTTTTAAGGATTTCACAAGTACTTTTTTCCGGGTTTTTGTTAATATTATCCCATCCAGTAACAGTGGGTTTTAAAATATCATTTTTTTGCAATTATTTCATTAACAAAATCCTTCTTTCTTTAATCAAACCTCTTGTCATTTTTGTGTTTATTTTTTCAGTCTGTTTATTAGTTTATTAGTTTTAAGAATGTGTGTCAGATCCTCATAAAAATATTTCATTGAAATGTGAAATAAATCATTAAATGCTAGTTTTTCAAATAAAAAAATTAAATTAAATATCTTTCATGAATCAACTACCATTTACTCGGAAAAAATGAAAATTAAATTTTTAACCCAATTTTCGAGAGTATTTAAATTATGTCCTTCTCCGTTCAATGAATTTATTTTTAATCCGTATGAGATGATCCTAACAATTTATGTATGCAAAGAGGTATTCTCAGAAAAGTCCAGGCAAACGCAAAGGAAAAAGGGCGCCCAACTTTTTTCTACACATTCATGACAACATACTCCTCCAGATTTTTTCTTCTTCCTTACTCCAACTTGAAAGTCCTTCATTAATAACTTAGAATTTAATCTTCTACCATGGTTGTAATTTTTTTTTAGAAAATTTTCAATTTTGCGCAAAAGATGTGCTCTTTTCCTTCTCTGACAGTTATAGTTCTTTTAGAATCAGTGGAAAGGAGATTAAAAAAAAAATTATCTTACTGCATTTGCCATTGCCAGTGGAGACTCGCAGGAGTCAATTTGATTAGCTGGATAGATACATAGGTTTGGCAAGTAATTTATGATAATTTCACTTCCAAAATAAAAAGAATAAGGATAATAAGTAAGGATAAAAATAATTTGCCGTCTAGTTTTTTTACTGAGTTTGCATGTTTTTGATATTAGACTTTCGCGCCGCTCATAACAATGATCTCGGTTATACGATTTTTTAAAGCTGTGAAAAAACATTATATTTAGGGCCCTACTCTACGGCATTTGATATTCCAATTGTTTTATTTTATTCCATTTTAAGTAAAACTTTTTAAAATAATTAATTAGGTAATTAAATAATATAATTTTTCTTTTTATTTTATAAATATCATATTTTTATAAATAACATACATATTTTTAAATAATGGACAAAAAAACTGAAAGAAATTCTAATTATCTCAACAATTTTTCATATGTGTTTGCATTTCTTTTTAGAGCCATGGCTTTAACTAGCAGCCATTGTTTTCTTCTGAGTCTGTAACTCTTTTTACTTGCGATTATAGGGACTATAAGGCAAGTTTAGGATTCGTAACAATGAAACATGACATTACGATCATAGGGAAGTTTAAAAATGTGATCGAGAAAAATGTCTGTCCGTCTGTCTGTCTGTCTGTCTGTCAGTATGTATAACGAGTTGCAGCTCGTACGGTACCTGCCATACAACCGTTTAGGAAAAGCTTATTTTTCTCTAAAAATTTTTGATAATTTTTTCGTTGAAAATGGCTATCATTTGATTAGAACCAAATTTTCGGGAAAAGTCTATTAACGGCACCTTTTTATATACCGGTTTTTTTAATTTTGGGCTTTCTCGGTAACGGCTCGTTATATTTCTGACAAATTTAATATTTGAGTAGATCTAGGTAAGCTTTATTTATTCTGCTTATCAACATTTTTAATAACATTTTTTTTCTAATAAAAATTAATTTTTGAATTTTTTTTTTCAAAAATCATTATTTTTAAAACTAATCAAATAAAAATATTTTATATTTTATATTCATATGTATATAAATAAACTCTAAGAAACTGAAAATTAAAAAAAAAAAAAAAAACTAAAAACAAAAAACAGGATTTTATCAATTTCCGAAATACATATTTCATAAATTCTTTTTTTTTTTTTTTATAATTAACACGTCCACAAGGGACTACTTGTTTCCCTTTTAATGTAACACACTGCGCGGGCATTCGGATGATAGGGAGGGGAGAGATAGGAAGTGTCGATTAACATTGGTTGAATGTTTGCAGATCAAAATGGCAAGGGAAAATCCCGCCGGGTAAACTATTCCAAATTCGTATCGTTCGGCTAAAAAAAGAGTCTCTATATTTCACGGTACGTCCGAAATTGGGCTCAAGGGTGAACTGATGAGGATGCCTGTATTACGGGCGAAACTTTTAAGGGGAGGAATGCAACTGGCTACTTCGAGTGAACATTTTTTGTAAAAGAAACGATAAAATAAGGAAAGACATGAAACATTGCGCCTGTGTTCGAGAGGGGCAATTGATTCAGTAGCAGTTCTATTTCCTATCAATCTTAACGCTCTATTTTGTATTCTATCAAGCAAGTGAAGCGATGTTTGTGAAGCACCTGCCCAGAGGTGGGAGTTATACTCGAGTTTAGGGCGTACAAACGCTTTATACATTGTAGCCAGATCAGATGGGAAAAAATACTTCTTACACCGATACAGAAAATGTTAAGAAATGTTAAGCTTTAACGACAGAAGACAGCATTGAGATTTCGAAGCATTAAACTCCACACGATTCTTATTACCCCATTTGACAATGCTGTATAAATCGGAGTTTAATGAGCTTGACATACGGCACCGTTGCAATTGTACGTCCGAAGGCGAAGGACGTGAATTAACGAACGAATATGTAAAGCTAAGGGTAGAGTCGTCAGCAAAACAGTTAAGTGGATTAGAAGTAACAGACAGAAGATCATTTATAAAAATGAAACCTTTCTTAGGGACAGGCTGGACAAATGCTGTTTTCCATCTTCTAGGAAAGATTCCAGAAGAATAGGAGCGATGGAAAAGCTTGCCAGTGTGGAAGAAAACCTCTTCAGAAGAATCGGGGGTATACCATCCTGGCCAGCGGATTTGTGTATATCGAGATCTTTGAGAACTCTTGCTACTGTATGAGTGCGGAAAAAAATCTGTCCCATGGAAAAATTTACATTCTCAAGTACGGGAGGGGCAACGTTGCTATGCGGCAGCGTGGAGCTGGCAGCGAAATGGGCGGCGAGCAAGTTTGCCTTCTCTGAAGAGTAAATAATTGGTTTGTTATTGTCGATGAGCGTTGGAACCGAAGATGTTGAGGAGTTTTTAATATTTTTTACAAAGGTTTACTGCCTTTGGTACACTGCAGAATTTTTTGCCGTAATTTTTGGTCATGCAAAAATTTGGTTCTTTCAATAACGGAATTGCATGAGTTCTTGGCTTGTTTGTGCTTTTTCCGATTTTCCTCTGTAGGGTTGGCTTTGTAGGATCGGAAACTTGCTTCTTTGTGCTTCTTTACACTCAGAATTTTACCAGGACTTTTTGATGCTTTAAACTCTGTTAGGAATAAAAGCACGCATCCCTAGAAGAATCACATTTCTGATCATTTCAGCACTGGCATCAATGTCACTATCGAGGAAGCATAGTGACCAGTTAAAGTTTCGGAAAAAAATATTCAGGCCGTCCCAGTTGGCTTTCTCGTATTGCCAAACGGTCCTGGTGGGAAGTTTTTCTTTAACTGGATGGGTGGGGGATGAGAAATTAGCTGAAATGATACAATGGTCTGAAGTGCCAAATGGAGAAGTTACACTAATGGTATATTTATCAGGGTGAGAAGTAAGAAACAAGTCAAGAGTATGGGCGGCTTGCCCAGCAACATCCGGTATACGCGTTGGCACATCGATCAGTTGGGTAAGGTGAAACAATTTTCGAGATGGAATCAGACAGTGCACCAAACTCATTATAAGTCGAATTACTGTCAAGATTTGGATTCCTGTAAATAAAAAAATAATGAATGACATGCTTGCGGACAGTGAATTTGAGCCATAAGAAGTTAAAGTCCGTGTTGGAACATTGCCCATATTGGGAAAGGCTCTGGCAAGCAATATCATTCCTAACATAGACCACGAGACCATGATGGGAAAAGAGTAATGGCACCAAGCTATACCCATGTAGAGCAAATTCTGATAAATCAGTATTTACTCCAACCTTGGTTTCACTTAATGACAAAACAGCTGGCCTGTATTGAACAGTGTAGACGTACACGTGAAAGAAATTCTTTCTTATACTATTCTTATACGAACATTAAAATACACGACACGAAAATCACTTACCATTTAAAAATACTTACACACAAAACACAATTCTGACTAAGTCGAACCATGCAGTGAAAATCCAAATTAATTCCTGTAATAAACAAACTGTCTTAGGTGTTATGCCCATAAGACAGCTTGCATACAAAAAATCAATTTAAATATTCAGCACAATAAGACAAACTCAGATGCCCTTATCCATTTACCGCAAGCATTAAATGGTCATACGATGCCTACAGTAGATAAGAAAGAGGCAGTTAAGCACAAAGGTCTTGGGACAGATAAGAGGATAATTTGCTATACGAATGCGTTTTATTTATTTATTTTCCACAGCGCGAGTGGGCATCTTTTTCTTTCCTCCAACGATGTGAGTGGATATTATTTTATTCTTTACAGCACACGCGAGTGGTTTTTTTTCGGTTTCTCAACGAGTGTGTATTAATATTTTTTTTAAAACACTCGCGATAACAATGTGCAATATTTTTTTTTACTTTTGCTTAATTATTTGTGCGCGCACCTCGACGTCCAGCCTCTACGAGCTTAAGATTGACACTGTTATTTAAGACGTGTGATAGCGTACTTTAATTTCGCTTAAAACCGTTAAGTATTGTGGTTTCGATACTTTTTATAAGTATAAAATGTGTTGTTCTTAACGTAAATGTTACTTGTTTCTGTCAAAGATCTTGCTGTTTTCCAATGTAATTAGGCACATTCGAGCCCAATTTTTTTCATTGTCTAAAGTACTATACAGATGAGAGCGATCAACGGCCTACCTAAACATAAATTCTTCAAAAATCGGCGCTGCGAAATAAGGCCCCAGACAAAAAGGCCCCAAAAATGTGGTACTTTTTTCATAATGAAACAAAACCATATTTTTCTTTATGAAATTACGCCCCAAAAAATGAAAAAAGACCTTATTTCTTTTTTTTGGTTTTGGGGCGTGTGTGTCTGGGGCCTTATTTCGCAGCGCCCAAAAATCAACACCAACACAAAATATGGCAATATTATTTATGTATATTAAAAAATATTTAGATACTTCAATTTGCATTTAAATATCTAAAATAAGATAAATTTCAGAAAAAAAATTGGCCGTAGCGAATTGCAATCTGATTGTTACGAACTCCTAACCCTATTCGTCTTCAAGCCCCTATACGCGATGAAGAAAAACAAACTTTTTGTTAAAGATTCTATGGCAGGTACCGTTATTTTTTCGACCTAGAGCAAAAATGAAAAACAACCCCCGAAATACTACCAGATAAATACTTAATACCAAGTTGCAAATCGGCCCATCCGTTTTGGCTGTAGAGGTGCGAACAAATTTCTTTCAAAACTTTGACAATTTCCAAAAAAATATTCAAAAGAGCTGTGGCAGCTAAGTGTTTGGCCGACTATCTTGTTTCACAACTCTTTTTTAAGGACCAGTTATAGCTCCATTGCATTGCACTAGGGAAAACAATTTAAATAGATTATTTTAATGGTTTTATTTTGATTAGAAACACAATTGATAGTTGGCTATCGACAAGAAAAAATACAAATTTTTTTTTTTACAGAAAACAGTACAACTCGATCCACTGACATCGTTCAGTTCTAAATCGTATGTTCCATTTTCCTAACCCAATATGGAATTCGGAGGAGCTAGGACAGCTGCACTCTGAATTGATTTGTGCTTTTCTTTTCGGTCGCAACAACTGTAACTATGTTTGAAATACAGTTGTTTCTATCATATTCCGACCCAGTAGTGATTTTCGTTCTTCCTGTGTGTCGTTGCTTATGGCACCGTAAATTTCTTTCTCCTCACTGATGGTGACGATCGAAGGAAAATTTTTCAATTTCTTCGATGACAATTTCTGGTAATATGGCTGTTATTGGCTCTAATATGTAGCTCTATATGAATATGAATTTTTGAGCTCAAAATTTAGCTAAAAGGCTTGCAATACTTCATAAGACTTAACGTCGTAATTTGTAAGCATAAAATAAAAAAAAAATACAAATAAGACATTGGGACCTCATTCAATGAACTCAGTCTCAAATGAATCTACTCATAATATTTTAAAATTGAGTAAGGTAATTTTACAAAAGTATTTGGAAATGAGTTAATTTTTTGGAGTTAGTAAAATTTTTCATATCCATGCTCGTAAATTGAATACTTTATCCGTAAAACTGTCTGAGAAATTTTCTAGAAATCTTAAATAATCTGAATTAGATATTCTTTAAAACATCGCTAGAATTGAACTTCGATTGAACGTAAAGAGAATTTAATTATAAAAATACAAGTTTTATTTATTTAGAGGAAATACCCATAATAGTTTTCTAATTTGCTACTAAAATAAATCTTAGATGAACCACTTTTTGACGCCATTGATTTCAAACCTAGTTTGTTTGTTCCGCACACCGTGCATTTGAAACCATTTTTTTAGTTTCTTCCCCTTTTGTGTTGTGTCGTTATCAGTCCTCGAATATCAGTCTATCACTTCAAAGTCTTATTTAAAAAAAAAAAACTCCTTTTTTACTTCCTTGTTGCTGGTTTACATGTTTCCACTCTTATTTTGCCCTTTTCTTGTCTTCTGTTTGTTCGAAATGTTGTCTTGCATGAGTGTTTCCATGGTTTTCTCGTGTTGCACAAATATCTCGACGCTGTTCTGCCCCAACAACCTCCATCGATTTTGAGTATCATTTATGTAAAAAAAAACATAAAAAAAAATTAAAAAAAAAACTTCACTAGTCCGGAAGTTCATATCTATCCCGGTAATGTGTCCATGTTTGTACTCTGTACATCCTTGCCTATTGATTCGTTGCTTGCGCGTAGTCATTTCTCGTATTTTTTCTATTAACTGCGATTTTGGTTTTATTAACTTACTTACTAATTTTTTTTTTTTCTATCAACCATTTAGGGTCGGATGCGAATTCATTAACATCAGCGTACATGTCATCGGCCGCAGGACTACCACAATTTGGTAGCACAGCTTTATCCACATCACCATTGGCAAGTGTGGCATTAAGTACAGCAGCAGCAGTTGCTGCCGGAAAGCAAATTGAAGGTGAGTTAACCTTTATGGGTGCATGGATAGATTTATACTCCATTTTGTTGTGCGAGTATTGTGAAAATGTGCGTGCATTAGAGACACACAAGCGGACAACAATCCACAGTAATTAAGCAATTTATGTCCTCGCGCTAACAGTATGTAGGCTCTAGGTGTATATCAATCAATCTCTATGTACACGAATCATGGTGCAATACTTTAAGTTTATTGGTCCGCATGCAGTTGCAGCCGGAAACAACACTTTTGGCGTATGTGGGGCTACCTATAATACGTTTCTAGTATGCTGGTGCATGGGTCTAAAGTAGAGACTATTAAATTAATGTTTTCATCCTGGGGATTTTGTGTATGGCAAGGCGGCAGGAGTGTCGTTTCGGGCCAAGGCTATCAAAGCGTGTGTACAGTGTGCACGCGGATTAAATACTACAGAATGTGCAAATATGCTGAAGGCCTGAGGTTTTACATTGTTTGCGTATAATATGGTGAGGCACATACCTCACACATGCTACATTGCAAGCAGTGTTGGATGTTATTTAGATGCAAGATGTGCGTTGCAAATAAGTTAAGTGTAGTCTGGTGCAACAAAAATAGAGATTTGATTTTTTGTTTTATTATTAACTGCAAGGAATGCGCTGGATTCAATCTCAGATATCATGGCCGCGAGTTATTTAGTATTGATATTTGGTTCAAATATTGTACATGACAAGGGTTTATTGAAAGTTCAATTAGGAATAACGAACTAAAAAAAAAAACTATGAAAAGTACTTATTTTTTTCAAAGAATTTATTTCATATAAGCTTTAATTTGAAAATAAAACAAAAAAGATACTGAAAACTATACAATTTATTCATCTTGTATGTTTGCACGAACAGATAAAAATTCATTGACAAAACAGTTAACAAGATTCCAGTTCAAAACGTTTTCTTGATTTTTTTTTAAATTGACTTCGATTGAGAAAATTGTTGTTATCTTCCAGAAATCGTTTTTTAGCAATATATTCCTGAACAACAATTACAAGTTAGACTATCCTTATAATATCTATTTTTTAGAATTATTTTTGAAATATCTAAAAATTCGCAAGCACAGGTACATATCTGGTCAAATCTTATATTTTGAATTAATCGTTTTTTTTTTTTAAACTTGTTTTGTTTTTTGAATATTTTGAAAACGAATCTATATATTTTTTTTTTAAATTTTCTCCTAGTATAAACTATAGATTTCTTTAAATTGAAAAAAACTGGTCGAACCTATTTGAAATGAAAAATTCATAAAATAGAAAACAGCAAAAGAAATAAGATAGCTTACAACTTTTTTTCCAAAAAACGTTATGAATAGAGGTTTTTTTGTATATAATAAAAATTTTATTTGTTTAATTTTTTCCCCAAAAATTTATTTCATATTGCTCGGCTGAGCCCTAGACATTAGTCAAATAAAAGTAGGTGACAACCTACATACATATTTTAAAGCCTTTCATCATCATAAAAGCACACAGAATAAACATAAGGAAGCCTATGATAAACACACAAAAACAACTAACAAATAAAAAACTATTGGATTACTACTGAATGCAAAAAATTCAATCAAGAAAACAAAACCATATAAATAAACAAAACCACTGTGTGAACTTTTAATATTGTCTAAACCCATTCGCTTAGCAGTAGTTGGAATGTGTATCTTAATTTTAGTACCTACCTTCCTTCCAACCTTATTATAGGTACCTAATATCCTTAATAAATTCCATTAATACCTTCCACACCATACGTTTATTGATCCATCAAACACAATTAAGCTATTTTAATTTATTTGATTTCAAAAAGTAAGTAAGTAAGTCCCAATAACAATAGGTCTCTATACCTAGCATTATTGCCCTACTGCTGATTTTACATACCAAAATGAAAATTAAACTGAAAAAATGCTTTATATCTTTCTATTAGCAAATTATATTATAAACAGTAAACAACAAGTGGAAAGATAATACGCTAAAAAACTGCAAAAGCTAACAATCCTATATATTTATAAGTTTATCCCTTTGTCGTGACGCATGTTCGTTCGAGCTTCAAACCACAACGATTCTAAAGAAGTTGCACGTCAAAAAAACATTAAAATTAAATATTTGTCAAAAAGACGCCTGTACCTAAAAAGGATTAGCACACAGGAGCAAGTACGTGCCACCCAGTCGTGCCTTTTATTTAATTAAGGTTAAAAATATTTAGTTACATTTTTATACACTTTAAGGTTTTTTTTAATTATTCCCTTATTTTATCTATTTAACCTTTATAAATAAATTGTACGACTGGACCGCACGTACTTGCTCATATGTGACGTCAAATCGTCGATTAAATTACAAAAAAAAAAAAAAAAGTACCTCAAAGTATTTATCGGATTCTTGTGACTTTTGAGATTGTTCGAAAAAAATTTAAATAATCTAAACGCCATTATATTTCTTTAAGAAATGTTAACAAAATGTTTGATTTTTTTGTTTAAAATCGTAGGAGCGGTTTTGATATAAAACAATTTTTTTAACAACTTTTTTTTAAAAAAATTAAAAAAAATTATTCAAGAATGAAAACTTGAACATAAAACAACCAACAATTAAAAAAACAATTAAAAACAAAATTCACCAGCACGTTTTCAAAATATTTATTTTTCAAAAAAAAAAAAATTAATAAAAAAAATTATTAAAAATAAAAAAAAAGTTACGAAAATATTTTTAAGTGAAATACTTCTCTGTAGAATGTCAAAATAACCTTAAGTTTCAAAATCTTATACTTCAAAAAGTTTTCTTCAAAATTTGTTTGCCCTAAAATAGTGAAGTACTAACGGGTGATTTTTTTGAAGTTAGGATTTTCATGCATTAGTATTTGACAGATCACGCGGGATTTCAGACATGGTGTCAAAGAGAAAGATGCTCAGTATGCTTTGACATTTCATCATGAATAGACTTACTAACGAGCAACGCTTGCACATCATTGAATTTTATTACCAAAATCAGTGTTCGGTTCGAAATGTGTTTCGCGCTTTTTTATCGACAAATTTTGTTCAGCGATGAGGCTCATTTCTGGTTGAATGGCTACGTAAATAAGCAAAATTGCCGCATTTGGAGTGAAGAGCAACCAGAAGCCGTTCAAGACCTGCCCATGCATCCCGAAAAGTGCACTGTTTGGTGTGGTTTGTACGCTGGTGGAATCATTGGACCGTATTTTTTCAAAGATGCTGTTGGACGCAACGTTACGGTGAATGGCGATCGCTATCGTTCGATGCTAACAAACTTTTTGTTGCCAAAAATGAAAGAACTGAACTTGGTTGACATGTGGTTTCAACAAGATGGCGCTACATGCCACACAGCTCGCGATTCTATGGCCATTTTGAGGGAAAACTTCGGAGAACAATTCATCTCAAGAAATGGACCGGTAAGTTGGCCACCAAGATCATGCGATTTGACGCCTTTAGATTATTTTTTGTGGGGCTACGTCAAGTCTAAAGTCTACAGAAATAAGCCAGCAACTATTCCAGCTTTGGAAGACAACATTTCCGAAGAAATTCGGGCTATTCCGGCCGAAATGCTCGAAAAAGTTGCCCAAAATTGGACTTTCCGAATGGACCACCTAAGACGCAGCCGCGGTCAACATTTAAATGAAATTATCTTCAAAAAGTAAATGTCATGGACCAATCTAACGTTTCAAATAAAGAACCGATGAGATTTTGCAAATTTTATGCGTTTGTTTTTTAAAAAAAGTTCTCAAGCTCTTAAAAAATCACCCGTTACTATTGGGAAGAAGAAGTACTATTCAAACCTAAACGCTGCATTTGAAATCAAAAAAATGGGCACAACTGGGTCGCACGTACTGCTCCATTACATCCTTGACAGAAACAATCAACATTCAAAGTAAATGTTGATTGATAACACATTTTGAACTTATAAAAAGTATCAAAACAACAATACTTAACGGTTTTTAGTAAAAATGAAGTAGGCCATCACACGTCTTCAATGACAAAGAATTAAAGAAAAAGTATTTTGAAAATTGAAAGACCGGTTTTGACAAAATTCTGTTTTTATTTTTAGTTTTTTGAAAAAATTGTTTGTTTGTAATGTTGTTATGCAGTTTCTTAGAATTTATTAATTTACATCAGATTTTAAAATTTTAAATATTTTATTATATGAAAGTGAGAGTGCAAAGCCGCGGAGTGCTGCTGCCTGTGCGTTTTCTTTTACAAAAAAAAAATAATTAGAAAAAAAAAGAAAAAAAAATATAAATCTCGGGCGCGAACGGTCAACATTCAGTGCCCGTGTTGTGAAAATATTTCATATACATTTTTATTTTCTGCTTCAACAAAGTCATCACTGAAATAAAAAAGAATACCCACCAACGGAAAAATACTCGCAGTAAGCATTCCTTGCAACTTTTTTTTTCCTTATCTCACCCACAGACGATTTGACTTGAACATTGCGGTAAATCCGAATAAACAAGTCTAATCATTATCGGATAGATTAATTAATGCTCCCTAAATGACCAGAGGCGGATCAAATACATACATTTTATTATCAAGGTATAACACTGTCAATAATTTGTATTGTGAAGCTCAAATTGGAGTATTGATTATAGATAATAATAATAATAATAATAATAATAATTGTTCTGTGTTTTAGAATAGTAGGTAATTTCATAGTTGACTATGCAAACATTCGTAGACTTAGGAAGAATTTCTATGCTGCCTATGTCCACTCTGTGATGAACAGACCAGCAGTATTGACACTTAGTGAAACACAAGTTGGGGAAAATACTGATCATTCGGAATTTTCCTTGCGTGGGTATTCACTTGTGCCTTTATTCTTTGCCAAACATGGCCTCGCCGTTTACATAAGGAGTGATGTTGCATATCAACTTCAACCACAATTCGGTCTGTGCGTAAACACGCAATTCAATTTCATGTGGTTAAAACTAACGATTAATAAGCGCATCATTTATATGTATATGTTTTCTTTATAGAAGCCCAAATTTAGACAAGAGTTTCAACTTCTAACAAATTTGATGCTTTGTCTGACTCCATTCAAAGAATTGTTTCCCGTTACCCTCACACTGAAATCGTTATTACGGGTGATTTTAATGTAAACAATTCCAGTTGGCTTCGCTTTTCTGGCCAGACAACACCCAAAGGAAGGTATATTGTGATTTTCGCTGAGTTAAATCATCTTACTCAGCTCGTTGATGAGCCAACCCGAATTCCTGACATTGCAGGTCAAACCCCCAACACTCTAGACTTGTTTCTTACCTCCGATCCTGATAAATGCACAATTTCTCGTGCCAACTCAATTCAGTTAAAGAAAAAAACCCAGGAGAACCGTTTGGCAATACGAGAAAGCCAACTGGTCGAAGAGTATCAAACCTAAGGAAAACTCATGGTTTCATTCAAGCTGTAGAGAGAAAAAAAAACAAATTTTTACATGAGCAAAAAATTCGGCAAACAAAATTGCAATGTCCCAAAGGCAGTAAAAAATGTTGGTCATTTGTAAAAAAAAGTAAAGAATTTTTCGTCATCATCAGTTCCTACGCTCGTCTTCAACGATACACGTGCTGTCAGTTTTTAAGAAAAAGCAGATCTACTTGCTGCCCAATTCGCGGCAAACTCAACACTGGCCGCAGGTGTCAGAACTCCTCCTGTACTGAGAGCGTAAATTATTTTATGGGACCAATCTTCTTTCGCACTCGTTCAGTCAGGCTATTGAAAGATCTCAACATAAATAAATCCGCTGGCCCGTATTGTTTTTTTTTTTTTTATTTGACTATAACTACAGATACATTATTGATCACAGTTATTTGGAATGTACAAATAATATTAAATCTACATAATAAGTGACGATTTAAATTGAATAAAAGTATAATTTGTTTAAATTTCAATGAAGTAAGATTAAAATCTACTAAGGAATTATAATTATTGAACTGTTTACATAAGAGAGAGAACGGTTCATTATTTAAGTAGTTTAAAGTAGTCTCATGTGTTCGCAAAATTTTATAATTTCGACTTAGCACATTTATTTTTATTAAGGAAAGCAAATAAGGAGAATTTATATCACTGTTCAAAAGTTTAAATATGAATGCAGCATTGAGTGATGACCTCCTGTCCTCGAGCGTATTAAGACCAATCAGTAAAAGTCGCGAACGATATGGTGGAAGATGGTGATGATTACCCCAGTTAAGATGTAGAAGAACAAATAATAGAAACAGTTTTTGAATGGATTCAATGCGGGCAATGTGACAGGAGTAGTATGGGCACCAAACTTGGCAACCATATTCCAAGATCGAACGAACCAGTCCAACAAATAGGCTCTTTGTCACATAAGGGTCGTTGAATTCTTTTGACCATCGTTTAATCATTCCTAGACGAACAGAAGCTTTTGCAGTTATAGAATCGATGTGCATTCTAAAGTCTAATTTTGAATCAAATATTACTCCCAAGTCTATAAAAATTAACTCTTTCAAGTTTTGAATTATTTATAGAGTATTCAATAAAGAAAACATTTTTTAACTCTAGCGAAGGTCATTACTTTGCATTTCTTAGAGTTCAGTGTGAGATCATTCTTATTACACCATTCCTGCAAATGATCAATATCAGATTGCAGTTGAAGGTAATCAGCATTATTTTTATATGAAAATTAAATTTTCGCATCGTCAGCATAGAGATGTATATCACAGTATTTTATCACAGAGGGTAAATCATTAATCGAATAACAGTGGTCCCAGGTGGCTTCCTTGAGGCACGTCAGACTTGACATGTATTGCGTTGGATAAATAAGACTTTAAAATAACTTGCAATCTATTGCACAAGTTTTGGGGACCAGCTGAAAATGAAAGTTTTCTAACAAGCAGCTGGTGATTAAGTCGATCGAAAGCTTTGGAGAAGTCAGTGTATACCACATCCATTCATGAATGATTTGCCCTTGACAAATCCATGCTGTATGTCCGATAGATGCGATTTTACACCATGTATCAACTCATGGACTATTATAGATTCCATCATATTGGTAATAACGCTGAGTTTTGCAATACCTCGGTAGTCACGCATGTTGCATCGGCTTCCTGATTTAAAAAGTGTAATTATAAATGAAGACTTCCAAGCTTGCGGGAAAACCGAAGACGACAAAGATAGGTTAAACAAATAACATAAAGCACTAGCCAAGGAAACACAGCAGTTTATTAAAACACAGGAAGAAACATTATAGATCCAGTAGAAAATGAATATGCTAGCTTCTTTATTGCACTTGTCACATCGTTTTCTTGAATAAATGGCAAGTCATTTGTAATGCTTATGTTAGAGGTAATTCGATGCAGCCCATTCAACCCATTATTACATTTCTAGATGCCTTTAAACATTTCTGCGAACATATCGCAGATCATTACCCCTTCATTTGAAGATCTTTGATCCAAATTCATATAGGATGGGAATTCAGCCATTTTTCTCTTATTTTTAACAAATTTCCAAAAAGATGAAGAATTCCGTAATAGGTTAGCTCTTATAGATATTATGTAGTTTTTATATGCAGCCCTTGTTTTGACTTGGAATTCTCTTCTTATTCTGCTGAACAGTGAGCAGTGGAAAATGATTAACTTGAATTTAAGCTTGTTGTGGAGTTAGTTTTTTTTTTTTTTTTTTAAGCTTTTTAAAGAAAGGTGTGAGCCAAGGAACACAATTATCAATAATTTTGATGCGGTGAACAGGTATTGTTTTCAAAAAGCTGTTGTACAATATGTCATAGAAAGTATCAGTTGCTTTACTAGCATTCATATTAAAAAAGACACTATAGGTGTGAAATTGAGAAAGTTGCATATTGAGTTTTTCAAAATCATTTTTTTGAAGTCAAATTCATAGTCGTATTGGCTAGCACAAATAGAGGTCGGCATTTCCATTAAAATTTCAAAGCAAGAGTGAAATCTATCATCATTTAATAAAGGGCATGATCTTTGCACTGTTAAGCGATTGCGTAAATACGAGGTTGAGAAAATTACCTTTTTCAGTTTTAAACAGGCTAACTTGATTTAAGACTAAAGAGCACATTGAGTCCACAAAAGAAATACTCGTTTCTGTATCCCCGCTATTGTTCTGAAGAGGTGTTCTTCAACGCCAGCAAAACCTTTGCGTAAGCTTTTCCATCGGTCCTACACCTCTGGACTTTTTACGAGTGGATGGAAAACAGCATTTGTCCAATCTATCCCTAAAAAAGGCGAATCTTCTGCACCCTCAAACAACCGACCAATTGCACCAACGTCGCTTCTTTCTAAATTCATGGAAACGCTGATTAATTTTCAGCTTAAGAAATATCTCGAAGAACGAAAGCTTCTTAATGAACGGCAGTACGGCTTTCGTAGCAACAGATCCACTGGTGATGTGATGGTTTACCTCACCGAAAAGTGGAACCAGTCTCTTCATCTGTTTGGTGAAAGCAAAATTATTGCACTTGATATTTCTAAGGCATTTGATAGAGTTTGGCATCAAGGTCTTTTATCGAAAATGCGTGCATTTGGAATCGATGAATCTCTTCTTTGTTGGATTAGTAATTACCTTTCGAACCGCTCAATTCAAGTTGTATTGGACGGTTTCAAATCCGATATTCACAAAATAAATGCTGGTGTGCCCCAGGGCTTTGTTTTTTCTCCGACTCTTTTCCTTTTATTTATCAATGACTTATTATCTGAAACCACTAATCCAATCAATTGTTTTGCTGACGACAGTACTCTCAGGTTTTCATATTCGTTTCCAAATTCACATCCATGTTTTTCGGATGTTGAACTGCAATGGCAGCGTATGATAAGTTCATTAAATTCTGATCTTGTTAGCATTGTACAATGGGGAATAAGAAATCGCGTAGAATTTAATGCTTCTAAAACTCAGTGTTGTCTTTTGTCGTTAAAGCAAAATAAACCTCCAATGCTGCTATCTATAAGCGACACTTGCATTGAAGAAACAGAACACCTCTGAGTTCTCGGTATGTGCATTACAGACCACCTTCTGTGGAATGGTCACATATTTGGCATCGCAAAGAATGCTGCGAGGTGTTTAGATTTCCTTCGAAGATGCCTGATCTGACCAAAGTATATAAAACATATATATTCGACCGAAACTCGAGTATAATTCCCATATTTGGGCAGGTGCTCCTATAAACCACTTAGATAGAATTCAAAAAAAGAGCTTTGAAATTGATAGGCGAATATAACAGAAACATTTACATCTCTTGAGCACCGCCGTAATGTTTCGTGCGTTTCGTTATTTTATCGTTATTTTTATAAACAATGCTCTAGTGAAATAACCTGCTGCATTCCTCCCCTGAAACGATTCAACCGTAATACTCGAACTGCTAGGAATGCCCATCAGTTTCAGTATTGCCAAACTGAAAACCACATGTCTATAAAATACACCCTTTATATATCGCCTTGATTGAGTTTTTCCATTAATATAATAATAAAATCTTTATAATATAATCAATCAAATTTTCACAAAGTTTGCCTACATGTTTGCTCTTATTTAAATTATTTATTATTCTTATTTACAAATGTATAAGCACATATTTAAAAATATCACTAATTGATAAGATACTGTATCTTAATGTGTATAGCCTTTCGATGAAATGAAATAAATAAAATAAAATAATAGTAAAAAGTGCCCATGGCATTGCTAAAGAATGGCCTGGTTTACTAATGATTTAGATTGAAGCTGTGTCCACGCACAAAAATTTCAGTGATCTAAAAAATATCAGTTTTTTTTATCGTATTTTGCGGTGACGTGAAATAAAGCCAAACGAAATAATGCACACATTTTCCGTTTGATTCTATTTCATTTTCGAAATAATGGAAATTGTCCTTTATTATTAATTTTCAATACAGCTGTAAGGATAGTTTTCCAAACTTTTCCAATATAATTGTCCTTCTTAGTTTAATTCCTGTTTATTGAATTAATTATTATTTAAACAATTCATCATACCGAAAATTTCTGTATGCAAACTTAGGTTTTAAATTCAAGAGTTTTTCGTCGTATGTTTGTCCTTACTACCTCAACAACCAAAAACCGAAATGTTTATTTTCTAATACATAACAATGAAATCTCAAACCTTCACACTCACGCTAAGCCTTACATTTATTGTATACTTCCACATTTTGTTGCATTCCGATCAACGCTTCTTATGTAATGCTGCTGGCTTATTGAATTTGTGGTTAGATTACTAAAAGCTTTTGGTCATTATCTCATTTCCACTAAACATTTCCCTTACCATATAATAACAAAACAGGAACAAGGTGAACGTTCCTTCCGCTTCGAATAATTTCGTTCAAAACCAGCCATGAATCCGAAAACAGTTTTCCTATGATACGCAACGTGAGTTGCATCCTTCGATATACTGGAATAAAGAAAAAATATGGAAAAAAAATGTAAAATGTGTAGAAATGAAATCCAAGATCGTATACCATTAACCGGACGACACAATCGAAACATTGTGAGTGCAATGGACCAAAAGGCTTAGATAACCCACATTGTGTCTGTCCTTTCGTAAACTCAAGTCCCTCTGTGTATAGGTTCACCTTCGGCTAAAATTTTTTTTGTCTCCTTTAATTTCGAACGTTTTGTAAGTAAGCAGGGTTGCCAAAGTTTTTTTTTATTGGGAAAACATTTTAATTATTTGTTTTTAATAATTAATTAAAGTCTTACAAATACTGAATTTTAAACTAAATTCTTAAAAAAAACATTCAATTCGTTGTCATGTCTCAGTATTTTAATTAGATTATTACTAGTATATACAAATTGAATAAAATTTTAATCTAATTATGAGTTTAAAAAGCTTTAATTCAAAATATCAGATATTAAATTTTTGTTATTAATTTGTAAAATGTTCAAAAGAAAGTTCATTATCAAAACCATCTTTGGAAACCTGGCAACCATTGGACATTCATTTGGTGGAATCATATGTGCAACATCATCCACAATGACGATATGGTTTGAGGATAAACTGGGATGCTCCTCTGCCTCGAGTTATCATCATTTTTGTCATCAGGAACGGTAACTATACACACTGCACAAATACCCACCTCCACCATCGACCCAAACACACATCCTTAGGATGTGTATTATCCTTACATGGCAGTGAAGAACAAAACAAGTTTTCCAGTCATCTACCACATTCACATATTAAAATGAAAGAAAAACCAACAACACAAAACACAGCGGATGCAACGTCTTTTCAAACGGAAAAGGAAAATGCAATATAGGAAATCGTTTTCGGGATAAACAGGAAAAATGCGAAAGACGGCCGGGGCGCTATTCAATAGATGAGAGAGAATGCATGAAAAACTTAAACGAGGATGTGTGTTCGCTGTTTGGCATGTTTGTCGCTGTTGTCGTCGCTCCTGTTGTACCTCTTGTAGCTGTACGGGGAAGCAGCTCCTTCTTTTCTTTATCTCGTGTGCGGTTGAATTATTGTTTTTCATTCTGTATATGTACACACTTCTTCCTTTTTTTTCTGTGGATCAGAGTTGGCTTTTATCCTTTTCTTAGTTTGCCGTGGGATTATCACATCCTGTTTTTCTTGGAAAGGAGAATGGTGATGGAGAACATCGGCAGCAATGTTTTGTATGGTTTTCGCCTTTAATGGTGGATAATAAATTTCTTAAAACGGAAATTCACGAAGGAAATTGCGGGAAGAGGTTCGGTAATTTTATTTTATTGGCAATAATTTTGCTGGAAAGTTTGATGACGTGTTGTGCAGGAAATAATGTGATTTGATTCTGATCGCATTCTATTTTTTTATGGTTGATTATTATTATTCTATTATCCAATAGAAAAATTATACTGTAGCGTATGAGTAATTTTTTTTTTGTAAGTTTTCTATTGATACCAAATTGTCGTTTAGTTTATTCTAAATTTGTTTTTACGGTTTAGTTTAATATATATGTATCTGTAGAATTTGTGGATGTCATTGAAACAGAGGTGTTTTAAGATAATTAAATATAATTATTACGTCAATTAATCAATTAATGATTGAAATTGAATCCGAGATTTTGTTTTGTAGCCACGATATTCTTTTTTTTATTTGACGGAATTAATAATTTTTCTTTATATTTGTTGTGGTTACGCTAATAAATATTCTTGTTTTAAGTTCAGTTTACCACTTCAATGGCCTTTTCTTTTTTGAATTCTATAACCGATGTTTTGCATCTAATTTGAATATAATTTTTTGTACTGACATTTTGAGGCCTGTTGTTAGATATTTTTCATCTGAACATCATTTCACTTTTTCTGCTAATTGCAGATATCATGAATCGCACCTCTATTTGCCTTATGTGTGAGGGCGTTTTGAAGCACGTGGGCTCTTCCGGTCGTGCACAGGGTGAGTAAATTTCACTTTCATTATTAAAAAACAAAAATCATTCGTTTATCGTCTCTTTTCTGTTCTTTCTTCTTTCAACCTTTTTACGTTTTTCGTTTTGAATTTATAGTTTTTTAAGGATTTTTGTTTTGGTTAAAACTTATTTGACCTTTTAAAATATGGGTGACAGAGTAAGGAGAACAAGTTATGTGGTGATAGAAGGCTTGTGCGATATATTTGAAATGTATGAGTGTTATTTAATTTTTTTCTTTTTTTTTTTCAAAAAATCTGTTTTCTGGTAATCTTAGCAAGTGATTTTTTTGGTGAATTAGGATTAACGTTTACATTATCTTCGACTTTTGATGTAGTGATCGTGTCTTTTTTGTAAGTTAAAATTGCGGCACAATTTTCCTTAAATATTTTCAGCTAGAAGTTGAGAGGATAAGAAAAGTATTATTTATTGAAAACATGTCATTTCTTTGTATTATTTTTTGAGTAACATCGCGTTGAGTCGAAGAAAAAGGTGTTATTTTCTTCAATGTCGCACACATACATACATAGGTTTCCGCTGACGGGCTGTAGTGTTGCAATATATAATGCGCCTAGTTTCGAACAGAGAGATTGTAAGTAAGATAGTCGGATTGGGTAGTAATTTTCTACTCTTAGTGCAAGCTAGAGCCGTCCACTTATTTTAAGTGTGAAAATATTTGATTAATTCTTGATTTAATGTGCAAATAAAATTGTTCTTATTTTCCTTATTATTTCGTTATAGGTTGCAACATTCGGTTACATTATAAATGGCAATGTGTTGTTCATATAGATGTGTTTAATTCCAATCAGGTGGTGAAAATGGGGCCAAAATGGGGTCCTCTTCTATTCGTACCGAAGCAAAGTGAAACGTCGTAGCTTATGATCATGAAATTTGAGCTCCTAGGTCAGTTTGATTTTGTAATCGTTTAGCATCAACTCCCAACGCGAAATTTACCAACGGAAATCTAAATAACTTCATGTGCACGGCGAGGAATCGACTGCCTAAGGATCTGATGTACAGTTTCACGGACCGCTGCGATGTTCAGGAGGAATCCATGATTTCCTATTCAAAGATAGTTTCCACGAAGGAAGTGTCTTAAGTGTTTTGCTTTTTGCATATAATATAATTCTTTGACTTTCTAAATAACGGTAAGATGATGGACTAGAAAGTGAACCACTTTTGTTTCGCTGATAGAGTCATAAGTCTGGAATTTCTCAAGAGAAAATTATACCCCATTAGTATGAAAAAAATTAATATGGATACAAATGATGTCCATTTACGGATCTTTTTTCAAATGACATTTTAAAGAATTTGCTTCTACAGAGAGAGTCAAAGCTAATCGACCGGTGTTAGCTTGAGTGTTGATTACACGTGTTTGGCGGCCAACAGCCAACTATTGATGCAAGTTAAGGAGCATTATTACTATTAAAATTATAATTGAATTGGTGCCTCAAACGTCAAAAGAAGAAACAGCCTACTAAGCACGTTCGAGGATCATAACCAGAATCCCGATGAAATCATCATGACATCATCTTCTCTCGATCGACATTGAAATCATCATGACATCATCTTCTCTCGATCGACATTGAAATCATCATGACATATATTAGTTACAAGATATACATAAGTAAGAAACATCTTGTAATCAAGTTCAGTTCTCATTTGGAGTTCAAAAAATAAAGAGTTTTTTAAAAAGGTCCTTACGGAACGAAATAAATAATTTGCACTATCTGCACTTTGTAAGGGAAAAACGTCAGGTCTTTCACCATAAGTCGTCGTAAAGGCCCGTTGGGTCTGGTCGATATTCCGGGATCCTTCTTAACATCTTCAGAAACTGAAGCAATATTCTTACCAGAAAGGCTGATTCGGGCCGGTCACACCTGGCAACATCTCCTGTTAGGTAAGGTAAGGTTGGATGGGGTGATGATTCGGTAGTCGAATCATCTCACTCGAATCTCAAGGATCTATTGTAAGGAGTAATAGGAACAAGGGGGGAATTCGGGGGAATTAGTTTAGAGGTGCCCCATTAAACCATCCTGATGGCTTTTTTGAAACGTTACCCAGTTCTTCGAAGAAGTATTCTCCGAGGACTGTTTTCCTTGTCTGAGCTAGGATGGGGCTATCACAAAGGAAGTGATATGAGCCCTCTTCTGTGCATCAACATCTTGACAGCCCCTCCATAAGTGTGATGTGCTAATGACCATTCTACTCATGTGGGCTCCCATTCAGTTGTGACATGTAAGGACCAATGGCCCAAGTAGCCACGGTACCGTTTGGCTTGGTTTCATGTATGAACCGTTTTTGGCCAATTAATGATCCCTTTCATTTCCGTGAATATCACACCTATCGGAGGGTAATAAGGTTTGTTTTACTGATTTGCCCTAGTCAATCAACCACCGGTCAATCAGTTTGGACTTGGAGACGATTGACCATATGGCCTTGGTTGCGGCCTGGCTATTTATGAAAATATCAATATTTTTGTTCTCCAGGTTAAAACATAGAAGTTGCTTTGAAGCTTCGCCTACTGTCAGCACTTCTGCCTGAAAAAACACTGCTTCATTTTGGCAGCTTTATAGATCTATTTATTCGAGCGTTTATCGATAAGATACCAGACCCTACCCCTGCTTCCATTTTTGAGCCGTCTGTATGATTTTCAATTTTGACCCGGTGTTCCTTTCAACATTCTCTTGTAGGAAAGTCTGCCACCGTGTTAAAATCATGTCTATATAATTTTATATGATTTTATGACCATAACAGCCTTTATTTCAGATGTTGGTATGCCTTAATCTTAGGGCACTTATGCCGCCAGTTCCTTTGTGAAAAGGTCTATTACAAATATTGTGAGGAATGTTTCTAGGGCTGTGGTTTGTGTAGTCCTTAATACAATTGCAGTAAAAATACACGATAGTCTTTGAATTTTTGTCATAAATTTGAAATTGATTGCCTTGTCAAGGTCAGGTCACCAAACAAAACATGCGTATGTATGGTTTTTGGCTATGACCCCATCTCTTAACAAACATTCTACTGCAAGTATAGAAAGCATTTGAAGCATTCCTTTCTCTTTCTTTGATATTTTCTTTCCAGTCTAGTTTACGGTTTAATACTAACCCAAGATATTTGGTTGTACAAGATAAACGGAGTAGTGTCTCTTATAAACTGGGAGCAGTTATATTAGGACGTTTTGCTTACATCCAGTCCACAGCTATTGGCCAAATTATTGAGTTTATCAAGGGCAGCTTGCAGAAGTTCGAAGCAGGGTGGGAATAAATTTATCTGATGACTTTATTACGATATCGTCAACATCTCGTATTACTCCAGTCTCTTCAAGGCTAGTTGCTGAACGCCATAGTATTTGTCCAGTTAGTATGTTGGACGGCTAAGAAATCTGCGATGAAATTCTTGCTGTGCCAATAATAGAGGAATTATTGTTTTATTTCTTAAAGAGTATTCCTTCCCATTGCTTATGGAAGTATATTAACATTATGTCAAAAATCAAGTGTCAAATGTTATAAAAATTATAGCGTTTTCCAAAAGGTTATTTTGATTTGTATGATCTAAATCGAAGGATTTTAGGATGAAGATATCAATCGTTTGAATAAATATATTGTGAATATTTTGGTGCTTAAGCACTGCCATCTTCAGCGAAATTCCACTTAGACAAGGTAAAGGTATTAATGGCAGTTGTTCATCCGGTTCAAATATTAGGATTCAAAATAGCCTCCTAATTATTAATACCAACAATGACACTACTGACATAAGAAAGATGGACTTAGAAGCCAGTGACCCGATAGGTGGAGTCTTTAAGGCGAAGCAGCAGTGGGAGAGTGGGGTGTCATACGAGATCATAACAATGTTTGGTTTAAAAAAGAATAAAATATTCAAATATCTGGATCTCTGGACCTTGAATATCCATACCGCATTCTTTCAATATTTCATTCTAAAGTTTCAACCCACAAAACATAGCATAGATCCAACTTTATTTGACCTTGTTCTTATAAACTTATTGAAGAAATTATTCAGCTTGAAAGTAAACACGTGCATTCATTGTTAGGGTTCCTGTTGCCATTGTTTTGAAATCCTTTCTTTTGTGTTTTTTTATCAGATTTTTATAAAACTTCTCCTCATTTCAAACCCGGCAGTACCCTTCACCGCTTTAAATTTCAAAGCTTGAAATCCATATTGAATACAAGAAGGTCTTCATGTCTAACCGCATCCATATTCCTTCCACAAGTACTTCACAGCTCACTGGTAACCTAAATTCCTTCCACATGATGACGACGATGACGATGACAACGTGCGGTGGTGGCGTTCTATTACGTTGTATGGAATGCGTCCCTGGTAGCGGCCAGGCGAAGGAGTGAACTCGAGCGAAAAAAATAATAATATGACGCGAAATGAAGGATATGTGGAAACGAGTACACCCATTCACCATACACCAGATGACTGACTGGAATGGTTTTGATGTTAAATTCTCATAACAAAAACGTGACTCTAAAAAAACCTTCCGTCTCGTGCATCCATGCGGATTGTGGTAAACATACTCTGAATACATTTCCATAAAAATAGATACGATTTTTTGTTCATCATGTTTCTTTGAAGCTATGTTTTTTTTTTTTGAGAATGTTGATAAAATTTACGTTATGTTGTCCTTGTGCTCCTTGAATACATAGGTTTCCTTGAAAAAAAAAAACATACTTAGGTGAATGTACCGACAACTACGACGACGACGCGATGTTGTAAAACGATGTCACTAGGATAGATCCTTCTGTGTGTCTAAATTTAAATATCACTGACTCGCACTAACAGAGATAAGGAATTATCATCTTCATTCCTTCGCTTAACCGACTTTTTAAGGAACACACCACACACACACGTTGGCATTTAAGGATATTGACATTACCCTTAAACTGCTCGTTAAAACAAATGGCCGACAAACTTTAAATAAACAATAGAGAGTTCGCTAAACTCCCTTAACAAGGATCTAAAAATGTTGTTTCCTATATATGGAACTGCAGATATGGTAACCACTACCACTATATTGTCAGTTATTGAAGTAATCTAAAAGTTGAAGTATTCTTTTTTGTATCTAACAAAATTACGTTTAAGCGAGCGAGGTGTGAAGTGAAGCGGATGTTGATTTTTGTTTTACATGCGGCATAAAAGCTAAAACCTACTTTTTCGGTCTCAGATAAAATAGACTCAATCGTTTGTATTTTTTAGATGCGCCATCTAGCGTTCATAAACGTTTTCAATCGCTTATCGCAATTTACACAAATTTGGGGACTGTTCATGTGTTTGCATTTTTTTTCGAGATAGCTCACGGTTGTGTAGTTGGAATGACATTGATTTTGACTGAAAATCGATTTGTTTTTTATTGGGGATGAGATTGAAAAATGATTGCCGAATAGAATGTTGGAATTTTTATTGAAAAACGTGGAAAGGTGGTATAGGAATGTTTAAATATTTTTTGTTTGTTTTCAAATAATGAAATTGCAAGACTGAAGGTCTGTTTGTGATGGGTGAAAATTGTGTTTTGGCTTTTAGTTTAGATTTTGTATTTAAAAAATAGATTTATTTTATGAATTTAAACATCTTTTTTTCAGGACCCGAAGGATGCAACTTATTCATCTACCACCTACCACAAGAGTTCACCGACACCGACTTGGCCTCAACTTTCCTGCCCTTTGGCAACGTGATTTCCGCCAAAGTGTTCATTGACAAACAAACTAACTTATCGAAATGCTTTGGATTCGTTTCATTTGACAACGCCGAATCCGCCCAGGTGGCGATCAAGGCAATGCACGGTTTCCAAGTGGGCACAAAACGTTTGAAGGTCCAGCTGAAAAAGCCAAAGGACGCATCCAAGCCGTACTAGGTAGGTTTTGAAATCACAAAGACAGAGACAAAATGCAGTTGCCCGAACCTATATGCGGAAACATCATTTATCAGCTTTTGTTTTAAATATTATTTTTTTTTTATTTATATTTTGTCTTTGCGCCTATGAGTATACCATGATTTTCTTCACTTTAAGTAGTTTTTATTAACTATAATATTTTGTTGTGGATTTTTGTGTTTTTTCATATATGCTTATAGTTCTTTTTAAAACTATTTTATTTAACGTTTATAATTTTTTCTGCAGTTTGACGCAATTTGAAGTTTTTTTTAATGTAAGCGTTATTACAAATTTGCTTCTTATGATACAATACTCGCGTTAATGTTAAATGTAATTAATTTTGAACGTTAATTTATATCTATATTATAACCACGGGTAGGTACATTTGATGTATCGAACGAATACAAATCTTTTTTTGTTTCATGTTTATCTCTTTATAAAATTTAATATCTTATTTTGAGAAATTTTTTTTTTTAATTTACCAATTTTAGATGTTAAGTTAAAAAAAAAACTTTTGAATTTGAATTCAAATGAAATTTAAAGTAGATCTTTAAGTTTATTATGAATTTTACAAACTAAAAAATAACCTGAAACATCATAAATTTGTTTGTAAAAAAAACACGTGGACATTAATAATGTTTCTTTTTATGAAGTTATTTTTTATTGAATATTATGATTTTTCTTCTTATATATTTTTTATTTGTTTAATCATATCGACATGTTAAAATATTTATACGCTTTTATGCTTGTATATTAATGTTTGTTCATCGATTCATTTATGAAATTAAATAAATGGCTTTGAAAGCTAATAGTTGTTGAACAATTAACAAACTACAACGAAAAAAATATAACAAAAATACAATTTGTACTAGTTTTTTTTTAATTTTTTTGTTTTGCGTTATTTAAATGATATTAACATTCATCTACTATTTATTTGCTTATTTTTTCTTCATTTTGTGAATTTTGTTTAAAGAAAATGTTTTCATGAATTACCATATTACCAAAAAAAATATGCAAGTAGATATTTTTTTATTATAATTTGTTCTTATTTATTATGAATAAATAAAGCTTTGTTTCTCTTGTTTATGTTTTTGTTTTCTTTTGATTTTATAATGTTAAACATTCGCACCAAAACACGATAAAAAAAATACTTTCTGAAATGTTTTCCTATTTTCTAGAAATATTTTGTAAGCTTTTTGGAATGATTTGAATTGCTTATTGTATATATTTGGCTTATATATAAAATATTAATTTTATTTGGGATTATAAACAAAAAAATAGCAAAGTTTTTGTTTTCATTGAAAGTCAGGTATTTCAGATAAGTTTTAAAAAAATCTGATATGTAAATATCTAAGGAATTCGTTGTTTGTTTTTGTTTTGTTATATGTTACGTGCGTTTCTCCCGACAACAGCGCCACATGCATATTGGCTCCAACAGTAACTTAAAACCACCGACGTAATCGTTTTAATTAATAATATAATAAAATTGTTTATATGAAAATATACAAAGAGAAAATTATCTTATCGGCGACTTTCAGGTCTAAATTTTGCCAAAGGCATTCTTCTTATTATTTTTATTTGAATATATGGAGTGTTATTATGGTGTGATTTTAAATCAAATTGGTCAATAAATAAGAATTTTCGAAAAAAGAAGTAGCCCCAGGGCCAACTAAGGTGAAATTAAAATAAACTAAGTTACTTCTTAGAATATCCGTTATCTGCCTGTGGAAGTCCCGTCAAAATCGGTCCATAAATACAAATTTAAAAAAAAAAACTACCCTAAGGCCACCTATAGGCTCTAAGCTTTACAGGATTACCTGCGGAGCTAAATTCGATTATGGGAGTTTGGGAGTCCATAAGGAACATACTTTTAAAACTAATGAAAAAAAATTATTTTAAATTTTATAATACGTATATTAATAAATTCTTAAAAACCGCATGGCAAAATTTCCAATTTTTTTTTTCAAAAATCTAAAAATAAAAAACAGAATTTTATCACAACCGGTCCTACAATATTCGAAATACATTTTTCATAAATTCTTTGTTATTTATGACGTGTGATAACGTATTTTATTTTTACTAAAAACCGTTAAGTATAGTGGTTTTGGTACTTGTAGATGGCTATCCGACACACTAACCAATTTGTCAAGTATAATACCTTTAGTAATACTATTACTTTGCTCCTTACCTTAAGTTATAATTTCTCCAGGTGTGCGAGCCAAGCTGTAAGTATTATATTCATCTTTTTCCGCAATTATTTCCTGAAAATATGCAGTGAATGCAACACTGGTCAAGGGCAAGAAAGTTAAAGACAAAATTCTTTTGTCTAATTTTCCTTTATTGTCCGGATCTTGGCTCAATTCACAAAATGCAATTTAATTTCTATTGAAGTAAGGACACTCATGAAAATCCTTTTTCTCTATTTTGTCTCATTAATCTTTAGTGCTTAAATTGTTTGATTGAAATTAATTCAATTATGTTCAATGTATTGTGTATTTTTTAATTAAGTATGTCGAAACGTTTTACAACTTTGTTGACTTTCTTCATTCCAATTTGAAGATGCTTTATTAACTTTTCCATTTTCTCGAAGAAAATTTCCCCTGAATTTGATGCTTATTGCGAGGTTTTGATAAAAAATATAGAAAATAGAGAATTCTTCAATCTCCGTCTAGCATTCGTTGCGATAACATCGTTCCTCTAGTCTGCGGCTTTTCATTTTCTAGTGCATTATCTCTCTCTCTCTCTCTCTCTGCTAAACCGTGAAATATCATGACCGCCTGAACTCAAGTAAAGGAATCGTATTTGTGCCTTTCCTTATTAATGTTCCGGAAAGTGAAATCGAACCTGAAATGTCCGCGCAAGGTGTAATTGAGGTCTTCAAGTTTACAAAAACTATTGAAGGAAAACCACGCCAAACGGGCCTCATACTTTTGACTTATGAATTATATCAAATTCCGACCTCGGTCGAAATTGGATTTTACAAAGAAAAGGTTAAGGAATATACCCTAATCCAATGCGCTGTCGCAAATGTCAAATTCTTGGGCCATCACCATCAAAAGGTGTAGCAAAGAAGAAATGTGTTCTACTTGTAATCTTCAAGTTCATAAAAATGCGCCTACCAACTGCACAAGTGTTATGTGTGCAAATTGTCCCCCAAATGCAGAACTACATCCATCCACCTCTACTAAATGCCCTAATTATATCAAAACCAAAGACATTCTAATAATTATAACGCGAAACAAGTGTAGTATGGCTGAAGCGAGACGCCTATATAAACATAATAATTCAACTGAATCAAACATGAATAAAACCCCCTTCAATGAAAAAGCAATAACTGGTAATAATGCTTCTAAAGATAATGCCATCTCACTTGAAAAACCAAAACATACAACCTCTCAAAATTCTCTCTCTATCCCACAAACCTCCACTACGTCTAATAACATTACATCTTCTTCCCTTTCTAATTCATTGGATTCCCATCCAAAATCTGTACCAAGAAATATTAAAATTAAACTCTCTGATAACAAACAAACTTCTAATAACCTAAAAAAAACCTTAACCGCAGGACCTGCTACCCAAGCAAAACATAACGAAACAAACATAACCCTAAATTCAATTAAAAATCCACCAAAACCTACAAACGATCTCGAAAAAATGAACGTCTCTGATTCTGAAACAGATGACGTTACCATCGATTCACCCATCACAGAGATGGTCGGAACAACTTAATGGTCCGAGAATCTCGACAAGCGGACAGCGGGACCATAATTTCAACATCAACATACAACCGCCAACCACAAGTTTTACGCAACCAATCTCAACAGTCGACAAAACAAACATAATTCAACAACAACCAGTCACACTCTTTCTTTTACAAGAAGAAAATATGCGTATATTCAAGTCTACCAAAATCACAAAGTTTTAAATATTTTGCCAATAAAATATTAAAGGTCATTTGAATAACTTAGACGAACTAAGTATTCTAATAAAGGACCATAAACCTGATATCATATCGTTACAAGAAACGCATTGCCCATTTAACTTTAATCCCATTATTCCTAAGAACTATGTTGGCTATTTCAAGAACCTACCAAGCAATACGACATGCAAACAAGGCATAGGTCTTTTGATAAAAAAAAAACATTGCACATACATTCCGACCGATAAACTCTGATATACCAACTATTGCAGTAGATATTGAGCTTCAAACCAAAATAATTTACATCGGGTTATATATCCACCCTCACCAAACTTTCGCTAAAAACGACCTTGACAATATCTATCACCAAACCAATTCTCTTGTTATCCTTGGAGGAGACATTAATACTTGGAATACACTTTGGGGGGTCACCTCAAACGAAAAATAGAGGACAAACTTTCGAAGATTTTCTACTTCCTACTACTCACTCTTCCCCAACACATCTATATACAGACAACACCTCAATTCTTTCCTAAAACTTCCTGGAAAACCTTAAACGATCTTCACAATTGCGACATTATCTCATCCACAAACTTAGGCATTATATCAAAAAACCCTCCACAAATCCCTAAATTCAAAACCGACTTTGCAAATTGGGAATCATTTAGAAAAATTAAACCTGAATATTTATTAGACAATCCCTCAACGACGAACATCAATTAAGAAGCTGCCATAATTCAAAAGGCAATCAGAACTGCTGCTAACGCCTAAATACCTCAAACAACTTCATCAAACAACACCTTTTTAAAACCCAATGTTCCATGGTGGAATCTTCATCTTACTTCAATACGTAAGGACAGAATGAAAACACTGAAGGAATTCCAAAAATCTCTATCTCAAACAAACCTGATTTCATATAAAAAAGCTAATGCTAAACTTAGACGAGAACTCAAAGCGAGCAAAACTAAAAGTTTTGCAAGCTTTACATCTAGCATAAATCCCGGTTCTTCCATTACCAAACTTTGGCAAAACATCCGTTGTCTTACCGGTAACCCCAACCCCTCAACGATAACATGTATCCAATCAACGTATTCACTTATCACAAATCCGACACAAATATCTAATCTTTTTTTCACAAACCTGGTCCAATTATTATTATTAAAATGACACCAATTTTCATACATAAAATTAAGACTTATTAAACTATACAATAACATACTTAACACCGCTGTGATACCTCAAATTTGGAAAACTGCCAAACTTTTTCCCATACAGAAACCTAATAAAGATAGGAAACTAATTGACGGATATGGTCCAATATCGACGGAATTATAAACAAGAAACGATATTATAAAAAGTGAAATTATAAAAAATAAAAAAAAAGCGGGATTTAAAATTAAGGGAATATACAAAGCGAGATATCGAACCCAGCCTTTAAGGGACTTATTCCATACCTTTTTGGGGGCAGCGTAAGGAAAGCCCGTATTCCAAAATATAATAATAATCCTGCTTAAATAAAATCCCGTCTCTGCAAAGCCCGCTTTTTAAAATCAAGTTTAATCCAGGCGCTTAGCCCGTTTTTTAATTAGATATATATAATACAAACATAACGGCATCGGAGATTGAAAGTATTAGTTGGACGCAAAAGTGTAAGTTTATATTAACTTATTGGAGATTTAAGCAAAGAAAATATTGTTGTTAAATCTGAAATAGAAAAAAATAAAAATGGAGAAAAAAAGTTAAAAAAAAAATAATGTTTTGAAATCAAGAGCAATATCAAAAATTATGAAAAATAAAAAAGAAATAAACAAAAGGGATTTCCTGCACCGTAGAGCTTACAATATCAAACTTTAGTACAGTGATAGGTCTTTTCTTATTTGGGAGAAAATATGCTCTTTTTTGATACCTGCTTTTTTGTTATGTTTTATGTTCTTTATTGTTTTTATTAATTAATAAAAGTTTCTTGATGAAATATTTGTTGTTTTTTTTTCTTTTTTCCTACGACTTGACGCCCATGAATATTATGTCACCCATCATCCAGAGCATTGGGCCGCAGAATATAAGAAAACGGGATTTTAAAAAAGCGGGATTTTAAAAAAAGTGGGATTTAAAAAAACGGCATAAAAAACGGTTTTAAAAAAAGTGGATATAGACCATTATTACTCTGAACGCCTCATTTATAAAATAAATAAAAAAAACGGGCGGAGAAAACGGAAATTAAAATTAAAATGTACAATTTTAAGAGACGCATATAGGCTTCTCTTGGAGCATATCCAAAAACCTTTGGAATAGGGCTTTGTTCGTATTAACTTTTTATATTTTGTTAAATATTTGCTTAAAGTTAAAAATGTGTTCTTCCTCGGACCGAAAATATTTATATTTATCTTTTACTTGCGTGTTAATAAACTGTCTTACACGACATCCGAGGAAAATAATTGTTCGTAGAAAAATCTGTAAAATTTCCTATTCGTTCGGGTTCAGTGATACCATTTTTCTCGAACTCCGAATTTGTTACTAACATTTTCGGTATGACGGAAGCAGTGATACCTTTTCTCGGAATTCTTTGTACGATTCTATTACGACGGAACTGGTCGGGTGAAAGTTCACATTTGCTTCATGAATCACTACTTCATCCACAAAAAATAACTCTTTGGTGCGGTTTGCCTGCCGGCGGCGTTATTGGGCCAAATTTTTTTCGTCGACGATAACGATCGTCACGTTAATGTGAATGACCAGTGTTATCGCGCCATGATTACCGACTATTATTGGCCCGAATCGAAAGATATGGACTTGGACAACGTGTGGTTTTAACAGGATAGTGCCATAAGCCATACAGCACACCTTACAATCGATTTATTGAAGAGTAAGTTTGATGAGCGTGTTTTCTCAAGAAATGGGCCAGTCGATTGGACGCCTCTTTCGTGCGATTTAACGCCTCTAGACTATTTTATTTGGGGCTACGTTAAGTCATCAACGAATCGACCGCTGCAAACGTGCCCGCGGTGGCTATATGAACGAAGTCGAGTTCAAATCATAAATGTTTTGATTGAACTTCAAAACGATAACAAAGTTTTTGAAATATCTCAAATGGTTTGCGTGTTATTTAAAAAAAAAAGTATCAAGTCGTTATTGTATAACCCGATACAACCATCAATCTGCGCTAAGAAGAATAATTACAATTATTCAAAAGCAATTCATTTTTAAAATCCAAACAAATATATTTTATAGTCCTTCCATTAGTATTTGTTTTCAAATTAATAATTAAACAAAAACTTTGAGCTTTCAGTATCCTTTATTACTCAAACATTCCGATAACAATATAAAAAAAAATATGATAGATTAATCTTGAAGCTCCAGATAAGGTTTTTCACTAATATCTCCATAAAAACTCCACCCATTTCCGTAGAACCAAAAATAAACAAATTCAAACAAAAATCATTTTCATTATCATTCAGCATTATTTTGCGGTCGTAAATTTCATTCCAATAATTCAGATTGATGATACTTCCCCGCCCACAATTTAATTTCCTGTTCGTAATTATTTTCCAAATCATCTACCTCAGGGAATTTATCTCCATTTTGGCATGCCAGCTTATAATGGGTCAAAATGAATATAAATAAACAAAAAAAAAAGATAACATTTAATAATAAATTTCAAAAAGAAAAAAAATTTGCTGATTCATTTTCCACCACACCAATCTTATCACCGAAAACAGTAAAAAAAAAACAAACATCCGCTCATATTTTCCATTCTCCCGTTGACAGTTGTTGGAAAATAAATTAGAATTTACCAAATTCCAACTTTGAAAAATACAATTCAAAAACTACCCTCCCTCGTGCCTCCCGCTTAAACAGCATCACCTTCACCACTCACCCGCATCTGTGATTCTATAATGATACCACTTCCACTTTTTTGCCCACAGCTGGCCGATGTTACACCGGATATTTCATTAGGCGAACAATTTATTACAACCACGACTGTCAGAAGGCGTTATTTTGGGCAAAACCCACCGCAATGAGAAATGTCAGAAATGCCAGAGGCCGAGGCGAGTAATTAAATTTTCAAAACTTCGAGTAGGTGTCTTACGATTGATTAATGCTACCCGTTGCCCCATCCCATGCCGACTTCCTGTGAGGCTTGCCTCCTTAGCAATTTATTGGATTACGGTTGTTGCTTCCAGCCCCTTTGTGTGGTTATACATTGTTTCAGTACACACTTCGCGCACTGAAACACCTTTTGGTTAAGTTTAGAAGCCTTGAGGCTTAAGCCCCAGAGGGGTTGAGCAAGAAACGAAGAATTGAATTCACCCTTACGCAGCATTCAAAATTAAATTTTCGAATCATTCCGATGCTCATAATTGCTTGTTGCGCGTGGTTGGATTTGAATTCGGAGAAAGCATTTCACACCGTGTGTCCTTGAATAGATACAAAAAGTACAAGGCTTACCAGTACCACAAACAAGGGGATGGCATCATCCCTGACGAAGAGGATCACAGTTTGTGAACAAACTGAGACGTATTAAGCATCCTTTCTATTCATGGTGAAAATACCCTTTGCCAACACCTGATATAAGAGGTTGGAGCAGTGAGTGTTCCATGGCAGCAAGAGCACTAATTATATTCACAAACCGGATTGTAGAATTAATTAATGGAAGCCATTGTGGTGAGTGTGTCCAACAAGAATGGATACTCCATAACTCCATCTTTTGTTTTCGCCTTCCGGTCGGGGTGGTGGCGAATGGCGAAACCGAGAAAATGAGAGAGTGCTGATTAACTCTTAATTCTTGGTCACGATAATTAATCACAGCATTGTTGAGTATTCATTCAGCAACGGAATTATTGTAAATCAATTTTCATTTTAACAAAAAAAAATATAAAAAAAATTGTTCTAACAAAAGGATTCCAAGTGAAACAGAAAATAAAAATCAATACCACAAAGTAAGTGTATTTTACGCTGTTTAATCGTTATAGTGGCAGAACTGAAAACACAGCAAATGGCTTTACTGTTTCGACAGGAATCAGAGGAAATTAAAAAGTAGAATTAACATTGCATTTATAGTCGAAATGTATATCTTTTTAATTTATGGTAATTCTCAGAAACAATTGACCTAAATTATTTTTGAAAATAATGTATTTGTATTGCTTTTTACGTATTAAAAATCGTCGCGTTAATGAAATATTGTCGTATGTAATATTCGACTACTTTTGGGAAAAAGCAATCAAAGTTTGGAGTTTTTTTTCTTTCGAAAACCACACGCTAGATTTTTTAAAAATTACATAATCTAATATTTGTCAATTCAATTATGCACAAATTATTTCAATATTCTAATCTAGACGTCTTCACCGAAACTATTTGTAAGCTAAACACGTACGACAAAATAATGGCACATACAACAACAAATTAACAAGTTTAATAATAGAAAAGTGTATTGCAAACGCGCAACCTGAACACAAATTGAATGAATTTTTCCTAAATGGAAAGTCAAAGATATTATAAACTATTTTCAATCACTAATACTGAAACTTTTATTTTTTAAAAGTAAAAAAATACATAAAGAGAAGTTCGCGTAGTGTGTGACGTCTGACGTGACAAGCGTAACCACATCAGCGCTTTGGCTCAAAATGAAGATGATGTTGCAAATTGTTGCGACAGCAGAATCGTCTATTCTATATGATAACAAAAAAGCTAACTGGTGCTCGACGCTCAAACCAACACCTGGTTAAGGACAAAGACTTAGACAGTTCTCTGCTCATTTCGGATAAGAATTAATCTAGAAGATTTTAGGAGCACTTTACTCCAGGGTTAGGTAAATGGTAAACCGACTGAAAGAGGGGGATTTTCGTTTTGCTTTCTGTTTCCAAAATACTATCAAAGATTGTTCTGGAGCACTTTTACTATTGAGAAAGCTTTCGGCAGCGTCAACAAACATTTTATTTGACTAGGAATGCTCTCCATTCCGAACAAATTAATTGCTTATTATTTAATACAACATACGAAGGATCCAAATGTCACGTTATACACGAAGGTAGAAGCATTCCGTTTTTTCTGATTTGTTTGACGCAGGGGACGAATTTCACATATTGGAAAAGAAAAATTCAAATAAAAAAAAAACTGAGTTCAAATCTCAAAACGGTTATTTTGCACATATGTACGACAATATTTTATCCAGGCGACCAAATGTCACCAATGATATTGAAGATATTAAAATGAGTTTGAGCTGACCCTTATGACTCACATGATAAGCTCTATCTTGGCTTCTGTGTTTATCTTAACCGCTGGACGCGGATTTTGTTGGCTAGGCTTATGTCGCTGTACAGGACGTAAAACCCGTATTTTATCGAAAGTAAAAGGCTGATATTCAGACGATTTTGTCAAAGTACATATTTTGTCAAGAAGAATAGTAATTCTTTTTTTGGGGGGGGGGGGGCCTTTGATGAATGCATGAATAGCCAGATATGAATGAATGAGGAGTGGTAGATAAGCCAGTAGATTTACTCCTTTGTGCTCGGAGCATGTAGGAAAGCCATGGTTCCAGGCTGTCATCAAGGCATTTTTTCGATCACCTAAAAGCAACTTATCGAGTCGAATAATAAAACGATTCACACGTTTTTTATTAAAAAAATAAAATATTCTTTTTATTTAATAAATCTTAAACTAACTTATTACTACTAACACGAAATTATAGCAGTCGCGTTGGTGGTTCGAATCAGACTACTCAAAAAATATATCGGAACATTCAATCTTTCTTAAGAGGCGATCGATGTTTGTGTCATTGACAATATATGCTCAGTCTGCATAATGTAGGTATGGCGATATGGCGAAAGGCAAAAGATGGAATGATGAAATCAAATCTGCATCGGATGTTTAGGTTATAGATTAAATTGTGCTGTGTGAGCTTGTGTGGGCAAAAACGTCTGGTGATAACTCCTCCCTTACTCCAAAAGTGAACGTCCCGTTCGCTCTGTTTGTTGCTGGTGTATTTTATCAATTCTTTCTTTAATACGTTGGATTGTTGTTTCCAACATGATTTGTTGATTTTGTTGTAAACGTGCTACTTTCCATGTTCTGTACAATGATAAAACCTTATATAAAAAAAATGCTGATATTATAATTATAACATTAACTGTGAATCCCCATAAGAATGGATGTTCCTTAAAATCTTCCACATATGGTAGAATTAAATCTATGTTTGTAAACTTTAACTCATCGTTATTTGAATCTATGTATTTAATTGTTTCTACATCGGTGTTTACATTACTTTTGATGTGTTCATTAATTTCTGTTTCCAGGTTCTCATAAAGTATGTTATTTATAATAACCTTATCGGAATATTGTACTAATTGTATCCCTTCGTAAGTCTTATTGTTTATATTTGATGTTCCTGTAGTTACAATGTGGCTTTCATTTATGATTTCTACATTTTTGTTTTTTTCTAAAATTCTTTCACAATTTGATTTTCGTTCATTTAAAATGTCTGTCAAACAATTAGGTTCGTTATTTATTTTACAAAATATTTGATTCAATTCGTGCACACAATTATTTGTGTAATATTTCTTGCTATATAAAGTTACAATGGGAGGAATAATTAACTTTCCCTTACCATTATTAATACTGAAGGTCTTAAAATATTTTCCAATCCCTTGTATAATGGGATATTTAATATATATTACAATAATTTCTTTCTTTTGAATTACATGAAATTCAGATGCATCTAGTACATCAGTTATTGACACATTAACATGTTCGATCTTTATTATTTCATTTATTTCTTTGTAGTTTAAAATCATAGTATTTAATATGTTACTTTTACTTAAATTAATCGTGTTTACGATTTCTCTTAACTCTAATATGATATGTTTTAAAATTAGTTTGGATTGTTTCATACTATCATCATATCTTTCATTCATTAGCTTTTTTATTACACGAAACAAATCTGAATTTACTTGGTTTTGTTTGTTATTAGAAATGATTAATTCTTTAATTTTTGTTTCAATTTTTATTTGATCATCATGATCTGGTGTACCAGAGATCCATTTCCATAAGGTACCTAACGAATCTATAGCTCTTTTATATCTATTAATTGTTAACTGGCTTAATAACTTGATAGCAAGATCAAAATTTAATTTAAACTCTTTTCCTAATCTACTAGGGTTATCGGTTAATTGGCTTAAGACTTCTTTATAATAAGATAAGTTTGCTACGTGGAACAACTCTCCTGTCTCGTTGTAAACTGCAACATTGTTGTCTTCTATAAGTATATAATCATCTTTTGAATAGTCGGTTACTCTTGTCTCTCCTTTAACTGAAGTTGTAACTGCTAATAGTATTACCAATATGTTAAACATCTGTAAAGAATTATTCAATTTCTTAGATTATCTTTGTGAATAACTTTGTTTTTCTTATCTATAACAATATTCTTTTTATTTTCTTTAACAATTCTTTTTACGTATATTGGCTTGTTCTTAGTTTGTCTTCTATCTGATTTTTCAAATACTATCTGATCTTCTTTAAAATTTCTATTTCTCCTAAGCTTGTTTTGTTGATGTAACATTTTGACTTGTTTATCTCTAAGAATGTCTTTAAGGTATGAATATTTTTCATAATTGTGAAAAACGTCAGAAGGGGTCTCTGATTGATAGTGGAATGAATAGTTTCATTATATTGTCTTACTGCTAAGGGCATTATTTCGTCAATCGACCAATGAGGATTTTTTGTTTTATTAATACGAGTTAGCTCCGTCAAGGTGCTATGTACTCGTTCTACCATGCCATTAGTTGTACTATGATTGACTCGCGTTTTGTAGTGTTCTATTCCTAGCCTCTTGTAATCTAGTTCAGTTGAAGATGAGCAAAATACCTTTTCGTTATCTGTAACTATTGTTTTTGAATTCCCGTATAGTGGTAAAGTGTATATAAGTTTATTCTTGGCATCTATTTTGTCCTTAACTTCAGATACTATTAAATATTTGGAAAAACTATCTATAGTTGTCAGGAAAATTTTGTTATGAGTATAAAATATGTCTGCGTGTATACGCTCACCTCCTTCTTGGGGAATTGGTGCCTCACCAATTTCTTGCATATGTGGATGACGATCATATTTATTGATTTTGCAATTTTCGCAATTATTTATGTATTCCATAATATTTTGATACATTTGTGGCCAAAAATATGTCAATGAGATTTGTTTGAAATTTTCTCTTGCTTCTCTATGGGCTCTATCGTGATATTCCTGTATAATTTTCAGTTGCTCATCTTTGTTTTCTATATCTTCTAGTAATATGTTGGTATGTACAAACTTTGTATCTGGATATTCATTTTTCAACGTATCCTTTATTTTAAATAAAATTTCTTCTGTGCTATATATACCATTTATGCCTGGTTTAATTATTTCTTTAAAATCTTTTAATACTTTTTCATTTTTGTACAGAATAGTGTGTCTCCATTGTTTGCCATGGATTTTTTTACTAATAATCTTGTTTGCTAACGATTCTTGTATCACAAATTGATTATTGAATAAATTCAATTTCTTGCCTACCTTCGGTATATCAGGAATTGGGCTTGATTCTGCACTATGGCAAGTATCTTCATCTGCATCGTCAAGGTGGTTAAGTTGTTGTCGACTTAGTGCATCAGCCACAACGTTTTCCTTCCCAGGCTTGTATAATATTTCTGGAGAATACTCTTCTATGAAGGCTCTCCATCTTTTTAGCTTTGCATTTGGATTTTTATTACTTATCGAGAATGTCAGCGGTTGGTGATCTGTGTAGATTTTTATACCGCTATGCCCGTATAAATAATTTCTTAGATCTTTTAGAGCCCAAACTATCGCTAGTAGTTCTTTTTCGTTTGTAGCAAAACTTTCTTCAGTCTTACTAAGTGTCCTGCTGATGAATGTTATGGGTTTCCCCTCTTGGCTCAGCACGGCACCTATGGCATTATTGCTGGCATCTGTGGTTAACTCAAACTTTTTTTCAAAATCAGGTTGATTGAGTATTATTTGTTCTTTTAATTTGTCTTTAATGGTTTTAAAAGCTTTTGTTGCCTCTTTTGTGAATTTTATATTTATTGTTTTTCTTTTATTATTTTCAATTCCTCTTAGGAAGCTAGTTAAAGGCTTTGAAATCATGGCAAAATTCCTGATAAACTTCCTGTAGTATCCTGCCATGCCGAGGAAACTTCTTAGTTGCCTGATTGTTTCTGGTTCAGGATATTCGTCAATAGCCCGAACTTTTTCTGGATCAGTTTTAATACAGTCTTTACATACAACATAACCTAAAAATTTAAGTTCTTGTTCAAAATATTTAGATTTTTCGCTATTTATTGTCATATTCGCTTCACTTAAAGCTTTTATGACTATTTCTATGTGTTTTAAATGTCCTTCTTCTGTTTCAGAAAAAATAATGACATCGTCCATATAAACATGGCAAATTTTCCCTATGTATGGGCGCAATATGTCGTCCATGGTTGATTGAAATATGGCCGGTGCATTTTTTAGGCCGAAAGGCATTCTAACGAATTCGTATTTGCCATTGTTGACTGAAAACGCAGTTTTCTTTATGTCACTTTCTTTCATTCGAATTTGGTGAAAACCACTCTGCAAATCTAACGTTGTAAAGAATTTTCCTTTACCAAGATTTGATAGAATGACAGAGGTTTCCGCCATTGGATATTTTATTGTCTGTGTAAAAGAGTTTAATTTCTTAAAGTCGATTACAAGACGAAATTTCTTTGAACCATTTTCATTTAAGCCCTTTTTGTCTACCACCCATATTGGATTATTGTAGGCACTTCTACTAGCACGGAGTACACCATTTTCTAGAAGATTCTTAATTTCGGCGTTAATGAATTGGTTAGCACTTTGAGGATATGGGTATTGTTTTGCCCATATTGGTTCTTCATGAATCGTAGGTATATTGCATTCAACATTTGTGTTAAATGGCAAATAAATTGGTTTCTTGGTGAATATACCTTGATACCTTTTAAGCAATTCTTTAAGCTTGGTTTTAAACCAATTCTGACAGTGGTTATTTATCTGAAGAGAGTTAAGGAGGGTTTCGTTGAATAGCAGAAGTTCTATGCCCGTGTCATATTCTAAAGTACCTTGTCCTATATTTATAACTCCATTTATTTTCTTTAATGTTTTTATACCCAGTATGGCATCATAGTCCTTCAATTGTGGAAGTTCATAAAATATTTCCTTAACTCCTAATAAATTTATTTCTTGATACTTATCTATAATGGTTGTTCCATGAACACTTTTTACTTGTGAATTAATTTCTAAATTCTTACTCTTAATAATATTATTAGGTTTCACATAGTTATGAGTGGCCCCTGTATCTAATAAAATTTTTAAAACTCGACCTGTCTTTGTGTGTGTTTTTTGAATAATCGGCAGGTCGTATCTTATTCTAAAAAATCATTTTCATTTTCACACAAATTATTAAGACGTGGCGTTTTTATTAACTGATTTTGCCCACTATTTGGTCTTTCTCTCTTGAAGGGATTGTTATTATTCCTAACCACATTATTAAAATTATTATCCCTATATTGGTTCAAAGGAATATGATTTGAAGTTTCTTGCCTATTATTCTGCCCACTATTTGTGTCCATCCGTGATGGATATGTTGGTCTTCTATAATTATTATTGTTCACAAAATTTCTTTGTTGAAAGTTGTTCTGTGGATACTGATATTGTGGTCTTGGTATAACTGGAGGAGGTAACATTCTTAGGGGTATAGCATTTTTTTCGAAAGACAGGGTTCTTGACATTCCGTGTCCGATTAATTCCCTATGCTGAAGTTGATTTAACTCAACTTCCTGTGCTCTCGCCAATGCATTTGGCATATCACTGGGGTTCAAGCTAAAGACAATATTTGATGTAGGTTGGTTTAAACCTAATATAAAAATTCGAAGCGCATTGGCTCGTGCCACATCTATTAAACAATTGGTCTCAACTTTTTGAGGTCCATAAGTCATTATTGTTTTATCAATAATCAGGGTCAAAATTTTACTAACTTGGTCGTAATGCTCTTGTAGGGTTAATTTCCCTTGTCTTAAGGTAGACAATTCATTTTGAAGCATATGAATTGGCCTCTTATCTTCATATGTTACGTCTAATCTTCCAATTATTGCATCAACGTTAAGTGGAGTACCATGACTCGTTAACACATCATTTGCTGAACCAATAATCTTATTCCTAACAATGTTTACTACTGCATAGTACCGACTACCACCTTTACATGGTTCATAAATGTTCATGCAATTTTTAACTGCTACTCTTCAACTAATATAATTAGTGCCGTCAAACGGCGGAAGGGATTTAACTACATCTAATGCCTCACCACCTGAAACAGCAGGATTTATAGTAATATCCTTATATGGCTCAATGGTATCACCAGTCGTTAGGTTACTTAATGTTCTTTCCAGATTTGTTATTTGTGTTGACAAATTTGCTGTAGCTTGTGCTATGGCATCTGCCACAAAATCGGAAATTTGTTGATTCATTCTTTCTAATTTTAAATTCAAATAATTCAAAAAGATGGTATTTTCCTTAATTCTAATTTTCACTCTTAAAGATAATGTATTTTAAGGATATATTTGTTCTTATCTAAGTTTTTTTGTATTTATAATAAATAACTTATAATTCTCACTTTATATGCTGATATTTTATGAGGTTTTTGGGCACTTATGTTCCTACTTCCCTTTATAATTTTAGTCATTAGCTGGCTCGGCTGCGGTAGGTGTTTTATGTCTCCCGACTTAGTGTAACGTTGGATTTTTTTTTTTAAATCTTCCCCACGTTGGCTCTATTTAAGCTTTATTTGGGTACGGCGGCTAGAGGATACTTGTTCTGTTCTCCTCTTTGGATGCACATATCAATGTCACTCGTGTATATTTATATTTTGGAGATTTCTTATGATACTCCACACAAAATTAATTTGTATTTTTATTTTGGAGGTATATTATCTCCACACACAATTAATTTTTTAACACTGATATTTTTTTCACCGTCCCTGCTCGGGCGCCAATAATAAAACGATTCACACGTTTTTTATTAAAAAAAATAAAATATTCTTTTTATTTAATAAATCTTAAACTAACTTATTACTACTAACACGAAATTATAGCAGTCGCGTTGGTGGTTCGAATCAGACTACTCAAAAAATATATCGGAACATTCAATCTTTCTTAAGAGGCGATCGATGTTTGTGTCATTGACAATATATGCTCAGTCTGCATAATGTAGGTATGGCGATATGGCGAAAGGCAAAAGATGGAATGATGAAATCCAATCTGCATCGGATGTTTAGGTTATAGATTAAATTGTGCTGTGTGAGCATTCAATCTTTCTTAAGAGGCGATCGATGTTTGTGTCATTGACAATATATGCTCAGTCTGCATAATGTAGGTATGGCGATATGGCGAAAGGCAAAAGATGGAATGATGAAATCCAATCTGCATCGGATGTTTAGGTTATAGATTAAATTGTGCTGTGTGAGCTTGTGTGGGCAAAAACGTCTGGTGATAACTAGTCGCGAAAATATAAATTTTGAGATACCAGTTAAATATTACAAAGCGAAGGATGGTTATTCTTCAGCTCCTGATTGGATGACACCTATGAAATTCTAGAAATGCTGCGTACGTTTTGTTAAACAACTGGCGATTAACTTTACAATTTGAAACTCATAAGGTGGTTTTTCTACGTATGGATCGCTTATCATCTTCTTACATATATAGGGTCTTTCATTAACTGTTTTCTACCTTTAAATATAAATAAAACAAACAAATTCAACTTTCCTTGCAATATAATTAAATTTATTAAAAGCTTTCTTGAAGACAGAAAATTCGCAGTCTACTTAGGAAACGTAAAATCCTTTTTATGTGACGTACCCTTTAGTGTCCCTCAAGGATCGGTTTTGGGCCCAATTTTATTTAACATTTACTTATCGGACTTTCCTGCTCTCGATCCAAACGTAGGTATCGCTATGTTTGCGGACGATACCGCTATTTTTGCCTCTGACATACTCTTTCAAGATGTTTCAAGGGTTTTGCAAATCGCACTTATACTTATTGAGAACACAAATCCACAAATGGAAGATAAAAATAAACGCTACAAAAACCCAAGCAATGTGGTTTTCACGTCACAGAAAATCTTGTTACCAACCATATGCCAAACTTCGTCTATGCTATGCAGAAATCGAATGGTCCGATAATTGCAAATACCTCGGTGTTATTTTGGATAATAAGTTAACTTTTCAACCTCACATTTCAAATACAGTGAATAAAATCAATTTGACAGTAAGAACTTTATATCCTTTTATTAATAGAAAATCAAACCTTAGCATGCAAAATAAACTAATATTATTTAAAACCATTTTTCAAGTTTGCCAAAATAAAATACTTAAAATGATGCTTGGATTACCATGGTATTACTCAACAAATAGGCTCCATGATAAGGCGAATGCTAATACTATTATGTTCCTTATAAGTAAATTTCGAGAAAGATTTTATTTTAATTACACTTATTCTGAAAACGAACTTGTTCGTCTACTTTCAAATTAATATAATATTATTATACTATTGTAACTTACTGCTTAAATTGTAGATTATGGGAACACAGAATACTAGATTTAAGTATCATATAAGGGTTTTTTTCCAGTAGCATTTTCCCTTAATATAGTAACTGATTTCATATTATCTGCCTTTCATTATATAAACCAAGAATTGAAGTTGTAAAGAAAAGAAAAAAAATATTTCTATATCACTTACCTACAGTGAAATGTAAATCAATTACTTGTATATTACGCTACAAATAAAAAAAAAATAAAGTGTGAGGAAAAGGATATATGCAATCGACACTGCACTTACAAACCCTTTTGTATTCTTAATATGAACACTTTCAAAGAATTGAATAAATAAGTATTATTAATAAGTAATTCTCAAAACGTGGTTAGTTCCGAAAGAAAAATCTTTTTAAAATGAATAATATCGGCGAAAACATCAACCTAAATTTTTACTTGTGCTGTTTTATTTCACGAAAGCCTTTGATACAGTACCTACCTTACGAAATTCGTATTTTTAAACTGAAAAACTACTACTAATGAAAAGTTATAAAAAATCGCTCGCAGCTGCTTACTGCAACCAAAACAATAAGCTGATGATGTCCCACAAGAATCGATTTTAGGTCAGCTATTGTTTACCCTATTCAATAAAGACATTCCCTTGGTTATAAAATGCTGTAAGGCCCAAATGTATGCTGATGATGTGCAGATGAACATACATCGATAGGTATAGTTTTATATCCCACTGATCGAATTAATAAAGACTCTAGCTTGATAGCCTCTAGGTCGAGGAAGAATAAGCTTATATTGAATTCCAATAATTAAAGTCGGGAAACATTAATTAGTCGCTCGAGAATTTGCACTCAAAGCTTACAACAGTTTTTTTTTATATTTCAAATTTCAAAGCCCTAATATGAAATAGTATTAAACAAAAAATGGTCACAACTGGGTCGCACGTACTTGCTCTTATGTGGGTCTAAACTTAAAAAAGTTTCAAAACCATTTATTATATTTAGTAAAACTGAAGAACGCCATCACACGTCTTATTTATTTATTTTCATTATTTTTAATTCTTTTGAAAAAAAAACAAAATTTAGACTTTGGTATGCAGTTTTTTAGAGCTTATTTTTATACAGTTGTTCATAAAATTTAAAATGTTTTTGATTTTATTAGTTTTTAAAATATTGAATTTTCAAAAAAAAAATATCAGTAATTTATTATAAATTTGTTTTCCTTTTCATGTAGAGCACACTGTGCGAGCATTAATATGATAGGGAGGGGGAGGAGAGAAGGTGTCGATTTACATTGGTTTTGAATGTTTGCAAATCAAAATGCAAGGGAAAATATCACCGGGTAAACTATTCCAATTCTTGTTGTTCAGCTAAAAAAGAATCACTATATAATCAATGTTTCAGAGAAATATCTATGTCCTATTAATTTTAACGCTCTATTTTGTGTAGCGGTGTTTGCGAAGCACCTGCCCATAGGTGGGAGTTATATTCGAGTTTTGGGCGTGCCAAGTGCCATTCATGGACACTGGCATTGGGGGTATGTTAAGCTTCAACGACAGAAGACAGCATTGGGTTGTCGAAGCATTAAACTCCACACGATTTGACAATGCTGTATAAATCGGAGTTTAATGAGCTTGACATGCGGTACGGTTGCAATTGTACGTCCGAAGCGAGGGACGTGAATTTTGTAAAGCTGAGGGTAGAGTCATCAGCAAAACAGTTAAGCGAATTAAAAGTAACAGACAGAAGATCATTTATAAAAATGAGGAAAAGAGTTTGAGACAGAACAGAGCCATGGGGCACACCAGCATTTATTTTGTGAGAATCAGACTTGAAACCGTTAAATACAACTTGTACTGCACGTACGAGAATATAGCTTCTTCATTTTTTGTACTTGTTGTCTGTTAAAAGGCATTGGTCAACGTTAAGGCAAATAGAATTAAACTCCGAACTAGATCTAGTAATTGGATTAGTTCTTCTGTAGTTGAGGCTTGAAAAAAACCATAACTGCTTGCGGAAAAGTATATATATGATGTACATACATAAAGGGAAAGCAATTTTCAGCTTCAAGTGATTTTAAATCAATGCTAAGACAATTTTCGTATAAAATTATTCCATCAGAATTTTCGCCACTCACGTCTAGAGAATCTTTTTTGTATTGAATCGATCCGGCTTACACCTTCCCAATACAACTGACATTTAAACATAAGGCATATTCCAAAGAAGATCCTAACAAGAATACTTATATAAATATAAGATTGTTAACGTGTAACATAGGTCTGAAAACTGTCTATAGTTTCGCATTAAAAATCCGAAAAAGTTTGCTGGCTTTTGATACTAGGTAGTCCACATGCACATTAAAGTTTAACTTAGCGCCGAATATAATTCCTAATTCTAAGTTATAATGACTTTCTGCTCCTAGGGGTACATTTACAATGTAATCAGAAAACTCTATTGCGTCCGGTGATCTTGTAAATGTTTAAATGAATAACGATTTTCTAAATGAACGTTAGTTCCTTGTTCTGCTTTAGTCTGTCCATCATGAATATCCCAGGTTTTTCAAATTTAATTTTGAAAACAAAACGTAAACAAATTTTTATAATTAATTAAAACTCATTATGCACACCCTGTACTTACCCTACAGTTGCTTTAAATGCTGGTCGACAAATAAAGAATAAAACTGATATTCTCAAGAACGTTTTAATCCATCTTGCAAAGCCAAAGATTTTGAATACCTTTAAGTAAGCATTTTTCTATGATTACAAAATTATTGCATGTATTTTTATTTTCATATGTTTTTCAATAATTCCACATTTCGGCATCGAAACTGTTCAAGTAATGGTTTCTCTGGTTTGATCCTTTGAAAACATCGTTACAAAGGAATGTATTCAGAAGTGAATAGTCATTGAAGAAAATTCTTTGAAAAAGTGGTCAAGTTTTTTCTTATATATATTATTTTATTTAACAAAAGTTAAACCCACAGGTTTATATAGCTTGGGATCCTTGTTTCTTTTTTGATTCGTCATCAAACCATATCCTTTTTTTTACTCAAAAAATTTAATCTCTTTTGAGTGCTTTTTTCTGTGATGATTGTACACACAACAAGGTCAATAAGTAATTTTTAAACTTTACAAATCAAAAAGAAAATGTATAAGTTGCTGAGTAAGTTATTTAATTTGTTTTTTTTCCGTTTTTCTTTTTTCTTTGGTTTGCTTGTAATGATTTCGTTTTCCTCCCACTTGTGTATTGTTTCCCAATCATGAAATGGTGTTGTTTTTTCTTAAAAGAAATCCTGTCATCCAACTCAGTCATAAACAAGTTTTGTTTCCCTTATTTCAGCACATCCTTTGCAAACTCAAGCATCAAAGAATCTGCAAATTGTTGACAAATGCTGTTCGAGTTTGAAAATAAAAAAAAACACACATACATATATACGTAAAAACCTGGATTGTCGGTAAGAAAGATTATTTCATATTCTTTCAATATAGTCACTTCCTATATAAACAAAGCATATGAAAAAAAAATATTGTTTTATTCTTCTTTATTGGTAACAAAAATTTAGAAAGAAAACTTGTAAAAATTGAAATTTTGTAAATATAGCTTAAATCTATTTTAGGAAATTAAATTAAACAAAAGAAAAAAATTGGAAAACTATTTAAGCGCACAGACAAATCAAATTCTAATACACAAAATAAAAACAGAAGAAAATTTTTACTTTAACGTTGATGTGTGAAGTAAAATAAAATTAATAAATAAAATATTATTAAAAATTGTAAAATTTTGTGTATTAAAAAAAATTTAATACTCATAAAAAAAAATGTTTTCAAAACTCGTTATGCAAAATAAAGAAAAAACCCAGAAAAAAGCTTTCTGAGTGAAATGTTTTCTTAACAGTTATTTAAAAAATATAAAAATAAGTGTTTATACTTACTGCTAAGGACTGTGTAATTAGACTCATCTAACAAACTAATGGTATTAAGAACACAATTGTAAACAAAAATAAAAAACCTTTTATATGTGTACATTTTGTTTTTTTTTTTATTTTCATTAATTGTACATACAAAAGTAAATGTGAATCTTATAGGTAATAGCAAGCAAATTTTCTGATTAAAAATAGATATTAAATGTAAGTCTTTATAAAATGTGTAAAAAGTAAATGTTAAGAAAGAAATTGATAAAAAAAAAATAAGTTATTTTATACAAAAAGGCTGTGTGTACTAAAATGTATATTTAAAATTATATATATTATATAGAAAATAGTTATTATATATGAAGCGAAAGAGAGAAAAAAGGAATATAACTAAATAAATTATATATTGATATACAAAATTAAATTCACGAATGATAAGAAATTAAAACTTTTTATCGAATCTGATTAATAAATTGTGTTTTATTTTAATTAAAAGTGAGGAATTGCAGGAACATCATTTATATTTAGGTGAGCATTGGAAATAAATATGTTTGTAATGAAAGTAAATCATGAGAAAAGGTCGTCTAGTTTTGAACAGGAAATCGAATTTTTCATAACAAAGCAACATAAAAATTCGTTTACGTTGGTAAGTCAAAGTCATTTTTTTTAATAACAGGATTTATACAAAATCAAGTCTTATTAACGCAAGATTATAATATTTTATGTTTTTATTTATTTCATTTTAACTATGTATCTTCAAGGTGCATTGCATGCAATTCAACAATGTTGCCACCATATAAAAAGTTTCAGAGCTAGTGTTCCACTTCACTCCTAGGAGCTAGGTGGCCAGCCTATCTATATCTATCAACATCTGCTTATTGATTTAATCCTTTTCAAAGTCATCGTCTCTCACACACCCGGCCAACAATTCTCCGTAAGACTTACCTTTCGAAAGCGATTCAGAGATCAGAAAACCTTTAAGTAAACATTCAAGTCTCAGATCTGTATATGAGTACTGGTATGACAGTATTGTACCTTGTTCAGCAGGAGCTTAGTTTTTATGGTAAGGTTTTTGGATTTGAGGAGCTTCGACAGACTATTTTTCTATTCATCCTTTATAATATTATCGGCTGCTACCTTTGACCGAATCTTTCAAATTCATGGTCCACTACTGGACTACTACTAACATAGTTTTCGATTCATTAGTATGCAGGAATTAAGGATCCTGGTACAGCTTGTTGATCTCCGCCGATAATGTTGATGACGTCTGCGTAACCCAATATCTGGCTGGTGGCTTGTGGACATGCCAGAGTCACGGATTGTTTTCTCCAATGCCAGTTCTCAGTTGAGTGTCGTGGGGTTGACACACTTTTGAGTAAAATCTAATTACATATATACTGGTGAATCTGAAATTTTGTTTATTCTTGGCTACATTAAATTTATTGAACACTTGAAAAATGCCGTGTTTATGTAATAAGAGAATCGATCGCAGTCAACCTAAAATTTGCTGTAATTCTTGCAATGAATTATTTCATTTAAAATGTGTAGAACTTAAACAAAGTGATGTATCATATATGGAAAAAAATAATGCTCGATACCGTTGCCCTTCTTGTGCAATTCAACACAGGCGAATATCTCTTCGCTCTCCCCCGAATACCCAACTCGCTGCTAATATGAGTCTTAACCATCCCAAACAGCCAGCTTCATCGCAATCAACTCTGCCATCATCATCGGAGCGGATCATATCCAAAACTCAAACACTACCACTGCATACTTCTGTCGATATCAATAACCACACACAAGCTACTTCTGTATTTTGGCCCAAATAAAATACCTTTATACAATACTCTGCTGCCTAACAACAACAACAAGCATAACAATTATCCCACGAACTCCACTGATGCCCCTGTCGTCACGTTGGAGATTTTGTATAAGGATATAATAGCTCTAAGGCAAACGAACAACACCATAAGCAGCGAATTAGCTTCATTAAGAGAAATGAATTCCAACGCTCTTGCACAGATAAGTTTGATGGGTGAAAATGCTGCCCTGTCGCTTAAAGTTAAGAAATTGCAACAAATCACTAACACTTTGCAACAAAAAACTTAAGGCAAGTGCATTGTTATTGTGGGTGTTCCAAATGTTGATAAGCAGAATGCTTTGAGTACTACTGTGAAGATTTTGACAGATGGTCTGAATGAAAATGTTTCTTCAGATGATATTGAATCATGTTTTGTTAAAACTATTCGAACCAAGCCACCAAACAACGAAACGTCGAAGTCTCTGAACATCTTATGTGTTAAATTTAAAAAAAATGGAATGTAAGCGTAAAGTTTTAATCAAAAAGCGAACAGTGCAACTTACATCTGCTCTATGCGGTGATCATCGTGAAAGGCGTCCTATATATAGCTATTAACGAAAGTCTTTCTATGTTTAATAGGATTCTTTACAAAGGAGCCAGACAGGTTAAGATGGAAACAAAATTTATGTTTTTATGGATAAATAAGGGGAAATTTTTATGAAGAAAAAAGAAGGAGATAATATTGCTAAAATTGTATGTTTTGAGGATCTTGATAATTTATCATAAATATTTTATTTTACTATCAATGGTCAATAGCTGTATAGAAGATCCTCATATTAACTTCATAAATGCTCCTATTTGCAATTTTGAAGATTTTTGTAAAAGTGTTTTTCATTGTGATACGCTTAAAAATAATTTCTCTATTATTCAACAAAAGATACAAAGCCTTCGTTCAGTTAGATTCATTTAAAAACAAACCTGATTTAATTTTTCTCACTGAAATTTGGATATTCGACTATGAAAAAGAATTTTATTATTTACCTGGTTATAAATTGTATGCTAATTGCAACAGTTCATATGCTGCTGGTGGTGTTGATGTATTTGTTAATGAAGATTTGAACTGTGAGTATTATTCCATATCTCTTGAGTGTTCTGATTTTTTTAAAATTGCCTGTACAGTAAATTCGAAAAAACTAGTCTTTTGGTGCTTTTACAGATTCCATTTTAGAAGTAAGGATGCTCTTACGCAGGAGTTGTCTTCTCTTCTTCTCGCTGACAATTGTGGTAATTTGTTTATCGTTGGTGACTTGACTTACTAAGTGAATGTAATGATACCAACAACTATAAATCTGTTATGTTTTTCAATGGGTTAGAATCCTTCATTAACAAACCAACTCGAATTTCTGGCTCGTCCAAATCTTGTATTGATCATATCTATGTAAGGATGAACCGATCTAATGAGTTATCTTTGTTTAGTTCCATAGCTGATTTGAAAATATCTGATCATTTTATGACATGTCTCATCTTTGAGGACAACATAAATAAGCCAACACATAAAGATATCCCGTACGTACCTAATGATAAAATCAGTATAAATAGATTGAATGAGTTCCTACTTCTAGAAAATTGGCTTGAAGTGTTTTATGAGGATGATCCCTCTGCAGCCTTTAATGAGTTTCTCCATATTCTAAACTTTTATATTAATATGTGTTCTGAAAGGACATCCAGTAGACATTCCAAACTAAGAAGACTGAAACCATGGATAACGTTTGATCTCGTTAAAAGGATTGAGGAGAAGAATAAACTACGTTTAAAATCCAAAAAACATCCACACAATTTTGAATTAAAAAATACATACGAAAGGCTATGCAAAGAGATAGATATAGAGGTGCGCATATGCAAAGATACATTTTACATAAACAGATTTAATAGAGCTAAAGGTAACTTAAAAAAAGAATGGGCTATTGTTAATGACCTTTTTAACAAAGGTTTATCCTCGTCGTCTCCTACATGTTTAACTTTTAACAATAAAGATATTGAAGGCTCCGAAAATGTTGCCAATACTTTTAATAACTTTTTTACAAGTGTTGCTGCTAAGACTCTAAGAGATGCCGGTCTTATGGCGAATGGTTTAACTGATGAATGCATCTATTTTGAAAATGAGCATGAAAAAATGAGCTTTTTTTATGATCCGATTTCATCCTTCGAACTTCACTAGCAAATTATGGCATTGGACAATTCAAACTCGTCTACCAGCTATAGTTTATCGAATTCTCTTTTGAATAAATTTCTCCCAATATTGCCTTTGTTTTGGCTCATATCTATAATAAAAGCATCTTCAAAGGTGTTTTTCCTGATTGCCTCAAAATGGCAGAGGTCATTCCTATTTTCAAGAAAGGTGATCGAAAAGAGTTGAATAATTGTAGACCCATTTCTTTGCTTTCTGTCTTTTCCAAAATTTTTGAAAAGCTATTAAAAAAAGAATTGTTTGTTTTCTGGAAAAATATTCTTTCTTCAGTAGTAGTTAATACGGCTTCAGGGCTAATAAATCTACTGAGGATGCTCTTCTGAGTTTTTGTTCTGGAGTCTATGACAGTCTAAATAAAAGAAATACTGCTTCTCTTTTCGTATATGTAACAAAAGCATTTGATACTGTTGATCATAATATTCTACTACTAAAGTTAAACAAAATATTGGTATCAGGGGTTTTATGATGCTTCATATCTTGAAGGTAGAAAACAAAGGGTAAGAATTGAAGGTTTTTTTAGTCTATGGCTTGACATAAATACTGGTGTGCCGCAAGGATCTTTCCACTGACACTGGTTTGTTATGCATAAACTTGTCCTCAGTGACAAAACCAAAACTATGACCTTTAACCAACTCAGTCTTCATTTGCCTAGTTTTATCTTTCATAGTTGTGAATGTAATAGCATGTTAATAAGTTCAGGAACGTGCTACTCAAGCCTATGCAGCAATTCTTTTACTATAAATTCATCTTGCTCAACTAAATGCTTTGATATTCAAGTTGTTGAGGAATTCAAATATCTGGGCCTTTTAATTGATAGCAAAATGAGCTGGAATTCTCATTCAAGCATTATTAAAAAATATCTTTTAAAATCTACTTATATGTTCTACCATTTAAGAAAAAATTGTTCTCAAAACCGGTTAAAGATATTTTATTATGGTTTTGTACAATCAAAACTACAGTATGGACTGGCTTGTTGGGGTAATACTTTTAATTGCAACATTCAACCTTTACTTGTTTCCCAAAAACATATTTTGCGTATTATATGGAATAAGAGAAGGCGAGAGCATAGTTATCCACTTTTCTTTGCTTCAGATATACTTCCCATAAAGCATCTTTACTTTTAAAAGGTCTTAAAAGTATTTTTTTTAAGAAATGGTAATTTGATGAATCAAGGCTCATCAACTTATAGCCTTCGTAGTAATGAAAGACGTCTTGCTATCGTTCCTACTTACAATACTCACAAGTTCCTAAGCTTTTTCAATTCAGTAGCACCAAGGCTTTTTAATAAGTTACCTTTTAATATTCGAAATATCCAAAGTTCTTTTTCATTTAACCGAGAAGTCAAGAAGTGGCTATTTAAATTTAATTTTGATCAAGTCAACAATATTCTAAGACTAGTTGTATAGAATCTCAATCTTATAGTCAAACCTTAATTTAACCCCACACACTTTTACCCTTTTGTAATTTACTTAGAATTTTTATATAATTTGTAACCCGGTGCATTCGCTACTAGTTTTCTACTAAAGAATGTACCTAAAACTATTTTTCATTAATATAGCTTCTAAATGAAGAACACTTCTAGCTTTGATTTAGTTACTCTTATCATATTAATTTATTGTACGATTTTTATATACATATGTTATGCAACTTGAATCATTTGTATCATTTGTATATATTAATGAAAAATAAAATAAAAATAATAAATAATAAAAAAAAAAAATAAATAATAAAAATAAAAGAATGAAAGCCATACCACTACTATCAGCTCTCGGAAGTGAAGACTACAAAAAAGAATGAACGATCATAACTACGCCCCGCCCACTTGTTGAAAATGGTTCCTTGCCACGTGAAGGAACTTTGCAGGTCTCAAATATAGTGCAATTATGCGAGAGTCTACAATTGGTCAAATAGTTATTAAAATGTGCCAAGCTATAAATTTTGTTTTGAGAAATTATATACAGGTGCGGTTTCCATAGTTGATTTTCACTTCTTTACTAACATAAATATGTGTTGTCTTTAGATGCGATAAAACAGAGTGAGGAGTGGAAAAAAGTTGCCAAGGATTTTGAACAAAATATGAATATGGCTAATTGTCTTAGGGCTACTGATGGTAAATACGTTGCCATTCGAAAACCCCCTAATTCTTGTACATTATACTACAATTACAACAAATTTTTTAGCATTGTTCTGATGGCTGTGCTCAATGCTAATACACAAAATTCTGGCGCAGCTCTTCATAAACAACTCCTTCATAAATAAGTTTTACTAGGATCGGACTGCGTGTATAAACTACCTTTTGTTTTTGTAGGTGATGGTACAGCCCACAAAATTTGAGCGAGGAGAAATGAATATTCAATAACCGCTTAGGCTGTACTAGGATTTCAGGTATTTGAAAAACCTATGCGTTCAAGTCCTGAAACAGTTACATTGGTGATGAAATCTTCATAACTATAAACACAATTAAAAAACAAGAAAGAATTTCTTTCACGTGTACGTCTACACTGTTCAACACAGGCCAGCTGTTTTGGCATTAAGTGAAACTCAGGTTGGAGCAAATACTGATTTATCAGAATTTGCTCTACATGGGTATAGCTTGGTGCCATTACTCTTTGCTCATCATGGTCTCGTGGTCTATGTTAGGAATGATATTGCTTGCCAGAGCCTTCCCCAATATGGGCAATGTTCCAACACGGACTTTAACTTCTTATGGCTCAAATTCACTGTCCGCAAGCATGTCATTCATTATTGTTTAATTTACAGGAGTCCAAATCTTGACAGTAATTCGACTTGTAACGAGTTTGATGCACTGTCTGATTCCATCTCGAAAATTGTTTCCCTTTGTCCTCGCACTGAAATCGTTATTGCGGGCGATTTCAATGTACACAATTCCAACTGGCTCCGCTATTCTGGTCAGACAACACCCGAAGGAAGGTATGTCGAGCTCTTTGCCGGGTTACATCACCTTACCCAACTGATCGATGTGCCAACGCGTATACCGGATGTTGCTGGGCAAGCAGCCCATACTCTTGACTTGTTTCTTACTTCTCACCCTGATAAATATACCATTAGTGTAACTTCTCCATTTGGCACTTCAGACCATTGTATCATTTCAGCTAATTTCTCATCCCCCACCCATCCAGTTAAAGAAAAACTTCCCACCAGGACCGTTTGGCAATACGAGAAAGCCAACTGGGACGGCCTGAATTTCTTTTTCCGAAACTTTAACTGGTCACTATGCTTCCTCGATAGTGACATTGATGCCAGTGCTGAAATGATCACAAATGTGATTCTTCTAGGGATGCGTGCTTTTATTCCTAACAGAGTAAAAAGCATCAAACCTAAAGAAAAGTCTTGGTTTAATTCTGAGTGTAAAGAAGCTATCAGGCTCAAAGAAGTAAGTTTCCGATTTTACAAAGCCAACCCTACAGAGGAAAATCGGAAAAAGCACAAACAAGGAAGGAACTCATGCAACTCCGTTATAGAAAGAACCAAATTTTTGTATGACCAAAAATTACGGCAAAAAATTCTGCAGTGTCCCAAAGGCAGTAAAAATTTTTGGTCATTTGTAAAAAATATAAAAAACTCCTCGACATCTTCGGTTCCAACGCTCATCGACAGTAACAAACCAATTGTTTACTCTTCAGAGAAGGCAAACTTGCTCGCCGCCCATTTCGCTGCCAGCTCCACGCTGCCTCAAAGCAACGTTGCCCCTCCTGTACTTGAGAATGTAAATTTTTCCATGGGACACATTTTTTTCCGCACTCGTACAGTAGCAAGAGTTCTCAAAGATCTCGATATACACAAATCCGCTGGCCCGGATGGTATACCCCCGATTCTTCTGAAGAGGTGTTCTTCCACACTGGCAAAGCCACTGCGTAAGCTTTTCCATCGCTCCTACTCTTCTGGAATCTTTCCTAGAAGATGGAAAACAGCATTTGTCCAGCCTGTCCCTAAGAGAGGTGACCCATCCTCCCCCTCCTCCTACCGACCCATAGCACTGACATCCCTTCTTTCTAAGGTCATGGAAACACTGATTAACCGTCAGCTTAAGGAATATCTCGAAGATCGTAAGCTTCTCCATGACCGTCAGTATGGCTTCCGCAGCAACCGTTCCACTGGTGATCTGATGGCATATCTCACCGAACAGTGGAACAAATCTTTACATCGCTTTGGTGAAAGTAAGATTATTGCTCTTGATATCTCCAAGGCATTTGATAGAGTTTGGCATGAAGCTCTCTTATCGAAAATGCGTGCTTTTGGGATCGATAATACTCTTGTTCGTTGGATTAGAAGCTATCTTCTGGACCGTTCAATACAAGTTGTATTGGACGGATTCAAGTCTGATTCCCATAAAATAAATGCTGGTGTGCCCCAGGGCTCTGTTCTGTCTCCGACTCTTTTCCTCATTTTTATAAATGATCTTCTGTCTGTTACTTCTAATCCACTTAACTGTTTTGCTGACGACTCTACCCTCAGCTTTTCTTATTCGTTCGATAATTCACGTCCTTCGCCTTCGGACGTACAATTGCAACGGTGCCGTATGTCAAGCTCATTAAACTCCGATTTATACAGCATTGTTAAATGGGGTAATAGAAATCGTGTGGAGTTTAATGCTTCGAAAACTCAATGCTGTCTTCTGTCGTTAAAGCTAAACATTCCCCCAATGCCATTGTCCATGAATGGCACTTACATCGAAGAAACCGAAAAGCTCTCAGTACTCGGTATGTGTGTCAACGACGACCTCCGTTGGAACGACCATATATTTGAGATCGCTAAGAATGCTGCAAAGTGCTTAGGTTTTCTGTATCGGTGTAAGAAGTACTTTTCCCCATCTGATCTGGCTACAATTTATAAAGCGTTTATACGCCCTAAACTCGAGTATAACTCCCACCTCTGGGCAGGTGCTTCGCAAACATCGCTTCACCTGCTTGATAGAATACAAAATCGAGCGTTAAGATTGATAGGTAATAGAACTGCCGCTGAAACAATTGCCCCACTCGAACACCGACGCAATGTTTCATGTCTTTCCTTATTTTATCGTTTCTTTTACAAAAAATGTTCACTCGAAGTAGCCAGTTGCATTCCTCCCCTTAAAAGTTTCTCCCGTAATACTCGTCTCGCAAGGAATGCTCATCAGTTCACCCTTGAGCCTAATTTCGGACGTACCGTGAAATATAGGGATTCTTTTTTTAGCCGAACGACACGAATCTGGAATAGTTTACCCGGCGGGATTTTCCCTTGCCATTTTGATCTGCAAACATTCAAAACCAATGTTAATCGGCACCTCCTATCTCTCCCCTCCCTATCTTCGTAATGCCCGCGCAGTGTGTTCTACATTAAAAGGGAAACACATAATCCCTTGTGCGCGCGTTAATTATAAAAAAAAAAAAAAAAAAAAATATGATTTTGTCATGGTGTACAAGAATATCCAAGAAGGAAATATGTTAAGCGCACATAACAGGGTAAATCTTGCTTCTTTGAAAAAATTTTAAAAACTTCAAAAATTATGAAGCTGCCAAAAAAAATCCGTGAAAAATACTGCGAATATTTTAATACAATTTAAAACAATAATTCGATTGTTTTTATTTGATAGTTCCCATCATTAGAAATAGATAGTTCCCATCACTGCTCTCAATTGACATTTGTGTGATGCTTTTATTGAGTTCGTTCGTTCATCGTGCTGTTCCTTTCCACCTTTAGTTCTTAGGCTGTTTATCAATTGCGTTAAAATGCTGGCTTTATTTTTTGACGTTTGCATCGAAATGGGCACAATTTTAGCTTTTTGCTGTGTCAATTGGACTAAAAAGGTTATTTTTAAATTTTAACCCACGATTCGCCTCTATTTACCACATAAATAGTTAATTTTTCTTAGAGAAACAAAATTTATCTTGGTCAAATTTATTACTTTTTTATACGAAAGACAGCTAAAAAAAAGATAAAAATTAAGTCACATAGGAAGTCCAATTTTTACTTCACTAATAATTTTATTTTTTGAAACAACAATCCCAAACCTCTGTTAAACAATTCCCATCACAGATAATTTATTTATATATATATGAGCACTAAATTGACGGCGAATGACACGAAAAAAATGATGTAAATGAACTTGGAAAGGAGGTCACACTAAGTATTAAAATGGACTAGCACAAGATGGTCCCAAATGTGAAGGATCTTTGTAGCGGAGATGAAGAAGCAGACATCGGTATAGACGTTGTTTGTTCTGATAATACATTTCTTCTTGTTTGCTCTGTAGCTGGTTCCATTTGAATTTCAAAAAATATATCATTTATTTTTTTCTCCACGATAAGTTGGCCTTAAAAATGTTGTGTGTTTCAGATTTCAGTTTGTTTGCCCACGCTTTGGCAATGGTTTATGTTACGTCTTTTCCAGGCTTTTATTTGGTAAGATAGTTGCATGCCACAGACAGCAAATCTTCTTGCTTGTTAGTTTAAGTCTTCTTTTTTAGCGGACGGCTGGCTGCGCGAGTTTTCAAGATCCTAAAAGAAGTAGTGCCCCGTGGCTTAGTGGTTAGTGTGCCAGACTGCTTAGCGAAGAGCCTGGGTCCTGGGTCGAGTCCCGCACTGGTGTTTCACATAACAATATGCAGGACTCATCAGTTTTGTGGCGCACTGATGCGTTGCCCATATTCAGAACAGCTTTGTCATACCGGGGTTTCCTTGCGATTACACTATTCATTCGCTTTGATGATAGTCGTACTAGAGAATTTCGTCAAAGAACTTATAAAGCCGCTCCCATACGCGATATATGGAATTTTTTCAACGAAAATCTTGACAAAAATTACGAACCGCATGAAGCAATCACCATAGATGAACAACTATTTCCATAACGCGGGCGTACGAAATTTACAATTCATTCCATCAAAACCAGCCAAATATTGAATTGTAGGTTGCACTGCACCAGTGCACCCATGTCAACAACATTCTAAAGTAGCATATACCTGCCTTTCTTGTATTCCGGAGAACCCATTAGAGAGCTTGTATTGTATTTTATAAATGAAACTAATTGTAATCTTTTTTCATTCCTTCTTATAAACATACTTTGAATAATACACAAATGTTTTCAATAAACCGAAAAAAAACAATAACATGATTTATTTATTCAAATTGAACAATTTTATGACTTTTTTCAGTTTAGTAGGTAGCTGTAGCGATTAAGGAAGGTAAGAAATGGAAAATATACGACGCACACTTGAAAAATGAGTTTGAATACACCACTAATTTGCACCAAATTCCATACAAATGCATGTAAAACAACAAGGGTCTGCATAGACCTAGGGGGTCGGTCTGAAGGGTATCGGAATGGGTGTTAGTACGAGGGTTAAATTCATCTAAAATAAGTTAGACAATGTACTCATCAACACTTTGATATTACTGTCAGTATGCAGCAATTTTGTTGGGTTTAAATGAACATTTTATCGAGGTGCCCCTAATCCCCCTACCGTTATCGTAAGTCTTAAAAATGAAATTTCAAAAACCTCTCTGAGGAATGAAAAAGAACCACACATACCGAATTTGAAAGTAATCATATTTTAGCCGTTTAGGCTATAGATCGTTGTACAGGCAGATAGACAGAAATTTTGTATCACTAACTTACTAATTTCGTAATATTATTAGTCCAGGCAAACTAAGCCTGAAAACAATAAATAAACCAAAAAATCCATGTAGTTCCAATTTTTGCTGGAATGTATAGGGATGGGTCCCCTCTACCCGCAATAAAAAATACCCGTGGGGGGGGGTGATTTAAAAGGACCTTCCCACGGTTGCCACTGCATTTTTAATCACAAAGTTGTTAAGCGATAAGATGTAGAAAATCTAATTTCCTACAAAAAATTATGCAAAAGTGTGAATTTATCTGTAAGATTTCAAAAGATACAGCGAATTGAAATGTTACGATAAATGTCAATACTTAGTCATAATATAACAAATCTTATATTTCGCAATAATTCCAATTGATATTTTCAAAAATGGTCTAAATAAGTTGTAGAGCATTCAATTCTGCGTCAAATAAGACCATAAATCTATGTTTTGGGATACCCACCACTAAACAACATAATGTAAGAGTTTGACAAATTTTCGACATCTTTAATTTTTTCTCAAATAGCATTGTATATAAACTCTTTATCATAATAGTAGTTCATATAAAGTTGTAAAACTGAAGTCTGCGTCCTTGAAAATAAAAGCTAGATAGAAAGCGCGCCGTTAGTGGCGACTCCGGTGCCGATAGCACCAACGGCTGAGGAGCTATTAGCAATAAAATGGGAGATATTTAGGGCGAACCAAGAACCTTCCACGTCCAATCATTTCACTCCTGGAGGTGCAATCATTAATTTTTCGCACCTTATTTATGGTATAGAAAAGGCTAGTATATGTAGCTGGATTCAAAACTTTTCTGACAGTGCAAGAATTACTAACGTAGGATGTCAAAATTCTGAGATATAGGCGCGAAAGGCTTAAGTGAAACGTTTATTTTCTGGCACCTGACCCTTCAATCAACTCCTGGAGGCACAGTTATTTTATTAAAAAAAATTCTGATGTATGAATCAGGTAGCTAGACTCAATACCTATAGGAAAATCTAAAACATATTCAGCTAAAATATCTACAAAACGAGATATAACCATCAGAAGGCTTAAGTGAAAAATTTGTTTTCCAAAACGCGACCCTTCAATCCGCTCCTGAAGGCGCAGTATTTTTTCAAGTTATTTGTCATATGGGGGCTCACAGCTGTACCGAACCAAGTCATAAAAAAATATTCGAAAACTGCGGTTAAATTATTTGCAAATTTACACTCTATGCAGTTCTGTAATGAACTAAGTCATACAATGTTTCGTTACTAAGTTAACTGTAAAATAAAAGGCACGACTGGGTCGCACGTACTTGCTCTTATGTGCTAATCCTTTTTAAGTGCAGGCGTCTTTTTGACAAAGATTTTATTTTAATATTTTTTGTATGACGTGCAACTTCCTTAGAATCGTTTTGGGGTGAAGCTCGAACGAACATGCGTCACGACAAAGGGATAAACACATAAATATATAGGATTGTTAGCTTTTGCAGTTTTTTAGTGTAGTATTATCTTTCCACTTGCTGCTTACTGTTTATAATATAATTTGCTAATAGAAAGATACAAAGGACTTTTTTCAGTTAAATTTTCATTTTGGTATGGAAAAATTTGAACAACTGGCATAAAGATTCGTCGGAATCAGCAGTATGGCAATAATGCTAGGTAAAGGGACCTTTATACGTCCCAATATGGGACCAATGGAATTTATAAAGGATTTAGGTACCTATAATAAGGTTGGAAGGAAGGTAGGTACTAAAATTAAGATACGCGTTCCAACTACTGTTAAGCGAGTAGGTATAGAGACAATATTAAAAGTTAACACAGTGGTTTTGTTTGTTTATAGGAAGGTGTAAACTTTTGTTTTCTCGATTGAAATTTTTGCATTCATTAGTAATCGAATATTTTTTTTTTATTAGTTAGTTGTTTTTGTGTGTTTATCAAAGGCTTCCTTATTTATTCTGTGCTTTTATGATGATGAAAAATACTTTAAAATACGTAAGTATGTATGTAATGTAGGTTGTCACTTTCTTTTATTTGACTAATGGCTTGGCTAGGGCTTAGCCGAGCAATATGAAATAAAATGTTGGGGAAAAAAATTTATGAATTCAAAAAAACACTACTCATAACGTTTTTTGGAAAAAATGTTGTAAGCCATCTTATTTCTTTTGCTGTTTTCTATTTTATGAATTTTTCATTTCAAAATCGTTCGACCAGTTTTTTCAAAAAAATGTTTTTTTTGAAAAACTTTTCGAAAACATATTTTAAAATTTTTTTTAGTATGTCAATTTTAAGAAATCTATAGTTTATACTAGGAGAAAAATTTAAAAAAAAATCTATAGATCCGTTTTCAAAATATTCAAAAAACAAAATATTTTTTTAAACAAATTATTAAAATTTAAAAAAAAATGTTTTTGAAAATTTTGATAAGCAATATTATTTAAATCATAAAACACTACATATTTTGAAAATTTCATCAAAATCCGTGAATTAGTTAACGAGAAAGTCTGATTTTACAAAACCGGTCATATGGGAGGTACCGTTATAAAACTTTTTCTGAAAAATCCATTAAAATTAAAAGATAGATTTTGCACAGAAAACATCATTCTGAAAGTTTAATCAAAATCGTAGGAGCCATTTTCGAGAAAAATAAGTTTTTTAATAAAAGTTATATGGCAGGTACCGTTAGTTTTGGAGCTAGAATGCCAATTCCAAAAACAGTCAGGTAGAGCACTCTAAAAATACTATATACCAAGTTTGAATCAAATCGGCCTAACCGTTTAGGCTGTAGATATCGATACGGACAGACAGACAGACAGACAGACAGACAGACAGACAGACAGACGGACGGAATTTCCGGACCCATTTTTTTTTGACTTCTCTATCATCGTAATATCATGTTTGATTGTTAGAATTTTTTTTTTTTTTTACGAATGCATAACTTGCCTTATAGTCCCTATAATCGCAAGTAAAAATCAAGTCAAGCACTCACATTTTAAATTTCTTTCAAAGCTAAAACGAACTAAGTCAGTGGTATACGGATTTTTTGTTTGGTCATAACTTTTCATGGCTCAAAATCAAGTGGCTTTGATTTCAGCGCAATTCACTTTTGGACTTTTTGAAATGTGTTCCACCTGTATACCACAATTTTGACAAAAACTCGCCAGCTAAACAAGAGTTAACAACGAGACAGCATCAAGACCAGTCCCAAATTGATGAATAAAATTAAATACAATACAATATAATAGTTCACATTAAGTTTTTCGCAAAAACTTTATATATGTTGAACTGAACAAAACGAAAGTTGCGTCTTGACAAAGGTACTCCCTGATGAGTCCAAGTGAGTAACCTAGACGAAACGCCAATTTTTGGTGGACTTAAAGGCCGTAAAAAGCTTTTTTGAATCAATAATTCAACAAATTCCAAAATTAGTGCTGAGTCTTCTACTTAGTTGTTTTTTTAATTTTATTTTCTTACAACGTAGTAAATAGAGTTTGTATTAAAACCTTCAATTATAGGTTTAATTATTATTTCAATTATTTATGTTTACGAATAATAAACATTGCCTATAATCGTCAGCAAAAAAGGCTTTTAGGAGTTAAATAAGAAGTGAAATTCAGAATTTAAAGAAAGTCCAGAAGTCATCTGGTATCCGACAAGAAAGTATCACCGGCCCATTATTTTTCGCAATATATTCACCAGGTATTACCTCAAAAAGAAAAACAACATGATATCTATATTTGCTTATGGTATGGTTATACTTGGATCATCTGGGCCAATCAAAGGAGTTACACAGCTACAGCTGCAGAAAACGTTTAATAAAATTACAAATTAGGGAAAGAAATGGCGCATCATTCCAAATAATACACAACAACAACACAATAGATGTATTCCCTACTTCCCAAAACCTAGAATTTCTACGAATTTACATTTTTTTAGCAAAATCCTGTTCGTTTATACTTAAATTGGGTAGTTTTAGGCAGAATAACAAACGAATAACAGAGTAGTTTAAAAAATCGCGCATTTTTGAACTATTCTGTTAGTCGCTTTTCGCTGATGATTTTCAAAACAAACCTCACCTTGCCTAGCTATTGTGGTTTTTGAAAAAAAATGAGATGTGTCGATATGCTTCCGAAAGAAGCTACATTTGAAGGGGGTATAGAATGCCTCCCTATTCCAATCTTACTTTTTAAACGGCGCATCTGTCCCAATTTGGATTTATTTCAGAACCACTTCGTTATTTTAAAATAACGTCAAATTTCGAAATTCGGCGTTGTTTCACTTTGTTAATTCGAAATAACGCCGAATTTTGGAATTTGGCGTTATTTTACGGCACCCAATTTTCGCTTTTGAAAATTTCACTGTCGGCCCATTTTAGTAAACGAACACAACTAAAATTAACTTCACTTACAGTAATGTTTGTTTATTATTTCCGTACAAAATTCCGTATGGAATGGGTCACTCGTCATGCTAAGCTAAATAAATGGAAAACTCACGTTAAACAGAAACGAGAAGAACTCCATTTTATATTAAGGGTGTTGAACTGGCTTATTGAAAAAATATTTTAATGTAATGTATACAAAATTGCTTATCAACAACACCAAGCAAATGATTAAACTGTATGTAAACTTGGTATTATACCACTTTGCTTTGATAGTGGGAAGCATTTATAATTATATAAAAACAAAAGATCTCAAAGCCATTGTGATTCTTAAAATTTTGATATTATTTTAAAAAGTTTTCTTTTTTTAAATCTTAATCGAAAATAATTTAAGACGAAATTACGCGGTTTACCTACATGGTTCTTGAAAAATAATTTTATTTAAAATTGGGTAACTTGTTAATATTAAAAATTTGTGTTTAATTAAGGGTCGTATTGCAGATAAAGTTATTCTAATTCCTTGAGTTCGAAAAGAATTAGATTTCTTTTCTAAATAAAGTTTTAAAAAATCGCATTAGCAGTTCAGGCTTATGCTCAAGTTATAGACAGGCAAACATTGTTTGTAAAAAACTAAGGCTTTTTTATAATTATGATGTAATGTTCGATTGTTTTTTTTTTTTAATCCTGCGTGAATAAATACTTGTTCTGAAGTACCTACCTACTACAGTCCTACATACTACTCTTAAATCACAAGTAAAAAATAAATCCACAAAAGTTGTGCTTCCGTGAGCGTTTTTATTCCACCACCATCATTGCAAGATGGCTCAAAATATTTCAGTAAAATTTGGTGCTCGGAAATTTTTTAACAATAATTTAATACTAAATTGTTTATTTAGGAAAGAATAATTTTCACTTATGGGCATTAATTCTTTAGAAAATGATTCTAAACTGTTATCCAGATGAAGTACATACGGCCAACTTGTTTAAAAAAACCCTTAATACAAAACCACTTGATTAATTTTTGAAAAACTGAGCAGTCAATGCAAACGGAAACAGAAAGTCATGCTCCTTAAACTCACAAACAGGTTGAAACTTTCGCATTTGATCATAGCTAAACGTACCGTGTATCCCATAAATTGCATTCAAAATGTCAACATATGTATTTTTTTTTCAAATATTTATTACAGCTATTTAGAGATGTTTTATACGGGTTGACTTTTTTGTAAGACCACACCTTCTTGAGATGTTAAAAAATACCCAACCATAACGAGTGCGAGGAACATCCTGGATCGTATCATAAAACAAGAGGTGCTGTTTATGTTCTTCTGCTCGGCGACATTTGTCTTTTGTCTCTGCAGATATATTCCTTTATTTCGCGTGAAAAATAAATTATCGTAAACTCCCTGGAGGCGGAGGGAGTTGCAAATGAAAGACAAAAAAAATTACCCGCACTGGAATCGGAATACTTCTCTTCACTTTGTACCTTTGCTGCCAGCAAAATCATTCCAAGGACACTCGTCATCCTCTAAAGGATATCTTTTGTCTTCGTGCCTCGTCACCAAATCGCAGACGAAGATTTCCCAGGAAATTTGAATCTAGTGAATTATTTCTAACTCCCCATGACTACTACCAAGACCACCTCCTGCATCTGCAAACCTAACCTTCAGATACAAGATGTACATTCGCGCGCGCTGCTGCTCCAGATTGCGGACCAGAAAGTATTTCAATTTCATGGTTTGTTTCTTTTTGTTAAATTCTGCTCGTTGTCATTTTGATTGAGGAAACGTTCTGTTCATAATTTTCCTGTTCCCCTCTTCAAGCTTTGCGTCCTGACGCGACGTATTCGTCTTCAGGAAGACACGATAAGGATGACGGCGTGGATGGAGATGAAAATTACAACTTGTCCCCCTGTGATGGTGATGATGATGGTGTTGTTCCTTGTTTCTGTTGCTTCCTTAAGGAAAATTGATGGCCAACTTGGAATATTAAATATTTCTTTATTTTTGTTTCCAACGTGTTTTTCCTCTTGGCCTTATTATAGGCTTTGTCATCTCGAGTTCTGGCCATTGCTGTGCGTATACGCAAAACAGATTCTTTTTCCTTATCTTAGCATACCTAAGTAGGTAATGAAGTATATCTGTGCTGATGAATACACCAAGGACATCATAGCTAAGTGTGAGATATAGAAGGAACAAAATAATTCAATTTTGCCTTAATTTTTTTAGAAGAAGAAAATTATAAACTTTTGGAAGTCAAGCTAAGAGGTTTTGAAGGTTAAATTGGCGAGGGAGGTATGAATGATATGAAATGTTGTTGCTGGTATGGGGCCAATAAAATAAGTGAGCGCTTAGTTAGACGGTGGACGACAGCAACTTGGAGACATTTCGAAGCTAAATAAATTAAGTGGGTTTTCGAGAATTTGTGGTTATTCGAAAGAGGCATTATAGAACACGCCGTTGTCATTTTTTTTAAGATTTTCATTTGAATTATGAATGGAATTTGGTTGGTATGTCTTTTGTATTAAGGTAAGTGGAGTGACAAAGTTTTAATAGAAAAACATGGACATTGAAGCTCGGATTCTGGTGCTTTAAATCTTTTCCAATAAGAACGGTCACATAATAACCTTTTATGAATTCTGAGAATATCTACAGTTGAAAACATTTTATGCGGTGAATTGAAGTGGGCAGGCCTTTTGTATGAATAAGAATTTGATATTCCATATAACACCCTACGTTCGTAATTTTTTTTAGAAGAGAGTCCATAAACGATGTAAGGCAAGAATTAGGTTAGGTTAGATGGTGGTCAGGAAAACACTTGACTTAGGCGTCTGTTATAGCGACCAGTAAAAATCCATCAGTAAAAGTTGAAACTGCTGAAAAGTGGTCTTTTTTTACATACGGGTAGTTTTAGCAATTAGTAAAGTTAAATTTTGTATCGCTTTTATTAAATTATTTAAATCTTGCCTTATTTTTATTATTGTCATTATATCACAATAAATTATGTGTTTGTTAAGGTAGTTTTTATAAAATTGATTGTCAAAAATTTTACCTTATCACTAGCTTATAAGAAATATTTTCTTAATGTGTAATCATACACTGAAATAAAAAAATAAAAATCAAATGCCAACCACACCAGCCATAACCTCAAATTTGTTTTAATGATGCAAAGTGCTTCTGTAAATTTTTTTTACTAATGATAGGAACAGTAAATAAAGAACATTTTCACTGATGCATTTTACTGATCGATATAACTGGCGCCTTTCTTAAGTTATTTATTTTATTTTATATATTAAATGCTTACACATTAAGACCTAAATAATCTTTTAGCTAGTGAAGCTTTGATTTGTAAAAAAAAGTGAACTACAGACTAAAAAGTGTATAAATTACATTTACATGATTCTATTAACATTACTTTAACTTTAAGAACAAAAGAAAGGCAATGATGACAAGTATAAAATTACTAAACAAACTACATACATCCCGTGTTAAGTTACATAATAAAGAACAAATTTTCAATTATAAAGAAATAAATTATTTAACGCGTACAAAAAGATCTTAGTTCCGTTCTGAAACGTCCAGTGCCGCCCAATCCCCTTATATACCTTGGTAATGAATTCCAAAGACAAATGGAGCTTATAAAGAACTGTCGCTCTGATGTTAAGGATGTAAATAGTGGGATAATGAGTGTGTGAGATCTACAGGAGGAGCCAAATCGCAACTTATCAAACAAAAAGCTTGGTTCATGAGTTTCAATTATTTTGGATAGTAAGATCAGTGCTCTAAAGGCAAGAAGATTATCAAATGTCATATTAAAAAGCAGTTTTGAATGACTAGAAATATGATCATAGCGTCTGATATTGAACACATATCGCACGGTGTTATTAAAAGCTACATTCAGTTTTCTCTTGCTTACTGCATCGCAATTTCTAAAAACTTCGGCACCATAAGTGAGAATTGGGATAGTTAGGGTTTAAGCTAACAACAAACGTGTTTTTAGGTGTATAGTTTTTTGACATCCAAAGTTTGCGGAGTGTACCATAAACTTCCCAATTATTGCGTTAATGTGATCATTCCGAGTTAATTTCCTGTTAAATATTATCTAAACTAAAAAACAACAAAGCTGCTGGACCCGACGGATTACCCGCCGAACTTTTTAAAGCGGCCGGAGATGACCTGGTGGAGTGCATACACCAACTCATCTCTAAAGTTTGGTCAGAAGAAAGTATGCCTGATGAATGGAACCTCAGCATCGTTTGCCCGATTCACAAGAAAGGAGACCCTCTAAACTGCGCCAACTATAGAGGAATAAGTCTCCTGAATATCGCCTACAAGATCCTCTCTGCCGTATTATGTGAACGCCTGAAACCTTTCGTCAGCAACCTGATTGGCCCCTATCAGTGTGGTTTCAGACCAGGAAAGTCCACAATCGATCAAATGTTCACGCTACGGCAGATCCTGGAAACCACCCAAGAATTCCAAATCGATACCCACCACCTCTTTATCGATTTTAAGGCCGCGTACGATAGCATTTATAGAGACGAGCTATACAGAGCCATGTCAGGTTTTGGCATTCCCACAAAACTCGTCCGACTGTGCAGGATGACGATGGAGAACTCTCGCTGCTCCGTCAAGGTTGGTTCCGACCTCACAGAAGCTTTTGACGTCAAAAAAGGATTCCGACAAGGTGATGCGCTATCGTGCGATTTCTTCAACTTAATACTTGAAAAAATTATAAGAAACTCGCAAGTCAATTGTAGTGGGACAATTTTTTTCAAGTCTGTGCAATTGCTAGCATACGCTGACGACATAGACATCATTGGCAGAACTCGGCGAGCTGTCACTGGAACGTTTGCTAGCATTGAAGCTGAAGCGGCTAAGATGGGACTAGCAGTCAATGAGGCCAAAACGAAGTACCTGCTGTCTACAAAAAGGGACACACAACACCGGCGGATTGGACAAAACATCACAATAGACAGGTACAACTTTGAGGTAGTTAGGGACTTTGTGTACCTCGGATCCGCTATAACATCTGACAACAACATCTCGTCAGAAATAAAGCGAAGAATTACTCTTGCCAATCGCTGTTTCTATGGGCTAGGAAGGCAATTGAGTAGCAAAGCCCTCTCTCGAAAGACAAAGGAGACTCTTTATAAGACCCTAATCATCCCAGTCCTGCTCTATGGCGCCGAGGCATGGACTCTATCTAAAGCGGATGAAGATATCCTTAGTCGTTTCGAGCGTAAGATTCTTCGGAAGATTTTTGGCCCTATCTGCGTTAACGGGCTTTGGAGGAGAAGGTTCAACCAAGAACTATACGAGCTGTACAGCGACATTGACCTGGTCAAAAAAATACGCATATCACGTTTAAGGTGGCTAGGTCATGTAGAGCGAATGGACAACAATGCTCCGGCTCGCAGGATCTTCGATTCCATCCCAGAGGGTAGACGCAGTCAAGGAAGACCTTGCCTTAGGTGGCGCGCTCAAGTGGAGGACGACCTCAACCAAATTGGAGTGCAAAACTGGAGGCAGCTAGCCAAAGACCGAGTTGGCTGGAGAGGCATGTTGGTTGAGGCCCAGGTTCGTCCCGAACTGTAGCGCCACCTAAGTAAGTAAGTAAGTAAATATTATCCCTAGGTTTTTTGCTTTTTCCGCGTAATTTACATATTTTCGAGCCCTGTATACATATATCTGGAAAATATGAAAGGTCAAGCAGTCGCCTACTTAATTAGCAGACACTTTGTTTTTAATGGATTCAACAATAATCCATTCTTTTCAGACCACAAAGCTATACTGTGCAGATCTGCATTAATTGCATGTGCACAGTCTTCAATCATACCTAGAGTACAGCTTTAATAAAGTTGAACATCGTAAGCATACATATGAATCGATGATAGCACAATAGAGGGCAGTTCATTAACATACAAAGAAAATAAAATTGGGCCCAAAATTGAGTCTTGGGGTACACCTCTATCGTTTCATAAAAATTCAGACAAACGATGTCCAATTGAAACGGTTTGCTTTCTACAACTTAGATATGATGATATTAAGTTAACTGCTGAACTCGAAAAGCTAAATTGAGTAGACAGTTTATTACACAATAATGTATAATATACCGTGTCAAAGGCTTTCGCGAAGTCCAACAGAACCAAAAAAGTAACTTCATCTTTGTCCATTGATTGACTGATGTCGTCTGCAACTTTAATAGTTGTCGATATGCAGCTGTGAAGTTTTCGAAAACCTGATTGTAGCGGTGATAGTAAAAGATTAGCATGGATGTATCAATTAATTTGTCTCTGTAATATTTTTTCAAAAAATTTAGATATAAATGGAAGAATAGAAACCGGCCTGTAATCATTGTTATTTTGTTTTTTTATCGGTAAGATTTTAGCAACTTTCCATTGGGAAGTATACTCATTTGTTGTTATTATGTAATTAAATATATGTAGTAAGTATGGAAGTATAGCTGGCAAAATAATTTTAATAAACTTTGGATGAACTTCATTAAAACCTACAGCATTAGATTTGACAGATTATAGACATGAAACTAGTTCGACATCATCAATTCACACAAAATCAAACAGCGGCCTAGTTGAATTAGGACTAACATATGATTCACCATTATAAACAGAAGCCGGAATCGTGGAAGCTATAAGTCTTTGATTAAGTTGATTTAGATCGAGGTTTTCATCAGGCATAACATTTTGTTTTCCTACCCCAATATCACTTATTTTTTTCCAATTTTTTCGGCCTTGAAGAGATGGATTAAGCTTATTGCTGTAATATTTTCTATGTTTGATATATTTAATTCTAGTTGGGACGTGACCATTGAAAAGTAGCTCTATGTTTTTGGTAAGGAAATCAATCTTAAGGCTTGATGAAAACATATACAGGACCTGATCCCACTCGATGCTACGAACATCTGCTTCGGGATAAATAAAATAAAATTGAGAAGGTTAATTTGATAAATTTACCAGCCAGAAAAAAAACACGTCTATTATGTAGTTCGACACATCGATAAAAATCATATCAGGCTCTTTGTGAGAAGTCTCACATTTGTTAAAGCTGTTGAAACTTTTGGTATTATTTTTCTTGGCTAGTATTTGAATCTTAGTTATGGATATAAGATTGATTACCTTGTCTAGGACTGGCCACCAAACCACGCATGTGTACGTCACAATTGGCTTGATGACGGATGTGTGTTTTCAGTTTTATCAAAAAATCTCAAAAAATAGGAGGCCATTTAAGTTTTTCTTTATTTTTCTTTGATATTTTCTTTCCAATTAAGTTCACCATCTATTACTTTTTAAAACGATGTCATCAGGTAAGCCCGACACTGGTTGCGATTAGTTTAACTAGTATCCTTATATTAAATTAGATTAGGTTGTTAAACGAGGTGGTCTAAATATATCCCAAATCCGGCAGCCTCATTGAGCCTATTGTGATATCTTCTTGTTAAGAGCTCATCCATGATATTGCATTTACTGGACATTGCTGCTAACGCATTGGGTGAGCTGGCAGCTATATCTGCTGCTTCAAGGTAGAATTTACATAAATATCATTATTTACGACGTGTTCTTATGAGACAGTAAAACTCACATAGGATGTGTTTCGCTGTTTATTCGTCTTCATTGCACATTCTACAGGTGCTATCTTGTGGATGTTTCCATGGTCATCAGGATTTTTTTCACTTTACGGTGTCCAGTGAGGAAGCCTGTGACCAGTCTTATCTGCAGGAGTTGATTTGTTCTTTTTTGGGAAGGGTATAGAATTAACTGTTCAGACTTTCTGTTGCTTTCATTTTAACTCCGGTAATGGCTTGTTTGGCTCAGAAGCCATGTATTCATTTTGTGTTTAATGGTGGTGATTGGCAGACCACAGAATGGACCAGGCTTCATAAATTTAGTTTCAGATCCTTTTCTGGCTAGTTCGTATGCTTTCTCATGTATTCATGTCCACAATTTCCAGGCACCCAAATGAAATGAACTCTGTTTGAGGTAGCTAGTTCTAGTAGACATTGAAGTTGAAGTCAATCCCATACGAGCTTTGACGTAATTTCAAAGGATTTTAATGCAAGCAATGCTGCATTGCTGTCGGATAGAATATAAATTTTCTCGAGCTTTTTGAGTCAATGCCAGCAAATATGAATATATCTAAGCAAGATCCGTATACTCCAGCACCAACTTCTTGATTTGTTTTGGTACCATACATGAGGATTGTTACCAAAACTTTGTTTATTCTGTTCCCAGTTTTGGCGATCTGGAAATGTGCTTGAAGTAAAATCTTGGTAGACATTAATCTGTCCATTGAATTCCAAGTAGTAATTTTTTTTTGAATTCTTAATATTATCACTGTGAACGTTCTTGGAATTGAATTCATCTTCTGTGATGAGCAAGTAGGCAGAGAGAAGAAAATAGTTCTTACGAATTTATGTTGAGTGGGAAATGGTGAGGGTGGAAGCTCTACAAAAAAAAAAAAACCTGCACGGTTTTGCCGTAAGACGTAAGGGAAAAAGTTTTTTTTTTATAAAAAACCTTTATTTTAAGAAAATACGTTGCACGACTGGATCGCACGTACTTGCTCTTATGTGCAGTCATATCGACGAATAAAATTTGATAAATATAAGAAGAATTTTTTTTATTTGATTTTTGTGACTCTTGCTTGTTTGAAAAAAGTACGTAAAAGAGTTTTCAGCGGAGAAATTTAAACGCATCTATAAAAAATGTAAAATAGTGTGATTTTTTTCAAAATTATAGGAACGGTTTTTAAGTAAAACGATTTTTATTTAACAACTTTTTTCAAAAATCAAAAAAAAATATTTTAAGGATGCAAACATAAGCACAAGAATAACTAACAATTGAAAATAAAATTAAAAAAAAATGTACTAACGCAATTTCAAAATATCGATTTTTCAAAAAAAAAATAAAAAATATATTTAAAATATAAATTTTTTTTCCAAAACTTTAACTGCTTACATCTTCCTGAATATTAATTTTGGTTGTAATCGGTTAACCACTTCTCAAGAAAGTCGAAGAAAAAAAACCGTACTATGGAGAGTACCGTTTTTAGCCCACCATCTTAAATTTGAAATTGCTATTATAGGTACTATAATGCAAGTTATGCATTCGTGAAAAAAATGAGAAAACAATCAAACATGACATTATGTGATGATAGAGAAACATATTTGAGTTCCTGGCAAAATTCAGTCCGTTTGTCTGTCTGTCTGGCAGTACGGATGTGTTTTGGACTTTAGCCTAAACGGTTGGGCCAATCGTCTTCAAATATAGAACTTAAGGTTATTTTGACATTCTACAAAAGAGTTTTTTTTAATTTTTTTAGCTCAAAAATTAACGTTATGTAAAAGCTTATTTGTCTCCAAAACGGCTCCAAGAATTTTTATGAAAAAAATCAGTGTTTTACTGTGGGTAAGCCTTATATTCTGGTGAAAAAAAATATAATATGGTGGGCTAAAAATGGTACCTCCCATAGGACTTCTAACTTTTCGAATACTGGTGATCCGATTCCAATAAAAATTAATATTCAAGAAGATGTTAGGAGCCTAAGTAATTTCGCATTAATATTTTTTCGAATTTTTTTTTTCATATTTTTAATATTTTTTTTTTTTTTTTGAAAAATCAATATTTTGAAAACGTGTAGGTGAATTTTTTTTAATGTATGTTATTCTTCTGCTTAAGTTTGTATTCTTGATTTTTTTATTGAAATTTTATTTTATTTAAAAAACGATTTAAAAAAAAATAAATATTTTTTTTTAACATTTCTTAAAGAAATAAAATGGCGTTGAACAATCAAAAGTCACAATAATCGAATAAATGTTTAAATGTTCACTTTAATTTTCTTAAATTTTATTTAACAATGTGACTTCACATATGAGCAAGTACGTGCGATACAGTCGTGCAATTTAGTTTTTCACCAAAACATATACCACACCTACAGAAGTACACTGATTTTTTTTCATAAAACTTCTTTAAACCGTTTTTGAGAAAAATAAGATTATACTTAAGGGTTATATGATAATATTTGAGCTAAAAAAAAAATTAAAAAAACTCCTCTGTAGAATGTCAAAATAACCTTATGTACTAAATTTGATGATGATTGGGCAAACCATTTAGGATGTAGTCTAAAATTCATACGAACATACAGACGGACAGGGCAATTTTGGCTTTTTGATTGCTCGGTTGCTATTGGTTTTGCAAAAAAACTTTTTGGAACAAACTTGTACGAAATTTGATTTGTTGCAAGTTAGCATATATAGTCATTTTGCGTTAAAATGCACCAGAAAAGAGTTATAAGCTAGATTGAAAAAGTCTCGATTTTCAGTAATTTTTACCTGATTGTGAAGGGGCGGAGGGTTGTGAAAATGTGTACCGCTTAGAAGTGTTCGTAAGCAGTATTTTGTTAATTAAGTACTCTACCAAAGATGAACGCTGAACAAATAAGTTTTTTGCTTTTTTTGCCGAGAAAGAGCTGTCCTGGTATTTGGTTGTAAGCGGTGCCTTTTTCGTGATGTTCTCCTCTAATTTGAAGCCCACACAGTGTTTTCATCGACGAACAAATAAGACATTAAAAAATGTCGCGGGCTCCCGGATTTATAACTAGCAGAGGGGAGAGTACTCCTCCTTGCGGGCATCCTTTTGTTGCTTATACGCTTAGTTTGTTGCTTCCTAGTGACGATTTAATTATTTTGTCTTCTAGCATGTATTTATCCATTTACATGTAGTATTATCTACTCCTATGTTTTCGATTACTCTGTAAATCTAGGGAACTCAGTATTATCAAAGGCTCTCTCTATATCCAGGAAGCAACCAATCGCAAGCTCGTTTTCTCGTTTAGATTTTGCAGGAAGGAAGTAAGGCTAATGGGGCCTATATGACTTCGGTAGTTCTACAAACTACAAAATTTGATTTTATAAAAATCCGTCCGTCGTACTAGTTCTTGAAATACTTTTATTTTATAAATAAAGAGACAATATGCCGAATGACAACCTTAACAGTTAGGATACAAATGTGCAGACTGCTTGACCTGTGCCTTCAACGCCACGTAGAAAGTATATTTGTGTGTGACTAAGACCGTGACAGTTTTTGCATTGTCGAATCTGCTCTTCGCATAGTTTCAATTTCAATTTAAGAGAAATATTCTAAACATCCTATTAATATTATAAACGTGAAAGTTTGTGAGTATGTATCTTTGTTGCTCTTTCACGCAAAAACTACTTAATGGATTTTGATTAAACTTCACAATAATATAGCTTACATATCAGAATAACACATAGGCTACAATTCATAAAGATATATTGTATTTGTTGCTCTTTCACGCAAAAATTACTGCATGGATTTTGATGAAACTTCACGATAATATAGCTTACATATCAGAATAACATATAGGCTTCAATTCATAAAGATATATCGATTTTGTTGCTCTTTCACGCAAAAACTACTGAATGGATTTTGATGAAACTTCACAATAATATAGCTTACATATCAGAATAACACATAGGCTACAACTCATAAAGATATATCGTATATTATCCAATGTATAACGATAAGTGTCAAGAAAGTCGGAAAAAACATATATTATAAAAAGGAAAAAATAATACACAGATATGCAGGTATGATGCATACATTTTTCTGACGTCACTATCGTCTCTTATTATTCTTTTATTTCTTTAGTTAACATCTTATCTTAACATTGAAGATTAAATAAAAAATACCTAAGTCACGTGTGTTTAAAAAAATTGAATAAGATTGTTGTTTCCGAGGCTAATGCAAGCAAAGCTGCGGGCACAGATAGTCGTTTATATTTTCATCTCATTGTAATACTCTATGACCATATTTTTATCAAAAAGCTTCTTATCTTAAACTTTCTACATGACAAGATGCCTAGAAATAGCACATGGCACATACCTACATGTTTAAGTCATAAAAAGCCTAAGCCTCTCAAGAAATACGTTCTTTATGTAGATACGAGTATAACTACCCTTCCAATTTTGTTCACTACATTTAATCCACTTAAATGACAGTTATCCTGATAAAATTATTCTTAATCTAAGTACAACGAACATATCCCGCGTGTTCCTTATCTACTCATCCTACTCATACATAATAAGAGCACTTCACACATCACCAGCCCATCAAGCAGAGTCAAAAGCTCATGAGACAGCCAAAACCAAGTCGAAGTCATTCAGCTAGTGAGAGCGCCTTAAGTCAGCAAGAAACAAACTAAATCAAACCCAAAAGGAACTTTGGTTATAAAGGAACAAAAACAGGAAGCCATGCCGTCATCCTACAACTTGTTAACGGTTTTTAACAAGAGCAAAATCATTATCCCTATAATCTCTTAATCCAGTCGAGTGAATTTTCACTTGATTTCCAAAAGGATAAGTTTGGCGCTGCTGTTTCACTTAATTTTTTTTCCAGCTTTATCAAACCCGTAACGTCTGTAGTCAACGCGAAGCCTGTTTCTTCCTCTTTTTTTTTTTGTTGGTTCGTCTCAATGGGATTATAGGGGAATCATCCTTGAAACCTCCGGAATAAAAAAGCCGATTCCGGGAAGTACTTATAGGAGTCATATACGAGTATAGCAGAACACTGTGTGGCGAAAATAGAAACAAGCTGCAGGACATTTTTGTGTCTATTAGCGTTGATGGAAAATCGGGGCTTGAAAAAGGACATTTTCACGAGTACCCTCATGTGTATAAATGATGCAAAAAAAAAATTATCCGTAGAGCTGAAAAAAAATAGAATTAACTCTAATCCCCCTTCACAGGAGAGGCTTGAATTGAATGACTTTGTATAAAATCTAAATGGACCACGCACACACATATGGCCGGATGGGGGTATAAAATCAATACCGGTGCACCATAATCCGATTAGGATTTACCTGTGGTGGAGCGTTGTCCTTTTTTATCGTCATCCTTCGCGACTATGTTTGTGGTTTTTTTTTTTTCTTTTCATGAAAAAAACGTTTTATTTAAAAATAAAGAGAAGAGGGTTGCTGGTTGCTGCAATCATATGTATAAAAAAAGAATAAATAATTCACGGCTTGGTTGTTGGAGTTTACCACCTAAAAATTGCATTTAGAATAGAATGCATTTTTTGTGTCTAGAAGAAACCAATAATTTGGCAGAGATTTACGAAATAGTGGACTAGTCACATGGATATTACATTGACTTCGAAAAACTGCACGTGTAGCTGGATTTTTAACGGATAAATATAGTCTATTCAAAGTGATACTTCGCTGCATGTGACATATGTAGGTTATATCTATAGGTTTGTTGTTTCTTTATTATGAAACCTAATAGGTTGAGTTACATCTTCTTTAAAGCGGTCTATTCTATACACTTTGTAAAAGTCGTCAAAGATCTCAGCAGTTGAAATGTATTGGTGTAACCAAGTCTCCGTGGTGACTGACACATCTTACTCATGAGGAGAAAAAGCTCATTTGTTTTTGTGTGTATTCTTCCTGCATTCTTGTCATAGAGTAACAACATTATAAAGAGAGAAATCTACTGCCTTCTTTTGACAATGGCTACAAGCTGAACGGTTATCTCATTGACCTTTTCGGAAAAGAATTAGTGCTGAACTGTCTTCTCATTTACCTTTTCTGATAAGTATGAATAAAACACAATGCTTGAAAAAAACACAATGAATGGTATAAAAAAAGAGACACCAAAAATTGAGGTTGTGAGAAGGACTTACGAAAGATTTTCCTCTTTATAATATCTTAACTTCTTTAATTCTGATATAGCTTAAACCAATTCACTGGGTCTACTGCGCAGCTCTCTTCAAATTTCTCTGCTCATCTCATTAGTTTTAAAAGATACACACAATCACGTTCCAGCGATGGACTTTCTTTACATGAGGTACGATCATGGGTCGTACGATCTAGTTTAAAAAAAAAAGTATTTCATTTATGGCATTGTACTCATTTAATCTCTTGTACATCATTTTTGTTCTCTTGAATCTTCTTTCTGCGCAACCGAACGTTGACCACGTGATTTGGTTCAAGTTATAGTAGATGTTTATCGTGAGTAATCATACTGATTTTTTTTTTTTATAATTAATGCGCGCACAAGGTCCACCCCGGACTATAGCGCCACCTAAGGTAAGAAAGCACGAAAGATTATTAACAGGAGCATTGAGGTTTTTAGAAGCATAAGAAAGTTGTGTTTCGGGAGTGGTTTTTACCCAAAATCGAGATAGATGCAATTACTTTTTTGTTGATATGACTTCAACATTCGTGTTAGTAGAATCTTTACCGATTTTTTACGTCTCTGGGTTTTTGCTTTTTTGATGGGTGGGTGGTTCCAGTTTGGATAAGCTTATTAGATAAAGTTTTGTATTTTCGGAACTTACCGCGTTATAAGAAATATTTTCTTATTTCTTTCTAACCGACGTTTCGAAGAAGTTTCATACTTCGTGGTCACGGGATGAGACTGACGTTTGATTGATGTTGTTTAAGTTATTGGTTTTTAGCTCTCGCTCTTAAGTAGTACCGGTGCGTAGATGTTGATGCACTTGGATTGCTTGTGGGTGGTGGTGGTGTACTCGTTCTAAGTTGTTGTTGCGTTGAGTCGATGTATTTTTGGACACATGCAAAGCTCACGACATCGGCTATAGGTTTTTTTATTTGCTTTACTATGGTTTTGCTTATGAGAGGATCCCACGTTGGCGATAATTTAAAGCTAGAATCTCTATTGAAATTTGTATGTTTCTTAATTTCAATTGCTTCTCTGACGATTCTTGGTACATAAAATCTTTCATTTGCGATTGATCTAGCTTGATCAGAACGTATAAAGTGATCTTCGTTGTAGGCCAGATGTTCACATATTGCCGATTTTGTGACAGCGTTGTTTTGGATAGCTTTGATATGTTCGTTTAAACGCGTTTTAATACCTCTTTTCGTTTCACCAATATAAAAAGACCCACAGCTACAGGGAACAGAGTATACACCCGGATTTTGGAGTGAATTTTGTCCTTAGGCGATCTTAAAAATTGACGAACTTTAGTTGGCGGTTTAAAGATGGTTTTAACATCATAGTTTTTGTAGGATTCGCCCAATTCCATCCGTTATGCATTTGATATAGGGTAAAAAGGCCCTTTTTTCCAATGCTGGAGGAATGTTTCTGTGAGCTGGGTTTGGGTTTCCAGGTTCTCTGTTTGGAGTTGTAGCCATTCTTTTTAAGTGCAATGTCTATATCCTTCAACTCTTGCTTGAGGTGTTCGGGGTCACAAATTTTGTGAGCACGGTTCACAAGAGCCGATACAACCGATGTCAAGTTGGCTGGGTGATGATGTGATGTAGCATGTAAATATCTGTCTGTATGAGTGTCTTTCCGGAACACCGTGTGGCCGATCGAACCATCTTGCTTTCTTATGACTTTAACGTCTATGAAAGCCAAAGAGTTTTCTTGTTCTCTTTCCATTGTAAATTTAACTTTTTCGTGAATGGAATTAAGATGAATCAGAAAACTTTCTACCTGATTCTCTTTGAGTACGCAGAAGGTGTCATCCACGTACCTTACCCAAATTGTTGGTTTCGTTAAGGATGTTCCTAATGCCAATTCCTCAAAATGTTGCATCCATATGTCTGCAATTATTGGTGCAACAGGTGAACCCATTGCAACACCATCAATTTGTAAATAATATTTCCCATTGTATAAGAAATATCCTGATGTAAGGCATCAATTAACTCTAATAACTTAGAGTTGTTTTGAGAATTAGACAATTTCGATTTTATAACATTGAGGGTTTCTTCAATTGGAACATTGGTGAATAAGGAGGTAACATAAAAACTAACCATAATTTCATTATGTTTAATGTGAAGGTCTTTGATCATGGACACGAAATGTTCCGAGTTTCTAACTATTGAGTTTGAGTTTTCAATAAGTGGCTTAAGCTTAAAGGTTAATTCTTTAGCCAACAAGTATGTTGGTGAATCTATTTGGCTGACGATGGGTCTTAACGGTACATTTTCTTTATGTACTTTAGGAAGGCCGTAAACTCTTGGTGCTTGCGGACATGACGGTATTAAATTCTGATTTTGTAAAACAGATTTACTGTCATTTACAATCTGTCGAACTTTTTTAAGCACTTGATGTTGGATCATACGTTACTTCACTTAGCAGAGAAAGTTATTAAAACGCGTTTAAACGAACATATCAAAGCTATCCAAAACAACGCTGTCACAAAATCGGAAATATGTGAACATCTGGCCTACAACGAAGATCACTTTATACGTTCTGATCAAGCTAGATCAATCGCAAATGAAAGATTTTATGTACCAAGAATCGTCAGAGAAGCAATTGAAATTAAGAAACATACAAATTTCAATAGAGATTCTAGCTTTAAATTATCGCCAACGTGGGATCCTCTCATAAGCAAAACCATAGTAAAGCAAATAAAAAAACCTATAGCCGATGTCGTGAGCTTTGCATGTGTCCCAAAATACATCGACTCAACGCAACAACAACTTAGAACGAGTACACCACCACCACCCACAAGCAATCCAAGTGCATCAACATCTACGCACCGGTACTACTTAAGAGCGAGAGCTAAAAACCAATAACTTAAACAACATCAATCAAACGTCAGTCTCATCCCGTGACCACGAAGTATGAAACTTCTTCGAAACGTCGGGTAGAAAGAAATAAGAAAATATTTCTTATAACGCGGTAAGTTCCGAAAATACAAAACTTTATCTAATATGAATATCGTCCGCGAATATAAAAACCTAAAATCTCATATTGGATAAGCTTGCTCAACCTGATGAGCAGATGAAGTACCTCGCAGTAAAATTTTTCTGCAACGGGAATTTTTTTAATGAATTTTGTAATTTTTATTTTTTTTTTTAATATTTGAATGAAAATCGAATTTTGCCTCTTAGAAAAAGAAAATTTTAGTTATCAAAACAGATAAGCAGAATAAAAATATTAATATTGCTTAAAAAAAATCACCTACGAAAATTGGTGAAATACTTTTGATTAGACGTCGAATTTTTTTTTTTGTTAGTTCTTCGTGATTCTCAAGTCAACACTTAATACTGAGATAAATAAGAATATTTCCATTTTATTTTTACATATCGTTCACGTTCAGATTTCTATATTCTAAAGAAATTTGGATATGCCCTACCTCGCACCTATGTACAACAAATTTCAATTAGAAGACGAACATTCAGTGAATGTCATACTATAGTTTTGAGTAGTGATATACTCAATACAGCGCGGTGTTCTAAAATTAAAGCAGAAGGAACCTTAGTTCTTGTTGATTCTTATCAAATTCAGTGAACAATTATATATGAAATAAAAACCAATTCTGTGATGTCGCTCTTACAGAAAAAGAAAAAATCAACGGAAAACGTAATAACGGGCAAACGAGCCAAGGGATACTGATTTTCGGGGAAACAAGGAGAAGTGTATGTTCATATTCAATAAGTTTTTCGGATCAGGTTTACCAATTTTATATTTTTAAAAACACAAACAATCATCGTCTTCCAACACAGCACAAAAATGTTCAATACTGGAAATCTTACCCCCAATTTATTTTCTTCAACCAGGCCTTGATGGCAAGCTTAACAAACCGTTTTGCGAGAGGATTTAAGCGAACGGACTAACCACAAGTCGCAAAATTATGCGCTTCTAGTATAAATCAGTATTTGGCACAACCCATACTGCACAGTTAAACGATATCCTTTTTCTTTGTTGTTGTTGTTTCCGTAGGATTTCCCTACATCCAAACGCTAACGCCAAGCGGCATGATTCAGAAAATTGCATTAAATCAAATGAAAAACGTAGCAAATAGAACTGGGAGTAGGAATAGCGCCATTTATCAAATCGACAATGGAATATACGCCCGGCAACATTATCCCAACAACCCCAACTTCGTCTGCCCCAGAGGTATCGCAGGATAGAAGAAACTAAAACGGCCGAAATGGCGCGGCGACGACGACGACTTAAGGATCTATGGCTTATTTGTGCAGGCTGATGGTTGCCTCTTGGGCGTGGTGCGATATTTAGGTTAGAGCATTTTTCTTCGATTCCTGGATTAGGATCCTGAACAGGCCTATACGTAATACGTACATACGTATGAGGAAGCAGGGATAGTGATGGGGGTAATTCGTGGAACACAAGAAAGGTGTGAATTGGTGATAAGAAGAGAAATTGGATTTATCCGTCTTCCTTTGGTGAGATTTAGTTTAGAAAAAAAGGTGGGATTGGCACTTAGTGCCATCGGGCAAGGACACACGTATGCTAGAGCACGAGGACAATACTAGAATAAATAAACAACCTACATTGGTTTTTTACTGCCACCGGTATACCTTTCAATATATTGGCCACCTTCAATAAAGGTGTTCCGGAGGCTTAGGAAGGATTTTGTTCCAATGGCTTTGTTTATTTTATTTATTGCCTTTTATTCTTTTAGTGGTTCGGCAGGACAGAGGCGGTCTTTTGTAAACCTGAAATTATTAGTTTACGTTTCCCTTTTTTAAATCTTGTTATTTCGAGCACTTTCTGTCAAAAAGAGGACAATTGAGATGGAAAAAAATGTAAGGTTGTCAATCATACCCTTCAAATTATTTCCTCGTGTTCGGGCTGAAATCCTTTACTTGCACCTTTTGCCCAAAAGTATTTCGTTCGATTGAATTTGGGAAGAATAAAAGGTCTAATTTTTTTTCCTGCCATTGTAGGAATGTTGTAGGTAAAACTTTGAGATATTGGCCCATGTGAAGTAAATCGTGACGATATACCCTCGGGTATATGTGCAGGATTAATAGAATTTCTGACTCATTTCTACAGGAAGTCCTACTTATTCAAGAATTTATATTGAGTTATTTAGAATTTCATTTCGGATAAATTGGTTACAGGTTGGTGGGCACCTACATGCGTAGCGTAATAAATTGAATATTTGTAACGATTCAATTAGTTGAAAATGAAAGAAATATACCCACTTGGTTCTACAAGAAGTTTAGCCATTAATTTTTGTTATTGAAACTTGTTCGTGCGGAAGACAAAACGGTCATTTGTTTTTGAGTTTGTATTTCAAAAGATTAGACATATTATGCGATGGGCATTAAAAAAACAACTTGTAATAGCGTCTGTGTCTTATAATGGATTCTATAGACTTGTGACTATGGTAGAGTGAAACTGAGATTTGCTATAAAATGTCATTTGAGCTACAATTTAATTTTTAGATCAAGTTGCTTGTAGAGAGTACGATAACTTAGGTGCCAAAAATTGATAACGGTTTTTCGGAGACGGTCAAAAACAAAAGTTTTTTTTTACTGTGTGAGGAGGTCTATCTCACCCCGTTTAGGAAGTAGCCAGAATTTTAGAAAAAAAATGGCTAAAAATGGAAAAAAAATTATTAAAAAACAACGGCAAAACTTACAATAAAATACTATACTGGTTTGAAAGCCAGAAATCTACTTTATAATTCAAAATTAATATTATGTTATTTATGAGAATAGTTTAAAAAAAATAATAAAGCATAGACCAAATTTTTTTTCAAAATTGAGAAACAAAGTGCTAAAGTGCAGTCGTACAGTAGTACCTAGGTAAAGTAAAGTTTTTTTAATGCATTAGCCTGCCCACCCAGTGTTGCTTGGGTATACAATACTTTTTCGAAAAAACAATCCCTTCGTGGCGCCATCTAGTAATCAAAACAGCATTAGTTCCTTCTTACGAAGTAAACATCAGCTATCTGCCTGTGAAAATCCCGTAAAAATCGGGCATAGATACGAATTAAAAAAAAAACTCCTCCAGCGCCATCTAGGGGTAATTAAAATACTCACCCTTAATTAATCCTTACAATATCACCTTTCTGCCTGTGAAAATCCCCTTAAAATCAGTCCACAAATAAGAATTTTTCCAAACCAAATAGTATCCCAGCGCCACTTAGTGGGTGATTTAAATAGGTTCAGTTACTCTTTAAAACATCAGCAATCAGCCAGTGAAAGTATCGTCAAAACCGGTGCATCCATTTCCGAGATTAACAAGTAACAAACAGACAGACAGACAAAAATTTAAAAAAATAACAAAGAATTTATGAAAAATGTAAATGTAAATCCTGTTTTTTTTTTTAATTTTGGTATGCAGTTTTTAAGGATTAATTAATACACGTGATTATAAAATTTAAAATATTTTTGTTGATTAGTTTTAAAACTATTAATTTTTCAATAATTATAAAATTCAAAAATTAATTTAGAGTAGACAAAAAAGTTATTCAAAATTTTGATATGCAGAATTAATTTGGTTACCTACATCTTCTCAAATATCATATTTGAAATCCAAGGAGCCGTTAACGAGAAAGCCAAAAATTTAAAAAAAACCGTTATATGAAGTTATATAAGTTTTAAATTTAAAGATGACTGGCCAACCGTATAGGATACAGTCAAAAATACATCCGTACAGACAGACAGACAGACGGACAGAATTTTGCCAGTAACTCAAGTATATTTCTCTTTCATCGTAATGTCATGTTTGATTGTTATCTCAAAATTTTTAATCTGCACGAATGTATTATTTGTATTATAGTACCTATGTATAATCGCAAGTAAAAATTAAAAAAAAATGAATAGACTTACTAACGAGCAACGCTTGCAAATCATTGAATTTTATTACCAAAATCAGTGCCCTAGAAAAGTTGGCAGAAAATCCGCTTTTTTATCGACAAATTTTGTTCAGCGATGAGGCTCATTTCTGGTTGAATGGCTACGTAAATAAGCAAAATTGCCGCATTTGGAGTGAAGAGCAACCAGAAGCCGTTCAAGAACTGCCCATGCATCCCGAAAAATGCACTGTTTGGTGTGGTTTGTACGCTGGTGGAATCATTGGACCGTATTTTTTCAAAGATGCTGTTGGACGCAACGTTACGGTGAATGAACCGAACACTGATTTTGGTAATAAAATTCAATGATTTGCAAGCGTTGCTCGTTAGTAAGTCTATTCATGATGAAATATCAAAGCATACTGAGCATCTTTCTCTTTGACACCATGTCTGAAATCCCGCGTGATCTGTCAAATACTAATGCCTGAAAATCCTAACCTCAAAAAAATCACCCGTTAGTATGAGCGAAGAGGAACCAACTCGAAAAATCGTTTGCGGTTCTTTTAATGGTACAGGATAGCAGACCTTGCTTACGTTGTAAGGTTGAAGGTGACCACCACGCCCGAAGTGCGAAACTAGAATGCCGGACCCGATACCCGTTCCTGGGCCGATGGTGACTAACCTTGTTATAGTTTAAGTTTCTAACATAAACGGAAAGGAATGGTAGGCATAGTTTTAGTCACTAGTGAATAACCATATAAATAAATAAATAAATACATTTATATAGATCGGAACTTTTATTGAGTGCAAATACCCTTGGCCTATTCGTCACAGTATGTATATATGTATACACAGCATTTATAAATGTTTTAATTTTTCGAAAAAAAAAATGATATGAAATGAAACTTAAATCCAGAAGGTTATTGAAATAGAAGCAAAGGCCCTTTACGAGACAACCATTTTTCCAATAAATGTCACTCAATTGACAACGAAATGGACTTTTTCCCCAAACTGCGCAATAAAAACCCAAAAAAAGGAAAGATATTTAATATTCATTAATTCTGATTTTTTGTCAAACCTTAAATTAAAATATATAAAAAATAAATCACTTCATAAACGTGATTTTGTAACACCCTTTCAAGTTTTACAATTTAACATTCGTCCCCAGTCCCACTCCACAAAAAAACATAATAAAGTACCTTTTTTAATCCCCTATAAATACTCCGGCACGCTTGCACTAATAATTTAAAAATATTCGACCAACAACATTTATGTTTATCACAGGATTCATCTGTATCCGAACGTATCCGAAGTTATGTCCAACAAAATGTTTACGTTCTTTTTATTCATATTTATTATTATATCTAGGAAAACAAACTGAACAAAATAACCACCCCAACCAATATGGTTTTAATAAGGAACACATATAGTAACTCCATCCCCAGGACTCCATTTTTATTCGTTTTTATGACGTCCATAAAGCTTCCGAGTTTTCCCGAAGGGAACTCTGATATTATGTTTCCCCTACACCTACTTACTTATGTACCACCCGTTGTACAACCAGGCTTCAAGTTTTGCGATATAATTCTTTCTCTTCAATTTATAAATACATCAACCGAACGGACATTCAACTGAATCCATCGATCAAAAAATAACAACGAACCAAACTTTGTTTCCCTCATTTTCCAAAAAATTTACTTGAAAACAGCAGTTTTTCATCCTGGACATATTTTTTTTTTCTAACTTGGTTAAGCCAGTACTCTCTTTCGCACGATAAGTTTTGCTTTAGCAGGCGGAAAATGCGAAAATTCCCGGTTGTGAGTAAAAAGGGATTGGAATTGGGCGCCATTCGAAAGGAAAACGTTTTGTATAACGGTAGCAATTTGCATTGATCATAAATGTATGAGTCGAAAACGGTTTTATTATAATAGGCACGTTTTTGGCCAAAGGCATTGAATCGACAGGAGGCGTCGATTCTCGAAAATGAGGGTAAAATGGTGAATTATGTTGGGAGGCTGGTCTAAGTCAACTGTGGTTGGTGATGGTCAAAGGTTCAATTGCTGGACTAGGCTGCTGAGGAAAGAGATAACTTATCATAACTATTGGAGTTGAAAATATGCGTTGTATTTGTGAATGGCATTAAGATAGCCCACCAGAAACGCATTTTCGTTTCACTCAATTCCTGCCCCAGATCCTACCCTAGTCCTCTTCTGGTTGCCAAAGTGTCAAATTTAATTAATTTCCTGATTTATTTGATAAAGTTTTGAAGTTTTCGAGGAACGTTCCGGCAAAGTTGCGTGTCTGTGTTTCCTTCTATCACCTCGGGCGGACTTGTAGGTTAGTTACCACAATTCAAGAAAACACACCGAATGTAGGGAAGAGGGCGGTGAGTCTTTTCTTATGTTTGCGAGTTCTTCTTTGGAAGATGGCGATGTGAACGTACATACATATTTTTGCAAAGCGAAAATTGGTTGTGAATTTAGAGGTTTTTGAAGTTTCTCTCAAATGCTATGCCCCCTAACATGTGGTTGATGGTTTTGGGTAACTGCTACTTACAATTCCTAATGCCACTTCTGGGGTGAGGCAGGGCATAAGAGAGGACTATACAAATGGACGCAAAAGTTTAGTTCCGTCGTCGTTAATCATTTTCAACAAAAGTTAAAGTAAAATTCGTGTGAATTGGTTATGAGGGAAATTGTTTGAATAAAGAAGTTTTGTCAATTTTTTTTGGCGGGTGATTACGTGGAATATAAAAGTTTTTGGAAATGAATGGTGGTTAAAAATGTATGATGCCCGAAAATGATGGTCTCAAGTACAGGTAAAAGAACTGAATTAAAAGGACTTTGTAAAGAACGTCGATTACTTTACGACTGATAATGATTAGGGTTCTTTCTTCCACACACTATTCACTGAAACAGTTCTCTTGAGAAGACTTCAATAAGAACTCTTCTTATTGGCTCCACCCCTTTGATCGCTTTAACCCTCTTATATACCTCATGGAGAATTGAAGGCTATGCTGACTGAACTTCAAGATATCTAAAAGAGACAATTATATTGTTGCCATAGAAAGACAACACTAATTGTAATGAAATAAATTGCACGACTGGATCGCACGTACTTGCTCATATGTGCGGTAACATAGTCGAATAAAATTTAAATAAAATGCACAACTGTGTCGCACGAACTTGTTCTTATGCTAGATAACTGCTAGTGGCTGCATATGTATATACGTATATATATTGAAATAAAAAAAATATTTTTTTTCGAAATACCTTTAATTTTTACTTGCGATTTATAGGGACTATAAGGCAAGTTATGCATTCGTAAAAAAAAAATTCTAACAATCAAACATGCCATTACGATGATAGAGAAGTCAAAAAAAGTGGGTCCGGAAATTCCGTTCGACTGTCTGTCTGTCTGTCTGTCTGTCCGTATCGATATCTACAGCCCAAACGGTTGGGCCGATTTGATTCAAACTTGGTATATAGTATTTCTACCCGACAGTTTTTGGAATTGGCATTCTAGCTCCAAAACTAACGGTACTTGCCATATAACTTTTAATGAAAAACTTATTTTTCTCGAAAACGGCTTCTACGATTTTGATAAAACTTTCAGAAGGATGTTTTCTGTGCAAAATCTATCTTTTAATTTTAATGGATTTTTCAGAAAAAGTTTTATAACGGTACTTCCCATATGACCGGTTTTTTAAAATCAGACTTTCTCGTTAACTAATTGATGGATTTTGATGAAATTTTCAAAATATGTAGAGCTTTATGATATAAATAATATTGATTTTAAAATTTTCAAAAACATTTTTTTTAATTTTTAATTATTTTTTTTTTTAATATTTTGTTTTTTGAATATTTTGAAAACGGTTGAACAGATTTTTTTTTAAATTTTTCTCCTAGTATAAGCTTTAGATTTCTTTGAACTGACATACTCAAAAAAAAATTAAAATATGTTTTCGAAAAGTTTTTCAAAAAAAACATTTTTTTGAAAAAACTGGTCGAACGATTTTGAAATGAAAAATTCATAAAATATAAAACAGCAAAAGACATAAGATGGTTTACAACATTTTTTCAAAAAAACGTTATGAATATACATACTCGCTTAAAAGTAGTTGGAACGTGTATCTTATATTTAGTACCTACCTTCCTTCCAACCTTATTATAGGTAAATAATATCCTTAATAAATTCCATTAATACCTACCCACATCATACGTTTATCGATCCATCAAACATAATTCAGCTATTTTAATTAATTTGATTTCAAAAAGTAAATTATTGTTATTGGGACCTATATAGGTCCCTATACCTAGCATTATTGCCCTACTGCTGATTCCCACGAATCTTTATGCCAGTTGTTCAATTTTTTCCATACCAAAACGAAAATTAAACAGAAAAAAGTCCTCTATATCTTTCTAGTAGCAAATTATATTATAAACAATAAACAGCAAGTAGAAAGATAATACACTAAAAAACTGCAAGAGCTAACAATCCTATATATTTATGTGTTTATCTCTTTATCGTGACGCATGTTCGTTCGAGCTTCAAACCACAACGATTCTAAAGAAGTTGCACGTCAAAAAAACATTAAAATTAAATCTTTGTCAAAAAGACGCCTGTACATAAAAAGGATTAGCACACGGGAGCAAGCCAGTCGTGCCTTTTATTTTTATTTGCTGACGAGTTTTCTCGGAAAAACTAAGTACACAATAAAATTTGAAAACTAAATCTGTATTGAGTAAACAAAAATATTGAAAATCTTTCGACCAGTTTTTTTTAAAGTCGTTTTTTATAAGTGGTTCTCATCTGGGAATATTATTAAAAAAAAAAAATCAACCCGTTTTCAAAATATATCAAAAACTAATCCTTTTTTGAAAATTTAAATTAATGGAAAAAAAGTTTTTAAAAAATTTGAAATACAGTATGAGAGGTACCGTTATAGAACAAATTTCAAAAAATTCATTCTTACTGAAAGATGTACTGTTGTAAAAAAATATCATACTGAAAGTTTGATCAAAATCGTTACAGCCGTTTTCCAGAAAATCAAACTTTTTGTTAAAAATTGTATGGCAGTTACCGTTATTTTTCGACCTAGAGCACAACAAAACAGAAAAACTCCCCCGAGATACTACTAAATAAATACTAAAATTGAAGCAAATTTGCTCATCCACTTAGGCTGTAGAGGTGCGAACACACAAAAAGACAGGCGGACGGAATTTCCGGACCCACTTTTTTCGACTTCTCTATCATCGTAATGTCATGGTTGATTGTTAGAATTTTTTTTGCATGAATCCATAACTTGCCTTTTAGTACCTATAAACGCAAGTAAATTAACATTATCATTAATATAAAATTAAAATATTATTTTTTATATTTCGCTGTTGACTTATTGTTATTTATGTAAATAAAATAATAATGGAATTTAATAATATATATATATATATATATATAAACAAAAAAAATGATTTTTTTGTTTTTGCTAAAACTTTTGATATCGTTAGGGGCCAAGCCAATAATTCATTTTTAAATAGTACAGGCGTTAAAGAAAAAAAAAATCTTCGAAATTCTCTCCACCCTAATAAGCAATCAATTGTTGAATATCGTTCCAACGCAATCGTTAATATTATACTTTGTAAATTCTACTTTTCTGTTTTAAATCAAGTTGCTGGTTGATTGTATATATTAATTTTTTCTGTTTGTCACTTTAAAGATCTTATAGTTTTTCTTTTCATTCTATCATTTGCCTTCATTTAATAAAGAAGTTTTTCTATTAAAATTTAATTCGAATTTTCTAATACATCAATACAACACCAGAAGGAGAGCAAACTGCTAGATATAAAAACTCTTAAGGGAAACAAGAATTCGTTATTATTCCACATATTTTCAACAAATTGTCTATAGTACTTCTCAATATACCTTCCGATGGCCTGAAGAATTTTTTTTTAAAAAGGCAACTATTGAAACGCCAATAATATATATATGTATATATTTATATACAGGGTGTCCCGTAACTCAGCTTTAAGCGGGCGACGGAGGAAAGAGGAGGTTATATCCGTACTGGGAAAAGTAATGAAAAAAATCCATCTCGGTTGGTTTAGATTTTAGGGCAATATTTAGGAAAATTATGAAAATCGATTCCCTGGCCAACATTTTAATTACGGCTATCACAAATTTTCAAAATTTGAAGTGTTTTATTTTTAAACATAATCCATAATAATCATACTATTGATCGCAATCATAAATCTAAAAATAAATATTGTAAGTTTCGTAGGAAAAAAAGTTTCGATGAGTTATAGTTCAAACAAATTCTGTAAGATATCTTTGAAACTTCATATGTAAAAAAAAATGTACTGCACTACCCTCGGCAGTTTATTGAAAAAATTGGCCAATTTTATTAAAATTTCAAAATGTTGCAGCACTTGCTACTTGCTACTTCCATAAAAATATTATCTAATGAAACTTACTAAATTTTAAACGGTTTCCGAGCAATCAAAATTCTGACAAAAAATTGGAAATTCTGATATTTCACTCAGCAGTACGATAACTTTGACGCCGCAAAATAGTAACGGATTCCTGTAGAGCAACTAAATATACACATTTTTTTATTGTTGAAGGGATGGGTCTATCTCCCCCTTTTAGGCAGGAGGGGCAATTTTCTTATAAATGACTTAAAATATGAACAAAATTATTTAATAATTACAAAACTTTTTGATCAATAGTTTTTGAAACAAATAAACTAAAAAAAAAAACATTATTCATTCTCCTTCGCACATGCAAAGTTTCTTTAAATTTAAATCTCTGTATAACCTCGCACCTACCCGAAATCCTATAGTGATGCCAAGCAGGGGGATAGTGATGCTAAACAACATGTTCATAATAACCTAACTGTTTTTAAGCCGTAAACTTAATACACCATGTAATCACGCAAACACCAAAAAAAATATAAAAAACTTGCTTTGGTAATTTCCAGTTTTCTCAAAAACTATTAATCATAGAATCATCTAATTACACCTAATTACAGAATCAATAGCAGTAACTAATAATTAATAAAAAATTAAGAACATACATTTTCTTAATTTCGAAATAATTAAAAAAATAGTCTTTTCACTTTTTTCTAAATTGTCTCTCCAGTTTAAATTGGGTGAGATAGACCCCCCTCCCGGAGTAAAACATTTTTTTGTATTTAGTCGCTCTACAAGAATCCGTTAATATTTTGCGGCGTCAAAGTTATCGTACTCTTGCCGAGTCAAATATCAGAATTTCCAATTTTTTTTTGTTAGAATTTTGATTGCTCAGAAACGGTTTATAATATTTTTATGGAAGAAGCAAGTAGCAAGTGTTGCACCATTTTGCAATCTTAATAAAAATTTTAATTTGAATTTCAAATTTATTTTACCGAATTTTTTTAACTATAACACAGCGAAACTTTTTTTTCCTACGAAACTTACAATATGTATTGTTAGATTTTTGATTGCCATCAATAGTATGATTATTATGGATTACGTATAAAAATAAAACACCTCAAAATTTGAAAGTTTGTGACAACCGTACCAAAAAATGTGGCCTTGGAATCGATTTTCACCATTTTCCTAAATATTGCCCTAAAATCTAAACCAACCGAGATGAATTTTTACTTGCGATTTAGGTACTAATATGCAAGTTATGGATTCGTCGGGAAATTCCGTCCGTCTCTCTGTCTGTCTGTTCGCGCCTCTACAGCCTAAACGGATAGGCTGATTTGCTTCAGGCTTGGTATTTAGTATTCATTAGGTAGTATCTCGGGGGGTGTTTTTCATTTTTACTCTAGGTCGAAAAATAACGGTACCTGCCATAAAAATTTTAATAAAAAGTTTGATTTTCTGGAAAACGGCTGTAACGATTTTGATCAAACTTTAAATGGGTTTTTTTCGAAATTTGTTCTATAACGGTACCTCTCATATAACCGGTTTTTTCAAATGCGGTTTTATCGTAAAGTATTATCCCGATTTCTATAAAATTTTACACGAAGGAATTCATTTATAATTCAATTATTATCGCATTTTAAAATTTTTCAAAAAATTTTTTTTTCGATTTTAAATTTTTTTTTAAAAATTGTTTAGAAAAAGGAGTGGATTGAATTTTTTTTAAATAATTTTCCCAGATGAAAACTACAGATTGCCTTATAATGACATACTAGAAAAAAATTTAAAATATTTTTTCGAAAAGTTTTTCAAAAAAAACGACTTTAAAAAAAAAATGGTCGAACGATTTTCAATTTTTTTTTCTTCGATAGCCATTTAGTTTTCAAATTTAATACTTAGTTTTTCCAAGAAAACTCTGAAACTAATTAAAAAAAATAAAGAATTTTCTTTAAAAAAATATTTTTTTATTTTAATAGACGTGTGGTTTTCAATCTGGCAATACTTTTTTCGGAGTTGGTCTTTTTGACAACTGTCTCTTGATTTATGCTCAGTTTGGCGATTTTATAATGAATAGACTTACATACTCCTGAACAAAGTTTGCAAATTGTGCAAATTTATTACCAAAATAATGGTTCGTTTCGGTGGAGAAGAGTATCGAAGAAGACCCAAATGAGTCTATCCGCCATCGCGCGCGGAAGGATCTTGGTTTGCTGGCTTACAAAATCCAACTCGTGCAAGAATTGAAGCCGAACGCCTATCAAGGGCGTCACACGTTCGGTGAATAGGCCCAAAAGGAAATGGCCACCGATCCCGATTTTCACAAAATTGGGAAAATTGGGCCTCGGCTGGAATTTATTCGAGCCAGCCACGGCGGCCACTTCCCCGAAATAATTTTTAAAACGTAATGCAAACCCTTATCTTTATAATAAAGCTAATCTTTATAATAAAGCTAAATTCTTCGCCATAATAAAACCACACGTCTAATAAAAACACCCTTTATATACATACATATGCAGCCACTAAGCAATTATCTAGTATAAGAACTAGTTCATGTGACCTAGTCGTGCATTTTATTTAAAGTTTATTCGACGATGTGACCGCACATATGAGGAAGTACGTGCGATCCAGTCGTGCAATTTATTTTTATTACTTTTTCCAGTAAATATATAACCGCCTCTTTTCACCGTTGCCCGCTTGACGTTGACTTACGGAACACCGTGTATATATAAAGAAAAATGGTGAAAATAAAAAAAGGAAGGAAGGAATTTCAATTTTATACAAATAATTAGTATTATCTAAATAGCTTCATTGGAAATTTAAAGCGGGCTTTAGGACAGGCTCTTATAGTAATCCTTAATCAAGTAGTCCTTTAACTTATTGAAGAAGTGGCAATTAAATCTTAAGCCAAAGATTATAATTTGGTTTGTTTTAAAACATTCAATGAGCATTGATTTGTCCATTGAAGAATATTCATATTATAATTAATATGATCATAATAAGGGACAGCCAAACTTGCTTCATCTATACGAGTATAAGCTGTCAAATGGTGAACACGATGTGTCAGAGGGAGAGAAACCAAGCAAGATACTCGAGGCAGCTGACATCTGCCTATTGAACGAAGTCGGGTAAGTGAATGATAGTGTCAGTCGGCTGTCCTTTAAATCAGAACCTTGGCATGAATACAAGTCTTTGTGAGCGTCTTGCCAATTGCGAACCAAAAACCTCGCCCACCGACGCACCTAGCCGTATCTACTGCAAGCATGCCAAGAGTAGTTCCGACGTAGCCAGTATTTTCATTTCCAGAAGAAGCCGCTACAAAGAAATTTTAATTCAAGGAGCATTTATTTGTCCGTTTCATTTCACTATTCATACTATGATTAATATCTTAGTGAACACTATTTTAATCTTAACTTTTTACGGCTATAAGAGAGCCTCTATCCGCAGTATTGATGTGGTATAAATATAACAAGAATCGCTACAGAACATGGAAAGGATAAAATCGCAAAATACTAGCAATAGTGCCCCAGATCATGTAGGTACGATCCATTATGGTTTATAATTATAAACTGAGTTAAAATATGAACAAAACAAAATATCGATATGGCTTCAATCCTTCAAAAGGCATGAAATATTATAAGTTAAATCAATTTTAATAAAACTTTCTCAAACTGCTAAAATTGGTTTAATTAAGATCAACAGCACTTTACTCTGAAACAAAAAAAAACACAAAAAAAAAGAAGCCAAATAGTGTTTCCCAGGTTACGTATAATTACCTAGACTGCTCTCAGCCAACGTCAGAAAAACACTTCCACAATTTAATTAAAATTCAATTATTCCCCATTAAAAGAGCCATTTTATCCAATACATACAAATCCATGAACAAGGACGAAAAGGCCGGCTACATTTTTTTATTCATTTAATTAGTCCTTGAGTTGAAATGAATTGGACCAATTTAATGAATTTAATGCTACCAAGCCGACCCGCGGGGCGACGATTTCCAAATGGAAATAAAAATCTTTATGTTGTAATATTAACTGATAATATGTTTCGGTGAGACTTACAGAGTTCTGCAAGAGTGGAAATATACACAGTGGCATCTCTATAGGGCTTATGTTTATTTGATTAAAATCTACACCACATAAAGCTGACAAGATTCATCGATATTCTTTAAACATTGTTTTAGTAAATTGAAAGTCTTCGCTTTATCAACCAAACATCATTGTTAAGGTTGCTTAATAAAAACAGCGTGTCGCTGAAAAAGATACATTTTCAAGTTGTCGATTAGTCTAATGAAATGTGTTTTTGTGTTGTATTTTGTATTAAGATAGAATCCTGGATGAAAACAAAGCAGCAGGAGATAAAACAACATCATCAGCAGCAGGAGCATTTATAAGAAACCACCACTATCAACGGATATTAAGGAAAAACATTTTTACCAGAGTTGCCGCTGTATATGGATGAAAACATTGAGAACAATAGTACCTAATTGAGATTTTTACTTGCAACGCACCAGACAGAAATGGTTAAGAAAAAAAGTCGCTAGGACTACTATTTGGACAATTTTATATTTCGAGCAGATAATTGATATTAAAATTAAGTTCCCCCAAAGTCACGTTGTTTTTCCATGGCACTATTTCTTGCCAGGAAATGACAAATCATCCAAAAACAAATCATCTGAAACTGCCGTTGTGAGACGGCAGTATATTCAAATTATCTCAAAATATATAAGCAAAAATGGTTGAAAATATAACACAGTTGTTATAGCAAATAGCAAAACCAAAATAAGAATGTCAACTTTGTAAGACTCCGTCTATAAATCCAATGCCAATTAGTCTCACACTGAATAATTTATAACAGCTGATTAAAATGTTCAGAACTTCAATTGGCTTCAAAATTCTTTAAAGACAATACTCGAAGGAAGGTATGTAAAGCCTTTTATTGTGCTAAACCAAATAAGTCAGCTCGAGCAAACCCGATTTTATGACATGGCAGATCAAATGACCTACACTCTGGATCTGTTCCTTAACCCCGATCCTGATAAATTCACTACTCGTGTTTTTTCGCTTTTAAGCACATCTGTGTCATTACTGCGACTTCTGCGAATTTATTTCTGCCAACAAAATTCTGTTAAGGACAAAACATTTAGTAGAACGGGGTCGGTTTCAATAGTTTATTCAGTAGCTTTAACTGGTCACTAAGCTTCCTCTATAGTGACTAAGACTTCAGTAGAGTTTTGTTGTTACTTTTAAAAATACGCAAGGATTTCTTCTTCTTAATTTCTTTCGATGCACTTTATGGGTACTGCTTTTTGCTATTGCAAAATACTTTGTGGCAAATTTAACACTGCCACCAGGTGATAAAACTCCTCCCATACTCGAGCGTAGCTGATCATATATAAGAAAATATTACAAAATATTGATATCCATATCAACGCTTGTCATATCATATAATCATATATCATAAAAGCTTGCATTTGTACTACTGAAGTTCTTCTTCTTTAAATGGTAAACAAACCTTGCACTCATTGTTGCCTTAGGTCGTTAAAACGGTACGAACAAGCTATGCCTTTACCCATGAGTGGTACTTTCATTACAGAACCCGATCACTTCATAGTTCTTGAAATGTATATATGTTGAATGGCCATACATACTTGATGTTGCTAAGAATGCTAAGGGGCCTTCCAATAGGGACTTTCAAGCTTTGACAGTTGATAGCGCCAATTTTGTTGAAGCTACGTCTTTCAAACTGGCCGTCATTTATTCAGTCTGTTTTGCCAAATCACCATGAATGGACAAAGCCTTCAACATGACGTACAAATGATAAATTGTTTTATCAAAATGGGTGTTCTGTTCGAGCACCATTCTGCGCAACATTCTTCCTATTGTCCTACGGAGAAGACTATTCACAGTGTGGTGGGATAAATTTGAGTCCAGTGGTCCAGATAAGAATCAACCAACACCCGTTCGTCGAAGAAACGCAAGATCTGTCTAAAACATCGCCGCCGTCCGTGAATGTGGAGGAGAATTCGAGGCGAATTTGGCGCCTTGACTTGGGCTGTATAAAATTCAACTGACCCAGGAGCTAAAGATAAACGAATAGGTCTGGAGCAGTGGGCAACATAATTTTCATCGAAAAATCATCTTAAGTGATGAAGCCCATTTCTGGATGAATGGGAGCGTCAAATGCATCACAAAAAAGTTAATGTTTGGTGTGGATTTTGGGCTGGTGGCGTCATCGGTCCATATTTCTTCAAGTACGATATTGGCTAGGTCTTCACCATCAACGGTGAGTGCTATAGGTCGATGATTACCAAGATCTTTTGGTATGAATTTGATAATATGGACACCAACGACATCTGGTTTCAACAGAACGACGTCACGTGCCACACAGCTCTCTTGAGTACCGCCTAATAATAATGAGCACAAGAATACACCGGCTAAAAGACCATTACGGACTTTTGACTCAATTGGGTGGGCAATAAGTGCACAATTTTTTTAAAAACCACCCAGTTCAAAATTTCAAACAAAATTCATGTGGACTTATAAATTCTCACCCACCGATTCAAGACTTTTGACCTACTTAGGTATGCCAAAAACCCACTGCTTGCGCGCTATTGCAGCTAAGATCGGTTGTTTAAGAATTACATTAATTTTTGTTGATATTTCTTATAACTAACATTTTATTTTATTTTGAAATTTTAAACCTCTGTTGTCTTTTAAAAAAAAAATGAACTTACTGCTCTTTTTTGTGTACTTTTGTTTTACCATTATTGACTTTTGTCCTGTGGAATTTTCTCCCTGGCCCTGAGCCATAATTATGCATTCCTTACCCAGATATAAAATTGACGTAAATTAATCGTAAAAGTCGCCATATAAGTCTGTAAGACACCTATTACAGACCTTAATTTTCTAAACGCGACTTCGCCTGCGTAGACGACTTAAGATTAAGCATTTTGGTTAAATGAGGTTTTTCGTCAAACTATAATATATTTTTATTAAGATAGTGACTACCGTTTTTCTAATCGAAGTGATATTCCTTTATAGCTGAATTTTTATATATTATATGTCTGTGTTTTTTTATTTTTATATTTCTATATCTCTATATGTCTACATCTCTACATCTCTATATCTCCAAATCCTTTAATGTCTCTATATCTATATATATGTATCTATATCTCTATGTCTCTATATCTCCGTATCTCTATATTTCCATATCTCTATGTCTCTAGATCTTTACAACTCTATTTCCCTATATCTCTATATCTCTTAATAATATAGTGAATCCTGTAACTCTTGCGTCTACCAAACTTGACAAATGCTCTAGTTAACGCACAGAAGTATATCAAACAAATTTCCAGAAATGCAGATTATCATATTTAAGCCTCTCACAGGAAGCGTGCATTTTTCTGGATAAAAACTAGCCTTTGTTTAAATCCAGCACATTATCCATCTACCTACCAAATTTCATTCTAATCCGTTAAGCCTTCAAGGCGTTATTAGAGAACAAACATTCAAACATCCAAACATACAAACATTCATATTTATAATAGATATAAATAGGATAAACCTAGAATATTTACATATTATACATATATATATTTAAGAGATACTATCCCAACATTTAGCTCTTCGTTATACGTACTAAATACATCTTACAGACGTCAACGTCTACATCGTATTTATATTTATTTGACATATTATAGATAGAACATTGACGTATGTTAAACATAAAACTGAAGTCGCCATATACGTTTGTAAGACGTACATATGTGAAAAATAAAGAATATTTTTTTTTGTTGGTTTAAATTTTTTTATTTTACATTTGTTTGTGGTTTCTGCATATTATAATTGATTTAAGATTTAATATTTTAGTTGATAATTTACTATTTATATTTATATTAAATAAAAGTACTTACCTCATGTCGGAATTGAACGCGGGTCCGTTGGCAACAATAGTCTGTATCGCTAACCGCTCGGCCAATCTCGTTGTGGAATTCGTAACAATAAATCGGTAGATATTACTTTTATTTAATACATGGAAAATTGAATCTTTGATGTTTAATATACGTATATTATACGTTCATTGAATAACTTTAGATTTAAGAATCGAAGTCTTAAGATAGTTAACAAATGTTATATGTATATGAGATGTACAATATTCCACCGAGATATGTAGAAAAAAAAACACGTTTAATATACGTATATGTTGACAGCAATGCAGTTGTATCCATCTTTATCGTTAAGTACATGTTTCGTATATATATGTGAAATGTTTATTGTATAATGTATGTAAATTATAAATATATGAAACTCTTTTATTATTATTAAAAAGATCTAGAAAATCTATTGAGAATATGTCTATGTTTATCATAGACGTATACATATTATATACATATATATGTATATTAGATCATCTTGTTCTATCTGGGTATTTTAACGTTACTTTTCTAAACAATTCTTTATCAAAATTAGCCAGCTGTAATATTTCCTCAATTGCAATTTTTATTTGAATTTTTTTTATTTCAAAAAAAAACATTTTCAAAAAGAAAACTTTCTTAACTTAAGGCAGAGTTCCATGCAAATGGCAACCACAGCACTCTGCTCTACGCAATAAGCAAAAATAAAAAAAAATAGAAACGATGTCAACCAAGGAAGCCCTCGCTGTCACTGTGGCTGATTCTTCAACAATGACAAAAGACTTTGAACTCTGCGCTGTGCATCTTCCAGCGCTTCTTTCCTTCCAGAGATACTAGGTATATGTAAGTTCAACAGAGTTGATTTTAATATAGCTTTCAATTATGTCTTAATCATGAGGTGATATCTAAGAGCAGCACTACTTAATTAAATTACGCGCTGGGGAACACGAGCTCATTGAAAAATGTGTCGACTTTTTCTTCGTGTTCCATCCTAGCAGACAACATCACTCGGGATAATGATAAGTAATTATTTCAAATCCTGTGTAGATTCTTGTGGGGATGATGTTGTGTTGGTGTTGGGCTAATGGTGATATTGCATAAAGTGTAAAGGTACATTATATAACACTGTTGCAAGAATTCTCGGTTATTTCACTTGTGTATTAAATATCTGCATAGCAAGCATCTATTTTGGTGAAAGAAACGAAGATGACGCAACGCGACGAGGCGTTGCGAAGGACCCTACTATACGCATCAAGTTATTTGGGGTATGTTTACTATGATGTTTTTAATTTAATGTAATTACGTAGACAAGTATAAAATAAAAAATGTCGTTGATATGATGGGTTTTGATGTTTGCATGGCCATGAGATGTTCTAAAAAAATTCAAAGATTAAAGAAGAGGAATCCTGCATTATAACACTATTTACCTATAGAATACATATATTTTAACATTGGATAAATATACAAAAAAAACTTAAATCTTAAGCCTTAATACACTGAAGACTAATGTATATAGATAAATGTTGAGATTGAAAATTTTGGATTAAGGATTTTGAAAAGACTTACAATTATTTTTAACAAAACGAACTTGCTGGGTTCATAAGACCAGGAGATGTAATACCAAAACAAGGAAAAGGAAAAATAACGCGATATATAGGCGTGTGAGGGCGTGAGTGAAAAATGTATTTTCCGACCGCGATATTTCCATCCATACTGGGGGAGGTGTTATTTTTTTTGAAGATTGGTGGGGTATAGATCAGGAAGCGGGACTTAATACCTCTCTTATAATGAGCAAAAGTACTCAGCTAGGACTTGAGTGAAAATATTTTTTTTTTTTGACATGCGACCCTTCAATCCGCTCCTTGTGGCGCAGGCGCAGTTATTTTTTTAAGAAATGTATGGTATAAAGGTCTAGTAGCTAGACTACAGCCTGAACCGTTAGGCGAATCGTCTTTAAATTTTCTTTTTTTTAGCTCAAATATTACCGTAAACAGTCATATAACAGTTATGTAAAAGCTTATTTTTCTGGAAAACGGCTGCAAGTATTTTTTATAAAATAAATTGCACGAATGGATCGCACATACTTGCTCAAATGTGCGGTCACATTGTAGAATAAAATTTAAGAAAATTAAAGTGAAAATCAAAGCATTTATTCGATTTTTGTGACTTTTGATTGTTTGAATAAAGTACGTTAAATTGTATTGGGTGAAATAATTTAAACGCCATTTTATTTCTTCAGAAAGTGTGAATTTTTTTTTTCAAAATCGTAGGAGCGGTTTTTAAATAAAACGTTTTTTTAACAACTTTTTTTAAAAAATAAAAAAAATAATTCAAGAATACACACTTCAGCACAAAAATAACGTACATTTAAAAAACAAAATTTAAAAAAAAATCACTTACCCGTTTTCAAAATATTGATTTTTACAAAAAAAAAAAATGTAAATTACTATTGAAAATACAATAAAAAGTTTTCGAAAAAACAATACATCTTATTGAATATCAATTTTGATTTTAATCGGATCAACAGTTTTCGAAAAAGTCGAAGAAAAAAAACCGGTCCTATGAGAGGTACCGTTCTTAACCCACCATATTAAATTTTTTGTTCACCAAAAAATAATGCATACCTACAGTAGTACACTGATTTTTTTTTATAAAAAAATTTGGAGCCGTTTTCGAGAAAAATAAGTTTTTACATAACGGTTATATGACAGAGATCGTTAATTCTTGAGCTAAACAAAAAATTTTAAAAAAACTCCTCTATAGAATGTCAAAATAACCTTAAGTTCTAAATTTGAAAACGATTTGATCAACCGCTTAGGCTACAATCCAAAATACATCCGTACAGACAGACAGACAGACGGATAGAATTTTGCCAGTAACTCAAATATGTTTCTCTATCATCGTAATGTCATGTTTGATGATTAACTCAATTTTTTTAATCTCCACGAAAGCATAACTTGCATTTTATAGTTCTTATAATCGCAAGTAAAAAATCAGTGTGGTTTTGTAGATAAGCAAGCGTTATATTTTGGAGAAAAAAAATTAAAATGGTGGGCTAAGAACGGTACCTTCCATAGCACTTTTTTTATTCGACTTTCTCGTGAACTGGTCAACCGATTACAACCAAAATTAATATTCAGGAAGATGGAGGTAGCTTAAATAATTTAAATTTTAAAATATTTTTTTAAACTTTTTTTTGTGTTTTTTAAAACTAAAACATTTTTTTTTTTTTTTTTTTTGAAAAATCGATATTTTGAAAACACGGAAGTGAATTTATTTTTTTAATTTTGTTTTTAAATAAAGATTATTTTTGTGCAAAAATTTGCAGTCTTTAATTATTTTTTTTTAATTTTTAACATGATTTGTTAAATAAAAACCGTTACTACGATTTAAAAAAAAAAAATCAAACTGTTTTACAAGTCGTGGAATTTGTTTCATAAAATCTTTCTTATACAAGACGTGTGATGCCGTCGTACTCCATTTTTACAAAAAACCGTTAAGTGTTGTGGTTTTGTAACTTTTTACTTGCGATTATAGGGACTATAAGGCAAGTTATGCATTTGTAAAAAAAAAAAAAAAATTCTAACAATCAAACATGATATTACGATGATAGAGAAGTCAAAAAAAGTGGGTCCGGAAATTCCGTCCGTCTGTCTGTCTGTCTGTCTGTCTGTCTGTCTGTCTGTCCGTATCGATATCTACAGCCTAAACGGTTGGGCCGATTTGATTCAAACTTGGTATATAGTATTTTTAGAGTGCTCTACCCGACAATTTTTGGAATTGGCATTCTAGCTCCAAAACTAACGGTACCTGCCATATAACTTTTATTAAAAAACTTATTTTTCTCGAAAACGGCTCCTACGATTTTGATAAAACTTTCAGAATGATGTTTCCTGTGCAAAATCTATCTTCTGGTTTTAATGGATTTTTCAGAAAAAGTTTTATGACGGTACCTCCCATATGACCGGTTTTTTAAAATCAGACTTTCTCGTTAACTAATTGACGGATTTTGATGAAATTTTCAAAATATGTAGTGTATGTGTAATGTACATCCGTACAGACAGACAGACAGACGGATAGAATTTTGCCAGTAACTCAAATATGTTTCTCTATCATCGTAATGTCATGTTTGATGATTAACTCAATTTTTTTAATCTCCACGAAAGCATAACTTGCATTTTATAGTTCTTATAATCGCAAGTAAAAAATCAGTGTGGTTTTGTAGATAAGCAAGCGTTATATTTTGGAGAAAAAAAATTAAAATGGTGGGCTAAGAACGGTACCTTCCATAGCACTTTTTTTATTCGACTTTCTCGTGAACTGGTCAACCGATTACAACCAAAATTAATATTCAGGAAGATGGAGGTAGCTTAAATAATTTAAATTTTAAAATATTTTTTTAAACTTTTTTTTGTGTTTTTTAAAACTAAAACATTTTTTTTTTTTTTTTTTTTGAAAAATCGATATTTTGAAAACACGGAAGTGAATTTATTTTTTTAATTTTGTTTTTAAATAAAGATTATTTTTGTGCAAAAATTTGCAGTCTTTAATTATTTTTTTTTAATTTTTAACATGATTTGTTAAATAAAAACCGTTACTACGATTTAAAAAAAAAAATCAAACTGTTTTACAAGTCGTGGAATTTGTTTCATAAAATCTTTCTTATACAAGACGTGTGATGCCGTCGTACTCCATTTTTACAAAAAACCGTTAAGTGTTGTGGTTTTGTAACTTTTTACTTGCGATTATAGGGACTATAAGGCAAGTTATGCATTTGTAAAAAAAAAAAAAAAATTCTAACAATCAAACATGATATTACCATGATAGAGAAGTCAAAAAAAGTTGGTCCGGAAATTCCGTCTGTCTGTCTGTCTGTCTGTCTGTCTGTCTGTCTGTCTGTCTGTCCGTATCGATATCTACAGCCTAAACGGTTGGGCCGATTTGATTCAAACTTGGTATATAGTATTTTTAGAGTGCTCTACCCGACAGTTTTTGGAATTGGCATTCTAGCTCCAAAACTAACGGTACCTGCCATATAACTTTTATTAAAAAACTTATTTTTCTCGAAAACGGCTCCTACGATTTTGATAAAACTTTCAGAATGATGTTTCCTGTGCAAAATCTATCTTCTGGTTTTAATGGATTTTTCAGAAAAAGTTTTATGACGGTACCTCCCATATGACCGGTTTTTTAAAATCAGACTTTCTCGTTAACTAATTGACGGATTTTGATGAAATTTTCAAAATATGTAGTGTTTTATGATTTAAATAATATTGCTTATCAAAATTTTCAAAAACATTTTTTTTTTAATTTTAATAATTTTTTTAAAAAAATATTTTGTTTTTTGAATATTTTGAAAACGGATCTATAGATTTTTTTTTAAATTTTTCTCCTAGTATAAACTATAGATTTCTTAAAATTGACATACTAAAAAAAATTTTAAAATATGTTTTCGAAAAGTTTTTCAAAAAAAACATTTTTTTGAAAAAACTGGTCGAACGATTTTGAAATGAAAAATTCATAAAATAGAAAACAGCAAACGAAATAAGATGGCTTACAACATTTTTTCCAAAAAACGTTATGAATAGTGTTTTTTTGATTTCATAAAAATTTTTCCCCAATATTTTATTTCATATTGCTCGGCTAAGCCCTAGCCATTAGTCAAATAAAAGAAAGTGACAACCTACATTACATACATACTTACGTATTTTAAAGTATTTTTCATCATTATAAAAGCAGAGAATAAGTAAGGAAGCCTTTGATAAACACAAAAACAACTAACAAATAAAAAAAACTATTCGATTACTACTGAATGCAAAAATTTCAATCAAGAAAACAAAAGTTTACACCTTCCTATAAATAAACAAAACCACTGTGTTAACTTTTAATATTGTCTCTATACCTACTGGCTTAACAGTAGTTGGAACACGTATCTTAATTTTAGTACCTACCTTCCTTCCAACCTTATTATAGGTACCTAAATCCTTTATAAATTCCATTGGTCCCATATTGGGACGTATAAAGGTCCCTTTACCTAGCATTATTGCCATACTGCTGATTCCGATGAATCTTTATGCCAGTTGTTCAAATTTTTCCATACCAAAATGAAAATTTAACTGAAAAAAGTCCTTTGTATCTTTCTATTAGCAAATTATATTATAAACAGTAAGCAGCAAGTGGAAAGATAATACTACACTAAAAAACTGCAAAGGCTAACAATCCTATATATTTATGTGTTTATCCCTTTGTCGTGACGCATGTTCGTTCGAGCTTCACCCCAAAACGATTCTAAGGAAGTTGCACGTCATACAAAAAATATTAAAATAAAATCTTTGTCAAAAAGACGCCTGCACTTAAAAAGGATTAGCACATAAGAGCAAGTACGTGCGACCCAGTCGTGCCTTTTATTTTTAGTTCAGATAGTGTTATTTTTTTAAGTTATTGTTACTTACTTTTTTAATTTTATTCGACGATGTGACCGCACATATGAGCAAGGACGTGCGATCCAGTAGTGCAACTTATTTATAAAGCCCTCATTCCGTTGCACCGGTAACAAAATAAAAAGTGGAATATGAAATGTATACAAATAAATTTTCTGGCGCGACAGCTCCTCAAGGAGCCAAGGCCTAGTGACTTATATTCTCAACCATTCCTGTGTGTGTAGTTATTCTGCAAGAATGGCAGGGACCTATAGTTTACCGCCGAGTCCGAACGGCTACATGAGATGCACTTTTTCGAGACAAATTTTACTCTTGAAGGTTTTGTCAGTTCCTCGCAAGAGGCAGTACCCCAGAAAAAAAGGTGGCTATGAGCTGGATTTGAAGCCAGGTTCTTTCACTTAGCAGTCCGACACACTTTTTTTTTTTTTTTTATAATGATTTTTTATTAAATTAAAAATTAAGTAAATTAATCTCTAACTTAATTTTAATTGCCTTTCGGCCTAAAAATAACTTAATTTAATCTTATCTCTAACGGGTTTTATTTTTTACCAAGAAAATAAAAAACACACTAACCACTAAGCCACGGGGCACTACATATGAAATGTATAGTTGAATAAAATTCCCACAGATTGATTGTATGGATTTATGCGCTTATTGCTTGGTTATACAATTTTTGTTTTTGTATATACCGGACATCCCAAATATCATAACAAAAATTCAAAACTACCTGCTCTTTTTAAGTCATTGTTTACTTGAATAATAAGCAAAAACCCCAAAATACGGTGTACAACTTCATAGCCGTGGAAGATGACTTAATTTGTGCGTTATAGATGGAAAACATTTTTTTATCTCTATTACTATAAGAGTTAGCATTCCTATAAATGTCATCTTTACGGAAATGAATTTGTTTGACAATTTTTTTGCGGGTTTTGCGGAGATGGAAGACGTATTATGTTGTGGGATACAGTTGAAAGACGATATTTTGTAAACTTCTTATTTTTCAGATAATGCCTAGAAAATGTTTCACGTTTGCCGCTATAATTTGTTTGCGGATTTTGAAACCCTCATCTAACCCCCGTTGTGGGGGATCGATGGAACACATTTATCACACCCATGATTCTTAAAAAAAAATAAGCTTGCAAAAGTGAAGTCGCTGCCTTCTGGACTATTGGTGTAACCATCATTGGCCTTTTTGTTTGTCCTTTTGAGAATCTCACATTTTATTTCGTTGTTGAATGAAATTGAAAATAGCGAAAAGAGACACATTTTTAAAACTGCCCAAAGGGCCAATAGTTCCACCATTTACTGATTAATATTAGGATAAGAGACAAAACAACTGCCCCTGGCTTTCAATTTCGACAACTGATAGCAAAGAAAAAAACTCTTCATTCGACGCAGACGTCAATGATTCTTGTTTATGTTCACTCCCTAATTCATCTGGTTCAGGGAAATTTTCTAATGGTCTTCATGCCTCTGCGGCGCGGCAGTCTTGTCAATGTCTTCATAATCGGCTTAGAAATGAAACCGTATAATTATAAATTCCTCCAACGTAAGGTTTGAGACGATGTATGCCGGAATATATTTTTGTGTATTAAAAATGTTGATAGGTCTGGACAACTTAAATGGGCTACTTTAGCTTGGCAGCTTCTTTCCTTCCGTTTCCAAAGGCAATGCGGCCTTTTGCAAAAACTACTGTTTTATTTTCATTATAAATAATTCGCCAAATGATATATTTTAAAAAAATATCAGCCTTATTTGGTACCTTATCCATTTTTAATTAGAAAATATGAAATGCGTAAGTTGTTGCTGTTACCGATTTTGAGTTACAGTACAGTCATTTTAAGTCCTTACAAAATTAATTGTGTCATTGATATCATTCTATATAACATATTTATTGCTACACTCGTATACCCCATCACCAAAAGCCATCACTTCAGTCCAATTGATATCGAACCCTACTCAGTCTTCACAGTTGAAAAGGTACACACATGTACCTTAATTGAACGGATAGGTCAACAAAATCAACTTATCCAAATGCCAACCAAATCTTCAAAACTCCTCCAACGTTGTATACCCATCTTCGAAATATCTCAATACTCAATTGCGAATATCATACTTGATATTTTCAAGGGTTAACATCAGCAAATATAAATATTAAAACAAGAACTCTCGTCCTTTCTTCTTGTCCATATGGGGAGACACTTTGCATGACTAAAGATATTATTTTATAAAGATACACGATACTTGTCATCGTACCGCCGTAGGTTAAATGTCAGATTGAATGTATCTATCAAGTTTTGTGTACAGAAGATATTGTGTTCATACGGTAAGGATTCGTAGGCGTTTTTGTATGATGATGGGTGTGACTTTGTATGGGCCGATGTCCACTTGTCCACCTGAAGTTGACACTTAAAACTGCATTCAACATTTTCAGTTTTCCCAAGGACGGACGAGAGATACTTCGGCTTGGAATGACCGATAGTTATGCAAATGTATCACTTGGTCTGTCCTTTTTGGGCAGATACTCCATATGAACTAAATGAATTTTTGTATAAACTTACCTTTTTCGAAACAAAGTTTGGTAAAATAAAAAATAAAATATTCGTCTCGTTTTTGGTTATACGTATGTACATATATTTTTTTTTTGTCATGTCAATCACCAAGAGAGTTGCCAACGTAAAATAAAAAGAAAATTTGCCTTTCGGCCGAATTTTGTTGCTCGCTATTCTATGAGCAACTTTTTATCAGAATATTTTCGATTTTTCTCCCATGTGGTTGATTGCTTGGTAAGGAGAAAATATGGCATATGGTTCCATGAATGTGGTGTGTTGGTAGAATTTTTTACCAACTTTGATCCTAAAGGGATGAGAAAAAGAAACTTTTCATACCGGCATGTTGTAAGTCGGTACTTGCTGAATTCGTTCGAGGGCAAAGAGAATGTGAACTTATTTATTCCGAAGAATGTGTTTCCCATAGATCTTATGCAAATGGATTTCTTCGTTATCGGCAAAGATTATACGAAGGAACTTTTGCCGTTGCCCCCCACTGGACGACGACCCACCAGGATGCTGCGATGCTGTTTTATACTGTTTCAGCAACTGAGACTTTGGTGAAAATTCTTCGCCTTTTTTTCTCAGTATTACACATTTAAAGTGGTCGTGAAAGGGAAGAGGAGGTGAAGTACGATTTGGTATTTACGTTGTCTGCATTACTCCATCGTTGGATGCTTACCCTCATAAATTGTAGAAGCAAGAAAAATCAAAATCAGTTGCTAGCACTTTGGAAACAAAGTTCCAGGAGTGGATTTATAAATAAGTTAAGGCTTACGTTTATTAAAAAAAAATTGTTATGCGTGAAAATATTTTTGACATGAAAATTGAAAAATACAATCTGATACATTTTCTATAAATTTGGGAAGAACGATATGGAAATGAAGAAATAAAAACGGTTTCTTCTTTACATATTTTACAAATGAAATACACGAATCAAGCTCTTTGAAATAATAAACTATGTAAAGCTTAAAGAGCCATTAAACCTTTAGTATTTAATAAACCACTTCATTGTCATTGAATGAGTGGATTGTCTAAGCTTTGCTCAGAAGAATTTCGAAAAAGTAACAAAGTACTACCAAAGTAGTGCCCCGTGGCTTAATGGTTAGTGTGTCGGACTGCTAAGCGATTGAGCCTGGGCTCGAATCCCGCTCATAGCCACCTTCTTTTCCGGGGTACTGCCTCTTGCAAGGAAACCTCCAAGAGTAAAATTTGCATCTCATGTAGGCGTTCGGACTCAGCGGTAAACAACACACACACAGGAATGGTTGAGAGTATCAGTCACTAAGAAGGAGCTGTCGCGCCAATAAAAAAAAGTACTTCACAAGGAAGCCGAGCAGCGCCATAATTTTCCTGGATGTGTAACAAAAGTCGAGAGACCTTCATTTCCTGTTAGCTTGAACGAGTACTTTCCAATCATCTGTTTATTGTTAAAGGTAGATATTTTCACTGTTGTGTCTGCAAGACTGGGTTCTAGGAGTCGAACCTTTTTTTTCCAGCTCATCAGTTCTTTGATTTCTAGCACAGCGCTGCGACCAGGAACCCAACAAAGTTTTATATTGTGCTTTGCTAGCCATTTATATGCATTGTCAAATGGTGAACTTCGTTTGGGTTGGTGTGGTCCCAATTACGGAAATTTTGGCATACATCTAAAAACTTGGCCACCAAACGTTGAAGGATCGGCTGTGAAAGGCTATTACGTCAATTGAAATACCAACATAGACAAAAGTGTCAGATTATAAATTCATTTAAAGCAAAATTTTCTTAAAAAAACAACTATTCTTTTCTTATTCGAGTAAATCCTTACAACCTATCCGGTAGCTTTACATTTGGTAATACATTTTAACAAATCAGATTTTTCTGCATTTTGATTAATGCAACTTTTAAATCATCATAAATAAATATGTGAATGGGAATAAAAAAGCAAAACTTTCGAACAAGAAGAACGTAAGCGCCCGAGAAGATATAAAAACTTTAAAACAAATTTCGAATATTTTATCGAAAAGTTCGTTTGGCGTCTTTTGATTTAGCCCACAGCATCCTTTATATAGCGTTACCTTACAAAGAGCACGTAAGGTATATAATATGTATGGACGTTGGGTGGGAGAAAGCAGCAAATTCCAATTTTATGGTGCAATGCATTGAAGTCTGGAAGAAGCATAGGTAACTTAGTTGCATAGATAGATCACGCAGCGGCGATATGTTTGCAGAAAAACAAAAATAAAAGTTCTGACGGATAAAAGTTTGGTTTAAAGATTGTTGGTCTGGGTCCCGTTTAACGGATTGCGACAATTTGATGTTTTTTTATTTGCTATTATAGGTACAAGGCAAGTTTTGGTTTCATGAATATAAAAAAATATAGATAACAATCAAACTTGACATTGCGCTTATAAAAAAGACTAAAAAAGTTAGTGACAAAAAATGTCTCTCTGTCTGTATGTAGAACGAGCTGCAGCCCAAATGGCTATATTTATTACCTTCAAGGGGTTTTTGAAATTTAATTTTTAGGGCTAAAAATAACGGTACCTGTCATATAACCCTTGATGAATTAACGCTCATATGACATAAACGACTGTAACGATTTTGATGAAAATTTTCGAGAGTAGTATTTAAAGCGTTACCTACCATTGTAACGAAAACATATTTACGGAAAAAGCATAAACAGTACCTTTCATACAATGTATTTTTTTTTATTTTCGACTTTCTCAGTAAGGACTCATTGGATTTCTGTCAAATCTTATATTTAAAAGATCTAGGTAGCCGAATTAATTCTGCATACCAACATTTTGAATAATTATTTTTTTCTATATAATTTTTTTTAATATTCAATATATTTAAAACTGATAAAAAAATATTAAATTTTATAATAAACTCTAAAAAACTTCATACCAAAATATAAGAAAAAAAAATTATTCAATAGACTAAAATAAAAATACAGGATTTTATCAAATCGATCCTACAATTTTCGAAAACTTTTTTCATAAATTTATTATTATAAGATACATGATAGTGTACTCCATTTTTACTAAAAACGTTTAAGTATTGTGGTTTTGACACTTTTTATAAATTCAGACTGTGTGATTTTTATGATTTAAATTTATAAAACAGTTTTTTGATCAAAATAAGATATCCGAGTCCAAACTATACTTTCAATTGAAGGGCATAATATCTTCCTCCTCTTTGGATTGATTTTGTTGATTTCATTGCATTACATTACAATTTAATCTACGACGTAGATAAATCTAAGTAGAAGTAGTAAGAAGTAGACAGACTTCTAAGCACAGACACTCAAGACATACAAGACGACATTTATACTAGACAGAACGGAAGAAAAAGAGGGAATTTGGAAATATCTTCAATTCAGTTCGAGTTGGTCGACGAAATAACAAGTAGATTTGAAGAAAGAGTGATCAATATAATGTCAACACCTCTGTCCGTTTTTTCGACGAAAATATTGTTCTATTTAAGGATTATTTGCATTTTGAAAACAAATTACATATTTTTCCGCTTTAGTGTTTAATTCTACTTTTAAATACTCATTTCTTTATAACAAAGAAACATTCTTTCATTTGACAGACCACGCTTTTCAATTTAATGAATTTTTCTCCATTCGAATGTTTTGATTTCTTTGAATTGAAAAAAGATTTTTATTTGCACAGTTTTTCTTCTTGATTGAAAACAAAAATCTTTAACATGATGCAAAATACTCATCAATTTGATGACTTTTTTCTTCAGGTTAACGCTAATTTGCTCTTAAATAAAAAAAAATTGTTCCTAAAAACAAAATATTTTGTTTATATAAATAAATAATTTATCAGTGTAATAAAATATTTTTTGCAACATATTGGACTCCTGAGAATTAAATATTTTCGTCAATATGGCCAACGTGATTTGCTTCTTTGTATGGCGTAAAATTTGTGTGTTCAGATCACCTCAGAGTCACCAACTTTCTATATTGTGGTGTCAACCTCCCATTTGGAAATGTATACCTTTAAAACTAATGTGAATCGGTACCTCCTTTAAAATACTTCCTTATTTTTCTAATGCCCCCGCTGTGTTTTATCAACATAATATGGATAGCCAAAACCCTTTTAGTGCGGGCCAATAATAAAGAACAAAAATCGGTACGATTGGGTCGCACATACTTGCTCTTATGGGCCTAATCACATTGGAGGCAAGGTTTTTGATACAACAAAGTTAAAGAAAAATCACACGTAAAACTAGAAAAATGTCAAAACCACAAAATTTAACAGTTTTTTTATTAGAAATGAAGTACGCCATCACACGTCTTATATAACAATGAAGGATTTCGAAAATTGTAGGACGGATTTTGATAAAATCCTGTTATTTGTTTATTTTTAGTTTGATTTAATGTTCTTTTAATATTTTGGTATGGTATGCAATTTTTTTTTAATTACATTTGTGTCTGAAAAGCACAATGCCTTTTATAATACAACTTTTTGTGCTTAAGTTTGCATTCTTGAATTATTTTTTTTAATTTAAAAAAAAGTTGTTAAGACAAAACCGTTTTGTTTAAAAACCGTTTCTACGGTTTTGAAAAAAAAAATTTAACTTTATCACAATAAAAAAAAAATTAAATGGGTTTAAGTTATTTCAATGAAAACTTCTTTTCAAAATCAAATCAAAAGTCGGACATAAAGAGTTAAAACTTTAAAAGTCTCTTAATATAATTATTTTATTCCAAGCTGGGACCGCACATAAGAGCAAGTCTTTGTAGTATGTACCTTCATCGCAAGAAATAATGGTTCACTGTGGCGTATGTGGATTTTATTTTGAAAATGTAACGATTTTAGATTTAGGATTAAGGCCTAAATAACTACATTTGAAAAGGAATATGAAGGTGAAAAAATATCACAAAATTCCTTTCACACTTTAAAGAAAAAAATAATTGCATAAGTTGTTGTTTTTTTTGTCGTTCAGTTGTTTTAACTATATTTTTTAAAAACGCTCAATATTAAACGTAGTCAAAAAATGTATTATCTGCCAAGATAGTTTCAATGATAAGTATAGACATGAAGAACATTAAAAAAATAATAGCTGCTATGGGGGCACGGTTAGTGCTCCCAACATGACGAGCCAAGTGAAGGGCAAGGGAAATACCTACCTCTTCCCAAAGCGCTTCGTCGTTTTTTTTAGCTCTCATACCTTGGATTTGGATTATACCAGATATAGCAATTCTTAAGATATGTTGTAAATAGCGTACTAATTAAGCATAACAGTCTTAATTGCATAGCTCTTATAGTACAGATTTTATTGATATCCTACAAACCCTCACTCACTGATGATCATCAGAACCAAATAATTTTGACTTAGGTGTAGAGTTTGTAAAATTAGGGCTTGGCCTTAACTCTAAGGCATGTGTAGAAGCTTGGCTATGCTTAAGATCTGATAACTTTTAGACAGTGCGGTTCATATGATGTCATCCAAAAACCGTCTAGGAACATCATAGACAGTTCTTGGCATTGTCAGCTCAAGAAAATAAATTGCACGACTGGATGGCACGTACTTGCTCATATATGCAGCTACATTGTAGAATAAAATTTAAGAAAATTAAAGTGAACACCAAAGCATTTATTCGATTTTTGTGACTTTTGATTGTTCGTCTTCCGTCTTCAAAATATTGATTTTTAAAAAATGTTATATTTTAAATTATTAAAAATACAAACAAAAAATATTTCGGAAAAAAGTTAATGTGAAACTACTAAAGCTACCTACATCTTCTTAAATATTAATTTTGGTAGTAATCGGTTCAACAGTTTTCGAGAAAGTCGCAGAAAAAAAAACCGGTCCTACCGGTTTTAGCCCACCATATTAAATGTCTTGTTCACCAAAATATAATGCATACCTACAGTAGTAAACTGATTTTTTTATAAAAATTCTTGGAGCCGTTTTCGATAAAACTGTCTTCTTGATGACAGCTTATATTGGTTTCGCTCTCATTGACTGCTAACCCCATCTTCACCGCTTTCGTCTTAATACTCACAAAAGCGCTACTGAGATCACGCTGTGTTCATCCAATTATGTCAATATTGTCGGGGTATGGAAATAATTGACGGACTTTTAAAGGATCGTGCCTCTGGTTTTGGCGTGAGAGTTCTGCACTATTCTTTCAAGTATGATGTTGAAAAAGTCGCCCGACAGCGCATCGCATGGTGTCGGTGAGGTCTTTACCGAACTCGACGGAACAGCGTGCGTTTTCCATCGTCATTTTACACAGGCGGACGAGATTGGCAGATTGTTGACGAATAGCTTCAAACGTTCACACAATACGGCAGAAAAGATCTTGTAGGCGATGTTGAGGAGGCTGATATCCCTGTAGTGTTTGCAGTGCAGAGGATCTCCTTTTTTAAGGAATGAAGAACAATTAATTTTTTGTTAATAGCCGGAAAAATAGTTGGCTCTAATTAGTCTTTCTTTTTATGTGTCTTGTTAATTCTTTTTATGTGGTGCATATGTCCATTTGCCACATTTATGGCAATTTTCCTTGCAAAAATAATGAAAAACTTATCTCAAAACAAAAGCAATACCTTCCTTCACTATTTTCTATTCCAGATCCTTGTCAATACCTTACATATCATAGGGAACCATTCATTAATTTCATTACCGTAAGGGATCTCTCCTTCTTTTCCTTCGCTCCTCATAAAAACCAATAGAAACTACATCTACATTCAAAACCACAAAGAACCAGAAACATATTCTCCAAGTCATTCAAGGAAGAAGATGAAAAAAATATGAAACAGGAATAATCTTTTCATATTTACTCTATAATATTCCACAAAGGACGAGAAAGACTTACATATGGAATCTCTCAACACAAATGCATGTTTTGTAGGCAACCTACATTGGGGGGAGCAGCGGTAATGGCCCCCTTGCATGTTATAAATGTGCAAACGTTGTCACAAGGCATACAGTCATTCACAGGCTCAAATACACCTCCCCAACACAATCCATTGCCTACATGATACAAAACCGCCCTTAACACTGACACGTTTTTCTTTGGTTCGTCTAGCACCGGAGGAGAGCGTGAAACGTGAAAGGAAATCCTGATGAATAAATAATTTGTATGCATTGAAAAGTTTATTATATACCCCCTCAATGGGCTGCAGCAGGAGTCAATTTCCTTCAATGATCCTTCACAACATTCTCTCAATGCATTTGTCGTAATAATATTTATTTAGTCGCACACATAATGCGAACCACCCTGTAGTTATATGGTAGGTACTTCTCATATTTCAGGCCATGATGAGTGTGGTTTGTACACATATGTATGTACATATGTGCATGTGCAATGAAAAGTAAAGAAAGTTCTAGGGATTTTTGTTGTCTTCTTTATTTTCTTCCTTTTGGTAAATAATATAGCCCCAGTGCTTGGCACCATTAATTTACGGCAACATTTTTTTTTTTCATTTTTTGGAGAATGAGGTTTTTGAGCTATTCAATTTGAAAAATTCTGCATCGGAAGTTAGAGGCGACTTGGGCAGCTCTGCAAAACTCCTTCTTTCAATTGAAAATCGAAATGAATGTGACATGTGCCATGAATGTTGATGATGATGATGTTAGTTTGAATTGTAACGAGTTGGTGACGAAAAGCAGTACAATTTGGGTACAGAGGGAAGGGAATAGTTTTCAAACAGTTTCATGAATTTCAAGTGCTAATTTGAATGTGAAAACTGGAAAATTGTGTCCTTTGTTCACATTTACGGGTACCTTCATCTATGTCCTCGGGCAGAAACTTAGCCTTGAACACTCGTAATCATTCATGTGATCTTTGGAAACCCAAAGAAGCCAACTTTGTACGTGATAGTTGGTAGTAGTATGAACTCGTGAAAAGTTTTATCATATTATGGTAGCTATCGTAAACGTCCTTCTTCAGATCTTAAAAAATCAAAAAAATATTATTTTCCATTTTAAGCGTTGTATCTATAAAACCTAAAATTATATTTGTTGATAAATTTTAAGAACTGACAGTAAGGCATTTTAATATTAGAACATCTCTGACGAGTTTTATGAAACTAACGTAGTCTTGTTGTTATTAAATATCAGTTATTCTGCTAACTTAATTTTAAAAAATCTTTCAAGTCGAATATATTATTTCATATTTTTTACTCTATTTTAAAATAATATTAGCAATTATTCAATGTCGTAATGTCTTATGCTTGTTTTTATTTTTTAATGTTTCAGTTTATTTGATGAGGCAAGCTTTTCGGGATTAAACATCATGAATATGAAGACAGGACGTTCCTAAAATGAACTGCTGTTTCGGAAAGTGGCTTGAACTGTCAAAAATAAATTGCACGACTGGATCGCACGTACTTGCTCATATGTGCGGTCACATTTTAGAATAAAATTAAAGAAAATTAAAGTGAACATCAAAGCATTTATTCGATTATTGTGACTTTTGTTGTTCGAATAAAGTACGTTAAATTGTATTGGGTGAAATAATTTAAACGCCATTTTATTTCTTTAAGAAACATAAAAAAGTGTGAATATTCAAAATTGTAGGCGCCGTTTTTAAATAAAACGGTTTTTTTAAACAATTTTTTTTAAAGAATAAAAAAAATAATTCAAGAATACAAACTTAAGCACAAAAATAGCGTACATTTAAAAACAAAATTTAAAAAAAAATCACTCTTGATTTTCAAAAAAAAAAAAAAAAAAAAAAATTTCGGATCACCAGTTTTCGAGAAAGTCGAAGAAAAAAAACCGGTCCTATGGGAGGTACCATATTAATTTTTTTTTTCACCTAAATATAATGCATACCTACAGTAGTACACTGATTTCGTTTTATAAAAATTCTTGGAGCCGTTTTCGAGAAAAATAAGCTTTTACATAACGGTTATACCCGTTAATAGGTACCCTTAATTTTTGAGCTAAAAAAAAAATTGAAAAAACTCCTCTGTAGAATGTCAAAATAACCTTAAGTTCAAAATTTCATCCGTACAGACAGACAGGCAGACAGACTGACGGACAGAATTTTGCCAGTAACTTAAATATGTTTCTCTATCATCGTAATGTCATGTTTGATGATAGTTTTTAATCTGCACGATTGCATAACTTGCATTATAGAACCTAAAATCGCAAGCAAATAATAGTGGAATTCTTTATAATCTAAAAGAGGTTGCTTTCGTTTATATACCTCGAATATACCAAAGGAAGGAATGGTATCAATTTCGTGGCAAAATAAGGGCACAACGGGCTTGTTTTTCCCCTATAAAAAATATTATATGAAAGCAAAGAATTTGAAGAATAGAAACTGGACACTTTTAAAGGCTTTAAAGGCTTAGTAAAATATGGTAAGTTTCTTCAAGATCACCAAATTTGGTAATACTTAGATGATTACTTTGCCTTAAGTTATATTTCAGTATGTGGTGAACCTTGAAACAACAATATATTTTAGCCCGCTTATAGTTGCTTTAAGTATCATAATCGTATGCGTTTTAGGTCTACTTCAATTCGCACCCTTGAAAACTGAATCTTGGTCTTCCGCTACTAGGCCATCCTTTTGAAGTGAATCCGAGGATTTTTGGGACAAGCTTTGCAACTTAAGGTATTCTCATGTTTTTAAAGGATTGTCCATGCCCATGCTTCTAAGTCGTTACCTTGCTCTCTTACTTTGAGAACCAAGGTTGCTGTAGTTTGTTCTGTCCAAGTGATTAATCTATGTTATCTTCTTTTTCATGTCGGTGTTCGCCTTTTTTATCATCACCAGATGAACGAGGTTGCCGAAATTGTCAACCAATATATTCCTAATTTTTTTTTAATAAACAATACAAAAATATGCTATCGAAATTAGGATACCTTATATGCCGAGGACATTGCGCATGCTTTTAAGCCATAAAATATTACAAAAATTAGCAAAAATGGGAATTCTTTGAAATATGGTTTTATTCTCTAAATTCATATTTGATCCTAGATTGCCATCGTGTGTTTCTAAGGTGTCGATGTAAAGCACAAAAGTCGGTGTATATTCTTTATTGAATTATAGCATTTGGCCTTTAAAAACTCTACTTATTCTGGTTTTCGCTCTAAAGCGTCTAGCATATTAGCAAGACGTAGCTTAGATAAGGCTCCTTTCATTAATTTCACTTCGGGTGTTTGGAATTTCGGAATGGTACCTGTAATATAACTATTAAGTAAAAGCCTTTTTTCTCAGAAACGGCTCCAAGAATTCTTCGACAAATTTATTTGCATTATTCTGGGTATGGATTATGTTATGGTGAAAAAAAAAATTAAATTATATGTAGAATAAAAATTGTACTTCCCAGGAGTGTTTCTTTTCTTCGACTTTCTTGAGAACAGCTTTAAGGATTACAATCAAAATTGATAATGAAGAAGATAAAGGTAGCCAAAAAAATGTTACATAGAAATATTTCCAAATTACTGTTCCTTGTATTTTTAATCTTATTTTTTGTTTTGAAAATCATAATTTTGAAAACAGGAAGGTGATTGTTTTTTTTTTAAATATTGGTTTTGAATGAAAGTTGTTTTTGTGCTTATGTTTGTATTGTTAAATAAGTTTTTATTTTTTTTTTAAAAGATGTTAAAAAAACATTTTTTCAGTATTAATATATGACAAAGGACGTTGTATGAGGTTGCTAGTGATTTGGTCGGAAAGCTATGACCTACCGTACTAGTAAGTAGTAATAATTGATTTTATTTCATTATAAAAGTTACAAATAAATTAATTATCATTGTAAGTCTTTTTTTGGTTTGGTCCAAGTCCGTCTACCAGATTTTTATTGATTTAAATAAAATTTGGTCTTTGATTTACATTTGTATTATTTTATATTATGCGGATTGCTTAGAAGACTCCCTCGATGATGCGTTTTCTGTATTGAAGTGCTGAACCGTAGTAGTAGAAGTAATTGAACCGAAAAGATGTTTTCGAATTAACTTTAAAATTAGACATATTGCAAGAAGGTGTAATAAGTCTTCCCTTATTTTCATATTGCAAATGTTGCATAAAATTGGTAGTTCTGGTCGATAAGGTATAAATGTAATTCAAGTGAACTAATTCTCCTCTCATTTTGAAAATAGTGCTTATTTTATCCGTTGTGTAGCAGTTTAAAAAATATGTTTGTTTTTCAAGATTATACTTAACTTTGCTATAGTATAACTTATATTGGGAAGATTGAGCTTCATTAACATGTTTTTGATTTACATTTGGTGTAATATTAAGGGCTGCTCCACATTCATAAGCAAGACGCTCCCATTCTTGCATTATATTTTGTTTTTGTTCTTATAATATGCTTAAGTATTTTTTTGGGTAACCTCTCTTCCTCCAACGCAATCACTTTTACCATGTAATCAAAATGCATTTTTAATGTGATCAACATGGGCGGCCCGTTTCTAACTGAAGCATGTAATTGGAATTGGAGGTACTGCTAGGTAATTTAAATATTCGTTTAAGAAAGTAGCGCAGGAACTTTTCAACGGAATCAAATGAATAGTTTCCTTTAAACCTGAGCTCTATTACAGGGTGTCCCGTAATACGGTTTCAGGATTTTTGGGTATATTATTAGAAAAAAATGGGTACGACTGGGTCGTACGTACTTGCTCTTATGTGCCTAGTTACATTGGAAAGCAAGATCTTTGACAGAAACAAGTAACATTTGTAATGAAAATAACACAGTTTGAACTTATAAAAAGTATCAAAACCACAATACTTAACGGTTTTTGGTAAAAATCAAGTACGCCATCACACGTCTTAAATAACAGAAAATTTATGAAAAATGTATTTCGAAAATTGTAGGAACGGTTTTGATAAAACCCTGTTTTTTATTTTTAGTTTTTTGAAAAAAAAAATAATTTTTTTAATTTTGGTATGCAGTTTTTAGAATTTATTAAAATACATGTGATTATAAAATTAAAAAAAATATTTTTAGGGCTAAAAATAAAATTTCAATTTCACCTCTGAGGAATGCCAAAACAATTACACACACCAAGTCTAAAGATAATCGCTTAAGCCGCTTAGGCTGCAGCTCGTTATACATACTGACGGACCGACAGACAGAAATTTTTTTTCGATCACTTTTTTCGACATCTCTATGATCGTAATGGCATGTTTGATTGTTATCTCAATTTTTTTAATATTCACGAATCCTAAACTTGCCTTATAGTCCCTATAATCGCAAGTAAAAATCGTTCTACAGTAAAGCCCTATCTTTACTTTTGGTATCATTTATCGGGGTTTTAAGAAAAGGCTTACTTTTTTGTACCATGACCCCTGTTAACTGTAATTGCACTGTTATTACTAATAATAGAAACTTCATTTAGGACTTTGTTTTTAGGAGAAATATAAGTTTTTGTAAGTCCATTAAAATTAATTTAATATTTTATCGCAGTTTAAAGATATCCAGTTCTTAGGTTGTACCATTTTTTTTTTACTCACGCTAAATTTTTTCATTTTGTGTTCAATTTTCTCCAGAGAACGTGTAATGAACATAACATATTTAATAACATATTTTAATAACATATTTTTTTGAATGAACACAACAATAATACAAATAAAAATTAACAACAGTTATGCTGAAAAAATGCACAGATTTTATGATACTTGGAAAAGCTAGCAGCAAGTAAAAATTGAAAACAAGGGTCTAATTGCTTTAACCTGCAAAGGTTTTGAATGAAAACGATTTTGTTTTGGCTTAGGTAATTTTTGTATATTATATATATAATATAAAGAGTGATGTACTCAATATACAATATACAGCCTTACTTTACGCCCATTGCAGTCTCAAAACCAAGAAATTTCCATCCCAAACGAAAGCAACATTATTTGTGTACATTGCTCGCTTATATTATTGTGATGTGGCAACAAGTTTAGATATTTGGAGGATACATTTTGTAAACTAACGACATCTGTTGGATTCATTGTGTACAACAACCACCATTTATTGTGTACAACAACCATGCCCCTAAAAGTATGCTACATATTTGCAACATGTTTTAACTTAGTACTAAATCGAACTTGACGAAACAATTCGAGACTCGAATTGTTACCGAAAGCTTAGATTGTGCCAGAACCAGACAGAAGCTTCCAGAAGCTTTTAAAGTTGTATAAATACAAGAGTAGATTGCATTGAGAGTTTCAGTTTAGTTTCGAAAGTGGAATTGTTAACAACTGGAAGCATTAGTAAAAAGTGATTGAATTGAGATTAAATAAAAAGTGTTGAATTATAAAAACGTATTTGAATTGTGAATAAGTGAAATAAGTTAAATTGGTGTTATTTAAACTGAAAGACGTTGTGTTTTATAAAATAAAGAGATTTGTTGTATTATTTTGGAATTTTGATTGAGTTTTATTTGTCGAACCCCAGGCCAAAATATCACATTGGTGTCAGAAATTGGGGATAACACTCAGTAAAGTGCTAGAAAATTCCATAGTGACATTTTCTAAAACAGTTTCGGTGACTCATTTAATTGTGAAAGTGGAATTTTCCAGAAACTATTGAACTGATTGTGCTATAAAACTGTGAATAGCGAGCATTTTTGTTAAAAATAGTGTTGGAAAAAGATCTTTCTAGAAGAGACATTAAAATAAAACTGACTGTGTTGCGAAAATAGTGTTTCAGTTACATAAAATGGGTCGCAAGTTAGAACAATTAACAACAGCTGAGTTGAAAGAAGAATTAGGAAAACGAAATCTTCAGACTTCGGGGCTGAAAAAGGAACTATTGCTCCGACTTCAGAATGCTATCACTCAGGATGGTGGAGACCCCGATACCATGTTGTTCGATGTTGAAGAGCAAGGGAGAGAATGCACAGTAAGTACAGCCGATGAAATGCCTGCTCTCATGAAGTTGCTTCTGTCGAAATTCGACGAACAAAAGAATGAGCAGAAGAATTCGTTGGAAATTCTCCAGGAAGTTCTCGAAAGTAAATTCGATGAACAAAAGAATTCATTACAAACTCTCCAGAATCAACTAAGCGAAAGACTTCAAATAGTAGATCAGAAATTTGAAGCCAAAATAGAAAGCTTAGAAGAAAAGTTCGGAAAGCAAGTAGAAAGTGTAGAACAACAGTACGAACATCTGGCTAAGGAATTTGATTCTTTGAAAAAGCAGAAGGTTCGGGAATATTCGAGCGACGGTCCACGAAGAAAGGAAATGCAGCCCCCTGTCTTCGATGGTCAAACATCATGGCCAATTTATAAGAGGCAGTTCGAAGCTGCCGCCTTGACGAACAACTGGGACAGCGAAGACAAATCAATTGCTCTTACGCTTGCGCTCAGAGGAACAGCTGCCGAATTGCTGCAGACCATTCCTGAAGACAAACATCATGATTATGATGCCATGGTCAAGGCAATCGAGATGAGGTTTGGCGACGACCACATGCAGCAAGTTTACCGAGTCCAGTTGCGCCGAAGGGTCCAGACAAGAGGTGAAACGCTACAACAATTGCAAGCTGACATCGAGCGCTTGGCAAATTTGTCTTATCCCAATACCAGCAGGGAAATCATAAATGAACTGGCAACTGATGCGTTCACTAATGCCATTGCAGATGGAAAACTACAAATGGCTGTGAGAATGGCAGGTAAGAAAACGCTCGCTGAGGCTTAAGCATTTGCCCTGACAATGGAAGCAGCAGACCAAGCTTCGCAAAGTAGCCATCGCGTCAGGGAAGTGGCTACGCTAGAGTGCTCATGTCAACGTGTCGACATTGAAAGACAAAACCTGAACACTGCTCGAGGTCAAATGAGATGCTGGAATTGCAACAAGCTAGGACACCTACAGCGACAATGCAGATCTCCACCTAGACAGGTAAGCTGCCCACATTGCGCAAGGAGGAGGCAGAATGACGAAGCATCTGGCAGGAATAACACTCACACTGCTGGACAAGCTTCTGATCAACAGCAGGCGGGAAACGCCTAAGAACCAACTTCGCGGGGCTGAAGTTGGTTGATGGAATCGACGCCCCCAGGACCATCATCCAAGTTTCGCAAACTACACGCTGCAGCAAGAGCTTGACAGTGGAGACAGTCATCAGAAACAGAAAATGTGTGGCCACTATCGACACGGGTGCCACAGCCTCCATAATCAGAAGAGACCTTGTTCAGACATCGTGGCTACATAACACCAGCTGCTACACTCTGAAGACAGCTACGGGAGAAGCAGCAAAAGTATACGGGGAGGTATTTCTAAAGATACAACTGGCAGGGTTGACCTTCTCACATGCATTCTTGGTAGCCGACATATGCGACGAATGCATCATTGGAGTGGATTTCATGAAGGCACATGAGGTAATCATAGACCTTCGAATGCAAGTGTTAAGGTATCGAACCGTTGAGATCCCTATGGTATACGGAAACGAGAACGCTGTGAATCTTCGGGCGGTTATAAGCAGAGATGAAGTCCTACCACCTTCTTCAGAGACAGTTCTTTGGACGCGTTTGGAGGGTGATCCTGGGAACCACCGATTCTATTTCATTGAAGCAGATAATAAAGAGGACTTTCCAAGCTATATCGTTGGAAAGATTTTAGTGGAACCAAAGAAAAACATGGTTCCGGTAAGGCTGATGAATCCGAACAAACACTCCGTCAAGCTCAAACAAGGAGAGGTGATTGGAAGATGCGTACCCATTGCAGCCATATCGACAACATCTGGGAGTGAATCTGCGAGTCCTGTTTCTGCAACAAAATTGGCTGAGGTATGTAATGCTATCCTTGGAAACTGTGAGCTAAATCAGGAGCAGAAAACCATGGCCAAAAATCTCATTGGCGAGTTTGCTGATATATTTGCATCGCAGGATGGAGACTATGGTCGAACACACCTAGTACAGCACCGAATAGACACCGGCGATAGCAGACCGATCCGACAACCTGCTAGAAGACTTCCATTGGCAAAACAGTCGGAAGTCGATGAGATGATATCAACCATGGAAAAAGACGGTCTAATCGAAAACTCAAAAAGTCCGTGGGCATCACCCGTTGTACTAGTGAAAAAGAAGGACGGCAGCACTCGATTCTGCGTGGATTACCGGAGGCTCAACGATGTCACCAAGAAGGACAGCTACCCCTTGCCTCGAATAGATGACACCTTGGATACCCTTTCTGGAGCGAAATGGTTTTCGACCCTCGATCTGAAAAGTGGTTACTGGCAGGTACAGATCCATCCAGAAGACAAAGAAAAGACCGCTTTCACAACGGGAAATGGACTATGGCAGTTTACCGTTATGCCATTTGGCTTGTGTAACGCTCCAGCCACATTTGAGCGTTTAATGGAACGTGTGTTACAGGGTCTGACATGGAAAACCTGCCTGGTGTACTTGGATGACGTCATCGTTGTGGGAAAGACGTTCGCTGAACATCGCGACAACTTGAGGGAGGTGTTTACACGACTTCGAACTGCACATTTGAAACTAAATCCAAAGAAATGTGCTCTGTTCAAAGCTGAGGTGAAATATTTGGGACATGTGATATCATCAAATGGAGTAAACACTGACCCGGAGAAAATCGAAACCGTGAGAAATTGGCCAGTTCCCGAAGATAAACACCAGCTGAGGAGCTTTCTAGGTCTCGCCACTTATTACAGGAGGTTCGTCAAAGATTTTGCCGGAATCGCAAAGTGTCTGCACCAGCTAACTGAGAAGGGTAGACAATTTAAATGGTCAGGTGAGTGCGAAAGAAGCTTTCAACATCTAAAACAGCGACTTTGTGAGGCACCAATACTAGCTTACCCCACCCCTGGCAAAACATTTATTGTGGACGCGGATGCTAGTAACGTGGGTGTTGGAGCAGTTCTGTCGCAGATACACGATGGGCAGGAGAAAGTGGTAGCCTATTTCAGCAAAGTTCTGTCGCGACCAGAGAGAAACTACTGTGTAACCAGACGGGAACTCCTTGCTCTGATACTGGCGACAAAACATTTCCATAAATATCTGTATGGACAGAGATTCATCCTGCGTACCGATCACGCCGCTTTAAAATGGTTGCTACAGTTCAAAAATCCTGAGGGGCAAGTAGCAAGATGGATCGAACGATTGCAGACTTACGACTTCGAAGTACAGCATCGCAAAGGAAGACTGCACTGCAATGCGGACGCGCTTTCCCGCAGACCATGTGAGCCCAGTTGCAAACATTGTGCGCGAAAAGAGGAAAAGGATGAAGGTATATCTGTCCAGAGAATAAGAGCCGAACCTGTAGAGGGTTGGAGTGCCGAAGAAATTCGTAATGCACAAAAAGAAGACCCTGACATCGAGCCAATCCTTGCCTGGAAGGAATCTATGGAGAAACCAAACGCAAGAGACATCTCCGACAGAAGTCCTACTTTAAAGGCATACTGGGCGCAGTGGGACTCTCTGCATGTGGAAGATGGTGTTTTGCGAAGAAAATGGGAAATGCCGGATGGAAGATTCTTTAAGATGCAGCTTGTGGTTCCACGATCGAAAGTAGAGGAGATCCTACGAGAAATGCATGCTGGAATAACCGGTGGGCACTTGGGAATCAACAAAACACTGGAAAAGGTACGGGAACGCTTTTATTGGCTAAGCGCGAGAAACGATGTAGAGAGCTGGTGTCGAAAGTGCACAACATGCGCAGCTAGCAAGGGACCCAAAGTCAAAACACGAGGTAAAATGCACCAGTACAACGTGAGCGCCCCGTTTGAAAGAATCGCCGTTGACATCACAGGCCCGTTCCCGGAAACTGAAAACGGTAGCCGTTACATCCTTGTTGTCATGGACTACTTCAGCAAGTGGCCGGAGGCTTTTGCGATACCCAATCAAGAAGCTAAGACCGTTGTCGAGCAGATAGTGGACCACTGGGTGTGCAGGTTCGGGGTGCCTATGGAATTGCATTCCGACCAAGGGCGAAACTTCGAGTCGAAGGTATTCCAGGAAGTATGCGCATCACTCGGGTTAAAGAAAACAAGGACAACACCTCTTCATCCACAGTCTGATGGAATGGTAGAAAGATTTAACAAGACCTTGAAGGAACATCTGTCCAAAGTCGTGAACGAGAACCAACGGGATTGGGATCGGCGAATTCCTTTATTTCTTATGGCCTACCGGAATGCGGTTCATAGTACAACTGGATACACTCCATCCGAAATTCTATTTGGACGAACTGCCCGGATTCCAAGTGAGCTAAGATTCGGATTTCCTATTGAAGACCCAAAATGCGAAGAGGACTACGTGTTAGATCTTAGAGAAAGGATCAACGACATTCACCAGAGAACAAGAAACAACATAAAAATTGCGAGTGACCGCATGAAGACCAGATACGATGCGAGAGCAACAGCACCTGAATTCAATGAGGGAGATCTGGTATGGCTTTATAACCCGCATCGCAAAAAGGGAAAATCGCCCACACTTCAGCAGGACTGGGAAGGTCCCTACCAAATAGTTACGCGCATTAATGACGTCGTTTTCCGAATCCAACGAGGACCAAGAGCAAAAATGAAAATTGTCCATGTGGATCGACTGCATCGTTACCACGGAAACAATGATGATGTGCTTGTTCGGGACGAACAAAACTAAGAGGGGGACAATGTGATGTGGCAACAAGTTTAGATATTCGGAGGATACATTTTGTAAACTAACGACATCTGTTGGATTCATTGTGTACAACAACCACCATTTATTGTGTACAACAACCATGCCCCTAAAAGTATGCTACATATTTGCAACATGTTTTAACTTAGTACTAAATCGAACTTGACGAAACAATTCGAGACTCGAATTGTTACCGAAAGCTTAGATTGTGCCAGAACCAGACAGAAGCTTTTAAAGTTGTATAAATACAAGAGTAGATTGCATTGAGAGTTTCAGTTTAGTTTCGAAAGTGGAATTGTTAACAACTGGAAGCATTAGTAAAAAGTGATTAAATAAAAAGTGTTGAATTATAAAAACGTATTTGAATTGTGAATAAGTGAAATAAGTTAAATTGGTGTTATTTAAACTGAAAGACGTTGTGTTTTATAAAATAAAGAGATTTGTTGTATTATTTTGGAATTTTGATTGAGTTTTATTTGTCGAACCCCAGGCCAAAATATCACATTATTATTCCATTCCAAAGAGCTTCCGAGCTGCTCGGAAATCTACACAAAAGGGTTATTGTGGTTCCTCTTGTAGTTTTAGGAAACGTAAGTAAGCATAAATATTTGGTCGATTTTGGAGTTGTTCTTTCTGAAGCCCGTTTGAAATGCATCTGCATAATTTTGATCTTACATATCTACCCGCTTAATACGTCTGTTAAAAAGCACTGCACCAAAAAAGGTTGGTTGAAGTATTTAAAAATGATATTCCTGTGTAGTTAATCGGATCATTACAATCACCTTTCTTGTGCAGTGGAAATATAATTGATTTCAGAAAGCTTCCTGGTATATCAGCATTTTCGAAAATTCGATTAAATTCAGATTTCAGCGCTAAAAGGAATTCCCTTGAACAGTTCTTATAGAACCAATACGGTCGTCTCCTGGGGCTTTGTTATTTTTAGAATGCAATTGTGAACTTCTTCTAGAGTTATCGGTGCAATATATAAAATAGGCGGAATTTTGTTAAAGTAGAAAGTAGATGTAGATATTGGGGTGAGTGTGTGTGGATTTATCGAGAGGGTTTGTGGGTATTGCTGCCATGTATGTTTTCTTATGACGATATCACGTAAACTTATCGTCCGTAAACCAACTTTACAGACAACTAACTCTTTTTATTTCCGATTATAGGTACTATACAACATGACATTACGATCATAGAGTAACATATTTGAGTTACCGGAATAATTCTGTCCGTCTGTCTGTTTGTCTGTCTGTATGTCTGTATGTCTGTCTGTACGGATGTATTTTGGACTGCAGCCTTAACGATCAGGCCAATCGTCTTCAAATTTTGAACTTAAGGTTATTTTGACATTCTACAGAGGAGTTTTTTCAGTTTTTTTTAACTTTAAAATTAACGGTACCTGTCATATAACCGTTATATAAAAGCTTATTTTTCTCCAAAACGGCTCCAAGGTTTTTTATAAAAAAAAAATCAGTGTAATACTGTATGTATTATATTTTGATGAACAAAATTTAATATGGTGGGCTAAAAACGGTGCCTCCTTACAATCAAAATTGATATTCAAGAAGATGTAGGTAGCTTAAGTAATTTTGCATTAATTTTTTTCGAAAACTTTTTTTTTGTATTTTAATAATTTTTTTATTTTTGTTTTGTTGAAAAATCAATATTTTGAAAACGGGTGAGTGAATTCTTTTAAATTTTGTTTTTAAATGTACCATATTTTTGTGCTTAAGTTTTTATTCTTGAATTATTTTTTTAATTTTTTAAAAAGAGTTGTTAAAAACCGTTTTATTTAAAAACGTCTCCTACGATTTTGAAAACAAAATTCACACTTTTTAACATTTCCTAAAGAAATAAAATGGCATTTAAATTATTTCACCCAATACAATTTAACGTACTTTATTCGAACAATCAAAAGTCAAATCGAATAAATGCTTTGATGTTAACTTTAATTTTCTTTAATTTTATTCTACAATGTGACCGAGCAAGTAGTTGCGATTTAGTCGTGCAATTTATTTATAAAGCCTTAATTCTAAAGAAGGCCTGTTTATAAGGCTAAACATTCGAGACAGTGTCTATATTTTGTTTCATCATTTCGTAAGAAAAGATCACTATCGACATATAACATGTACTGTATAAACTCTTTTTAATAAAATTCTGTTGAAATTCACCTGAACTTATTGGCTATAAACTTTTACTGCCAAATTTGGAAAATCTTTTGGCACGTTTTAAAGAACCCACCTTTATTTCTTTGTTATTATTATTTTACACAACAAATTATTTGACATTTCCTCTCAGGCATATAATACATACTATTCACCTGAACCCAAATCAAAATGAAAAAGCTTCATATAACTGAAAAGGGCGGGCGAAAAAGATACCATACATTCGGAATAAAGGTCTAAAAAAATCCAAATGTCATCCACGTCCTCTAACTGATGACAGAAAATGAATCTCGTTCTACGATTTGATTGCTTTCACCAACACAGAAATCATCTATGTTGTCGTCGTATAGTCCTCTCGTTGTCGTCATCGTCGTCGAGGGCAAATTCCATTAGCCGTGATTCTGGAAAAAAAGGAGAAGAACAAACCAGGGTATACCCTCTTCTATGACAAAGGACATGATTTTAAGCTGAGTTGTCCTTTAGTCTTGTTTCCATCGTCCTCTACACTTCTTTCAAAAAGGGTGGGGAGGGGGCTTTTCTGTTTAGCTGTGGAGCAGGAAAAATGGGAAGTAGAACAAAACACTGAACTGCAAATCAATTATTCAAAACACGTTTCCCTTTTTATTGTGACTATACGATAAAAATGAGCAAAGGGTATAGAAAGAAAGATCCTGCCCGCATCTGAGCTGGTGTCGGTGTACGGGCGTGTAAGACAAAACTTTGTTTCTGGGAATGAGCAGAGGTTCTCTGTAAAAGCACGCTTCGGTTGCTGAACAAAAGTGGCATTTTGATACAGAAAAGGCGTATTGCTCCATGGCCATGGCTAGGCCGGGCTAGCACATAGGACACTATGGGATTTGTGCACCGTTATGAGGGAAGACATTTTAGTAATAGCCTAGACATCAAGAATGATTTTTGTATTTTTTTTTTTTTTTGTGTCCTGCTTTGGATGGATTTTGATTTAAGGCGTTAAACATTATTCAATTTTTTTTTTTCGTTACTTGAAAATTGATTGCAAATTTTTGAGCTCTTACAATGTGATGCCGTCGTTCAGTTTGAATAGAAATTTATTTATTGATTACCTTAAAATTATAAAACTAATGATTTTGAAATAAATATTTTCAGATGAACATTTTATTTGTCGTTTAAATTGACTGGATATTAGTTTTTCGAATTCTAAATTCTTTTATCATGTTTTCTATTAACATAACGTTAACTACAGAAGCATTTTCCATACTAATAAAAACGTATTCTATGCCATACTTGATGCTTCGGAATATTGTTTTCGACGGCGTTTTGAGAAATAAATACCACAACGAAATACAGATGGTCTTTTGGTACTTCAACAATAAAGAGATAAAGGCTTGTGCGGTATACGGATGGTTCTAAAGCAGCATATGGAGGAGGTGCAAGTGTCTATCAACCCAAAACTAAAATTTCAGGACCAATGGAAATAAGTTCTAAGGTTTTTCAAGCTGAACTTCATATGCCATTGAAATCTTGTTAGATACCAGGTCACCATGATATTTCAGGAAACAAAGTTGCGGACAAAATAGCCAGAGCTTGATTTTCCAAAGCTTTAAGAGGCTTTAAAGTATTTTATTTTATAGTATTTTATAATATATTCAATATTTTTAGTGAATTTCTTGGATCTAAAAACATCTCGTTTAAATGTTTGCTCTCAAATTTCCCGACCCTTAGAAACCTACATACATTTGCGTTCCACGTTTTTCATTTTTTTCAATGGCACCGCACATGTTTGATTGAAATAAACTCTCAATCCTACCATGACAGCTCCCTAAAATACTTCGTCCCCTCCCCCTATAACCAAGGAAAATAAGAAGCTTTCAATTTTTTTTATTTTGGCATACGGCACGCTCTCAGTTTTACAAACATCATTGTAAATCAATTTTGACAGATGACATATCGAAATGAAGGGAATCGACAATGAGAAATTCCTAATGACAACCCAACACACAAGAAGTATTGATCAATCAATGTCACCTGTCTTGAGTGTAAATCTATAAACAATATGATGCCATAATTCGTCCTGCACACAAACCTATACATAGACAAACTCGTCACTTTGCTTGATGGGGTTTTTAAGTCCCATAACAAATAAAAAATATTCATGTGGTGTCGCTCCTTTTGAGATCTTCATCCTTTTATTTCCCTATTTCTCGACAAAAAAAAATCTTCCTCGTGCCGAAACAGAATGTCGAAAAAGGAGTAATGGTTTGGCTTTGATTGAAATCAAAAATCAAATTTCAAACCGAACAGGATTTTCATCATTTCTCCCTCCCGCACACCGCCAACAGTGTTGCATGCCATGACATGACTGATGGCCGATACAGGAGGTGTATACTACGGGGTGGCTTGTTCTAATGCTTGAGAGCATACACGAGCTGAAGATGGATTTCATGTAAAAGCTGTTTGCTTTATTGTTCCATATATCCTGCGTATGATGTGGAAACGTTGGCGTTTGAAAAATTTGATAGACAACAGCAAACAGCAGGGTGCAAATTGCGCTGTCGGTTCCATCTGGTGTACATGCCAATAAGATTCACGTGGCCAGTGATCCAAAAGCACCTGTGGCTCTCGATACACATGATGTATTTTGTAGAAACAAGCATATGACAAAAAAAGAGACAGAAACAGATTTAAAGTCGTCTAAGTTTTTTCTTAGTTTGTTGTTGGGGAAAAACACAAAATATTATTTCAAGGCGGGATTCAAAGACAAATCGAAAAGAGAGTATAAAGAGTCTTTCAATAGAAACTTCAGAACTTTTAGAGTTGATAGCAGCCATCTTGTTGAAGCTACATCTATCAAATTGGCTGTCATTTATTCAGTCTGTTTTGCCAAATCACAAATCAAATCAAATCAATCAATGCATGGATATAGCGTTCGACAACACATGACAATGATAAAATTGTTTTATCAAAATGAGTGTTCTGTTCGGGCAACATTTCACTCGCTTCGCCCATTCTACTGTCGCCATAATCGACTATTCGCAATGTGGTGGATAAATTTGAGTCTTCTGGTGTGATCGTGAGATTTTACTTCTATAGACTACTTCCTGTGGTATTTTCTTGTGCGATATTTCATTAAAATCTTTACTGAAATCTGAAATCATGAAAACATTGACATCTTTACCATTTCCCAAATCTGAAAAGGTATAGAGTCAAAAAGCTTAAGATTAAGCTTAAAATTGTATACAAAATACGTTTGAAGAATTTTGGTGTATGCGATATTTTGCATAATTTTCTTTGTGGAAACGCCTTTGAATAAGGATAGAGCAAACTCATTTAAAACATTATATCTTAGTACCTATGCCTTTAGATATTATAAAAAGTTTATGGTTAAGTTAAGCTAAGTTTAAAATTTTAAAGCGGATAAATGTTAGACATGTTTTTACTCTTTGCAAATGTTTACATAATTCATTTGCAATTTTTTACAACTTTTACGACAAAGACGACTCAAAACCAGGAAATAATTTCACACTCCAAGAATTGTCTGATAACGCATCTTTCGAAATTAAGTTCAATGAAGAAATCAACAACGCTTCCAGACTTGTCCTAGCAACTTCCGCTGCAAGAAGTATTTAACTCAATAGTTATAGATATCAAACCTTTTAATTCCTGAGCTTTGACGCTGTTAATTCTTGTTATAGATATACGAGGCCATGAAAAAACGTACACCTAATTTTTATAGTACTATATACAAGGACTTTTTATTAGTGAAACCTACTTCTACTTAACGCTAGCGATCGCTCTTTAAACGTATTGGTATTTTTAAAGAATTTATAGGAGTCCAAATCTTGACAGCAACTCAACTTTTAACGAGTTTGATGCGCTGTCGATTCAATATCCGAAATTGTTTCCCTTTGTCCTTGCAACGAGATCTTTATTGCGGGCGATTTCAATGTACACAATTCCAATTGGCTCCGCTATTCTGGTCAGACAATACTCGAAGTAAGATATGTCGAGCTCTTTGCCAGGTATCATCACCTTACCCAACTGATCGATGTGCCAACGCGTATACCGGATGTTGCTAGGCAAGCCGCCCAAAGGCAGTAAACATTTTTGGTCATTTGTAAAAAATATAAAAAACTCCTCAATATCTTCGGTTTCAACGCTCATCGACAATAACAAACCAATTGTTTACTCTTCTAAACAGCAAAAATGCTCGTTGCCAGCTCCACGCTGCGTCACAGCAACGTTGCCCTTGCTGTACTTGAGAACGTAATTTTTTTCCGCACTCGCACAGTAGTAAGAGTTCTCAAAGATCTCGATAAACATAAATCCGCTGGCCCGGATGGTATACCCCCGATTCTTCTGAAGAGGTGTTCTTCCACACTGGCAAAGCCATTGCGTAAGCTTTTCCATCGCTCCTACTATTCTGGAACCTTTCCTAGAAGATGGAAAACAGCATTTGTCCGGCCGTCCCTAAGAAAATTAACCCATCCTCCCCTCCTCCTACCGACCCATAGCACTTACATCCTTTCTCTTTAAGGTCACGGGAAGGCGGATTAACCGTCAGCTTAAGGAATATCTTGAAGATCGAAAGCTTCTCCATCTATTTATAGCTTTGGTGGAAGTAAGATTATTGCTCTTAATATCTCCAAGGCATTTGATAGAGTTCGGCATGAAGCTCTCTTATCGAAAATGCGTGCTTTTGGGATCGGTGATACTCTTGTTCGTTGGATTAAAAGCTATCTTCTAGACCGTTCAATACAAGTTGTATTTATATGGATACAAGTCTGATTCCCACAAAATAAATGGTGGTGTGCCCCAGAGCTCTGTTTTGTCTCCGAATTTTTTCCTCATTTTTATAAATAATCTTCTGTCTGTTACTTCTAATCCACTTTACTGTTTTGCTGACGACTCTACCCTCAGCTTCTCATATTCGTTCGATAATTCACGTCCTTCGCCTTCGGACGTACAATTGCAACGGTACCTTATGTCAAGCTCATTAAATTCCGATTTGTACAGCATTGTCAAATGGGGTAATAGAAATCGTGTGGAGTTTAATGCTATAAAACTCAATGCTGTCTTCTGTCGTAAAGCTACACATACCCCCAATACCATTGTCCATGAATGGCACTTACATCGAAGAAACCGAAAAGCTCTTAATACTCGGTATGTATGTCAACGACGACCTCCGTTGAAACGCTCATATATTTGAGATTGCTAAAAATACTGCTAAATGTTTAGGTTTTCTGTATCGGTGTAAGAAGTATTTTTCCCCATCTGATCTGGCTACAATTTATTAAGCGTTTATACGCCCTAAACTCGAGCATAACTCCCACCTGTGGGCAGGTGCTTCACAAACATCGCTTCACCTGCTTGATAGAATACAAAATCGAGCGTTAAGATTGATAGGAAATAGAACTGCCGCTGAAACAATTGCCCCTCTCGAACACCGACGCAATGTTTCATGTCTTTCCTTATTTTATGGTTTCTTTTTTAAAATATGTTCATTCAAAATAGAAAGCTGCATTCCTCCCCTAATAGTTGTTCCCGTCAGCTCACCCTTGAGCCCAATCTTGGACGTACCGATAAATATAGGGATCCTTTTTTTTGCCGAACAACACGAATTTCAAATAGTTTACCCGGCGAGATTTTCCCTTGCCATTTTGGTCTGCAAGCATTCAAAACCAATGTTAATCGACACCTCACAAGTAGCACGGCATTACTTAAATTAAAATACTAAAACGCTACTGTTGAGTAGAAAAAAGGCGCAAGCGGGCGGTCCGATAGAAGGAATTAAAAAGATAAACTGATTCTGAAAATCTTCTTTAAACGGAATAACATTCTTCTTAAATCATTCCTTACTCCTTCTTAAATCGGTATTAAATTTACTTTGCCCTTCAGTCTTCTTTACACCTTCTTTAATAGGTATTAACTCCTGTGTGTTATTGTGTTATTTTTTTGAATTTTATTTTGTTGTCTTTTCTTCTTCTTTTTCTTTATTTTTATTTTTTGCTGTCCATATTTTTGCTCTGTTCTGTAAAGTCGCATTATTATTTATATTTTTTAATTATAACTGAATTATGTTATTTACCTTTTCGCCACCCGGATTCGAAGTCGTGTTCTTTCGCATGGTGTCTTTTCGTATGGTGTGTGATTCCTTTGGCATTTCTCAGAATGGAAAATGATATATTTTTAAGCCTACAAATAACGGTACCAGTCATATTATCGTTTAGGAAAAGCTTATTTTTCTCGAAAAGGGCTCCAACGATTTTGATGAAAACTTTTAAGAATTTTTTTGTTCGTATTGGCATTTAAGATATTAGCATCATGGGCAGTTGCAAACATACTTAAAAACAATACAGGAAGAAAACGACCTGCACTTACATGATACAAGAAAAATGGACATTGATCTAAAAAAGATTCAAATCTTTGTCTGAATCCTTCAAGATCTCCATCCACCAAACTCCTAATAAGTTCATGCTTCATGATAGTACTATAGGCAGTGTATATACAAAGGTATTGGCTATCATTTGATCAGAACCAAATAGGCTTTCTCGGCAACGGCTCTTTGGATTTCTGTCAAATTTTATATTTGAGGAGATCTAAGTAGACAAATTAATTCTGCGTATCAAAATTTTGAATAACTTATTTTCTAAGAATTTTTTATCAAAATCCGTCCCATAATTTTCGAAATACTTTTTTCATAAATTCATAATTTTACAAGATATGTGATGGCATACTCCATTTTTACCAAAAACCGTTAAGTGTTGTGGTTTTGACACATTTTTTAAGTTCAGATAGTGTTATTTTTCTACGTTAATGTTACTTATTTTTAAATTTTATTCGACGATGTGACCGCACATATGAACAAGTACGTCCGATCCAGTCGAGCAATTTATTTAAGAAAGGATTTAAGAAAGATTAAAGAAGGATTCAAGAAGTATCGAAGATTCCGATTCAATTCCGTAAAAAAAAACTTTTTAAGAAGGATTTAAGTTTTTTTTTACGGAATTGAACTTTTTAAGAAGGATTTAAGTTTTTTTTACGGAATTGAATCGGAATTTTCGATACTTCTTCTTCCTTTTATTATTATTATTATTATAATTTCATTGCACCAATGTTATACGATACTGTAAAGTTTCGAAAATGCCGATTTAATTCTGTAAAAAAAAACTTTTTAACAATGATTTAAGAAGAATTTAAGATGGATTAAAGAAGTATTGAAAACGCCAAAAAATTAAAAGGATTTAAAAGAGATTTAAGAAGGATTAAAGAAACAAAAAAAAATTGATTTAAGGAATTCCGATTGAGGAAGTATTTAAGAATTCTATAAGTAGAACTAAACATACCACTTTAAGTTGATTGTGGAAATACCTAAAAAAGAAGGAATAAAGAAGTTACAGATTGGCATACCGATTAAAGAAGGAATAAAGTAGGAATTAAGAAATGAAAATATTGTTACATAACGAAATTTCTCTAAGTGTATACGCCAAGAATATAGCTTTTCACCACACTTATTTTTGCGCAGCAAAAACCAAGTGTGAACTTATTAAGTTTTTTTGCTTTTCTCTAGCTTCATCTTCTGCGAAGATAAAGTTAGAGATTATAATCCCTATCTTGCCTAGCAACCAAAACGACGCCAACAATTAAGCGAAGCTTTGGTTTCAGTTAGTTATTCAGCTATATGCGTTTGTTGTAAGTTGTTAACCGAATGTTTGTTAAGTTAGTTAGTTGATTCTTTGCTGTACTCCCGTCTAGTGTTGTTACTCGGTCTTATTAAGTTAAAGTAATGTTAAGTTAAAAGTTACTTAATTAGCTATGAATAGAAAATTAATTAAAATTTATGATCAAATGATTGAATTGTTAAAATAAACGATTTTGAAACCAACAACAAATAAAAATGTTTTTTATTCTGATTTAAATAAAACACATATATTTGGCGCAGTCGGAAAAAGAAAGTTCGGTCTGTGGAATTAAAAGAAAAACAAAACGTGCATTCTACACGTGGAAAAAAAACTACATTTACAATGTTCTAAAAAAAAAATTCCATCACCAGCCTTCATAAAACAACGCTTCTATCGCTCACGGAAAAATATAAAACAAATAAATAAAAAAATCAATTTATTTTCTGTTTGAGTAAAAAAAAAAAAAAAATTAAGAACAAAAACGTGGAACTGAAAATCCTATAAGTAAACCAGAAAAAATTCTAAACCTAAAACAAAAATAAATCTATTGCAAACTATTAAGAAACAAATCAGTGAGAAAAATTCCTACACAAATAAAAAAGGGTAACAAAAAAAAAAAAAAAAAAAACATTAAAGAGTTACAAATCATTGTTAAATAAATTAAAAACATAAAAAAAGACATTTAAACCTCTAAACATTGCAACATTGCAAGAATAAATTGGACCCAGCTAAACGGAACAACAGGTGTTGAAAATCTGCAAGTGAGTAACCTCAATATAAACTTGGATTCAAAAAGATGGCACAAATAAATCCTGTAGATAAATTTAGAATTACATTAGATTTAATAAGTAAGATATCTGAATTTGACGGTACCAACAAAAAATTGTTAGCTTTCCTGGACAGGGTAGATCCTATTATTGTAACCATAGAATCTTTCGAAGATGAATCCGCAAAGACTCTTCTTAAGGGCTACATAAAAGAAAAAATAGTAGGGAAAGCAAGATGTCATCTACAGAGCCATGGTAGAGTAAATGATTGGTCTGAAATTAGAACTATTTTAATAAATAATTTTGGTGAGAAGTTGTCTGTTGAAAAATTACTAGACAATATACGAACGGCGAGAGTTTCAACTAACATAGAAGATTTTTATAATAGGATACAAAATTTATTAAGTAGAATAAATGGTGTATACATGTTAAAAAACGATTCGTCTGACATGAGTGCAATGATCGAATCAAACAACAGGATTGCTCTTCAAGCTTTTAAAAATAACCTACCGGAACCCACAAAGTAGATTATTCTAAGTCGAAATCCTAAGTCTTTAATTGATGCATTTAAAATAATTATTGAGATAAATCATCAACGTTTAGGTTCAAACTCAAACAGTTTTTATAGTCATGTGGGTACGTCTCAAAGCCATCCAAATCGAAACTACGTTCAGAACATTAGTCAAAGCAGACAATCTAGTAATAATTTTACCCAGCGCGGTTTTTACGGTAATTCAAATTCCTTTACTGATTTGAGACTATCACGCCAAAACTATTATGATAATGATAATCAAACTGGTCAATCACGACAGAATAACACTTATAATAACAGCGGTGCATCACGTCAAAATAACAGTGGGCACTCACGCCAAAATAACCATAACAGCGATCAATCTCGGGTAAGCAATAGATTTAGGGGTAATTGGGGAAACTCTAACGGTAACAGGCAGTTAAACAGTCAGGAACCTATGGACATCTCGCTAAATGAAGATATCCATAATGACAACTCCAGAAACCGTCAAATTTTTTCCGTTGCTCCAAGAAGCAACTACCCTATTTAGTTTTTGACAACAGCATTAAACCTTTAAGATTTATAATCGATTGTGGAGCAGAATAAAGCATAATTAACAAAAACCTTTGTGACCCAAAGTGGGAAGTCCACCCTAAAATACACAATCTTAAAGTACTCAATCGCAATGTTATAACAAATAAGGAATACCGAATCCCTCTTTTCAAGGAGTTTAATGAATTAAATAGGTTTGCAAATTTTATTGAATATCCATTCCATGATTATTTCGATGGCTTAATAGGAAATAATATACTCGTTAATCTTAATCCTTTGATTGATTATAAAAATCGTGTTCTAAAAACTAACAACGCAAGAATCCCTATTTTTTTCAATGAAGAAGAAGAAGTTTATGCTAAAAATAGTTATAGAGATGATTCATTTAATGTTTTTTGTAATGAAACTTTTGATTCTGAAATTAATGATAAAATAATAGCAAAGCATTTAAGTCCGAAAGATACTTCTAAATTAAAATCGCTCCTTCGATCTTTCAGATCAATTTTTTATAAGGAAGGTGATTACCTTTCCTTTACCAGCGAAATAAGGCACCGGATCAAAACAAAAACCGAAGTTCCGATTTATACTAAAATATATCGATACCCCGAAATTCACACAAAAGAAGTTGATCGCCAAATTAATGAGATGCTTAGACAGAAAATAATTATACCAAGCCACAGTCCATACAATTCGCCAATTTGGGTAGTTCCTAAAAAGGACGATCGCGAAGGAAACAAGCAATGGCGAATTGTAATTGATTATAGGAAACTTAACGACCAAACGATCGATGATGGTTTTCCTATGATTGGTTCCGACGACATCTTTGATAAACTTGGAAAGTGCAATTATTTTTCCGTCTTAGATCTCGCAAAAGGTTTTCATCAAATTGAAGTTGACGCAAGCGACAGGGCAAAGACAGCAATTTCCACAAAAAGGGGCCACTATGAATTCTTAAGAATGCCGTTTGGGCTCAAAAATGCTCCAAAAACATTTCAACGTTTAATGAACTTCATCCTTAAGGATTTCATAAACTTATTTTGTGTTGTTTATCTAGACATTTTGGTTTTTTCTAACGAGTTTTGAAGAACATCTACAATCTCTTACAAAAATTTTTGAAGTTTTGAAGAAATACAACTTGAAAGTTCAGGTTAATAAATGTCGTTTTGCGGAGTTGTCAACGCCTTACTTGGGACACATTGATCCAAACAAAGTTAAGGCAATTGTGGATATGCGAATACCAACTAGTATTAAAGATATTAAACAATTTTTGGGAATCACTGGGTACTACCGGAAGTTTATTAAAGACTATCCAAAGGTAGCCCACCCAATGATTAAGTTTCTGAAAAAATCCGAAAAATTAAATATATCTGACCCAAAATACATAAAATCGTTTGAAAATTTAAAATCACTACTAACTTCCGAACCAATTCTAAAAAGTCCAGACTTCGATAAACCATTTGTGTTGACAACAGACGCGTCCAATTACGCCCTTGGAGCAGTTTTGACTCAAAACAACCATCCCATCTGCTTTGCTTCACGCACCCTCAATAAACACGAACTCCGTTACTCAACAATCGAGAAGGAGCTCCTTGGAGTAGTATGGGCAGTAAAATACTTTAGAACGTACTTATATGGTAGAAAGTTTACTGTAAAAACGGACCATAAACCACTTGTATGGTTGAGTGGAATCAAAGTGCCCAATATGAAACTGCAACGTTGGAAAATTGCCTTAAATGAGTACGACTTTCGTATCGAGTACCTTAAGGGGAAAGAAAATTGTGTAGCAGACGGTCTAAGCAGGTTTATCAATCAAATTGAGAATTTAAATTCCAAGGCTGACGAAGAAGTTCCTTCAGGAAACAATTCTGACATTGAAAATGTTAAAAATGTTATAGATTCTGACGAAGAAGTCAATTTTGCAGACATTTTTAACAATGAGATAAACTCTGATGCGGAACTAGCTGACAATGCTGAAGATATTATTATCGCTGGTACGATCAATGAAAATAACGAAGATGTTATTTCAAATGGTGCAACTATGCACAGTGCAAGAGAAGACGAGTCACTGCATATTTTCATTACTGAAAAACCTATAAACTTGTTTAAAAACCAAATATACTTATCTTACGGTACCAAAGAAAAAATCACAATGAAAATTATACATAAAAAGATACAAAATAACATTCAAATTGAAAAACAAAAAAATAATTTACTAGAAATCATGCAACGTTTCTTAATTAGGAAGGGAATCATTTGTATTTTCTGTGATGATTTGACACTTTTTCCCGATTTTCAAAATTTATACGTTAAGTATTTTTCATTAAACAAAAACCTTAGAATTCTAAGGTCAACTTCAAGACTTAAAGACATAACAGATAAAAACGAAATGTTAAATTTAATAAAAGTGGAACACTTAAGCAAAAACCACAGAGGGATTAACGAGATGTTTTCTGAATTAAAAAATAAATACTTTTTTCCAAAACTTCAAATTGAATTAAGTCACAGATACGTCAACAAAAAGAAGTACAAGATATTACAAGAAGCAACTCAAACGTAAATACAAATATCAAAACAATCATTAATTAGATTTCAAAATATCACTGTGACCTACATTTTCACATTCGCAGTTTTACATCTTAATGTAGGTAGGTAGTACCTTGTGTATTTTGTATCTGAGACAACACACATACCCACACAATCTTAGATAGGACAACAGTTATTTTGAAACTAGCACACCATTTTATTTTTTTGCAATAAATGATTTATCCTTCATCCAATAAATATAAATATATTTGCACACTGATTTTTATGATTTACTCTTCTAGAATTTAAAATTATAATTCACTTTATATGTGTAATTAATTGATGCACCTTTATTTAATTGAATCTTTCAAGAAAAATTTACACATTTCATTATCTTGATACTGCAATCCATTGTTGTTTTCCTTGTTCCATCAGAATTTCGCTATATTTAATTTTTTTTCCTTGAAATACCTTTTTTTGTTCTTGTACCACATTAGAAAATGTATTTAATTATAGAACCATCAATTTAAAAACAATTTATACACAAAACATCAGACACGCCATTCGAACTTCATTTTGAAATCCCAATCAGAACGTTAGAATAGAAACGAAACAAAAAATTAATCATTTCCTCTCCATCTCTACATTTTGACATTTGTGTGCGCGTTCAAGATCATTTTAGGACAATGAATGCGTTCAGTAATCTACTCGTTACTTTGTTCATTAAGTATAAGGGTAGCATTCACCCTTTGAATAATTATAAATACGATTTATGTTAAGTGAAATTAAAAGATTAGTTAGATATTTTAAAAGATGACCCTGGCCAGGAAATTTATTACAAAAAAAAAAAAAAAAAAAAAAAAAAAAAACTTATAAGACAAAGTATTAAAAATTATAATTATAATAATTCTATTCAAAATTGTTAATTTAATTACTAAAGAAAATGAATTTCAGAAAAATAAACAACAAATTGAATACAAAATACATACAAATAGATAAAACAATTATAAAAAAAATTTACTCGTTAGATACTTATAATATAATGTAATAATAGTTATTATTTACTTATATTTCCATTAAAATAAATTGTCTTGTTTATGTTTATTAATACGGGAAACTCTTATAAAGTTATGTAACTGTAAACAATCTATCAGATAGAAATAAACTTTAAATATGTTATTATTTAAGCAAGAAAAAACAACCTGAATCATGTAACGAAAAAAAAAATCTTTATGAAGTTTCAGTTTGTAAAAGTAACAATAATAAGATAACTATTGGATAAATTACTCTTTTTGAATCATGTTTTTGGGGACCAAAAACAAGTTGGTGGGGGAGATGTTACATAACGAAATTTCTCTAAGTGTATACGCCAAGAATATAGCTTTTCACCACACTTATTTTTGCGCAGCAAAAACCAAGTGTGAACTTATTAAGTTTTTTTGCTTTTCTCTACCTTCATCTTCTGCGAAGATAAAGTTAGAGATCATAATCCTTATCTTGCCTAGCAACCAAAACGACGCCAACAATTAAGCGAAGCTTTGGTTTCAGTTAGTTATTCAGCTATATGCGTTTGTTGTAAGTTGTTAACCGAATGTTTGTTAAGTTAGTTAGTTGATTCTTTGCTGTACTCCCGTCTAGTGTTGTTACTCGGTCTTATTAAGTTAAAGTAATGTTAAGTTAAAAGTTACTTAATTAACTATGAATAGAAAATTAATTAAAATTTATGATCAAATGATTGAATTGGTAAAATAAACGATTTTGAAACCAACAACAAATAAAAATGTTTTTTTATTCTGATTTAAATAAAACACATATATTTATATACTATTTTGTGCTACTTGTGCTCCTATCCTTCCCCTCCCTATCTACCTTATGCCCGCGCAGTGTGCTTTACATTAAAAGGGATAAAAGTAGTCCCTTGTGCGCGCGTTAATTATAAAAAAAGCTTCGGGTGCCGTGGTCTACACCATTCTCACAACGAAAGCAATGTCAGCCAAGTGGCCTTCTACCACTACTACTTCTCTGCTGAAGTTCAGCCCACTCAAATAAACTATGATTGAATTAAAAACAAGGGTCACATTAATCTTGCACTGCACAACCATAAAAAGGACTGCTAAAAATTTTTCGAGCTGGTTTCTTTTCGCCCATGCGAGCTAGGTTCCTCGCCTCAATTTGGCTTTCTGGTAAGATCATTGTGTTGTAGAGCAACAGCATAGTTTTTATGTAAATGATTCTTGATTTAAAAAGCCCCGACAGAAATTTTTTTTTTTAATTTTGGTATGCAGTTTTTTAGAGTTTATTAATATACCTACATGTTATTATGAAATTTAAAATAATTTTTTTTTGATTAGTTTTAAAAATATTGATTTTTGAAAAAAAATTAAATTAATTTTTATTAGACAAAAAAAGTTATTAAAAATTTTGATATGCAGAATTAATAAAACTACATAGGTCTTCTTAAATATAAAATTTTAAAGAAATCGAAAGAGCCGTTAGCGATGAAGCCCAAAATTAAAAAAAAACGTTATATAAAAGATACCGTTAATAGACTTTTTACGTAAACTTGCTTCCAATCAGATGATAGCCAATACCAACAAAAAAATCTCAAAAATGTTCATCAAAATCGTTAGAGCCGTTTTCGAGAAAAATAAGATTTTCCTAAACGGTCATATGGCTGGTACAGTTATTTGTAGGCCTAAAAATAAAATTCCAATTTCACCTCTGGGGAATGCCAAAATAATAACACACACCAAGTTTGAAGACAATCGCTTAAGCCGTGTAGGCTGCAGCTCGTTATACATACTGACAGACAGACAGACAAACTGACATTTTTTCTCGATCACTTTTTTAGACTTCTCTGTGATCGTAATGTCATATGATTGTTATCTCAATTTTTTTTATATTCACGAATCCTAAACTTGACGTATAGTCCCTATAATCGCAAGTAAAAAGGTAGGTATGCTGGAATGCTAAATTTAAAAATTTTCTCCACAATCTGCATAAGGGTCAAGATATGATCAATAGTTGAATTGCCTGGTATGAAACCACATTGACAGTTACCTATTATGGTTTTTGCATGTGATTTTTTTTTTTTTTGGTTTTTTTTTGTTTGTTCTTGCAGAATAGAGGAGGACATTTTAAAGGATGGACCCAACAAAATTATACTCCTATAATTGCTGCACTTTGTGATATCTCCCTCCTTGCAAATTTCACTTTGTCGTGGCGAGTAGGCTTAATTTCTAACATGCTGCAATTCAGCTGTATGGTATTAAAAACAAGTAAGCCCAAGACCTTGAACTAGGATGAAAATGAACAACGAAATTAAAAATCGACTGAAGATACACACTCAATTTTCCGCAAAGATAGCCCAGGGACTTCTAAATCCCAGATGGCAACGAATATATGGCCAAGTGGATTAGGAGAAGTTAAGGGTCAGAGACTGGAAGCAATTGAGCTGGGCTCGAAAGCTCCTAACAAAAACATCTGCTAAGAATAAACAACCAGTCAAGTCCAGGTCGGGTGAAAAACGACCAACTATCTCAAAATCAAATTCTTCTAAGCAATCTGATAGCGGTAACCCTAAAACAGGGGTCGTGGATACCGTTAGAAGCACTTATTTGCTATTTTGTTAATTAAATGTGCGAATGCTATGGAATTGAAAAAAAGTGTAAACCAACTTACATCGGCCATTCTCAAGACCTACGAAAACTCATGCCCCAGGCAAAAGTAAATTCAACGGCGTATGGTGGTCTCAAGAGTTATCTGCCCTCAGGAAATAATCAAGTAGGCTTTTCAATGGAGCCAAATAAAGTAAAGAACCTTTAGACTTCTTCTCTTTTCAAGTCCAATAAAAATTAATACAAAAACGAACGAGATATGTACACAATTGCAATCTACAAACGAATCTGGTAGGCTCAGAAAAGTCATGCACAAGGTCCACACTGCTTCAGGAGATCTTAAGAGACCGGATAGTACCTGGAGTGGCTCCTGCACAGAATCCCTAGAGTAACTTATGAGAATTCTGTTGAAAAATCTGTTGAGACAGCTCTCCACGAGGTGGTGGGTACTATGCAAAAAACCAATCCAATTCAAAAATTTACTTTAGGGGTGTTTCTTGACATTGAAGGGGCCTTTAATAACGTCGAATGATTCGACTACCGAATCATCACGCGTTCCAACCTAACCTTACCTAACCTAACCGATATCTCCATTTTTATGTACGGGGCATATATTACCTTTTCGCCAGTCTTTTACATTTCATCGTGTTTCCATACGTGTAATTTGATTTCATGAATTGCTTCATTAGCCCAATTCCCTGTGTGGCTATTGGGTTTCGTGAAGTGTATTTCGACCTCACTTCTATTAAGAAAATCTAAAATATGTTCTGATTTGAATTCGTTATCTGATATTATTTTTTTTTTGGTTTACCGAATTTTGAGAAATGTTCAATAATAATTGCTTTTTTACTTCTACAATTTCTCTATCGGTTATTACATACCCTACTGCAAATTTTGTAAGTTTATCGATTACAGTTAGAAATGCTTTTTTCTCAATATGAAATATATCTAAATGTATTATTTCATTTTTATGTTTTGGGGTTTCTGTTAAGTTATACTTTGGTTTAATGGGATTCCTATCGTATTTTATTTCTTGACACTTTTTGCAATTGTTAATTACTAACTGTATTTGCTCCTGAAGTTTGGGAAAAAAAAATTTATCTTTCAGTGTGTATTATGTTTCGTTTATGCCACTATGCATAGATTCCTTAGTGTGGTAAAGAGAAATCTGTTTATGAATCTCCTCCTCGGTTTTGATTTCGGCTGCTCTTTTAGTACATTTAATGAATTTTATTTTGTCGTTCATGGAGAATAATTGAATTATAACTTGCTGAACTTTATTATAGTCATGATCTTCTACCTCAGAATATATACCTGTTGTTCCTTTCTAATTAATTACTCTAATTAGAACATCTTTTATTTTGTCAACTCCTTCAAGAGGATTAAGATATATAATTCTACGTTCATGCAATATTTCTATTTCGTTTGTTATTATACTGTAAGTTAGGATTAGTTGCGTTTTATATTTGTTAACAATTTCTTCTTTTATTCCTATATGATCTAAATGCTGTTCTTCGACTGAGTGAATTGTCTCTGTAAGCTCCATCTTAGATTCCGAATCATTCTCTCGTTAATTTTGGGTGTGTTTTCTAATCTGCTCAAGAAATCTGCAACTTTATTCTCTTTCCCTTGTAAATATTCGATTTCAAAATTGTACTCTTGAAGTTTCAAGAGCCATCTTTGATTTCGTTGGGAGAATTCCTTTCCTTTATATTTACTATTTAAATATTTTATTGGAATATGATCAGTTACAATTTTAAAATGATTTCCATATAAATATGGTCGAAAATAGTTGACTGAGTAGACAATTGCCAGGAACTCTTTATCTGTTACACTGTACTTTTGTTCGTGTTTATTAAGGATTCTGGATACGAAGCATATCGGGTGCCCGTTTTGGGATAGGACAGCGCCAATGGCATAATTGCTTGCGTCTGTTACAAAGGGTATTAAATCTTTAAGGTTTTCGAATGCTGAAATATATTGAGTGTCTTTAATATTAATTGTTTCGCCTTTCTTTAAATATCTTATCATAGGATAATCTTAGCATAATCCCTGACGAATTTCCTATAATAACCTGTCATCCCTAAGAAGCCTTTAAGTTGTTTCTCTGTTTTTGGTATCTTTAGAGTATCAATTTCTTTTACTTTGTTTGGATTTGGTTTAATCCCTTCCTTAGTCAAGACATGACCAAGAAATGCAGTATCTCGTTTCATGAAGCTACATTTATCTGCTTGTATTTGAAGGTTATGATCTTGTAATTTTCTAAATATTTTTTTAGTGAAAGCATATGTTCTTCTAAGGTTGTGGAGAATATTAGTATATCATCCAAATAGACTATGCATATTTTATTTATATAATCACGTAATACATTCATCAGTCTTTGAAACGTTGCAGGTGCATTCTTTAAACCGAATGGCATCCTGAGCCTGACGTATTCATATCGACCTGATGGAGTCACAAAAGCAGTTTTTTCGATGTCCTGTTCTGCCAGATCTAATTTATCTAATATGCTATCGATATTAGGAATTGGGTATTTATCATCAATGGTCACTTGGTTTAATTCTCTGTAGTCTACTACAATCCTGTATTTTTGTACTCCTGAGCTGTTAAGTTTTTTCGGAATAACTATTATTGGTGAACTATAACGACTGTTACTCTTTCTAACAAATCCTTGTTTTTCCATTTCTTCCATTTGATTACGCACTTCGGCTTCGTGTTTTGGGGGGTACCTATATAATTTGGAATTAATTTGTTGGTTTGTAGTGGTTTTTATTTCTTGAACTATTGTACTTGTGTTTATTAATTGATCTCCTTTTTGAAAATCTATTTTTTATATCTTTTTAAAAGTTTCTCTATCGATTCTTTTTCTACTTCATTAAAGTGATTTGTTTGAATGTTGCAAACTTCAATTATTTCCAACACATTAACTTCATCAAGTAATATGGTTAAGAATGGAAGATGCTTGTCATTCATTAAAATATTTTTTTCACTTTTTAAATCAATAGTTTTTGTATTGTTCCTTATCCAATCCATTACTATAAGGAAATCATAAGGTTTATCTAATGCTACTTTTGTCCATTTCTTTCTTGCATTGCAAGGTTGATCAAATTGCGTTGGACATTTATTTTTTACTTGTGCCGTTTTGTTAACAGTACCATGAATAGTATTTATTTGAATTGGTGTATCGTTTATGTATTCGTAAAGATTTGAGGGAACTCTTGTTGAGTTAAAAAGGCTAATGGTAGATCCTGTATCAATTAAAGCAATATAATCTATATTTTGAAAAGTTAACTGTATGCATATTTTTCTTTTGTCCGAGGCTAGTTGATAAAAAGCTCGTGATTCTCTATTTGGTTAGTTTCTTCTCTGTTACTTAAACTATCTACTTCCATGGGTTCTTCTCTTGCCTGTCTTGATCTATGTTGGCCTGAGTTTTGGGGATTGTTATTATACCAATTATTTCTAGTTTGGCCTGATGTATTATTATTTCTTATTTGTCCTGTCGGACTATTCCCATTAGGTTGAATTTTATAAGTGTTATTGTTTCTATTAACTTGATTTTGATTCGTATAGTTATTGTTTCTTTTAAAAGGGTTTTGATTTGTGTAATTATTGTTTCTAAAGGAATTTTGATAAGTGTAGTTATTGTTTTTGTTAAAATTATTTTGATTGGTGTAATTGTGTCTGTTATTTTGAAAATTTTGTGAAGTTGTATTTTGGTATTGATTTTTATACTGAGTGTTATATGTTTTTTCTAATCGTAATTTATATTCGTCTTGACCTATATATTTAAACAAAATTGTTCTAATTCTTGACAAATTATATTCATTAAAAATCTCTCCCGCTAAGGCTCCTGCTGTTACATCTTTTAATTTTAGGATTAATGCACTATTTCAACAATTAACAATTTCTAAACCGTTTTCATTAAACATTGCACATTCTGTTATATAATTAATAATATTTTGGACTTTATCTAGTAATTGACTTATACTATATACCTTAATATTATTGATGTATCTCAAGATTGTTCCTTGGTCCTTCGTTGGTCGGAAGTGAATTTTAAGTTTTTGTTTACATTCCTCCCATGATAATGGGTTCTCAATCGCCAAATAGTTTTTAGCTGCTCCTCCAATTTTCTCAATGTATATTACATTAAACACTTGATCTTGGTTAATTACGCCGAATTCTTCTATAATTTGCTCCACAGTAGCGATAAACGAAGGTAACGTGCCAAGTTTTCCCGTAAAATGTTCGAGATACTTTTTTCGTTTTTCTATTATCACTCTTGAATTCTGAGCTGCATTTTGTCCGTTCAGAATTTGTGTTAATGTTAACAAACACTGTTTTATAGGGGGTTGTTCCATTTTTGTTTTTAAGTCACGATTTATTCACTTGTTAAAATTTATATTAATTTTTCTTGGGTTTTTGGATTTTGCCTGAGATTATTAGAGTCACTTTCTTATAATCAAATCAGAGTTATGTAAATCGATTCTCACTTGGATTATTAGATCCTTAAAAAAGTCACTTTATTTTAATCACAATTATGTTTTTCGATTCGTACTTCGATTAGTTTTTTCGTTTTTTATTGAAAAGTCACTTTATTACAATCAGATTATTTTGATTATTAGCTTTTTTTCTAAAACAAAACACAATTATAATCTTTGATTTGTCGTTAATTCGTATCACTATCCTCTAATATTAAAAGAAGAGGACGACCAACTGCACCACTAATGTTTTAAGTGGCGGCTAAGGAAATAAAAAAAAATATTTTCTTACTTCACTTGGGCCACTGGCCTCTTACGCTTTATTAATTGAAAAAAATAACAAAATATTAATTTGCAAAACCAAATTAGTCCGCCGTCCAAGCGTCGCTGCGACTAGAGTGGTTATAGACGTATTATTGGACGCTGTTGATATGTAAAGCCTTTACTTTTATAGTCATTGATTGTTGACACTGCATATATTGGTTGAGTAAGTTGTTGACCCTTTATTGCTGATGTTGCATTTGGTTGTTTTGATTGACCCAAATGTTCTGATGTTGTATTTGGTTCATTTGGTTGTTTTGGTTGAACCATATATGCTGATGTTGCAGTTGGTTCATTTGTGAGTTGTTGTTTATCTATTTGTGTTGTTGTTATGGGGGCTGCATTATAGGTAACTCGCGCGACCCTTCAATTCACCCCTGGAGACGAAGTTATTTTTTTTGTATTTATTTCTAATTCCTATTCGCAATGGCGGATGGAATCATTCGGGTCTTCTTCGATAATCTGCTCCACAGTAGCAATAGCGTCTTTCGTGCGCCCTGCATGGTGTCTCTGAGGATGCGCATTATCCACTAGAGTCAACGTGGTGCGAAACTGATCCATGGTTGCTCGAATTTCCGACTCTGCTGGGCGATTAATTCGACCGAATATTGGACGAAGCGCGCGATGCGTCGCGCGAACCGAACGACCGCTCTTGGAAGCGCAGTTATTTTTAAATACATTTTTGGTGCATGGTATTGCATCAGTATTTATCTGAAAATGCAAAACAAGCTAGAACCTTTACATAACAAGATATAAGCATATATCTCTATATATATCTATATCTCACTATGTAGAATTCCTAAGCTGAGAATGTACCATGTACCACAAATCTCTTAAAAAAAACTGCGCCTCAAAAAGCAGATTGAATGGTCACGTGTGAGAAAACATATTTTTAAGCTCAAGCTATCACAGGCGTATATCTCCTTATTTAGAGGTCCTAGGTAAGTGGTTCTTACACTGTTAGATAAGTTTTTAGTTCAGTTACCTGATCCATACATCAAATATCTCTTAAAAAAATAACCGAGTCTCATAATTCCAGTACAACAGAAGAAAAGAGGTAAAAATCTGCAGTTTTTTAGCATTTATTTATGGACTTTGAAATTTTTTTGAAATTTGAAAAATTACCTTTTTTCTAACCGCCATATCTTGGTAAAGAATACAAATATGTTTCAATAGTGAATTATACCTCTTACCTCATACGCAATGGGTGCATGGCCTTTTCCTTAATGGTAGGCTTAATTTTTTCGCTGACTAGGAGGCCTACCCCGAAAACATAGTGTTCTGGGGACTGTATGTCATATTTTTTTCTAAAATATCGTCATAGAGAACATAACAATTTTAAATGTTTTAAATATAGTAAGAACTCTTTTGTTCAAAATTATTGCAGACCCTTTTAAAAATAACAGCCATTATGTAGATATATCTTCTAAATAGAAATTTGCTCTTCAGTGATAGCTCTATCATTCAATAATCAAAACTGTGTATTCAAAAAAAAGTCTTTCATCTTGTCATTCCATCAATTATTAAAATTGATTTTGTTTGGGTTCTGCTTAGAAAATCATACAAAACGATGTCTAATCATCTATCACAACCCATGTTCAAAAATGTTATTATCAGATTGTCCTTTCTGCAGAGAAGCACTGAAAGAACTCGTCCTTATCTCAGTTAAAATATTTCGGTCCTTCAAAAACGTTGTTAACGCTACAAAAATTTGAATTTCCACCTCACCTGTTAGTGTAGTCCTTGACATCGGCAGGGACTGGATGGCAAAAGATGGAATCTTTTGTTATATCTCTATGCCTATATTATCATCATCATCGTCCTCATCATCGCAAGGTTTTTTGCTGTCCGTGTTTTACTTCTTATAAAGGATACCCATCAGCTTCAGCATCAACATCAGCAGACCCCATCAGCATCCGACAACTACTTGCATATTCATAAGGGTTGAGTGAAATTGTCTGTCGCTTAGTCGTTGAGTTTTGTATAATAATAATTGATGTCAAGCCATGGAACGCCATAAATACCACTCAGCTATTTGCATTTCCAACCCATCAAACCTCTTCTTCATCCAAAAAAAAAGTATTATGACCATTCACTGCAATGTTTTTTAGGATAAGTTTTTTGTTCCCTGCTGATCCTGATAGGAAATGATGGGTGCACTTTATAAGTAAAACTACCCCAACAAATTGGCAAGTGATACATTGACAGTAGAGACATAAATTGGAGTTTATTTGTTCATGTAGCTTTCATTTTGACGTCCTGAACTTTTTCTGTCAATGGATGAAACACGGTTTTCCAAACAAGTTGATATGTTAACTTATTTGCAGTTGTCATTTAAAAAACATAAGCCTTATGTCAACCAAATAAGAAAATTAATATTTGGTCAAATCTCTATTTTTTTTTTTTTTAATTATTATTAACGAGCGCACAAGGAACTATTTGTTTCCCTTTTAATGTAACACACCGCGCGGGCATTAGGAAGATAGGGAGGGGAGAGATAGGAGGTGTCGATTAAAATTCGTATTGAATGTTTGCAGATCAAAATGGCAAGGGAAAATCTCGCCGGGTAAACTATTCCAAATTCGTGTTTTCGGTTAAAAAAAAGAATCCTTCTTACACCGATACAGAAAACCTAAGCACTTAGCAGCATTCTTAGCGATCTCAAATATATGGTCGTTCCAACGGAGGTCGTCGTTGACAAACATACCGAGTACTGAGAGCTTTTCGGTTTCTTCGATATAAGTGCCATTCATGGACAATGGCATTGGGTGAATGTTTAGCTTTAACGACAGAAGACAGCATTGAGTTTTCGAAGCCTTAAACTCCACACGATTCCTATTACCCAATTTGACAATTTATACAGCATAAATCGGAGTTTAATGAGCTTGACATACGGCACCGTTGCAATTGTACATCCGAAAGCGAAGTACGTGAATTATCGAACGAATATGAAAAGCTGAGGGTCAGCAAAATAATTAAGTGGAATAGAAGTAACAGACAGAAGATCATTTATAAGAATGAGGAAAAGAGTCGGAGACAGAACAGAGCCCTGGGGCACACCAGCATTTATTTTGTAGGAATTAAACTTGAATCCGTCCAATGCAACTTGTATTGAACGATCCAGAAGATAGCTTCTAATCAAACGATATTATATATATAGATATTCCTTAAGCTGACGGTTAATCAGCATTTCCATGACCTTAGAAAGAAGGGATGTTAGTGCTATGGGTCGGTAGGAGGAGGGGGAGGGGAGGGGAGATTCCAGAATAGTAAGAGCGATAGAAAAGTTTACGCAGTGGCTTTGCCAGTGTGGAAGAACAACTCTTTAGAAGAATCGGGGGTATACCATCAGGGCCAGTGGATTTGTGTATATCGAGATCTTTGAGAACTCTTGTTAATGTACGAGTGCGGAAGAAAATCTGCCCCATGGAAAAATTTACATTCTCAGGTATAGAATCGGCAACGTTGCTGTTAGGCAGCATTTTTAGGGACTATAAGGCAAGTTTAGGATTTGTGAATACAAATAAAATTGAGATAATAATCAAACAAGACATTAAGATCATAGAGAAGTCTAAAAAAGTTAGTGGAAAAAAATGTCTGTTTGTCTGTCTGTCTATCTGAATGTATGTATAACGAGCTGCAGCCTATACGGCTTAAGCGATTATCTTCAAAATTGGTGTGTCTGATTCTTTTGACATTCCCCATAGGGAATGTTTTTTTTTCGAAAACCGCTGTAACGATTTTGATGAACATTCTTGAGAATTTTTTGTTATTATTAGCTAACATTTGATCAGAACTAAATTTACGGGAAAAGTCTGATTACGGTACCTTTCATACAAGGTTTTTGTTTCTTTGTTAATGTTTGGTTTTCTCGGTAACGGCTCTTCGGATTTCTGTCAAATTTTATATTTGAGAAGATCAAGGCAGCCAAATCAATTCTGTATTTCAACATTTGAAATAACTGTTTTTCTTATTAAAATTAATATTTGTTTTTTTTTTAATCAATATTTTTAAAACAAATCAAATTTTTTTTTTAATTTTATAATCACATGTACATTAATACACTCTTAAAAAAACTGCACACCAAAATTAAAAAAAAAAATCAAAAAACTAAATTTTCGAAATACTTTTTTCATAAATTCGTGATTACCCAGACATGTGATAGCATTTACTAAAATCCGTTAAGGGTTGTGGTTTTGACACTATTCATAAATTCAAAACGTGTTATTTTTGTACGTATATGTTACTTAAGCACATAAGAGCAAGTACGTGCGATCCAGTCGTGCAATTTTTTTTTTATGTTCATCTTCTTTTTTAGCTTAGCATCAAGAGGCAGATTTTTAACCTTCTGTGAAGTAAAGTTAACATGGCGATGACTTGGACTCGTGTGGTACAATTTACAATTTCTTTGTCCAGTTCGTTAATTTACTAAGATTTCAGTTGCTTTTTCCATTAATTTGGGTTATACAAATATTATCGTTTTATCAAAAAATTTGGCTTTTGCTTCATGTTGTTGAACTATTTTTTACGAGTGCGAAGTTCAAATAATACTGGTGCAAGGACACATTTTAGTAGAACACTTAAAATTAAAAAAAAAAATCAATCCTTGTTTTACTTGGAAAAGCTAAGTTTTCTTTTTCAGGAAGCGGCTTAGGAAAAGACTGCAAGAAATCTATTAAAGGAAACTCAACACAACCAACAGCAACTACCGGACAGCCTAAAACAAACTAGTTATTATCTTCCAACATTATGCTCCGGAACACAATAAAAACAAAGCTATAACACTCAGTTGCAAACCATGAAGCTAAAAACCCACACTTTTGAAAGCATATTTAACAGCAGTTATTAATCTCAGGGACTACAACAACACTGATATTTGAAAGAAAAAAATTAGTACAAAGCAGAAGCGTTCTCCAAACGTTTCGAGAAACCAAGTTCATTTCCTGATCAAGTTTTTTTGGAAAATGTCAAGTCGTTAATACTAGCAATTCATGGCGATGGGAACTTCCCTTCTGGGAAGTCAAGTAACTTACTTGAATTAACCTTCAGCGAAAGCAGACTCCACTAAAAGCCAGCTATTTTGCAACCCAGAGGAGAAAGCAGAAATTATCGACAATCTCAGGTCAAAATGAGAGGGTTTCTCAATATTTCTCATCCTCAACAAATGCATTAGAAGTAGAAAATGTGAAGATTATTTCTATTAAAAGAAGGTGCTAGCAGTTTGACATCGAATTGGAGGTCAATTTCACTTCTGAATTACATTAGCAAACAACTGAAATAATTAATACTTCTGAAACTATACAGTTTTTGTTCCGGATAAAGGAACTTAAAATATGGGTAGGGATTACTTGGCCAAAATCTTCGATAATACTTTCACTTACAAAGAACAGTTGATTCTTCATAAGTCGAACTCTCCCTAAGTCGAATTTCTCTCTACCTCAAAATTTTTCCCCATATATTGTCTATTATTTGATTAGAACCACATATACGGAAAAATTCTATTAAACGGACCTTTCATATAACGGTTTTTTTTAATTCTGGGCTTTCTCAGTTACGGCTCTTTGGATTTCTGTAAGATTTTATATTTAAGAAGATCTAAACAGCCAAATTAATTCTGCATATCAAAATTTTGAACAACTTTTTGTTTTCTAATTAAAATTAATTTTTGAATTTTTTTTTTTTGGAAAAATTAATATTTTGAAAACTAATCAAAAAAAATATTTTAAATTTTATAATCATATATATATTAATAAACTCTAAAAAACTGCATACCAAAATTTAAAAAAAATTATTTTCTTCAAAAAACTAAAAATAAAAAACAGGATTTTATCAAAACCGGTCCTACAATTTTCGAAATACATTTTTCATAAATTCCTTGTTATTTAAGACGATAGCCTACTTCATTTTTACTAAAAACCGTTAAGTATTGTGGTTTTTAATACTATTTATAAGTTCCAACTGTGTTATTTTCAACGCAAATGTAACTTGTTTCTGCCAAGGACCCTGCTTTCCAATGTAATTAGGCACATAAGAGCAAGTACGTGCGATCCAGTAGTGCAATTTACGAATAACGCATTACTTGCCTAATAGTATCTACATATGTTCGCAATTAAAAAACATCCTTTATATTACGAAAATAGCATCGGACTTTGACTGTACACGGTATACAAATCATAACAAAACTAAATCAGATTTGATTACAATAAATACTAGACCAGACACATATTGACAATATTTGTATTTTGCTACAAAAGGTTACAAAGCCATTAACACAAGATTCGAGTTAATTTCACTCAAAATCAGCGAAAGAAGCAAAATGGATAACACTTATCTATATGACCAAGCAAATATATAGGATTCGGGGAATTGATGATTAACTTTAAGAATTGTCCTTTAAAGGCTTGGAAATTTTTAATGTATGGCGCTTTAAGGAAATAAAGTCTGCCCAATTATCCCTTTGAAAATATGTATATACTGGTACATAAAAATGTCCTAACTTTTGTTATATGTCGAACTTAAATTTGTATGCATCCAACACTTTTTTTTTAGCTAACGTTAACATGAAAAAATGTCAAACTCTTTTTGAGTAGGGAATCAGTGATGTCGAAACGTACACGTACACATTGGGTCTTGTGAATAAAAAAAGCTAAATCTAAAACTTTGATTTTTAAGCAAAAGCTAGGTTTTGTGTGAATAAAACCCAGCTTAAACTATCTAAAAGAAAAATGTTAGCAATTGCTATTTTGATATAGCAAACGCTGAAATCATTTAGCTTCAGCATGTTTTTCCAGCTTTAGCTTCAATATCTGTGAATAAAAATAGCTTAAGCTAAAATATTTAAGCAAAAGCTACAAAATTATCAAGATTCCTACACCCCTGTCTAAAAACCTTTGACTAGTATTTAGTTTTAGAATTCTCTTTAGTAATTTTTTTTTTTTTTTTGCATTTCAGAGGTCAAGTGGTACTAAGTTTAGAGCAAACTCATATGTACGCAACTTATTTACGCTCTTCATCATGAATGCAGGTGTTAGCAGTTAGTAACTACCCAACACCAACACAAAAAGAACGTAGGACTGAAGATAAACACACAAAAAATAACAATTCATGTATTAACTACAAAAAAAAAATAATAAACAATATTTAAACAAAAAAATAAATAATTTTTTTTACAAAATTAAAGAAAGACGGTTCAACAAACACGTTTACAATAAAAAGTAATTAAAGATAAATAAAAATACGATAAATAAAACATATAACAAATAGAAGTCATGCTCGTGGAACACTGGTTATTAAATTTTGTTTCAACTGCTTTTTGTTCGAATTAAAATCAATTTGAAGGTGATTGGTATTATACAACCTTTTCATGCGAGTTAATGGCTCATGCATGCCATAGTTAGTTCTATGGTAGGGGCAATACAAGAGTTCTTTATTACGTAATCGGTAAGAGTTAAAACCTACCAAGCAAAGTAATTCAGGAGCATCAATTTGACCAGAAAGCAATTGATGAAAAAACAAAGATCATTAGAGTTTGTTGAGACATTGTATAAGTGATAATACTAGGTGTTCTCTTACGCGAAAAGGTCATACTTTGACACTTAGAAGCATTTAGACTAAGACCATTCTTAGAAGACAAAACTGTCTATATCTTCTTGTAAGATCATACGGTCTGAAGAATTTTTAATTGTTTTAAATATTTTCATATCATCGGCAAAAAAAGAATTTCACTATTAGAAATGTAAGAAGATACGTCATTTGTAGCAATTATGAAGAGTAAAGGTCCAAGGTGACTTCCTTATGGAACTCCAGATAATGCATTAAAAGGGTTTGACAATACATTACGAAATTTGACTTGGTAAGATCTATTTGTTAGATAGCATCTTATCCAGGCAATAAACAAAGGTGGAAAGCCAAACATTTCTAATTTAAACAAAATAACATTATGAGAGAGTTGGTCGAAGGCTTTAGAAAAATCCGTGTAAATGCAGTCTAATTCAAAACCACTTTCAAATGCATTAGAGCATTTATGATGACAAGATAATAGGTTTGTTATAGTGGACCTTTTTTGCATAAATCCGTGCTGCTGGTTGCAAATAATATTCTTAGTTAAGAAGGATAAGCTTTCGCAGACAACTTGTTCAAACAGCTTAGGAATGCTTGAAAGCTTTGAAATTGGTCTGTAATTTTTGATTTCCATTTTTTCACCTTTTTTAAAAATGGGTATAAAAGATTTTTTTCCAAAGACTAGGAAATTTGCCAGACGCTAATGAAAGCTTAAAAAGGTATGCAAGTGGATAAGCTAAGCATAAGGAACACTTTTTTAAAACGATAGGTGGAATCATATCAGGTCCAGAAGATAAATCATCATTGAGAGAAGAAAGATAGTTTAAGATTCTCTCACTGCTAATAGGAACATTATTAAAATTAACTTGAGAGCAGCTAAGTCGATTATTAAAGTAATTTTCATCTATTATTACAGAGGAACTACAAAAGGAATTAGAGAAATGATTTGCGAAGGCATTAGAGATGTCAGGGGTATTTTTCAAGGTAAGACCATTAAAAACAAAGTTGTTTGGATAACCATCCGATTTTTTCTTCGAGTTAACAAAAGACCAAAAACTATTTGGATCATTTTTAAGAGAATACCCCATTTTTGTTACATAGTTGGAGTAAAGATTATGGGAGAGCGTTCGAAATTCTTCAAAAAGACTAACGAAGATTTCGTGGTCAGTTGGAGAAAGAGTTGATTTAAAAGTTTTCCAAGCTTTATTTCTTTTGTTCCTTAAAAGCTTAAGTTCTTTAGTAAACCATGGCTGATACCGAATAGGATTTTTGATTAATTTTTGTGGAATTACTTTTTTCATACTATCATATAAAATAGAGTAGAAAGAAGTAACTGCTTCGTCAATATTTGCAAAGGTTGATATATTTTCAATACCGGACCTGCGTAGTTCATCCGAAGTAATAGTTATAGTGCAAACCTGGCAGAGTTCAAACCTGTATAGTATATGTTAATCGGAAAGGTTAACAAGAGTTTACTCTTTTCCTTGGTTCTCCGATTAATAAAATACTTGCTTCTACCAGCGAATTCGCCTGCGTAGACTCCAGATTAAGTTATTGGTATTATTTAAATCAAAACTCACTCAATTAAAATTATACCTATTTCTCCCGCAGGAAAGCTGCATTTTTCAGAATAAAAGTATTCTGAGTAGCATAATACTGTTACTCTTCCGTCTATCAAAATTCACAAAATCGTGCAGTCGAAACAAAAAATATACAATACATTCTAATACAATTTACTCAATATTTTCGACGGTTCTTAACCAGGTCGTAAACGGTTTTGTAATCAAATATTTTATTTTTATTTTTGACCTAGCACATATTGTGTATGAAACTCCTTAGCTCGCTTCTTAACCTAGGAATCCAGTACCGCTGGCGAATAACTTACATGTTTTGTTAACTTGTGCGCATCTTTTGTGACTAGCCATGATAATCTTGTCCCACAAAGAATATCTTCTTCATTAAAAGCTGGGTTAAGTGATTCTAGCTTGCTATGCTCTGGGAGATAACGCTTGTATTTAAGAGCTGTTATGTCCTTGCTATATATGTACTTCGTTTTCAGCTTGCTTAATAAAATATCGGAGAGCTTTTACTCTTTCTCCGGAAGTAAGTGTGTTAGGAGTCAGGATTCCTCGCTTTAATCGTCTATTTAATTTACCTTGTCTTGTAAGACTTGCTTCTGCATGTAACCTATGTATGTAGTAGGCGAAAGAGATAAATATACAAAGCAAGAGAGTCAAACGTTCAGGGTCTATTCATTACCGAACGTGGACGAAGTAAAATAAACCGTAGACCGTGGATACATTTTTTTATATTACCTTGTGTAATAATTTACTATTTAATAAAACAAAACTTTTGTTAAATAAATCTTTTATTTTTTGGAAAAGATCCCACATATGGTGGCTTCACCGGGATCCCCTCTAAGAAATATAATATTCAACTTATTACACTTATAAAATAATTTATAGAAAGACAAAAGAACTTTTTAGCATTGGTTGTTGTTGTGCGGGCACATACAAAAAAAAAATTCAAATTCTCTATACCCGCAATGCGACACCTGATCGTATGATGAACAATAATCGGTTATCTTAAAAAATAGCGGAACCAGTAGACACATTTCTCACTTTATTAAAATCATTGTGTTACGGTGATAAATTGTAAAAAGCGAGAAAACAGAAAAAAAGAACAAGAACAGTATCGAACATAGCATGACAATTCAATTTTGGCGGACAGTTACTTTTCTTGCTGTAGGTACATTGGGCATTCCTTGTTCTTCTTTCGAAGTAGTTGGTCGTAAATTAATTAAAATAATTGCAAGACGTAGAAGAAATTTGCCGAGAAGCAGTAGTTCATAGTTCGTTTAATCACGACGAAAATCGAGAAGAAAATGAAAATCAAACCGTTCGGTTTAATATGGCACCCGTCCACGTCTGCCATATATGGTGCGAAAATTTTCAGGAGACAAGGCTTCGAATGTAAAAAAAGTGGATTGAAGAATTCGAGAGTTATGCAAATGCATTTAATTGGAACTCCCTGCAGCAGTTTATTTTCTCTAAAAAATCATTATTAGGCGCCACGAAACTTTTTGTAGAATATGAGGCTAAACCGGTATAGTATCAGCAGCTTAAAACTGCTCTAATTGAAAAGTTTCTGAAAAAAAATCTCAAGCTGTGGCGTACATAGAAAATTGCTTGAAACAAAAAAGAGTTCCACTTAATCTTGACGGGAATTTTTGTACAGAATGCTTGATATTGCCAGTCAAGCTAACGTGGATGATGTATCCGTACGTGGGGCGCGTACATTCACCTTTGGTGAACTTGCATCACGCCCACATTGTGAAAGCGCTCGTACTGTATTGTACGCAGAGGAAGTCATGCCATAAGTGACAACTGTTAACCAGTATTCTTCCAGCTTATCTCTTGGTGACTCTCTCCAAAATATTCTCTGGAGATCCCACTGCTGCGGGGCTATTCGTACTTGCCTGAACATCATTTTTATATCAGAGCTAAAAGCTATCCGCTGTCTGCGAAAACGCATGAAAATTTCAAACAGATCACGCTGCAACTTTTCCCCTAGCTGATGAACCTCGTTTAGTGAAATCCCCCTTTCTGTGCGACAGCTGCAATCGAACACTACTCGTAACTTCCTTGTAACACAATGATTTGGTATAATATACTAGCTTGCCTAGCAAAAAGGTAATATATTTCTCTTTGAGAACTGGCTCCCTTGCAAATCTCCTCTCGAGGTACATAAACCTCCTCAATGCTTTCATCCTGGAGTCACCTATCTCCTGTGTACCAGGTTTTAATGGGATCGTTACCACAAACGCCATGTGGTATTTGTGAAATTATCTTCGACAGCTTGCTCTTCTGTTGTCCGGGTTGTTGGCATCTCTTGATCACCCATCTCCCAAAGTTTTCTTACTATGCCTTCAAGATTTTCCAATTCAATACACCTGGCTATTGCATACAATTAGCTTGCTTCATTTCTGTGTTCAACGGATGCACCCCAAATATGTTCATCTCATAAGCTGTCTCTACTGTCACCAAACCCTCTACACCGCGCGGTATAGAATGTGTTATTATGCTTGCAAAAAACTTGACCCCTAGCAAGATTGAAAAAGGAGCTTGTTTCTAATATGTTGGATCTGCAAATGGGACCCCTTTCTGGACAGCGATTGGCTGTAAATCAGTATGTGGTGTTACTAGAATCCACTTTGCTTTTTTTGGAAGCATCCAAAAATCTTCCTCAATACTTGTTTCTGACTTAAACCATGGTACTATTTTTAGTGTAGCTTGCTTGTTTATTTTTATTGAGTTTCCGTCTAGCCCTACAACCTTGCCTGCTATCGAAAGGCGGACAATATGTACTTACAAAACTGTGTTGTTTAAGGTTTGGTAGCGCTCCCGAGTCTAAGAGAGCACGTATTATCCCAAAATACCTGTCATTATGTTGTACGCTCAGGTTAGCGGAAGTAAGAGTCTTCCAATACCTAGCCTAGTTAAGCGATCACCACTTTTTCCGCAAGGATAAGAGGCTGTAACCCATGCTTCTAGGCGGGCATTCAGGGAGTGTCCTAGTCTTCACCTTAGTTGACTGGATTATGAACTGTTTGTCTTACTGGATGGTGGGCTAGCGACTTCATGGAGTCGAACCACAGGTGCGTCTCATGAGAGACGGGCGAGCCTCACCTAGGGTCCTAAATTAGGTACCGTGGGTTAACAGGTGCCCCGGCTGATTACGTGAGCTTGTCTCGGTAGCAGTCGCCTGTTAAAATTGAGGTAGGCCCCCTAGTGGGAGCTTCACGGGGGCTGATGGTTACTCCAAATGCGGAAGCGAAAAGGTATCTTTGGTTTCTGGGAGGATGGCACGGCTTCGAAAGAAGCGTGTGTTCATTGTCTTATTTAACCTTGATACTAGGGGTGCATGATAGGCCCTGCTTCTCAGCAAGGAGGATGGATTTTCCATGAGAAATTCATCATTTGCTACTAGAGTGGTTTAGCAGAGCCACTCTAGATGATAGTGTGGTCTGGTAAACCACTTTAGGGGTCTTGTACGCCCCAAGGGAACCCCATAGATGGGTAGGCCCACCGTGAGATTAGGCCTTAATAGGCAGGTGCTCACGTTAAGCCTCTCCTCCATCTGTCATTATGTTGTGGGGGCGGGTGCTCTCCACCTCCACGTGGTGCCCCTGGTAACAAGGATCTGAGAGTGTGACTGATAATTCAGATACCATAAGTAAGTCCTTGGCGAAGAGAGAGCGTAGAGTAGAGAAAGGGTTTTTGATGGGTTAGGGATTCGATATTGAGAAAGATGGATATAGCTTTTGATATAGAGGATCCCTGGCGAAAATCGATGAAACACGGTGTGAATGAGGTTAAAGGCAGAAAAGAAGAGGTGCTACTGTACTTCTATCGTAGTAAGCTTTAACCAGGGATTAGTAGTGAAGAGAAGGCATGTGATGGTTGACACCGAGAACCGGTGCTTTCGGGCACCCAGTCTGCGCGAAGTAGGTGTCTCCCAAAGGATTGTGTTTTTAGTTGCGTGATGGAATAGTTGGTATGATGTTTGGAACTGAGAACCGTTGAATGGTGTTTCAGGCACCCATTTGGCACGAGTAGGTTCCAACCAGAGAAGTGTGTGTAGATAGCTGAGCTCTGTTTGGTGTTTAATTACACCCAGTTTGAGCGAAGTTATATAGGGTTGGTTTCTGAAACTCCTATATATGATATGATATCCTTACCTATGTCTTAGGAAGACAACCCAGGGAAAAGAAGGCAATGTGAGTCATGAGCGCCGAGCGTTCGGTCTCACATGATGCGATAGTGTAGTTGCCCCAGTTCGATGGAGCGCCTTAGAAGCCTTCGGGTGGAGGCAACTCTGACTGGGACAACCATGATCACGTGTAGCATCTGGGTATCTGTAATGGATACCCAAACTACGAAAGGAATTGACGGAAAAGTTGCCGAGGGTGACATGCCCCCTATGAGTTGGGTTTATAAACTCATGGTTTGGTTTGCCTAACATTAAGTGCAACTTAGCTGGGCGGGGTGATGGTGAAAATTCAGTGACATTTCTCAACACTGTTTTCGAATCCATCACTCTAAATTCGGGTTGGCGGTTCCCGAATGACGCTTGTGGTAAGTCAGACCTCAAGTTTCCTTTGAAGCTAGGCGATACCCATGGCTGAATAAATGTTGGGTACCACGGGTTATCAGGAGAGCCCAGTTGATTACGAGAGCAATGCTCGGTAGCAACTGCCTGATAGTTGAGGAAGGATTCGCGGGGGCTGTGGTTGTACCCATAGCGGGAGCAAATGATTTATCACAAGATGACTTACTAGAGGTGCATGATAGGTCTCGCTCCTTAGCAAGGGGAATAACCATGACCACAACATGATTATTAAATTGCTACTAGAGTGGTTTGGGGAGCCCCTCTAGTGAAATAACATCATATATATATGGTGTTATGTAGTTAGAGTGAACTGAAGGCACCACTCAATGAGTAACTTCTGCGCCGGTGGTGGCATATTGATCTGGACAGCTATTTTCTGACTTGCTGCCGTATGTCTGGATGGGGTAGCTGGCTGTTGCTGGCTAAATCCGGTTAATCTCCGACGCATTGCGCTTTTGATCTCATTATATAGCCCTCAGCAATTATGATGATGTCTTCTATTTCTTCCCCCCCATTCCCCTTGAAAATTGAAATACAAAGACAAGACGCTGCGCTGTCGCACCTGGGCATGTCTTTATATGCTATATTTTAACCGTGATTTTGGAATTGGTAGCTTGTAGCTGGCACTGAATATATTTTGTGGTAATATCGAAATTTTAAATTGGCAGTTATTTTGATTCGCATGGCTTTTTCCGTTGCACTAAAATAGGGATTCACAAATAGCTTTCGCGTTTTACTTTAATTAGCGCTTGCTTTTTCAATTGGGACTGATTATTTTAATGGGGACTAGCTTTTTTATGAGGGCTCGCATAATTTAGTGGACTGTATCACCTTCACTGTCTCATATCCGGCTCCATGTGGACCAAAATGTATAATATTGAAATCATTCGCATTCTTTTCCTCTTTGTAAAGTTAAAACTAAATAAAAATGAAACACTCGCATTTTTAGTTGGGAAAACATTTCGTTAAAAAACTCAAAATATATTTTACATCCGATCGAGTCGTTGTCGCTTTCTCAACTCATTTGTTACAACATATATATATTTTACAGTACATGCATATCTTTGTCTTGCTCGCTTCTGGTGTGTGCATTTGTTTAAGCTGGCAGCTGGCATCTTTGTTTTGTTGGAGGGGAAATAGTCACATGCTATGGTTTCATTCTAGGATCCTCGTATTTGCTCAATACGATACAAAGGTGATATAGTTATCTCTATATCTGTATTCTTTATCTCTGTATCTCTATAACTCTGTATCTCTATATCTCTATATTTCTTTATCTCTAAGGTATAGTGAATCCTGTAACTCTTTCGTCTACCAACTTCACAAATTCGAGTAGTTTTTAAGCTATAAAAAAATAACAAACAATCCTTCAGCAATGCAGTATTTGACATATAAGACTCTCCCACGGAAAGCGTTAATTTTTTAATCAATGCTCAATGTTTCAATCCAGCACATTTCCTATGTATATACTTACTAAATTTCATCCAAATATGTTAAGCCGTTGAGGTGTGATTGAAAAAAAAAAACATCCAAACATACAAACATTCACATTAATAGTATGAGTACGAACAGTTTTAGCTAAATCTACCTAATTCAAGACACACGTGAATAAACAAACAAAAGCTCAAAATGCGAAGCTTAAGCTAGAATTTTGCAGCTTATGCTATTAAGTAAAATCTTTTTTTTTATTCACATAAAACAAAGCTAAAACGAGAGCAGTCTAGCTTAAGCTATTAGCAAAAGCTATGACTAGTTAGCTTTAGCTTCCTCTACAAATAGCTTTTACTTTTGTTTTGTATTCACAAGACCCATTAGTTAAAATAACAGCAATAAAGGTTTGAGTTTCGCTGTTAAATCCTCAAGGCGATCTTTTACCTGTAATAATACCAAACTCCCCGTCCCCGATCTTAACCTATTAAGAGCTCATTCGGCTAGAACTTTTCTTCCGTAACATTGTGCAGCTCCATACTAACATAACGCTGGCCCCTCCAAACCAACAGATTGCCATCAATGAAGATGAAGACAACTAAGTAAAATACACTCTTTTGCTCTTATGAGTCCTGCCACTTCGAGTATTGCGGTACGCCAAAAAATAAACGAAGAAAGAATCTATTTAAAATGTAAATGGTCAATTCGGCAAGGGAAACTACCAACGTTATAAGCTTTTCGGTGTGCACCGTCTGAAGATGTAAGTAGCGAAGTTTTAGCTATCTGAATGGAATTAACATTAATTTTCGGCACATTAAGGAAACGGTTTATACGATTTCCACCCTCAATCTTCTTTTTCTTCACAACTCAACGATGGGAAAAAGGAGACAAGTCCTTGTGGTTTAATAAATGAAAAGAAATTTTCATTTGTATGGTTTGGAGAGGAGAATTTTTTTTTTTGGTCATAAAGCAGAAAGCCACCAAGCTTTTTGGATGAAGAGGAAGTGAGCGCTTTATTTGTGTATCATTGTGCGATAATATGCAAATATCTGACATGAAGATGCTATGGCTGTGTCAAATGTATTTTTTTAAGGAGGGTTGGGGGTTTAAAAGTCAAAAGAAAAAGAAGAAACAAAATTAATAACGTAACGTTTATATTAATATAAAGGTGGAAATGTTGGTAATGATCTCTAATGAAGATGAGATGGCTTTTTAAGGACTTGGGTTTTTGAATTTTTATGAGAGTGATGTGGGATTGATAGGCAAGACTTACAAAGGATATAATATTTCAGCGTCAATTTCAATTAGGCTTTTTATTGTGTTATCTTATAAGCCAAAGAAATTTAAGATGCCAGTAGAAAGAACTTTTTGTTTCCTTAAGGATCGCATACATAGCCAAAGAAATTTAAGATGCCAGTAGAAAGAACTTTTTGTTTCCTTAAGGATCGCACACATATTACATACCTTAATTTGAGTATCCGTCTGTAATAAGTTTTTTGACGTGATAACGTCTTTTAAATCGATGACAGGCTACACATACGAAATAACATAACTCATGCTGATAAGACTCATGTTGATAATGCTGATAACACTCAGAAATTTAATTTTGATTTCGCTGGCATGCGTAAGCGCATGCTTACTCGAGAAAAAAGTCTTTTCAAGGACTTACATACCTCATTTTGAAATATGGATCTTGCTACATCGATTCGTTTTGAATAAATAAAAAAATGTACTACCGCGACAACTCCTTAAGGAGCCATTAAACTCTCATATCTTCTAGGAAGATATTTTAAAAATTGGAATATATGTACCTTCTTCTTTTTAAGACTATACAAATGGGTGATAAAAATAAGTTTAACAATTGAAGCTCAGAAAATTATCCTTTGATCTGGAATGGCGATGTTTTTTTTATTGAAATGTCATACGAATTAAATTCAAGCTGTATCCAAAATCATTGGTTTACCAGCTTTCTTCTAACTTTTCATACTTTTGAATATTGGTCGAAATCAAAGAGCGGCGAAGTCACAGGTATAACCAATGGATGCTGGAAATTGCAAGAAATAAGTTAGAGCAGGTGAATAAACATATTCCTTGTCCCAGAAACTAAATGGCGAAACAAACAGTCATGCAAAATTTGTTTCGCCAAAACAGGCATGAAAAAATTTCAAAAACCGAAAATCTATTGGGTCAGACGACTTACTCTCAGAGGTCTAATAAAAATGGAGAACATCTAGATTCTCATCGCTAAACATTTTAGCTGTGACCAAATGAGCCGATATTGGAAGGCCGTGTGCTAAATGAACAATAGATAGAATCTGGGGTATATACAAAAGAAGAATATTTTTAATCAAACTTGGGGTCCAGAAAGGAAGTGTCTTTAGTCCTTTACTCTTTATTACACTCCTTGTCTTAGACGCTGAAAATACAGACCCGAAATTAAATAAATTACCTATACTTTGCTTTTGATGGAGCCACCATAACTGAAGATCCTACATTTCTTAAACGAGCAATTATTGAATGGGTAGACGGTAGATGTTCTATAGGGACTTTTGTGAACAGGGCGTAAAGTTGAAATATCTTGTATCTATGATCGATAAGAAAGGATTATTTTATAACGACATGAAACATCGTGGTAAATGAAGTGACATAAAACTCTTCGACTTTTTGTGATCGAAAAATGCCCCCTTAGCTTAAAGAAACTGTTGGATCAGAGCTCAAATATGGTTCAAAATATTGGACGATTTTGAACAAGAATTATGATAGTAATTTGGACGGCAGCTGAAATGAAGATATATAAGAACATAAGATAATAAGAATATGCTTCGCATGACAGCAAAAGTAAAATCCGATCGGATAAGAGCAAACAATATTTAAGGAAACTTCCCAATTAATAATACCATGTTGTACAAAATAAAATATGACCAACTTATCTGCATGTAAGAAGAATATACCTTGAGGATATTGCCGAAGAAAGGTAGACGCAAAATTGTTGGCTCAAATAAATGTAATGATATCATCATTTAGTTGGCCTTAAGCGGCTTATACACACAACAAAAGCGTGTGCTCTAATTTCATTATACCTTCCTGTACGGCATTCCGCCACAGCTTCAACGCCGATTCGTACACCGATGCGTATACAAAGATCACAATCTATAATTGCCATGGATATAACACCCTCATGCAATCGTGCTCTTTCAACCACGTTTCGACCACAATTGATATTTTACTTGAAATATGCTCGCACATCCCACAGTCATAACACCGATCGAGACAATGACACAATCAAGATAATTATTTTGTGTCTTCTGACACCGTGTCTGAAACCGATATATCAGTGCACAAACCAGCCCATACACACAACACATTAGAGTGAACCGACACAAGTGTGTGCACAAGTGTTGTGTGTATGGACCGATTTAAATATTTTACCGGGAGGCCTGCTGACATTTTCTGAGATCAAATCGGGGTACACCAGTACGCCAAAAGCCAGTACAGTTTTCAACACAACCACTGACGATGACATGCTATCAACGTAGACTAACACCACACAAAACAAGAAGAACAGACTAACAAAGAAAAGAATGCGAACCTCTCCATTATTCTACTTTGATTTTCACAATTCATATTCTTTCCTACAATTATGTGTAATATTATGTAAACTCGTAGTCAAACGGTCGTATTGTAGTATTATGTTGCCATATCGAGCTGGTCTTATACTTTGAACCGAGAAGTAAACGTAGACAAGTAAATTAAATATAATGCCATTGACCAAAAAATACTACTTACCTAATTGTTTTAAATTTAAGAAATAAATTGCATATAATTGATGTGTTTTTTTAACCAAAAGTAGAAGAATCCCATGTTGAATACAAACATATATAATAATTGATGCAGTATTCGCGCTTAAATTATAATAGGAAAGAATGTCACAGATATAGAAGATACTATGATATTTTGGCCTGGGGTTCGACAAATAAAACTCAATCAAAATTCCAAAATAATACAACAAATCTCTTTATTTTATGAAACACAATGTCTTTCAGTTTAAATAACAGCAAATTTAACTTATTCCACTTATTCAAAATTCAAATACGTTTTTATAATTCAACACTTTTTATTTAATCTCAATTCAATCACTTTTTACTAACTGTTCCAGTTGTTAACAATTCCACTTTCGAAAATAAACTGAACTCTCAATGCCATCTACTCTTGTATTTATACAAATTTACAAGCTTCTGGAAGCTTCCGTCTGGTTCTGGCACAATCTAAGCTTTTGGTACTAATTCGAGTCCCGAATTAGTACTTCAAATTCGATTTAGTACTCAGTCGTACCATATTGCAAATATATAGCATACTTTTAGGGCATGATTGTTGTACACAATAAATGTACAAGCACATCATCATTGTTTCCGTCGTAACGATGCAGGCGATCCACATGGACAATTTTCATTTTTACTCTTGGTCCTCGTTGAATTCGGAAAACGTCATTAATGCGCGTAACTACTTGGTAGGGAACTTCCCAGTCCTGCTGAAGCTTGGGCGATTTTCCCTTTCTGCGATGTGGGTTATAAAGCCATACCAGATCTCCAGATCTCCCTCATTGAATTCAGGTGCTGTTGTTCTCGCATCGTATCTGTTCTTCATTCGGTCACTCGCAATTTTTATGTTGTTTCTTGCTCTCTGGTGAATGTCGTTGATCCTTTCTCTAAAATCCAACACGTAGTCCTCTTCGCATTTTGGGTCTTCAATAGGAAATCAGAATTTTAGTTCACTTGGAAGCCGGGCAGTTCGTCCAAATTGAATTTCGGATGGAGTGTATCTAGTTGTACTATGAACCGCATTCCGGTAGACCATAAGAAATAAACCAACTCCCAATCCCGTTGGTTCTCGTTCACGACTTCAGACAGATGTTCCTTCAAGGTCTTGTTAAATCGTTCTACCATTCCATCAGACTGTGGATGAAGAGGTGTTGTATTTGTTTTCTTTAACTCGAGTGATGCGCATACTCCCTGGAATACCTTCGACTTGAAGTTTCGCCCTTGGTCGGAATGCAATTCCATAGGCACCGCGAACCTGCACACCCAGTGGTCCACTATCTGCTCGACAACGGTCTTAGCTTCTTGATTGGGTATCGCAAACGCCTCCGGCCACTTGCTGTGTGTAGTCCATGACAACAAGGATGTAACGTCTACCGTTTTCAGTTTCCGGGAACGGGCCTGTGATGTCAACGGCGATTCTTTCAAACGGGGTGCTCACGTTGTACTGGTGCATTTTACCTCGTGTTTTGACTTTGGGTCCCTTGCTAGCCGCGCATGTTGTGTGTGCACTTTTGACACCAGCTCTCTACATCGTTTCTTGCGCTTAGCCAATAAAAGCGTTCCCGTACCTTTTCCAGTGTTTTGTTGATTCCCAAATGCCCACCGGATACTCCATCATGTATTTCTCGTAGGATCTCCTCTACTTTCGATCGTGGAACCACAAGCTGCATCTTAAAGGATCTTCCATCCGGCATTTCCCATTTTCTTCGCAAAACACCACATGGAGAGAGTCCAACTGCGCCCAGTATGCCTTTGAAGTATGACTTCTGTCGGAGATGTCTCTTGCGTTTGGTTTCTCCATAGATTCCTTCCATGCAAGGATTGGCTCGATTTCAGGGTCTTCTTTTTGTGCATTACGAAGTTCTTCGGCACTCCAATTCTCTCCAGGTTGGGCTTTTATTCTCTAGACAGAAATACCTTCTTCCATTTCCTCTTTTCGGGCACAATGTTTGCAACTGGGCTCACATGGTTTGCAGGAAAGCGCGTCCGCATTGCAGTGCAGTCTTCCTTTGAACAGAGCACATTTGTTTGGATTTAGTTTCAAATGTGCTGTTCAAAGTCGTGTAAACACCTCCCTCAAGTTGTCGTGATGTTCAGCGAACGTCTTTCCCACAACGATGACGTCATCCAAGTACACCAGGCAGGTTTTCCATGTCAGACCCTGTAACACACGTTCCATTAAACGCTCAAATGTGGCTGTAGCGTTACACAAGCAAAATGGTATAATGGTAAACTGCCAGAGTCCATTTCCCATTGTGAAAGCGGTATTTTCTTTGTCTTCTGGATGGATACACACCTACCAGTAACCACTTTTCAGATCGTGGTTGGAAAACCATTTCACCTTCCAAAAGCTTCCAAAGAACTGTGTCTGAAGAAGGTGGTAGAACTTCATCTCTGCTCTACCACCCGAAGATTCACAGCGTTCTCGTTTCTGTATACCATAGGGATCTCAACGGTTCAATACCTTAACACTTGCATTCAAAGGTCTATGATTACCTCATGTGCCTTCATGAAATCCACTCCAATGATGCATTCGTCGCATATGTCGGCTACCAAGAATGCATGTGAGAAGGTGAACCCTGCCAGTTGTGTCTTTAGAAATACCTCCCCGTATACTTTTGCTGTTTCTCCCGTAGCTGTCTTCAGAGTGTAGCGGCTGGAATTATGTAGCAAGGATGTCTTCTTATTATGGAGGCTGTGGCACCCGTGTCGATAGTGGCCACACATTTTCTGTTTCTGATGACTGTCTTCACTGTCAAGCTCTTGCTGCAGCGTGTAGTTTGCGAAACATGGATGATGGTCCTGGGGGCGTCGTTTCCATCAACCAACTTCAGCCCCGCGAAATTGGTTCTTAAGCGTTTTCCGCCTGCTGTTGATCAGAAGCTTGTCCAGCAGTGTGAGTGTTATTCCTGCCAGATGCTTCGTCATTCTGCCTCTTCCTTGCGCAATGTGGCCAGCTTACCTGTCTAGGTGGAGATCTGCATTGTCGCTGTAGGTGTCCTAGCTTGTTGCAATTCCAGCATCTCATTTGACCTCGATCAGTGTTCGGGTTTTGTCTTTCAATGTCGACACGTTGACATGAGCACTCTAGCGTAGTCATTTTCCTGAGGCGATGGCTAAATTGCGAAGCTGGTTCTGCTGCTTCCATTGTCAGGGCAAATGCTAAAGCCTCAGCGAGCGTTTTCTTGCCTGCCATTCTTACAACCATTTGTAGTTTCCCATCTGCAATGGCATTAGTGAACGCATCGGTCGCCAGCTCGTTTATGATTTACCTGCTGGTTTTGGGATAAGACAAATTCGCCAAGCTTGCAATTGTTGTAGCGTTTCACCTCTTGCCTGGATCCTTAGGCGCAACTGGACTCTGTTAACTTGCTGCATGTGGTCGTCGCCAAACCTCATCTCGATTGCCCTGACCATGGCAACATAATTATGATGTTTGTCTTCAAGAATGGTCTGCAGCAATTCGGCAGCTGTTTCTCTGATCAAAAGCGTAAGACCAATTGACTTGTCTTCGTTGTTCCAGTTGTCCGTTGTTCGAAGCGGCAGCTTCGAACTGCTTCTTATAAATTGGTCATGATGTTTGACCATCGAAGACAGGGGGCTGCATTTGTTTTCTTCGCGGACCTTCGCTCGAATATTCCCCAACCTTCTGCTTCTTCAAAGAATCAAATTATTGTCAATTGTTCTAATTTGCGACCCATTTTATGTAACTGAAACACAATTTTCGCAACACAGTCAGTTTTATTTTTATATTTTTTCTAGAAAAATCTTTTTCAAAAACTATTTTTAACAAAAAATATTTTATAGCACAATTAGTTCAATAGTTTCTGGAAAATTCCACTCACACAATTATATGAGTCACCGACACTGTTTTAGAAAATGTCACTATGAAATTTTCTAGCACTTTACTGAGTTTTTTCCCCAATTTCTGGCACCAATGTGATATTTTGGCCTGGGGTTCGACAAATAAAACTCAATCAAAATTCCAAAATAATACAACAAATCTCTTTATTTTATGAAACACAATGTCTTTCAGTTTAAATAACAGCAAATTTAACTCTTTCCACTTATTCACAATTCAAATATGTACGTTTTTATAACTCAACAATTTTTATTTAATCTCAATTCAATCACTTTTTACTAACACTTCCAGTTGTTAAAAATTCCACTTTCGAAAATAAACTGAACTTTCAATGACATCAACTCTTGTATTTATACAAATTTACGAGCTTCTGGAAGTTTCCGTCTCGTTTGGCACAATCTAAGTTTTCGGTACTAATTTGAGTTTCGAATTAGTACAGCATAGCATACTTTTAGGGGTATGGTTGTTGTACACAATAAACGTTGGTAGTTCTACACAATGAATCCCACAGATATCGTTAGTTTACAAACAAAATGTATCCTCCGAATATGCCACATCACAATACCCATGTTTATAAGTTTGACAGTTTTGAAAACCAAGATTGGAAGGATTGTAGACTTTTACATTGGTGTGGTAATTAGTATAAAGTACCATATTATTTATCTTGTAAGTTCTTTAGGTACATCGCGATCATAGTGTACCTAAAATAAATGACAGGAAATTAGTCAAGTAATCAGGCATAAATTAATATAGTTTTTATATCTATGAAGTATTAACCAATTTCGTAAAACTATTTATCCTTATAAAACCATTCGTAATGGTAACAGTCCTTTCTTACTTGCTGAATCTGTGTTTTTCTACATACTTTCCTATGATTTTTTTCGTTGTTTTGTATTATTATATACTTCATGAGCGGAAAAATTGTGAAATTTCCTTTTTAATATCCTTCTTTTCAGGACTGTACCTATTAATATTATTTACAAAATTTAAGCTTCTAGATAAAGAACCATATTTTATTTAAGGTCGTTCCTATGCTCATCAATGTACTTTCCCAACTCACCATTACTTACAAAAGCGATTCTCCAATGCCATCTTCTGCTTGGTCCTTCATTTTGCTGAATAAGCCCGCCAGCGCATCCAACGGCATTAGGTACAACATCTTGTCATCTAAAACACCATTTGACACTAAATGAGGATGTGCCCTGAATTTCAAGCACACACAAAACAAGCAAAACTAACATCGATAACGACGGACGACATCTGATTCATGCAACTTGTTCTCTCTCCCATTTACAGATAATTTTTCTGACACTATGGAACAATACCCAAGCATGCAGATAAATCCCTTTCATTTCGACAAGGAATTCGAGATACCGACTAGGACATCACGATCTCTTCCAAAAGAAAAAGCAAAAGTAAAAAAAAAAATAAAACACACGCAAAGATGTGAAACTCCGTAAAATCCTTCTATTACTACAATCACTTGACTGCCAGTAGGTACTGCAACTCTGCACGTACTATTCTGTAGCGGTAAGACAACGAGTCGACAGCACGCTCCAGCCTCTAGCGCGAAATCGGAGAATGGGAGCAGTATTCCGCACACCAGAATCCCAACGAAACAATCTTCTTCGCAATTTGAATTCAATCATAGATGTTGGAACATTGAATTTATTCTGATATGGATTTCCGAACTGACACTTCTAAAAAAAAAAAAAAAAAACTATTGAAATATTAGGTTGTTGTAAGTGTCTCACGCACTTGCTCACTCGTTCTCTATTTTTCAAAAATACGCACTAGCCCCTCCGCTTCCAATTTATAACCAAGTCGAAAGACATTATTAAACTCGACGTGCACAAGAACAGCGTTTTCCTAAGACTTCAAATTTGCGAGGCTTGCGTGAGGACCTAATTTTGCATTTGTATATAAGATCAAATGACCAGGAGCTCAGAGCTAATGAATATTTTTTTCACAATTTCAGCTAAAAAATCATGTTAAACGATGAGCCACATAACTGTCAAATGGCAAGCATCTGAGTTACTGAAAATTGAATCTTTCAGGACCGTACCCCTTGAAAGCCTACTGTGTTCAGTTGAACAATGTCGTATCCTATATAAAGGGACATTTAGCTCATGTCTGATTTGACAGATAATTAGTTTTATCTTTCCGCGAATATGGTTGTGTATACGCTGGGAAATATTGCGACATTACTGCCTGCGATCGACTTAGAGAAGATGCCGATTTTGCCAAAAAAATCATCTTTTCAGATGAAGCTCATTTTGATCTTGGCGGGTATGTAAAGATTTTGGCCCAGAGACATAATTGGGCCATTTTTCGAAAATGAGCAAGGAGTGGCCGTTACAGTCAATGGCGATCGTTATCAGGCCACGTTGAACGAAGTTTTGTTCACAAAAATTGAATAGGAGGATATTGGCAACATTTGTTTTCAACAGGACGGCGCTACGTGCCACACAGCCGAAGCTACACTCGATTTTGATGAAGCATTTTCAAAAAAAAAAGAAGTTATTTGGCGGACTCGTTATATTATAGAAAGTTTGTGTCTTTATAACAAATTTTGTTTCTGCCTCGTTGGTTTATCCATTTCAACAAAGATATCCCAATATTCAGACAAGCCATTATTTTTGGAAAAAAGTCGAAAATTTTAATAACCAATGTAAATAAATAATTAAATTTATTGGCGCGACAGCTCCTTAAGGAGTAAAGGCATTATACTCTCAACCATTCCAGTGTGTGTGTTGTAAATCTGCAGTAATGGAAAGCAACATAAATGCATATATAAGGTGGGCAAAAAGAAATTACCCTGTTGGAAGATGCTCTCATTTTTGCAAATGGGCGCCAATGTCAAATCTGTTTTGACATTTGTGGACTAAACAGATGCAGAATATAAGTGAACAAACTATAAATGACCCGATATGAACCAGTATTCTAAAGGCGGCGTTCCCGGGTCGCCTCAACTCTCGTTTTGACGATTTTCACTGGCCCGCAATATCGCCCGATTTAACCGTTTCAGACTTTTTTGTGGGGTTTTTTGAAGTCCCGTGTTTACGTGAACAAGCCCGAGACTCTGGGAGCCCTCAAGGACAACATTCGACACGAGTGCGAGAATCTGTCGCTAAAGTGATGAACAATGCCATAAAACGAGCCTATGGCAATCAATTGTGACGGCGTGGAAACCAGACAATTTTAAGTATAAACGAGTATAATGTGATATTTTAGCCTGGGTTTCGACAAATAAAACTCAATCAAAATTCCAAATTAATACAACAAATCCCTTTATTTTATTCAACACAACGTCTTTCAGTTTAAATAACACCAATTTAACTTATTCCACTTATTCACAATTCAAATACGTTTTTATCATTCAACACTTTTTTATTTAATCTCAATTCAATCACTTTTTATTAACGCTTCCAGTTGTTAACAATTCCACTTTCGAAAATAAACTGACTTTCAATGCAATCTACTCTTGTATTTATACAAGTTTACAAGCTTCTGGAAGCTTCTGTCTGATTCTGGCACAATCTAAGCTTACGGTACTAATTCGAGTCTCGAATTAGTACTTCAAGTTCGATTTAGTACTCAGTTAAAACATGTTGCAAATATGTAGCATACTTTTAGGCGCATGGTCGTTGTACACAATGAATGTTGGTTGTTGTACACAATAAATGGTGGTTGTTGTACACAATGAATCCAACAGATGTCGTTAGTTTACAAAATGTATCCTCCAAATATCTAAACTTGTTGCCACATCACATTGTCCCCCTCTTAGTTTTGTTCGTTCCGAACAAGCACATCATCATTGTTTCCATGGTAACGATAGAGTCGATCCAAATGGACAATTTTCATTTTTGCTCTTGGTCCTCGTTGGATTCGGAAAACGACGTCATTAATGCGCGTAACTACTTGGTAGGGACCTTCCCAGTCCTGCTGAAGCTTGGGCGATTCTCCTTTTCTGCGATGTGGGTTGTAAAGCCATACCAGATCTCCCTCATTGAATTCAGGTGCTGTTGCTCGCGCATCGTATCTGGTCCTCAGGCAGTCTCTTGCAATGTTTATCTTGCTTTGGGTTCTTTGGTGTGTGTCGTTGATCCTTTTAATCGGGGCATCTTAGTTCTGGTGCATCTTAGCGCTTGCCTTGACTTTGGGTCCTCTACCAGCTTTGCACGTGGTGCACTTTCGACACCATCTCTCGACATCTTTTCTTACAGTTAACCAATAAAAACGTACCCGTACCTTTTTCCGTATCTTGTTGATTCCTAAGTGCCCGCCGGATTCTTCATCGTGCATTTCCCTTAAAATCTCCTGCACTTTCGACCGTGGCACCACAAGCTGCATCTTAAAGGATCTTCCATTCGGCATTTCCCATTTTCTCCACAAAACACCATCTTTTACATGGAGAGAGTCCCACTGCGCCCAGTATGCCCTTAAGGTAGGACTTCTGTCGGAGATGTCTCTTGCATTCGGCTTATCCATAGATTCCTTCCATACAAGAATGAGCTCGATGTCAGGATCTTCCTTTTGTGCATTACGAAGTTCTTCCGCAGTCCAACCCTTTACAGGTTCAGTGCATTTCCCTTAAAATCTCCTGCACTTTCGACCGTGGCACCACAAGCTGCATCTTAAAGGATCTTCCATTCGGCATTTCCCATTTTCTCCACAAAACACCATCTTTTACATGGAGAGAGTCCCACTGCGCCCAGTATGCCCTTAAGGTAGGACTTCTGTCGGAGATGTCTCTTGCATTCGGCTTATCCATAGATTCCTTCCATACAAGAATGAGCTCGATGTCAGGATCTTCCTTTTGTGCATTACGAAGTTCTTCCGCAGTCCAACCCTTTACAGGTTCAGTTCAGGTTAGTCTCTGAACAGAAATACTTTCGTCCTTCTTACCGTTCAAACACCTAGGATGAGCTCTTTCTGAAGATGGCCGGAGAATTTCATCACTGCTTATGATCGTCCGAAGATTTACAGCATTCTCGTTTCCGTACACCATTGGAATCTCGACGATTGAATACCTTAACACCTGCCTTCGAAAGTCTAGTACTACTTCATGTGCCTTCATAAAATCCACACCTAGTATGCAGTCGTCGCATATGTCAGCTACCAAGAATGCATGTGCGAAGGTCAGCCCTGCCAGTTCTATCTTCAGAAGTACCTCTGTTCCAGCTGGTGTTGTGTAGCCAGGACGTCTGGACAAGGCCTCTTCTAATTATGGAGGCCGTGGCACCCGTATCGATAGTGGCCACACATTTTCTGTTGGCGATGACGGTCTCCACTGTCAAACTCTGGTTGCAGCATTTCGTTTGCGCAACTTGGATAATGGTCCTGGGGGCGTTCATTCCATCAACCGACTTCTGCTCTGCAAAGTTGGTTCTTACGCGCTTTCCACACTGATGTATCCCCAAATCATGCCCGGTAGGGTAAGCGATCTCCCTGTCAGTAGGCCTTTTTCTCGCGCTATGTCGGCAGCTTACCTGTGGAGATCTGCATTGTCGCTGTAGGTGTCCTAGCTTGTTGCAATTCCAGCATCTCATTTGACCTCGAGCAGTGTTCGGGTTTTGTCTTTCAATGTCGACACGTTGACATGAGCACTCTAGCGTAGCCATTTCCCTGACGCGATGGCTACCTTGCGAAGCTTGGTCTGCTGCTTCAATTGTCAGGGCAAATGCTAAAACCTCAGCGAGCGTTTTCTTACCTGCCATTCTCACAGCCATTTGTAGTTTTCCATCTGCAATGGCATTAGTGAACGCATCGGTTGCCAGTTCGTTTATGATTTCCCTGCTGGTATTGGTATAAGACAAATTGGCCAAGCGCTCGATGTCAGCTTGCAATTGTTGTAGCGTTTCACCTCTTGTCTGGACTCTTCGGCGCAACTGGACTCGGTAAACTTGCTGCATGTGGTCGTCGCCAAACCTCATCTCGATTGCCTTGACCATGGCATCATAATCATGATGTTTGTCTTCAGGAATGGTCTGCAGCAATTCGGCAGCTGTTCCTCTGAGCGTAAGCGTAATTGATTTGTCTTCGTTGTCCCAGTTGTTCGTCAAGGCGTTAGCTTCAAACTGCCTCTTATAAATTGGCCATGATGTTTGACCATCGAAGACAGGGGGCTGCATTTCCTTTCTTCGTGGACCGTTGCTCGAATATTCCCGAACCTTCTACTTTTTCAAAGAATCAACCTCCTTAGCCAGGTGTTCGTACTATTGTTCTACACTTTCTACTTGCTTTCCGAACTTTTCTTCTAAGCTTTCTATTTTGGCTTCAAATTTCTGATCTACTATTTGAAGTCTTTCGCTTAGTTGATTCTGGAGAGTTTCTAATGAATTCTTTTGTTCGTCGAATTTACTTTCGAGAACGTTCCTTTGTTCGCTTAGTTGTTGCTGGAGAATTTCCAACGAATTCTTCTGCTCATTCTTTTGTTCTTCGAGAAAGTTCTTTTGTTCTTTCGAGGAACATTCCAGAGCATCGAATTTCGACATTCTCACCCTTGTTCTTCAACATCAAACAACATGGTATCGGGGTCTCCACCATCCTGAGTGATAGCATTCTGAAGTCGGAGCAATAGTTCCTTTTTCAGCCCCGAAGTCTGAAGATTTCTTTTTCCTAATTCTTCCTTCAACTCAGCTGTTGTCAATTGTTCTAATTTGCGACCCATTTTATGTAACTCAAACACTATTTTCGCAACACAGTCAGTTTTATTTTAATGTCTCTTCTAGAAAGATCTTTTTCCAACACTATTTTTAACAAAAATACTCGCTATTCACAGTTTTATAGCACAATCAGTTCAATAGTTTCTGGAAAAATCCACTTTCACAATTAAATGAGTCACCGAAATTGTTTTAGAAAATGTCACTATGGAATTTTCTAGCACTTTACTGAGTTTTATCCCACTTCTGACACCAATGTGGTATTTTGGCCTGGGGTTTGTCAAATAAAACTCAATCAAAATTCCAAATTAATACAACAAATCCCTTTATTTTATTCAACACAACGTCTTTCAGTTTAAATAACACCAATTTAACTTATTCCACTTATTCACAATTCAAATACGTTTTTATCTTTAAACACTTTTTATTTAATCTCAATTCAATCACTTTTTATTAACGCTTCCAGTTGTTAACAATTCCACTTTCGAAAATAAACTGACTTTCAATGCAATCTACTTTTGTATTTATACAAGTTTACAAGCTTCTGGAAGCTTCTGTCTGGTTCTGGCACAATCTAAGCTTTCGGTACTAATTCGAGTCTCGAATTAGTACTTCAAGTTCGATTTAGTACTCAGTTAAAACATGTTGCAAATATGTAGCATACTTTTAGGCGCATGGTCGTTGTACACAATGAATGTTGGTTGTTGTACACAATAAATGGTGGTTGTTGTACACAATGAATCCAACAGATGTCGTTAGTTTACAAAATGTATCCTCCAAATATCTAAACTTGTTGCCACATCACAATAACTTAGTGTAGGAAGAATTTCTCCAGGTTATTTTTCATACTTCCAACAAATACTCCTTCAAATTTGTATTTTAACAATATCCTTAAAACATTTGTCCTGAATTTTGAATTCAAAAAAATTATATTCTTCAATAACGCTTTTACGTGGTTTTGAGCATGAATAAGATTGTTGTAAATAAAATCCTCAGCTAGGATCAAGACTGGGATATAAATATCTCAAAACATAAATTTGTTTATCATTGATATCAAATTTTACAATAACTTACAAGCCATTTTATAGTATTTTAGGATATTTGTTTTGACTATAATAAAATCCGGCTTTGAAATACATACATACATACTCGTTTTCTATATTATAATTTTGATCACATTCATTTTATATGATTTTTGATTCCATAAAATAAACTTCTCCAACATACATTTATTTTTATTAGAAAGTTATTAAAATTCATCGTCAAAATGTTTGTAAACGGTTCTGTTAAAAATTTGTTTGAGAGGATTCCTTTGGAAAGTTTTAATTAAATTGTTTATTATTTGTAATATATGAACTTTAACAAATTTAAGATTAAGACATTAAGAAAATAAAGATTTGTGTCGTTTAATTTTTTTAGTATATCCAAGTTTTTGGAACAAAGGCTAGGAGATTTTTCTTTAAATTTGAATACAGAACTATTCCTGTTCAACCATTCGGTAAGCAACCTCAAATGACAGCCACCTTGTTGACTTAAGTTTTAGAAGCTTATATTCTGGAGCCTTAAGATATTCAAAATCACATATGTCTTTTAGCGCTGAATTTTATAAACATTTTGACACTTCTGCAAAATTCTTCCACATTGATAGAAAAGGCTGGTGCAGCTAGTTTGGTTAGTCAAATCAATAAAATTGCTTAAGCAATTAATGTGAAAAATATTTGGAATTTTTTTAAAGGCGATGCCCTCACTTTTTCTCTTATCATTGTTGCAGCAGAGGGATATTTTCAGCACTAAATGTTTCCATAATCCGGTGTCAAATTTCCTCAACCGTACCGTGTGGATTTTCAACCAAGCGGAATGAGCAGAAGTTCGTCCTTCCGATTTTTGTGTCGAAAAGTAGAACCACCATCACCAAGCACATTTCAGTAGAAACTTCGGTGTTTTCATCAATGATGAGCCTAAATACATCTTCTCTCATATTTTTTCCAAAAAAAAAAGATTACTGTTCTCTATTTAGTTTTTTACATGGTCCTTTAAATGATTAACTAGAGTTAACAAAAAGCTATAACGTGAATAAATATTCCCTTAGCACGGGTCCAAAGAACGTCTCGTTTAAAAACATGGTTGCACCCCAAAATCTTATATAAACTCTTGGGGTTATTTTTAATTCGTTGTATTGAAGATTTGATGTTAGTAAGACTTTACTATTTTGAGTTGAATAAAACAACAAAATCATTAGATCTGTGGTCAAAAAAGTCGCAAAATAGACAGTTTTAAAGAGGGTCGTCTCATGGTTACATTAGTTTTCATATTATAAAGGTTTTTAGCTTAAATGTGTTTATTTGTCGAATACGCCACCAAAATGAGCATATTTTTCCATCCCATACACGTACGACAAAGTGAACGCAGGTACGGCATTTTCATTCTCAAGTATTGAGAGCCATTGAACAGGACTGGGATGATAACGGTCTTATACAGAGTCTCCTTTGTCTTTCGAGAGAGGGCTTTGCTACTCAATTGCCTTCCCAGCCCATAGAAACAGCGATTGGCAAGAGTAATTCTTTATTTCTAACGAGATGTTGTTGTCAGATGTTATAGCGGATCCGAGGTACACAAAGTCCTTAACTACCTGAAAGTTGTACCTGTCTATTGTGATGTTTTGTCCAATCCGCTGGTGTTGTGTGTCCCTTTTTGTGGACAGCAGGTACTTCGTTTTGGCCTCATTGACTGCTAGTCCCATCTTAGCCGCTTCAGCTTCAATGCTAGCAAACGTTCCAGTGACAGCTCGCCGAGTTCTGCCAATGATGTCTATGTCGTCAACGTATACTAGCAATTGCACAGACTTGAAAAAAATTGTCCCACTACAATTGACTTGCGAGTTTCTTATAATTTTTTATAGTATTAAGTTGAAGAAATCGCGCGATAGCACGATTGTCGGAATCCTTTTTTGACGTCGAAAGCTTCTGTGAGTTCAGTACCAACTTTGACGGAGCAGCAAGAGTTCTCCGTCGTCATCCTGCACAGTCGGACGAGTTTTGTGGGGATGCCAAAACCTGACATGGCTCTGTATAGCTCGTCTCTATAAATGCTATCGTACGCGGCCTTAAAATCAATAAAGAGGTGGTGGGTATCCATTTGAAATTCTTGGGTAGTTTCCAGGATCTACCGTAGAGTGAACATTTGATCGATTGTGGACTTTCCTGGTCTGAAACCACACTGATAGGGGCCAATCAGTTTGCTGACGAAATGTTTCAGGCGTTCACATAGTACGGCAGAGAGGATCTTGTAGGCGATATTCAGGAGACTTATTCCTCTATAGTTGGCGCAGTTTAGAGGGTCTCATTTCTTGTGGATCGGGCAAACGATTCTGAGGTTCCATTCATCAGGCATATACTTTCTTCTGACCAAACTTTAGAGATGAGTTGGTGTATGCACTCCACTAGGTCATCTCCGACCGCTTTAAAAAGTTCGACGGGTAGTCCGTCGGGTCCAGCACCTTTGTTGTTTTGTTGTTTTTTAGTTTGGATATATTTTTTTTTTTTAAAGTCACCTTGAATATAAAAATTAAAGTGTAAATCTATAAGATTTAATAACATATTGTTTACTACAACATACAACATTCTTTGAACTTAAATAACTAAATACAAATAATTTAAAAATAAAATAAAATCAAAACTAGATTTATGATTGTATTCAATTTATTTTTTTTAATTTAAATAAGGCTTCATAATAGGCCTAGTCGACATGAAAATAAAGAGATTTTAAGGTCACTTATTTTCTCTTTCGATATAGGCTTGTTGTTGCTTGTGACTTGAAGTCATAGGCTCAACAAATTTTTCGGAGTTAAAGTTAATTTTACTATACGGAATAGCTGAAAAAATAAATTAGCCTGCTTTGGCAAAAAATGCTTTGAAGTCTGTTGACAGCATTTGAATTATTTTTAAAGTAACATTATTAAATTGCATAGTTTTCAGATATCACAAAAGCGAAACCTGACTAAATTCTTCCAGATTTGAAAGGTAGGTACCTACCGATGGAGCTATAGACGCAGTCAACTTCGTTTTCATTTAAAGTAATATCCGAAAGAGGATCTAAATTTTGATTAACATGGAGTTCTTAAATGAATTCTACATTTTTATCAAAAGATTCAAATTCCCTTCCTTTTAATAGTGGAATTAAATCGGGATCTTTGCAAGTATCTTCACTAATTAAAAAATCAATAAATATATCATAAACATTAATTAGTAAAAAAATAAAAACAGATATCACAAAAGCGAAACCTGACTAAATAGTTCCAGATTTGAAAGGTATCTATTTGTTAAGCTTGGATGCTTTATAGTTGCCGAACTGCATATCGAAACCAATACTCGTCCCTTCAAGGATCAAGTACAAACGAAAGAGAATAGAAATCACAACTCATCGTTCATCACCGCACCCCGAAACGGAGCTGCTTAGAATGTCTGATGATGGCCCCATGATGATGACGAAAAACTACAAGGACGATGATGGCGACAAGGGCAATGAACAAGCAGACGAGCGACACGACGAGACGATCGAAACAATGTCGACGACATTTTGCGAACGTTAACAACGGTGATGATGGTAATTTGATTTCAGGACATGATTCATCGCTTTTTCGGTATTAAATTAGAACCCCTTAGGCGGGTCGATTCAATTCGTTTCGTTAGTCGGGCCGGATAGAAAGGATGCTATCAACTTGTAATGTTCTCGCAGGGTGAGTGAACAAAAAAAAGGGCAGAAAATGCTCCCAAAATAAATGTTGAATGCTAATTTTTTAACCAAAATAAAAAAAACCCAACTCCGTTATTGCCCAGTCTATTGTTTTAGCGCCATACTTACTCGTAACATAACCCTGAAAAGGGACACCAAATGCAAAATGAAACAACCCCCACCCAGACCCATGTCATCCAACTCCTCTAGGCCAATTTAGCTTCATTTTCCAAACCTATTCAAGTGCATATCGTAAAAATCAACACCCCATCCCAAGAATCCTTCTCAATCCCCAAAATGAAAAGGTGTGAAATCGAAATTAGGAAAGAACAAAACAAAAAACGGAAAAAGCTTTAAAAATCTGGAAGCAAAGTAAACATTTTTGTGCAGGCAAACCACGTACCAGTGCTGCCATTAATTTTGTTTTCTTCTGCGAAATTATTTGAATTCTCTTCCATTGACAAACGCTGGGATTTGTCATTTGTCGAATTTAAATTTCAATTTGGCCAAACAATTTTGTTGGTTTTGCCATTTTATATGCTCTTGGTTTTGGGAGGTTCGGGTTTTGAGGTATATTTTGTGATAAATATGCGTGATCGTGATTCGTGAGCTGAAAAAAGTGTGTGTTATTTGGTTTTTTTTTCTTTTTTTTTTATGTATACATATATGTATAACCAAAGGTGTGAGAATTTTCACCTTCTATTGACAGGTGAAAACTCTAAAACACAAGATATACTAAAAATCAATTTCGTCACCACGACCGCTGTTTATGCCACAGTCAGCAGATGTGTACTTATGTGAGTATACCTAGTTAGAGAATATAACGCCACACATGTAGACACAACACACACACATTAGGAACGGTTTTGTGAAATGGTTTAAGGAAAATTGGATGATTTTGAAATTGTTTCTTAAGGATTTCTGCGCGCTTGAGCTTTGTTGACAAATTATATTTATCTTCGTAGCTATAGATGCATATACGTTCAGTTAGATTCGGATACACCTTATGAATATTATAGATGTGAGTGTCGAGGGAGTCAGTAAGAGAGTAATTTTCACGGCATTAGGGATTTAAATTAAGGAATTTAATTAGCGGCTGCTGGTAGTTCTGGAAGACGGATGGTTATTTTGGGAAAAATATTGGAGAGCACGTAACGTGCGGTTTTTCTATATAATCTTATGCAAACCTTCTGCAAATATTATTAAACTTACAATAAATTAAGAGATATGATGGAATTGCAGTCACGGTCTTATATTTACAAGGTTGTCCGGTTGAAAATGTATGATTTCGTATATACATAAATAAATGGGCTTTTATTTAATTTATTTTTTTCGTGGTAAAGAGCAAATTCCCATGCGAGTTTTATTTTTTTGAAAATTACATCATCCAAAACATTTTCAATGTTGCAAACGGTCCATCGAACTATTTTTCCATGCACTGCAGCAGCTTATGTTGAATTCGTTAATTTCGTATGTTAAGCTCATTGAACTCCGATTTACATAGCATTTTTAAATGAGGATAGGAATCGTGTGGATTTTAATGCCTCGAAAACTCAATGCTGTCTTTTGCCGTTTAAGTTAAAAATATGTACCCCTATGGAATTGTCCATAAATGGCAGAATGAATGTATTGCTACACCTGTTCGATAATTAACAAATCGGAACGTTAAGATTGATAGGAAATAGAACTGTCTCTGAAACAATTGCTCCTATCGAACATCGACGCTATATTTTATGCCTTTTCAGTTTCTTAGAGTTTATTAATAATTTCAAATTTAAAAAAAAAAAAAATATATATATATAATTTTAATTATAAAATTTGTCATAAATCTACATACATACATAAATTAAAAAACCTTACATGAAAGGTACCGTTAATAGAATTTTCCCGTAAATTTGGTTCTGATCAAATGATAGCCAATACCAACAACAAAATTCTTAAAAAATGTTCGTCAAAATTGATTTTTCTAAACGGTCATAGCGCAGGTACCGTTATTTTTAGGCCTAAAAATAAAATTTCAATTTCTGGGGGAATGACAAAAGAATCACACACATCAAATTTGAAAATGATCGCTAACGCCGTTTGTTCTGCAGCTCGTTATACATACTGACAGACAGACAGACAGATAGACAGACATTTTTTGCCACTAACTTTTTTAGACTTCTTTATGATTGTAATATCATGTTTGATTGTTATCTCGATATTTTTTTTTTATATTCTCGAATCCTAAACTTTCCTTAGTCCCTATAATCGCAAGTAAAAATGTCCACTCGAAGAAGCCAACTGGATTCCTCCCTTAAAAGTTTCTCTGCTACTACCCGTCTCACAAGGAATGCCCAATAGTTCAGCCGTGAGCCCAATTTCGGACGTACCGTGATATATTGGGATTCTTTTTTTATCCGAACAACACGAATTTTGAATGGTTTACCCATGGGAGCATTCAAAACCTAATGGTCGCGCAGTGCGCTTACATTAAAAGGGAAGCCACTACAAGAAAAAGCATTAGTTGTGTCTCTATCTAAAGTCACTTTCACAGAAAAACCCCCCATCAATAACGCTTCTTTGCCACTCTGTGGGACACATTATATAGTAATAGTAGTAATTTTTATTAAACAAAATTTTGCAATACATTTATGATTTAAATGCTAACAAAAAATGTAAGGTTAATGCTAAATTTGAATAAGTAGTGATAAACATATTCATTTATAAATCATCGGCGCAACAACTCGGATCCGTTCCGGGCCTCCTTTTCAACAAAGTGGACCGGATTGCTGACTGACGATATTCAAATGCGCACTCCAAGGCTTCGGGCGTCGTGGTCTACGTCATCCTTCTAACGCAAGCAAGGTCTGCTATTATTAAATAATTTTTTTTAATATAGAATAGCCATTTTTTTATTAATCATTAATTTAATTTTGTTTTGTTTTATTATATAAATAAAATAATTTTATTATACATGGTTGGCTTAAATAGCCAAAGGTGTGTGAAGGCTTTGACAAGGCCGTCCCTAGGTAAGATTGGGTAAGACGAACGACATTTTATTTAGAACGGGCCTTAATGTTTGATAGTGGTATAGTCTCCATGTTGCGTGAAGTTTAAAAATTGTAAATTTAGAAACTTAACTGTTTTAATTTATTTATAAAAAAAAACTAATAATTATTTAATTTTAACACAACATTAATGTTGGTCATTTTAGGGGCTACTTCTGGGAATTTCGGCTAAGCGTTTGGAAGTATCCTTTAGATGCTTGGGAGGGCTGGCCAATTTTTTTAAATTAATAACTTTCTCATTTTTTTCTTACTTTGGAACGATCATTTTGTTTGCCGAACAGGAGGGAGTAGCAGAAGTGGCAAGAACCAACCCCAATCCGCTAAGCATAGCGGTACAATGACAAGCGCACCATCGCTCTTCTATTTGCCATAAGAAGTTTCTCCGTGAAACCCATCTTCGTAACTTCAGTAACTGTACTTAAAAATAAATAATAGTATAAATATATAAATTATGTATAAATATTTAAACTTATTTAACAAAAAAAAATCTTAAAACCGATAGCTAACTTGTTTTAAGTAGATAAATAAAGATCCTAATAGTCCAACCTTAAAAGGGAATTTATTAAATTTTAATACTTTGTAGTAATATAAGAGCCATTTTCTTCACTGCAAGTTGAACGAAATTTGAGGATTTTTATTCTCAACTTGCGATTTTGTTTTTCTTCACTCAAAGTTGACAGTTTTAACTTTAGATTTTCAACTCTAGAGTTAATCAACTTCCGATTTTCTCAACTTCCGAAAAAAGTAGAAGTTGAAAGAGCAAACTTGAGAGTTTTCTGTGTTTTTTTATTTGTATTACATTTTGTCGTTTCTTCTGTCAAAAAAATTATTCTCGGTTTGAATAAAAAATATTTTTATCATGTATTATGTTTCGAAAAAAAAAACTTATTGGGAAAATCATCCATCATCTGCGTTCGAAATTGAAAACGAAGAAGAATTTTTGGTGATTGAAAGAAGTAATAAAATGTCGGTCGGGCTCGAAAAATGTTAAAAAAATGCTTGAATAAAGATAAATTAAATTTGAACAAACCTGGCTAGGTGGTGTTATTTTTTTTCTTCAACCGAAATTTTTTTTTTAATCAATCGTCCAGAATAAATTCAAATTTAAAGTTGATATTTACGTATCTGTCAAATATAACCCAGGGAAATTTCGAAAAACGCAAGTAGGTGAACTTTTAAATTTCAACTCTCGAGTTGGACGTAAAAGTTCCGCACCAAACAAGAAATACCATACTGCAGTTTTGAATAAAAAAGTGCAAAATAAACCGCTTTCAAAGTATTACTACTTAAGAACTATTTTGAATGGTAGATCTAATGTAAATAATGTGGTTTGAAATATGATATGTTGTCGAGTCAATTCATATTTTTGTCAATGTATAAACCTGTGCCTTCGTTGAACAAACTCAGACCATTTCTTAGAATATCTAACCAACATTGCTGATCCAGCGGATCTGTAATAGTATCAAATCGGTCGTGTAGACCTCATCCTTGGAGTAGGTACAAGATGTATTGACAAAGTCCTACGAAGTAGACTTATCGAAGGTCTGAAGGAGCACACATACATAAGTAGGTAGCACAACGTTCATCATTACTGTTGATTATTTCAAGCTCTTCATTGTTAATACCCCCATCAAAAGCAAAATCGTTTTACTGCTGTACAGATAATTATTTACATGACTTAGTTCAATAATTTTGGACGCAAGAAGAATTGTTTAGTTCTGAATAAAAAGTATTGGAGCCAATATTTCAGTCCACACATTGTCGTGATGCTAAAAGTCGATTTATCGTTCGCCTCCTTTTCTCAGATCTCAGAATTTAAATTAAAAACTCGTTATACAGTTTAAACAACTTGGACATTAAGCAACGAGTACCGACACCAAATATCTGGCTAGAGTTTTAGACGTGCCAGAGTCACGAAAAGTTTTTTCCAACGCCAGGTTGAGGAGGATGCAAGCAAAAACTTCCCCTTGTCGGAGTGCATTAAAGTTGTTGACTGGAGAGCAAATTGGCTAATTTTACTTGGCTTTTAATGTTTGTTATTAATACTACATGAAGAAATGTCGATCCCCCTATCCCGGCAACGGCTGGCCTGCGTGGTGAGTAGTCATTAACATAATTTTCATTTTCATCATTTCTATTGCAACACAATGATCACCCTCGCTGTGTTTAATAAACATTATAAGGGTAGTCAAAATCCCTTTAAGTGCCGGCTAGTTACAAAAAAAAGAGTAGGTTTTCTGTAAAGACGGTTTACGCACGATAATTTTACGTGATAATATCATAAGAAAACATTGAAGGCAGCAACACTAATATACAGCCCCCGTTGACTCGCACCCACAAACCCTCTCGTTAAATCCACACACACACACCCCAATATCTACACCTACTTACTGCTTTAAAAAAACTCCACATATTTTTATTTCTTTTTCTTTTCTTGTTCTTTTTGAATGAAAGTGGAATTATTTTGGGAATTTGCGCCAGTTCTTTTTCATATTCGCATGGTGCTTGCGATCGATTTTGGTTGAAAGAACCACAGTATCGCGGTTAGCATAAGTCATGAGTCTTATCAGCATGAATCTTATTAGCATGAGTCTTATCAGCATAAGTCATGTTATTTCGTACGTGTAGCCTGTCATCGATTTATAAGACGTTAAAAAAAATGACAATGATCTGATGATGATGATTCATCTTCTTGGTATAATTATCGTGATTCATTATTACATTAAATAAATCAATATTTCTTACGAAAACTCAGAACTTATAACTGATTCTACTACCCGCATTTTAATTATTCCGATTTATCCATAAAGAGCAATTTTTTTATTTAAAAAATCTAAAAAAATAAAAATTAATCAGCACCATCATTGTATATTAACTCTGCATCCCTAATATATTCGTTGCATTCCAAAAAATCCAATTTTGTGCTTTTATTCCCTATCCATTCTTCATTTTAAGAACAATTTTTTTAATTTCAGCTTCCAAATGCAACCGCATGTCCCATATATACCAAACCAAACTCCTTTTTTTATTAATGATTTCTCCGAAGCATAGCACAAATAAATGAAGCACGGTAACCTAGTTCCGTATCGACATGATTTTCAATTTCGTATATTACAGCCATCCATGTACCTACTATTTGCACTCAACACTCAAGAATCAAAAACACTATCGATTTCGAAATCTCAACCCAGAGAATTATATCGAAAGGACATCAGCCATCTATAAATACACTGAAACCTTCTGTATCCATAAGGATTTCCAATTTACCATCAACCAACCAACACATACACAAATACCTAGGTAAGGATATACGGAATTGTACAAATCGTACTTTGTACACCCGAATATTGAAGTGTAAATAAGAAATTTCAGCGTGATATTCAGGGCACGTCCTTAGAGAGAATACCCTTTGGAACTCAAGCTCCTTTAATACCCTGCCGCCTGCCGATACCACTCTCCTGTTCTATAGTGGTGAATTTTTCCAACCTTGGTAAATTGAAGTTGAAATTGAAGTATTGAAGAACTCTTGATATCCGTACCTATGGTTTGTAATGTTAGTCAATTTCTATTAACTTTGTTAACCGAATTTACAAAAAAAAAAAAAATAAAACCACCAGGATGGAAAATATAAAATTGGAAAACATCTATCGAGAACAACATCCTCAGTCAACCATTCTGACCAAAATGAAAACCATATCTAGATTCTGATAAGGGAAATGAAAAACGACACTCAATTGAATATTCTAAAACAGTTTTAAGACCAAACAACTGGAACCAAGAAGTCGAGACTGTGGAGACTTGAGATGGCAACGAAGACGATGAATCCTTAGACTCCTTTACCAACACCACCAATCGTAGCATCGTCATCAACTAGTAAAACTACCTGGCTGCAACAACACCAACTACAATGCTGGCAACTGTTGCAGAATTGAAATGCTCAGCACGTTTGGTCTTAAGCTTTCTAATGAACAACAAAATGTAGATAAGGTTTCAGTAAGAGGAGAGGTCGAGTCCAATGATGATAGTGATGGGGATCCAAAAAGGTGCAAAAAACAATTCAAAGGCAACCGTGTTTTCTGATGCAATGGGGATTCCTTTGAAAACCTCTCACCCCTTTGGTCAATTTACTTTGAGGGTATGAGGAGGCAAAAGCAGTTTGATAAACATCGTTTTCCTTTTTACTATGGAGTATAGTCGTGCCATCATAGACAAGGTACACTGCAGGAGCCAGTACCACATCGGACTGGTAAGTGAGGTGATTTTGATGCAACAGATACACCAGATACTCAACTGCTGTCCGAGAACAGGAATGCTGGAAGTATTCTTGCTACGAAAAAAAAATGAAAACATTTCCTTTATTTTATGAAGCTTCTTCTTTAGGACTTGTATTGGATTTCCGAAAGAAATGAGCTGATTTGTTATAACGTTAGTAGAAGTTTGTGTAGAATTTTTCAATAATTATGTTTAGATGTTGAGAATGTCAATCTTGGTTACCGCTGTGTGGCACATAGCGCCGTCCTACAGGAACCATATGTCATCAAGTCTAGAAGCCAGTTATAGCTATCATTGCTATATAATTCAACTTGGGCTATAAGATATTGGTTATGCTTGTTCTCTACCGCTCGCCTTACAAACGTTGTTCTTGAAAAAGTTTCGATCAATGACGCCGCCGCTCTCGGGCTGCGGCGATATTCTCAGTCGTTCTTTCGGAAACAATTTAGGACCGAAATGCTTGGCTGCGGAACACCGATAAACTTTATTAAGTCCTCATCAAATTTTTCAGGTTTCTCTTTTTTTTAAATAGGAGTTTAGGAACATATTAAATTATAGCCTTCAAATGCACCTTCTCACGACAAACACATACGCCCTATTCCCTTCGACAACTTAGCTCTGAAAGTGGCTACATCAACTCCATCTAGTGAATTTGGTTCGGATGAACTTTCTTGAAAGAAACATGCTATGACGACCAAAAACAGTGAAGAATAAAAAGAAAATGAAAAGAAAAACTCTGGTCAAATAGTGTATGAACGAGATGTATACGTACGTACATGTACCGTACATTTCCCGGAACCAAATAAGAAAAATGTGGTTTATTTTCTATGGCCAACCGAGTTGGGTCAACAAATGGAGTGAGGCAATTTCCATTCATTGGCTACATTGGATTACACGATTGATGTAGATACCGTTGTCTGAGCCACGCTATCGTCTCAAAATACCCTCATTTCAACCAGCAAAATGTCTGAATGCACACTCCCAACCTGTGCTTTACAAAGTTTTCCTGAGTTTGTTTTCCATGCCATGAATAAAAAAATAAAATAAATTAAAAAATAAATAAAAATCAACAAAATTATTTCATGTTTTTCCAACCATATAACTTCTGTTTATAACTTTGTTATGAAAATTTCCCTGAATGAGTGGAAATTAAAAAAGAAAAATAATCATCCACCACTGTGTGTGCAGGATAAAAATAAGTATTAACAAAAAAAAAATTGCTACTGAAATATTTTCCAAATGGTAGTGAATGGAAATGATGAACCATAAACCAGACCAGTGTATTAAAAACGCAAAACACTTTAAGTGCGGTTTACGAAAGAGATGCATTTTTTAGTTTAGCTATTTGTTAATTTTTTTTCTTGTATCCCCTTAGCCGAAGAGTTATGTTTTTGTTTTAAATAGTTTGCAGTTTCCCCCAGGAAACAGTTCTTGTATGCAAGAATGTACGGGAGAAAAGCCACAGAATTAGATTTGTTCATTCAATGATATTTTTTGTAGTTTTCGAAATTGATGCAATTAAGAGGATTTGAGTAAATTTAGATGAATATTTAAGATTTCTGGTAGAAAGATACAAGGTTAAGACAAATATCTTGCAATACGTTGTTTTAACTTGAAGAGGTTATAATATTCTTTACCGAGAAAATCTATCATTAAGTTTTTTGACATGGAAGCCGTGATTCCGGTGTTTTTAATATGCATTCAGAAAACGCTAGGCTTAAACTGTCCTGATGTAAAAGTTTTTCAAAATAAATCTAAAAGCATAACCTTTATTTTTATTTGCGATTATAGGTGGTACTACTATAGCTAACCCACCCGGCGTGTTTATAGTATGCTTAAAATTTCGAAAAAAAAACGACCTGTGGTGTCTAGTACAGACACCAACTATATTCTGACAGCGAAAAGTAATCACAGAAATAGATTCAGTTACAACAGGTAGTAAATATATTTATTTGTAAACTTTCTTAAATTATCAAACTTATTTCTAGTAAATAAATCATAATATTAAATAGACATTTGAAATCACAAGATTTAGTTATGTTTTGTTGTGGCGTCACTGAATTAAAGTTTTCGCGTCTGAGTACAAAATCTATGAAAAGGTGTACATTCGTTGAAGAATATGATCTAGACATGGATACACCTAAAAATGCGTTAGAATGACGCTTGAGCTTGGTGTTTGGTAAGTGTTTTAAAATTCCGCTTTTTTGATTTTATTAACTTTTTCAATACCAGAAGCGCAACTGTCGACATAGTGCCACCACAAACCCCGGCGGGCGTGGCGCCACCTAGTATTCAAAATAACCTTAGTTATTTCTTCCAAAATTAACTACATATATGCTTGTGAAACGATCAACGTCAGCTATCTGTCTGTAAAAGTCCCGTCAAAATCGGGGCATAAATACGAATTTTCAAAAAACAAAAAAAAAAATTACTCCGGTGCCATCTAAAGGTAACTAAAAAAGCTTTACTTACTCTTTATATAACAGGTATCCGCCTGTTTAAGTCCCGTCAAAATTGGCCCTTAAATAAGAAATTTCGAAAAAAAAATTACTCCAGCACCACCTAGTGGGTAATTTAAATAGCCTAAGTTACTCCCTAAGCCTAGATCATCAGAAATATGCCAGTAAAATTCCCGTCAAAACCGTTGCAGCCGTTCCCGAGATTAGCCGGGTCAAACAGACAAAAAGCCAGACACAAATTTTAAAAATTGTGTTTTTGTTATAATAGTCCGGAAGACGGCCGTAGGAGCACTTACATACCTCATCGAGTCAATGGAAAATGTTGCCATAAATAAATGGAAAATTACATAAAATTTACGAAACCGCTGGTCGGAGAGACTTTTTCTTGTCACTTTGGCGGTAAAATGCATTTTCTAAAAAGCTGTTATTTTGACACTTCCTTTTTATTCATGAAAAAAAAATTGATTTAACAATCAAACATAACTTTACGATCACAAGAGAATTCCAAAAAAATGGGCACGACTGGGTGGCACGTACTTGCTCTTATGTGCCTAATAACATTGGAAGGCAAGATCTTTGACAGAAACAAGTAACATTTGCGTTGAAAATAACACAGTTCGAACTTATAAAAAGTATTAAAACCACAATACTTAAAGGGTTCTAGTAAAAATGAAGTACGACATCACTCGTCTTAAATAACAAGGGATTTATGAAAAATGTATTTCGAAAATTGTAGGACCGGCTTTGATAAAATCCTGTTTTTTATTTTTAGTTTTTTTGATTTTATTTTTTAATTTTGGTATGCAGTTTTTCAGAATTTATCAATATACATGTGATTTTAAAATTTTAAATAATTTTTTTTGATTGGTTTTAAAAATATTGATTTTAAAAAAAAAAAAAAAATTTAAATAATTTTTATAAGAAAAAAAAAAGTTATTAAAAATGTTGATATGCAGAATTAATTAAAATATTTAGATCTTTTCAAATATAAAATTCGACAGAAATCCAAAGAGCCGTTACCGAGAAAGCCCAAAATTAAAAAAAAAACATTATGTGAAGGTACCGTTAATAGACTTTTCCGGTAAATCTCAAAAAACTTGATCTAAATCGTTGCAGCCGTTTTCGTGAAAAATAAGCTTATCCTAAACGGTCATTTGGCAGGTACCATTAATTTTAGGCCTAAAAATAAAATTTCATTTTTCAAAAGCATCACACACACCAAATTTGAAGATAATTGCTTAAGCCGTTTAGGCTGTAGCCCATTATACATACAGACAGAGAGACAGGCAGACAGACATTTTTTCTCGAACACTATTTTAGACTTCTCTATGATCGTAATGTCATGTTTGACTGCTATCTCAATTTTTTTTAATATTCACGAATCTTGAAAACTTGCCTTATAGACCCTATAAGTGATTAGTTTAAGATTTTGTATGTGTAATTGTTTTTGCACTCCTCAACGTCCCAAAAAACCCGTTAAGGAAAAGCTTATTTTTTCTAGAAAATGGCTCAAATAGTTTTAATGGAAATTTTTAAGAGTATTTTGATATAAGCAACCATATCAGCACCAAATTTACTGGAAATTGTGTCTTTAATATAACATTTGTTTTTTAATACTCCATTTTATCGGTAACGGCTCTTCAGATTTGTAACAATTGTCATATTTACAATGATCTATGTAGTCAAATTAAACCTGTATATCAACAATTTGAATATATTTTTTTTCTATTTATAATTAGTTTTTTGATTTTTTTTTTGTTTTTGGAAAATTCAATTTTTTTAAAATTAATCAATAATTTTCTTAAGAAAATTTCTATCGGCCTAAAAAACGGCATATCTAACAAAATTAAAAAAAAAAATCTTCAAAAAACTGAAAATTAAAACTGTACTTTATTTAAAACGGTTCCTACAATTTTCGAAATACTTTTTTGCATAAATTCGTTATTCATTTGAACTTAAAACCGTCAAGTCTTGCGGTTTTGACACTTTTTAAGCATTCAGATCTCGTGTTTTTTTTATGTTAATGTTACATGCTTATGTCAAAGATCCTTCCCTTCAATGTGATCAGGCACATACGAGCAACTATGGCGACCCTTTCATGCCCATTTAACACATCACGAGCTTAGTCCAATGAAAATTCTTAAAGAACTCGTCAAGGTTTTCCTCAACAAAATTGCTTATAAACTCAGGTGAGGAATATGTCTAAGAACAGTATACTTCGTTTTGAACTCTTCATCAAGCTTTTAATCAAGATATGTATGTGAGATGGAAATCAATTCTATATTCATTGTTGGCAATATCTTTGTGTAAGGTTTTTTATCGTTCTTTATTATTCTGGGCTCTATTGGAGTGAATGGAAAACAGCATTTTTCCAACCTGCCCTTTATAACCGCAAATATTCTTCACTTTTAAGCTATCGATTGCACTAACGTCAAATCTTTTCAAGGTCATGGAAATGCTGATAAATTTTCAGTTTAAGAAATATATTGAAGATTGAATGCTACTTTCTGACCGGCAGTATGGTTTTCATAGCAAGAGGGCCACTGGTGATCTGATGGTATGTCTTACCGAAATATGAAATTGGGTGTGTTGGACGGATTTACTTCCTATATTAACGAAATAAATGTTGGTGTGCCCCAGGGCTCTGTTTTGTCTACTACTCTTTTCCTTATATTTATTAATGACCTTTTATTTGAAACTACTTATCGAATTAATTGTTTGTTGACGAAACCACGATTAGCTTTTCATATTCATATTCATATTCGACAACGTATATGATTCAAATGTTTTATGTTTTATCAACATTATAGTTAGTGTGGGCTAGTTATACGAACAAATACATAGAACAAATCTTTCCGATTATTTTTTTTTTTACCCCGATACAAGGATGCAATTAAAGTCTATTCATTGTTTATTGAAGATTTGTTTAAAATTATTAAAAATTATATAATAATATAATCAGATGGTCTTCAAATTAAACATAAAATGTGTCAAAATTACACCCAATCAATATATATAAACTCAAAACATCCTACATGACAATTAAGCCAATCAGAATTGTTATGGCAAGTTAATCTTTTGAAATGCTTCGTTGACCCTACAAAACCCACTTAAGAGCACACAAATTCTATTCCATTTTACCTCGAAAATGGCTTTGCCACTATTTGCGAGTATCATCCGCTTCTACAAGCCCAGTTGTTCATACATCTTGTTCTATTCACTAAACTGAAGCTTTCGTCCTGAGAGCTAAATATGTGTACGTAAGCAGATTAGCAAAGTTTGTAATTATGTAGGTAATTGATTAGGTTCGAACAACTAACTCGTAATAAGATTATTGCGGAAGGGGAAGGGATACATCAATCTGCGAATGTATGTGCCGGCTCCTGGTAAGTCTGTTGGAAAAACATTGCATCCACCGATGCCACAGCAGCAGCATCACAATACCAATATTGTGGCAAACATGGGCAGAAACAACAAGACTAACAGGAAAATAACGCTTTTACATGGACGAAATTGATTCGATTGTAGTGTTTTTGTTCTAAGCTCCTGGCAAACATCGAACCGTGAGTTTTGCTGTTTTAGTTTTTAAATCTTTTATCAAAGCATTCTAGTTTAAGTCCAAAGTCGTAGTTTTAAGTCCTGTTGTCATCTAATTTTCTTTTTAATATAGACTAAGACATAACTTGCCCCATAGATAGGTCCTACACAAGTATAATTAAAAATTAGCATAACTGATTGTCACATCACTGTTAATTGGCTAAAACAGCCTTCTTCTTCGTCATGGTTAAGCTGTCTTTCCTGCAAAACCTTAACTCAAAAACACACAGAGAACACAATACCGGTCCATTTCCATTAACCTGACGAATGGACACTACAACGTTTACCCTAGTATGTCATCCTAACTGACAGGATTATCCAAGAATATCCTCAATCGTTTCAGACCAGAGTCAACAACAACTTATACCTTTTCGGAAACAACGCTCCCATTAGGGTTGGTTGCTGTTACATCGTCATCGTTCAGGAATTAAAAACACAACACAAATTACGATTTTCCGGATAGATTCTGACAGGTTCAGGATATTTGTTGCCGGGAATTCATTTGATTTGACGCGCTGTCCGGGGTGCGTCCTAGACGAAATTGTTCTATTAATGGTCATATATCTTTCCGTCCGTTTCAGTTTTTTTTTTTTTAGTTTGATGAATTAGGATTAGGGACTTTTGGAAGACACCTGTAGCCAGGTGTGCTTGATGTTAATTCGGATAGTGTTTTCTTTCATAAGGTGGCTTGATGAACTTTGGTGCATACAAACATTATGAAAAGAAAATTCAAGGAAATTGGAAAAACCTGCGAACCGGCAAATACATAAACATTTTGATTGTTGTTTTGATTGAAATCCGTTAAAATAATGAGGTTAATTTATAAAATTACGAAATTTAAGTTATTTTTCCTAAACAAATTACCCTATTCCTCTCTTCTCTTACCATCAAATTGCACTCACTCATGAAAAAGGCTTCTTAAGACGAAAATACGTTCCACTGGCAATCTGTCGAGATATATTTTTATACAAGCTCTATTCAACCTCCAAGCGCGTTTAGCCATACAATCTCTATGCAACATTGCATAAATTTGTTTAAAAATTGCACTCACTCATTTAAAAGGCTTCTTAAGACGAAAATACGTTCCACTGGCAATCTGTCGAGATATATTTTTATACAAGCTCTATTCAACCTCCAAGCGCGTTTAGCCATACAATCTCTATGCAACATTGCATAAATTTGTTTAAAAATTGCACTCACTCATGAAAAAGGCTTCTTAAGACGAAAATACGTTCCACTGGCAATCTGTCGAGATATATTTTTATACAAGGTCTATTCAACCTCCAAGCGCGTTTAGCCATACAATCTCTATGCAACATTGCATAAATTTGTTTAAAAATATTTTCCCGTTTAGAGGCATTATAAAGAGGGTATAATGTTATACCTTTTCTATAATGCGATCATAAATTCGGCTAAATATATATAATTAATGGATTAGTGTTTGTATAGTGCCTAAACGGCACTGATTACCTTCCAGTTTGGTAAGTGTGGTACTTTTCGCATTCTTCAGGCTTCTAAGGCTTAAAAAAACGGTACTTTGCATATAACCGTTGAGGTATTTTTCTCGGAAAAGATTTAAACGATTTTGATAAAATTCACTGTAGAAGTCTCCTATAGTTTATTTTCGTAAAAATGGTTTTTGAATTTAAGACTTTCTCAGTTACAACTCATTGGATTTCATCAAACTTTATAAAAAAAAAAAAAAAAAAAAATAGGCCACCAAATTAATTCTGAATATTAACATCTATTTAGAATAATTTGTTAATCTATATATTTCCCCTTCTTCTCTAACAGACAAATGTTATGATGATGATTTCTTTGTCTCGGCCTATTTCGTGCTATATATCTCAAAAAACAACGGAAAGCCTCCAAAGTTCAAAGTCTAAGGCCAACTAAATGCAGGTGTCGTTTCATTTGTTTCATCCAAATGTTTTTGCATCTTTCTTTCTTTTGCGATAGAACATTGGAACGTTCTGAGGCAACTTCTTTTTCTCTACCATAACATGCTTTGCTTATGCTTAGTTGGTCAATGTCCAATCGGATGTTTTTTTTTTTTTGCTTTTTATGGTCAGGCGAAGCATCTTTATTTCAGCTGCGGTCAATTTACTCTCATATTTCTTGTTGATTTTCCAACCGCATATATGCCATATGCGCGAAAATTTTTTGTCAATTTTTTTTCGAATTTGTCAAATTTGTTGCAATAACATTACATCACATTTTTACTTGCGATTTATAAGGCAAGTTATGTATTCGATCGGCCAAACCGTTAAGTAAAAGCTTATTTTTCTCGGAAACGTCTCCAAGAATTTGTTTGAACAAAAATCAGTTTATCACTTTGTGTTTTGGTGAAAAATAAATTGCCCGACTGAATGGCACGTTTTTGCTCTTATGTGTGGTCACAGCTTGGAATAAAATTTGAAAGATATAATGGAACTTCAAAGTTTTATTCGATTTTTCTGACTTTTGATTGTTTGAATCAAATAGTTTTCAGCAGAAAAAAATTATTTCTTTAAAAAATGTGAAAAATTGTGATTTTTTTTTTCAAAATTAGAAACGGTTTTTAAATAAAATGATTTTATTTTAATAACTTTTTTTTAAAATAAAAAAAATATCAAAATATTGATTTAAAAAAAAAAATTATAAAATTAATACAAATACAAAGAAAAATTCCGAAAGGCTACCAACATCTTCCTGAATGTCAATTTTAATTGAAATCGGATGACCAGTTTTCGAGAAAGTCGAAGAAAAAAAACCGTTCTCTGGGATTAACCGTTTTTAGCTCACCATCTTGATTTTTACTTGCGATTATAGGTACTATTTTAATTTTGAGATAACAATCAAACATGACATTACGATGATAGAGAAACATATTTGAGTTACGGGCAAAATTCTGTCCGTCTGTCTGTCTGTACGGATGTATTTTGGACTGTAGCCTAAACGGTTGGCCAATCGTCTTCAAATTTAGAACTTAAGGTTATTCTTCTCGAAAGCGACTATAAGATTTTTTATAAAAAAAATCAGTGTACTACTGTAGGTATGCATTATATTTTGGTGAAAAAAAAATTAATAAGGTGGGCTAAACCCGGTACCTCCCATAGGACCGGTTTTTTTTTCTTCGACTTTTTCGAAAATTGGTGATCCGATTACAATCAAAATTGATATTCAAGAAGATGTAGGCAGCTTGAGTAAGTATGCATACATTTTTTTCGAAAACTTTTTTTTTGTATTTATAATAATTAATTTTTTTTTTTTTTTTTTTTGAAAAATCAATATTTTGAAAACGGGTAAGTGAATTTTTGTTTTTAAATGAACGTTATTTTTGTGCTTAAGTTTGTATTCAATAATTTTTTTTTTATTTTTTTAAAAAAAGTTGTTAAGAAAAAACGTTTTATTTAAAAACGGCTCTAACGATTTTGAAAAAAAAATCACAATTTTTCACATTTTTTTATAGAAATGAAATGGCGTTTAAATTTTTCCGCTGAAAACTATTTTGCGTACTTTTTCAAACAATCAAAAGTCAGAAAAATCGAATATAATCTTTGATGTTCCCTTAATATTTTTCAAATTTTATTCCAAGCTGTGACCGCACATAAGAGCAAGTACGTGCGATCCAGTTGTGCAATTTATTTTTTCACCAAAACATAACCTATCCCTACAATAGTACCTACACATTTTTTTTTATAAAAATTCTTGGAGCTGTTTTCGAGGAAAATAAGCTTTCACTTAACGGTTATATGACAGGTATCGTTAATATTTGAGCTGACAAAAAAAAAATTAAAAATGTATGTTCCAAATTTGAAGACGATTGGCCAAACCGTTTAGGCTGTAGTTCTATATACATCTGTACAGACGGACAGACAGACAGAATTTTGCCAGTAACTCAAATATCTTTTTCTATCATCGTAATGTCATGTCTGATTGTTAGGATTTTTTTTTACGAATGCATAACTTGCCTTATAGTCCCTATAAATCGCAAGTAAAAATTAAGATTATCTAAAAACTGTTCTAAAACGCGCGTTGCGACAAAATATAATTAATTGTTGTTTAAAAGAAAATTAAACAGTTGGTTTTATTTTATTCTTTTTTTTATTTCATTTTTTTAAAAACACTTTCAATATGGGGACAAAACATTAAATCATCATATGACTTAATACAGGGTGAGTCAAAAGTGACTTTATTAATAATATTTTTTAACTAAGTGTCTGTATGGCACATTGCCTTTTAGAATAGAACATGACGTTGCACGACACTAGTTAGAAGAATTAGAAAGATAGGAAAGAATTTTTTTTTTCGGCGCAGTAGATCGAGAATTAGGTGACTATTTTCTCATTTAAAACTCACGGGCGGCTCTAGTTTGCACTAGGAGTTAGAAAAAATTCTTCTTAACCTGAGTATTGAACTGACGACCTCCGGGTCAGAAGCAAACATTTTTATCTACTACACCAATGCCGCCCGCATTCTTCCTAATTTAAAGTGATAAAAACTTTTAAAGATTTAATTTGTTATTAATAATATATTTTAGAATCACAAAGTATGATTTATGGAGATTTTTTGGGCTAAGTATGAAATGTAATGTCATGCTCACAGAGACAGACTTTTTCTAGAGCGTTTTCCATAACACTTCGTAGGACATCTGGGCTCAGCGCTGGTATTTCAGCACTAATGTTCTTCTTCAGGTGGAGGATTGTGGTGGGCTTATTTACGTACACTTTACTCTTCAATTAACCGCACAGACAAAAGGCTGGTGCAGTCAAACCCGAAGAACGTGGAAGCCAATTAAATCCAAAATTTTTGGAATATATCATTCGGTTGCCGAAAATTTCCCTTAGTAGCGCCTGCTGAAACCACATCGCTGGCCTTAAAAAAATGTTGATAAAAGCCCGAAACCTTTCAACATTTATGGTTATAGTAATCGTCTGCAAAGAAAAACGGCCCAATATTTTTTTCTGAATTCACACCACACCAGACAGTGCTCTGAAGTGAATGAAATTTCCGCGGATGGATCAAACTTGGCTTCGCAGTATCCCATATATTTCAATTTGGTTAATTAATGAATCCATTTAAAAGGAAATGAGCTTCATCACTCATTATGAGTTGCTGAATGAAAACATTTTGCTGCCTTACCATTTCTTGTAAGCGAACTGCATGAACAACACGTCCTTGAGGATCTCCTAGCTTTATTTCTTGTCCAAATTGGATTTTGTATAGAAACAGCTGCGATTCGGCTCTAAAAACTCTTCGCAATGAACTGCGGGACACACCATATTGACCACAGCGCCTTCGTGTCGATGCTTCTGGACTCTCCACATAACTTGCAGAATGCGTTCCACATTCGCTTCAGTTCTAGAAGTGTGAGGTCTTCCAGCTCGAGAAAGATCAACTACAGCTCGGTGTTGACGAAATCGTGCGCAAAAGGTTATTTTTAGCACATTAAAATGACGCCGATAAGCTCTTTGGGTCAAAATAATCGAGTGCATATATTCAAAATAAAATTCAATTAGTTTGGTCCTCTCTAAAGCATTGTAGTTCATTTTAGTAAATCTCCCAATTTGATTTATAAGCACCTTAAAAACAAAATTAAGAACAGAAGAGTTATGACTTTTTTTTTGGCCTACCCTGTACATGCACGGTTAAAAAGCAACCAAAGATTTCTGAATGGTTTTTGTTTGTAAAGAAATCAGGCATAAGAAATCAGTACTTATGCAGGAGTTTCAATGAAGTATTGCCTTCAAAGATCAGAAGTCCAGCAACTTACAACATATGATCACGAGAAAATTCTTCAGGAGAACCAAATGGATAATCAACGGTTAGAAACAGCAAATCAAAATTATTTGGCAGAATAACAGTGATACTTCATCACTGTCAAAATCAGCCAAAGTTGACAGTTTAACTACAAAAATTTAATTATCCTTGCTCTTTCGAGTCTGCAAACGACAAAATAATATCGAGGATTATTGTTGACTTCATACACAGAATTGGGGACAAAGAATAGGATTTGCTTCAGGGTCCATATTATATCGCTTTTTAATATTCGAGAAACGTAGACCGGAAGACTATTTTAAAAAAGATTGGTTTTACTTCAAATTGAATTAAACCAACGACATGTACCTATAAAATCAGCTTTAAAAATGGAACATTAGACGGCAACCGTTGATTTTTCCCCACAGCAGGTTCATGCGTAGGACAGAACTGCAAGCTAAGCTAAAACTCTATTTTGTAAAAACCCTCTGTACAATTATTTCCTCGAATATACACACACAAGAATTCCAAAAATAATCTGAGTATAAAGTTTCAATTAAGTTTTGTGTCCAAAACATACCCAGGCACACATCCACCCACTACAACAATCATTCCAAAACAGATGTTTCTCTGCAAAATAACCGTCAATTATTATTGAACACATTCAAAATACTAAACCTCGGTAAGTCCACAGGCATAACCCAACACATTGTCGTGCCAAATCCTCCACATCCGTTTTATATGCCGTAGCTTTGTGCACGATAAATTCCTCGGCACAAAAAGGAAAACGATAAACTGATGGCATAGACATAATTTCCAAATAATATTACTCCCATGCTAGATCAAAAAAAAGAAGAAACCAATAGAGCCATCCACCTTCAAAAAGGGACCAAGACACACACCGCACCGACACAGCAACTGGCGACTCCCCTCAGATCAAAATAGGAATTAATGAACCAAATAATTTTAAAATTCCGGCACAATATTTCACAGAAATTTCATTATAAAACTGGTGAAATTATTGTGCGGTTATAGTGTACGGCCCTGGCCGGGCCGCAGAAGGGTGCACGGTAATAGCAGGATCCTTTGCTCGGTACAATATTCCACGCCTCAGTCCCGGCGACTAGCCAAGCAAATAATTTTCGTAATTGAATTTCCATCGTCCTTTTTCCTTTTGTAACACAGCATCAGCCAGCAGGAGCAGGAGCAGGAATAATATAAGGACCAAGAGCAACATCAGTAGCAGTCGTCCTATTGCCCATTGTTGGGCTTATATTGTTGTTGTTGTTATTTTCTGAGACGGCATTTCAATTGAGGTAGAGATACAGTTTATGCCATTTCAACGTTTTCGTTTTCGAAATGTCGCACGAAGATTTTCTAAAATCGTTTTCCATTTTGCAAAAGCAATTCCTCTTCAGGTCGTTCGCTCCGTTCTTGCAGAAAGGATTCAAGCATTCGGATTCGGATTCGGATTCAATTGATATCGGTTTTAAATGGATAAAGACGTCAGTTACGGGCATGGGAAACTGGCAAGGGAAGGGGGTAAAGCTATTACCCTGTGGTTGGCAGGTAACAGCCAATTGATGGTACGGTACATTATGAGAACTCATTTCCGTATCCACTTTCCTGTAGATGAAGACCGCACCGACAATGCAAGGATGGCGTCCGACGACCGACAACCGACGGCAAAGACGACAGCGATGTCTTAGAAGCTCAGGCCAACCATTCACAAAGGATTTCATCTTTGGAATTATGATGTTCTTAACGGTGTCACCAATGGGCTCGAACGTATGTATATCGTGCGTGTGGTTTGGGTACTCATTTAGAAGATTTACCATTTAAGTTATCCTGGAAGTCCTGGTTGCGGTCGGTGGGGTGCGCTACAATAGATGCGGTGGGTTTGATGTCGACAAAGGATATTTAACGGAAGACTGAGAAGACTAATTTGTTTGAAACTATTATGAAAGCACTTGTGTGCCTAACCTAGTGAGAAATTCCAAGATTTTGCGGATCGTTAGAGTGGAAATTAGTTTTGGAGATTTTCACTCCTCGCAAGTTCTGCAAGTAGTTTTTCTAGCAGAGGTAGCGTCGACATTGGTCGGTCTTCGGAATGAATTAATTGCCGTGTGGAACGGAAATGCTTATGCTGAATAATTTCTTGAGCCTATATTTATGCTGTGGGTGGATATTTTTAAACGAGGAACAAGTGGAAGCAATGGGAACATAATCTCACACACTGGAGTGAACAATTTGAATATGGTTTCGTTGGAGGCATCATGTATGCCAGAGAAATCGAGAGTTATGAAGAACTAAAGTTGATTGTGTATTAGTGTTCGGTTTTGTTGATAGGGAAGCCCAGTTTTGGAACTAGAAAATGTTTTTTTTTTTATTTCTAGCTTTTCACTAGAATAATATTTCTTATATTAAGGTCTTTTCTTTGAATATCACAATTCCATACATCAAATCGAGGTGGACAAGTCTCTTGAATATTAATAAAGGGTAAAGGTTGTCTACTCCACCCTGCGAATGAAAAAGGAATCTCTGAACTTAAAAGTAAGTGGGTTCGATGCTAAGGTAATGGGCATTTGAAGAAGGAAGAGGAGGAATGCAACTGGACCTGCAACAATGTTTAAAAGGAACAGTAATTGTTCTATCCTCCTATCTTCTTTTATTTTCCTCACTCTAAACTCTAGACTCTGTCTTTAAGAAGTAATTGAATAATAGAAGCTCCGGCCCAGATTATGAGAATTTTACTCACGTTTTAGGAGAGAGGCAAACGATATTCTACCGAGCACTATGATAGGGTAAAACAGGGTTCTGTCGTCAACAAAACAATGAAGTGGAATGGAGATTTGGGAAAAGATGATTAATGACTATCAGGAAAAGTGTTGGAGATAAAACGGAGCCCTGGAGTACACCAGCATTGAAGCATGCATTTAAATAATGCATTTTCAAAAGAAGAGTTTGATGCCAAATTCTATCAAATTTTGACGTGATGGACCTCATTACTATTTACTAATTGGTTATAATGTCCACGGATACTATATGAAGAAGCCATATTGTCCTTGGATATTATTTCCGTGGACTTTATATCATCCCGGCGTTTCCAGGTACAGAGGGCAGTTAAGAACTTTTTTGTGGTGTGAAATTAACCCTAGACAACAAAGTGCTGCATGAAGATTGTACCGAAATTGAAAATACTATAGAGTAGCAAATAATGTTCTTTTTTTTTTGTGGGAAATCTTACCTGCGACCGAATCTAGCTGTGAGTATGTGTCGATTTGTAACAGATGGTTCACGTCTTGATTGGTGGAAAGAGTAACCATTGGGAATAACTTCTTTTTTTTATGAAATTACTGGCTTTGAAATTTTAACTACAATATAGTTGCTTAACAGCTCAAAATCCTGTAGAAACGATGACATTTAAAATATTATTCTTAAAAAAATTCCTCCTAAATTAGATGATATTCTAGCAAATCTATTCATAGTAGAGCTTAAACTGATACACAGCATTTATTTTGTGACTATCAGACAGGAAGCCATTCAAAATAACGGGAATTGAACGTTCCAAAAGGTAATTTCTATTCCATCGAATAAGAGGTTCGCCGATTCCAAATGCACGCATTTTCGATAAAAAAGCTTGATGCCAAGCTCTATCAAATGCTTTTGAAATATCAAGTGCAATAACCTTACTTTCTATAAAACGATGCTAAAATTGATTGGCTTTAAAATATCGCCCTTTTTAGAATTTAAGTCAAACCAAGAATTTACTTTTGGTCTGATACTTTTTAGCCTATTTGGAATGAATTTTTTCATAATATTTGTAATACGTCACGTCAATATAATACGTCACTACCGAAAAAGCATAGTGACCAATTAGAGTTATAAAAAAAAATGTTTAAACCTTCCCAGTTGGCATTCTCGTAACGCCATACGGTTCTTTTTGGGATGTTTTCTTTAACTTTTAAGAAAGAGCAGGAGAAATTTGCAGAAATGATGCAGTGGTCCGACGTTCCTAGAGGCGATAGTACATTTATGGTATACTTATCAAGATGAGATGTAAGATTCAAGTCCAAGGTGTATGCGGAGTGACCTGCAATGTCATGTATTCTTTTTGGCTCGTCAACAAACTACGTCAAGTTGTTTAGCTCTGCGAAGATCTCGGTATACTTTACTTCGGGTCTGGTCTGGCCAGAATAGCGAAGGCACGTAGAATTATAAACATTGAAATCACTCGGAATAACGATTTCAGTGTGAGGGTGTGTGTTACTAAATAACAGTTCTTTGGATGGATCCAGACAGCGCATCGAATTCGTCAGAGGTCGAATTACTGTCCAGATTCCAGAAATTCAGTTGAGTTCATAAACTAATAAATTTAAATATTCCAAAATAATATGTACTGATGCTTAGTTATTAGTATTACATAAATGAAATGTGCTTTAAGAATGCTTCTAAATGCTGCTATACTATTCATCCTTCTAATCTCACAGGGCAAAGATAGATTTAGCTTGCGACATAAGGTAGAATGGCCAACCATATCAAACGCCTTAGAAAAGTCTAATAACTCCAAAAAAGACACCTGTTCGTCATCGCACACAACTATGTTTTGGTCTACATCCAGAATGACAGAAGATGTGGCTTGAAAATGAACTTGAATTTGTTTTTGTAGAATTTTTTCAAATTCCTTTGATAAGAAGGAAAGGATGAAATTGATCTGAATTCCGTTCCTTTAGAAGTTTAAGAAACGGGAATGATTTTGGCTGATTTCCATTCAGAGGGAAAAAACCTCTAGTTAGAATAGAATTGAAGGTAAGAGTTATATAAGGAAGAAAAAAGTAAAACAAAAGATAGGGCAACGACCAGTAATTGAAGAATTTTCAGTAATTTGAGAAATTTGTGTCGGAAATTTTTATCGGCTTCATTTTTCCTTCAGAGTTTATTTTTCTACGACGAACCGTTTTGGAGATATGCGGGGGCAACCGTGGGAAGGTCCCTTTATATCATCCCCACCCCGCGCGGCACCCGTATTAACGGGGATTTTTTATTGCGGGTAGAGGAGACCCATCCCTACACATTCCTGCAAAAATTGGAACTATATGGATTTTTTGGTTTATTTATTGTTTTAGGCCAGGCTTAGTTTGCCTGGACTTCATACGAATATTTTAAACTCAATATTGAAAATAAACCCCTTATGAGCTTTTCAACAACACATTTCCATCAGTGACAAGGCCTTCATGGAATGTGTTTGATCCGCCACTTGAAGATTAGAACAAAAGAGAATTATTATATGATATTAACTAACTTAATTAATGCATATAATGAAAAAACAAGTTCTCCTCATACATGCAGTGCTTCAGCAGATCAGCTGTGTGAGATCAGATCAGTCCAACACATCATGCATTGAGCAGTTTGAAAAGTAATGAGAATGAGAGTATTGAGTGGAATGAGAATTAAAAGCAACGCCTTTTGTTTCCAATGTTCTATTCAATTCTTTTAGCATCGAGACTCTTATAGCTTCGAAAAATGAATAAAAACCTACACTTCTTGAGGCTTATTATCAAAAAGAGTCTCTTTTGTTGGATTTGATGGAAAACTGCATTCTTCTAAAAAAACTTACTTAACCAAAATGTCTTTAGGAATTGGCCAACAGAAAACATGAAGAAAACAACAATTCCGTCTCTTCAAATTATATTCTTTCGCTCTGTGCAATTTTGCTTTAATTTGACAATACAACAACTCACATTATTACTACTTCCATTCCCACTCAATAAAATTAATGCTCTCTTAACTCTATCGGATCTCGGATGTATTTCCCTAATTTGTTTTTACAACAATAACGTTTCACATTTATGCAAAAATCCTTATTATTTCTTTTTCTGTCATAATCCACAGATTGCATATTCAGAGAGAATTAGTTTGAATTAATAAAATAACCAAAAACGCCACAAATTCACTTAGAAATTCACTCTGGTTCTATAGTTCTTATATTTTAAGAGTATTCCATCCATAAACAACTTTTCCGCTGCATAAATTTCTAAGTGAGTCTCCCGCAGAAAGGTAAATAATACACAAGAAATTGTGGTTTTTCTCGGATAACATAAAAACTCCATAAAAACAAATTTTCCCAGCTGGACAGAAATGGTAACAAGAAAAAAAAATGTATTATAAACTGAATAGCCCAACGACAAGGACGACGTACCTGCCCAAGCTTAAGTCTATGCACCTCTTTACTCAATTATACACGGCCAAACTTCTAGTAGAACTCCGGAGAACTGGCTGCCATAAGTTCTTCTATCTTTTACCACAACCTAATTGCATCCTAACAAAACTTCAACATCAACTTTATAAACCAGCCAAACGATGGCGATGATGATGACGACAATAACGACAACGACGACGAACGTTTCTTTAGGCCAAATTGAATAATCTGCATAATTTGTGGAGACCGGCAACATTTGTTCTAGAAGATACCTTATCCTACCTATCGCCGCCGTCGACAGGGTACCGTTTGGTATTGTAGAGCATATCCTCATATAGTACAAAAACGGCTAAAGATATCAAGCCACAATGGTATTGCTGTCTCCAGAGACAACTACTCCGTCCAAAAAGTTGCCACAATTAAACATTTTCAAATGACGTCTCCAATAATCTCATTCTCAAGTCGGACAAAACTTTGACAAGCAAACAAAAACTTAATCCCAAAACTACCGCTGCACACTACCTTACCATCACCAAGGACCGACATAACTGATGGAGTTTCTACCAACCACCACCCTAATAACAATCTTCGGCCAAAATGGAGGCTGAGGAAAAAGTTTTTTGTTTATCTTTACCTCTGGGGACGGCTTTTAATACGTAAAATCGTTAAGTTGTTCAGCCTTGCTTGACAAAGGTAAACTCTTGCTTTGGTTTTCAGGGAAGAGGGGATGGAGCCCACAGTGGAGCGCAACAAAAACACACGCACATCGCCGAACATAGCAAGGAATAACAGTTTGACAAAATATTCAAAAATTTCCGAGCACGTCTTTTCGACATCACACGATAAACTGCAACTCCAGGAAGGTGTAGGATAGGTATTCCCGTTCCCTGGGGGCAGGGGCAATAGTTTTGGTATACTATAGATGGCCTCGACTCGTCGAAAATTTTAATCCTTAATTAACTTATCAAGAACTATGGAAAGTTGTACCCTCTGGCACCCAAGTGCTTACCATTCCCTGAGTTTTCTCGGTCAGGAGGATGTTTTGTATAGTCTTCGTCGTCCCCATAGTAGTAGTTGTCGTCGTCGACGATGACGTTGGGAGACCTTTGTCACAGATTTTCGGCACAAAGGTTGTTTGGCGATGGTACTTCTTGGAGGATATATGGTGTGGGGTGCAATGGCAAAAGCAAAACTTTCATCCACCAAAATGAAAACAGATTTATTGGTAAAATTTCCAAACCAAAGCTACTCTACCCATGTTGATTGTTGGAAAATTTCATAAGCGGATTAATTATAACGAAGTTCTTGTAAAACAGAATAGACACACACATGTGAGTGTTTGTGTGCGCCTTTTGTGTGTGCTTAGGTGTGTTTATCTTAGGACTAAAGTTTTGAGGAAAATCTTCGACGTTAGCTCTTTGGAGCCTCGAGTTGCAGTGTGGGTAAATGGCTGGGATGCAATTAAATCGGGTACTATCCGGAATGTGTTTGCTTAGTTTGAATGGTCAGTATGTTGAAAATTTGAGGTTCTTTTCAAAAATTTAAGGCAAGGCACATAGAATCAAAAACACTGGTGTATATGTGTTAAATCTATATTTAAAATAATCTATTTTTTTTGTATGGCGGCCATTATTATGTCTATTGATACTTGTAAATTATGTTTTTGTCAGTTGCTGAGGTAGGAACACCATGGCCATATTGCACATCTTTTATGGTTTGGTGTGTGAATTCGGTCCAAGGAGAAATAATCCCATTCGTCAACGAAACGCAAGATCTGCAGAAAGTATACATTATACATCAAGGGGGAAACTAATAGAAATAATAATATTTTAACTTGCCTTTTAAAATGCAACTGGATGGTGCATGTCACACAAAGGATAGAATACGCCACAGTAGATCGAGAATTTTGTAGACCATGGATGACGTCCAGTCTGAGTATCAAACTCACAGTGCAGCAAACCGACATCTAATCTTCCCGTCAATTTATACTGGCAAATTTACACCTTTTGATTTCCTGAAAATAAATGACGAAAATACTTAATTGATTTACTACTTAAAATATTCTAATTATTTTAATGAACGATGATTTGAGACGGATGTTTGAGAAGAGAGAACAAGGCTATTTTTTTTTTTATTACTGTTGCCAGCTTCTTATACCATCTTTTCTTTATTAACTATCATATACGTACTAAATTATTTAAAAATTAAATTAAACCGGTTTTATTTTGTTACATCATCATCATCATCATCATCATCATCATAATCTTCGCTCATGCGAGCTAGGTGCCCAGCCCACCTAGCAAATCGGCTACTAATTTGAGATGCCGAATTCTCTCATGGCCTTATAAAAATAAATTAAATAAATTTATTCGCGCTACAGCTCCTTAAGGAGCCAAAGCCTAGTGGCTTATACTCTCAACCATTCCTGTGTGTCTTGTTAATCTGCAAGAATGGAAGAGACCTACAGTTTACCGAGACAAATTTTAGTCTTGGAGGTTTTGTCAGTTCCTCGCAGTACCCCGGAAAAGAAGGTGGCTTTGAGCGGGATTCGAGCCCAGGTTGTACTCAATAATGTTATACCACAGATAATAGATATAATAGAAATGATAGATACATAGATATCGCATACAATCCAGTACAAGAAAAATAAATTGCACGACTGGATCGCGTACCTGCTCATATGTGAGGTCACTTCGTCGAATAAAATTTAAAAAAACTAAGTAACATTTTCGTAGAAAAACTGAACTTAAAAAGAGTGTCAAAATCACAACACTTAACGGCTTTTTAGTAAAAATGTAGTACGCCATCACACGTCTTGTATAATAGCGAATTTATGAAAAAAGGATTTCGAAAATTGTATGACGGATTTTGATAAAATCCTGTTTTTTATTTTTAGGTTTTGAATTTTTTTTTTTTTTTTTTTGAAATATTGATATACAATTCCTTAGAGTTTATTAATATACATGTGATTATAAAATTTTAAAAAAATGTATTAGTTTTAAAAATATTGATTTAAAAAAAGAAAATTCAAAAAATTTATTTTATTAGAAAAAAAAGTAATTCAAAACTTTGATAGCAAATATTAACAAAAAAATTCTCAAACATTTTCATTAAAATCGTTGGAGCCATTTTAAAGGAAAATAAGTTTTCCTAAACGGGCCATATGGCAGGTACCGTTATTTTTAGGCCTAAAAATTAAATTTAAAAAAGTCCTCTGTTGGAGCCATTTTAAAGGAAAATAAGTTTTCCTAAACGGGCCATATGGCAGGTACCGTTATTTTTAGGCCTAAAAATTAAATTTAAAAAAGTCCTCTGTAGAATGTCAAAATAACTTCATCGTCCAAATTTGAAGACGATTGGCCAAACCGTTTAGGCTGTAGTTCAATATACATCCGTAGAGACGGACAGACAGAGACAGAATTTTGCCAGTAACTCAAATTGGTTTCTTTATCATCGTTATTACAAATGCATAACTTGTCTTATAGCCCCTTTAAATTGCAAGTAAGAAAGCAAAACAAAAATAAAAGGCACGACTGGGTCGCACGTACTTGCTCCCGTGTGCTAATCCTTTTTAGGTACAGGCGTCTTTTTGACAAAGATTTAGTTTTAATGTTTTTTTGACGTGAAACTCCTCTAGAATCATTGTGGTTTGAAGCTTGAACGAACATGCGTCACGATAAAGGGATAAACACATAAATATATAGGATTGTTAGCTTTTGCAGTGTTTTAGTGTATTATCTTTCCACTTGCTCCTTACTGTTTATAATATTATTTGCTAATAGAAAGATATAAAGGACTTTTTCAGTTTAATTTTCATTTTGGTATAAAAAAATTTGAACAACTGGCATAAAGATTCGTCGGAATCAGCAGTATGGCAATAATGCTAGGTAAAGAGACGTATAAAGGTCCTAATAATAATAATTTACTTTTTGAAATCAAATTAATTTAAATGGCTTAATTATGTTTGATGCCTTGATGGATCGATAAACGTATGGTGTGGGTAGGTGTTAATGAAATTTATTAAGGATATTAGGTACCTATAATAAGGTTTGAAGGAAGGTAGGTACCAGGGAACTGCGACGAGTACCTCGAATTGTGAGCCACTCAAAAGATTCGTGCCTTTATGCAATATTCCAACGCATTCCATTTCACCGAAGGCAATACACTCACTGTATTCGCTAAAATCGAACGAGCCGAGCCCGAGCTCACATTCGTTTAATCGAACGAGATTCAGGCAGTGATTTGTTTTCTACGCACGTGAATGTGCCAGAATACTGCATTAGTGGCTCACAAATTTTCGAGTGGCTCACAAATTTCGTGATTTGCTACAATGCTTTATGTGTAGTAATGTGTATATTCTGTACACCGTAAAACTTAAAAGGGTGTCATTTTAGCAAATAATGCAAAATCAATTGAAGCTGAGCGTAGATTGGAGTAGAAAATATGTACCTTAAAAAAATATAAATAATATATAGGTAGTAGTAGGTCTGTGTGCGAAAAACTGGAAATCGAAAAAAGTGCTATTTTGTGCAAAGGGGAATTAATTTGAAATTGGATGAAGTTCTAAGAAAATATATAATTATGTTCAAGATTGTGCAGGTACCTACTACCTACCTACGTTGATTAAGTGTTGATGCAATTATTGTAGAATATAAACATCGCAGTTATACTTAATTTAAGAAAGTTTTATTATTGGTTTATCCAAAGCATAGCAAATTTATGAATGAGGATAGCTGGGGACAATGTCTTTAATCATGGAACGGCTACTTCCGCAGTTCAAAAATAAAAGAAACCACAAATTTGCGGCTGAACTCAGGTCAAAAACTATTTACCTACTTTAACCCGTTGTGCGCTTCCTCATTAAAACAAGGGTCTTTTGGATAATGACTTTAAAAATAATTTTAATTTATGGTGGTCCAGGTAGGTTGATCTGCTTGTGGGGTATTTTAATATTTTGTCATAACGGCAGGTAAGTTATTTATTTAATGCATTGGCTTATGATTTATTTACATATATTTATAATGGTGAATGAGTATTTAAGGGCGCAATTGCTTTTAATTTCTATTATTAAAGAAAACAAAGCAAGCAAACAAGTGTGATCTGATCTGTACGGTGTTGATAAAAAAAAATTTTAAAAAAATGGCCAGTTTCAAGAACTAGTGCTCGGGATAAAATCAATGGACTTTGAAAAATCAACGGGTGAAAATATTGTTCGTAAGATGCGAAGCATTCTTTCCGAATTTAATGTCCAAAGTATCAACAAAATTATGTTTGTAACAGACAGAGGAGCCAACTTAAAGAGTGCTTTAAGAGATCAGAGGCGAATAAACTGCTCTAACCATTTATTTGCGAACGTGTTGGATTCTGCTTTTGATGCTACAATAGAGCTGCGCGCCACAGTTGAAAATTGTCGGAAACTAGTGAAGTACTTCAAATAAAGCAAACTTACAGCATTTACTGCCAGCAACACTAAAAGCCCATTGCATTACCCGCTGGAACTCTCACCTCAGTTTATTTCAATCAATTTTTAACAATTGGTCGAAAATTAATGAAGTACTATCTGGAAATTGTGAACTCCGTAGGATATCACTTATAAATATAAGTGTTCTCAATGTCCTAGTTGAACTGTGCCAACAATTTGAAACAATTTCCTTGAAGCTTCAAGGTACAAAATACATTTCAATCAGCTTTGTGTACCCCTCTATTAATCGCCGTCGAAAAATCTGCGAACCATCAGAAGAAGACATCCCAGCCATTGCGAGTTTGAAAACAAACATTCTATTTCAAATAGATGAAAAATGGACCCCAAATTTATGTGTGCTGCAGTTTTCTTATACCCACCAACAAATGCTGTACAAGATGACCACGATATTTCTGAAATGAAATTTTTTTATGTTGAAGAAATTACTAGATGTGAAACATCTGAAGACCAACAAACCTACTCTGTTGAAGTTCCTAACCTGCCATCATGCTCGAACTCAACGCCTCAAAATGAAGTCCCCATAGCCTCCACATCTAGAGAGCTGGATTTCTTTTTCCCGGAACTATTGGATGTCTCAAATGTACCACACCGCCCACAAGACTCTATAGAGGAAGAAGTAGAAAATTATTCCCGAACAAGGACTCATATCTGTACTGACTTTGATGCTATAAAATGGTGGAAAAACCACACAGTAGAATACCCAAATTTGTCAAAACTTGCAAAGAAAATTCTATCCATTCCTGCAAGTAGTGCTGCTTCTGAAAGGGTTTTTTCCTTAGCAGGCAATTTAATATCAGAAAAACGAAATCGATTAGCTCCAAACAAGATTGACAACATAATTTTTTTTAAATTCTATAAGTAAACAAATCGAAAAAGAGCTATTTATGCAATACTGTTCAAGTTTATCCTTAGATGTTTATAAATTATTGCTAATAAAATAAGTCATAAAACCATTGTCAATAATCCTTGCTTTGTTATTTTTGTTGGGCTCTGAAAAATTGAGAGTGCACTCTACAGCTAAATGGAATCAATGAGCCTTTCGTGTGAGAGTCTATGAAACACTATCAATTCATATTAGCAAGCACTAAAACACAGTAAGGCTCATGAATGGTGTGTACGAATCATACACGATTCACACTCGTTTCTTTTGTTTGAGTGCGAGCTTGTGTGCGGCTCGTAAAAAAGGGGATGATTCACGAGTGCAAATGAATGTATTCATGCAGTTCTCTGGTAGGTACTAAAATTAAGATAGACATTCCAACTACTGTTAAGCGAGTAGGTATAGAGACAGTATTAAAAGTTAACACAGTGGTTTTGTTTATTTAAAGGAAGGTATCAGCTTTTTTCTCGATTGAAATTTTTGCATTCAGTAGTAATCGAATAGTTTTTTTTTTATTTGTTAGTTGTTTTTGTGTGTTTATCATAGGCTCCTTATTTATTCTGTGTTCTTTTATGATGATGAAATGCTTTAAAATACGTAGGTATGTATGTATGTAGGTTGTCACCTTCTTTTATTTGGCTAATGCCTAGGGCTTAGCCGAGCAATATGAAATATATATGTTGGGGAACATTTTTTAGGAAATCAAAAAAACACTATTCACAACGTTTTTTTTTTTTTAATTTTGTAAGCCATCTTATTTTTTTTGCTGTTTTCTATTTTATGAATTTTTCATTTCAAAATCGTTCGACCAGTTTTTTTCAAAAAAATATTTTAAATTTTTTTTGAGTATGTCAATTTTAATAAATCTATAGTTTTTACTAGGAGAAAAACTTAAAAAAAAATCTATAAATCCGTTTTCAAAATATTCAAAAAACAAAATATTTTTTTTTTAAATATTAAAAATTAAAAAAAATTGTTTTTGAAAATTTTTAAAAGCAATATTATTTAAATCATAAAACACTAAATATTTTGAAAATATCATCAAAATCCGTTAATTAGTTAACGAGAAAGTCTGATTTTAAAAAACCGTTCATATGGGAGGTACCGTTATAAAACTTTTTTCTGAAAAATCCATTAAAACTAAAAGATAGATTTTGCATAGAAAACATCATTCTGAAAGTTGTATCAAAATCGTAGGAGCCGTTTTCGAACAAGTTTTTCATTAAAAGTTATATGGCAGGTACCGTTAGTTTTGGAGCTAGAATACCAATTCCAAAAACCGTCGGGTAGAACACTCTAAAAATACTATATACCAAGTTTGAATCCAATCGGCCCAAACGTTTAGGCTGTAGATATCGATACGGACAGACAGACAGACAGACGGACGGAATTTCCGGACCCACTTTTTTTGACTTCTCTATCATCGTTATGTCATGTTTGATTGTTAGAATTTTTTTTTACGAATGCATAACTTGCCTTATAGTCCCTATAAATCGCAAGTTAAAAGGTAAGAGAATTTATTAAAAGTTTTGATTAATTGATTAAGAGGACTGTTCTCGACATAATTTGATTTGCTGAATATTGTGTAATATTGTGTCTTCTTAACTTGTTCAACTCAAATTGAAATTTATGATGAAATAGATCCATTCACTTTTTTCGTTATAAAGCAGAACTGCAAATATTCTCTATGAACAGCAAGAGATGAAAAGTTTATCAGTTGTAGTCTTTGAATGTATGGAGGTAATATAATTATTTCAGACCAAGGAAGAAAACGAAGAGAAAATCTTAAAAATCTTCGTTGGATGCTTTCTATTCTATTAATGTGAATAGAGTAGTATGGCGCCCATACAACGCAACCATATTCAAGGATTGGCCTTACACATGAAACATAGAGAGTTTTGACAACATATAGATCAAGAAGCTCACGAAAAAATCTTTTGACGAACCCAAGTGTTTTGTTTGCTTTTTTTATGATGTGGTTATAGTGATCGATAAAAGATAGTTTTGGGTCTAATAGGATTCCAAGATGGGAAATACTAGATAATTTACACAAATTAGACGAATTCAACATATAGTTATAAATAAGTAAATTACGTTTGCGTGTGAAACACATTGTCTTACACTCGTCAATTTTAAAAAAAACAAACGATTATTGTTGCACCATTCCTAAAATTTATTTAAATCGTGCTGCAGTTGTTCACAGTCTGCGCTGTTGTCAATTGCTCGAAATATTTTTACTTCATCGGCATAAATTAGTTTCACTGAAATATATAAAACAAATAACAGAGGTCCAAGATGACTCCCCTGAGGGACACCAGAATTAACATTAACATTCTTAAATACAACGCTGTAGTACCTATCTTTGAGGTATGAAGCAAATTTGTGTAAAAGTATTTCATTACTCATTTTGTCAAAAGCTTTACTGAAGTCTGTTAAGATGCAATCTACTTGCAAGTGTTGCATCTATACAAAATGAGGAACATTGCAATACATTAGTGACTGTTGATTTCTTTTTTTTTAACAGAAGAACAATTATTAAAAGATAGAAGGTCACAGACCAACGATTCAAACAATTTAGGAATAGCGGATAATTTCGCTATAGGACGATAGTTTATAGTTATTTTTTTATGGATTGGCGTTAAAAAAGAGTAAATTTGGAACTTTAAAGTGATTCATTGAAAAGAATAAATAGCCGTTAACATAGGTAAGACACACATTTCTCTAACATATATGACGGTACACCATCTGGACCGGGAGTGAAACATTCATCAAGTTTTAAAATATTATCATGTATGGAAACATCGGAGATTGAAAAGTTTATTTAATTAAGATGTGTGTATTGTTGAGGATTAAAAGAAATAGGAGAGGAAGTGCTTTGCGAAGGAAAGTCTTCAAAGGCACTTTTAATAATCCGCAAACATGTTAGATTGTCTCTGGATAACGGCTTTCACAATTTTGATAAATCATTTTTGCTGGATAACCGTCGCAAATTGGCAAGATTGAAGTCACCAATAACAATTACATTTTTATTTTTATTTTTACACATAACAATTCCAGTACTGTGTGCAGGAAATCATCTGCAAGTGAACAAATAAGAGAGGTTCTTACTGCTGTTAATAAACCTGCTCCTACGGTAGCTGCATCATTTCGGAAATGTCGATCACTTCGAAAAATTTGGTAGGTATTGTCAAAAAACTCAGTATCAAAAAAGATGAATTCAACCATGTTTTCGTCAGTCCAATTTTATCATGAGGAAGGAAAATCATGTAAAATCAGTAAATACTGACGAAGCAGCCTTTTTCTTCACCGGATTTTCATCGGAATTGTCATCATCAAATTCGTCATTTTTACGTTTAGATTGGGTTTCGTTAGCTATATTTTTAATTTTTGTTTTATATATGTTTTCCGGCTGCAATGCAGCGCTTCAACTCTTTCTGGAGCATAGGGCAGCAACAAGATCCTTCCATCTGTCCCGATTCGCCGCGACTGACCTTAGCTGTGGCCACGATTGAAAACCTTGAGATCGAGCTTCCCCCAAAACAGATGACCTCCAAGTTGTTTTCGGTCTTCCAACGCGTCTATTACCCTGAGGATTCCATTCGAAGGATTGCTTCGCTATGTTGTCGTTAGGTTTCCTCAGTGTATGGCCTATCCAACGCCACTTCCGTTGTCTGATGTCGGCGTCCAATTTTTTCTGTCCAGTCCTATTCCACAGTTCAGCGTTCGATATGGTTTGCGGCCACCGGATCTTCAGAATGTACCGCAGACAACGGTTAACGAAGGCTTGCAGCCTGCTCGAGATGATTGCAGAGCATTTCCATGTTTCTGAAGCATATAACAGCACAGATTTTACGTTGGATTCGAAGAGTCTCAACTTGGTGCGTAGCGATATTTTGCTGGAGTTCCACACAGGAGAAAGGATTCCAAATGAACTACGGGCTTTGTTTACTCTATTGTTTACATCCAGGTCCGTTCCGCCATCGAGTGCTATGAAACTGCCCAGGTAGTTAAACTGCGTGACCTCCTCGATGGGTCCCTGCCTTAGAGTAACTTGTTGTGTGCTTTGGCCCGTAGTCATTATTTTGGTCTTGTTTGCGTTGATCCTTAAGCCAGCCACCTCCCCATTTAGCTGCAGCGAATGACATATTTGATTTAGGCCAGCCGTGTTGTTCACCATGAGACATATATCGTCAGCATAGTCTATGTGGCTGAGTTTGTCAAACAGACTCCATTGGATACCATGCCTCTCAGTTTCACCCACCGTGGCAGTCATCACATCGTCAATTGCCAGTAAAAACAGAATTGGTGACAGGACATCTCCTTGTCTCACTCCTTGACGCACATCAAAGGAATCGGAAAGCTGTCCATTGTGCAAAACGAAACACCTTGCGTTGTTGTAAGATTCTTTAATAATGGCGACAATTTTCTCGGGGATACCTCTCGCAATAAGCGATCTCCATATGCATACACGATTAACCCTGTCGAATGCCTTCTCAAAATCCACAAACATGAGGTACAGCGGTGATTGATACTCAGACGACTGTTCGAGTATGATTCGCAAGGTGTTGATGTGGTCGACACAAGACCGACCACTACGAAATCCCGCCTGGTGCCTCTTGAGGGTAGATTCGATCCTGGATTTTATCCTTTCGAGAACAATGGTTGCCATTAATTTCGGAAAAACGGACAATATGGTGATACCGCGCCAGTTATTACAGTTTTTGAGGTTCCCTTTCTTTGGTAACTTCACAATAACTCCATCCTTCCAGTCCTGTGGGTAAGTTTCGCTTTCCCAGACAGCCTGCACTAAGTTTAACAAAATATGGGAAGCTGCTTCAGGGTCTGTTTGCAGGAACTCCGCAGGAATACCGTCAAGTCCAGCTGCCTTGTTTTTCTTTAGAAGATGGATCGCGTTTTTAATCTCTGTACCCGTTGGGGGATTGGTATCAATGCCCCTAGAAGATCTGCGCATGTTGTTCAATTGTGGATTCAATTCTGCATTTTGGTCACTATTTAGCAGTGCACAAAAGTGCTCCTTCCATCTTTGTAGCTAATTTTCTATCGTCACTAAAAGGTTGCCATTCAAATCTAACACTGGATGGTTAGTGCTAGTGCTACTACGCTGGCCAACAATGTCCTTAGTGATTTTATACAGTTCTCTTGCGTCCCCTCTTCCTGCAGCCTGTTCCGCATTTTCCGCAAGTTTGTCCAATCTTGCCCTCTTATCACGTCTCACACACCGCTGCACTGTCTTATGAGATGCTCTATACTCGTTCTGTAGAAGCAATGTTCGCTGAGCATCATTTTCAGAATTGATCCTAACTTTGAGTGTTCTGCGATATGTGATTTTGTCCCAGGTGTCTTGGGATATCCAGGAATCTCTTGCTCTTGACTGTCTTGGTACAGTTTCAGTTCCGGCTTCCATGAAAGCGCTCTTAATTTGACCCCACATGGCATCTATCGATAACCCGGCGTTTTGGAAGTTTGACGTTTTGACACCGAGTGTGGTGGTGAAATTACGACGTACACTAGGGTCATTAAGAGCACTTGTGTTGAATCTTGGTCTCCTTGCTATACCTTCTGAGCGGCGCTGGGCAACAGCTGTTCGTAAACGAAGCAAACCCAAGAGTAAATGATGATCACTACCTGCGTCAGCCTTTCTTTCGTTTCGAACATCGCACAGTGACTTCCTCCATTTCTGTTGTATGATGAAGTGATCGATTTGATTTTTAGTTCGACCATCAGGAGATTCCCACGTGATTTTATGACAGGTCTTGTGCGGAAATAAAGAACCCCCAATTACAAGTTGATGAGCGTTGCAGAAGTCGACAAGCATATCACCATTTTCGTTTCGTTGACCTAAGCCGTGCTTCCCCATAACGCGTTCAAGACCCAGGTTATCCGATCCGATTTTGGCATTGAAGTCCCCAATGATGATAATTATATCGCCCGCTGGAACACCTTTGTACACTGAATTCAGGTGAGTATAGAAAGAGGTCTTTTCGTCCGCTGATGCATCATTCGTTGGAGCGTAGCATTGAATTATGGTGACTTTTCGGATTTTAGAGCTAAACCTCGCCGTCATAATCCTCGCCGAAACCGGTTTCCACGAAATAAGACTCTTGATAGATTCCTTAGTTAGCATAATGCCTACACCGTTGAGTCTTGGACCTCTGCCTGCCTCCTCTTCGCCAGAATACAACATTCTCATAAGTCCCGATTCTGCAGTATATTCAGCTCTTCCTCTCCATTTGGTTTCGCTCACTCCCAGAATGCTGATGTTATGCCGCAGCATTTCACGTTCCACCTGTTCGTACCTTCCTGGTGCGTGCAGGGAGCAAACGTTCCATGCTCCAATCTTCGTTCGTGTTTTGTAGCCAAAAGTCCGTTTTGTTGAATCTGAAGGATTTCTTGATCCTGTTGCTGATTCGTTATTTGTGACGTCACGATCGTCATTTGTACATGAAATTTGCCGCACCCCCAAATCCGATGTGCGGTTTACTACAGCCGTAGGAGGATTCACCAAAGTATGGTTACCCCTTGGGGAATCATTTCCATTCGTTGTCATCTTTCATGCAAAAATATATTTTCGTCCCGCCGCTTAGTGTTTTCCTGGATAAGGTTAATAACACGCTCAAGCCAGGAGTTCGACAGGCACCACCAGCCCTTTGGATGGTCGAACACATGCATAAAACAAGGCCGCCCACTGTGGGAAAACAGACGCCTTTTGTAGCCGCCCACTATGGGTACAGACGCTACTTGCTGCTACCGTTGGCCAACTTTAAATAGGCTCATCCGCCACCAGACTAACATGCCGTTGTTTTACTTCTTGTTATTTTGTTTTGTAACTGTGGCAGAGAAGTGATATTTTTGACTTTTTCTGAACCTGCTTTTGCAAATTTTCCAGACTTTTTGAAGTTTGTAGAACATCACAAGCAATGTTATTATATACGAACGGGTCGGACTCATCAGAAAAGTAATAAAATAATTTATTTGTATTGAATAATTTGATGGTGCTAAACGGAGCGTCAATGCATTTAACGTGAAAATTTCTCCGGCATTTTCCACTACACATGGTAGAGTCAATCATGTAGTCAGCAATATTGTCACAAGAAGCACAGTTAGTCATTTTTGTTGGTATTCTAATTTACGTTATGATAAATATTATATAGCTTGATAGCTATGTACTAATTATGTTATAATTAAAGATAACAATCTGTTTTTTTCTATTTTTTTTCTATTTGCAGTTCCGTAAAATTTTAATTTTTTTAATTTGTTTTTAATTTGTTTATGATCACCCTGTTCAGGAATACCCAAGGTGCCAATGTCGATTTTGCACTTTAGTAATGGTTTGTGTATGAGATGCAGTGTCGATAATATAGATCAGGTTAATAGATGACGTTTATATGCAACATAAAATAAACCAAACAAAGGTATTTTTTGTAGTCTCAATTATGCTTACGGCAGAACATGTACTAAAAATGCACTCACCAAGAGAAGAGACAAAGTTGTCATGAAGGTAAAGATGAAACGTAGAGAGAATTACCAAGGATTACCACTATGATGTTGGGTAGGTTGTTCAATAAAATATTATTTTTGTTTGCATTTATCCACATACAAAATTCAAAATTACAGTCGCTTAGATATAATATGGCATACAGTATAAGAGTTAAATGCCCGGAACTTGTGTAAATGTTTCTGCACAAATTAAATTTGATTGCTTACAAAGTGAAATAAAATAAAACAAAATTACGTATAGGTTGATCTTAACACAACTTGCCACCCCAACTTGTTGTATTCAGGAGTACAGACTTAACAAAAAGTACATGCGCAATCACGATTTCTTCCAAAATCACTATAGTTCAATAAAGATAGTAATCAACTATCCAACCCAATTTTTAAGTTGGATGGAATGCTACCACACATATTAACATTGAAAGTTGGATCGCCGGTGATGCTCATTCGAAACGAAAATGTGCAACGGAACCAGATTGACGGTTAAGAAATGTACACCAAATTTGATCGTTCCAACAATCATCATTGGCAAATTCAAAGGGGAAGACGTGCTGATTCCACGCATACCGATGATTACCAACAATTTACCATCTGACTTCAGGCGGCTTCAGTTTCCTTTAAATCCTGCCTTCCCAAATACCATCAAGAAAGCACAAGGGAAATCGTTACCTATTGCTGGTTTACATTTGGAAAATTCATATTTTTCGCATGACCAATTTTATGTCCAAAAAAAACTACATTTATATACCAATCAAAACGACCAAAAATATTATTTATCCGCTAGCATTGATTTAAAATAAAGAAATTTAATTTTTCATTTAATACGTGTTTTTCTTGCGCGTAGCAACGTGCGCCGGGTATCGCTAGTTATATATAAAAAAAGAAAAAGATTCGAACACAAAACGGAGCTCTGGGGCACACTAGCATTTGTTTTTGGACTTGAATCCATCCTGAGCAACTTGTTTGAGCTCTTCGGAGGGTAATTACTTATCTAACGAAGAAGAGTTTCATCAAGTCCAAATTAACGCATTTTTAATAAAAAAAACTTATTACCAGACTTTATCATACTCTTTTGAAATACCAAGTGCAATAATATTACTTTCACCAAAAATATAAAGGGATTATGTTAATAATTTTTTTCGGTGAAATGTACAATACCATTAGAACACCCGTAATCACATTGATGCATATCATTAAGAAGGTTTTCATCGTCAAGATATTTCTTAAGCTAAAAGTTATTCAGCGTTTCCATATCAATAACCGGGTTAAACCAACCTTCTTATTTACGGAATCAGAAGGAACTTTTAAGAAGTTCCCAATCAAATCAAATTCAAAAGCAATGAAACCCTTAATTGACAGATTCTCAGATCTTATGTTTATTTAGTGTTATCAGACGAAAGACCTACTTACAGCAAGGATGAACCTCGATAAAGTGAGTTTTTTTCCGCAAGAACTAATGCAATTCATCATTTTTCTTTTAATTCACACATCTAACATCAACGAGTGATAACTTTTGGTCCTCTCTACTCTTTTCTCTTTAATTTCATCATCAAATTATAATAATGACGGAAAAATTAAATCGGAAGCAATAAAAGCAACTACCACGTCCCGCGTGTCAATTTAGGATCGATAAACTCATGGCTTCTATCGTTGGTGTCTCTATCTTACTTAATCATCCTGTGTGATATTACACCAAATAAAATCACAGTTACTTACCAGAATCACTTTCTTACCATCATCGCCTCTAACCCCCATCATTCAGAGAAGACATAGTAATGCCACCTCCAAGTTGTCCTCTTTGGCTGAGCGTAAATAAATCGCTTAATCCCTTTTGTGTTCCGTACATGTTGTACGTGGTTCAATAACATTAAGGCCCAACTCTTTGGTTATTTTTACCCTCAGTAACACCAAAATTCACATCCTCATCGTAGATCAGACACAGACAAACATCCTGCGAGAAAGTCCACATTATTCTTCTCTGATAAAAATTAAGTCACGTATTCTCAATCACGGCCAACTGCTACACTATACTCGGAGTACTATACCCCGAGATAAATATTCGATTTGATTTTGCCGCCATTATATTATGGAGCTGAGATGTTTCAAGGATCAGCCTGAATGCACTGGGGCAATAAGTAGCACCAGCATATGACATAATAATTGGAGACTGCATCATTTATATTCCAGAGAAATTAATAGCCATTTCGGCTGGGGAATTATTAACGACGAAAATTCGACGACGATGACGATGGCTATAGTGGCGGAAAGAAGGCTGGAGAAGAAACCATATATATAAATGTGAAGCCATTATCCTGATTCAGACATTTTACTTCTTGCTGGCCATAACTCTGATGATGATGATGTGAGGATACGAATCACCCAACACTATCATTTTCCGACATCTCATTCGGACGGAATTTCAAGTAGGTGGAGATGCAAACAGGATGTATTCTTTTTTCTGTACCATAGACATAGACTGTTTCGGTTGTTTCTGTTTCTCCGAATTGAGACGTTATATCTTCTAAACTATTTACAGAAAAACTCACATACTCCAATCATGGATCTGAATTTGTTTGCAAGAATCCTTTTCATCAATTGCAGAGATAATTAAAATTCCTTTGGAATCTGATAGCTTTACTTGCATTAAGTCGAGTGGTGGTAATGTTTTGTTTTGTTTGGAACAGAGAAGTTGTCGGAATGCTACTTTGTTAGGTTTTCCCATCAGGACCATGAATGTGGTGGCGTTTTTTTTTCTATAAACTTTTGCTTTTTGTTTTGGAAGCTTTTGTTTTTGAGAATATTTATTTAAACGGTTCTACTAGTTACATTTGTTTAATGAATTCTTATGTCTGAAAAGAACTTCATGAAAACTGTTACCTTTGAGTACAGAACATTAATAACAGCAGATTTATTGTTAAGTACGTCGAGAACCTTTTTTATATAGTGATGAATCAGAAGATTGATGTGTCCTATATAAAATAAAAATAAAGGTAGCTTTGAATAGATGTTTCTTCGCTGACATCCAGATCCAGACACAAATTTAGAAAAAAAAAAAACTACGAACAATGTTCAACGGTAAACCTTTTACAATATCTTTTTTGATGAATAGAAACCAGAAACATATTGCACTCGGAATTGTGGCGAAGCAGTTTTCCACAGGGGAACTTCCTTGGGGCAGTAGAAGAGTGGCGGCACGCTTGTCGTTGCACGGCTATGCTCGACAGATTGACGGGTGGTTCTTGCTATTTACACTGTTCCCTCCTGTTTGACAAAAAAAAAATTATCGTGCCTAAGTGCAAACTGGCCCGACTGAGTCGCAGGTACGTGCTCTTATTTGCCTAATTACATTGGGAAGCAAGATCTTTGACAGAAGCAAGTAACATTTACGTTGAAAATAACACAGTTTGAACTTATAAAAAGTATCAAAACCACAAAACTTAACGGATTTAGTAAAAATGATGTACACCATCACACGTCTTAAGTAACAAAGAATTTATGAAAAATCAAGTAATTGAGATCCAGTCGTGCCTATTTTTATATTGTCTGGATGGGTGTTTCTGCATTGATGCATATTTTGGAAATAAGTTACTCAATCTTTTGTATTCCAGCTTCCAGAATATCCTCCCGTAATAGTTTCGTTTTATACCTATAACGTCCTTTTTCTAAATAAAACGAATCTTTCTCGTAACATATCCAACAATGAATTATTTTCCTCTGACCTTAGTCTTTCTTTTAGTATGTGATTCATCTTTCTCCATAAATACTAACTTTAGGTATCCAATCCGAGATGACCGCTTAGAATTTGATTTTGATCTTGATTCGTCGGTAATAAATGGCGCTTATATCTCTAGTTTAAAGCTTGTATGTTAAAAAAAAATTATATAAACGTTTTCCACATATTGTGCTATATAGCTATATCCAATCGTACACGCCATATCACCTTCACGTCCGATGCCTTGTTTTTACAATAGATGCCGCTTTCAAAGTTTTCAATTGAATGTTATCACCTCATTTCTAAACTTGACAACTATAACTCTATATAATCTCTATAAGCTTTGCAATCAGGAGGCACTTTTTTCAAAATTTTTTGACGCAAAAAAATGGTAATAAATTTAATGATATCATCATTCAGTTCTTCTAAGGCATTTCATAAGGATTGGCAATAAGATCTCTTGTTGAAAATGCGTGCTTTCAGGATTGATGATACTATGATTCGTTGGATTAGAAGCTATCATCTAGACCGTTTAATACAAGTTTTTTTTTTTATAAATGACTTATGTATGTTACTTCTAGTCCACTTAACTGTTTGCATATTCGTTCGTTGATTGATGTCCTTCGAGCTTCGCCTTCGGACGGGCAATCACAACGGTACCGCATGTTAAGTTCATTAAATTCCGACTAACAAAGCATTGTCAAATGAGGTACTTAGAAATCGTGAGGAGTTTAAGGCTTCGAAAACTCTATAATTGCCGTTAAGGCATATTACACCCCCAATGCCGTTATCCATGAATTGCACTTGATTCGAAGAAAAGCTTTCAGTACTCAGTATATATGTCAAAGACCATATATAGATCTCCACTTCAACCAAAAATGCTGCTAATTGCTTAGATGTTCTTGATCGGTACTAGAAGCTTTTTCCTCTTGATATAAATTCTAACTATTTATTGACAGAACACCTGGCTGATTATTAGTTTTTATTGGATGATTTATGTCTGTAATTTGATCGCATAAGAGCTAAGTAACTTTTGACCGCACAAGGATTTTCTGTTTCCATATAATGATGAACACACTGCTCGAACCTAGGATGGTTAAGGAAAGAGAGACAGAAGGTGTCATTCAACAATGGTTTTTAATGTTTTCTAATTGAAATGGCGAGGGAAAATATCGCCGGGTAAAAAACCATTCCAAATTCGTGTTGTTCGACTAAAAAAAAAGAATCTATATTTCACGGTACCACCAAAATTGCGCTTAAGGGTGAACTTTTTCATGGGAGGAATGCAACTGGCTACTTCGAGTGAACATTTTTACTTGCGATTATAGGGTCTATAAGGCAAGTTTAGGATTCGTGAATATAAAAAAAATTGAGATAACAATGAAACATGACATTATGATGAAGAGAAGTCTAAAAAAGTGATCGAGAAAAAATGTCTGTCTGTCTGTCTGTCTGTCAGTATGTATAACGGGCTGCAGCCTAAGCCGCTTAAGCGATTATCTTCAAACTTGGTGTGTGTGATTATTTTGGCATTCCCCAGTGGGGAAATTGAAAATTTATTTGTAGGCCTAAAAATGACGGTACCTTTTCCATTTAGGAAAAGCTTATTTTTCTCAAAAACGTCTCCAACGATTTTGATGAACATTTTTGACATTTTTTTGTTGGTATTGGCTATCATTTGGTTTGAACCAAATTTATGGTAAAAGTCTATTAACGGAACCTTTCATATAACGGTTTTTTTTTAATTTTGGACTTTCTCGGTAGCGGCTTTTTGGATTTCTTTCAAATTTTATATTTGAGAATATCTAGAAAGCATAATTAGTTCTGCATATTAAAATTTTGAATAACTTTTTTTCTAATAAAAATTAATTTAAAAAATTTTTTTTTTGAAAACTCAATATTGTTAAAAGTAAGAAAAAAAATTATTGTAAATTTTATAATCACATGTATATTTATAAACTCTAAAAAACTGCATACCACAATTTCAAAAAAAAAAATGTCAAAAAACTAAAAATAAAAAACAGGATTTTATCAAAACTGGTCCTACAATTTTCGAAATAAATTTTTCATAAATTAGTTGTTATTTAACGTGTGTCTAGTAAAAATGAAGTACGCATTTTTACTAGAAACCGTTAAGTATTGTGGTTTTGATACAGAAGGCAGCATTAATTTTTCAAAGCATTAAATTCCACACGATTTCTACTACCCCATTTAACAATGCTGTATAAATCGGGGTTTAATGAGCTTATCATACGGCATCTTCCAAAAGCACGCATTTTTTTTTCTTTTATAATTGGGCCGCGCAAAAGGGATTTTGGCTACCTTTATAAAGTTTAACATAGCGGTGGCGTTAGGAAAATAGGGAGGGTTATAAAAGGGGATATCGATGCACATTTGTTTTAAAGTTCGGCAAGTCATAATCGGAGGGAAAAACAGAGTCTGGCAAGGCATTCCGCATTCGCGTGGTACGGCTAGAGGAAGCATCTCTGTATTTGACTGTTCGTCCGAATTCGCGCTCAAGGGTAAATACTAGCGGCGCGAGTATTACCGTTTAATTGTTTCAGGGGAGGAATGCAGCTGGCTAATTCGCTAGAGCATTGATTGTAAAAATAACGAAAGGCACGAAACATTACGACGGTGCTCAATTGATGAAAATATTTCTGTTATTGTTCGGTCGCCTATCATTTTCAAAGCTCTTCTTTGTATTCTGTCTAAGAAACTCAAGTGTGTAATTGGAGCACCTGCCCAAATATGGGAAGTATACTGAAGTTTTGGACGAATATTCGCTTCAAAGACCGTAGCCAGATCAGAAGGGGTGAAAAATACGAGTGCGGAAAAAAAGTCCCATAGAAAAATTTACATTCTCAACTACAAAAGGGGCAACGTTGCTGTGAGACAAGGTGGAGCCGGCAGCGAAATGGGCTGCGAGCAAGTTTGCCTTCTCTGAAAAGTAAACAATTGGTTTGTTATTTTCGATAAGCGTTGGGACCGAAGATGTTGAGGAGTTTTTAATATTTTTTTAAAAATGACCAAACATTTTTACTGACTATAGGAGTCACATTGCAGAATTTTTTGCCGTAATTTTTGGCCATACAAAAATTTGGTCGTTGCATGAGTTCCTGACTTGTTTGCGCTTTTTCCGATTTTCCTCATTGGGGGGTTGGCTTTGAAGGATCGGAAACTGCTTCCTTTAGACTGATAGCTTTTTTACACTCAGAGTTAAACCAGAACTTTTTTGGGTTTGATATTTTGTACTCTGTTAGGAACAAAAGCACGCATCTCTACAAGAATCACATTTGTGATCATTTTACCACTGGCATCAATGTCACTATCGAGGAAGCATAAGCTAAAGATGCGGAAGAAATTATTGTATGGATATAAACATGAAATAAATTTGTCCTTACACCACGAATATTGTAAAATACGACTAAAAATTACTTACTACTACAAAATTATAACATTCAAGACATGCGCACCGAAGACGTTATTGCTGCTGTGGGAAGACTGTCGAAGTAGACCCGAATGAGTCCATCCGCCATCGCGCGCAACAAATGGAACTGTGCCCATCTAATTTATGGTAAATTTTGCCGAAGGATCTTAGTTTACGGGCTTACAAAATCGAACTCGTGCAAACGATCATCAAGCGCGTCGCACGTTTGGTAAATGGGTCCAAAACGAGATGGCCACCCATCCCGATTTCCACAAGAAAGTTTTGTTCAGCGATGAAGCTCACTTTTGGTTTAATGGGTATGTTAATAAGCAAAATTGCCATATTTGGAGTTATTATAATCGACAAGCCAATATTGAGACCCCGTTACATACCAAAAATGTTACTGTTTGTGCTCTATGGGCGGAGGGAAAAATTGGTCCATATTTCTTCAAAAATGAAGCCGGCCATAATGTTATAGTCAATGGGGAACGCTATAGAGCCTTGATTAATGACTTTATCGTGTAGAGGATGTTGACGTGGACGACCTTTGATTACAACAAGACTGCGCTACATGCCATACAGCCAACGATACAATAAATTTATTGAAGGAAACTTTAGGTGAGCGCATTATCTCGCATCGTGGATCTGTGGCAGCGCGTGGCCTCCAAGATCGTGCGATTTAACACCGCTGGACTATTTTTGTGGGGTTATGTGAAGTCGCTTCCCTAAGCAGATAAGCCCGAGACGATTGACGCCTTGGAAGAGAATATTCAATGCGTTATTGTGGACATACGGCCACAATTGCTGAAAAAAGTGGTCGAAAATCGGGCCTCTCGACTGGAATTTATTTGAACCATCCTCGGCTGTTTTTTAAAACATAATGGCAAAACCTTTGCTCTGCTTTAATGACTGTTCTGATCGATTCGCAGTAGTCTTGCACGAGCCCCTCAGAAAGAGGACGTACGGCGAATGAGTCCAACCAATTGGACCAACGGTGGCGTCAACAGTCAACGAAGCAGACGCCCTCATGAGCTATTTCGACTTATTTGGAGATAAGGTCATTGAGACAATTCTATGCAAGTCAAGGCATTGAAATAGAGATGGTGGCGGATGAACCCTTAATGGGCCAACGGCAGCGCTCATATCCCCGAAGTGGTTTTCTGACGCCGGATTCTCCGGTTCCTTTTGTCCAAGGAATCCAATAAAGGACCTAGCCCTCCAGGTTCGGGGTTATGCTTGGGGTAAACAACCCTGCCATGGAAAAAAGAAAATGTTGGGAAGCGACCAATAGCCTCGAAAAAGGACGGATTAACTGTTGACGACCCGAAAAAACAAATTAAGGACAACGACCTTCGGATCTGCACGTGGAATGTTAGAACTTTTAACAGATCACGTGCAACCAAACAACTAGCGGAGGCCCTAGACTGCTACAGAGCAGGAATCACTGCCATACAGGAAGTGCGATGGAATGGGCCGGGCAAAAGGAGGATGAAAAACTGTGACGTGTACTACGGTGATTGTGCAAGAAGACCACATTTGGGTTCGGATTCGTCATAAGCGGTAGACTTAGGCAAGAAGTCTTGGGCTTTCGTAGGTGAGCGACTTGTGACAATCCGTATCAAGGCTAAATTCGCCAGCATTAGCCTAATATGCGCTCATGCCCCCACAGAGGACAAAGATGACGCCACCAAGGATGACTTCTATGAGCTCCTCGACAAAACCTATGAGCAATGCCCTAAATACGACGTTAAGATCGTACTAGCCGATTTTAACGCCAAAATAGTATCTTGGATGTTCGCACCTTCCGAGGAGCTAACATCGACTCGGATCACTACCTTGTTGAAGGAAAGGTAAGAATACGAATAACCCGAACTCCACAACAACGGAGTAATACTGTGAGGAAGTATGACGTCGGAAAGCTGCAATCGCAAGAAACTGCCAGAACCTATGCCGATCGTAACCTCTCAAGAAATCCAGTACCGCCAGCATCAAGTGCCGAAGACCAGTGGCAACACTGCCAAAAAGCTATCCGAGATGCCGCAACTGATGTGCTAGGTCTCACCAGACCACCACCACGAAACCTCTGGTTCGATGACGAATGCAGGCAGGCCCATGCAGCCAAACAAGAGACATATAAAGCGGCGCTGCAAAGAAAGACGAGAGCTGCTCGCGAGCTCTACGAGCAGAAAAGACGGAAAGAACACCGGCTTCTCCAAAGGAAAAAGAGAGAGAATGAGAAGCGCGCGATTGAAGATATTGAGAGATGCTACTCCAGGAACAACGTGCGGAAGTTTTACCAACAGGTAAAAAGAACGTGCCAAAGAAAAAAACCCGCACAGAAGCCTGTAGAGATTGGAATGGAAACCTCGTAGTAGAGTCACAGTCGGTGCTGAGTACATGGAAGGACCATTTCTGCAGACTGTTAAACGGCGATGAAGACCAAAATCCGGCTGTCAGGCAGAATGAACACCTGACCAAAATGAAGTAAGGATAGCAATATCTAAACTAAAAAACAACAAAGCTGCTGGACCCGACGGACTACCCACCCAACTTCGTAAAGCGGCCAGAGATGACCTGGTGGAGTGCATACACCAACTCATCTCTAAAGTTTGGTCAGAAGAAAGTATGCCTGATGAATGGAACCTCAGCATCGTTTGCCCGATCCACAAGAAAGGAGACCCTCTAAACTGCGCCAACTATAGAGGAATTAGTCTCCTGAATATCGCCTACAAGATCCTCTCTGCCGTACTATGTGAACGCCTGAAACCTTTCGTCAGCAACCTGATTGGCCCCTATCAGTGTGGTTTCAGACCAGGAAAGTCTACAATCGATCAAATGTTCACGCTACGGCAGATCCTGGAAACAACCCAAGAATTCCAAATCGATACCCACCACCTCTTTATCGATTTTAAGGCCGCGTACAATAGCATTTATAGAGACGAGCTATACAGAGCCATGTCAGGTTTTGGCATCCCCACAAAACTCGATGACGATGGAGAACTCTCGCTGCTCCGTCAAGGTTGGTACTGACCTCACAGAAGCTTTTGACGTCAAAAAAGGATTCCGACAAGGTGATGCGCTATCTTGCGATTTCTTCAACTTAATACTTGAAAAAAATTATAAGAAACTCGCAATTCAATTGTAGTGGGACAATTTTTTTCAAGTCTATGCAATTGTTAGCATACGCTGACGACATAGACATCATTGGCAGAACTCGGCGAGCTGTCACAGGAACGTTTGCTAGCATTGAAACTGAAGCGGCTAAGATGTGACTAGCAGTCAATGAGGCCAAAACGAAGTACCTACTGTCCACAAAAAGGGATACACAACACCGGCGGATTGGACAAAATATCACAATAGACAGGTACAACTTTGAGGTAATTAGGGACTTTGTGTACCTCGGATTCGCTATAACATCTGACAAAAACATCTCATCAGAAATAAAGCGAAGATTTACTCTTGCCAATCGCTGTTTCTATGGGCTAGGAAGGCAATTGAGTAGCAAAGCCCTCCCTCGAAAGACAGAGGAGACTCTGTATAAGACCTTATAAGATATCCTTAGTCGTTTCGAGCGTTGATTCTTCGGAGGATTTTTGGCCCTATCAGTGTTAACGGGCTTTGGAGGAGAAGTTTCAACTAAGAACTATACGAGCTGTACAGCGACATTTACCTGGTCAAAAAAATATGCATATCATGTTTAAGATGGCTAGGTCATGTAAAGCGAATGGACAAAAATGCTCCGGCTCGCAGGATCTTCGATTACATCCCAGATGGTAGACACAGTCAACCTCCTTAGGTGGCGCGCTCAAGTGGAGGACGACATCAACCAACTTGGAGTGCAAAACTGGAGGCAGCTAGCCAAAGACCGAGCTGGCTGGAGAGGCATGTTGGTTGAGGACCAGGTTCGTCCCGAACTGTAGCGCCCCCTAAGTAAGTAAGTAAGTAATGGCAAACCCTTATCTTTATAATAAAGCTACATTTTTGGTCATAACATTAAATTATATGCGTTTTATTTCTTCTTGAAAACCACGCGTTTATTTTTTATTTTACTTATTTATTTCATCTTTTACAATAAACTAAAGTCCGTGTTAGATAAGTTACATTAATATACTATATAAAAAACTGGAATTTAATACTCATCTTACTGATTGTTTAGTTATTTCTACTCAACATTTTAATACAAACATTTATGTGTGAATTTAAGTGGAAGATATTATTTTTAATTAAAACAATGTTGTTAATAAAAATTCAAAAACAAGAGATTTTAAACAATTATAAGTTCAACAGATCTTAGCATGTTATAACTTGATTTTGTGTTTTTTTTTTAATTTTTATTTTTTTTTTTAGTTTACAGCCAAATACGCGTTTGAAATTACTACCTCCTCGAAGTCTTCTTATGTCTCTGGGTAGGGAGTTCCAGCACAGCACAAACGAAAAATTGGCAAGTAAATCTTGGTTGAATAATTATAAAAAAAACGGATAGAACTTGAAAAAACGATTTTGTTATAAAGATACAATGGCTCTTTTTTAGTTATGACGCTATTCAAAGTCTTTATGGTATACTTAGTAACTCAGGTATGCATTTAAGGTGCATCCCAGTAAGCTTTTTTTATATGGAGATACATGATCAAAACGTTTAAGGTTATTTAATAAAGAAAGCATTAACTTGGAAGCTGACTCAGAAAAACGAAACTGTCTTTGCATTTTTGAAATAAGAAAATTATGGTTAACCGTAATAAGTATTTAATAATCCTAAAAAGATACCTTATCCTCGTCAATTGGACTTAAAGTTACCGATGATCTAGGTAACTTTAAGTATAGCAGATACGCAACTGTGATTTTTCCTAAAACCCGATTGGTTAACACATTAAAGATTGTTATTTTTTATAAAGCTAGAGATCTGAGTATGTAAAATTTTTTCTAGTACTTTTGAAATAAAAGGAAGTATGGATATTGGCCTGTATTCGGGGGGTGATAAACGTGTGGCAGGTTTTTTTACTAAAGGAATAACTTTGGCAATTTTCCAGCTGTGCGGAAAAAACTTGTTGAAAATATGTGTGAGAACGGGGAGCACATGAGGCAGGATTATTTTTATAAATGTTGGATGCTTTTCATCGAAACCCGTAGCTTTAGATTTTATATTTAAAATGTTGATCACTACATCAGCTTCAAAAGCCTTTAAAGTGTTTAATATAATAGAAACTAAATTTTCCAACAGTTAAGGATATATATTAAACAAAATGGAAATGATACTGCCCTCCTTTATCTTTTGCCTTTATTGCAATACAAATTTGCTGAGTCATTTCTTTAATAAACCTAATAAAATTCCAGAAATGAAAATATGTCACTGGGACCCGAAAAAATATCAGGAGCATCCACAAACACAGAGTACCAAACGATAATAATCAAACAAAACTGCCAACCTGTAAATATGGGACACCTTGTAAGGACACAACCCCAATCTACTGCCTGCAAGCTAATAGTCCGATAAGAATAGAATACAACAGTGTGAAAGATTTCTCGCCCCCTGAAACAGAACTACAGATTAATTTGCTCGTCTTGTTCAATGCTCGTCTACCATGGCTCAGCACAAATATTAATTTTCTCACCTGGTCTTCGGACAAAACCAGGAAAGCACAAGGATGCAGAGCAAATAAAGTGGAGAATAGAAAAAAAAATAATATCTACCGAATCCTCTTTTGTTAAAACAATCTAAGCTCATCTAAGCATGTCATCATTCAGTTAGACACGATGCCATTTATGCTGCATTCATTACCCCACCTTTTAGCCAGTCCAGGCGCACTCTCCTGGCGACAGTTGACACCCCATGTGGCTTAGCAAGGATTCACAATTATCTGCTGGTGGTGACGCTGTTGCTCCTCTGCTGTTGCTGGAAAATGACTGATAGCATTCTCAAAGACACATACAGACACAACAGAACTACTTCTAGGGTGACAGATCTTATTCGTTGTCACTCCATTGTTTGGAATTATGATCCTTGAAGACAATGGCAACGTGGTGACCATGGAAGCAGCTCTCTACTGGAGACTGCCATACATACTCATAGTGCTAAGAAGGAGAAGGAGTTTTGTAAATGTGTATAGGTAGGAGAAATTTCTAAACAATTGGGCGAACTGCTGGTTTCTGGTGACTCCGGGGGCCCAGGAAGAGGGCTCGAAGGAGTGCATTTTCATCATTAACATGGTTGGGCTCATGCCCAGGAAATTTCTTGTTTTTGTTTAGGGCTGCAGAGTCCTTAAAGTCTGTCATTCATTGTTCTTACTGGCATACTTGATGTCTCTACCTTCCAAGCAGCCACCACCACCACCACCACCTTCTATGGTAAGCAGAGAAATGACGTTGATGATGATGATGATGGGTCTGGAGACGATTGTGGGACTTTGTATTTATTGCTTGGGAATCCCTTAAATAACAGTTAAAAGGAAGAAGACCAGGTGCGGCTGTGCAAATGGGGAGTCATAAATTTAGTTTCATTGCATAGTTGTTCCGCTCGGTTGATTGTCTTTAAAATGTATTTCGTCAACTTGAATGTTAGTTAAATCCTGTAAAGTACTTAAGATTGCATGGCTGGTAGTGGTATAGGTGCCTTGGTCCATTGCTTTGACTAGGGTTTATTCAAAAATTAATTTGGAACTCACACAAATAAATTGTTTTCTGTTAAGGAAATTCTCTGGTTGACGTGAATACAGTTATTAAGGAGTTATTAACTAAATTTGGAATTATGAGATTTAAGAAATGTCATCTTGTGTCGGCTCGAGTATGAATAAGTATTCTTTCGGTTTCATGATTTATTTGTAGGGTTCATTGTTGTAGCTTAGATTTTGTGTCTTCATTTAATGAATGATAATTGAATTTGAAATTGGAATCCGAGAAAACGAGTCCACTCCATAGCTCATATGTCGAACTTTTGTACTTGTACAGTCTATCAATGAATCATCATGTCTTCTATACAGACAGTTTTGAAGTCGTTGATTTAAAACCAAGATTCGTCTAATATTCTTCGGTAAATACTTCGATAACAGAATTCGGGTCGTTATTAATAAAGGGGGGCGCACCAATTATTGTGCTACAATAAGAAATTCAAATAACTTTTTTTTTATTTTAAATAACTAATCTTTTTAAAGATGTTAGACCGCAAATGACCTCCACGCGGCACCTAATCATAAAAATGTTCTTGCAGCCTGAAGGGTTAAAATTAAGATAGCCTTAATTATAATCTTACTGGACTGTTTTTTTTTATAATTAACGCGTACTATTTGTTTCCCTTTTAATGTAGAGCACACTGCGTTGGCATTAGGAAGATAGGGAAGGGAAGGATGGGAGGTGTCGATTAGCATTGGTTTTGAATGCTAGCAGATCAAAATGGCAAGGGAAAATCTCGCCGGGTAAAGTATTCCAAACTCGTGTTGTTCGGCTAAAAAAAGAATTCCTATATTTCATGGTACGTCCGAAATTGGGCTCAAGGGTGAACTGACGAGCATTCCTTGCGAGATGAGTATTACGGGAGAAACTTTTAAGGGGAGGAATGCAACTGGCTACTTCGAGTGAACATTTTTTGTAAAAGAAACGATAAAATAAGGAAAGACATGAAACATTGCGTCGTTGTTCGAGAGGGGCAATTGTTTCATCGACAGTTCTATTTTCTATCAATCTTAAAGGGCGATTTTGTATTCTATCAAGCAGTTGAAGCGATGTTTGCGAAGCATCTGCCCAGAGGTGGGAGTTTTACTCGAGTTTAGGGCGAATAAACGCTTTATACGTTGTAGCCAGATCAGAAGGGCAAAAATACCGATTCGGAAACCTAAGCAGTTAGCAGCATTCTTAGTGATCTCAAATTATGGTCGTTCCAACGGAGGTCGTCGTTGACACACATACCTAGTACTGAGAGCTTTTCGGTTTCTTCGATGTAAGTGCCACTCATGGAAGGTATGTTTAGCTTTAACGACAGAAGAAAGCATTGAGTTTTCGAAGCATTAAACTATTACCCCATTTGAAAATGCTGTATAAATCGAAGTTTAATGAGCTTGACATACGGTACCGTTGCAATTGTACGTCCGAAGGCGAAGGACGTGAATTATTGAACGAATATTAAAAGCTGAGGGTAGAGTCGTCAGCAAAACAGTTAAGTGGATTAGAAATTACAGACAAAAGATCGTTTATAAAAATGGGCACTACTGGGTCGCACGTACTTGCTCTCATGTACCTAATAACATTGGAAGGCAAGATCTTTGACAAAAACAAGTAACATTTACGTTGAAAGTAACACAGTTTGAACTTATAAAAACTATCAATACTTAATGTTTTTTAGTAAAAAATTAAGTAAGCCACCACACGTCTCAAATAACAAAGAATTTATAAAAAAAGTATTTCAAAAATTGTAGGACGGATTGTGATAAAATCCTGTTTTTATATTTTAGTTTTCTGAATTTTCTTTTTTTTAATTTTGGTATGCAGTTTCTTAGAGTTTAGTAATATACATGTGATTATTTAATTTTAAATAATTTTTTGATTAGTCTTAAAAATATTGATTTTTATAAAAAAAAATATCAAAAATCAATTGTAATAAGAAAAAAAAATTATTCAAAATTTTGATATGCAGAATTGATTTGGCTATCCAGCTAGATCGTTTTAAATATAAAATTTCACAGAAATCCATAAAGCCGTTACCGATAAAGAACAAAATTAAAAAACCGTTAAATGAAAGGTGCCTTTAATAGACTTTCCAGTATTATGTGGTTCTGATCAAATGATATCCAATACCAACAAACAAATTCTCAAAAATGTTCATCAAAATCGTTGGAACCGTTTTCGAGAAAAATAATCTTTTCCTAAACGGTCGTATGGCAGGTACCGTTATTTGTATCAATAAAAAATAAAATTTCAATTTCCCCTCTGGGGAATGCCAAGAGATACACACAACAAATTTGAAGGCAATCGCTTAACCCGTTTAGGCAGCAGCTCGATATACACCCGGACAGACAGACAGACAGACAGACAGACGGACATTTTTTGCCAATAACTTTTTTAGACTTCTCGATGATAGTAATGTCATGCTTGATTGTTATCTCATTTTTTTATATTCACGAATCCTAAACTTGCCTTATAGTCACTATAATCGCAAGTAAAAATGAGGAAAAGAGTCGGAGACAGAACAGTGCCCTATGACTATCACTGTGTTGTGAAAGTGGTTTGAGGGAAATTCTTTAAATTTTGAAAGTATTTAATATCTGGTTCAACGTCACAGTCAGTAAAGTGTTGCAAAAAAATTCTAGAAAAAAATCTAAAAATAGGATCAGAAGAGGAATTGTTGTTGATTAAGAGGGAGGAAGGGTAACCATAGGATTTTCTTTTTATATTGATGAGCACATACAAACACTTTGGGTTTAATTTTATCGCCGAATGCATACGAGTAATATAGTCTTTATAAAGTCGTTCGAAAAAATTTGAAAATTGTGTAAATGCCTCTGAGAAGTTATGATAATCGAAAGACGAATTGAATTTTAAATGTATGTTGGTGTGCATAATTATTTTTGTCAAGCTAGATTTATTCACATATAATTTTGTATACAAATCCGATGAGCGGTTAACGAGAATATCGAAAGTTAAAAATACCATCTCGTGAAAGGCACCGTTAATAGACTTTTCCCTGAAATTTGGTTTTGATTAAACGATAGCCAATATGTCCTACAGAAATGTTCTCAAAATATTTTGTCAAGATCGTTGGAGTCGTGTTAAAGTAAAATAAGCTCTTCCTTAACCTGTTATATATATATATATATATATATGTATATATATATAATAACGGTGCCGTTATTTTAAACATAAAAATAATATTTAAAGAAGCCCTAGGAGGTATGTCCAAATAACCACACATACCAAATTTGAAGGTAATCCTAAGCCGTACAGACAGACAGACAAAATTTTTTGCCACTTATTTTTTTAGGATTCTTTATAATCGTAATGCCAAATTTATTTCTTATCTCATTATTTTTACTTGCGATTATAGGAACTATGTATAAGGCAAGTTTAGGATTCGTGAATATAATATAAATTGAGATAACCATGAAACATGACATTATGATGAAGAGAAGTCTAAAAAAGTGATTGACAAAAAATTTCTGTCTGTCTGTCTATCTGCTGTCTGTCTGCCTGTCAGTATGTAAAACGAGCTGAAGCCTAAACGGCTCAAGCGATTAGCTTCAGATTTGTGTGTGTTAGTGTTTTGAGTTTGTTTATTAATACGTTAAATGCTAACGTTAACATTACAACATTTATAATTTATATACCTACTTTAATATATTTAAATATCTAAATTCTAAGTTAATTGAGTTTCAATGCCTTTGAAAAAAGAAATTATATTTGCCTTGTCATTTGAACAAAAAAAAGGTAAGAGAATTTATTAAAAGTTTTGATTAATTGATTAAGAGGACTGTTCTCGCCATAATTTGATCTGCTAAATATTGTGTAAAGAGGCAAATTTCTTTTTAAACTTGTCCGACTCAAATTGAAATTTATTCGACTTGTTGGTGATAAAATAGATCCATTCATTATTTTAGTTATAAAGCAGAACTGCAAATATTCTCTATGAACAGCAAGAGATGGGAGGTTTATCATTGTAGTCTTTGAATGTATGGAGGTAATATAATTCTTTCAGACCAAGGAAGAAAACGAAGAGAAAATTTTAAAAATTCTCGTTGGATGCTTTCTATTCTATTAATGTGAATAGAGTAGTATGGCGCCCATACAACGCAACCATATTCAAGGATTGGCCTTACACATGAAACATAGAGTTTTGACAACATATGGATCACGAAACTCACGAGAAAATCTTTTTACGAACCCAAGTGTTTTGTTTGCTTTTTTTATGATGTGGTTATAGTGATCGATAAAAGATAGTTTTGGGTCTAATAGGATTCCAAGATGGGAAATACTAGATAATTTACACAAATTAGACGAATTCAACATATAGTAATAAATAAGTAAATTACGTTTGCGAGTGAAACACATTGTCTTACACTCGTCAATTACGATTATTGTTGCACCATTCCTAAAATTTATTTAAATCGTGCTGCAGTTGTTCACAGTCTGCGCTGTTGTCAATTGCTCGAAATATTTTTACTTCATCGGCATAAATTAGTTTCACTGATATATATAAAACAAGATGACTCCCCTGAGGGACACCAGAATTAACATTAAATTGATGTGAGCGGTTATTCTTAAATACAAGGCTGTAGTACCTATCTTTGAGACAAAGACATAAGACAAAGCCGTCGTTAAGTCCGTTTTATTTTAATTTGTGTAAAAGTATTTCATTACTCATTTTGTCAAAAGCTTTACTGAAGTCTGTTAAGATGCAATCTACTTGCAAGTGTTGCATCTATACAAAATGTGGAAAATTGCAATAAATTAGTGACTGTGGATTTCTTTTTTACAAAACCATGTTGGTTTACATATTAACAGAAGAACAATTATTAAAAGATAGAACGTCACAGACCAACGATTCAAACAATTTAGGAATAGCGGATAATTTCGCTATAGGACGATAGTTTATAGTTAAATTTTTATGGATTGGCGTTAAAAAAGAGTATTTCCAGAGAGAAGGAAATTTGGAACTTTGAAGTGATTCATTGAAAAGAATAAATAGCCGTTAGCATAGGTAAGACACACATTTCTTTAACATATATGACGGTACACCATCTGGACCGGGAGTGAAACATTCATCAAGTTTTAAAATATTATCATGTATGGCAACTTCGGAGATTGAAAAGTTTATTTAATTAAGATGTGTGTATTGTTGAGGATTAAAAGAAATAGGAGAGGAAGTGCTTTGGGAAGGAAAGTCTTCAAAGGCACTTTTAAAATAATCCGCAAACATAATGTCGCATTTCATTAACGTATTTCAAAAATTTGTTCGGGTTCATTTTAAGCTCTCTTTGAGTTTTTGAAATAAACTCGGAATATAAGTAATTTGAATAGTTGATAAAGTCAATTTGCAGTTCTTGATAAACTCTAAGTGTCTCTTCGTTCTTAGATAAATTTGACCTCAACCAAGCCTTGTTTGTTATGCAAATCAAACCATGGCGAATTATTGTTAAGTCTTCTAAGTTTTCGTAATGGGATAGTTTCTAAGAAGCAATCAAACAAAATTTAATGAAATTACATTTTTTAAAATCAAATACAAGTTGATCTGGTTCATTTAGATAATTGGAAACACATAAATTCAATGAAATAGTTAAGGCAGGATGGTGGCGATCTTCTTCAACAAGTTTTGAATTGCATGAGATAATAGCAGCATCGGTATTCATTACATCAGCGAAGTATACCAGATCTAATATTCTTCCATTACGGGTTTTTACCCCATTTAGCTGATTTAATCCAAAAGAATCCATTCCATCAATAATACAAAATTCGTTTAAGTTCGATGCGTTGACAGGCAAAAAGATATTATTACTAGACTTCTTCCATTCCGATTTGGCAAGATTGAAGTCACCAATTACAATTACTTCGTCTTTCGGATCAATTTTGTCAAATATCGTTTAAAAAGTATTGCAAAAAATTTCGTAAATATGGATTTTAGAGCTGGGTGAAATATATGTGGCAACCACATAAACATAATTAGATGACATTTTTATTTTTACACATAACAATTCCAGTGCTGTTTACAGGAAACAATCAGCAAGTGAACAAATAAGAGAGGTTCTTACTGCTATTAATAAACCTGCTCCTACGGTAGCTGCATCATTTCGGAAATGTCGATCACGTCGAAAAATTTGGTAGGTATTGTCAAACAACTCAGTATCAGAAAAAGATGAATTCAACCATGTTTCCGTCAGTACAATTACATCAGGAGGAATATTATTTATGTTTTTATAAACCTTGTTGGTTTTAGTCCTTAGTCCGTTGACATTTTGATAATATATTAGTAGTTGCATTATCGGAAGTTGTGGAAAATTCTTGTGTTGTTTTATTATTCTTTTGGCATTCCCCAGAAGGGAAATTGAAATTTTATTTTTTGTCCTTAAACTAACGGTACCTGCCATATGACCGTTTAGGAAAAGCTTATTTTTCTCGACTCCAACGATTTTGATGAACTTTTTTGAGAATTTTGTTGGTATTGGCTATCATTTGATAAAAAGCAAATTTACGGGAAAAGTCTATTAACGGTACCTTTCATATAACGTTTTTTTAATTTTTGGCTTTCTCGGCGAAGGTTCTTTGGATTTCTTTCAAATTTTCTATTTGAGAAGATCTATGTAGCCAAATAAACTCTCTATATTAAAATTTTTAATAACTTTTTTCTATTAAAGTTGATTTTTTGATTTTTTTTTTTTTTTTGAAAAATCAATATTTTTAAAGCTAATCAAAAAAAATTATTTAAAATTTTATAATCACATATACATTAATAAATTCTAAAAAACGCATACCAAAATTTAAAAAAAAAATTCAAAAAACTAAAAATAAAAAACAGGATTTTATCAAAACCGGTTCCTATACTTTCGAAATAATTTTTTTTATAAATTCTTTGTTATTGAAGATGTTTGATGGTGTACTTCATTTTTAGTAAGAATTGTTAGGTATTTTGGTTTTGATACTTTTTATAAGTTCAAACTGTTTTACTTGTTTCTGTCAAAGATCTTACTTTCCAATGTAATCACGCACATAAGAGCAAGTACGTGCGACCCAGTCGTGCCCATTGAACTACAGCCTAAATGTTTCGGCCAATCGTCCGTCTTCAAAATTGGAACATAAGGTTATTTTGACATTCTACAGAGGACCTTTTTAATATATATTTTTAGCTAAAATATTAACGGTACCGGCCATATAACCGTTAAGTAAAAGCTTATTTTTCTCGGAAACGGCTCCAAAAATTTTTATGAAAATAAATTGCACGACGGGACTGCATGTACTTGCTCATTTTATTTCTTTAAGAAATGTTAAAAAGTGCGATTTTTTTTTTCAAAATCGTAGGAGCGGTTTTTTTTTAAACGGGTATTTTTAACAACTTGTTTAAAAACAAATAAAAAATTATTGAAGAATTCAAGCTTAAACGCAAAAATAGCATACATTTAAAAAACAAAATTTAAAAAATAATGAAAATACCCGTTTTGAAAATTTTGATTTTTTCAAAAAAAAATTTAAAAAAATTATTAAAAATACAAAAAAAAAGTCTTCCAAAAAAAATTAATGTGAAATTACTTAGTCTACCTACATATTCTCGAATATCAATTTTGATAGTAAAATCGCCAGTTTTCCACAAAGTCGAAGAAAAAAAACCGATCCTATGGAGGTACCGTTTTTAGCCCACTATATTTAATTTTGTTTCACCAAAATATAATGCTTGCCTACAGTGGTACACTGATTTTTCTTATAAATTCTTGGAGCCGTTTTTGAGAAAAATAAGCTTTTACAAAACGGTTATATGACAGATGTAGCGTTAATCAATTTTTGATCTAAAAAAAAATTAAAAAAAAACTCCTCTGTAGAATGTCAAAATAACCCTATATACTAATAGTTTTAAAGAATCCCAACCGCTTAGGCTACAGTCCAAAATACATCCGTACAGACAGACAGACAGACGGACAGAATTTTTGTCAAGTAACTCAAATATGTTGCTATATCATCGTAATGTCATGTTTGATTGCTATCTCAAAATTTTTAATCTGCACGAATGCATTACTTGCATTATTGTGCCTATAATCACAAGTAAAAAATCAGTGTACTATTGTAGGTGTAGGTTATATTTCGGTTAAAAAGAAATTCAAGATGGTGGGCTAAGAACAGTACCACCCATGGAAAGCTTTTTTTTCTTCCACTTTCTCGAAAACTGGTCATCAAAATTGATATTCAGGAAGGTGTTGGTAGGCTTTGTAATTTTATTTTAAAATATTTTCGAAAACTTTTTTTTTATTTTTAATTATTTTCTTCTTCTTCTTTTCAATATTTTGAAAACGGGTTGATGGATTTTTTTATTTTTGTTTTTAAATGTAAGTAATTTTGGTGTTTAATATTTTTTATTTAATTTTTAAAAAAAGTCGTTAAATAAAAACCGTTCCCTGAAAACTCTTTTACGTAAATTGAATACAAAACTTTGAAGTTCCTTTAATATTTTTCAAATTGTCTTCGAAGCTGTGACCGTATATAAGAGCAAGTACGTGCTCATATAGTACCTATATCGCAAGTAAGAATTATTGTAAATATATAAATCATACACGTAAAACCTCAGTTCTTGGTTCTAATAAAATTTCTACTTAAGGTTTACGGAAATATTTCACAAACTGTGGGTCAACCACATTGAAAATTCCTTTTCGCTTAATCCAAATGTCAATTTGTTTCATATTCAAGCCATTTACTTTTGAAACATCTTCCCCTGAGCATCATGTTTCCAAATACAAACCAAACCAAAAAAAAAAAAATCATAATCACCCTTGGTAACATCATTCCACCTCATAAACTTTTCTAAGTTATTTCGCCCATCTCCCAAAAAAACTTTGCCATTTCTTCTCAAAACTCACTTTTCACGCTCAATTAAATTAATTAAAACCATGAACACCGCATTCCATTAGTTGCTGAAGCACCCAAAAGTCTTGACAGTGGTGTCGAAATCTTTACTCCCCGAAACATCCAAGACTGCAATTTCCCAAAGATTATAATCAACCAGTTTTCTTGGTTGAGGTTCTGGTGACACCAAGAGCGACATTAATTTTAAGTTTCAATATCCTTTTAAATTAAATTCGCCCATTTTGCAACGAGAACTGTTGCAATTATAGTGTGTATTGTCTAATACTTGCACCTTGAGAATTCTCGTCGTCTATAACCAGTTTGATTTGTAGAACTCACGACCAACTTCTGACGTCCACGACCCTGCTGCCAGCAACTCCTTTAGACTTGACCCCGACTTGAACAGCTGAAAACAAAGGTGCAATCGTGGGTAAGTTTGGAATTTTAGTGGCGAAACTTTTACAATCGTCTTAAAGTAGCAAAGGGACGACAGAAACTTTGACACTTGGACATTCAGTGTTGCATTAAAGGAAGTAATTGTAAAGTGGGGTCGGTGGTGGATGATGTCTGCCGCAATATTAACGGAAATAATGTCAACTACTCACCGGCTCTGTAGGGTCAATTAACTATTTTGTTGTTGTATCTATTAATGGAAGTTATAATATTCTTTTCATTCTTGTTTAGAATGGCTATTTTTTCTTTAAAATAAATTCTTCGATATCACAAAAAAAACAAATGTTCTCTTTTATAAAATGTATTGAACATTTTTAAAGGCCCAATATAAAGTAGGTACTAGCTAATCTTTTTTACTTTCGATACTATAATCCAAGTTTTGAATTCGGTTATATTTTAGCTACATTATTATTATTGTGTTATATTTTGGTGAAAACAAATTTTGTTTTGTATTTTTAATAAATTTTTAATTTTTTTTTCTTAAAAAATCAATATTTTGTAAACGGGTAGGTGATTTTTTTTTTAAATTTTGTTTTTAAATGTATGTTATTTTTGTGCTTAAGTTTGTATTCTTGAATAATTTTTTTGAAAACTTGTTAAAAAACCGTTGTATTTATATATTTCCTACGATAAAAAAAAATCACACTCTTTTACATTTCTTAAAGAAATTATAATTATTTTAATTATTTCACTCAGTACAATTTAACATCCGTTGGGTTCTCAGAACACCTTTTTCTTCATGGCAGTACCAGCTTAGGTATTTTGTCCAAAATGGTATTCTAAATTTGAAATCTTGCTTCTTATAAGATGACGCGTGGTCATTCCTGCTATCACACATCTTCTAACATAGTATTTTGTATATCCAAGGTCTTGACATACAACAGCCCTTTCAGCTAAATGTACCTTTTTTTGGATCACTTCAACCTCTTTTCAACTTACTTACATCATTTATTGCTATTGTTATAAAATGATTCTTTAATACTCATATTTAAACATTGGATGACTGTTTCATTGGAATAATTGTTTGGAAATGGCCTTTATCTGAAATCGACAGCAAAGGTATTTAGTGTTTTGCACTAATTCGGAAATCCATTTGCTCAAGAATATAAATCAAGGTTTTGGTTGCAAATATCCTCATTTTTGGAGGACTCGATGGTAAGCAAAGAATAGTTGTTTTTTTTTAATCCGTCACATTGCTTTCTTGCAGAAATTCAGGGACTGTAATAAAGAGTATAGGTCTCAAGACGCTTCCCTGGTACACACCAACTTTTATTGGTAGTTCTTCGAATTGAAATAAAAACTAGAATCACAGTTGGTGCCATTTCTGCATTCCGTTGAATTGACATTATATCTGCATGAAAAAAGGTGAACAATTAACTAGCTTGGATAAGGGACATATCCTCCTGGCAACCTCTTTCATTTGAATCACTATTTTTTTCTTGCGATAATGGGTACTATAATGCAGGTTTATAGGATTCGTGAATATAAAACATGATATTACTATCAACGAGGAGAAATGTCTGTCCGTCTATATGTATAACAAACTGCAGCCTAAACGGTTAAAAGGACTAAAAATAACGGTACCTGCCATATAACCGTTAAGGAAAAGCTTAAATTTCTCGAAAACGGCTCCAAGGATTTTGATTTTTTTTTAGAGTATTTTTTAAGGTATAAGCTATCAATTTATTAAAACTTAATTTACGGGAAAATTCTTATGGCTCCAAAAAATAACCCCGCAAAGAAATTACCTCTCAAAATGAATGTGAAATAACTCCCCGAAATTAGTGTGGAGGTGGAGATTTGTATCATATGAAATAAACCTCCAAAATTGGGAATCTGTGTTATGGATTTTTGAGGACTTATTTCATAATACAAATTGTTTTTTTTTTCATGATGAAACAGGTCTCCAAATTCAACTATGAAAGAAGTCTCCAAATTTTGGGGATCATACTGCCCCCTGCTACCCTCCAGGTTGGTGTCACTTTCATTTTGCTTAATTTACTAGAAAACTGTTAATTCACTGATGATTTTCAAAACAAGTAAAACAGAACAGAATAGTTGACAAAAATCGCGCGAATTTTTTCACCTATTCTATTCACTCAAAACAACAAAGACATTGCCTAGCCTATTGAGGTTTTGAAAATGAATGAATTTACAGTTTCTACTGTAGAAAGTGACCCCTGCAAGTAAGAGCTTGCCACTCCTATAACAGATGCTAATAATTAAATATTTATATTTTGAAATAAAAAAAATTAAGTTAACTAAAAAATCTCTTTATTTTACCTATTTTTAAATTTCTAAATTTACTAAATTTTTACTTTCAAAAAAAAAAAAACATTTTTAATACAAAGGCAAAGACGGGATTATTAAAAATTAGAAATTAGAAGAGATTATAAACAAAAAACGTTATTATAAAAAGTGGGATTTTAAAAAAGCTGGATACATAAAAAACCGATTATAAAAAGTGGGAGTTTTAAAAACGGGGAAAAACGCGAGATATCGATCCCATCTTTGGGGACTTATTTCATACCCCTTTGAGGACTTATATCATTTTCGGTTTGGGAATTTGTTTCACAGTGAAATTGTTTTCCAATTTCGGGGTATTATTTCATTTTCCATTTGGGGGACTATTTTGTTGGGAAGTTATTTCCTCGAACCAAGTCTTATAACGATAATTTAATTTTCGACTTTCTCGGTAAATGCTTACTGGATTTTTGTCACATTTTATATTTAAAAAGATTTATAAGTAAACAAATTATTTCGCATACCAATAGCTGCGCTTTATTATCCACCAAAATCCATATGGATCTTTGTCGATAAATAAAACGATCCAGATCTAAATCCAGAGCATGCATTATTTTGTGTTCAATTCCTATTACAATACTGCAAAAGGGCCATCTGTTTTTCAGAATTAGTACTAATTCTTGCATCTTGAAATAGATCCACATAGAAAGCAGGATTTAAAATTGTTATTGTAATACGTGCTAACACATAATCCAGATTCAGATCCGAAGATAATAAAACACATAGCTAATATTAAGTATATTTTATTTTTAATTAATTCTTGAAATTTTATTTGGAAAATTCAATATTTTTAAATTTAATCAAAAAAAATATCTTAAATTTTATTCTAAAAAATTGTTTACCAAAATCTCAAAACAATTTTTATTCCAAAAAACTAAAAATAAAATACAGGATTTCATTAAATTCCTTAAATTTTCGAAATACGTTTTTGATAAATTCATTATTATTTAAGACGGCTGATGGCGTTAGGTGTTGTGATTTCAACACTTTTTGTTATAAATTCTGAAGGTGTTCTACGTAAATGTTACTTGTTTCTGTCAAAAATCTTTTGCCTTTGCTATCCAATGGGGACATGCACATAGGAGCAAGTACGTGCGACCCAGCAGTGTCCATTTTTTTTTATTAGATGATATGTAAAGTTTCTTTAATTGCTGATTCTTTAAGTTCGAAAGAAACTTTGCCAATACGGACGTTATTTCTACCTATGTTTCTATGTTATATATATATGCTTATCTCACCTTAAGCCCAGTCGAATCAATTATTTGGCTCCGGGGCTCCAAAGATCGAGAATATAATTTGGCTAAAAGTATGTATCAACTCATATCGAAAATATTGTCCAAGAAAATAATTAACCTTTCTTAACATCGCCTAGCTTTATGATGTTTTCTGCTTTAGTGTATGAATCCCCCCTTTATATTAAGGGTAAGAATAGGGCCACGGCAGGAGTGCACTTGAAGCAAGAGATGGTGTACTGTACGACCTTAGGGTTCTGGAATTTTCAGTATCACAACACTGCTATAATTCCAGAAATGTTGGTCTTTTGATCGTTGATAGGCTATAGATTTTATGCAAGTCATGTAAAAACTTTATTCCTGACTGAGCGAGGTTAAGCCTGGTTGATAATCGGGTACAACGGAGTTAAAAGATAACTACTTTATTACAAAAGCTTACTCGGTAGTAGCTGGTTTGTAAGGATTGCTTATTGACGTCCCTTGCCCTTGGTGTACAATCTGTCATAGAAGAGCATTATGGTGCTATGTTTTTATTGAATTATGAAGTAATAGGCAGGTATCCAAGATAAACATTTTTTTTTTTAAACTAAATTAAGGCAGGTTCCAATTCATGCTAATCACCGTTCCATCGATTACAACGGGCCGTTCGAAGCGATAGGTGTTAGTTTTGATTAGTTTTACTTACGATTAAATGATAGTGTCGATCAAGCTCGTCAAGGCCGGAGGTGGAGGTGCGTGAATTACGTCGCGGTGAAGCTAGACAAAAAAAACAAGTTATTCCTTTTAAAATGAGTTACCTGCCTGTCAAATTCCCTTCAAAATCAGTCCATAAATAAGAATTTTCGAAAAAACGACACCAGCGCCACCTATTGAGTAATTAACATAGCCTTAGTTACTCCTTAGGATGTCATCTACCTGCCAGTGAAAGTCCCGTCAAAATCGGTGCAGCCGTTCTCGAGATTACCGGAACAAACAGACAGAAAGACAGACAGACAGACAGACAGACAGACAAAAAAAAATTATATGCTGTTTTTGTTATAAGTACTGTATATATCCTTTCGTATACATCAAGTAAAGTATCAAGTATTTATGTGTATAGATTTTCTTTTCATTAAAACTATCGATACAAAATAATTTGAAATTTTGACAGATTTGCTGACATTATATTTTAAATAAATTCTTAGAATTACAATTACATTTTGTAAGGAACAAAAATTAATTAAAAAAGATTATCCAACTTTCTCCTAGATCCGTACACATGCATTCGCTTATTTATTATACTTCAACTAAAATGACTATGTAAAACATATGCTATCGTGCCATATTACTGTTCCAATGTAAAACCCAAATATGTTAAGCTAGGTTTTCGAATTAAGTGAGGACAGTTGCAATAAAGCGCTTTAAGTTTAAACTTGTCTTTTTAATATTCGCTCTTATCACCTTACAACTATCAGAAGTGAGATTACTGTACCCAAAAGTCATTTTATGTCGAGTTTATGTAAATTTTTATAATTATTTGATAATTAATTTTATGTGTTTTATGTGTTTGCATGGTTTAAATGCGAAATCTTAATTAAGTTAATAAAAGCTCACAAATAATTAAAAATCAATTAAGAAGATGACAGAGCGTGCAACGAGGTTCTTACAAATGGCCACTGTACCTCAGCTTAAAGACAAACTTGGCGAATTAAATTTGCATACAAATGGATTGAAGCCAGCGCTGAAAATTCGATTGGAACAGGCAATCGAGCAACTCACTGATGTCCAAATTGAGAACTACTTCCCATCCACGGTTCTTGATGAAATAAGTATTGACGAAGACCCATCTGAGCTTGAAGAGGAGAGCACACGCGTGATGCAACAGTTAGAGACACTACGAGAAGTCGTGCAAAGGAAGGAAGAGATTCGTGAGTTACAGAAAAGACTTTCTGAACTAAACAGCCCATGGGAAACAACAACTAGAACTGATAGTGTGAGTTTTAGAGATCTGGAAGAATCATTACCTACCTTTTCGGGTGATGACAATTTTTCTATCACGAGATGGATAACGGCTTTTGAAGAGGCAAAAATCATTTATAATTTCGACGAATCAAAATGCCTTATTTTCGCCCAACGATTGCTTAAAGGAACAGCCAGACAGTACCTAAGATCAACCAAACAATGCCAATCATGGAGTGTGCTAAAATCTACTCTGCTTAACGAATTTCACCACCATTCTTCAGCTTCTGACGTACACAACACATTACGCAACCGCAAAAAACTGAGAGAAGAGAACTACCAGCAGTATGTCTTAAGCATGCAAGAAATCGCCATGGCAGCTGATTTGGAAGAACAAGACCTTATAAACTACATCATCAAAGGTATACCCGATTCAATGGTTAACAAACAAATTCTCCTTACAGCTAACACCTTATCTGAGTTGAAAATTGCGCTCAGAAAATATGAGAAGATAAGACCAGAGTTCCAGCCGACTACAACCCACACCAAGTCCACTGCACATTTTAAGCCTACACCTGTTGTAAAAAACAACTCTGTCAAATGTTTTAACTGCAATGACGTAGGACATATCGTCACCAATTGTCCTAAGCCATGTCGAGAAAGAGGCACTTGTTTTCGTTGTGGAAAAACAGGTCATCTTATCAAAGACTGTCCACAACCATCAGCAGTGTTTATGCTACAGAAGAGTGAGTCGGACAACCCCCAACCATCGCCGTCGTTTCTCAAAGATTTTCATGGCATCTTCGAATATGAGTTCGTAAACAACGACTTTGGAACAGCCAGTTCAACAATGAGAGCTATGACGATAATAGACACGGGCAGTCCTATAAGCATCGTCCAACAGAAATATGTTCCAGAATATTTAATGACAACCTTGGAACCTTCACCGCAAGATTTTAATGGCATCAACAACAGCAAACTAGTTATGTTTGGTAAAATATCTTGCAAAATTAAGTTTGAAAACATGCATGTCAATTTATATCTTTATGTTGTTAAGAACGATACAATGAAAAATGTGATTATTTTGGGTAGAGATTTTTTGCATAAAAGTAAAATTAAATTAGCGTTAGAAAGTAGTAAAGATTATATTGTAGAAAATAAAGAAAACTCAGAAAAATCAGAAATTAATGAAATTCTTAACATAGAAACGTGTTGTGATCGGGATTGTGATAACATTAAGATAAATGAAAATTTGAGTTATGAAGAGAAATTAAGAATAAGCAATACAGTTACAGTTAATTGTTCAAATCATTGCCTTTCGAATGAAACGAATCCAAATAATGTTTTTATTCGTGATAATGAAAATTTTTCAATGAAAATTATTTTAATGGATGCGAATAAAATGTTCAATTGTGCTCCGAGAAGGCTTCCATACGCACATAAGCAGGAATCACAAGTAATTTTAGATGATTTGCTTGCAAATAATGTGATTCGGGAAAGTAATTCTCCTTTTGCGTCACCGATTGTTTTAGTGAGGAAGAAATCAGGGGAATTGAGGTTATGCATAGACTTTCGAGAGTTAAATAAGATGACATTGAAAGATAATTTTCCTCTTCCTTTGATAGAGGATCATTTGGACACATTGCGTGGTAAAAGGTATTTTTCACTACTCGATTTAAAAAGTGCATTTCATCACGTAAAAATGTCACCTGATTCAATAAAATATACTGCTTTTGTCACACCCCTAGGTCAATTTGAGTTCTTGCGCATGCCTTTTGGGCTTAAAAATGCTTCGGCAGTTTTGCAAAGGTATATAAATCTCGTTTTCAAAGACCTTATTAAATCTGGAAAGCTTTTAATCTACATTGATGATCTTTTTATTGCGACAAGAACCAAAGAAGATCATTTTGAGATTTTAGAAGAGGTTTTAAAGATTGTAGGAAAATATAATTTGCAACTACGTTTGGAAAAGTGCTTGTTTATGTTAGACAAAATAACCTACTTAGGGTATGAAATTTCACTAGATGGAATTGGTCCAAATGCAGATGGCTTGCGGGCAGTTAAGGAGTTTCCTACACCTACAAATACTAAATCCATGCACTCATTCTTGGGCTTTTGCTCATACTTCCGCAAATTTATCAAAGATTTTTCCATCATTTCTAAGCCTCTATACGACCTGATTAAAAAGGATGCAGAGTTTATCATCGATGAAAAAAGCTTATCGGTTGTAGAAATTCTTAAAAACCTGCTTTTAGACGCACCATTGCTCAGTATATATAATCCTAAAGCTGAAACCGAGATGCACTGCGATGCCAGCAGTTTGGGATTCGGTGCAGTCCTACTACAACGTCAAGAAGATAAACTTCTGCATCCGATATTTTTCTTTTCCAGGCGAGCTACAACCCAAGAATCTAAATATCACTTACGAACTTGAGACCCTTGCAATAGTTTACGCACTCAGACGCTTTAGAATATACCTAACTGGAATTAAGTTTAAAATTATAACTGACTGTAAGTCATTAACACTTACCTTAAATAAAAAAAATTTAAATCCTAGAATTTCAAGGTGGGCTTTAGAGCTCCAAGATTTTGAGTACACCATTGAACACAGAGATGGAAAAAGCATGAGCCACGTAGATGCACTTAGTAGGTGTCATAATATTTTTGTAATTGAACCTGAATCATTTGAGTACGCACTGGCGGCTTCTCAACTAAAGGATGACAACATAAAACGTTTAGGTCAAATGCTTGAAGAGAAAGAAAGCCCGTGTTTTGAATTGATAAATGGACTAGTTTATCGAAAAGATAATAAAAAAGTTTTGTTTTATGTACATAATAAAATGGAGAGGAATGTTATTCAGACTCACCACGATGCTTTATGTCATGTTGGAGTAGAGAAATGTTATGATTTTCTAAAAAAAACGTATTGGTTTCCTTCTATGAAAGCCAAAATTAAAAGCTATATTAGTAGTTGCTTACGATGCATCCATTTCTCTCCCCAGACAGGAAAAAAGGAGGGGCAATAAACCTTTTGAAACTGTCCACGTCGATCATTTTGGTCCTTTGCCTTCCTCAATTCGGAACATTAAAAAATACATATTTCTAATTGTTGACGGGTTTACTAAGTTCACAAAACTTTATGCTGTGAAAAATACGAGCACCAAAGAAGTTTTGAAGTGTTTAGAATCCTATTTTACAAATTATAGCCGGCCCACTAGAATAGTTTCAGATAGAGGGAGCTGTTTTACATCTGAGGAGTTTTTAAACTTTTGCAATAACTTTAACGTACAGCATATCAAAATAGCTACGAATTCTCCTCAATCTAACGGTCAAGTCGAGAGGCTAAATAGAAGCCTAACGCCAATGCTAGCAAAAGAGAGTGAGGTAGAACCAGGCGAGTGGACAAAGTATCTAGGAAAAATTGAATTTACATTTAACAATGTTGTGAACAAAAGTACAGGACATTGTCACAGCGAACTTTTATTCGGTGTAGCTCAAAAAGGGCTAGTTCTTGATAAGATTCGAGAGCATTTAGAAGAAAATGTTATAACTGAAGAGCCAAGAAATTTAGAATTAGTTAGGCAGGATGCACAAGAGAAAATTATTCGCAGCCAGGAGGTTAATAAAGAATACTTTGACAAACGACATAAAGCTGCATATCTTTATAAGGAAGGGGATTATGTCATGATTAGAAATGTTTTAAATACTCCCGGTTTAAATAAAAAGCTTATTCCTAAGTATAAAGGCCCGTATCAAATAGAAAAATGCTTGGGGAATGATAGATATCTTATCAAAGATTTAGAAAATCTTCAAATCTCAAGAATTCCTTACGAAGGCGTAGCTTCACCAGAAAACATGAAACCGTATAAAATATTTTAAACTAATCATATCACACACACGTTTCGGTGTAAGATTTTCACTTGCTTAAATTGTTTTAATATGCTTAAGAAATGTAAAATTTGAATTTCATATTAATGTACATACATACATATTTCAAATTTAAATTGAACTTTATTTCGTATTTTCATTTACGATTCATTATAAACATATTATTTTATGTAGATATGTATCGATTATAATTAATTTCTTTGTATCTGTCAAATAAAATGTAATTCATACTATGAACAAAATGTAAAGTAAGCAAATACATGTGCATTCGGTAAATCGAGGACGATTTGTTTGAAAGATGGTAGATCTGTAAGGAACAAAAATTAATTAAAAAAGATTATCCAACTTTCTTCTAGATCCGTACACATGCATTCGCTTATTTATTATACTTCAACTAAAATGACTATGTAAAACATATGCTATCGTGCCATATTACTGTTCCAATGTAAAACCCAAATATGTTAAGCTAGGTTTTCGAATTAAGTGAGGACAGTTGCAATAAAGCGCTTTAAGTTTAAACTTGTCTTTTTAATATTCGCTCTTATCACCTTACAATTTTTTTATTAATTAGGTTCTTTAAATTTTCTTGGAATTTGATAAAATTAAATTGTTTAGTTATACAAAAAATTTAGACACGATGACCGGATGACATAATATGCCTAGAATTTGAATACATTGTTTCTGGTTGGTATGTTTCACGTGTGTTGTAAAGAGTAAAAAAATACCCAATCGCGTCGTTGGAAGACAGATAAATATACCCACTCGCGCTGTGAAAGGGTAAAAAATAATACACGCTCGCGTAGCAAATTACCCTCTTATCTTTCCCATGACCTATGTGCTTAACTGCCTCTGTCTTATCTACTGTAGGCATTATATAACCATCCAATGATTGCGGTAAATAGATAAGGGCATCCGAATTTGTCCTATTGTGCTGAATGTTTAAATTGATTATTTGTATGCAACCTGTCTTATGGGCATAACACCTAAGACAGTTTATTTGGACTTTCACTGCACAGTTCAACATTGTGAGTGTTGTGTTTTGAATGTAAGTATTTTTAAATGGTAAGTGATTTTTGTGTCGTATTTTCTAATGTTCGCTGTTTAAGAATTAATTTCTTTCACGTGTACGTCTACACTGTCCAATACTGGTAAGCTGTTTTGGCATTAAGAGAAACTCAGGTTGGAGTAAATACTGATTCATCAGAATGTTTAGCTTTACTCTTTTCCTATCATGGTCTCGTTAGGAATGATATTGCTTGCCAGAGCCTTCCCCAATACGGGCAATGTTCCAACACGGACTTTAACTTCTTGTGGCTCAAATTCACTGTCCATAAGCATGTCATTCATTATTCTTTTATATACAGGAGTCCAAATCTCGACAGTTATATTATCATATATTATTATATATGATGCGCTGTCTGATATTTCATCTCGGAAACTGTTTCCCTTTTTCTTCGCACTCAAATCGTTATTGCGGGCGATTTCAATGTACACAATTCCAATTGGCTCCGCTATTCTGATCGATAGGCCAACGCATATACCGGACGTTGCTGGGCAAGCCGCCCATACTCTTGACTTGTTTCTTACTTCTCACCCTGATAAGAATACCGTTAGTGTAACTTCTCCATTTGGAACTTCAGACTATTGTGTCATATCAGCAAATTTCTCATCCTCCACCCATCCAGTTAAAGAAAAACTTCTCACCAGGACCGTTTGGCAATACGAGAGGCCTGAATATTCTTTTCCGAAATTTTACCTGGTCACTATGCTTCCTCGATAGTGACATTGATGCCAGTGCTGAAATGATCACAAATGTGATTCTTCTAGGGATGCTTGCTTTTATTCCTAACAGAGTAAAAAGCATCAAGCCTTAAGAAAAGTCCTGGTTTAACTCTTAGTGTAAAGAAGCTATGAGGCTCAAATAAGTCTGTTTCCGATGTTACAAAGCCAACCCTACAAAGGAAATTCGGAAAAAGCACAAACAAGCAAGGAACTCATGCAACTCCATTATTGAAAGAACCAAATTTTTGTATGACCAACAATTACGGCAAAAATTCTGCAATGTACCAAAGGCAGTAAACATTATTGGTCATTTGTAAAAATTATAAAAAACTCCTCGACGTCTTTGGTTCCAACGATCATCGCAAATGACAAACCTCTTGTCTACTCTTCAGAGTAGGCAAACTTGCTCGCCGCCCATATCGCTGCCAGCTCTACGCTGCCTTACAGCAACGTTGCCCCTTCTGTACTTGAGAATGTAAATTTTTCCATGGAAAACATTTTTATATGCCTCACTCGTATAGTAGCAAGAGTTTTCAAAAATCTCAATATGCACAAATCCGCTGACCCGGATGGTATACTCCCGATTCTTCTGAAGAGGTGTTCTTCCACACTGGCAAAGCCACTGCGTATGCTTTTCCATCACTCCTACTCTTCTGGAATCTTTCCTAGAAGATGGAAAACAGCATTTGTCCAGCCTGTTCCTAAGAAAGGTGACCAATCCTCCCCCTCCTCCTACCGACCCATAGCACTAACATCCCTTCTTTCTAAGGTCATGGAAACGCTGATTAACAGTCAGCTTAAGGAATATCTCGAAGATCGATAGCTTCTCCATGAACCATGAATATCTCACCGAATAGTGGAACAATCACCTAAGAACAACGTCTTTTTTGAGCATAGAATTTGAAGTTCTCTATATTTAGGGTGTTATTCGCTAAATCAACATTAAAAGGATGCTCAATTATGTCCTTTAAAAGATTTGATCTTTACATCGCTTTGGTGAAAGTAAGATTATTGCTCTTGATATCTCCAAGGCATTTGATAGAGTTTGGCATTAAGCTCTCTTATCGAAAATGCGTGCTTTTGGGACCGATGATACTCTTGTTCGTTGGATTAGAAGCTATATTCTGGACGTTCAATACAAGTTGTATTGTACGGATTCAAGTCTGATTCCCACAAAATAAATTCTGGTGTGCCCCAGAGCTCTGTTCTGTGTCCGACTCTTTTCCTCATTTTTATAAATGATCTTCTGTCTGTTACTTCGAATTCACTTAACTGTTTTGCTGACAACTCTACCCTCAGCTTTTAGTATTCGTTCGATAATTCACGTCCTTCGCCTTCGGACATACAATTGCAACGGTACCGTATGTCAAGCTCATTAAACTCCGATTTGTACAGCATTGTCAAATAATCTGATAGGACTCGTGTGCAGTTTAATGCTTTGAAAACGCAATGCTGTCTTCTGTCGTTAAAGCTAAACATACCTAAAATGCGGTATGTGTGTCAACGACGACCTCTGTTGGAACGACTATATATTTGAGATCGCTAAGAATGCTGCTAAGTGGTTAGGTTTTCTGTATCGGTGTAAGAAGTATTTTTCCCCTTCTGATCTGCTTACAATTTATAAAGCGTTTATACCCGTTCTAAAAAGATGCTTGTATGCCACTTGAAAATTTTTCTCCCGCGCTATTTTTAGTCGCCCCAAAATGATGAAAGCATCTAGTCGAATATAAAAAGTAAAGTTTGCCAAACATCAGCAGTCGATCCATCTTAGTAATGATTTATGATTGGCCGCAACCTGAAATTGGGAGTGAATCCACATCGACTTTGTTTCCTTTTTCTCAGTCAAATGTGGTTAATTTCCGATTTCCAAATTATTTCAACAACAATTGTCAAGCTCAACATAATCAACATAATGAATTTTCATTGAAGGAGTTTGAAAATTGTGGTACCTACTAACAATTATTGAATAAAGCACATAAGAACTATTGCGACATTTAATCAATCCTTAAATGGCTAAACTAAGCGTTTTGTTCGCACTTTTAAGACGAACTAACGTAAAATCTACGGAAAAAAGTGTATTGACTTTGCCGTTTGAAAATATTTAAATACATACAGCTCAAAATAACCAAATGTTCATGTGACATTGAAGTATTAAATTAGAATGTTTAACCCATTAATTAAGCAAGTCTTCATAGATTTTATTGTATGGCACACCTGGCCTAAGTAAGTATGTATGTAGTATAACCGTTACCTGCTCTTCAAGACATAATTCGATGTATAGAAAGGATTGCAGTTTATCTTTGAAAAGGCTATTTTTAAAGATATATTTCCAAAATATTTCCTCTAAATTAGTCTATATGATATTGAAATCAAATCTTTTTTTCTTATAGTTCAACGCTAAATAAAGCAAAATTCATTAAATACCATTAGGGATCTCATTGAAATTAGTATCCTTTCAATGTTTTTATCTCCAACCAACCAATGCAATAAAAAAACAACTCAGCATTTACTTATATTTACTGTGCTACTTCAACGAACGACTGGTTTGATTCCTAATTAACGTTCTTAGAAAAACTTATGTAAATCCATCAAAAAAAATCATTTTAGAGTCCTCACAAGCCCTAAATATGTTCGTAGTCCTCTACATGTTGGCATCCACATGCAACATAAGACTTTATCCCAAAAAAGTCAGTTTTTGACCACACACAAAAAAAAAATAAGAAGAAAACCTCATCAACCGATACCATAGAAAAGATTTAAATTTAATTTGAATAGGTACCAAACCAACAACCATGGCAAGGAGTTTATCAAGGACTTAAGGATTCCCGCATGAGCAAACCATGTGCTCTTATAGAATGTTGTACTCCGGCAGGTTTATAATACACTCTATGTACACACTCAGTGCCGGAACAGAGAGGGGCTTGGGGAATGAGAATATAATATGGAATGTGATGACCAGGGGGAATAACATAAAAGGACTCATGGCTAACAACAGAAAACCAGTGCGGATGAAGAAGACTGTAGAAAAGTGTATGATTAAGAGCGGACCACATATGAATTTTTAATCTTAAAAACATCCTTTTTATTTGATTGAATTCACTTTCCTCTACCGTTTTATCGTACATCCGCCTCACCACAACACCACACACCGCGACCACCAGCGGCAGTAGCGGCGACACTAGCTGTAGGGACAACAAGGATGTTATCCCTTAAGACTATTATGGTTGAGTGAATACTGTCACTGTCATTTTTTAGGGACCATATTAAAAATACAAGAACTTCATGAAAATCACTTTTTTTATCAAAAAAAAAAACAAGCAAAACGAAATGCAGAACCAACGTGATGAAGGACAAACTGCACGAAATGACGTCCTTTTTTGAGGAGATAAGCAAAGGCTTGGACTTAAGCTTCTTGAAAGTAGCTAGACCACTCAACACGGTATTGGAGTGGAGAATCATGTTTAATGTCAGACCGTAATGTAGCTGGAAAAGCGAAAGAAATTTTGGGAACTTAATCCCAAAACTTCTTATAAATTAATTATTAAAATATTTTTAGAAAAGAAGATTTTCATATAATCTTTATGATACGGTATTAAATGAGTTGAGAGCAAGGTTTTCTAGAAATATAAAATTACAAATCTATGAGCACATCTTTTTATTTTAAAATACAAACAAGGTTTATGCGTTTGAAACTTATAAGATATTTTTAGAAATAAAAATGCGGTTGAGCACGTAGGTCATAGAGTAAATAATATATTATATAGAGGAAAATCTTTCGTATGTTCCACGTCTCAACATTTTTGTGAAATTCTCACAAATTGTTCGAAGTGAAGGAACTCCGTGAATTATTGTGTCCTTTTTACAAGATTAAACTGCTTATTATTAATGATCATAAGCACATAGTTCTCATTGTCTCTATCACTACACAATATTCACTAAACATTGATATATTTTATATTATATATTATATTCTATCGAAAACAATTTGTACCTATAACTTATTTCTGTTATTTTGTTGTTAAAGTTTTAGAAACCCACCTCCACCATATCGAGCGGGATTTGTTCGAAATGTATTCCTTAAGACTTAAGGTGGTTTTCTTAGACCTTCTTGTGTACATGATTCCTTTTTTGAAGAAATAAAATGGCGTTTAAATTATTTCACTCAATACAATTTAACGTACTAATTCGAACAATCAAAAGTCACAAAAATCGAATAAATGCTTTGATTGTTATTCTACAATGTGACCGCACATATGAGCAAGTACCTGCGATCCAGTCGTGCAATTTATTTTACTTGCGACTACAATTAATTAACTATAAGGAAAGTTTAGGATTCGTAAATATAAAAAAAATTACATAACAATCCAACATGACATTACGATCATAAAGAAGTCTAAAAAGTTAGTGACAAAAAAGGTATGTCTGTCCGTATGTATTACGAGCTGCAGCCTAAACGGCTTAAGAGATTAACTTCAAATTTGATATGTGTGATTGATTTGGCATTCATTAGAGGGGAAATTGAAATTGTATTTTTAGAGTAACGGTACCTGCTACATAACCGTTAAGGAAAAGCTAAATTTTCTCGAAAACAGCTCAAACGATTTTGATGAAAATCAAAAAAAAATTTTAGATTACCTATATAAAAACCAAATTTAACGGAAAAGTCTATTAACGGTACCTACCTTTCGTACAACGGTTTTTTTGATTTTCGACTTTTTCGGTAACTGCTAATTGGATTTCTATAAAATTTTACATTTAAAAAGATCTACGTAGCCAAATTAATTGTTCATGCCAAAATTTTGAATATATTTTTTTTTTGTCTATTTATAATTAATTAAAATTGTTTTTTTTTTTTTGAAAATTCAGTATTCTTAAAACTAATCAAAAAAAGTATTAGAAATTCTAAAATCAGCTGTATATTTATAAACTCTAAAAACTACCTACCAAAATTTCAAAAACTAAAATTAAAAACAGGATTTTATCAAAATCCATTCTACCATTTTCGAAATACTTTTTTCATAAATTCTTTGGTATTTAAAACGTATGATGACGTACTTCATTTATACTTAAAATCGTTAATTGTTGTGGTTCTTACGCCTTTTATTGGTTCAGAACATGTGATTTTTGTACGTTAATGTTACTTGTTTCTATCAAAGATCTTGCCTTCCAATGTGATAAGGGACATAAGAGCAAGTGCTGCGACCCAGTCGTGTCCATTTTTCATTTCGGAAAACATATGGTTTTCCATTTTGTAAAAAATCAAAATACAAAATGATAAAAATCTTTTTTAACAGTCCCAGTATACTGCAAGTTCAGAATGTTTAAAATGTGCGACTTAAGTTCTCAGAATTCTCCCCTTCACGACACATGTACGTAGTGGTGTGCATACCAGAACGACCTTCTTGCACTTGCATTTTTTCATACAGTCTCTGCATTTGCAGGAGACGTGCTCCCAGCAGATCTTGGAGCTTTGGGTTCAGATAGCGTTGTCCAGAGAGATTCATACACACCACTGGTTTTGGTTGGTTGGTGAATTCAGTGTTGATGCAGGAATCAGTTTCTGATCCAAGACATATGCGCATTCATTAATTGCTCTTTGGATATGTTGCTTCGGGGCTACACTTCTCGGTGGAATCTGCTGGATGTTCCTTTTCTTTTCTCACTTGGGTGGGTCAAAAGTTTACAAATCAATTATTGATTTTTGACACACCCTGATGAGCCTAAAGTCCACAAGATAATATTTTGGATTTCTGGCCCATTGATTGTGGACTTCGGACCCATTTAAAAAAATGTTTGATTTCACTTTTAAGAGGGAAATGCGCCTTACAAATATTGAAATTTACGGTTTGTAAGCATGCTGACCCCGCATACCTACATATCTCACTCCTCATACACCGGTAACTTTAGAGCCATTTTCTTCACTATTGCTCAACTCGCCGGAAACTCTCAAGTTAGCCAACTCAAGAGTTGACATCACCAAATTGGGAGTTGAGTGAGAAGTTGAAATTTGTTTTTCTTCACTATTTTAGAACTCAGCTCGAGAGTTAAAATTAAAAATTCACCTACTTGCGATTTCCGAAATTTCCATGGGATATTTTTGACAGATACGTAAATTTCAACTTTAGATTTGAATTTATTCTGCGCGATTGATTAAAATATAAATTTCGGTTGAAGAAAAAAATAAATCATGACAGAAAAAAAAGAATAAGTTGCCAAAAGTATATTCCATAGAAGAAGAAGACTGCCCTGTTTCAAATGCTTTGCAATACAGCCATGTTATTGGAAAAATAAACTGACGGCGCACCGAAGCACGATAATGACAAGGCGTGAGAAGATGGAAGATTTTGCTAAAGAGTTCAGTACCACACCACCTAGCCAGATTTTTTTAAATTTAATTTATTTTTATTCTAGCATTTTTCAACATTTTTTTAGCACGACCGACATTTTATGTTCTTCTTTCAATCACCAAAAATTCTTCTTCATCTTTCCCAATAATAGTTTTTTTTTGAAACATTTTATGATAAAAATATTTTTTAAAACCGAGAAAATTTTTTTTGAGAGAAGAAGCGACAAAATGTAAAACACAGAAAACTCTCAAGTTCGCTCCTTCAACTTCTACTTTTTTCGGTAGTTGAGAAAATCGGAAGTTTTTTAACTCGAGAGTTGAAAATCTAAAGTTGAAACTGTCAACTTTGAGTGAAGAAAAACAAAATCATAGGTTGGGAATAAATTTCCTCAATTTTGTAAATCTATATGTATATGGTTCTTTGGCTTTATTAAATAACATCTTGCTTCTATAAGATCGTAACCTTTAACTACTTAATCACCAAAATTGAAATTAAAAAAATATCCTTTGGAATTTTGAAAAAAAAAATAAGCTTTAAGTTGCAAAGTTACTTTAATACCGCAAAACCTAAATAGACAACAATTTCAAACAAAAAGTCATTAGAAGCCAAAACAATGTCTTAAAACTTCAAATTAGTTTCGGCAGCCTCACAAATTTTCTATTTGAAATTCAAAACTATTGAAACATCAAAGATGCTTATAATTGGCTACCATCTCCTTTTCAACCCCATTATGATGTTTGTAGGCGTAGTAAACAGGGTGTTAGAAATGAAAATTATCGCAAAACTATATTAAACAATTTTTAGTACATTAAATTAAATGTTAGTAGACTTTGACTTTAAAAAGAGTAACTGTTCTTAAGACTTACGCATCAAAGACTTACAAATAAAAGTATAACTATAAATCACCTTCCCCTCTAAAATTTGAAATCAAAGGATGGCTGTCACCTCGTCATCATGCCTCCCGCGTAGATAAGGAGGAAAACTTACAACTTTCTAAAATCCTCTGATTCCCTTCATTGAACTCTCATTATGGCAACAACTTAAAGCATCTGCTTCTGGAAAAACAGTCTTTTTTTTTCTTATTCACCAAAAAACACTTCTCTCAGGTCATTCTATGTACTTTATTTTAACTTTGTTGTCTTTTTGAAAACTTGCCATTTCTCTCTAGAAAATAAAATAAAAAAAACACGCAACTCTCTAACACAACCCCAAGTAGAGGCGCCTCATCTAAATGACCCATGGCGTTGCCGGAAGGAAAAGTTTTTTTATTTCTTTCTTCCTTGTTCTGCGTTCATCGTTGTTTATGATGACACAAAAGGTGTTGACCCAAAATCCCATAATTCCTCTGCTCTCTCCGACAAAATGATAAACTTTGTCACATTTGAAAATTCAAAGAAGCACGCACATTGCCTTGGAGGAATTTCGCCAAGGAACAGTTTGACACTAAAATATTTTGTATTCCAGCAAAAAAATTTATTATTAAAAACAAGTAATTATAATTAATTAAATGTTACGAAAAAAGGTTTTTCAAAAAATCTCAACAACCGCAAGTTAGAAAAAAATGGGCACGACTGGGTCGCACATACTTGCTCTTATGTGCCTAATTACATTGGAAAGCAAGATCTTTGGCGGAAACAAGTAATATTTGCGTTGAAAATAACACAGTTTGTATTAAAAACCAAAATACTTAACGGTTTTTAGTAAAAATGAAGCATGCCATCACACGTCTTAAATAACAAGGAATTTATGAAAAATGTATTTCGAAAATTGTAGGACCGGTTTTGATAAAATCCTGTTTTTTATTTTTAGTTTTTTGAAAAAAAAATATTTTTTTTAATTTTGGTATGCAGTTTTTTAGAATTTATTAAAATACATGTGATTATAAAATTTAAAAAAAATTTTTTTCATAAGTTTTCAAAATATTGATTTAAAAAAAAAAAAAATCAAAAATTAATTTTAATTAGAACTTAGAATATATATAGATAAAGAATTAGATTCAATTTTTTTATATGCAGAATTAATTCGGCTACCTAGATCTTCTTAACTATAAAATTTCACAGAAATCCAAAGAGCCGTAACCGAGAGAGCCAAAAATTAAAAAAAAAACCGTTATATGGTCCCGTTAATATACTTTTCCCGTATATGTGGTACTAATCAAATGAAAGCAAAAAAAAAACAAAAAATTCTCAAATATTTTGATTAAAATCGTTGGAGCCGTTTTCGAGAAAAATAACATTTTCCTAAACGGTCATATGGCAGGTACCGTTATTTTTAGGGCTAAAAATAAAATTTCAGTTTCACCTCTGGGGAATGCCAAAATAATCACTCACACCAAGTTTGAAGATAATCGCTTAAGCATACATACTGACAGACAGACAGACAGGCAGACAGACATACATTTTTTCTCAATCACTTTTTTAGACTTCTCTATGATCGTAATGTCATGTTTGATTGTTATCTCAAAATTTTTAATCTGCACGAATGTATAAATGGCATTTCAGTATATATCAATTAAAAAACGAATGATTCAGACGCCTGGCTCTATAATTTTTTCTAAACCGGGCAAACGCTTAAATTGGCGCTTCTGCCCTCCAGCATATGAGAGATGTTATTATAAAAAAAGGCTACAACTATGCCGTTTTGGAACTCTAAGATACTTACTTCAATTCGTTATTACCAACTGTAAAATAACTTTCAAAAACGTGTTATATACAAAATAATGTAAAAATGTTTAAATCTAAAATCCAATCCAAATATTTTTAAACAATATGAATAATTTTGGGTTCATTTGGATCTGATGAAGCTTCATCCATGATATTTCTGCGGTCAGTTCCCAAGCGAAAGCTGATTTATTTGAAACATTGTTTGCAGCTACTTCGACGATGCCATCTTGTGATATGTCTCCTCTTGTACTTGATAACATTAATGGTTTTATGGGTCAAAGAATTACATACACAATTTTGATGACCTCTGCTGACCACGTGGCTTGGTGGTTAGTGTGTCGGACTGCTAAGCGAAGAGGCTGGGTTCCAGTCCCGCTCATAGCTACCTTCTTCTCCGTAAATTTTTTTCCCGAAAAAGTGCATCTCATGAAGCCGTTCGGACTCGGCCGTAAATTGTAGGTCTCTTCCATTCTTGCAGATTAACGACATACACACAGGAATGGTTGAGAGCATAAGCCACCAGACCTTGGCTCCTTAAGAAGCTGCCACGCCAAAGAGCATATGAATCAGAAAAGAAAAAATATCGAGCAACACAAAAAAGAAACATTTTGAGCCCTTTGCTCTTTTTACAGAAGCTAAGCTGACGGACAATAATGTGAATCAATTATTTTTGTGGGCAACGGTGCTTATTTAAGGTGAAGATCCAACATCCTTGCAATAAGTATCACATAAATGAAGGGGGAAACACTGTCATCATCTTCTGTGATCGAAGAATTACCCATTCTCTGAAAGGAAGGCTCTATACTAGAGTTATCCAGCGCTTATTTGTGGTTAACAATTTTGGACAAGGTACATAAATGTTCGCCACCTAAGGAAAGATTTTCTTTGACTGCGTCTACCCTCTTGGATGGAATCGAAGGTCTTGAGAGCCGGAGCATTGTTGTCCATTCGTCGCCATCTTAAACGTGATATACGTGTTTTTTGACCAGGTCTAATGTCTCTGTACAGCTCGTAGAGCTCTCGGTTAAACCTTCTCCTCCAAAGCCCGTTAACGCAGATAGGGCCAAATTTCTTGCGAAGAATCTTACGCTCGAAAAAACTAAGGATATCTTCATCCGCTTTAGATAGAGTCACCATACAGCAGTACTGGGATGATCAAGGTTCTATAAAGAGTCTCCTATATTTTTCAAGATAGGGCTTAAATACTCAATTGCCTTCCTAGCCCATAGGAACAGCTATATTGGGCAGAGTTATTCTTCATGTTGTTGTTAGATGTTATAGCGGATCCGAGGTAAACACAGTCTCTAACTACCTCAAAGTTGTACCGTCTATTATGATGTTTTGTCCAATCCGCCGGAGTTGTATGTCCCTTTTTGTCGACAGCAGGTACTGGGTTTTGGCCTTATTGACCAGACGTGGCTCTGTGTAGCTCGTCTCTATAAATGCTATCGTACACGGCCTTTAAAATCGGTAAAGAGGTGGTGGGTATCAATTTGGAATTCTTGGGTACTTTCCAGGATCTGCCTTAGATTGAACATATGATCGACTTTGGACTTTCCTGGACTGAAACCGCACTGATAGAGGCCAATCAGGTTGCTGACGAATGGTTTTAGGCCTTCACATAGTACCGCAGAGAGGATCTTGCAAGCGATGTTCAGGAGACTTATTCCTCTATAGTTGGCGCAGTTTACAGGGTCTCCTTTCTTGTGGATCAATTCATCAGGCATACTTTCTTTTGACCAAACTTATAAATTTATATTTTATATTATTATTTATTTATTTATAAATAAATCAAAAAGTGGTGGGCCCTTCCGGAACACCTGAATGGACTGTTATCGGAAAAGACTCAAAATCGCCTATTTTTACAATCTGCGTCCTGTTGCTAAGATAAGATGAAAGCCAAGAAAGTAAGGCACAATCAAATCCATATGCATTTAACTTTTTAATTAAAATAAGGTGATTTACCCTACTGAACGCCTTTACAAAATCTGTGTACACCACATGCATTTGAGAATGCTTTTCTAAAGTGTCGAAGCACTTTTTAGAAAAACAAACAAGATCTGTAGTTGTAACAAACTAACTAACAAATCCGTGTTGATACATAGAAATGTGATTTTTATAAGGTTATAAAATTGATTATTAGGATTGACAACTGAAAATTTCCAATCGTCCAAAAACTCACCACTCTCTAAAGACTACTTTCAATAGTCTGAGCATAAGTATTAAAACAGTATCTTAATAAAAATACGACAAGAGTATATTGAAAAATCTAACTGACTTTTTGAACATTGATATTTCTTAAACGCTTTATTTTTTGAATTTCTTAACTTTCGTAGTTTAGCATTCGACCACGGAGACTGCTGACTCGGTTTTGAAAAGGATCGAGGAACAGTGGAAACCAATAAGGTTTTTAAAAATATATTAAAATTCTTTCTTAGACTAAAGTTAACATTCATTTGCCAATTTAAATCACAAAATTTATCATTCAGTATGCTCAAATTATTCGCATTAAATTTAAATTGTAACTTATTTAGTGTATTGTTATTATTTATTATTATTGCAAAAACTAAATCCAGGATTCTGTGTAATGTATTATGAACAAAACAAAATTGGTACAAATTTCAGGCAAAAAGGGAATCAATTAACTCAAACTCCTTTTCAGAGGAAAGGACTAATGGAAAAACTTTGTTTTCATTTTTCGTCCACCGAATATCACCCAGATTAAAATCTTAAATAACGCAAATAGAGTTAAGATCAATATAAGTATTTTGGATAACATATTCAATATTCTTTACATGACATTTATAAACTGATAAGGAAGAATCAGGTGGAATATAACTCACAAAAATTAAAAATATACTTTCATTTTCTGTTCAATGCTGAACTCATCTTCAGATATGTAAGTCCCGAAATTGTATGGAATAAGCAAGCAGAGGTTTTCGAATTGCGAGAAGTCCACCACCTCGTTGAGATCCAACATTATGACGATCACGTGGAAATATATAGAAATCGTTCGTATTTAAAATTTTTTTTTTTATTTTTGAATGTCTCTTTGAATAAAATCACGAACAACTGTATTCTTAGGCCAATTCGAATCAATAAATGCTAATTTAAAGCAATTAGTTGGAATGTCAACTTTAAAATGCAATACTTTAAATTTGAAGCCTCTTTTTTAGACAGCTTATAGCATTTCACATGAGGAACATCTAAACACAATTTCTTTGCAACATAATTAGAAATATTATCCGCTGATGTAGATGCATCAAACTTAGAAACATGCACCCATTTATGAGTAACAACAACATTAAGCCCATCGGCAACATCTTGACCATACACACGCATATTTTTATTGCTTTTATTTTTTGTTTGCGCATTCTTGCTGCAGACCATTCGCCTTCATCAGATATTGGAGCATTTACAGATGAGGCAGAAACAGAAGGAATCGGAACATTTGATTGAATTTTATTCTCTCTCTTCTTCTACCTCCACAGATTTATATCCACGTCCAACATATTGCGGTGTCTTATTTTATTTGACTGCACACAACAAGAATGAGACACATTGGAATTTGAACATGAAGCAGCATCTTCAACTGCACATGACGACGTCAAACCCCCGTTCTTCTCTGTAAACGGGAGTTCACCGTTGAAAGATGTAACATTTCCATTTGGCAAAACAACACCAAGCAGTTTGCATATATCAGTATGCAAAACATCAAAAGTACTCTTTTTTTGGCAAGAGTGTCGACTACTGAGACTAAATCACTCACTTTGTCAGACAAATTAGTTATAGACAATGATGATTTTGAATGTTTTCAGGCAATTTAGCGCACAGTTTATGAAAAAATCACAACCAACACCGTCATCATTGATTGGGTTTTTACAAGAAAAACACTTTTTAATTTTAAGATTGGCCATTAGTTATAGATAAAATCAAGAACACAACTGCACTCTACAAGCTCTCAAGGGAGAATGATTTTTAACTTCTTAAAATTATAAAGCCAAAAGCTCCGCATAGCCCTGACTTTGAAAATAATTAAAAATTGAGGGTGCATAATTTTTCACCCAAAGCTTGTAAAACATTTTTTTTGACTTGATCCAATTTTTGTGAATTTTAAAAAGAAATGTTAACCATTTAAATATTTCAGTTGATGATTTTCTTTACACTACTCTTTCTATAACTGTTTTTGCTTTGAATTCCGACCTCACAACAGCTTTTCGATTTCTACTAAATATAATATTTATCAAATGCTGCTGAACATAAAGTATACATAATAATTTTACAGCTGAAAGTTGGTAAACTCAAAACAAATGCTTATCAAAATCTCAAAAAAAAAAAAATGTTATTTACTAATAATGATTTCCTTATTTAAAAAAAAAAAAAACTATTTAATTTGTGAAATTCCCCTCCCAAGCCCATCATGAAAACGATTTTGTTCGATACTCAGAAAAGATAAAAGATAGGTGAAAACTTTTCAAATTAATTTGACATAGAATGATACGGCAGCTGGAAACTGTTTGATTCAAGTTGATCTCAGAAAAAACAACATGAAACAGGGAGGACAAAATGGGATGAGCGCTTCAAAATAAGGAATCGTATTTAAACAAGTAAAATTCTTTTCTTTCTCAAAACACCATCAACTTCATTTCACACAAACAATGTATTTACTAAAATACTACATCTTAACTTTAATTTCTTATTTCAAAGCTCGCAATCGCAATTACTATTTTCTGTAATCACTCCCATAAACTCTTGACAGAGCTCTATAGCCATAGCAAATCACAGCAGCAATGGCAGCCATAAACAAGGCTATTCTAGCAACTTTCAAACGACACTTTTGAAGTTTCTTGCAATAACCGCCTTGATGGAGGACAAGAAAAAAAAAAACAAAAAGTTGTACAAAATTAAATCGCGAATATAAGACAAGGAAGAGATGATAGAACACGAACAATATGGCGGGTGGACCTACGGGAAACACAAAAAAAGCATCGAGAAGCAAAACGAGGAGAAAAGCTTTATTAGTGCCGCCCATTGGAAGGCTTAGAGTTTTTATTATCACATTTAAAGTGAAATCCCAAGAATGCATCATCCGGCAGCAGAAGGGACAACATTCTCCAGACTTGCCGTTGTCCGTTTGTGGTTTGGCCAACTTGGTCATGACCAAGGGAAGGAACATTACTTCTACTCATACTTTACTTTAGTTGTTCCGCCTTACTTGTAAGTTTCTTCAAAAGCTTATAATTTTTTTATGTTTTTATCAACAGTATGTCTAACAACAATTTCTGCAACCTTAAATAATCTTTATATTATTTTCAGCTCTCGAATTTGAAGGAATAACATGCATTCGTAAACGTAAGTCAAAATGGTCAGGCATTATTTACAAAAAAATATATTATACCTATTAATTTGCGTAATTTATTTATATCCCACATTCGAGTTTTACGGCTGAGGAACGAATCCATGTACTCAACTATAGTTGAACCGAAATAGGATTCACGGATTAATTTGAGGACATTCTTGGAAGTGCGAGCATTACGGTATGTTCATATCGTCATCAGGTTGGAGTAGTGGAGAAGGAGCGGTTTTCTAGATATACTACTGTTGGACTCAAGAGTGACAGTAACTGACTCTGTGGGTCAACAGACAAGAAATTGCTTACGGACGGTTGAACGACAGGCAACGAAAACATTCTCCTGACTGCAGAAATAGATCTGGGAAACGCTGCGCCGCGCCGTGTGGGACGATGATTTCTTTGTGATCGAAGATCCATTGGAGAAGGTTCAAACGGTAGGATCAGCAAGTGTATAAGCTGAATTACGACCTGGAGAATAGAGCTTTGCTGAATCACTTTTACCTTCGAAATAGCATCACGCAATGGTGATCTGAGAATCTTGGTTTTACTGGGTTAATTGAAGAGAATCTGGCAAACACCACCATCGCCGAGCAAAATGGGCCAACTTGCCTACTTATCTCCTAGGTCGAACTGCAAATGATTTTAGCATTACTAAAATAAAGTGCACGACTGGATCGCACGAAATTGCTATAATGTGCGACAGTGGTCTTGGGGCTTGAGATTTGGAAAGAAAAAAGTAGGTAAAAAATCATTTGATATTTTGTTAATCACTTAAAAATCACGTTTTTTTTGTAAAAAAATGAAGTAAGCCATTTAATTTCTCTTACAGTTTTGAATTTAAAGGAAACATTTTTTTCAAAATCGTTCGACCAGTTTTTTTAAAAAGTAGTTTTTCTTAAACTTTTCGAAAAAAATGTTTAAATTTTCAAAAATTCAAAAATTCAATCAACCCGTTTTCAAAATATTTCGAAAACCAATTTTTTTTAAAAAGTCTGAAAAAATTGAAAAAAAAAGTTTTTGAAAATTTTGAAATGCAATATTAGTTGAATTGTAAATGACTTCCTGTGTGCAACATTTTATTGAAATCGGGATAATGGTTTTGATAAAATCACATTTGAAAAAACCGGTTATATGAGAGGTACCGTTATAGAACAAATTTCGAAAGATTCATTCTAACAGAAAGATGTATTGTTGTAAGAAAAGTAGCACCCTGAAAGTGTTCTCAAAATCGTTAGAGCCGTTTTCGAGAAAATGTATACCCAATATTGTAATACGAAATCTACCTGCGGATGCAACAAACATAAACATAAACATAAACACAGCCCTGTTCAACAAGGCACTGAATAAAGCATATTATCCAGTGAGTTGGAAGACAGCTGTTGTACATTCTCTCCCGAAAAAGTCTTCTTCCTAGTATCAGCAAGGTATTCGAAAACATTCTTAATAGAGCTCTGAGCAAGTAAGCCGAGGACAAAAATATAATACCAGATACCCAATTCGGCTTTGAGGCGGGACATGACACAATTCATGCCGCGTCTAAGCAGGTATCTGCTGTCCAATGGAACAATGTTAAGAATCAATGCATGGGTGCCTGTCTGGTTTATTTGGAGAAGGATTTTAACATTGTATGGTTAGAGGGTCTTTATCTGAAGCTAACTAGATGGGGCATAAGTAAACCACTGCTATATATGCTTAACGATATGCTTAATGGTAGAAAATTTGTTGTCAAGAGTGGCAATGTAAAGTTTACCACAACGTTTGATAATAAAAACGGACTGCAACAAGGAGCGGTGAACTCGCCGATTCTCTTTAGTATCTACACGACCGATCTCATTGGGAGTCTACCTCATGCAATTGCGTATGCCTACGATTTAATTGGGAACAGAACAGGTCCAAAAGTTGAGGTAATCAGAATTCTCTTGCAACGTGATTTCGATACAATTCAAGAATACTTTTGTGATTGGGAGCTGAAAATTAACTTCCAGAAATGTGAAATTATGCGGTTTAGAACCTCTTTGTCACATGGACATCCACTGGCGAGTAAAAATGTGGTAAAGTACCTTGTTATCTGGCTAGATCATTAGTATCTATATTTCAGTCGACATGTATTGGCTGCTGTGGCCAGGGCTAGGGTAGCTTTTGCCCTGACAATACATTCAACGTTCAACGTTGCACCATCTCTAATGGCAAAGATTCGGACCTATCCTAATTAACCTCATTCGCGGACACATTGCAAGAGCGATGACCTCGACTAATGGACAAATCTTCGGGGCTTACTGCTGCCAAAATGAATATTTTGAAAGTACAGAGGCTTTTCTATATTTAGATAGTCGAGGGCTGATTCCACCCGAGGCTTTCCTATACTTAGATAGTCAAGGGCTGATTGAGGATAGATCAGCGATTCCGTTGATCTACAACGTCGCCCGCAGAACTGTAAACAGGCAGCTCCTTAACGACCGAGACATAGTCACTGTGAGCGAAACAGAGCGCCTCCGGTTCAGTATGGCAGTGTCCGACAAGGAAAGGAAGTCAATGATCAGGTCCACCAGTTTTGGTCGATACTACAGTCGACAGCGCTATCGCCTATGGTCAGCTTACATATGTATATGTTTATGGTATCTATTTATAAGTTAGAATAAGGGAGTTGCGGCGGCACCAAAAAAAAAAAAAAACAAAAAAAAATATGATATAAAAACCACAAAACTACAAGAAAATATAAACCAACAAAAACTACAAAAAAGTATAAATTAAAAAAAGGTTGCTGTGGTTGTTCTAGATTAAAGTATTTTAAGTTTATTTTAAGTAGTTTTAAATTTATTTTTAAGCTAGTTTTAAGTAGTTTAAGACAGGTTAAAAAGAACAAGTTAAAAAATACTTAATTTCAATTGTTCTGGGTGGAAAATAAAACCCCTTTAATTTTAATATAAATTTAGGTTATTCTTAGGCCGAAAGGCAATTAAAATTTAGATAGAGAGTAATTTAGAGCAGCCGCATATGGCCAGTTAGTTAATTAAGTTGATAGTGTTAACTAGTTTTTAATCTTTTTGTCCAGATTTAAGTAGTTAAAAGATTAAAATAAATAAAAATCATTGAATAAAAACCTAAAATTAGAGTAGTGACGACGATCTATCAGGTGATATGTTCCTTTGTAGATATCTTTGTTCTATCATAAAGCATAACCCTTATGATCATTTTAAGCTCTAAACTTCAGGGAAGTCTGAAAAAGTTAAATAACCTTTCTTCACAAACATACTGTTATTGACCAAGTTTTCTACCTAACCTTACCACCCAAGCTGCAAATGACGCAAGAACAACAAACAAATTTTGTCATTCATGTGGCTTGATAAAAAAAAACAACAACAAATTACTAAAAACGCAAATAGAAAAAAAGCAAAACTAAAAACTTTACAGAGCCTTCCATTTTTTATTGCAGAGAGAAAGTTTTCCCCTTCATTCTGGTCCACTCACCTTAAGCTAAGCAGTGAATATGTCCCCTAGTTCCTTGACAGATCTCATAAAAACGTGTCGTTAAGGATTTCTTAATTTTCTTTAAAAGGCCACCAAACACCTGTGAAAACTAAAATATTTCCCTAAAGGCTTTACTTTTACTTATATCGCAGGGTCCAGTCCCTTCACTCTTGTTTTTATCCCTTTTTTGTGCGCCTTTTTGGTGACACTGTCGTAGTCATCGTCCTTTTTGGCTCCTCTGGCAGCCTTACAACTTTAAAAAGGCTGGCAAGAGGTTGAAGAACAAGTCTAGGAAAATATCTTCGACCGAGCGAAAAGAGGTTTAACACGATTTCTTCTCGCTTTGGTGTTTTCAATGTGTTTCCAGGCTTTTTGTTCTTTTTTCTGCAGTCCTTTTTTTAGGTCATGTCAAGGATTACGATATATCACCGGTCGCATTTTCGACTTTTTTTTTAATATTATTTTTTCCAAAGGCGAGCCGTTTTTTTGATATTTTTTTTTTTTAACTTCCCATAAGCTGTGCCGGAGTAGGATTTACTTGGGACTTGGGATTCGTGGATTTTTGCATCTGTTTTGTGGGGAGGAGGATTTTCAGGACCTTCCGCTTTGGCATTTTATGTTCGCTTAAGGTATGTGGAGAATTTATGCGATTTTAGTTAATGCGCTTTGGAATTTGTGTTGGTGGAGTTTAAATTTGAAAAAAGAAGGAATTACAACGATAAATTCGCAATTTTGGGAATTATCTTCTATATCAGAGGGATTGTAATAATTGAGATAGGACTTGTTGTATCTAAAGGGACGAGGACTGGGAATTCAATAATATTTTCTTAAATTTGTTATGAAGGGATATATATGTAGGTATGCGCACTTACATATGTATACCTTGAATTCAGATAAAGCTCTGCAAGGCTTTTCACCGACAAATTTCCTCCTCCCGGCAATGGTGAACTTATTCTATTTTTGTATACCTATTTCTTGATTTATGATAGACAAAGAAACACAAAACCTCGGCCTTGAATATGAATATGAAAGTTGAAAGACTTTTGCTAAAAATAGAAAAAAAAATGTTTCTGTATAGAGAAATGGACGGCTGTCGTCGTTCGTTTCTATTATAACAAACAAATCTTAAAATAAACCACAGAAAAAATGCATAATCAAAAAAAAATGAACCAATTTTATATCATTGCTCAGATAAAGATACATTTGTATCTTTTTTGACATATCATTTTGTTGATGACATTTTAGATTTGGAATTTTAAAGAGAACAACAGGTGACGAAGTTATGTACGTCCGGATTAGTTATGCATCATGTTTTTTTATTGATCAGAGTGGAAAGGATTGATAAAATATTTTTTTGAAAATGAAATGTGTCTTTAGGGCGGGTAAATGTTGATATGGAATAAAACAAGCTGTGTGCAAGGAACAAAATTCTTTTTTATTTGAAAGGCCCATGTATGGTATAATTTTTAAATATGATATCGTTTGAATGCTCTGCTTTTTACAGTCGAAAAGCTCCAAGATGTTCATGGGTCAATAACTCTTCCGCATAATTTAAGCGGTAGCCTGTATGATGTTCACCATAGGGGCATCGCTCGATTGTAGTTTATTCGCATAGCTGAGAAGCATTCCACATAAGTGTAGTACGGCTAAAGAACGAATCTCGGTACTTGAAATTACGACCGAACCGGCAATTCACACTTAAACGAAATAAAACGGCGTCGCATTGAGTTTTCGAATCATTGAATTCTATGCTGTTTTACTGGTACTTAGCGTAACAATAATTTGCATATGGCAGACTGAATTTAAAACTGTCCAACACAAATGGTATAGTTCAAAAGATATATTCTAATCCCTCGAGGGATACGAAGCATACCGGATAGACGCATCTTCGATAAGGGAGCAAGATACCAACGAGTGCAATCATTCTTCTTCCTCCAAAATGATGTATAAATTTGTCCCACGGTCGGGTGATATAAGCCAAAAGACCTATCGTATCGTCGTATCGTAGGGCGGACGTCGAGGTGCGCGCACAAATAATTTAGCAAAAGCCAAAAAAAATTATTGCGCATTGTTATCGCGAGTGTTTTAAAAAAATAACCGAAAAAAAACCCTCGCGTGTGCTGTAAAGAATAAAATAATATCCACTCACGTCATTGGAGGAAAGAAAAAGATGCCCACTCGCGCTGTGGAAAAAAAATAAATAAAACGCATTCGCATAGCAAATTATCCTCTTATCTGTCCCAAGACCTTTGTGCTTAACTGCCTCTTTCTTATCTACTGTAGGCATCGTATGACCATCTAATGCTTGCGGTAAATGGATAAGGGCATCTGAGTTTGTCTTATTGTGCTGAATATTTAAATTGATTTTTTGTATGCAAGCTGTCTTATGCGCATAACACCTAAGACAGTTTGTTTATTACAGAAATTAATTTGGATTTTTACTGCATGGTTCGACTTAGTCAGAATTGTGTTTTGTAAGTATGTATATTTAAATGGTAAGTGATTTGCGTGTCGTATATTCTAATGTTCGCGGTCTAAGAAAGAATTTCTTTCACGTGTACGTCTACACTGTTCAATACAGGCCAGCTGTTTTGGCATTAAGTGAAACCCAGGTTGGAGTAAATACTGATTTATCAGAATTTGCTCTACATGGGTATAGCTTGGTGCCATTACTCTTTGCCCATCATGGTCTCGTGGTCTATGTTAGGAATGATATTGCTTGCCAGAGCCTTCCTCAATATGGGCAATGTTCCAACACGGACTTTAACTTATTATGGCTCAAATTCACTGTCCGCAAGCATGTCATTCATTATAGTTTTGTGTACAGGAGTCTAAATCTTGACATTGATTCGGCTTGTAACGAGTTTGATGCACTGTCTGATTCCATCTCGAAAATTGTTTCCCTTTGTCCTCGCACTGAAATCGTTATTGCGGGCGATTTCAATGTACACAATTCCAATTGGCTCCGCTATTCTGGTCAGACAACACCCGAAGGAAGGTATGTCGAGCTCTTTGCCGGGTTACATCACCTTACCCAACTGATCGATGTGCCTACGCGTATACCGGATGTTGTTGGGCAAGCCACCCATACTCTTGACTTGTTTCTTACTTCTCACCCTGATAAATATACCATTAGTGTAACTTCTCCATTTGGCACTTCAGCTAATTTCTCATCCTCCACCCATCCAGTTGAAGAAAAACTTCCCACCAGGACCGTTTGGCAATTCCGAAACTTTAACTGGTCACTATGCTTCCTCGATAGTGAAATTGATACCAGTGCTGAAATGATCACAAATGTGATTCTTCTTGGGATGCGTGTTTTATTCCCAACAGAGTAAAAAGCATCAAGCCTAAAGAAAAGTCCTGGTTTAATTCTAAGTGTAAAGAAGCTATCAGGCTCGAAGAAGTAAGTTTCCGATCCTACAAAGCCAACCCTACAGAGGAAAATTGGAAAAATCACAAACAAGCAAGAAACTCATGCAACTCCGTTATTGAAAGAACCAAATTTTTGCATGACCAAAAATTACGGCAAAAAATTCTGCAGTGTCCCAAAGGCAGTACAAATTTTTGGTCATTTGTAAAAAATATTAAAAACTCCTCAACATCTTCGGTTCCAACGCTCATTGACAATAAAAAAAATAATTATTTACTCTTCAGAAAAGGCAAACTTGCTCGCTGCCAGCTCCACGCTGCCACATAGTAACGTTGCCCCTCCTGTACTTGAGAATGTAAATTTTTCCATGGGACAGATTTTTTTCCGCACTCGTACAGTAGCAAGAGTTTTCAAAGATCTCAATATACACAAATCCGCTGGCCCGGATGGTATACCCCCGATTCTTCTGAAGAGGTGTTCTTCCACACTGGCAAAGCCACTGCGTAAGGTATTCCATCGCTCCTACTCTTCTGGAATCTTTCCTAGAAGATGGAAAACAGCATTTGTCCAGCCTGTCCCTAAGAAAGGTGACCCATCCTCCCCCTCCTCCTACTGACCCATAGCACTGACTTCCCTTCTTTCTAAGGTCATGGAAACACTGATTAACCGTCAGCGTAAGGAATATCTCGAAGACCGAAAGCTTCTCCATGACCGTCAGTATGGCTTCCGAAACAACCGTTCCACTGGTGATCTGATGGCATATCTCACCGAACAGTGGAAGAAATCTTTACATCGCTTTGGTGAAAGTAAGATTATTGCTCTTGATATCTCCAAGGCATTTGATAGAGTATTGGACGGAATCAAGTCTGATTCCCATAAAATAAATGCTGGTGTGCCCCAGGGCTCTGTTCTGTCTCCGACTTTTTTCTTCATTTTTATAAATGATTTTCTGTCTGTTACTTCTAATCCACTTAACTGTTTTGCTGACGACTCTACCCTCAGCTTTTCATATTCGTTCGATAATTCACGTCCTTCGCCTTCGGACGTACAATTGCAACGGTGCCGTGTGTCAAGTTCATTAAACTCCGATTTATACAGCATTGTCAAATAATCAAGTAATCAGATTCGTTTGGAGTTTAATGCTTCGAAAACTCAATGCTATCTTCTGTCGTTAAAGCTAAACATACCCCCAATGCCATTGTCCATGAATGGCACTTACATCGAAGAAACCGAAAAGCTCTCAGTACTCGGTATGTGTGTCAACGACGATCTCCGTTGGAACGACCATATATTTGAGATCGCTAAGAATACTGCTAAGTGCTTAGGTTTTCTGTATCGGTGTAAGAAGTATTTTCCCTATCTTATCTGGCTACAATTTATAAAGCGTTTATACGCCCTAAGCTCGAGTATAACTCCCACCTCTGGGCAGGTGCCCAGCTTCACCTGCTTGATAGAATACAAAAATTAGCGTTAAGATTGATAAGAAATACAACTGCCACCGAATCAATTGCCCACTCGAACACCGACGCAATGCTTAATGTCTTTCCTTATTTTATCGTTTCTTTTACAAAAAATGTTCACTCGAAGTAGCCAGTTGCATTCCTCTCTTTAAATGTTTCGCCCGTAATACTCGTCTCGCAAGGAATGCTCATCAGTTCACCCTTGAGCCCAATCTCGGACGTACCGTGAAATATAGGGATTCTTTTTTTAGCCGAACGACACGAATTTGGAATAGTTTACCCGGCAAGATTTTCCCTTGCCATTTTGATCTGCAAAAATTCAAAACCAATGTTAATCGACACCTCCTATCTCTCCCCTCCCTATCTTCGAACGCCCGCGCGCGTTAATTATAAAAAAAAAATTCGTTAACCACATGTGGTTCGCTAAAGAGACCCGTATATTGGTTAGGAAAATGTCAATGTTTGATGGGGTAGAAGGTTGGATGTGGTGGAATCAATATGTCAAAAGTGTGTTCAATTATGGCTGACGACAAGCATTAGCTCTTAAAAATACCCAATTTCTATGCTAGCAGTTAAAATCTCCTCCAATTAAATAAATATCTTAAAGACTTACTAATTTTCTTAAATCATTATCTAAATCAAACCTTTTTTGAGGAACTAGAGCCACCCGGAAAGTATGCAGCAAAAACTTTCCAACTAGAACCATTAGTAAATGGAATGTCGATGCCAATATTTTGAATTATTTTAGTATTAAAAATAGGAATTAATTTATGCTGGTTAGTTTTTCTTACTACTACAGCAACACCACCACTAACAGTTTAAAAAGAAAAACGCCTTTAGCTGAACAAAAGTAAAGGGATAAGGGGTGTTTGGCTTTGTCACTGTGTGTGGTTTACTCACTCACTGATGATCATTAAAATTCATAGGATATTTCCGAATGACCTAGAAAGCTGAAATTTTGTATTTAGGCTAGTTTCAATACACAAGCAACAAACAATTCTAAATCTTGAATTTTTAATCCCCCAACCCCTTAAACTAGGGATGCAAGTTTGTATGTGACTTTCGCAAATATTGACGCTAAAAATCTGAAAATTGATATTGGGAATCCTAGTTATAAATATAAAAAAATAATTATATTTTTTATAATAATTATAATAATTTTTAATTAAAAAAAGAAATACAAACTTAAAAAAAAAATATGAAATCCACCAAAACCATTTTCATGTAAAATGCAAGACGAGACGATACGACTCACACTGTCAAAAAGTTATCAGATCTTATGTAGAGCCAAGCTTCTAACTATACAAGCCCTGACTCTACAAGGCCTAACTTCACAAACCTTACACCCTAGTCAAAATATGTGGCTTGACCATTTCGCTACATTCACATGGGCGTAGGGTGAAAAATGTATTCACTGTGGATTACTTTGCTCTTATACAATAGTTCTTGTAGTAACTAAACGCCAAAGCTACATATTTTACTAAGGTGTAGAGTTTATGAAGCTATGCCTTGTAGAGTCAGGGTTTGTATAGTGAAATGTGTTATATTGTGATAAGAAAAAAATAAAAATTATAAACTTAGTACCAGTTTTTTAATATTTTTGTAAGTTTTGCAAAAGTAAGGCCATTTCGTGCTATAGTTTTGGCCAAAACTGTATATCAACACTCCTATTTCTAAAGAGTCAAGCATAATTAAAGAATTGGAACTTATAGTCTTAGAGATGGCTACAGTTTGACGACCTCACTCGCTAAATGGATTTTTTTTCGGGGAGCTGTTGGATGGAGGTAAAAATGTATGAATCCTGACCATCAGAAGACAGACTGGAAGATATAAACGGAGGTGAGGGGTCAAACATGCATTTTTTTATGAAATAACTGTCTCGCACAATAATAATATTAAACAACAATAATATTTTTAAAAAAATATAAAAAATTAAAATTGTTTTTTCTCATAAAAAGGTAGTTTGAGTTATTTTAGATTTCCTCAAATACTAGAAAGCATAAAAGCATGAAATCATAAGTACATGATAAAAAAAAATCAGTTTGAAAAAAAAAATTAATATCTTTTTTGAAAATTTATAATTTGAGCATTAATTGTTTCAAAGACTTTAAACCAAAACAACATGAATTACAAAAAAAAAATAAAGAGTCGTTTGTAGGCTTTCTAAAAAGCTACATTATGGCATCGTAAGTGCTGCTGTTTTTTTTTTGTTTTTTCCTAATAAACATTTATGTTTTTTAAAAAAAGAAGGCTTTCAGTTTGCCTTCTGACTTTCGGAATTTGATCATAAAATATATATGCGAAGACACTGACACATCGTCAGAACTTTACGTGTCAGATTAATTTTCAACTTTTTTTGCAACTTTAGTTGCTTCTGGCACCCTTTTGTCTTCCACTTAGCCTTCTGAGGTTTTCAAATCTTCTCTCTCACACCGTCTTCATCAACCTCAGCCAATTTTCAGCCTTGTGCGAGACATTTATTTTCCCAAAAAAAAAACATGTATGTTTGACCCCTCGTCCCCGTTTGTCTTTCAGTCTGCCTTCTGACGATCAGGATTCTTACATTCCTTCATCCAACAACTTCCCGCAAAAAAAAATTCCATTTAGCGAGTGAGGTTCTGCCATCTCTCCGGCTATTACATTGCCTTACGCATATGATTTGTATAACCAACCCGAAATGACTTTGATAAGTTTCGCTCACTTGTGTTGTTGTATAAGTGTACAGAACTTTTCGCTCGGTTTTGACACCTGCTTTCTTTTTCGTTCCCATATTATGGTTGGTCCGGAAATATGATTAGCTTGGAATCCTTTAAATCACAACAATTTATCTGAGACAGTTATTTTCCAAACTAAACAATGCGATCTGGACACTAAAGGAATTTCTTATTCATACACAATATCAGGTTCCCTCTTTAAATTTTACAACCATACTATTTATTCTTCAAGTTTGGTCAACAAAAGACCGTTTTTCGTTAGTCTTACACAACAAATTCCTTAAACAAACTTCACAGTTCATTTTGTCTAACCTACTGCGGGAGACAACTCTTAACTGGTTCCAATAATAGCAAAGGAGTTACTTTGGACTTTATTTGCAAATCTACGATTTCAAATCATTCACTCTTCTTCTTCCATTTCAATCACAAAATGCTGAACTTCTGAACTTCTCCACTGGTCATATAGCAAACTACATACATTATGTACATTGTACATACATCCTTCAATATCAATCCATTGTCTATGCCAATATACTAAATGTCCTTGTCAGTTCAACTACATACCGCCAGGATGAACAAGAAAAAAAATAAAAGATTTCTATACCAGCAATTGAATATAATGAGATTTCACGTATAAAAAAGTTTATCCGCTCATTGACTTTCCACCCACACATTCATTCTGGGTACTAGCCATGGCTAATCTGCGCGCGGGACAGGTAAGAAAAAAGGATGAAAAACATCCTAGCGTTTTAGCAAAATACCAAAGTTTCATCTTTCACTCGGTATAAGATGGACAGCACGCGCTCCAACAGACGAGGATTTAGAGGAGAAACCAAAACCAGAAAAACTAATTACAAAAATGGAGTGATCCTGTTAAGTTCCTTCTTCCTATGGCTTTTTTTTTTTTTTTGTTATTCGGGACAGGAAACAACGTACGTGCTATACCCAAAACTTATCTATACGTGTGGTCCTGGAATCTGAAGCTCAACACATAAAAGCTTATCTAACATGATGGACCCGTCTAAATAAAAGAGAGGAAAACGGAATGAAAGAGTTCAAACTTAGATTAGGGATGCATTTTGTTTTGTTTATCGTGTTTGTGTTTTCCGGAAATGGAGAAAAGTTAATTTTCCCTGTTTCTACATATAATCAAATAATGGGAAAGTTTTTCAGATGATTGGTACATTTAATCTGATGAGAAATGGGAAGAAGGGAGACTACCTTACATCGTTGTAAGGATTTGTACTGAAATTCCTCGTGTCTCTACCAGCCAGGTATCAATTACTCAATTTGTAATTAGCCCCCGAACTCATTTTGAAGTTGAGTGGTTTGTTGAGTTAGGGAATACTGAAAACAACATTGGTTTACATTACTTTTTAATTACTGGATTTTAGTGTTTCGTTATAATTACTTAAGTTGATTGAAATTTCAGACGTAGAAAGCTTCCGATTAGTTTAGGGGGAAAACATGAATAATTAGAAATGAAAAATTTGTTAAAACAATTGTTTTCCAAGGACCACACAATAAAGTTTTTCTTCCAGGAAAGAAGAGAAAATGTTTCAAATATAATTTTCTGTAAATTGAGATATATGTATATGAATTTTCAATTCCTTTCCAGGAAATTCATGTTCAAGACTAAGCATTACCAAACACCCACTTTGCTTTACTCCTCTTATAAAAACTGGGATTTCCAATGAATTTCGAATAAACGTTGACAGTGCTTTATAGGAACTTTGCTTTCACAAACTTTTAGCAAGATATATTATATGTATATGTTAAGAGTATGAACTAAAAATGTTGAACCATAGTTTTAATCAAAAAAGTTAATTATTTTAATGATACTTGCGATTATAGGGACTATAAGCTAAGTCTAGGATTCGTGAATATAAAAAAAAATTGCGATAACAATTAAACATGGCATTACGACCATAGGGAATTCGAAAAAAGTTAGTGGCAAAAAATGTCTGTCTTTCTGTCAGTATGTATAACGGGTTGCAGCCTAATGCAGCCTAAGGACCGTTAAGGAAAAGCTTATTTTTTCTCGAAAACCACTCTAACGATTGTTAAGAGATTGTTGAGATTTTTTTTGTAGGCTTTAGCTACCATCTTATGGAAACCAAATTTACCAGAAGAGTCTACTAACGGTACCTTTTATATAACGGTTTTTTTAATTTTCGACTTTCTCGGTAACGGCTCAATGGATTTCAATCAAATTTTATGTTTGGAATGACCTAGATAGCCAAATTAATTCTACATACCAACCTTTTGTAAAAATATTTTGTTCTGCAGCATATTTTATTTTATATAATGTGTTCATAGTTATCTTACTTTAATCATTTATGAACAGGAACACCCTCACAAATCGAATGTAAATGCAAACTCATATAATTTATGTTATGTAACAAGTACCTAACTAAAAAAGGGGCACGACTGCTCTTATGTGATTAATTACAAGTTCTTGGACAAAAACAAATAACATTTACGTTGAAAGTAACACAGTTTGAACTTATAAAACCTATCAAAACCACAATACTTAACTGGTTTTAGTGAAAATGAAGTATGCCACCATACGTCTTTAATAACAAAGAATTTATGAAAAAAGTTTTTCGAAAATTAAAGGACGGATTTCGATAAAATCTTTTTGAAATCTATTTTTACATTTTGGTTCAGTTTTTTAGAGTTTATTAATAAACATGTGAATATAAAATTTAAAATTATTTTATTTGATCAGTTTTAAAAATATTGATTTTTCAAAAAAAAAACTTTCAAAAATTAGTTTTATGTAGAAAAAAAAGTTATTCAAATTTTGATATACAGAATTAATTTGGCTATCTAGGTCTTTTAAAATATAAAAATTGACAGAAATCCATAGAGCCGTTACCGAGAAAACCAAAAATTTAAAAAACCATTATATGAAAGGTCCCGTTAATAGACTTTTCCCGTGTATGTGATTCTAATCAAATTATAGCCAATACCAACAAAAAATTTCTCCAAAAAATGTTCATAAAAATCGTTGGAGCCGTTTTCGAGAAAAATAAGCTTTTCCTAAACGGTCGTATGGCAAGTACCGTTATTTTTAGCCCTAAAAATAAAATTTCAATTTCCCCTCTGAGGAATGCCAAGAGATACACACATACCAAAATTAAACGCAATCGCTTAACCCGTTCAGGCTGCAGATCGACATACACCCGGACATACAGACAGACAGACAGACGGACATTTTTTTCCAATGACTTTTTTAGACTTCTCTATGATCGTAATGTCATGTTTGATTGTTATATCAATTTTTTAATATTCACGAATCCTAAACTTACCTTATAGTCCCTATAATCGCAAGTAAAAATGATCGAACCATAAAACAATTTATGCTCTTAACGTGTTCTATGTATAATACACATTACTTGCATTATTTTGCATTACTTTGCATTATTATGAACATTGTTAAGTTCCAAAAATAAATTGTTTCAGTTTGTAAAAAAGAGTCGAAAAGCAAACACCTTATCTGGTTAATTGCGTTTTTTATCTTCTCGGCATTCTAGAGTTCTATTTATAACTATTTTTTGTTTTTTTTTCTTTTGAAATTCAATATTTTTAAAACTTATCAAAAAAAATTATTTAAAATTTTAATTTTTGAATTTGAATTTTGGTGGGGTTAACGCCCCATTTATTAGCTTAATACAAGCTTAACTTAAACAACTAAACTTAAAAACTAATTATGTGTATATTAATAAACTCTAAAAAAACAGCATACCAAAATCGCAAACAAATTTTTTTTTCAAAAAAACAAAAATAAAAAGAGTTGGTTGTCTGTTAAGTCGGTTTTCGGACGATAATTTTAACCGTTAAGTTTTGTGGTTTTGTTAGTTTTTTTTTTGTATTTTTAATAATTTTTTTTTTAATTCTTTTTTGAAATTAAAAGTCACAAAAATCGATTAAATGCTTTGATGTCACTTTAATTTTCTTAAATTTTATTCTACAATATGACCGCACATAGAAGCAAGTACGTGCGGTCACAGCGTCGAATAAAATTTGATTAATATGTATTGGAAGAACTTCAAAGTTTTTATTCGTATTTTGTGACTTTTGATTGTTCGAAAAAAGTACGTAAATGGGTTTTCAGCGGAAAAAATTAAACGCCATTTTATTTCTTTAAAAAATATGAAACAGTGTGATTTTTTATTTCAAAAACTTTTTAAATAAAACGATTTTTATTCAACAGCTTTCAATAAAAATAAAAAAAAATAATTAAGGAATGCAAACTTAAGCACAAAAATAAATTTCATTTAAAAACAAAATAAAAAAAAATCACATACAAGTTTTTAAAATATCGAAAAAAGAAGTTTTCGAAAATATTTTAAATTGAAATTACTTAGGTTGCCTACATTTTACTGAATATCAATTTTGGTTGTAATCGGTTAGCCAGTTCACGAGAAAGTCGAATAAAGTTTCTAGCCCACTATCGTAATTTCTTTTTCACCAAAACATAATGCTTAAAAACAATAGCACAGTAATTTGTTATCATAAAAAATATTGGAGCCGTTTTCAAGGAAAATAAGGTTTTACGTAACCGTTATATGACGGGTACCGTTAATATTTGAGCTAAAAAAAATAATAAAAAAAAACCTCTGTAGGATGTCAGAATAACCTTATGTTCCAAATTTACAAATATTAAACTGCTGCTGATTGGTACTAGATTGTTGGTACAATAGTATTTGTGGTACTAGATTGTTAATAATTAGTATTAGAATTTATTACTATTATATTTGTTGGTACTAGATTTGTTACTAGATTTGGTACTAGATTTAGTATTAAATTTAGACCATTATAGTAGATTTAGTACTAATTTTTTTTACGTCATAAGTGGAATTGTATATATGGTGTGAGTTAACGGGCTGTATTTTGGTGTTGGTGCCATAAATGTTTTCTTATGGCGTTATCACGTAAAATTATCGTCTTTAAACCCACTTTACAAACAATCAACTTTTTTTGTATTTTTAATATTTTTTTCGAATTAAATTAAATTTAAATAATGTTTTTAAATGAAGGTAATCATTGTGCTTAAGTTTGCATTCTTGAATATTTTTTTTTAATAAAAATAAAATTGTTAAAAAAAACTGCTTTGTTAAAAAACCGTTACTATATGAATATTTTATACTCCGAAAGAAAATTTTCTTATTTAACCAAATTTTCTTTTCCTTTCTCTATTTCCCTTACTAACTTCTTAAAAAACGAGGCTGGCCAGAGGGTTCCAGTCAATTGAGTCCGCTATAGGGCGAGAGAGAGATCAATGTCTTTTCGGTCCGTAATAATTATTGATTCGTCTTGATGTGAGGGAGCTTTGGTTTCAGCAAGACGGCTATGTCAGCGCGTGCCACAATTGATTTGTTTAAACAAATGTTTGTTGAGCCCATAATTTCTTGTTTTGGGCCCGTCAGTTGGCCTCCAATATCTTGTGATTTTACAACTATTTCTGTAGGGGTAGGTAAGGTATGCAAAGTTACTGGTCTACACCGATAAGCCAGATAGTTACAGCTTACAGTTAACTTTATTGAGATAAAAGGATCAATGCAATTTTATTTGTTTCTTTTAATATATTCTTTCTTTTGGTCGACTTAGTGATATGTCTGACTTACTCTATAGCTTCTTTATTGAATATTTAGTGACATTAATCAAACTTTGTATTTATTTTTTGATGTGAACAAGAAATTTGCGAACGCTTAGTCCCGTAGTACATTCACTGATTTTGCTCTTTTGGCCAGAGATGATTAACGACTTGGAAATTAAACTTCCGAGCCGGCCGCCGCCGTGCACTTTTTAATTCCAATGGAAAAACTTTTTAATGATTATTTGATTCAGCCGTTTTCCCACAAAGCCTTCAAAGCTAAAAAATTCAATTTTCACAGAAATCATATTCAAAATATCTTTCAAATAAAAACAGTTTTATGGCAATTAATTAATATAATTTATCTTTGTTTTAATTCATTTTATAGTTCTATACCTCTAAAAATACACATTTTATTATAACGATCTGCAGCTAAAGGAATTATTTTCTTTATTATGTATTGTTCCTGCCATAAAACTGTTAATAAAAAACACTTATTTTTCTCGAAAAGTCTATCAACTATACCTTTCATATAACGGTATTTTTAATTTTGCACTTTCTTTGTAACGACTCATTAGATTTTAAATTTTACACACATTTGAATATATCTAGATAGACAAATTAATTCTGTATACCAAAGAATTTAATAATTTTTTTTCTATTTATTATTTAATTTTTTTTGTGAATTTCAATTTTTTTATAATTCATTAATAAATTTTATTTTAAATTTTATTTTCATCTGTAAATTAATAAACTCTAAAAAAACCATACCAATTTAAAAAAAAAAAATAAAAAAAAATAATAATAAGAAGACAAAAAAAATAATAAGCAGGATTTATTCGAAATTGGTCATACGGTTTTCGAAATACTTTATTTTAAAAAAATCATTATTTTTTAAGACGTGTGATAGTGTTAGTGTAAAAAAAAAGTTAAGTGTTGACGTTCTGACACTGTTTTATAAATTCAGACCGTGTAACTTTTCTACATAACTGATGATTGTTTCTTTCAATAATCTTACTTTCAATGTAATTAGACACACAGGAGCAAGAACGTGCGACCCAGCCGTACCCATTTTTAATTCGATACTTTAATGCAAGTTATGCATTCGCACAGATTAAATTCTGAGGTAACGATCAAAAATGACATTACGACGATAGAGAAACGTATTTCAGTTGCATATAAAATTCTGTCTGTTCGTATGTATTTAGAAGTATAGCCTTAACGGTTTGGACAATTATCTCCAAATTTAGTACATAGGTTTATTTTGATATCTACATAGAGGGCTTTTTTATTTTTTTTTGTTTATTTCAAAAATATTAACGGTAACTGTCATATAACCGTTAAGTTAAAGCTTATTTTTCTCGGAAACGGTTCCACGAATTTTTATTTAGGGGTTGTTTGTTTCAGTGAAATAAAATGGGCACGTGTGTCGCACTAGCTCTTATGTGCCCAATTACATCTCTTTGGCAGAAACAATATTAACATTAACGTTGAAAATAACACTGTTTAAACTTATATCAAAACCATAAAACTTAGCGGTTTTTATTAAAAATTAAGTATGCCATTACACGGCTAAAATAACAAACAATTTAAGAAAAAAGTATTTCTGAAATTGTTGGACCGGTTTTGATAAAATATTGTTTATTATTTTTAGTTTTTTGAATTTTGATATGCAGTTTTGTAGAATTTATTAATATACATGTGATTATAAAATTTAAAATAATTTTTTTTCGGTCCGTTTTCAAAATTATGATTTTTCAAAAAAAAATTCAAAAATTAATATTAATTAGAAAAAAAATTATTCAAAATTTTGATAAGCAGAATTAATTTGGCCACCTAGATATTTTCAAATATAAAATTTAAAAAAAAAACCGTTATATGAAAGGTACCGTCAATAGACTTTTTTCGTAAATTTGGTTCTAATCAAATGATAGCCAATACCAACAAAAAACAATTAAGAAAAAAAATTCATAAAAATCGTTTGAGCCGTTTTCGAGAAAAATAAGCTTTTCCTAAAAAGTCATATGGCAGGTGCCGTTATTTTTAGGACTACAAATAAAATTTCAATTTCCCCTCTGGGGAATACCAAAAGAATCAAAAGATTGTAATCTATTTGTTTACAATTTGATTAAAGTTCGTAAAAAGTGAAACAAAGAAAGTTTTTTCAAGCAAATTAAAATTTTCAATAAAATTTTTTTTAAAGGTTAAATCTGATCAACAAAAGCATTTAAAAAAATCTTGTTTTTGTAAATACTTATGTACCTACTTACACTAAGTGAAGGCTGATCCAATATTTATCGTTATATATGGATGATAATTAAAGATGGTCTGGTGAAAAATGTTTCTCTCAACATTGACAAATTATCCCGGGACAGACACATTCCCTGCGTAGAGCCTAGACTAGATCACTTTCACTCCTTGTTTCAATTTCAAAGACATAGCGAAGATTGATGATAAACAATTTCTTAGCGAAACAACTTTCCGCCCCTATGAATAGGCATCTGTATCTATAATGTTTCTATATCTCGCTTCTCACCGGTAATATTATTTCCTTGGCCTGTCCATCAGTCCACCCATAAAAAAAATATTATTTAGTATTAAAAATAAGTCAAAAAAACCATTTACCATGTGTGATTTAGATACATTTTTTTGAAGTCCAGCGTTCAAACCGCAACAACGACAAACAAAAACAAAACATCGCATCGTCCACGTACTCGACGGTGACAAACGCCGATCGTGCCGCTCTAAGATACGCGACTCCAAGTAGAAATTCCCAAAACCAAATGGAAAACCAACAAACCAAGAGATACAAATAAAATTTTGTGTCAGTTACCAGTCTATTTGATGAAAATTCCGCTACCACTGCACTATTTGTGAATAATTTTCGCTGAAATGTATCTTTTATTATTATTATTAAGTGTATCCAAAGAGTGAGAAGATATTGTCGTTGTTTTGTTGCGAATCCAAATGCTGTCGCGCCGCACCGCACCAGCCGCTAACCCGCCCCCTTTATTGTGTCGAATGCGTTGGAAGTAATTATTTATTCGGGTTAATTTGAAAATGTATTTTCTTTTTTGTCGGTTTTATGGTTCGATTCGGTTTTTGTATATCTATAGATGAAGATGACGATGCGTGATCTTTCCATATTGCAATGATGTTTTCCATCTTTCCGAATGTTTGAGTGTTCTGATCTCCGGTGGAGAAAAAACGATCTCAGTGCAAGAATTTGAAAAGTGTAGCGCGAAAGTATCTGCGAGTTTTTTATTTGCATATTTTTCAACGGTATTTTTTCAATACGGCATATTGTGAACTTCCTTTAAGGGTATTTAAGGCTTTTTATACAAGTGTAATTTATATCAGTGAAATCTTATTTGAATATTAAAAAAAAGTTTTAAGTTCTGCAGAATTCGGCGAAGAATTTTTGTGAATCTATAAGTTTCTGTTGTGCTTGTGTCAATGATCGCGTCTTTTATTTTCTTGTGGGAAAATGCAGTGAATTTGCTGGAATAAGTCGGTTCCAGATTTGAAATTTTATAAGTCGTCTGCACGTTAAATGTTATGGTGATGTTTGAGAATGACGATTACATTCATGTATCCGCCAAATAATTTGATTTTAATTCATGAAAGAAGAATAAATTTATACGCAACGGTACGAAAATTTTTATTTAAGTCATATGTACATAGATAGATAGTGAACTATGATAGTGTGATTTCTAAATAAATTAATCTTTAAGGTAGGTACATAATATGAAAGTAGGTAACTTGTTAGTATTTCTTCACGAGGAAAGAAAGAATATGAAACTGTTAAATCAAAATGCTTACTCCATTAGAAAATTAGGGAAGGACAAATTAACATTGGTTTTTCTTATTGAAATGACAAGGAAAATCTTACCGGGTAAACTATTCTGCTAAAAAAAAGAAACTCTGTATTCCACGAAACGTCTTTAATTGGTATTAAGCGTAAACGGATGAGCATTACAAACAAGACAAGTATTACGGGTGAAATTTTTAAGAGCAGAAATGCAGCTGGCTACTTTGAGTACTAAAAGCTTTTCGGTTTTTTTTTATGGAAGTGCCATTCATTGACAAAGGGCATGGGCGTTATGTTTAGCTTTAACCACAGAAGATATTATCGAGTTTTCGAAGCATTAAAATTAAAATCCACATGATTCCTATAACCCCATTGGAATGACCAATTGAATTTGATATAAACTGAGGGTAGAGTCGTCAGTAAAACAGTTAGGTGGATAAGAAGTAACAGACAAAGGATCATTTGAGGAAAAGAGTGGGATACAGAACGAAGCCGTGGGGCACACCAGCATATATTTTGCGGGAGTCAGACTTGAAACCGTCAAATAGAAATTTTATTAAATGGTCGAGAAGAGTGCTTCTAATCATAAGTCCCAAAAGCACGCATATCTTCTTCTTCTTATAAAGGGTTTTTTTAAGGACTTGTATTTTTTTAGTTTTTTTTTTTTAACAAACCGCAAACCATTTGAGATATTTCTAAAACTTTATTATCGGCTTCAAGTACAATCAAAACATTTATGAATGGAAAAGAATGGGCACGGTTGCAGCGGTCGATTCATTGGACCCATTTTCGATGACTCGGCCGCTATTTCGCGTTCAATTTGGCTCTGAGCTCTTTCAACGTCGTCAGCTTGTTGGCATAAGCTAATGACTTTACGTAACCCCAAAGGAAACAGTGTTGAGGCGTTAAATCGCACAACGAGGCGGCCAATCGACTGGCCCATTTCTTAAGATAACACGTTCATCAAACTTAAGGTGTGCTGTGTGGCTTGTGGCAACATCCTGTTGAAACCACATGTTGTCCAAGTCCATATCTTCCAATTCGGACCGAAAATAATCGGTAATCATGGCGCGATAACGCTGCCCTTGTGAATGGGCACACAATAACGTCATGATCGTTATCGTCGACGAAAAATAACGCCACCGGCATGCAAACCAGAACAGTTATTTTTTGTGGATTAAGTGGTGACTATAGAATAACGCATATTTTGCTTATTGACGAACCCATGGAGCCAAAAATGAGCTTCGTCACTAAAGATGATTTGGACGCTGCTCGCTCGTGTACTTTACCATGAGTGAGTTTTACTGAATACATTGACAATGACAGTTCGATGATTAGTGGAAGGGTGTGTTGACAAATTAAATTCAAAGTTGTCAAGTCCCTATTGGAGAACCCGATATGGATAAATACGAATGTATCTGTGTGGGTATGTTTGTTACTATTCGGCGTGAACGATTTTATTGCAGTTTTCAGGCAATTTGTAGTCAGCTAGTTTTCTATAAAAAAAAGTCTGATGCCAAACTCTATCAAATGCCTTTGAAATATCAAGCGCAATAATCTTACTTTCACCAAAGCGATGTAAAAGATTTGTTCCTCTGTTCGGTGAGATATGCCATCAGATCACCAGTGGAACGATTGCTGTGAAAGCCATACTGCCGGTCACAAAGAAGCTTTCGATTTTCGAGATATTTCCTATGCTTAATTTTTCATTAGCAATGAAGGCTCGAAACAAAGAAGTTGAATAGTTTTTAATATATTTTACAAATGACCAAACATTTTTACTACCTTTGGAACATTGCAGAATTTTTTGGCATAATATTTGGTCATATAAAAATGCAATTCTATCATGACTTTCGTGACGTGTTTAATTGCTTATTGTATAACCATAGCAGCGAACAACAACAAACCAAAAGTGTCGATGATTAAGGTAGTGAAAATTGTGAATAGAAAAAGTTGAGATAAGGTCTGGAACGCTTGGAAAGAAGTGTCAACCACCTGCAATGGGGTTTGAATTGAGGAGTGAGTATTGCGTTTTATTGGGACTTCCATTACTGCACTAGCTATAGATTACCAATAAAGCAAGGAGTTGCATAAGTTCCTAAATTCTTTGTCTTTAGGGTTGGAATTGTAAGTTTGGAAACTTATTTCCTTTTGTCTGATAGCTTATTTACACTCCGACTTTTTTTTGGGATTATTACTTTTACTCTGTACGGAATAGAAGCACGCATTCGTATAAAAATTATATTTGTGTACATTTCAGCACTGGCTTCAATGTCAATATAGAGGAAGAATGAAAGTGACCAGTTATTCAAGCCGTTCCAGTTGGCTTTCTTGTATTGCCAAACGTTCCCGATGGGAAGTTTTTCTTTAACTGAATGAATGCAGCACGAGATATTTGCTAAAATAACATAATGATTCGAAGTGCCAAAAAGAAATAAGGGAGTTACACTAATGGTATTTTCGCATATTAAAAGAGAGACTTGAGAATTGGTCTCGTTTTAATAAAACAAAACTTAATGCTTGCGGACAGTGAATTTTAGCTAGAAAAGTATAAGTCTATGTTGGAACATTGCCTGCAATTGGGTAGGCTTAAAGAAATGACGAGGAATATTTTCGGAGAATTATTTATATTCCACAGCAAGACAGCATAATGACTTAAATTTATATTTGCTTTGTTGTTATTAGTAGTTGTTTTTTTTTTAATTTTAGTTTTTTTTTAATTTTTATCACTGATATTGCTTTAATTAAGAATAAGAAGTCCTATGAGAATTTTTTTAATGACTTGGAATACCAAGCTTAATGGAAGATTTTATTTTAAGGCTAAAACTTATCTACTTAAGCAGGTCTTATAAATTTCTTCTTAAACAAAGACTCCTTTTTTCTACTTACAATTTGAAATAAGTTTCCATATTTTTTTAAAGAAGAATAATCTTAATAAAATATGAACAACCGTAAGCCTTATGTTAACACTATAAAAGCTATATCGTGTGAAATTAGAAAAAAATTGAAGGATAAGTGCCCCCAAAAAAAGACTTTATGTTTTAAGTACTCAGCAATCAATTCGTTATATTAAAAATAAAACAAAATGGAGGCTCAACAGCTGTCTTACTTCTAACCTGTTTATTTTACCTTGTTTGATAAAATGAACTCAAATCTTGCTTATGACTTTGAAGACATTGCGTCTCTTTTTAAAAGTTTCATTATATGACCGTTGGAATTTTGATAACTGCTATTAGGGCGTGGTTTTGTCTTTTGCTTTACAAGCCCTATAAAAATTAGTTTAGAAACTTCGAACAACAAGCCTTTCATTTCATGGACTTCAATTTATTTACTTGAATATCAATTAAAGTTGAGATCGGGTTACCTATCACCAAGAAATTCCAGGAAGAAAAAATCCGGTTATGTGTCTTACCGTTTTAAGCTCTTCCATTTAAAATTTAGTTTTACAAAACATAATAAATACGTATAAAATCTTGCGTCATAATGCAGGGTGTGTCAAAAGTAACTTCCTAATTTAAAGTAATAATAACTTTTGTAGAATTAATTTATTATTAATTATTTATTTTAGAATCACAAAGTAAAATTTATGGAGATATTTTGGGCTATGTATAGTATGTGAAATATAATGTCCCTCAAATGAGGACCAGCTTCATGCTCACACAGACAGGCACTTTCTAGAGCGTTTTCCATAACACTTCGTATGACTTCTGGGCTCAGCGCCTGTATTTCATCAAGAATATTCTCCTTCAGCTGCGGGATAGTGGTGGGTTTATTTACGTACACTTTACCCTTCAAATAACCCCATAGAAATAAGTTTTGTGCAGTCAAATCCGAAGAACGTGGAGGCCAATTAAAGTCTGAATTTTTGAAAATTATTCGGTCGCCGAAAATTTCCCTTAGTAGCGCCATTGTAACGCGAGTAGTGTGCGCAGTAGCTCCATCCTGGTGAAACCACATCTCAGGACTATCAGCAATCGTTGGCCTCAAGAAAAAGCCCCATACCTTTCACCATTTATGGTTACAGTATTGGCGGTATCGTCTTCAAAGAAGAATGGCACATGCCCAATAATTTTTTCCAAAGCTACACCACATCAGACAGTGCACTTAAGTAAATGCAATTTCCGCAGATGCATCAAACTTGGGTTCTCAGTACAATATATACGGCAATTTTGTTTATTATTTAATCCATTTAAGTGGAAATGAACTTCAACACTCATTATGAGATGACGAATAAAATCATTTTGTTGTCTTGCCATTTCGTAAACAACACGTTCTTGATGATCTTTTGACTTTAATTCTTGCCTAAATTTGTTAAAAAGAGCCAAAAATAAAAAAAATATAAAATTGACCGCTTTTGTGATTTTTTTTTATATATATTTGTCATTGGATACTGCAAAATAAAAACGCATTCAAAAAGATTTCATGAAAACAAGTGAAGTCCGATGTACTTCAAAGGAATGGCGGTGACCTCAAAGGAAAGGCGATGACTTCAAATGAATGGTAGGACTTCAAAGCGACTTCAGTAAATGCAGTGCATTCCCAAGGAATGCAATCACTGGACTTCAAATTCATGATTGGTTTAAAATGACTAGTCCAGTAAGAGACTTCAAAATGAATGGTGATTTTTCTTTCTGAAGTTGAAGTCCAAAATGAAATCCGGAATTCATAAATCATGATGATGAAATCTTTTGACTTTTTTACAACTCTCTATTTGGGTTTAAAAAATCGAGTGATTATATAATCATATATATATATAATAAAATTTAATCAGTTTGGTCCTCTCTAAAGCGCTGTGTTTCATTTTAGTAAATCTCCCATATTTTTATAAGTACCTTAAAAAGAAAAAAAAACAACCAGAAGAGTTATGATTTTATCAAATTATGAAGAAACTTTTGACCCAACCTGTACAATTTGTCTATTAGTACCGATACTTCCAAGTAATAATAATACAAAAATCACAGTTTTCTAAACTTTGTCTATATAAAATTAATTGTCAAACTTATATCAATGTCAAAAACTAACAAAACTAATTGTAACAAATTTTTTTCTAAATCTTGTTCAAATAGAGATAAAAATTGCCAACACTCACACTATCAGCCTGAGAATAATTTCGAGAAATAATTTTCAAAAATAGCAGCCAACTTGCGGGAATTTTCTTATTTTCATTAAATAATGTCACCAGGCTGCATGTCTCCATATCATAGCTCTAGGAAGGAATAAGTGCTTGATAAATTATGTATCACAAACACGACTTATTTGGGCCATATCCAGCGGAGCAATTGCATTAAATGAAATATGGTCGAGAGTAATATTTCCACGGCGACTTTGCTTCTTTAAAAATAGACCATTGAAATAAACTGAAAAGAAACGCATCAATTTCGATTTTCTATTTTCCAAAAAAAAAGTCTTGCTATGAAAAACCCTCTTAAATATTGTGATGGGTGAACAAATTTCCCAAGCTAAATGTCCTTTTCTGGAGGACGGCGGTAATCGTTTGTTTTTTATTTGCTTGATTTTCTAAACTGATTTATTAAGCTTTTCAACCCTAATTATACTATTGAAGGGCAAACCTAATTTTCTCTGTGCGTTCCCACCGAATACTCTTAAAAACACCTTAATTGGTGTTTTTTCTTTTTAATTCATTTTGGAAATATGATGAAGCTACGTATTGAATTGTAATTAAGTCAGAACGTGACAGATACCGCGGCAGGTCTATCCCCATGTTGGTCGGCCTGACTAGGTGCCTGGCTAATTGCCAGGATTTTTCTGATGCTACGCACGCCAATGTGTGAATCTGATTTTATATGTGGTAGCCTGAGGAGGAGGATGTGGGGGGGTCTTCAGGGAGACAGGGATTGCCGACAGACAGTTTTGTGATTTGTTTTGTAAGTCATGCGGCTTTAGATTGTAATGAACCTAAATAGTGTGTGTTGGGGAATTTTCCTGTAATTTAATTTTAAGCTCATTAATCATATTACAAGCAGGCGCGGTGATGCATAAAATATCATGGCGCGTCCTCTTCAAAAACAGTCGATTTTATATTGAAATATTTTATCAAATTTGTTGGTCTGATGCGGAGTAAATTGGTGATGAAATGTCGCAATTAATTTGTACTGTGTGGCAGAGACGGGATTATAGTTTGGTGTTGTGGGATTGGGAATGGAATTGTTATACTGTGTTTCATATTACTACTTTTTTTTTTTAAAAAAGAAATGTTTTCTCTTAGAGCAATTTTAGAAAAGCAAGTTTTGTTTCAAAAACGCTCTGCTTGAGTGTCTGAGATTTATAAACGCAAACTTCATCGCTTTTCTCTCAAACAACCATAATCATAAAAAGCCAAACTTAGGCATACCTACTCACCTATAAATTAGGTGTCTCACCTCCTTACAAGACACCATGAATGCCTTATACCGCAATAATGAGCATACGCACGTAACTAATAACCAAAAACTTCTAACAACTAATAAAAACAAATTGAAATTTATTTCGACGTCTTGTTTTGAATGCATGTTCACGTTCACCTCACAAACCGCATAGTCCGGCCTCCTCTCCCTCACCCGGTGCACAACCCAATACCCAGGTATTTATACATATATATATGTTTATCTATACCACAAGTACTGGGCGCCATTTACCTACCATTCATCCTGACAGTGTACAAAAATTAATGCCATTATGCTCAGTGATTACCGGCACGAACCACACCGTACACGACCTTTTGTCCCAAAGACACATAAATACACAACATATGGGTGTGTTTATGTGAATGTGTATATATGAATGGTAGACTACGGGAAATTCCTAATTCAATACATGCCGGTTGTTTCACTCAGCACCCACTGAACCAGGGCTGTATTAGGTTTCAGTTTTTTCTAGCAGTTTAAAGAGATTAGTGATCAGAATTAATCCAGGAAAGCCAATTGAGGGAACGTAAGCTCTTGCATTATCTTTTAGACCAACTTTCGACAAAGATGTTTTATCTTTCAACGTACCACACGAATGTAGAATTTCTATCTTATACGAAACTTATGAACTTGATTGCACTGTTAAGAATAATTAAAATTGATAACCGAACTTTGTTAATATCTCTAAGGGTTATCATAACCTCTAGAAACAACCCACATTTGAAAAAAGAAAAAACTTTGTAATCAACACAAAAGTTCATTTTCTCAAAATCCCACAACTTAGTTAGGCCCCAAAACCTTATTTATTTAATACCAAAGTCCACCCCTTTACCACCATCTCACAGCTACGTTCTGTTCCACTATTTGTGATGTCCTTAGGTTGTTTTCTTTGGTTTCTTACCAATCTCGGGGCTGCTTGGCTTTTCCCAGCCACAATATTGAGTTCCAAAGCTTTGACTCGGTCTACCTGAATTTACCTTTTTTTTTGGTTTTGGTTTTGGTTTTTTCTCCACTGAATCCCTCATGTCTTGGTTCCGCATCTGCGATCCCTTTACCCCGGAGTATTGCCCGAAAAAAAAAATTATATTGAACTGTATACCAAGCCAAACACGGTACATGAGAAGGACATGCAAGGACATCGTATATGCGATGGGTAATTTCCTGGCCTATATGTGCATATATACATACGCCACACTCAAATTATATTGCTTGCCTGTCGACTCTTCGGTTTCCAACTCCATCTAGTGTACGCCTCTCGGAAAAGCCCATTGCCGGTTGCGGTGGTTTATCCAACTCGCTACAATATACCTAGATGAACGGTGTATACACGTATACATTGGACGAGGAACTGGGAAATCCTTGTTAGTTTTTTAATGGTACCCATGGATTCACCCAGCTGTGAATTTTAGATAACTTTGGTTAATATTAATGAAGTGCTTTTAAGCGAAGTGTACAACGGTGGCACTGCGGTTTGAAAACCGAATTGTTGTTGGGTAATGGACTGATGCTGTTAAGGGATTGTTGCGGGGTTGAAATGACGAGCTGACGATGACGTTGTAGATGGAAAATGGGTTCCAATTTGGATGGAACTGCAACAACGGGACGGCTTTGCTGACTAAACCTAGCCAAAAGCCAATGTGAATGGGCAGGGAAAGAATAAGAGGTTGCCGTCAGTAAAGGTTGTTTGTCGAAACAAGGACAATAGATGATAATGTGTCAAAGTATTGTATATAAACACCGTGAGAAAAAATATACTTAAATTGACGTCTGGAAAAAATGACAGTAGTCAGGGGTCTATTTCCCAAACTACAAATTACAAGCACAATTTTGGGTTTTGTAGTTCACAATCACAAATAAGTAGGAGGACAATCCGTTTCACCAAGCACAAATAACTGTAATAACTGTAAGCAAAGCATTGCACTAAATTACAAAAATGCAAATGTTGACTTACACACCTGAAAGTATGCAATGAACTTCATTCCGCTCGAACGCCTAAAGGTATATCTCGAATAATGTTAATGGACTTTTGTTAAATTTCTGTAAGGACATTCAACGCGAGCGGAACCGCTTTTTCGAAAGTAGTAGGGTTATAATTCTGAACCATTGTATATACATTTTCTATAGTACTCTCATGGTGGTCATTTTTCGTCTGGCCATCTTCCTGGTTGATTCGAAACTAACTCTTAATAGTGGAGAAGAGAACCTTTACCGATATTTTACCAGTATTTAATACACTTTTGTTGTCTATACTTATTCTATATTCACACCAATTGGCAATTTCAGCACGTCTCATTGCGACTTGATTCAGAACTAAAAAATTATGCTTCATGATAGTACTATAGGCAGTGTATATACAATGTCTGAACTTAGTTTTTGCTACACTTCTAATGCATTTATATTATGAAATGCTTTCTATAGCGCAGGAAATATACGGCAGACAACGGAAAGTTCATTACAGTGGACAAGGGTAACGCGACTATAGATATCATAATGCATGTATGCATTCGTTCAAAACAAATTGATATAACAATGAAACATGACATTACGATGATAGAGAAACATATTTGAGTTACTGGCAAAATTCTGTACGTCTGTCTGCCTGTCTGTACGGATGTATTTCGGACTGTAGCCTAAACGGTTGGGCCAATCGTCTCCAAATTTAGAATTTAAGGTTATTTTAAAATTCTAAGAGGAGTTTTTTTTACATTTTTTTAGCTCAAAAATAAAACGTACCTGTCATATAACCATACATATATATTTTTATAAAAAAAAAAATCAGTGTACTACTGTAGGTAGGCGTTATATTTTGGTGAAAAAAAAATAATATGTTGGGCTAGGAACGGTATCTCCCATAGGACCGGTTTTTTTTTTCTTCTACTTTCTCGAAAAAATGATCTGATTACTATTAAAACTGATATTCAAGAAGATGTATTAGGAAGCCTAAGTACTTTCGCTTTAATTTTTTGCATTTTTTTTTTTTGTATTTTTAATAATTTTAATAATAAAGTTTTTTTTTTTGATATATCAATATTCTGAAATTTATTTTTCAATTTTGTTTTTAAATGTATGATATTTGTGTGCTTTAGTTTGTATTCTTGTATTATTTTATTTAATCTTTCCAAAAAAGTTGTTAAAAAAACCGTTTTATTTAAAAACCATTCCTACGATTTAAGCCTGCACCTGAGTTCAAAAAAGAACTGACTATTACATCTTGCGTGGAAACCGTTCGCCACAGATTGAGGAAACACAATTTATACGCTTGTAGTCTAAGAAAAGTTCCGGCTTTAACTGCAAAACATGGTATAAAGCGTCTATAGTTGCAAGACAGCATTTTTTTTTTTTTTTTTTTTATAATTAACGCGCGCACAAGGGACTATTTGTTTCCCTTTTAATGTAACACACTGCGCAAGCATTAGGAAGATAGGGAGGGGAGAGATAGGAGGTGTCGATTAACATTGGTTTTGAATGTTTGCAAATTGAAATGGCAAGGGAAAATCTCGCCGGGTAAACCATTTTTTATAAAAGAAACGATAAAATAAGGAAAGACATGAAACGGCAGTTCTATTTCCTATCAATCTTAAAGCTGGATTTTGTATTCTATCAAGCAGGTGAAGCGATGTTTGTGAAGCACCTGCCCACAGGTGGGAGTTATACTCGAGCTTAGGGCGTATAAACGCTTTATAAATTGTAGCCAGATCAGATGGGGAAAAATACTTCTTACACCGATACAGAAAACCTAAGCACTTAGCAGCATTCTTAGCGATTTCAAATATATGGTCGTTCCAACGGAGGTCGTCGTTGACACACATACCGAGTACTGAGAGCTTTTCGGTTTCTTCGATGTAAGTGCCATTCATGGACAATGGCATTGGGGGAATGTTAAGCTTTAACGACAGAAGACAGCATTGAGTTTTCGAAGCATTAAACTCCACACGATTTCTATTACCCCATTTGACAATGCTGTATAAATCGGAGTTTAATGAGCTTGACATACGGCACCGTTGCAATTGTACGTCCGAAGGCGAAGGACGTGAATTATCGAACGAATATGAAAAGCTGAGGGTAGAGTCGTCAGCAAAACAGTTAAGAGGATTAGAAGTAACAGACAGAAGATCATTTATAAAAATGAGGAAAAGAGTCGGAGATAGAACAGAGCCCTGGGGCACACCAGCATTTATTTTATGGGAATCAGACTTGAATCCGTCCAATACAACTTGTATTGAACGGTCCAGAAGATAGCTTCTAATCCAACGAACAAGAGTATTATCGATCCCAAAAGCACGCATTTTCGATTAGAGAGCTTCATGCCAAACTCTATCAAATGCCTTGGAGATGTCAAGAGCAATAATCCAAAGCGATGTAAAGATTTGTTCCACTGTTCGGTGAGATAGGCCATCAGATCACCAGTGGAACGGTTGCTGCAGTCATGGAGAAGCTTTCGATCTTCGAGATATTTCTTAAGCTGACGGCTAGTCAGCGTTTCCATGACCTTAGAAAGAAGGGATGTTAGTGCTATGGGTCGGTAGGAGGAGGGGGAGGATGGGTCACCTTTCTTAGGGACAGGCTGGATAAATGCTGTTTTCCATCTTCTGGGAAAGATTCCAGAAGAGTAGGAGCGATGGAAAAGCTTACGCAGTGGCTTTGCCAGTGTGGAAGAACACCTCTTCAGAAGAATCGGGGGTATACCATCCGGGCCAGCGGATTTGTGTATATCGAGATCTTTGAGAACTCTTGCTACTGTACGAGTGCGGAAAAAAATCTGTCCCATGGAAAAATTTACATTCTCAAGTACAGGAGGGGCAACGTTGCTATGCGGCAGCGTGGAGCTAGCAGCGAAATGGGCGGCGAGCAAGTTTGCCTTCTCTGAAGAGTAAACAATTGGTTTGTTACTGTCGATGAGCGTTGGAACCGAAGATGTTGAGGAGTTTTTAATATTTTTTTACAAATGACCAAAAATTTTTACTGCCTTTGGGACACTGCAGAATTTTTTGCCGTAATTTTTGGTCATGCAAAAATTTGGTTCTTTCAATAACGGAGTTGCATGAGTTTCTTGCTTGTTTGTGCTTTTTCCGATTTTCCTCTGTAGGGTTGGCTTTGTAAGAACGGAAACTTACTTCTTTGAGCCTGATAGCTTCTTTACACTCAGAAATAAACCAAGACTTTTCTTTAGGTTTGATGCTTTTTACTCTGTTAGGAATAAAAGCACGCATCCCTAGAAGAATCACATTTGTGATCATTTCAGCACTGGCATCAATGTCACTATCGAGGAAGCATAGTGACCAGTTAAAGTTTCGGAAAAAAATATTCAGGCCGTCCCAGTTGGCTTTCTCGTATTGCCAAACGGTCCTTTGGCATTTGCATTGGCCAGCAGAGAAATGGCGCTCCGTTCTATGGACAGATGATCTTTGAAATAGGAATATAACCCCAAATACACAAATAAAGTAGTTAAGCACGGAGGTTTAAGAATAATGGTGTTTCTACGCCAGATCCGTGTTACGGGCATTGGGCATCTAACAAAATTTCTCTTCAAACTTACTGCACTTAGTTTTGAACCGATCACTTATAAAATGGATTTATTCATACCTCAAAATTTTTTCCTACAAAGTGTGTTCCAGAGATGCAGTTTCTTGAAAGCATCCAAAGACACTTTGTTCGCAGCACTCCTCGTGCCCTATCATGACAAGACCCTTTTATCTCAACTCCTTATTAAGATTAACTCCAACTAATTAATCTGAAAACAAAAAACGAAGAGCAGTAACCGATATTTAAACAGGAGGGTTTCACACAGTGTTCCCAGATTGGGTGGTTTTTGCCACCAAAATGGTTGGAAAAAAACTGTTTTTTTTATAATTAACTATTTGTTTCCCTTTAAATGTAGAGTACACTGCGCGGCATTAAAATGATAGTGAGGGGAATGATAGCAGGTATCGATTAACATTGGTTTTGAACGTTTGCAGATCAAAATGGCAAGGGAAAATCTCGCCGGGTTATCTATTCCAAATTCGTGTTGTTCGGCTAAAAAATGAATCCCTATATTTCACGGTACGTCCGAAATTGGGCTTTTGGGTGAACTGATGAGCATTCCTTGCGAGGCAAGTATTACGGGAGAAACTTTTAAGGGGAGGAATGCAGCTGGCTACTTCGACGTTGACACAAATACCGAGTTCTGAAAGCTTTTCGGTTTTTTCGATGAAAGTGCCATTCATTGACAATGGCATTGGGGGTATGTTTAGCTTTAACGACAGAATACAGCATTGAGTTTTCGAAGCATTAAACTGCACACGATTCCTATTACCCCATTTGATAATGCTGTATAAATCGGAATTTAATTAACTTGACATACGGTACCGTTGCAATTGTACGTCTGAGGGCGAAGGACGTGAATTATCGAACGAATATGAAAAGCTGAGGGTTGAGTCGTCAGCAAAACAGTTAAGTGGATTCGAAGTAACAGACAGAAGATCATTTATAAAAATGAGGAAAAGAGTCGGAGACAGAAAGGAGCTTTAGGGCACACCAGCACTTGTATTGAACGGTCCAGAAGATAGCTTTCAATCCAACGAACAAGAGTATCATCGATCCTAAGAGCACGCATTTTTGATAAGAGAGCTTCATGCCAAACTCTATCAAATGCCTTGGAAATATCAAGCGCGTGGGTAAAATAGTGGGAATAAATTCTTGGTGGTTGTTATGGTTGGAAAAGTATTGAAATCGCTATTTTATGGGGTTATATTATTTTTTAACATATGTAGTTCACTACTACATACAGAATTATTTTACAATAATTTTTTTCGTTGACAGATATGTTTTGAGGTTTCATGGCTGTGTTTGGTATTATCTGGATATTTTAATAAACATCTTGGAAAAAAATCCCAGTAAATTGAAAGTTAAACCAACTTATTTAAATTACTCATATCTAATTTTTTTTTTTGAATTTCTTAGGCGTCTTTTTTAATTAGAAATTTAGTGGAATGTTGTATTTTGCATTTTTTCATACTCATCACTTGGTTTAAAAATATTTTGTTTCAAACGGGTGTTAAATCGGTTGCATTTAAGCCGAATCATTTGCTTTGACTGCTTAATTATATACGCAAACTTAACAATGCAATGGAATTGACTATGGTTTGAAACTATGATTCCAAATTTTCGGACTCAAGTGTTTTTTAACGCATTGAGTAGGTTTTAAGCTTAAAACTACCTTTTGTAATTATTTTGTAATCGACTAAATCATCGGAATATGCATCGGAATAAGTTATGTGTGACTTTTGGGTCGATGACGTTGGTGAGGTGATCACCGTCAATGGTAATCGCAATCTATGTAGGCACCGATATCCTTTTGTTGAACATAACACAGACTATCGGAAAAGTCATTAAACATTGGAGCATTCCGGTCCGAACCACCGTAAGAAAACGAGGTGGGAATTCGAACGTTGTGATATTTTAACTAAAGGTATATTATATGATGAGCTTTTCATATAAAAAACTAATTCTGTTATTACTTGACATGCATAACTTGTTTTATTCCATTTCAACACCTACCCAGGCATGCTTTTATTTAAAAACTTTTTAATTACCCTTTGATCAATACTTTTTCGTAAAAATATTGCAATCCCACATCTGCGAGATCTGTTAGACTAGTCTGTTCTTACGATCCTACTTACATATATTATAAATGGATGTTTGGATGGATAACTCAGTGATCTTTTGGGAAGCGATCCATTTCTTATCAAAGCCATGGCCGTTGACCGCAATAGAGAAAATGCAGTACTATTGTACACCTATAAGAAACATTTTCGCTTCTTTTTCACGGTATTTTCGAAAGAGCTTCATTATGATTTACTATTATTGTGATTTTTTGTTTGCATAATAGCATGCTTTTTTTTTACTTATTTTTTGTTTTCGTTACGGTTTTTTCTCCATTGTAACGGGTTTTTGCTATTTTAGTCGGAGATTATTGCTTGGGCTTTACAATTCGGGATCAACGTTTTAGTGAAGTTTTATTCTTTTCTTTGTTAGATTATAAATGTGAATGTTTGTATGTTTGGATGTTAGCTCCTAAATCACGCCTAAACGACTCAACGGATTTGGATGAAATTTGATAGGTAGATGGATAATGTGCTGGATTGAAACATAGGCTACTTTTCTAGGAAAAATGCACTGTTCCTGTTGGAGAGGCTTAAATGTGAAATACTGCATGTCTGGAGATTTGTTTGATATACTTTTTTGCCTTAACGACAGCAAGAATTTGTGAAGTTTGGTAGACGGAAGAGTTACAGGATTCACTTTACTATTAAGAAATATAGAGATATAGGGAAATAGAGTTGATATAGAGATATAGATTTACAGAGATAGAGGTATAAAGATAAATACATGGAGAAAAAGAGACTATATGTCTGTATATAGAGATATTAAAGGATATGGAAATATATATTATAAATATATATATAAAGAAATGAAAAAAATATAGATTTATAATAGAGACATTGAGATATAGAAATATAAAAATATACTGCTTTAGAGGAATATCACTAGAAAAACGATATTCACTATCTTATTAAAATTAAATTATAATTTGACGAAAAACTTAATTTAACCAAAATTCGTAATCTTAAGTCCATGCAGACGAAGTCGCGGTTAGAGGATGGTATACTATAATAGCTAGTTTTGGGGTTAAATTTAATTTCTCCTTTAGCTGGGTGTCACTAGCCAAAAGAAAAAAGGCTTTAATCATGCCATAATTGAAATTAATTTGTTTTTTTTTCTCTTATTCTTGTTTTTTTTTCGAAAATTTTAATTTCATAGATATAATAGGGGGTGTTCTTACAAAATGTGTATAAGAAGTTGTCTAGGAACCATGAAAAGGAACGTGGAAAGTTCCACTTTGTGAAATAAGGATTGCACAATATGACATCTAATTATAAATACTTTTCCCATAACTAATTCAAGCAATATTTATAATTAGTTGAATTAAACAACTTGAGATCTTTCGAAGTTAGTTATACCTAAAGGACGACGAAATTACTTGCATTAGCAGGCGACCAGATAGAATAATAAAATTTAATTGACCTTAAATACTAAGAGAAAATACATTGACCAACTACTAACTATGTACTAACTGATATTTTATTTTTTAGGTTTGTAAAGACAATAAAAAAAATATTTTTCCAAGTGTATAAAACAAATCGAAGTAATTACTCTTTTTAATACGCGCACAGCCACTTCCCGCCGAGTCCTATCCATCCTGCAATGTAATTTTACAAATAGATATTTAAGCTCCCCGGTCTAATGATCGACAGGACATGTCATATTAAAGTCCAGTATACATGTACATATAAACTTAATTGGTACACACCGCCGTCACTATATAAAGGGTGGTCTTTTCAAACTTTCCCTTTATTATCCCCCACCCCATCATTATTTCTAGCTTCAGGATATTAGGACTTGAAATTGTCCGTCCGTCATTGTCGTCGTCGTAACTCACATTTGTTCGACTTCCAAGGCCCGATTTTCATTAATAAGAAAACAATTTTTGCCCGTCATCGATTTGCTCTTATTCCTTCCGATTCGGCTAAGTCGGGCGCCTGCTGCCCGATGGGGGACTGTTCGATTCAGAATTTTTTAATAGTTTGGTGCAACTATGATTACATGGATACCTGGGGGTGGTGTATGTCATTCTTTTTGTAGAGACACCGCACGTACAGCGTAGGAAGAGACAAACAATGGGGGATGGGATGAGGGGAAAGTTTGTGTTTAGTTCGATATTCTTTTTTTTTTTGTTTAATATTATTTTCTATACTCTTGGTGCGCTCAGTATTTAGTTATTCAGGATTTTTACCTTATAGTTATTGGTATGTATATGTATGGTTATATTATATGTATATATTTCCTCTCCTTTTGTGTCCTAACCAAGGTGTACTCTTGCCAGTGGCCCACTTAGAATAGGTTGAGTGTTTGTTGCCCCATAGTGGAACACAGGTGGACGGGACACTTTGTAACGACAACACTTTCAGCTTCGACTTTAGTTTATATTTATTATCAATATCGAACGGAAGACACACATCTGCCGATAAAAATAAAAAAGAATAAATTGTTCACTTTTTTTTTAATTTTTGGATTTTGGATTAATCGGAAATCGGATGGGCTAAATGAGTGTTAGGGATGTGCGTTGAGTCACGGAATGAAAACAAAAAGTGCGTTCAGACAAAACATTCGTTGTGCTTATAGTGTTGTAGGTCGGAAGGTAGTTTAATAACTACAATAAATTATATCATATAAGATTTAATTAAATTTAAAACAAACTGAAAAGCTAATCAAGAGAATACAAATCAATGTTTGTCCATATCTAGAAGAGATTGCCTTGATAACTCTTAATATTTTAAATTCTTAGTATCCCGAAATTACAATTAAATGACAAAAGAAAAATGTGAGAACTTATGGCTTGTTTAAGGATACTATTGAGGAAGGGTTTCAGAGTTGCTATTATCTATTTAGATATGAACTAAAAGTTGAAGAAGTAAGGAAAATTGAGAAAATAAAGCTTAGGACTTCGTTAAAATCTTGTGGATAATTGTTTGGGTCAATAAACCATTAAGTAAGCCTTAACTTTGGGGTACATTATATATTTTCTAATAACATTTTTATTTTTTATCAATTTCGAATAACGTTTTCCCTCTTTTTTCTCCTCAATTAACTTAACTTAACACCTTACCATAGACCAAAATTATATATTTTTTGTTAGTTTTGTATAAAAACATTGCCTCATTCCATCGTTTTTTATTTATATGTTGAATTGCTAGCTGAACTTAATTATTATTGCTTTCACATTACTTAAATTCTTTTTTTTTAACAAATGACTTTTACGTCTCAACTTTGGACTTCTTACAATTTTAAACACCAACTGTTTACCTATATCAATTTAAGCGAAATTTTATTCACAAAAGATTTGCTTTAATCACTTAAGAAATCATAACTAACTAATGATAATAAAAAAACGGTTTTTAATTTTTTTTTTTAAAGAAAGACGGCAACTCCATTTCATCTGACAATGAATGATTTCCTTATAATGTTAACATTTTTACCACATCACGCAAAATGACGGAACATACTTAGGTTCTTATGTATATATTTTTTTTTACATCCACGCCATACATAGTGTTGTTGCGTACTTCTACTCTAAAACAGATGGCGTAGTTATAGTACCTTTTTAAATCCCTTCAAACGTGAAAAGTCAATTAGAATTGAAATTTTACGTCAAAAATATTATAATATATTTTATATATTTTATATATTGCAAAACATCTAAAAATAGAAAATAAAACTCTTAATATAAAAATGATATCCATGAGTACATTATTTTCAGCACTTGAAAAAAATCTTGGCAATAGAAAATTAAGATTATGAAACTACCGAACATGGCATTACTACACCTATTGATTTTTGCTTTAACGACGCAATTAATTTAAAATAGACAATTGTTATTATTTTTAAAAAACTTATTATAATAAAAAAAAATCAATATGTTGGTATGCAGAAGTAATTTGGCAGCTTAGAATTGTTCAAATATTAAATTTGATAGAAAAAAAATTAAAAAAAAACCTTACATGAAAGGTGCCGTTTAAATACTTTTCCCGGTTAATTTGTTTTGATAAAATGATAGCCAATCCTTCTCTCAAAATGTTTCATCATAATCGTTGGCGACGTTTTCTTATCGTTATTTTTAGCCCTTAAAACACAATCCCGAAATCCCTCGGAGGAATGCTAAAAAATGACACATATCAAGTTTGAAGGTAATAAATTTAGTCGTTAAGCCTGCAGATTGTTATACATACAGATGGGCCAACAGGCATACATTTTTTGTCACTTACTTTTGTCAGGTTCCTCTATGATCGTAATATCAAGTTTGTGTGTTATGGCAATTTTACTTGCGATTATAGGAATTATAGGCCAGTTTAGGATTCGTGAATATAAAAAAAATTGAGTTAACAATCAAACATGCAATCGATCATAGAGAAGTCTAAAAAAGTTAGTGGCAAAAAATGTCTATCTGTCTGTCGACTAGTATGTTTAGCGAGCTGCAGCCTAAAGGGATTAAGCGATTATCCTTAAGTTTGGTGTATGTTATTCTTTTGGCATTCTTCAGAGCAGAAATTGAAATTTTATTTTTAGGCCTAAAAATAACGGTACCTGCCATATGACCGTTTAGGGAAAGCTTATTTTTCTCAAAAACGGTTCCAACTATTTTGATGAAAATTTCAGAGAATTTTTTTTTTTTGGTATTGGCTATCATTTGTTTAGAACCAAATTCACGGGAAAAGCCTATAACCGGGACATTTCATATAATTTTTGGCTTTCTCGGTAACGCCTCTTTGGATTTCTGTCAAATTTTATATTTGAAAAGATCTAGATAGCCAAATTAATTCTGCATATCAAAATTTTGAATAACTTTTTTCTGATTAAAATTAATTTTTTAATTTTTTTTAAATATTTTTAAAACTAACCAAAAAAAAATAAATATTTTATATTTTATAGTCACATGTATATTAATAAACTTTAAGAACTGCATACCAAAATATAAAAAAAATGTTTGTGAAAAAATAAAAATTAAAAAAACTGGATTTTATAAAAATCTGTCCTACAATTTTCAAAATCTTTTTTTATAAATTCTATATTATAAAAGACGTGTGATGGCGTACTCCATTTGGACTAAAAACCGTTTAGTTTTGTGATTTTGTTTTGACACTTTTTTTAAGACCAGATCGTGTTATTTTTCTATGTTGTTACTTAATTTTTAATTTTATTCGACGATGTGAGATGTGACCGCAAATATGAGCAAGTACTTGCGATCCAGCCGTGCAATTTTTTTTTTTTTTAGGAATCCTTAAAATGGCTTATCCTAAAAGTGCCTTTAATTTCAAGTACAGAAATATCTAGATGTCTCGTTGATTTTTGTAAAAGGACTCATTTAGTTGTTAGGCCCATCTCTCTTCTGAAAAAAGTATAGTTTCTTTTGGAAAGAATAGGCACGACTCGGTGACATGTACTTGCTGGTATTTGCCTCATCACGTTGGGAGACAATTTCTAGCATTTTCTATGACTTTTTTCTGGCTGTTAAATGCTTCTTAGCTCATTAGCTTACACTTTAACAAATAAGAGCTTTGACTTCTTCTTCTTGGAACTACTATTCTGCATTGTTTTCTACTTCTGGCCGTAAAAAAACTTTATAAATGTTATATTACATATACGGTAAAAGTGCCCGGTGGCTTAGTGGTTAGTGTATCGGACTGCTAAGTGAAGAGTCTGGGGTTCGAGTCCCGCTCATTGCCACCTTCTTTTCCGGGGTACTGCCTCTTGCGAGGAACTCACAAAATCTCCAATAACAAAAATTTGTCCCGAAAAAGTGAATCTCATGTAGCCGTTCGGACTCGGCGGTCGGCGGTAAGCGGTAGGACCCTTCCATTCTTGCAGATTAACAACACACACACAGGTATGGTTGAGAGTATAAGTCACTTGGCTTTCGTTTCTTAAAGACGTTTTTTTTATAATTTACATGCGCGAAAGGGGATTTGTGTCTACCCTTAAAATGTTTAAATACTGCACGAGCATTAGGGAAATGAGGATGGATAAAAGAAGAGATACCGATGAACACTAGTTTTAAAGATCTGCATATCAAAATGGGAGTGAAAAACAGAGCCCTGCACACACATTCGTGTGGTGCGACTAATTTATTATATGGAAAAACGTGTAACTTGAGTTAATATCTATGCCAATATCATCCAATTACTGAGAACGTTGTCTTATGTAAGTTTCGGCGGTTTCCTTATTACTAAATAAAACATTTTGAACTTACAAAAAGTATCAAAACCACAATACTTAGCGGTTTTTTTAAGAACAAAGTACGCCATCGAAAATTTAAGGACCTATTTTGACAAAATCCTGTTTTTTATTTTTTATTTTTTTTTTTTTTTTTTTTTTGGCATGCAGTTTTTTAGAGTTTATTAATTTACACCTGATTTTAAAATTTTATATATTTTTTTTTTGATAAGTTTTAAAAATAATAATGTTCAAAAAAGGAAATCCTAAAATTAATTAAAAATAGAAAAAAAATTATTCAAAATTTTGGTACGCAGAAATAAATAAGCTACTCAGATCTCAAAATTTTGTTTAAATCCCTTACCCACAAAGTCGAAAATTAAAGGAAAGGTACCGTAAATTTGAATATTTGTATTGACCAATATGTTATATGTTTTAAGTGGAATTTGATTTATTTCGTTAGCTTTTTTTGGTCACATTAGCTTAGCTTAGCATAAAATTTTAACTTCAAATTGAAAAACACTAAGTGTTTGTTAATTTAAAGTTAAAATTGTATAAGTTTTTTTTTGTTCTTCACGTTATTAATGTAACTTATATCTCTTTGTTTAAAAATGTAAATCTCTGTTCACTTTGTTTACTATCCATCATATAGGTAATTTTTTATTTTATATTTACTTAATAAAGTTCCCCTGAAGAAGACAAACACCCTTTTCGAAACGTCTTGACAAGCCAAAGATAACGTTTTATTTCGTTTCTTTGCTAAGCTAATGTGACCAAAAGAGCCTACGGAATAAATCAAGGTGCCGTTAATAGACTTTTCCGGTAAATTTGGTTCTGATGAGATGATAGCTCGTATCAACAAAAATATTCTCAAAATTGTTTGTCAAAATCGTTCAAGCGGTTTTCGAGAAAAATAAACTTATCCTTAACCGTTATGTGGCAGGTACATTATTTTTAGCCCTAAAAATTGCCCTTCTGAGGAATGCCAAGAGATACACACATTCAAATTTGAAGGCAATCGCTTAACCCGTTTAGGCTGCAGTTCGATATCAACCGGACAGACAGACGGACATTTTTTGTCAATGACTTTTTTAGGCTTTTCTATGATCCTAATAAAAAAAATAAAAACTAGCAGCAAATAATTAGTACATACATACTCTCAAAGAATTTTTAAGACTTTAAATGGATCTTTAGTTGGATTTTAAAAATTATATGTATGCCTTGTCAGCAAAAACATCTTTCGCTTCATACAGGTTTTACAGATTTTGAAGGCTGATTGTGAATGGCGTTAGGTTTTCCCTTGGCCAAGTTAGCCTTTGCCTCTTATCTGGCTTATGTTTATCATATAAATAGTATATCTACAAGAATTGATTATATCATATAATTAGAAAACCATTTGTTTTTTTTTATCTTATCGCATATCTTATAGATAAAACTTCTTAATCTAGAAGCTAAAATCAACATCATTTAACGAAAAAAAAAACATTTTAACAATTATAAGATAAAAAAGACTAAATAGAACAATTATGAAAGTTAAATTAGATAGATAAAAACTGCTTAAGTTCGCACTTTGTAACCAGGCATTCAGTGTACCATCCAGAGGTTTATTTATCTACTATCATGGTATCTATCCCATTAATATTAGAATCTAATATTGTTTCATATTCCCGAAAATTGTTGTGTGATGTCACAGGACAGGTAGTTCAGCTTAACACATTTCTCTGTCCCCATTCGCACTTACTATACCATTTCACATTATTGTTTCGACTATCTTATCGAATAATATTTGCTCAACTCAAATACAAATGCAGAGGGAAATTTACACCGGTGATTTGCTATATTTCCCTGACTCTACATACACAAAAAGAAGATAATAAAATTGACTTTTATTATTTTGTATAGCCGTAGGTAGACTTGTTGTTGGTGTAAAATATAAAATATGAACCGCGATAAGAAAAAGATAACTACACTTATCACGATTCACATTTCAACAAATCTTTTTTACGAACTCATTTCCATTCAACTGTTTCAGTGGAATAGTGAGTTTATGAGAAGTTGTTATTGAGTTTCTCTGTTTAATTAAACTATTAAATGTGGGATTTAGGAGTTTCACTATTTATGTGCCTTTTAAACCTCATAACCTCAAAAATGCTTCCACCATTCCTAATTTAAAGTTCCGCAAAGGACTCGATAGTAAAGATTTTTGTTATTTACAGTGATAGCTAATTAGTTAAAAAAAGAAGAAAAAAACAAACACATAAATAAATTAAAATTCATTTATTCAATTATATACTATTGAAATTTTACTTCATTGCCGGGCAACCGACAGATAAAATAATTAAAACCCGATTTCAGCACTGTCCTCCCAATCCAAGTATCTATAGTGTATCTATGGCTTAAATCACGTGCGGTCATCTACATTTAACGTGTGTTTATTTAAAGCGATTTATAAAAAAATATAAAAAAATAAACAAAAAAATCTATTCAAAAAAAAAGTGAAAAATATCCCAAAACCACATTGACCCTCTTGTGTGCAAATAAAATAAAACCTCTTACCACCTTAACAAAAAAAAATATATATGTAATAATGTTGAAATCGTTTGACTTGACGGGAGGAAATTTCACGGATTTTTTGAACGTCGGTGTTGTATTACCACTAGCGACACCTGTCGCTGTAAGCAATAACAGTTTGGCGTTAATGAATATTAATAATATCAATAAAAAAATTTCATTAGATAACAATTTATCGATGAAAAGTACAAAACCTCGTCCCCATCCGTATCTGCGCGAACAACAAATTCATCCGAGCTTACAGTTGCAACAACAACAACATCTACTACTGCATCAACCACAACAAGGAATACTAGAAGGAGTACCTGTAACATCGACGTCGACGTCGAACAACATTGATGGTGTAATGAATTCGGTTGGTGGATTTGGACTGAATGTAATGAACAATTCGTCATCGCCACTGGCAGTTGGAGGAAGTAGTAGTGTTGCGTAAGTATCTAAATGATATTTTTTTTATAATAATATTATTTTTTTTAATTGTAGATTATTATAATCTATACTTCATAATTGTATTTTTTAACTGCAAAGTACACCTTTACAAGGAGTATTTGGATTTTCTTAATCAGTAATAATTATTGAGCTATTATAGTTCTTACACTCTAGTTCAAATTAATATATATACGTGTGTTTTAAGCAGTTTTAATGTTTTATCTAGGGTTTCTTTTTTTAATGATTTTCTTACGATTTAAACGCATAATACAAACTTGGGAAATTATGTCTTTTAGCTTACAAATCGAAAAAAGTGATGACCTCGACTTTTGTCATTTTTGGGGTCATTCTGAACGTATCTTTGTAATTTTCAAGGCACGCTTCATTTCTTACTCGCACCTACTTTAAATCTTATAGTGACCACAAGCAGGGGAGTTGCAGGGGGGTTGCACATATATATATGTATATAAAATGTACAAAACCGGCTTGTCGGACAAACTTTGTCTTGTCCCTTTGGCGGTAAAATGTCCACTTCCTGTTGCATTTTTGGTGCTGGTTTACCTCATTGGGATTGAGTTAATGAACAAATGGGGTATCCAATGAAATCTTCGATCGTCTAGATTAAGAATCTGCTGGTCTGACAAAATTAACATGGTCCTAATATGCGTCCGACCACTTTTTTTCCAAAAAAAGGAGGGGCCGCCTCCCAGACTATAATGACCAGCTGTGTTTTATCAACATTAGACGTGACTCTTTAGCAAAGCGACGTCATATGACCATATTTCGAAATATGGCGATATGACACATGGCCATATGACACGGCACCACCAGTACCTTCATCGTTTCAGAAGGAAACAGCTCAATTCAATATAGAGGTAGTGAGACGAGAAGCTTGATTGATTATCTGAGAGCAGAGAACCTTGTTTCTTCGGATTTGACAGGCTAAAAGGCAGAAATAAACTTGTGGATCAGCCCGACAAAGTCAATTGCTCAACAACTATTTTAAAGAACAACAATTCCGAAATCTCCAGAAAAACCTCATCTTCGCCCCATGCAGATAGTAAAAGACAGGTCATACAGCATTTCTAAAGAAATTGTATGACGACACTTGAAGAATTGATAACACTTTCACAGATCGCGGCGATGTTTTCGGACAATGCGTTCCTTTGACGTACGAATGTTAGCTGATTGATTACTGATATTATATTATATACGTCTACCCTAAAATGGACGCTACGCATGCAACCGTTTACTATAGACGTGGTAATTAATTGTGTTTACATTCCATTGTGATTTTGCATCAGTAAATGAATAATGGACAGAAGATTTGACAGACGTCACCAAAACAACATAGCTGCCACAGGTCACCAAAATATATATACAACACAGAAACTGCAATGTACAAGGACTACAAAATAAACCATTACATTTCTCGGTATAAACGATAAATTAAGTCGAGTCTTAGAACTAGAAATTCAAAAGAAGCTAAAATTTTTGGTTGAATGTTTATAATCAATAAATACTTATCCCTGCCTATTTCGGTAAGACTTTCAAACTTCATTCTTGTCTTAACATCATTTGGTTTCTAAAATCATAGCTAAGGTCATTACTCGACTCGACCAAAAAATTAGCTGGCTTTTTTTCACGTTTGCTGAAGTGCGACATCAAACTTCATTAAAATTGTTGTATTTTTTCTTTAATGTTTTGTTTCCCTTTTCATGTAGAGCACGAAAATATCGCCGTGTAAAAAATTATTCTAAATTCGTGTTGTTAGACTTAAAAAAATACCTATATTTCACGTTTCGTCCGAAACTGGGTTCATGGGACAACTGATGAGAATTCCATGTGAGACGAGTATTATGGGAGAACATTTTAAGTGGAGGAATGCAGCTGGCTACTTCGAGTGAACATTTTTTTTGCGTCGGTGTTCGAGAGGGGCAATTGTTTCTGAGACAGTACTATTTCCTTTTAATCTTAACGCTCTTTTTTGTATTCTATCGAGCAGGTGTAGCGATGTTTGCGAAGCACCAGTCCAGAGGTGACAGTTATACCAGAGTTTATTGCGTATAAACGCTTTATAAATTTTAGCCAGATCAGAAGGGAAAAATACTTCTTACACCGATACAGAAAACTTAAGCACTAACCAGCATTTTTTAGCGATCTCAAATATATGGTCGTTCCAATGAAGGTTGTCGTTGATACACATACCGAGTACTGAGAGCTTTTCGGTTTCTTCGATGTAAGTGCCATTCATGGACAATGGCATTGGGGGTATGTTTAGCTTTAGCGACAGAAGACAGCATTGAGTTTTCGAAGCATTAAACTCCACACGATTCCTATAACCCCTCTTGGCAATGCTGTATAAATCGGAGTTTAATAAGCTTGACATACGTTACCGTTCCGATTGTACGTTCGAAGGCGAAGGACGTGAATTATTGAAGGAATATGAAAAGCTAAGTAGAGTCGTCAGCAAAACAGTCAAGTGGATTAGAAGTAACAGACAGAAGATCATTTATAAATATGAGGAAAAAAGTAGGAGACAGAAAAGAGCTCTGGGGTACTACACCAGCATTTAGCATCAGACTTGAAACCGTCCAATACGAATTGTTTTGAACAGTCTAGAAGATAGCTTCTAATCCAACGAACAAGAGTATCATCGATCCCAAAAGCACGCATTTTCGATATGCCAAAGTCTATCAAATGTCTTGGAAATATCAACTACAATAATAATACTTTCACCAAAGCGATGTAAGGATTTGTTTCACTGTTTGCTGAGATATGTTATCAGATCACCAGTGGAACGATTACTGCAAAAGCCATACTGGTCACGAAAAAGCTTTCGGTCTTCGAGATATTCCTTAAGCTGAAGTTTAATCAGCGTTTCTATGACCTTAGAAAAAAGGGACGTAAGTGCTATGGGTCGGTAGGAGAAGGAGGATGATATGGGTATCCTTTCTTAGGGACAGACTGGAAAAATGCTGTTTTCCATTTCTAACAAAGATTCCAGAAAAGTAGGAGCAATGGAAAAGCTTACGCAGTGGCTTTGCCAGTTTGTAAGAACACCTCTTCAGAAGAATGGGATAAATAATTCGGGCCAGCGGATATGTGTATATCGAGATCTTGGAGAACTATACGAGTGCGGAAAAAATCCTGTCGCATGGATTAATTTACGTTATCAAGTGCAGAGCTAACAGCGAAATGGGCTGCGAGCAAGTTTGCCTTCTCTGAAGAGTAAACAATTGGTTTTTTATTGTCGATGAGCTAAGGAACCAAAGATGTTTTTAGTATTGTTTTTAATATTGTTTTACAAATGACCAAGAAAATTTTATTGCTTTTAAAACATTGCAGAATTTTTTGGCGTAATTTTTGGTAACGCAAAAATTTGGTTCTTTCTTGTTTGATCTTTTTCTGGTTTTCCTCTTTAGGTATGGCTTTAAAGGATCGGAAACTTACTTCTTTGAGCCTGATAGCTCCTTTACACTCAGAGTTAAACCAGGACTTTTCTTTGGTTTTGATACTTTTTACTCTGTTAGGAATAAAAGCATGCATCCGTAGAAGGATCACATTTATGATCATTTCAGCACTGGTATCAATGTCACTATCGAGAAAGCACAGTGACCAGTTAAAGTGATAGAACAAATATTCAGGCCGTCGCAATTGGCTTTCTCGTATTGCCAATTGGTCCTGGTGGGAAGTCTTTCTTTAGCTCGATGAGTGGAGGACGAGAAATTCCCTAATATGGCACAGTCGTCCGAAGTGCCTAATTTAGAAGTCAATATGGTTGAGAAACAGTTGATATCCGGATATCTTTTTGTCAAATTAAAAATATTGGCATTAAGACCAATATATAACACACCAAAAGGTGACTTTTTTATGTGTACTGAAGTTTCAACAACTGCTTGTAGATTACTATGGCTCCAAATGCAGCAATTTTTTTGGATCATTTACCAAATGTACGGTGCGAAACATCATCCTGTGGCTTCAATTCCTGCTAAAATTTAATTTTGCAACCATGAAGGACAAGATTTGTATGCAAAACTTTCCATACAAAATATGGGCATAAGTTACATGAATGTTGAACACGATGACGACTTGGCACAATACTGGTTACGATCATAATTAAAACAAAGTTTGTTTTGTGCGCATTTTATACATACATATTATATAATAAACCAACATTTTAATGGTCTTTTGTTGTTTACTTTATTGCTTAAAAAAATTAATCGAATTCGTAACGAAATATAATATTCTCCCTTTCCATGAAATGCGGTAATTCCAAATTCTCATTAAAAGCTTTCATCAATTCTACAATCATTAATCATTCATTCGGTGAAAATCCTCCCCAAATAAATGAAACTCCATTAAGGCCAGTGTTCGAATCTATTTTTGTTCCTTTATAATTACTAACCCCAAAAAACTTTCGATTCAAAACATCCCTTCAAAATAATTACCGATGACATTACCGTAATGACCATATTGATGGTTCCAAATACCTACCTTTATATGTATATAAAATACATCCTCTCTTTCTCATTTCTCAAATTAATACAAAAGACCAAACAACCGACAAAAAAAAACTAAATTAATGTCATCCTTGTGATGTCATTAGTAAAAGCCTTCCAATTCGTTTAGGACTTCGAAATTCACAGAAGTAACCGCCTCTGCATCGATGATTAAAAACGAAATCCTGTCAAGACTGAAGCTTGTAGGTTTGTTTATCTTTGCAAAGAGGTGACCCACTAAAATTCCTTTCGATACCGACGGACGACCATTAAACAAAATGTTATCCAAAATTAATGGACAAAAACTTTCCCCATCGTCTGACCTTTGAATTGAAATTTGTAGTCTTCGACCATTTTAGTATCCAACTACCCTACTTCATCACAATCAACGGTACCTAATTCTTACAGCAGTTCAAAAATATTTAAGTAATTACATTTTATCGGATTCGATATGTTATTTCCGAACACAAAGGCATATCGATGAATACAAAAAATAAAAGTACACAGGATACACCTTCCCTAGTGAATAATTGTAAAAAACGAACACAGCAGAGCACCAAGGACCAAAAGCTTTTCACTGGGGGGAATGTGTGTTTAATCTACAGATCCGTTGCTTCTTCTCATGTATTCAATGTAAGTACTGACCATCCCGTGCCCAATCTACCACCCGTTGAGAAGTAAATTAAAACGGCAGACTCGTAAAACATACGTTGTTGTATGTTGTGTTGAAGTCCTCCGCATCTCCATGCCTATATCGAATAAATCCAAATCAATACTCATCAAATTATCTCCATTACAATATCTATATAGAGGCGGCGATATGGTGGCTCGACCAAATGACCAACGGAATCTCTTTGAGTCGTCTGAAAAAATCCGTGGAGGGGGGGGGGGGGGGTAGATGTGCGTCGTCTGCAATAACGCCGCTGGCGTTAGCAGGATGAGGATTTTCATTTTTGGCCTTGGCCAGATTAACTATTGTGAATTTCAAAAGCCTGTTACTTGCAAGCTTATGACATTTAAGATGAATTGGTTTTAATAAATGTGCCTCTATTCAGGAATTAAATGATACGTTTGATACTTTCAGTACTTATATCTTACTCTATTGACTACTTGTTTCGGTTATTTCAAAACTTCATTAAAGGATATGTATGTGATGCGCATTTTTTATGAAATCATTTAACTTAAAAAAAACATGATAAATTCCGGAAAAGTGCAAAATGTTCAAACAAGCCAGGAAGGTCTGTAACGGCCATATTCGGCAGACAAAATTTCACATGAACAAAAATTAAGGCAAAAAATAGTACAATATCCCAAAGGTAGCAATAATTTGTTGGCCGTTGGTAAGAATATGAAGAATTCATATTTTTTTTCCTCCTTCCCAATGCTTGTCTTACTTAGCTCTTACGTCCCTTCTTTCCAAGGTTATGGAAATGGTGATTAATTATAAACTCAAGAAATATCTCGAGGAACAACAGCTTCTTAATGACCGACAGTATGGCTTTGGTAGCAATAGCACTGTTGATCTGATGGTTTATCTCACCGAACAGTGGAACAAATCCTTACATCGTTATTGCACTCGATATTTCTCAAGTATTTGACAGAGTCTGTCACCAGTCTCTATTATCGAAAAATGCGTGTTTCTATGTTTCCCTCCTTCGCTCGATTAAAAATTAATATTCTGATACCTCAAAATAAATGCTGGTGTGCCCCAGGGCTCTGTTCTGTCTCCGACTCTCTTTCTCATTTTTACCGTATTGATGCAGATAAAATAAAATTGAGATAACAATCAAACATGACATTACGATGAAAGTGAAACATAGAGTTAATGCCAAAATTCTGTCATCTTCAAATTTGGAACGGAGGACTTTTTTTAATATTTGTTTAGCTAAAAAATTAACGGTACCTGTCATATAACGGTTATGTAAAAGCTTATTTTTCTCGAAAACGGCTCCAAGAATTTTTAGAATCAGTGTACTATTGTAGGTATGCATTATATTTTGGTAAAAAAAAAAATTAATATGGTGGGCTAAAAACGGTACCTCCCATATGACCGTTTTTTTTTCTTCGACTTTCTCGAAAACGGGTGATCTGATTACAATCCAATTGATATTCAAGAATACGTAGGTAGCTTAAATAATTTCAAATAAATTTTTTTTCGGACTTTTTTTTTTTTTTTTTTTTTTTTGAAAAATCAATATTTTGAAAACGGGTAAGGAATTTTTTTTTATTTTTTTATATGTACGTTATTTTTGTGCTTAACTTTGTATTCTTGAATTTATTTTTTTTAATTTAAAAAAAAATGTTTTATTTAATCGGCTCCTACGATTTTGAAAAAAATGTTCACACTTTTTTACATTTCATAAAGAAATAAAATGTCGTTTAAATTATTTCACTGTAATTTCAATGTAATATAACATATTTTATTCGAACAATCAAGTCACGAAAATCGAATAAATGCTTTGATTTTGTTTGCTGTAATTTTCTTAATTTTTTTTTTTACAATGTGACCGCACATATGAGCAAGTACGTGCGATCCAGTCGTGCAATTTATTTACTATGGGAGGAGAGTCTATCAATCCCCATTTAGGAAAGAGGGGCACTTTTCTAAAAAAGTCGAATTGAAAAAAATATATATAAAAATAACGGCAATAGATATTAAATGTGCTATACCTTTTAACAATGCCAAAAATCTACTCAAACTTGACATTTTGGAAAAAATTGGCATTACTATAGGATAGAAAATTGCCCATCCTGCCTAAACAGGGGGAAATAGACCCCCTCCAAAAGTTATAAAAGTTTGTGTTTAGTCCCTCTACAAGAATACGTTATTAATTTGCCGTTAGTTTAGATAACAATCATACATGACGATGATAAAGAAGTCAAAAAAAACTGGATCGGACAATTTATTTTGTCTGTCTTTCTGTCTGTCTGTATCGATTCCTACAACCTAAACGGTTCGGCCGATTTGCTTGAAACTTGTTATGTATTATTTTTAGAGTACTCTATCGAATTGGCATTCTAGCCCCAAAACTAACGGTACCTGCCATATAACTTTTAATGACAATCTTATTTTTCTCGAAAATGGCTCCAACGATTTTGATACAATTTTCGGAATGGTGTTTCTATGTAAAATTTATCTTTTGGTTAGAATAGATTTTTCAGGAAATGTCTTATTACGGTACCTCCCATATGAACGGTTATTTTTAAATCGGACTTTCTCCTTATAGTCCGGTCAATATAGACATCCGAGGTTACATAATTCACACCCAGCTGAAAATTGGAAGGATTGTTCACAACACCATCATAAATAAAATCTAAAAAGTCCTCATCGATCAGACACCGGCAAAAAAATATTACGCGGGGTCAAAGGTCACCAAAATGAAAGAGTTGTAATTGTCATAATTATGCACTGCACGCACATGCATATGCACAAGTTTCCACACCACCTTTGAGTTAAAGTTTGTAGCGGGTTTTTTTTAATGTGGTTTCCCCTGTAGGCCTATTTCACGGATCTGTTCTGTGTCTGTTTAATTTGAAACTTTTGAATAGTCAAAGATATTGGCAAGGGTTGAAAATGATTAAACTGATACTAATAACGATGTAAATAAAAAAAATAGGGAAATTTATCCATCTGATTCGTAATTCTCTTCTGCTTCCTTTTCTCCTTGTTCTTCGTGTTAAGGTTTTTATCCGTGAGCTGTTGATAGTAGATAAACTAATGAAAGCAATTGAAGCTTTCACACTGGACGGGTAAAAATGTTTCCCGCACGGACAATATACAACAGCCATCTCTGGAAGAAACCGACTGACTGAAAGAAACGGTGACCGTGCTGTTGCCGTCTTATTAGTGGTCTAAATGATTGAAGACACGCATTCACAATTTCAGCAATAGAGCAATTCAATTTAACAAATACAACTATTGCTGTAGGTGAAGATGTAGACTTACTCGTATTACTCACTGCTCGAACTCCAATTGCTTAAGCCTGGACATGGTCAACATCAATCGGTAATAATACATTCATCGAAAAGTTTACCTACTTGAGCAAAGTGTCCAAATCATGTACTATTTTTACACGCAATAACTGACTGTGATACGACATCCGCATTTTTCAGGAAGGGTAAAACAAATGTTTTTAAAATGTTCGAAAAACAAGATTTAGTTCAATGTGCTGAAGTTTTTAAAAAGAGTAATTCAACTCCACAAGAAGTTATCACCAACGGATATCTCTATGTATGGAGCTCCTAAAAAACTACGTGCTTAGATAAGTTTCGATATGCATGTTTCGTCGAAATAAAGAACAACAGTTAGGGATGTAGTGCTAAATGTGGTTGGTCCAATATTGAATCACCAACAATCAAGGATTCAATTGATTTTAATGAGGAGACATACGATGTGTCATTCTTGCACCCAGGATGAAGAAGAAGAAGAACCGTTACCGTTTTTCTCAAAATCACGAAAACCCCTTTCTTGTGACCTTTGACCTTGTGTAATTTTTTTGCAGGTGACGGACTTTGACTTTGTTTTTGTTTTTTTTTTTTGAAAAAAATAGATAGATTTTTTTTATTTTTTTCCTAGTGTATGTATGATATACATTTCTTCACATCGACACACAGAGAAATTTTAAAATATGTTTTCGAAAAAATTATAAAAAAAAAACCATTTTGAAATGAAAAAAATCATAAAATAGAAAACAGCAAAAGAAATCAGATTGTTTACAACATTTTTTTCACAAAAATCGTGTGGATTTTAATGTTTCAAAAACACAATGCTGTCCCTTGTCACTAAGAAAAAAAATACAACATCCTTACCACTATCTATGAGCGGCACTTACAGTTTGGAAGCCAATAACCTCTTGTGGAGCGATCATATTAATGATGTTGCCAAAAATGCCCCAAGATGTTTGGGTTTCTTTCGAAGGTGTACGAATTTGTTCCTCTTTTGTTCTGGTAACTATCTCTAAATCGTATATCCGTCCAAGACTTAAAAACAACAAATGAAGTCTGTTTCTTAAAATCAAAATTACAGCTTTTTACTTGATGTATACGAAGGGATATACACTTGTACAGTACTTACAACAAAAACACCATTAACATTTTTTTTCTGTCTGTCTTTCTGTGTTTGTTCCGAGTAATCCCGAAAACGGCTGCACCGACTTTGACGGGACTTTCACTGGCAGGTAGCTGATATCTTAAGGAGTAACTTAGGCTATGTTAATCACTCACCAGGTGGCGCCTGGTGTATTTTTTTTTTGAATATTCTTATTTATCGACCGATTTTGACGGGTCTTTCACAGGCAGGGAACTCATTTTGGAAGGAATAACTAAAGCTTTTTTAATAACCCATAGGTGGCGCTGGGTTTGCTAATGATGAAAGATGAATAAAATTTAACTAACATGGGTAGGTATTTCTCTATGGTGGAATACAGAATTATTAACTTTTTGTAAACTTTTCGAATTAAGTAAACAGTTTTTGATAAATTTCAGGCGGAAGAAGTCGCGGGGAACAGCTAATTCAACAATAAAAGAAGTCCCCAAATTTGGGGTATAAACAGTGAGATAGATATTGAAGGGCAACCCCTCCTCCTGGGGTCACTTTCATTTTGGTTCATTTACTAGAAAAATATACATTTGCTGATGATTTACAAAAGAAGCCTCACATTGCCATGCTATAGTGGATTTGAAGAGAATATTTGAAAAAAATCGCCCGAATTATGTCATATTTTTAAAACCTATTAAAAATTTAATAAACATGGGAAGATTTCGATGGCCTTCTTCTTTCTTTTTGCCCTATTTATAATTTTTTTTAAAAAAATGTCTGTGTTGGTGAAATTTCTCCAATTGACTACCTTTAACAGCCCACCGAATTCCATCGGGACATGGACACTTTTTATAACATCAAATAACAAACACTACTATAACACCAAAGAGAAGCCGGCACAACCCCAGGAGGTTGAAAATTTCAAATATCCTGAAGGCCTCTTCCAGTCTCCACATAAATAAATCCTCAACAAAAAAACTCATCCATGTTTGATCCATTCTTTTCATTTTGAAGATTAATTAGTGTCGCATTGATGTCGATCCAGATAACGGTTGAGAGGGCAAAGTCGTCACCCACCCTCGCCCAATTGTTTTGACATGTGGCAGCAGGATAATAGATTTATGAAGGGACATTTTTAATGTGACAACATAATAAAATGCTCCCTGCTAACAAATAGCCGCTTTCTACCTTAATAAATGGCAGGCCAATGTTAAGGGATTTTCAAATTCCTTGGGTCTGTTCCTGTTTCTTTTTTTTTCGGTTTGTTTACTCTTCTGTCCTTGGATGGTTTTGATGAGTTAAGTCCTTAAGGGAGATAAATTTAATAACAAAAACAACACAACGCAGCTCAAAAAAATGATGCTCTGGTTACTGGTAATCCATCTCTAGATTTTACAAAGTGTAGATGTTAAATTGGGCGGGGATTTGCTTAAGACTGACAGGCTGTTTTGACATTTAAACGCGCGTACTGTTGAATTATTAATTTTTTTCTTTTTTTTCGGGAACATAGCTTGACGGGGTTGTGTCGGTGGTTTAGTTTTACCAGAAGGACATTTCTGCGGTGTAAGGAGATTTATTTCCGGCGTGGCTGTAAACTGGAACTGGGACATTTTTTTTTCTTTGTTGCTTTTGTTATTGTTTTGGTTAGTTTAATGGTTTTGAAAGATTTTACCTTTACCCGTAAGTAGCGGGTGGAGTTATGTTTAAATTAAAAAGCATTTATTTAACTTGAGACTTGAGTCAACTGTTTAGGGAATACAAAATAAAGAAAACTAATTATGTAGATAATTTGAATTTTTATTTGGTGGAGGGGGTATTTTTCATAAATAATATCGTCCACGACACTAAACTATAACAGTAACTTTTCACGTATTAAAGTCTGAACATATAAAATATGCCAGGACTACAACTATTTAGTAAGTAGGGTTTAAGTAAAATGGAGTACAAAATATTACGTCTTAAATATTATTGCATTTATGGAAAAAGTATAATGAAAATTGTAGGACCGATTTGGATAAAATATTTTTTTCCGTAAAGGCGGTAAAAAAGCTACATAATATTGTGAATCATTAATTGAACAAAGTTCAAAATTAGTGCTGCGTCTTCTACCTAGTTGTTCTTAGATTTATTTTTTTTTATAATGTAGTAGGTATATAGAGTTTGTATGAAAACCTTTAATTCATTAATTACAATTTTTGAAATACTTTTTTTTCATAAATTCTTTGTTATTTAAGACGCGTGATGGCGTACTTCATTTTTACTAAAAAACCGTAAAGTATTGGGAGTTTTTAGGAGCTACCTGGTGCTCGAAGCTCCAAACAACACTTGGTTAAAGACATTGACGGCTCTCAGCTCAGCCCCGAAGGTGGAAGGCGCACTTTGATGGGGTTTTAAATCGATTAAACGAATGTGATATGTGATTCTATATCATCTCCGAAAGGATCCTAACTGAGCAGTGCGTTGAATATCGATCACCGCTCTAAGTGACACGTTTTCAATGAAGGTAGATTTCTATCATATGACAACAGGGGTGGATAGAGAAGCTGAAATCCTTGGGCGAAAAATCAATATCGGAAAGAAAAGATGACTAGCTATGGAATCCAGACATCCTCTCTTATAAACATATCTCAACATTCGATGAAAGTACAGAGCTTTAGTACCTAACAAGACCTCAACAGTCCTATCGGGAAAGCAAAGGCTGCTTTCGGTATGTTAAAAATTACATCAACAATAAATCACTCAGCTTAAGGACCCAGCCACGATTGCTTCGCCCCAAAGTTGAATGCGTACGGTTTCAAGAATGCAGCACAGAAAAAGTTATATCAGCTTTTACGATAAAACTGTAAATATTATAAATATTTTAAAACTTAAAGCCAATACCATGTTTATTTAAAAGATACATATGATAGGCTTTCCATTCAATCAGCGACAATATGAATTTTTTCAAAACTGAAGATTTTTGGTACATAGTCAAACTTCCTTGGATTTAAAAAACAAAGTATTTATTTTCTACCTTAGAATTTAGTGCAGTCACTCAGACCTCATGTTATAAAATATGTATTTATCTTTTTAAAGAAATATATACATATATCGCTCATTTACTTGAAGACTACTAACTCAAAAAAAGGCACGACTGGGTCGCACGTACTTGCTCCCGTGTGCTAATCCTTTTTAAGTGCAGGCGTCTTTTTGACAAAGATTTAATTTTAATGTTTTTTTGACGTGCAACTTCTTTAGAATCGTTGTGGTTTGAAGCTCGAACGAACATGCGTCACGATAAAGGGATAAACACATAAATATATAGGATTATTAGCTTTTGCAGTTTTTTAGTGTATTATCTTTCCACTTGCTGCTTACTGCTTAATTAATTAATGTGCTAATAGAAAGATATAAAGGACTTTTTTCAGTTTAATTTTCATTTTGGTATGGACAAATTTGAACAACTGGCATGATTCGTCGGAATCAGCAGTATGACAATAATCCTAGGTAAAGGGACCTATATAGGTCCCAATAACAATAATTTACTTTTTGAAATCAAATTAATTAGAATAGCTTAATTATGTTTAATGGATCGATAAACGTATGGTGTGGGTAGATATTAATGGAATTTATTAAGGATATTAGAAACCTATAATAAGGTTGGAAGGAAGGTAGGTACTAAAATAAAGATACTGTCAACGGCCTTGGCTCCGATAAAGCATCGCTTCCCGTCAGTCGTTCAGCAACTGTGGAAGAGTGGAAACTGAGTTGACGACTTTCACAGTGAATAGTAATTTTTTCAAGTGTTTACTTAATTAATTACAGTAATTAGAGTAAATTGTTAGTTTATTTGCCAAAAGGCAAATAATTAAATTTGTTTTTTTTTTTGCTATAAATATAGCCAAATTCAATTTGGCTTTCATAATTCTTTAAAAAAAAAAAAAAGCTTTTTTAAAAGCTCCTTTGTAGTTCTTTGGGCAAGCCAGCCCAAAGGTATATCTACCCAAAATACCATCAAATCATATATAAGCCAATAGCTCAGTGGTAGAGTGGCCGATCGCGGCGCAGAGGAACCCAGGTTCGAATCCGGCCTGGGTGACTTTTCAAATACTTTTTGGGAAAAAGTATTAGAAAGTAGACAAAGCCTAGAAGGCGAAAAAAATTCCCAGCCAATGGGTGACGATAGTGAAAAGGTGGTGCCATCGGATGATGGGCTACCAATAAAATCGCCTGATGTCCCAATGACGTCACCAAAAAGGAGGAAAAAACAATTTAAGCCTAATCTGGTGAAAAGGCAAACCAGGGCAACTCCGGCCATAGTGCAACCCATAGGGGAGTTGGCAAAAGAGCGGCCAGCCAAGTCCAGTGCCGCAGAAAAGATACGTCAGCAGCTGGAAGTTGCTGGCGTGACGTCGGACATATCTGTGTCGTATGTGTCCGACGAAGGAGAAGGGCAATACACGCCTGACGACACACAAGTTGCAGCAAATAGCAGCAGCATACTCCTGCAAGTACCATCCTCATCGGCGTCCGACGATGAGGAAGAGGAAATTAGCGATTTCGAACGAAAAATTCTGGCCGTTCGAGTAAAACAGGAGACAAGGAGGAGGGAAGAAAAGCTCGCCAAAGAGCAAAAGGAGGCAGCCAGAGTTAAGGCCCTCCAGACGGCAGAGCAGCAACAGCAGCAAATTCAACAACAGCAGCAAGCACAACTGCAGAAACAACAACCACAGCAGCAGCGGAAGCAACAGTCTGCTAAGCAACAACAGCCACAGCAGCAAAAAGAACAGCCACAACAACCATCGACGTCCAAGAACGCCCAACAGCAGCAGCTAAACCAACAGCAGCAGCAGAAACAACAGCAGCAGCAGAAACAACAGCAGCAGCAGAAACAACAGCAGCAGCAAAACCATCAGCAGCAGAGACAACAGCAGCTGAGACAACAGCAGCAGATAAAACAGCAGATGCAGCAGCAACAGCCATCGCAGCCAATACAAAAAAAAGGTAAGGTGCCGCCAATAAATACATTTAAAATAAACCTAAAAGAAACTATAGATATTTGTAAGGACGCCATAGGCGACAACTTTTTAATAAAAAGATTGAGCAATGATAGGCATGCTATCCACTGCTTCTCAGTGGATCAGCACAACAAAGTCAAAAAGATCCTCCAAAAAACGGCCACTGAACACTACAGTTTCACGCCGAAAGAGGAAAAAATCTAAACGGTCCTCTTAAAGGGCCTTGACAGCTCCACTGACACGGTGGCGCTTTTAAGCGAACTCCGTCGGGTAGCGACGAACGATCTCGAGTTCGTGGGGGTCAAGCCTTTCACGACTGCCAGAGCCAGACGGGAGCAACGGAAATTACCGTTCTTCCTGGTGCAGCTGTCGCCCAAAAGCAAACTGGATAGTCTACGGAAAATTACCAACGTAGACTACCAGGTTGTAACCTGGGACAAATTAAAGAGACGCGGCGACATGCTTCAATGCATGCGCTGCCAAAGGTTCGGGCATGCCGCGGCAAACTGCGGTATGCAGTCTCGCTGCGTGAAATGCAGTGAGAACCACAATATAGGTGAGTGTAAACTCGGACAGGAAAGGGTCGAAGATAAGACTCTACTTAAATGTGTGCTTTGCGGAGGCGAGGGGCACCCTGCTAGTTATCGGGGCTGTCCTAAGTTTCAGCAGATAAAGCAAACAAAAGCTCCGAAGGTGGTGGAGAGGCGACCTATTTTTGCTCCTGCACCGACAGCCGTTGTGCCCCAAATCTCTTACGCCCAAATGGCGGCAGGGAGGGCAACAACAACGGTACAGCCACAACCAAAGGTTGCCAAGCAGGCCCCCGTGCCTACGGCACCTGCGGGACAGGCCGATATAATGACTGTGTTGCTGGCCATGCAGGCCCAGTTAACCAGCCTACAACAACAGCTCGGAAAGCAGGAGGAAAGACTAGACCGTGTCTACGCTTACCTTCCCAGCTTAGGGCAATTTAGACCATAATGGGCGCGCTGTACGAGAACCCCTTTAAAATCCTGGCTGTGAATGTAAATTCACCAATCAGGACCGAACGTAGAGCAAATTTGTTTCAATTGTTGCATGATCACAGTCCAGATGTCTTTTTGGCTAGCGAAACCAAGCTAAACCAGAAACACAAACTGACTCATAACAAATACAATATCGTAAGAAGGGACCGGCCCAACTCCACTCGTGGGGGCGGCGTCGCTATCTTTTTACGAAAAGGTATTGATCATAAGGTCATATATAATAGTGAAGTGCGAAGATTCGAGTTGTTAGAAGCTTGCATCATATGCATTCCTCTCCAACATGGGAAGCGAATGTATGTGATTGCAGTGTACGCACAAGAAGCACCTCAACCTGCAAACTTTATTGCAGAGCTCGAAAAACTTTTCGAGTGCCTTAGTTTGCACTCGGATGAAAACTACTACATTATCGCTGGAGATTTTAATGCCAAACACGAAGATTGGGGAAATCAAATCCAAAATCCAAGGGGATACCATCTTTTTGATTGGATGGGTCGACACCATATTGAGTATAAAATCGACCTTCTTGCTACAGATAGACCATCGTTCCCAAGGAGCGGTGCTTTTCTAGATCTACTACTGTTAGACTCAATACTGACAGTAACTGACTCTGTGGGCCAACAGACAAGAAACTGTTTACAGACGGTAGAATACGACAGTGACCACTGCGGACTTTCCGCCGTCATACAGCTACCAAATGAACTTGTGGTGTTGGATGAATTTGTGCCTGCGCGCTCTTACAATTTTAGTAAGGCACGCAGGCCACGTTTCTCCAACACCTTGACAAGAGAACTCCTCTCTAACGACATTGTGCCTCCAAACGACAGGAATCTATTGAACGTAGAGATCGATGGATACCTGCTTCAGATGGATGGTGTCATAAAACAAACGATGGACAGAACGATCCCACGATACAAAGAACATAACGCAACTGAAATGTACAAGAACGCGACAATAGACGCACTACATAGACAAAAAAGTGGCCTCCTGACAAGATTAAAACTCTTGTACAGGCGGTTTACTGACAGAAACGATCTGGAGATTAGGACACTGAAGTCTTCAATCAAAAATATCAACTCGCTCATTAAACAAAACTATAGATTGTCTATTAACTCTTACTGGAATAACAGAATTCGAGCCGTTAATTCTAGCGACCCGAGTATGTTTCCCGAGATTAATAAAATCTTTAGAAAGAATACTCAAAATGATCTTCCGTGTCTTAAGCTCCAAAGAACGACAGAGAACGAAAACATACTCCTGACCGCAGGAGTAGATCTGGGGGACGCCGTCTTGGACGACGACTTCTTTGTGATCGAAGATCCATTGGAGAAGGTTGAGACAGTGGGTTCTGCTTTTCAGCAAGTGTATAAGGTGAATGAGTCCATTCATCCAAATCACGACCTGGAGAACAGAGCTCTGCTGAATCACTTCTACCTGCGAAATAGCATCACGCAATGGCGATCTGAGAATCTTGGTTTTACCGGATTCAATGAAGACAATCTGGCAAACGCCACCGTCGCCGAGCGAAATGGGCCAAGTTCCCTGCTCATCTCAAAGGTCGAACTACAAATGATCTTCGCATCATTAAAGAAAAAGAAGTCAGCGGGAGTCGATGGTATACCCAATGTTGTACTACGACATCTCCCTGAGGAAGCAATAAACATATACACAACACTGTTCAACAACGCGCTGAATAATGCATATTATCCAGCGAGTTGGAAGACAGCAGTTGTACATCCTCTCCCCAAAAAGGGAAAGGACAATTCCAATCCGGCAAATCTCCGGTCGATAAGTCTTCTTCCGAGTATCAGTAAGGTATTCGAAAAGGTTATCAATAGAGCTCTGTCCAAGTGGGCCGAGGACAAAAATATAATTCCAGACACCCAGTTCGGCTTTAAGGCGGGACATGACACAATTCATGCCGCGTCTAAGTTAGTATCTGCTGTCCAATGGAACAATGCTAAAAAGCAATGCACGGGTGCCTGTCTGGTTGATTTGGAGAAGGCTTTTGACACCGTATGGTTAGAAGGTCTTTATCTGAAGTTTACCAGATGGGGCATAAGTAAACCACTGTTATATATGCTTTACGACATGCTTAATGGTAGAAAGTTTGTTGTCAAGAGTGGCAATGTAACATCTACCACAACGTTTGATAATAAAAACGGTCTGCAACAGGGAGCGGTGGACTCGCCGATTCTCTTTAGTATTTACACCAGCGATCTCATTGGGAGTCTACCTCATGCAATTGCGTATGCCGATGATTTAGTTGCGTACAGAACAGGTCCAAAAGTTGAAGTCATCAGAATTCTCTTGCAACGTGATTTCGATAAAATTCAAAAGTACTGTAATGATTGGAAGCTGAAAATTAACTTCCAGAAATGTGAAACTATCCTGTTTAGAACCCCTTTGTCTGGGGCCTCTAGGGATACGAGAAAGAACTGGCGCAAGCTAGTGATCGCTGGGCCACATGGACATCCACTGGCGAGTAAAAATGTAGTAAAGTACCTTGGCATCTGGTTGGATCAGTATCTATATTTCAATCGACATGTAGAGGCTGCTCTGGCCAGGGCTAGGGGAGCTTTTGCCCTGACAAGACGGTTGTTTTATAGCAGCCGCCTTGATAGCAGGGTGAAAGTGATTTGCTACATGGCCCTTATCAGGCCGATGATTGCCTACGGATGCCCTGTGTGGTTCAACGTTGCACCATCTCTAATGGAAAAGATTCGGGTGTTCGAGAGACAATGTCTTCGCACTTGTCTCGGTCTTTATAGAACACCAGAGTCGGAGTACAAACATCATTATTCCAACGAGGTCCTATACAACGGGGCCAATACAAACAGGATAGATAACTTTTTAATTAAGCTCATTCGCGGACACATTGCAAGGGCGATGACCTCAACTAATGGACAAATCTTCGGGGCTTACTACCCCCAAGATGAATATTTTGAAAGCACACGTTCGAGTGGTTTTATCCCGCCCGAGGCTTTCCTATACCTTGATAGTCGAGGGCTGATTCAGGATAGATCGGCGATTCCGTTGATCTACCACGTCGGCAGCAGAACAGTCGATAGGCGGCTCCTCTACGACCGAGACATAGTCGCTGGGAGCGAAGCAGAGCGCCTCCGTTTCAGTAGGGCCGTGCCCGACCGGGATCGGAAGGAAGCAGTAGATCAGGTCCACCAATTTTGGTGGCTTAGCTAAAACCCGAAATTTTTAGTCGACATAGACGAACATATCGCCTATGGCCGACTTACATATATCTTTAGTTTCTAAGTTAGGTAGGGCAGTTGCGGCGGCACCAAAAAAAAAAAAAAAAAAAAAAAAAAAAAAAAAAAAAAAAAAGGCTTGCTGTGGCTGTTCTAGATTTAAGTATTTTAGGTTTATTTTAAGTTATTTTAAGTTTATTTTTAGTTTATTTTTAGTTTAGTTTTAAGTTAGTTCTTAAGTACTTTAAGATAGATTAAGAAACTGATAAGATACCCAGTTTTTTTTCAATTTCTGGGTGAAAAATAAAACCCCCTTATATATAAGATAAACTTAAGCTATTTTTAGCATTTAAGTAGATATAAGTAAAAGAAAAAAATAAAAATCAATTAAAAGTAAAAAAAAGTAAAAGCATCGCTTCCCGTGAGATCAGCGAAATTAAGCATCGTTGCGCGTGGTTAGTGGAAAGATGGAGGACCGTCTGAAAACCAACTGCGTGCTGTTGACATGTGTTATGTGTTTTCTGTTTTCCGTTCTCCTTCTGTCTTCTCTTCTGTCCTGTATCAATGTCGTCTTGTATGTTGTCTTTGTAATTGTCTGAGCCGATGGCCTCAGTAGCCAGTGCTCGTAAATGTGTCTACTTCGTAGATTTATCTACGGAGTAGATTAAAATGTAATGTAATGTAATGTAAAATTAATATACACGTTGCAACTACTGTTGAGCGAGTAGGTATAGAGACAATATTAAAAGTTAACACAGTGGTTTTGTTTATTTATAGGAAGGTGTTAACTTCTGTTTTCTCGATTGAAATTTTTGCATTCAGTAGTAATCGAATAGTTTTTTTTATTTGTTAGTTGTTTTTGTGTGTTTATCATAGGCTCCTTATTATATTCTGTGAGCTTCTATGATGATAAAATGCTTTAAAATACGTAAGTATGTATGTAGGTTGTCACCTTCTTTTATTTGACTAATGGCTAGGGCTTAGCCGAGCAATATGAAATAAAATTTGGGGGAAAATTTTTTATGAAAACAAAAAAACACCATTCATAACGTTTTTTGGAAAAAATGTTGCAAGCCATCTTATGTCTTTTGCTGTTTTCTATTTTATGAATTTTTCATTTCAAAATCTTTTTTTGAAAAACTTTTCAAAAACATATTTTAAAATTTTGTTGAGTATGTCAATTTTAAGAAATATAAATTATACTAGGAGAAAAATTAATATATATTCAAAATATTCAAAAAACTAAATATTTTATTTTTTAAATTATTAAAAATTTAAAAAAATGTTTTTTTCAAAATTTTAATACACAATTTTATTTAAATCATAAAACACTACATATTTTGAAAATTTCATCAAAATCCGTCTATTAGTTAACGAGAAAGTCTGATTTTAAAACACCGGTCATATGGGAGGTACCGTTATAAAACTTTTTCTGAAAAATCCATTAAAACTTAAAAATAAATTTTGCATAGAAAACATCATTCGAGAAAAATAAGTTTTTCATTAAAAGTTATATGGCAGGTACCGTTAGTTTTGGAGCTAGAATGTCAATTCGAAAAACAGTCGGGTAGAGCACTCTAAAAATTCTATATAGCAAGTTTGAATCAAATCGGCTCAACCGTTTAGGCTGTAGATATCGATACGGACAGACAGACAGACAGACGGACGGAATCTCCGGAACCACTTTTTTTGACTTCTCTATCATCGTAATGTCATGTTTGATTGTTAGAATTTTTTTTTTTTTACGAATGCATAACTTGCCTTATAGTCCCTATAAATCGCAAGTAAAAACGCAGTTTTTAATTTTATGATGCAGAATTATTCGTTTTGCTATGCTTTATACTCTGTGAAATGTTCATATTAATATCTTGCTTACTTTCCGCGTTAGAAGATAATTATGAGCATTTCACACAATATTTAAACAATACAAAACAAAAAATTCAGCACCATATAACTAAAAACTCCGTTTTTTGAGTTTTGACAGTCTTCAAGTAAATGGGCGATATTTTTTTTTTTATATATAATTAATGCGCGTACAAGGGACTACTTGTTTCCCTTTTAATGTAACACACTGCGATGGCATTCGGTAGACAGGGAGGGGAGAGAAATCAGGTGTCGATTAAGATTATGTTAAGTCTATAAGTTTATTTACATCTACATTTGTATTTTGTGTAAAGCTTAGTTTATTTTTTATAAATAAATGTACGATTTTCACTATACGAAATTTCAAATTTTAAATTAATAATAATCTATCAATCAAAGCTTATAAATCAACGAAGCTCTGTTAAAGTATTTTATTATAAAAAAAAATTAATAAACTAAAGATGTAAGAGTTTTTTCGAGTCAGCTAAAGCTCCTTTGGAAGAGTTCTAAAGCCTTTTGATTGAAACATACTGATGAAGAAAGGTTCGACAGGCAGAATTCAAAGCCTTTTAAACTGGTTTATTTTCTGCAGGCTTCTTTCACATTCGCCCAATCCTGGACAGTATCTTCAATACTTACGATATAGATATACCACTAAAGATAGTAAGTAACAATGAAAAAATATTAAGGTTTCTGCATACATTGCATGAATGGAAGAGGACTTATATAACATGGTATCGAATATGAGTCCTGACAACCGGAGTAGGTGGGGCAATTCCGATGATGAATAATAACCTATGATCATTGTGATGATTTTTTTTTGCAGTAAGTAAGTAATCAGCTTATATGTACATATGTTTCATTTAGTCTCTGAAATTGTTAATTTCCTCAAAAGCCGATTTATCGAGCAATAAATAAAATACCTACTATAAGCTTTTAAAGGCAGAATTTTACACTGAGTATAGATTTGTACATCAGGTTGTGGGTTTGAGGACTTATGTTAAGCGTACCTGATCCTTTTTGTTTTTTCGTCAATATTAATCTTTTCCATTAACTTTTTTATGTTTTCCGAGCATTTAATAGCAATAAATAAGTAATGAAAAAAACCTTTAAGTTTTTAAGCTTAAGAGCTTATTTTTTGTAGTTTACTTTAATCTTTGTTTTCATTTTTATTTTTAGAGAATTGCCTTCTGCGGTGATAAAAACAGAACCCACTGCAAACAACGATAGTGAATTACTTGCCTTAGAAAAAGTCACCACTAGTGTTGATGGTGTAGGCGAAACAGAGTCACCAACTTCGAACGGTAGCGAAGTGGTGTCCATGGAAATAGCTTTAAGGGGCGATGATGAATTCGAAAAAGATGAACCGGATCCGGATACTATTAAAATGTTTGTGGGTCAAATACCCAAGACAATGGATGAGTCACAGCTGAAGAAAATGTTTGAAGACTACGGACGAGTTCATACGATTAATGTTCTGAGGGATAAACTGACAACTCAAAGTAGAGGTAAGTGGAAGATGATAGTTTGATTTATAATTCTAAGGGTTTTAATACAAAAGTTGAAAAAAAAGAAATGTTAAATTGATTAGAAAGAAAATCATTTGAAAGATATGCTTCGTTTTTTTAAAGTGTTATTGATTGCATTGAAATACTTTTTCAATGTTTTACTTATAAGAAATGTTTTATTCATAGCACAGAGTGGAGGGGCTGAAAAGCAATCATGTAATGTTGTTTTTCTTGACTGCAGCCTTATTTCGAAAAAAGTGTATATTTAAAAAAATCATATCACTTATTAACTCAAATTATATCTTTGATATGTCCAATATTTTGTATTGTTCTATTTTATTCTACTGATATCTTTTGTGGTGATTTGAACTCAAAACAGCCTATAACATCAAAAACCAAGAAAGGTTTAAAGAATTTTTATTATGAATGATAATCAAGAAAAGAAAAGAATAACACAAAGTTTAAAAAATGCAAAAAGTCAAAGGCTAAGAAAAAAATGCAAAATTTTAAAATGTTTTTAGAATTTAAAACCGAATTTTTTTCGAGATACAATTCTTGTTGTTGTTCTTGCCTCATGGGACTACAGACAGTAGCTTAAGCCTTACTCACAATTTTGACGCACCGTTCCAAGTGTGGCAAGGGTAATCCTTCTTTATGTACGGCATAATAAAAGTTCCAGTCAATCTGGAATCTTGAATACATTCATAAATAACTTCTAGACTAATGTTTTTTTAATATCGGTGGATCACATAAAATATCCACATTCCAGTCGATTATGTCAATGTTATCTTGAGCTATAAAGTTAAATTTCGGCAAAACGAAAGACTGGACCGATATTTAAGATATTCCAAGCTGCTCTCGTGTTTTTTTAAATCTTCCCAAAGCCAGACTTTGGACAACTTCCCTTTCGTCCGCAATCATTGATTCTAAAATATTTTCCGGGTGTCGGAAATAGCCATTTCTTTAAATAATAGGGTCAACTATCAATTTAAAATGTTTGGGCAGATACCTTGTCAACATTATAGTTTTTTGTAGATATCGAGCGCCATAAATGCACTGAAGTCTAGATTTTATCTAAAACCATAAAAGCGCTTTATAAAATTGACCAATAATAGAAAATGTTCAGATGGTGTCAAAGAAGAAAGATATAATCCTAATATTCGATTACCAGTTGTAAGCCACTTTCAGTGAACTGATAGCTTGACAAATTTCAAACAGGTATCGTTGGTCAGTGCTGATATTATGAGTATTTGATAATTCTGAAAGGTTACATCGGATAGCTTGAAATGACACTACCGGTAAATTCTCACAATTTTTCGGTTTATTTCCGAAAGTGTCTATTAAACTTCGTGATCCATTTGAAGTTTCATCAAGATGCTCAGATAAAACAAAAATTTTCGTATTTAGTAGGTTAAAATTTGTTCGAACTTCAAACTTCATCAAATGCTCTTATATTAAATTTTCAATTCAGAAAGGATTAGGATAAGGATATCATGGCAAAAGACTTCGAATTAATTATCTTTTCTAATACAGGACAACACGGATATAAGAAAGTCTGGAAATCCAAAAAATATCTTTCTTATAACCGAGTTTTTCTTAAATGCAAATATCGTATATAAGAAAGAAGATATCTTAAATAAGGAACACGGATATAAGAAAGACAAAGACAAAGAATGACAACATTTCATGAAAATTCCCAAAATTCCGTCCGTCTGTCTGTCTGTCTGTCTGGCCGTATAGGAATCGGCCTAAACGGTTCGGCCAATTTGATTCAAACTTGATAATATAGTATTTTTAGAGTACTCTACCCGACTGTTTTTCGAATTGGCATTCTAGCCCCAAAACTAACGGTACCTGCCATATAACTTTTAATTATAAACTTAATTTTCTCGAAAACTGCTGCTACGATTTTTATAAAACTTTCTGAATGTTGTTTTCTTTGAAAATCTATCTCTTAGTTTTAATGGATTTTTCAGAAAAAGTTTTATAACGGTACCTCCCATATGATCGTTTTTTTTAATCAGACTTTCTCGTTAACTAATTGACGGATTTTGATTAAATTTTCAAAATATGTAGTGTTTTATGATTTAAATAATATTGATTATTGAAATTAAAAAAAAATTTTTTTTAATTTTTAATAATTTTTTAAAAACTTATTTTGTTGTTTGAATATTTTGAAAACGAATCTATAGATTTTTTTTAATTGACATATTCAAAAAAAAAATTAAATATGTTTTCGAAAAAAATTTAAAAAAAAAATATTTTTTTTTTTGGAAAAAAAAACTGGTCGAACGATTTTAAAATGAAAAATGGTATAGGTTTCTTTTAATTGACATATTCAAAAAAAAATTAAAATATGTTTTCGAAAAGTTTTAAAAAAAAAAAATTTTTGAAAAAAACTGGTCGAACGATTTTGAAATGAAAAATTCATAAAATAGAAAACAGCAATAGAAATAAGATGGCTTACAACGTTTTTTCCAAAAAAACGTTATGAAGAGTGTTATTTGATTTCATAAAAATTTTGTTTGTTTAATAATTTTCCCCCAAATTTTGTTTTATATTGCTCGGTTGAGCCCTAGCTACTAGTTTAATAAAAGCAAACTTCGTTATTTTTATTATTGTTTATTTATCGTTATTTATTTTTAAGCATTTCATGATCATAACAGCATACCGCATACAGAATAAATAATAAGAACGCCTATGATAAACACATGAACACGCAAAAACAACAAATAAATAAGAAAATAAATGCACGACTGGATCGCACGTACTTGCTCTAATGTACGGTCACAGCTTGGAATAAAATTTGATAAATATTAAGGGAACTTCAAAGATTATATTCGATTTTTCTGACTTTTGATTGTTTGAAAAAAGTACGTAAAATTGTTTTCAGTAGAAAAATTTAAACGCCATTTTATTTCTTTAAAAAATGTGCAAAATTGTGAATTTTTTTTCAAAATCGTTAGAGCCGTTTTTAAATAAAACGGTTTTTTAAGGAATTTTTTTTAAAAAATTAAAAAATAACGTAAATTTAAAAACAAAATTAAAAAAAAAAATTCACTTACCCGTTTTCAAAATAAAAAAAAATTAAAAAAAAAATATTAAAATTACAAAAAAAAAAGTTTTCGAAAAAAAATTAAGACAAAATTACTTAGGCTACCTACATCTTCTTCAATATCAGTTTTGATTGTAATCGGACCAGTTTTCGAAAAAGTCGAAGAAAAAAAAACCGGTACCTCCCATAGGTACCGTTTTTAGCCCACCGTAATAATTTTTTTTTCACCAAAACATAATGCATACCTACAGTAGTACACTGATTTTTTTTTATAAAAATTCTTGGAGCCGTTTTCAAAAAAATAAGCTTTTACATAACGGTTATATGATAGGTACCGTTAATTTTTGAGCTAAAAAAAAAATTGAAAAAATTCCTCTGTAGAATGTCAAAAGAACCTTAAGTTCAAAATTTGAAGACGATTGGCCCAACCGTTTAGGCTGCAGTCCAAAATACATCCGTACCGACAGACAAACAGACAGACAGACAGACGGACAGAACTTTGCCAGTAACTCAAATATGTTCCTCTATCATCGTAATGTCATGTTTGATGGTTATCTCAAAATTTTTAATCTGCACGAATGCATAACTTGCATTATAGTACCTATAATCGCAAGTAAAAATACTTCATTACCTACTGAATGCACAAATTTCAATCAAGAAAACAAAATTGTGCACCTCCATACAAACAACCACTGTGTTAAGTTTTAATATTCTCTATACCCACTCGCTTCACAGTGGTTAGAATAGGTATCTTAATTTTAGTGCCTACATTCCTTCCAACCTTATTACAGGTAGGTACATAATATCCTTAATAAGTTTCATGAACACCCCCAACATGAAATTATCGATCTACCAAACATAATTAAGCTACCTATTTTTATTAATCTTATTTCAAAAAGTAAATAATTGTTAAATGTACCTTATAGCTTATATCTATTTACCTATACCTAGCCTTGGTTTTTAAATTTTATTGGAAGATATGACCGCACATATAAGCAAGTACGTGCGATCTAGTCGTGCAATTTATTTTAAATACTTTTATATTTATCTAATTTCATTTAATTATTTTCTCAAATTAAAGTCAGCTTTTATTCATACATTTGTACGTCACTTAAGCTATCCCCATTAATAAGATATTGTATCTTAAGGTGTATAGCATATCAGTTATCAGCCAATAAATAAATAAATGAAAGTGGGAAGAATCCTTTAATTGCACTAACTAGCTTTAATTTCAGATATGTAACTGTACATATATAGCCTTGACTGTTACTTCTTAAGTTTTCCTGCAAAAAAAATAGAGCTGAACTGGGATGATGAGGGTCTTATAAAGGGACAATTCAGTAACCGCACTGATATGGACCCCTATCAGGTTGTTGACGAATGGCTTTAGACGTTCACACAATACAGCAGAAAAGATCTTGTAGGCGATGTTGAGGAGACTGATACCCTTGTAGTTGGTGCAGTTCAGAGGGTTTCCTTTTTTAAGGATCAGGCAAATTATGCTGAGATTTCATTCATCGGCCATGCTTTGTTCTAACCATATCTTGCTTATAAGTTTGTGCATACTTATAACCAAGTGATCAACTGCAGCTTTGAACAGCTCGGCAGCTAGGCCATCGGCTCCGGTGGATTTGTTGCTCTTAAGCTTAGATATAGCTAGCTTTACTTCATCCAGATGTGGTGGGCGGAATTATTGGTCTACTTCGCCCAGATAAAATGGACCATTCGGCCTGACAGCGAATTCGTTTCGTTCTCGCCGTTATACAGTCTGCAGAAATGGTTTTCCATATTCTCAGCATTGATCGTCTTTGCAAGCTTCAGTTCGAGCTCTGTAGCTTAGACAGTTACTTTTTACCTTTTGGTAAAACTTTCAAAATTCATTCCAGCAATAACAGCTCTCCATTTCCTCGACCGCACGCTTCTCATGATCCCTTTTTTTCTGAGAAGCGGGTGTTCTCTTTCTTCTTCTGCTCGTAGAACGCACGGCCAGTTCTGGTCCGCCTTTGCAGGACCCGCCGCCTCCTAGTATGCTTTTTGTTTAGCTGTGTGTGGTTGCCGACTTTCATCATCCAACCAGGGGTTTCGTTGTGGTAGCCGTGTAAAACCCAGCCCTTCAGAGGCGGCTTCCCTGATGGTATTTTGGCAATGTTGCCACTGGTTTTCAATACTTGTTGCTGGCTTTTAAGGATTCCTTTGGAAGTTAATTGAGACTCGATCGGAAAATTACGTGGAGATTAGCTATGTTGGCATCTCCAAATCTCATGGATGCCGGAGAATAACTTTTTTAAATATTAAGTAACCATAAGCAATTAAGATACATTTTTTTCATAGACTAAACGGATGACGAGGTTTTTATAAGTTATAGTTCCATAATAGTTATAAAATAATTTATGATTATATTAAACCCTTTAAATTGAACTTACCACAACACCATCTTATGTCATACTTGCTGAATCAACATTTCCCTCTGTTTTTCCATCAATCTTTTAATCACTCCCCAAGGGAGCATAAATTTTATTCGTTCCCTTAATAAAACAGCTACTTAAATGCATTTCACACCTGAATTATTATAACCAACCGACAAGTGTGGGTTTTATTAATATTCCCTTCATCGCATATTCCCAAGGCATAAAGTACAATTTTACGCAATCGAAGCCCGCATTTCGGATACATTTTCCCCGATTTCATGCTTATTTACGTAATTGCTCACTTTGAAAAGACATAATGCTTTATTCCTTAAGCTCCAACTATACTTCATGTCTGTAAGGGATAACGGTAGGTAGGTTTATACAGTGAAAACCCGCAAAAAGTCAAATAAAATAAAACACCATTACTGAAATTTATTAAAAACACATACTCACAGGCATTAACATTAAAACTCTCCAAAAGTATACGTGCGTATAGATAGATTTATATATACAAATTGTAATGGCCTCCACCCCCTTTCCAATTCCCAATGCAATCCTTAGCCTTTTTCTCTTTGTGAGGGTCTCTCACCCACTGACGACACGTGGGGTCAATTCGTCGTCCTGCTCCTCATCGGCATCCTTATCATCGTCGTCATCCCTTTCAAGTCTCCACCGCTCAATCTATGCTGACTCTCGATTTACTGTCAAGCGTCGGTCATTAAAAACGTTCGGTTTGTACAAATAGGGGTTGGGCGGTGCTAATAAATGAATAACAATAATACGTTCTGTATTGTGTTATTGTACATAAACATATTATAACAGGTCGAAGTTTTCGTGTTGTTATTGTTATTGCTTCGCTTCGACATATTGAATGGTGGCCATGGCCACCACGAATAAAAACAACAGGATTTCCTTCTGAATGGTGTAAGAACGTGGCTGTGAAGGAATTTGACCCAGGACCCTCAACTTTCGGTGTAAAGCAGGCCGAATCGGTAGATACTTTAAGAGAGAAAACTGAAACTGCGAAGGATTGTGTAATTACGGAGGGAAAATTTATTCGCAGCCAACGAAATGGGACAATTATCGGAAAAACTTCGATTGCGCTATAAATTTTCATTGCTTTTGGTTGTTTGTGTGCGGGAAATTTCGGAAATTTTGCGCCAATTAATTTTCGGAACACCTTTCGTATGGACTTAGGATATACAGTTTGTTTGAAATAAATTTGACTTCTTTAAGGAATAAATTGTAGACAAACCTGGGGATTTAATATTACTGAAACTTGATATCATAAAGAAATTGTTGTAGGTGTGAGAAAAGGGTAAGAAGGATTTGTCACAAGTGACAGTCATGATAAAATGTTATCTATTGAAAAAAATTGTCACTTTCATGTTCAGCGGAATGCTTTCAGGGTATTTCGGATAGCTAAGAGGTAAAAATAATGGCTGGAATATTTTTTAAAGCATTGGAAAACTTTTTAAGTGAAATATGAAATGTGAAACTATATTATGTCAGTTAAAAATATGTAAACATACATATAATCAAGAATTTTCAATTGAGGTTATTTAAAATAAAACACAAATATAATATGAAGGAGCTCTTGCAATATATTCTCAATAAATTATTGATGAACTATAAAATTCCAAGCTGTAAATGAATTTTTAAAAATATTTTTTAGGGCAAATATTAACGGTTATATGATACAGTTATCATTAAGTAAAACCCTATTTTTCTCGAAAACGGCTCCAAGAATTTAAATGAAAAAAATCCGTATACTATATTGTAAGTGTGGATTAGGTTTTGGTGAAAAAAATGTATGATAGTGGGCTAAGAACGTTAGACCAATGGGTCCGTTTTTTTCTTCGACTTTCTCGAAAACTAAGTAGTTAACCGATTATAACCAAAATAGATATTCTTTTGCTTTTAGGCAAATTAGTCCAACAAATGAAGACTGAAAATAGGGGACTACCTTACAAAAGCTCGGATAGTTGTGTATTTTGGATATGTTTTTTGGAATGGCCTGTAGATACAAAATACAAAATTCCACAAACAGGTCCCCTTCGCCCCCTTCACAATCGACAAAAATTACTGAAAATCGGCACTTTTTTCACTATTTGCCTTATAACTCCAAATTATTTCATATGTCAACTTCTAGTAAATAAAATTTCCAATAAGTATGGTATATATGGTAACCTTTGGATTAAGCGCAAAAGTCCTCATTATTAATTTTGTTGGTAATTTAATTACCTATATATTTCATGATCCAAAACCCAAAATCTTATAAAAAAAACAACTAAATTTCACTAAGTGCCTCTATAGTCCTGTTACCTGTTGACAGGTACATTTGGATGGACAAAAATCGGAACTTAATTGAACTTTGGAATATTATCCAGGGAATGTTATTAATCATTTTCTTAAAATTTGGACCTCGAGGCCCTGTGCAAAAGGAAAAGGGTAGGGGAAAACTGCAAAATTTTCGACTGTTCTTAGGCTTTTTCATCAATAACTTTTTTTTCTCACGTCCTTTGCTTAAAATTATACATTTATTTATTTTTTTAATATAAAGCGTTAAATTTCTTACATTTTGACTATTCAAACATGTTTTTGTGTCAATTCATTCAGGAGATATCGCGCTTTGTCCAAAGGTATAGTTTTTCAAATTTCGCAAGAAATGCAAAAAAAATCCAAAAATATTCATAATTTTACTTTATTTCTTCTGTTACACGAATAATAATAAAATGTTGTTGCTATTATAATAACTCGTAAAAATTTCTATATCACAGTGCAAAACCACTCAGCCAGGACTTCTAAATAACGAGATATAGGCGTGTGTAATTGTGAATAAAAAAAAATTTTCAGACGAGCGACCCTTCAATGTGCTCCTGGAGGCGCCCTTTTTTGGGGGATTTATGATGTATTGTCCGGATAGCTGAATTTAATACCTATCTGACAATGCAAAAATAAATCTCCTTCGACCTCCAAATATCAAGATATAGGCATGTGAAACTTTGATTGAAAAAATGTATTTTCTGACACGCGGCCTTTGAATCCGCTTCTGGAGACGCAGACGTATAGCGTAAAGTTTATGGATCTAGAGGTCTTGAGTATATATCCGACAATAGAAAACGTTTTCAGATAAGACTTCTATATAGCGAGATTTAGGTATTTGTAGGCTATATCTCATAATTTAGAGTTTTGAGGTGAGTATGTTTTGAATTGTAAGATAGGCACTAAGTCCTCCTACTAAATCCATGTACCAGACATGTCTTAAAGAAAAGAACTGCGTCTGCAGGAGCAGATTGAAGGGTCGCGTGTTAGAAAGTACATATTTTTGCTCAAACTTTCACATGTCTAGATCTCATAATGTGAAATTTTTAGCTGAGTATATTTTACACTGCCAGAAGAATACTAAATTCTGCTACTAAATTTATGTACGAAAAATTTCTTAAAAAATAACTGCGCCTCCAGGAGCGGATTCAAATGCCGCGTTTGAGAAAATACATTTGTTCACTTAAAGTTTTACATGTTGTATCTCATTATTTAGAGGTCCTAGGTGAGTGAATTTTATGCTGTCAAATAGTTAATAAATTCAGCTATCCGGACAATATACTAAAAATTCTCTTTCCAATCTTTCTATTTCTTATTATTAGTGTTGTGCAGCATCCAGCTGCATATTATAAAAGGCAATGCGCCTTACAGACACTTCAGCCGTAAATAAGCCTAATGAAAATACTATTAAAGTTGTGGCTTACGGAACATGACATTTTGGACCTTACATACGATAGGTTAATAATTGGGCGCTTCCGTTTCATTTTTAACACAATATGGCACATTAAAAAAATTAAATTTAAGATACGCTCAATCAATCTGCTCTATGTGACGAAGCTTTTAATTAAAAAAAAAATGTTCGACATCTTTTGTTGCATATAAACAGGCAATTCAAAATGACGAAATTGCATACCTTTAGGCAAATATAGCAGACACTTTTTATAATAACTAGATATTGTTAATTTCTTACTAATTATCAGATAAAATTTAAAATGTTTAGTTTTGTGATGAAAATAGATCAGTTAAATTTAGCTTGGTGTGTAATGTTCCTCTCCAATTTGCTTTCTGTTGTCTATTATACAAAATGTTATAGAAGATACAGTTGTTAAATTTAATCCGAGTCATCGATTATAAATTCGAAATATCTTAAAAATATAAATTACCTACTCTTTGTGTTGCCAGATTTGTTGTTCCTGTAATTTGCTGTTGAATCCTTTATGACTTGTCTATTTGTGTATAACTGTTAAAACTGTGTCTAAATTTATTTATAATAAATCTATATAATATATGTCTTATTATTCATGTATGTATCTATACCAATGTTTGCCATACAAATGTATCTAATCATAAAAGCTATATTATGCATTGCATGCACTATCTATCAAATACATAGATATAAAACTGTTTTTTGTATATGTTCGTTTTTATATGTATTTGTTTGCTTTTTTCTCTTTTTTCGTATTACAGGGTGCTGTTTTGTAACGTATTATACAAGAAAAGCTGCGCTTAAGGCCCAAGATGCCTTGCACAATATCAAAACACTATTTGGGGTAAGTTTGACTTGTTTTTGTATATTCCTATTTAATATTAAGAGACATGTTTTAGTCAAGTGTGAATTATATTAGCAAAAAAAAAAGAATGTGTATACAAAAATTTACTATTCAGACAATTTAAAACATTTTTTCTGTCTACTTATGTGATTTTGTTTGTTAATTATTAATATAAAGGCCAATTTATTGTGATGTTGTTGAACTGTACTGGCCCACCCTCAAATATTAAAGGGGGAACAATTTTCTGGGATTAATAATAAAAAGAGGCTTCCGTTCCGTAGTAATCTATAACAAACATTTAAATTGAGTATTCAATCAAGAATGCTATGTTGGCTATGAAGCTTTCGGTGACCCGTTTCTTGAAATTGCTTAAAACTGTTTTGGGGAATAAAAGCTTAAACTAGATAAAATATATACATCGTTTTAAGGGTAATGAACAGATCTTGTATCTGATTGGAACAGATTTTTATTTTTCGTAATTTTTTTTTGAAAAATCCGGCTTTGAAAATTATTATTTTTTTTTATTTCCCTATGTTTTTTGATCACCTTTAATTGCAACAGCAAGTTCCTATTTACGCTGTAGACCCAAAGTAGACCAATGAGCATAGCCGTTTTTAAGGTTACAGAAAAAACTGGTGAACTACCTCAGAATTTTAGATGGAAGGTGATAAGAATTATTTTGTTGGTTTTGTGTCTATTAAAATACATACATTTTTTTTGTACGTGAGGTGAACAAATATTAAAATAAACAAATTTACTGGCGTGACAGCTCCTAGTGATAGGCCTAGTGACTTGTGTGTGTGTTGTTAATCTGCAAGAATGGAAGGGACCTACAGTTTACCGCCGAGTCCGAACGCCTACATGAGATGCACTTTTTTAGGGACAAATATTACACTTGGAGGTCTTGTCAGTTCCTCGCAGCAAGAGGCAGTACCTCGGAAAAGAAGGTGGCTATTACCGGGATTCGAACCCAGGCTCATTGGCTTAGCTGCCCGACCCACTAACCACTAAGCCACAAGAACAAATATAAAGCTTGACTTAAAATGCGTTTCAAAGATCGGGAACTGTACGTGAGACTCCTTTTTCCTACAAAAAAGAAGGATATATGGATACGGATACCTATGTGGTTATGTAAACAAAATCATTTGTCTAACAGGCTGTGCTCATGAACATAACAAAACACATATTAACATCTAAATATCCAGTGTTGCCATGGCCTCGTATTTTGTTACACAACTCTTCTTTTGTCCTATATGAAAGAAAAGAAATACTACACAAAATATCCAGCTCTGAGCTCTGCATAGCAAAACGACTCTTACTCCCTAATCAGCAATTCAAACGTTATACGAGATGGAAATAGAAAGAGGTTGTATTGTTACGATTATTTTTGCCGGGTTTCTAAATTTCTGATCTTCGGGTCTGAGTTCATCATTTTGGGCGGAGGTCTCTTCAAATAATATACAAAAGTTCTTAGCTCTCGGTTTTAACTCTCTAAATTAAACCAAGTACAAGAAAACGGCAAAATTGTCAAAATTTAAAGGACTTTATTCTTTGGTCATCGAAAATTTTGTCGTTATGAAATGATAAATATTAACTTGACCGATCGTTTATTAAAAATGATTTCGTGTTCGTTTATTATATGTACACCAAATATATATCATATCTTGTAAGTCATACAAGATCACGAAAATATATACAATTCAATACAAAAAAACAATTTTCGATTTTTCCAATTTCTCGACTTTTCCGGAGGGTTTTCCCAAAATTTTCTTTCGTACAATTCTCCTCCTAGCAATCACGAACAACTAAACAAAAATTTGAACCGAATCGGCCCAGTCGTTCCCAATTTTGATTTTTTGATGGATTACTATACATTTTTCACACCAATTTTAAATATGTACATATATATATTACTTGAAATACTTGTATTCGTCGGAAAATAATTTAACTTATATTTGAATGCACAGTTCTCGACATAGTTAAAAAATAAATAAATAAAGACTTAATAAAGACTAAACAAATAAAGAATAAACAAAAAATAAAATATAAATAAATTTAAATTTTAAGTTAGAATATTTCATTGGATTGGAACCTATCAATCTCCAGTTTAAAATTCATCCATACGGACTTACAGGCAAAATCTTACGACTAAATTATAATAATCTTAATGCCATGTTTGATTTCAATAACAAATACAATTTTCCCAACAGTACATATTTTTAATAAAGTAAAAAATAATTTAAATAGAAATTTTGTGTGTCCTTGATACTAAAAATTGCATAATAATGCAAATAATGAAAAAGGACGTATACGCCATAGTGAGCAGAAGTATTTGCAAGAACAAAACAGAAAAGCCACGTTGCCTTCTTCTTTCTTCTTCTGTTCCACTGAAATTAAATTTTATTTATATTTTATCATTATTATTTATAATATTACTTTATTTGTACTAATTTTTTACTTGCGATTATAGGTACTATAAACTATAATGCAAGTTATGCATTCGTGCAGTTTGAAAAATTTGCGATAACAATCAAACATGGCACTACGATGATAGAGAAACATATTTGAGTTACTGGCAAACTTACTGTCTGTCTGTACGGATGTATTTTGGACTACAGCCTAAACGGTTAGTCCAATCGTCTTCAAATTTAGAACTAAAAGTTATTTTGACATTCTACAGAAGACTTTTTTTAATTTTTGTAGATCAAATATCAACGGTTTCTGTCATATAACCATTAAGTAAAGCTTATTTACCAATCAATTATTTTTCTGCATTTGCAAAACTTTGTAGTCCATATTATATGTATTTGTAGGACGGTAACATAGACAGGATATAACCACACTGCTGTCAAATTGCATTTCCCGACAAGACATTGATTTGAGAAATAGAGGACATTCGATGGGACTCCTTAAAATTGCACACAAAGTATATGCCACAGCCCAAATCAACATCATTTACTCACATACACAACATACAGCAGTTAAGGCAAAGTCCTTTCTTTGGCACACAAAAAAGTATTAAAACTACTGCCTGGTTGATGTACGATATCATGACGATAGACCCCTTTTAGTCCTTCTCAGCTGCACGCTACATAGGTATACATTTTTTGGATGCCTGTCAATATGCCTGTCTGCCGATGCAATGTGTGGAAATAATGAAACTTGTCTTCCTCAATGAAACTTGCTGACACTTGGAATAATGCTCCTTGTTACATCGCAATTCAATTAGAATCCTTCAAACCGGTCACAATGGCTGGTGTGAGAATGTGTACCAAAAGGTTTTTCCGCCACATCTCTTTCTCACTGTTCCTTCCTACGGCTGTGGGCCTTTCCCGAAATAACCTGAAATTCAATTAGGCTCTAAGGATAAGGACTATATGTCATTGTTTTTCAAATTGCCTTTCAGTGTGTATTTTTGTATGTGTAAATACATTGCGATTGAAGGCAGAAAATGCATATTTAGCCGCCCACTTACAATGACATTGATAAAGGAGGCGGAAATCGCCTCTCCACTTGCCTTTGATGATGTGAAGCTGAAAATGTTTGGCCTCTTTATCAACGAGTCCTTTGATGGCTGCTTAGGCTCGTTTCTTCCCATCCACCAGACATGACGGACAGGCTTATAAATGTATCCCCTCGGTATGCATGGGTTTTGGAATGAAGGAAACGCGTATATATAATAAATTTCAACGGATGAAACAAACGACGTTATGTGGGCTTGAGTGCCCTTTTCCGGGAATCCCATCCATCAACACAGATGATAGCCACGACACATTAGATTTACACAACTTAACATGTTTGGGTATTGAGATGTACATGTGTGTGTATCTTGTATGTAAATTCTTGGAGAATTAGTGACAATTCAATTACGAAAAGGACAATCAACTTACCCGTTGGTCGTATCTATTACAGTAATTTCATCATTTCAAGTTATGGCTGGGTGGATGTCCTTGATAGCAGTTATGTGCGCGTTGCTTCCTTAATCGCTTTGAAGCATTGATTCGTAGTTTCTAAGCTGAAAGGATCATCATTTAATGATACTATTTCCATCAAAGGCGATTGACGACTGACGACTGTGTCTTGTTTGGCTAATTAATTGAAAGCAATTTCATATTACCGGATGTAGTAAATGTGCTCATTACAAAAGGGATAAGCTGCTTTATGAATTTTAAAGGTGTTCGCGTAAATTTAGCGATAATTATTGAACAGAAGCTAAGCTGACTAGGGAAGAGCAAAAAAATTTGGTAACGACACAAAGGACCTTCATTTAAGATAACATCAGCAATGAATAATTGAAGCACTTTTGGGTCCATCAACTTACCCTAAAGGAAAAAATCAAGCAAAATGGTAAAACGCAATGTTCTAAAGATTCTTTTCTGATGCATATCAACTTTAATTGAGAACTTCTAGTCTTGCCTGCCGGAAATCTTTCCAGATGTTTTTTTAGGTAATTGTGGAAATCTGGCCTAACACATCTTTTTCTGTATGTTCACATAAAATTTGGAAAGTGTAAGCCATGACTATATTGGGCCCTGTTTCCACCATAAGAATGTGAAATTTTCTGTATAATTGTATAGTAGTTAGTATTCAAGTATATATATGGAAAAAAATATTTCCTAACTTGAATTTTAGACCAAAAGGTGTAAAACAGTTATATTAAGGTATTTATGCACTAAGTTGCTTTGGTATTGGATTGTTAAATGCTTGGGCTACGTCATAAATTTCAAGGATACAAACATCATTGCATCTCTCTACTGACCTTAAAACACGCTGTAGTGGACTGCAATACATATGAACAATGATATTTGCTCAGATGTTTACCGCATTTGCTTTTCACTAAGTAAGTAAGTTAGTTAGTAAGTAAGTAGGAACCGTCAAGCATTACAATCGTTTTTTTCGAAGTTTCGTTGTCAGAGTTTTCTTCTAGAAGTGTTATTTCTGTAAAATGTTTAAGTTCCAACTAAAAACAAAACCACCGAAGTACATATCTTCCTTTTCCAACATCAAACAGAACAAATATTTCAATACTTCATAAAGCTTAGATCAACAAATAAGCACACAAAGTTTGTGTATAAATTTGGGTATCCTGTCTAAAAAATACACAAACCGTCTGAACCACAAATTTCTTTAATACAAATCGAATTTCTGTACATATGTACACAAATCGCCTGATAGGGTACACAAATTAATTTATGACACATGCCACATTATTTGTGTATTCTGAATATTGGTCCATACACAAATTTTGTTGGAATACACAAATTTCAAGGCACGATTTGGTTAATTTCTTTAACTTCGTATAGAAATGTAAAGTAATGAAAAATTGGAAAAGTTCATCGAGAGATAAACCGAAAAAGTAAAATTAATCAAACAATGGATTACATCATCATCATAATCATCGGCGCAACAACCGGAATCCGGTCCGGGCCTCTTTCAGCAAGTTCTTCCGATTGCTGGCAGATGCCATCTAATTGTGCACCCCAAGGTTTCTGACATCCTGGTCTACGCCATCCTTCCAACGCAAGCCAGGTCTGCAACGTTGTCTTTTACTATAAAAAGGATTGCAAAAGACTTTCCGAGCTAGTTCCTCTTCATTCATGCGAGCTAGGTGCCCAGCCCACCGAAATCTACGGAGCTTTATTTTTTCCACAACATCGGCTTCGAGGTAGATTTCATACAATTCATGATTATATCTTCTCCGGAATCGTCCTCCCTCGCACACGGGGCCATTCTCCGTAAGGCTTTCCTCTCGAACGCTGTTAAGAGATCAGATTGCCTTTTCGTAAGCACCTAAGTTTCGGATCCGTATGTGAGTACTGGTAAGACCATAGACTTGAACAGCAGCAGTTTGGTTTTTATCTTAAGATTTCTGGATTTAAAGAGCCTTGACAGACAATAGTAGGTTCTGTTGAATTTTAGTAGTCGCCCGCGTATTTCGTTCTCCATATTATTATCGGCTGCTTCTTTTGACCCAAGGTAGTTAAAGGACCGCACTACTACAAATTCATGCTCCGCTACCTTGATAGCTGGACCAACACTTCTCCCTTCAATAATGTACAGCCTTAGGTTTTGTGCCACCTGCCCAATCTGGGCCAAGCAGTCTTGTACAACTTGTTGGCTTCTGTTGATGATGTCGATGTCGTCTGCGTAAGCCATTATCTGCCTGCACTTGGTGACGATGTTTGCTATTATTGACGTGCCAGAGTTACGGATTGCTTTCTCCATTGCCAGGTCAAAAAGGATGCAAGCCAGATCATCCCCTTCTCGGAGTCCATTAAATATGTTGATTGGTCTGGATAGCAAACCGTATTTTTTTTACTTGGCTTGTAATATTGATCATGGTCAGCCTACATAATAATAATAATAATAATATTTTTTAACTACGTGTCTGTAATACACATTGCCTTTTAGAATGCAACACTAGTTAGAAGAATTGTGTAAAAATACACAAATCATCTGAACCACAAATCTGTGTACAAAAAATTAAAATGCCAAGTTCATGTATACCGATGCATAATAAAATTTTTTTGTTATTCTATCAAAATACAAAAATCGTCCGAAACACGTTAATGGCTTACACAAATCGAATTTGTATTATCTATATTTTTAGTTCTCCTTTTTGTTATAAATAACTTTTCTTACTTTTGTTATCATATTATCACTATGTATTGACGTAAAATTATTTTTTTTTATATTTGGCCTTCTCAACTAGATATTGGAGAAATCACCACTCCTATTTATTATATGGAAACCACATATTTGTACAGCGACCTCTAGACGAAAACCCATAGTATATAATGTGTAAATAATGAGTACCCATTTGCTACATTATTCAGCTTGGCAATTTATTAAAAGCTGAAGATTGTTCGCCGATTTTGAGCCCAGCATCAGATCATAAGCATACTACTATAGCACATAAGCCATTGGTTGAACAATCCGAATTCTTCCTGATGCCAATAAGGCAATAAGCTCATGGAAATGCTGATTAACAGGTGAGCTTAAAAAAATATCTTGAAGACCGAAAGCTTCTCCATAACCGACAGAAATTCGCAGACATCCTTCCAATGGTGATCTGATGGCGTATCTCACCAAACAAATCTTTACATCGTTTTGGCGAAAGTAAGATCATCAACTTAAGAAAATCCCACAAGAAAACGTCTAATGGTACCAAATCACACTATCTAGGTGGCCAGTTTACAACACCTCCAAGTGAGATGACCATGCCCACAAATCGCTCGTTAAGAATGTCCATGCATTTCTGTTATTATCCCTTAAATTATCACATTTATAAATAACAATTATTTTGTCAATACCTTCCACCTCTTTTCCAAAGGCATATACAAACCTTACAATCCTATGACGGGTTCCATTGGTTACATGAAAACAACAGTCAAATACTACCAGACTGTTGCTTGTAATAAAAGATTTTTGTGGAATGGGCTTGTTGTCCAAAAACTGCAGCTTTCTGATAAATAAGGTTCCATTAAATTTTCACGCATCAACTCACTAAAACCGAATTGCACTTTCCGGCTTAGCTATGCTTTCGTGAAAGCCAGTAAATGCAAGGGGTTGAGTATTTATATGTTGCAGAATATGAAATTCTCGCCTCACCTATTATAATGCATCACCAATAACCACACACATGAATTATTATCCCTACGAACCGTTATAAATGTGATTACATTGCAAAATACATAGAAGCAACAGCAAACCGAACAAATTGCATCTGCAACCTATTTGCTATCAGATTACCTCTCTGCTGACAACAAAGTAATTTTATTAAAAACCAATCAACCAACTAACAATATATGTATACAATATATATGTATATAAATATATGAAGAGATACAGAGAGAGAAATTCAAGGCAAAAGATTCACAAAAGCTTCGATAGATAGTACCTGCAGGACTTATAATCAAAAAAAAAAAAAAAAACCGAAAGTGGATTGATGAAATAAAAAATCAAAGCAAAGCAAAAATAAATAATTAAACATACTAATCCTTTGCTTGTTCGACAGTCGACACTCGACAGTCGACACTCGACAGTGACAACAACAAGAAACAGCCCCAAGCACAACTTACCGAACTACAATAATTATCCTTGCGCCCGTCGCGTCGCTTCAGTCGCGCCAATCATTTGGGGATGAGGATAGCACTAATAGTGATTGTGAAGGTGATGATGACTAGGACGATGATGACGATGACGCTCATGATGAAACGTTTCAAGTTTCCAATTTCAATTTGATGTCGAACGTGTGCACACAATGAGAAATCATCATCAGCCACAATATATATACCCTTGCCCCTTAGATACGGGAGAGGAAACATATTCTCCACATTCTTTTAGAATCCCCTGTGCATCCCCAGCATTAATGAATATCATCTTTATACGTTTACTAGTCGCTCAGTGATGGTGCAGTATTTTGTGATGTTGGTCTGCTTAGTTTGTGTCTAACCAAGAGCGGATTAGTTAAGCCTTATTCCAAATTTGTTTTACTCTTCTCCCTTAAGACGAATGGTATAGGAACTAACTACACGAAGAAGTTTGTCTTATTATACAAAAATAATATTATGACTTAACTCTCATATAGAAGAAAAATTGATTTGATCACACATTTCTTTTAGTTTGTCAGTATATTGTATCAGTGGCTTATTTTTTAACGAATTCCTTATACTACCATTCCACATTCCACATTCGTGTTGTGCGGCTACAAAATAAATCTTATATTTAATATTAAGTCCCAAATTGGAGGATGCAACTAATAAGCATCCTCAGGAGAACGGGTAACTCGGTTGAATTCTTAAAAAGGAGGTAATTTATAAATAAAGAAGAGTATCGGCCACAAAATAGAGCACTGAGGTACAGCTGCATCAGACTTATAACCGTTTATGATCCAGAAAGATTTCCCAACGAACAAGAACATTGTCAACACTGAAACCAAGCCCACGCGATTTCGATATACATAAAGGGTTTTTCAATTTCCACCGGTAAAATTTTGAATCTCTCTGGTAGCCATGTTGTTTTTTTTATTCAGTTATTGATGCCAAATCACTATGGCAAGTTACACGATTAAACAGTACGTCACGTTTTCATTAAAATAAGTGTTCAATCAATAGTGCAAACATTGCACTTGCGGCGTACATTTGACGATAGTCATATTGGTCCAAATTTGAGACGACTGGTTCGGTAAATAAATCAGCTGACATTCATACTACATTATTAGCATTTCGCTCCTTTGCTGGTGCTTACGCTACTATACTACCTAAACCCATGTTTCAAAAATACTCTTCAAAATAATAAATAAAAAAAATTATAGTCAAACAAGTAGAAAACACAGAATGTGCTTCTTAAAAAAATTGCCAATTTCTGTTTCCATAAAAAATAGCACATCGGTGTTACGATTACTAATATAACAAAAGCTATCACTGGTTTACACATAAGAATTGCTTATTTTTGATTCAATTTCCTGATTTTCTCATCAAGAATAATAAATAAATGAAAATGAAAAAGTAAGCTCTTCTTGAACATTTTCTTCCTCTTTTTTTTCTCAAGCGGAACCGCCAATTCCATCTGAATTTTCATTGTTCCCCAAGAAAATTCCTCCTATCACAAACAAGTCAAACTGTCATCTAAGCCTCAGACGACGACGTCTAAGAGCCGTGTTACAATAATGGTTTCTACTTCTAAAAAAAAAAACAGGACTTGGTCGCACGTACTTGCTCTTATGATCTTATGATATTGAAGCAAGCTGAAAAAAGTAACATTTACGTAGCAAAGTAACAGGGTCTACACTAATTAAAAGTGTCAAACGGTTTATAGTAAATATCACATGTCTAAAATAATAATGAATTTATGGAAAAAGTATTTCGAAAATTGAAGAATCGATTTTGAATAAATCGTGTTTTTTATTTTTAGTTTTTTGAGTAATTTTTTTTTAGGAATTTGCTATCCAGTATTATGAGTTTATTAATAAACAGTTGATCATTAAATCTAAAAGTAAATATTATTGATTAATTTTATATTATTGAAAATTCTAATAGTAGGTAAATTTAAAAATTAATTATAATTAGAAAAAAATTCGAAATGTTAATACGAAAAATTGATTTGACTACCTAGATCTTTTTTAGAATTTCAATGAGGCAAACGTTATATGAAAGGTATAGTCAAAGCAGTCGAAAGGGGAAGGGGGGGGGGGTGATAACCGGTAAATAACTCCCGAGCTCGTAGACCATCGAGAGCCCAAAGTTCTTCGAAGAGACACATACATTTCTATAATTATTTTAATTTTTCTGGGAAAACTGTAATTTAAAAAAGGGGCGGCTATAGTTGGTTGGTTGAAAATAATTGAAGGCAACATAGTGCAGCACTTAACATTTTAAGTATTGTGAAGTAAGGATACATAAAAAACAACTTTCGGGCGAGTGAATTATAAAAAAAAAAACATTTATATTCTGTTCAATTTATATTTTAGTACAGGGAAGGTAGAATATTTTCTATTTTTCTCGAAAACGGCTCCAACGATTTTGATGAACCAAATTAAAATTAAATTAGAACCAAATTTACGGGAAAATTCTATTAACGGTACCTTTCATATAACGTTTTTTTTTGGCTTTCTCGTTAACGTTTCTTGGATTTCTGTCAAATTTCATATTTGAGAAGATCTAGGTATTAATTAATTCTGCATATCAAAATTCTGAATAACTTTTTTTTAATTAAAATTAATTTTTTTTTTTTGAAAACCAATATTTAAAAAAAACCGAAAGCAATTATTTTAAATTTTACAATCACAAAAAAACTAAAAACTAAAAAAACTGCATACCAAAATTTCATTTTTTTTTGTTTTTTTTTTCAAAATACTAAAAATATTTTATCAAAATGATTTTATCAAAACCAGTCCTACAATTTTCGAAATTAATTTTTCATATTTTTTTGTAATTTAAGACGTGTGTATTGTGGTTTTACTTTTTTTAAGTTCAAACTGTGTTTATTTTCAACGTAAATGTTACTTGTTTTTGTCAAAGATCTTGCTTTCCATTTCCAATGTAATTAGGCACATAAAAACAAGTACGTGCGACCCAGTCGAGCTTCTTTTTTAGCGTTTGATTGTTATCTTTTTTCTGCAGGAATGCATAACTTGCATTATACATTGTTCTTATGATCGTAAGTTAAAAATAGCATAGCATTGTATGTTAACCGAGTTTTCAAAGCAAAAAAAAACAAAGATTTAAGCAGAAAAACACGTAGCGTCAACACCTTCTTTCTTAAACTTAAAATATGCACTGATAAGCTCTTAGAAAGTTTTAATTTTGAGAGCTTCCATAGCAAAAACCAAACAAACAGGTATTATAATATTAATCAACAACGAATGGTAACTCTGCATCAGTGTTTTTTTTTTTAACACAATAAGCGAGAGCACTGAACATGATGCCAGATTATAAGTAATTACCTATTTAGTGGCCATTTCAAGTCTCAAAAAAAAGCTAAAAGGGCAAAGCGTTTTTTACCTTCTAAAAAAAATGGGCTATTTTAATTCCAAAGACTATTTTATACAAAAAAGTGTTTCGTTTATCAAGTTTATTTATACACCGTTGACAAAAAAAAATCAAAACTTAACGAATTCATTCAAAATTCTCTGGGTGAATGCGTACATTTTTACTTTTCTCAATGAACCATAACCAAAATTGCTAAAACAGCGTTGACTCTACCTCAGTACCTCCCTCAAATGTAACCATTATAAGTGTCAAAAAATAAATCGGTTAGGAAAAGAAATGATAAACAGCATTTGTGTTATTAGATCATCGTTACAATCAAGGAAAACTACTTGCTTTAATTTTGTTGTAAATGAGGATCATTTATTATTTCACTACTCAAAAAATTTCAGTTTAATTAACTTTCTTTATTTTATTATATTTAATACTTTTTTTAATCCTTATGATTATTGTTAAAATTGTTAATTTTGTGATTTAATTTCTTAAAATACTTTGTAGCTTGTGTATGTTTGTAAACATATATTTTTGTTGGTTCTCTTATGTTTATATACATTTCCTTGTGTGGAAATTAAATCATTTGCGTGGGAAATTGTCGGCTTAAAGTCTGGCATTGACAATCAGATAAGTCTCTTTACAGCCGGGGAGCAGACATGTTATGATGTAATTTACGTGCAATTCATGGAATATTACAATAACAATTTCAAAGTATCTTAGGGGTTCTGTTCATATATCATTGGCAATTTATTAAGTTGAGTGCGGCGCAAACACTAGCAGTGTGTTTTGAAAGCTCTTTTCCATAAGGCCTGTTTTGAAAATATAAATTGAACAGAGTATAGTTACCTGAATAACTTCGTTGCGCTTTCGCATAAACTGGTATAGAGACGATGAAATGTGAGGTTGACTTTCCTGGGGACAGCAAATGTATTAAGGTTTGACTTGAGTAGCTCATTGAAATGTATTCCCAAATATATAGAACTGCTTTTTGCTGCTACCGATGTTCCGTTGAGAAATCGCTTTAGTACCACGCTATTGCAGGTTCCGGGATCCTTTGATTCTAGGAAACTATTTCACACTTTGCCGAGTTGATTTTGATGCTATATTTTTGATAAAATTGGAAGAGTTTTCGAAATACCAATTTTAACCTTTTGGAGACCTATGTCTGACATCATTATTTTGTAGAGGAATGGTCCAAGTTTTGACCATTGGGCGACTTTGATGCTCTTTACTATTGCAGTTCTTCGATTGCATACCACAGAAGTTTCTAGAAGAGAGAATAGAAAAAGTTAATTTGAATTTAAGTTAACGCAAATAAGAAACCTAGTAGGTGAGGTTTATGAATGAGAGCTTGAACTCATACAGTGTCAAAAATGCTTTTTTAATATTCAGTAATCATTAGACGTTAACATTAGCATTGTTGAATTCAGCCAAGTTTGGCTGTTCAATTCTTTCGACTCTGTCTAGTGCGGTGCTTATCAATCTTTCTTTCTTGTCGTTCGTCCGCCCGGTTTTTCATAGTTGCCCTGTTGTGTGTGTTATGTGCAGTCTTTGTATGTTCACGACAGCACCCTTAGTTTTCCATACTCTTTTCCAAAAAAATACACCTCCATCTTCTTCATATGATTTAATTAGCATTGATTAATGGGTAATTAACGATAGTGCGGAATTTAGTGCTTCCAAAATCCAAAATGTCTACAGCTGTTATCATCAAAATGATACAGGTTGCCCTATTACTCAGTGTTGCAATAGTTCACAGTTATGGTGTGCACCAGAAAAGAGTCCTGAGTCCTTCAAATTCCTTGACTTTTTGCGAAGTTTAGGTAGATAATGGGCTTGAAAATCAATCAATTACTCTTCAATATGAGTTATTTAATAAAAAAAAAGAAATAAAAAAACAGCGCCTGGTTCTTGCATATCGATCCACTCCTGAATAAATATTACTCTTTCCCAATTTAAATTGAAGGTGTTTTTTCCCATTTAATATTTTTTTTCTTTTTTGTCCTTGCAGATGCATCACCCCATCCAGATGAAGCCAGCAGACAGTGAGAACAGAAATGGTAAGTCATTTTCTTTCTGCCCGATCCTTCCATAGTGTCCATGTACGTTGTACTATATCGTTTCACGTTGGATTTATTTTTGGTTCATCGTCTGCTATCCCGCAGGATACCGGCAGGCAGGAGGACGATAATTGGAAAAATACAAAAGTGAGAGACTAAAGCGAAATGCTTTGTCTCTCCTGCTTTACAAATGATTTTTTTTGTCCGTGTGTCGTATTTTTCACTGCCATTCTGTACTTGAAAAAAGAATCCTGAATGAAAAACTGAATATGGGTTGGTTTAGTGGTGCACATATGTGGATGAACTTCCGTGATATATATATATCTGCTACTGTGGTGCATCCTGGGTCTGTAGTGACAACGACGACAACAGACGACTGGAATTGGCTGTGATTTTCTATTTCTTATTTAGTGTTATCTTTTGGTTCAGAAGGACTTTACTATGGGTTTCTCACTACTTTTTCATCTTTTTTTTGTATTTTCGATTTACCGCACATTGAAACGTCCTTAAAATATTCTTTTTTCTTTTTTTTAATCTGTCGTGTTGGCGCTAGTAGTGAATGAGAGAGATCGGAAAGTATTTCACTCATTGTGGAAAGGACTAGCAGAATCTGCTGCCTGGCTCTATGAATTGCATTCGCACACAAGACGCAGACACAGCCCCGAGGTGATATGTCCTCCACTTGAACTTCATTTGAGTTCGTGTTGGCGTTGGCGAGGACAATTGTTCTATTGCATGGAATGGAAATTGTTTTCTTGTCCTTTTTTTTTGTGAAGAACATCCTTGTCCTTGTTTGTTGTTGGTATATCCAGGTTGCTCTTGAATGTAACGAACTTGAAAAAAACTACTGTTTGTGTTAAAAGAAGACAACAAATAAAAGAAATGTAATCATCGATTGAAGGTATGAAGGTTGAGAATATAGAACGCATGTTACTGTGGCTTATGGACAAATCGAAAACATGATAACCACACATTTATACATACCTATGTGGAGAAACTTCAAAATGACGTAACCTAGCAAAGGCTAAGCATTGAAGTCATGTGAAATATTAAACCCTTTTTGCATCGAATCCTTACAGAAAATTGAAATTAAATAAAACTTTAATCCTGTTTTGGAGCTTACCATTAACATTTGAAAATCAATACCAATTACAAATTTTGGAAAAAGTTTTCTTTTTCAATGATGCAAATGTATTTCTTCATTTTTTTTTTTTTTTGAATATTTAGTTTTGCATAGAAGAAATTATTCCCCCAAATCTTCATGGGGCTCATTCAATATAGGTAGATTGATTCAAAAACTGTTACCTATAATTTTGATATTTCCATTTTCTGCATAAACGAAGGTAAATTATGAAATTCAAGATGCATTCAACACAGAGGTATGCAGAACATTGTTTCCTGGAAATTGGATGGCATTTCGGAGATTCTTTGCATTTTAATCAGGCACTTCATGAATTCGAATGCTTGGTAGGTATTGCTGAAAATGTGAATATTGATTATAAAGTATGAAAGTAGAGAAGTGAAGGTAAATGTGTTTGGAATTGTTGGGTATAGCATTTGTAAACATTTTTGATTCAAATTCTAAAAAAAAAAAAAACAAAATAACGAAAAATTTCACAAATAATAGGTATTAAGGTATTTGTGTTTTTGGCAGTTGCAAACATACTACCTATTTCACTTTTTTACTATTTAAATCTGATTTCCTGGAAAACCCACCTTACTTTTAAAATAGATTTTGATACTTCATGTTCATCAGAAGTAGAAGTTATCATTTTTATGCGTATTAGATATCTATCTTTTCAATGAAAAATAAAAATTTTAATTTCTTAGAGAAATAAATTTAAAAAATAAATTACTTGTTAACTAAAAATCACAATACTATACGGCCTTCTGACTAGCAATCTGGGCTTGTTCTGGGTAGATCAAGAACAGATACAATCCAGATGAATCAGAATGGGAAGTATCGGATCATAGACAGATTTGTACATTGTGTTGGTTGATTTCGAAAAAGCATATGATAGACACGAACAATTAAGACCTGATATCAGTTGCTCCTAGGCAATGTGGAGTGACGGACCCAAAAGTAAATCATTTACTCTTTGCTAACGACGAAACCATCATCAGTGATTGTCCTACATCCTTGCAACGAGCACTTGAAGTTATTCTAGGTACTAGCCCTCACTTACAATTCACAATATTGGACAATGTAAAAGACGTACATATGAGCAATTATGTATGAGATTTATTTGACGGCAGCTGAACTGAAGATGCTTTTGACAGCAAAAAGACAAACAAATCCGAAGAAGATCAAAGCTGGATCTCTTGTTCAACGCAGAGAAAATGGAGAATTGTATAGTTAATTTTAGTTTAGTTAGTTAAAGTGTGTTTACATAAATATTTGTTTAACAATCCCAAAATATAGCCTTTAACATGAGCCAGAAAAAGAGAGATTTAAACTTACAGGTCTTAAGTTTGGACAGAGTAATTTAAAAAGCTTGGTTCATGATTTTATTTCTGTAGTCCAGGTCTGTACGAACAAAGTTGGACAGTTTTGTCCAGTCCTGACCATTGAGTATGACGTTCCTAGGAAATTTATTGCACTTTCGGTTGCTTGAAGATTACATAGTGTGCACTGAATGTTGTCGTTAGAACCGTGTGGTTGATAATTCAAACGCAGCAATTCTCCTCTGGTTTCGAAGATCAGTGATATTCTGCTAATAGGATATCGGTCGTTGAAATAATTGTTAGCACCCATGTCGTATTGTAGTTGCCTGTATAGTTTTCGGGACTCACTTCGTTTCGCTGACTACAAAATTGGCAAAAATTAATTCCTCAATTTTTCCTATCAATACCGGGAACATGTTTTTCCAATTCTCCATATCCAATTCTAATAGCTGTATGTCATGTTCAAGTCCAAGTCGAGTCCAGTCTTCAAAGAATTGAGATTTGCTTGATAGCAGATGTCTAGCTATAATATTCGGTAGCCGGTGTCTTGGCAGCTCAGTTATTTTTAATATGTACTGCAGTAGCATCTTCCGTGAGAATATGTAGAGTGGGGGCACTCCTGTCTCCAGGTGCAGAATATGACTGGGCGCGTTTTCAGGAAGCCAGAATATCTTTTTTATTAAATACCTTAAAAGTTTTTCAACCTCCTCATATTGCAGAAATCCCCATATTTGGCTTGCATAGCACAATACCGAGTGCATTACGGCCTCAAAAAGTTTGAGGCACGCAATAACAAAAAAAAAAAACCATTGATCGGGCTGCCACGTGGGAGTGATTTAAAGAGATCTTTCAACGGTTGCTACCGCATATCACGAAAACGGTTCGTCGTAGAAAAAGAACTGATGAGCATTCCTTGCGAAACAAATATTAAGGGAGAAACTTTTAAAGGGAGGAATACAGCTCGCTATTTCGAGTGAACATAATTATGTTTACCTTTAACGAAAAAAGACAGCATTGAGTTTTCGAAGCATTAAACTTCACACGATTCCTATTACCCCATTTGAGAATGCTGTATAAATTGAAGTTTAATGAGCTTATTATACTAAACCGTTGCAATTGCACGTCCGAAGGCGAAAGCCGTGAATCATCGAGCGAATATGAAAAGCTGAGGGTAGAGTCGTCAGCAAAACAATTAAGTAGATTACAAGTTATAAACAGAAGATCATTTATAAAAATGAGGAAAAGAGTCGGGGACAGAACGGAGCCCTGTTGCACACCAGCATTTATTTTGTGAGAATCAGACTTAAATCAGTCCAATACAACTTGTATTGAACGGTCCAGAAGATAGCTTCTAATCCACGAACAAGAGTATCATCGATCCCAAAAGCACGCATTTTCAATAAGAACGCTTCATTCCTAACTTTATGTGAGTGTAACTTTCCCGTTAAAACATGCCAGCTCATCCAAAGAGTTAGCTGCATTTCTCAGTTATTACAATATCATGAATGAGCTCCTAATAAGAGGCTATCACAATAGGCCCAATGAGGCCGCAGTAATTTGGGATATATTTAAACCACCTCTACTAACAATCTAATTTAATCTAATGCCTTGAAAATATCAAGCGCAATAATCTTACTTTCACCAAAGCGATGTAAGGATTTGTTCGACTGTGCAGTGAGATATGCCATCAGATCACCAATGGAACGATTGCCGCGGAAGCCAAGCTGACGGTTACTCAGCGTTTTCATGACCTTAGAAAGAAGAACGCTAGTGCTATGGGTCGGTATATGAGGAGGGCAGGATGGGTCACCTTTCTTAGGGACAGGCTGGACAAATTCTGTTTTCCATCTTCTAGGAAGATTACGGTAAGTAGCAGCGATGGAAAAGCTTACGCAGTGTGGAAGAACACCTCTTCAGAAGAATCGGGGGTATACCATCCGGGCCAGCGAATTTGTGTATATCGAGGTCTTTGAGAACTCTTGCTACTGTACGAGTGCGGAAAAAAATTTGTCCCATGGAAAAATTTACATTCTCAAGTACAGGACGGGCAATGTTTCTATGAGGTAGCGTGGAGCTGGCAGGGCTGCGAGCAAGTTTGCCTTCTCTAAAGAGTAGACTATAGGTTTGCCATTAGCGATGAGCATTGGAACCGAAGATGTTGGGGAGTTTTTAATATTTTTTTTACAAATGACCAACAATTTTTACTGCCTTTGGGACATTGCAGAATTTTTTGCCGTAATTTGTGGCCATGAATATTTTTAACTCTAATTAAACAAAAATGTGCGTCGGTATCTCTTTTCACATCCTTCCATTTTTTCCTAACGCTCTCGCTGTGTTTAACCAATAAAACCCCTTTTACGCGGGACAATTATATGAAAAAATGCGACTAAAAAAGGAATCTCTGAATATAAAAGTGCGTCCAAAGTTACGATCAAGAGTAAATCGATGAACATTATCCTAGGGGAGCAAATTATTTGCGAAAATTAATTAAGGAAGAGTTATGCTACTGGCTTTTTCGCTAGAGCACTGTTTATAAAAAATAAATGCGCACGACTGGGTCGCACGTACTTGCTCTTTCTTACAATTTATTAATACACATGTGATTATAAAATTTAAAATAATTTTTTTGACTATTTTTTAAAAATATTGATTTTTCAAAAAAAAAAAAAATTAAAAATTAATTTAGAAAAAAAGTTATTCAAAATTTTGATATGCAGAATTAATTTGGCTATCTAGATCTTCTCAAATATAAAATTTTACAGAAATCCAAAGAACCGTTACTGAGAAAGCCAAGAATAAAAAAACGTTATATGAAAGGTACCGTTAATAGCCTTTTCCCGTAAATTTGGTTCATATCAAAAGATAGCCAATATCAAAAACCAGTTTCCCCTCTGGGAAATGCCAAAAGAATCAAACACACTAAATACGAAGATAATCGCTTAACCTTTAGGCTGCAGCTCGATATACATTTATGTACATACTGACAGACAGACATTTTTTGCCACTAACTTCTCTATGATCGTGATGTCATGTTTGATTGTTATTTAATTTTTTTTTATAAGTTAGTAATCATCGACCTATGGCGCTTGCCGTTGACGATGATGAGCTGGCCAACATCGTTTAGTTCTCTCTGAAACGGAACGTTGCCTGAAAAGAACACCCATTTTGATTAAACAATTTTATCATTAGCACGAGTTGTTGGACGCTATATCCGTTTATAGTGATTTGGCAAAATAGACTGAATAAATGACAGCCAATTTGACAGATGTAGCTTCAACAAGATGGCCGCTATCAACTGTCAAATTCAGTAACGTATTGGAAGACCCTTTTTTTTCTTTAAAGACTATGAATACACATATTATGTATTCAAAATACTAACGACTTTTTAATTTTGTTTAATTGGGATAAGAAAGTTCAGGAGTTCAGGTAGTAAAAGGAACTTGCCAATTACCCTCAGATGGGGTATGGGCGTTATTGATTATTGTATTACGTCGTCAAATTTCCCTTAAACTTGTTAGCAAAAGTCTTCCGCAAGTATCGATATTGGAACCAATATTAATTTGACTTTTAAATAAAATTATTTTCCAAAAATTAGTCGAACGTGTCTATTCATAAGTATATCTCATTGCTAGAGTAAACGAAGATTTATGAAATATACTGTGTTGCAAGTCTGTAATGAATTCTGTCTGAATCTTAAAAAATCCTAGCTTATCCTAGTTTTGAAGTGAGATTTTACAACACTATGAATTAACAGTAGTATGTGTTTATGCAACATGCAACTCATATTTTTGAATTTTGTTTCTAAAATCGGTTTACACTGTTTGCTTGTGACCAAATATAGAAATCATTTAATCTACGCTGGGTTACGTAAACTTATGATGATACAACGAAAACAAAGAAGACCTTGACTCTGAAGGTATTTTACGGGCTTTTTCGGAATGAACTTTATCTCACGTTAATCTTATTGTTGGTGGTTCATTTTATCAATATATTGACTTGAGGTGCTATTTTCCGTGGTAATTATCATAAAAAATAAAACACCAATAAATCTTTCTAAAGAACTACAATTTGCTTAACCGATCAGCTTTTTTGAACTCAACTTCGACGTCTATTTTTTTTTAATAGTGCGACAGAACTCATTTTCCAGCCACTAATTCTTAGAGTACTGCTTTTAGGCACTCCTCGTTATATCTTATTCCAAATGTCCCCACTTTCAGCCTTATTTGTCCTTTTTTTGCACTTCTCCATCGTTGAACGCTCTTGGGGCCTTGATGCGGGCAATCATGATTGTTTCCATTAAGGTACAGCACTATACGACTTTTATATAAGCTAATGTCTAATTAAGACTTTAGAGTATGATTCTCTACATTTTCTATAAGATATAACCTTGAAAGCAATCACTCGATTTATTCAAAAACACTTACGTAGTCCTTTAACTTGTCTTATTGGAAAATTTCTAATTGTACACTCATAGCCTTAACTTTTCAACATATTATTCCCATTGAATAAAAACAAATGCCGTCCCTCATCTAGCTTTAGCATTGAAGGCTCTGGCTAAAGCTTACCTTAACCCAAAACCTCTTTTGACTAATGAGTCCCGCATTCCAGTTGAAATCGCACACTCACCCGCCAAAAGTGCATAAATAACAATGGTAGCTGGCGTGCAATCTGTAAAAGATGTTTTTTTTTCTCCCAACCAACCAGGAAGATTACAAGCACATAAGTCAGGAATATTACAAATTTTGTAAAAGTTAATTGCACCCTTATATAGTTGCTTTGTCATGCAGAGTTATACACCCAATCCACCCTTAACCCAAAAACCCTTAACCGTTTTTCAAACCACCCACCCACCACCACTGTAATCTGAGTGTTTTTTGTTTTGTTCTTTCATTATCCTGATAACTGAAACTCTCATTTTAGATATCCTTGTGCAAACTGGGAACGTATAGGTAGGTAGAGGTACCTACTTTGTTTCAGTTCGTATGGAGGATGTATTTATATATATTTTTTTATTCGAAATTTATGTTCCTTTCGTCCTGTTGTTATCCTTGTTGGGATTTCATAGCGGAAAATATGAAAAACTCACCAATATGCAGGATCTAACTTCACATTTTATGGATGCATCTGCCCAGGCACAAGGCCAGGGTATCTAAATGAAGTAACATAACAGAAAGCATAGCATTTCCGGTTAACAAGTCCCGCGCGATGCTCGATGAGAGAGTATCTACCAAAAAGGAAAGGTCCTTCATTCGTTTGCTGTATATATTGCCTACGATGTATGTGGTTTTGGGTGTATGAAGCTCAAAAGTTGAAACTCGTTAAGCAAACAAAGACCAAAACCATAATATACCGCAAAGTATTTCGGACTAAGACTTGACTTTTCCATTTGTGTGGTTTGTTTGTTTCCTTTTTTTGTTTTTCGGTTTTCCACTCGAGGCTCCACACATCGTAAATAAGGGCTAGAGGGATGGATGGGTGGAGGGGTCATTTCTGCGAGAAGGGGAAATGGGGCATTTGATGGTCGTTTGTTAGTGTGTTGAACACTTCGGAGTTCAAAAGGAGCAATTGCGGCAGGAAGAGGGAATATGAATTACCACATATGAGAACAAGGATCATAAAATTAACACACAAAACCTCACTAAATTAACAGCGAAACATTGTACACAGATGGAACCAGAGTCTGAGTCGGAACCGCAGTTAAAACTGTTTGGCTTTTTTCTTGTTTATATCGTTGTTGTTGTTTGGGGCTTATGTGAATGATAGCCGGTCATACGGAAGGATTTATAAAAGCAAAAAGCTTACTAGTTCCATAAAAAAATGCATTGTGCATTTTTTTTTGTTTTTTGTTTAATTTCGAAGCATATACGAATGTGGAGATAAATTACATAAGAGGGGTTTGGATTTTGGCAGAGAAAATTCATCTAATGAGTGATCTTCAAACCATTATTAAAGAAGGCACTAAAGAGTCTTTTTTTGGAATCAACCATGAATCAACCATGAATGAGGTTGCATGGGAGAAAATATCTGTAGACCTTTAAATCTTGAATACTTGAACTTTATGATCCATGAAAATTGTAAGCCATTAAGGCATGAAGTATGATGCATCCATTACTCTGTAATGAAGAAAAATAATTTAATAAGCCAAGTAGAGTTCTAGATTCTTTTAAATTTAAGTCTTGAAGTGAAGTAAAAGCTTTTCGTTGTTTTCTTCTGATTATGTTAAGATCACCGGCTTATACGAGTAATTAAACGGACTTTTCAAAAAAGAAAATTCAAAAATTTTCATTTAAATCGTTGGAGCCGTTTTCGAGAAAAATAAGCTTTTCCTAAACGGTCGTATGGCAAGTAGCGTTATTTTTAGCCCTAAAAATAAAATTTCAATTTCCCCTCTGAGGAATGCCAAAAGATACACACAAACCAAATTTGAAGGCAATCGCTTTACCCGTTTAGGCTGCAGTTCGATATACACCCGGACAGACAGACAGGCAGACAGACGGACATTTTTTTGCCATTGACTTTTTTAGACTTCTCTTTCATCGTAATGTCATGTTTGATTGTTATCTCAATTTTTTTTATATTCACGAATCCTAAACTTGCCTTATAGTCCCTATAATCGCAAGTAGAAAATGGCGTTTAAATTATTTCTTTCAATACAATTTAACGTACTTTATTCGAACAATTAAAAGTCACAAAAATTGAATAAAAGATTTGATGTTAACTTTAATTTTCTTAAATTTTATTCAACAATGTGACAGCACTTATGAGAAAGTACGTCCGATCCAGTCGTGCAATTTATTTTTTTAGCTCAAATGTTAACGGTACCTGTCATATAACCTTTAATAAAAGCTTACTTTTCTCATTAACACCTCCAAGAATTTTTATAAATAAAAGTGTGTTTACTATTTATTGTAGGCGAATGTTATGTTTTGGTGAGTAAAAAATCAAACGAAGACACCGGAGTACTTGTAAGAAAATCTATATTTTTCGCGATCAACGCGTAATTTAATACTACGTTTTCATTAGAGTCGAAATTACCTCATTTCGAAATTTGCCGAAAAAGTGTTTTCATCTATGTTTGCTAATTTCGTTTGACACTTTCTTACTTGCAATTATAGGTACATTAAAAGCAAGCTTAGGATTCTTGAATTTAAAAAAATGAGATTCAATTCAAACATGAAATTACGATCATTGAGAAGCCTAAAAAAGTTTGTGACAAGAAATGACTATCTGTTAGTCTATTATTTCTACGGAAATGTTAATTATTTTCTTTCAAATATCTAGTGATTAGGCACATAAAGCAAGTACGTGCGACCCAGTCGTGCCCTCTTAACTTTTTATTTTATTCTATGACTTTTTATAATGTCAACTTTGACGTTTGTTATAGAACCTTGTTCAATTGTGATTCAATTGTTTTCAAATAAGGTGTGTTCGACTTCACATTACATAAATTTCAACCTAATTTCGTCGAAATTAGGTAGAAATGAGATGATTTGAAATCAAATTTGGAAATTTGATACGAAATTAGCTCATTTGGCCAAATGAAAACGTAGTATACTAATTGTCCCAAATGCGTTTGCATGCTTCGTTTATTCCAGGCAATTTTTCGTTCACTCTATATCTCTGTGGAATAAAAGTCTGTTTATTTTAATAACAATCATTGAAAGCTCTTCTTAAAGTTATTTAGTTACTAAGTTATTTTTATATCAGTAAGTTGCGTCCGAGACTCCACCTGAAACCATATTCCCGTTTCCCCGAAAACTCCCCTTTGCCTAACGGCATATTAATAAATTAATATGCCGTTATTTATAAAAATTAATAATAAATAAAGCAAATTCAAATATTAATAACGGGTTTAACTTTATAATTTTGACATTATTAATTTCTTTTCTGGTACTTTTTTCAAAAAAATAAATAAAATTAAAATTAACAGCGGCCTTTCTCTTAGCAATTAAATAACAATCAAAAATTTGTAATAAATGTAAGAAATAAAACTAATTAATAAAATAAAATAAAAAAAAATAAGAAAAAGAACAATTTATGTTTTTTTTTTAACTAACGCTCGGCCTCCGAACGTAACTAGTAATTTACCAAAAACTTATAAAATAAAAGATAACAAACCTGTACCAATTGCAAAAGAAATTTCAATGTACACATGATAAATATTTTAAATAAATCTAAAATATAATTTAAAATAAATCTGAATAAGAATAAATATAAGCCCTACTTTCTTTAATAATTGTATTTGAGCAGCTCCTCTCGAAACCGCCGTGTCGATATGGTTCTTTGCAGTTGATGTGGAAGATTATTCCTACACCTTGGCACAATAATATTGAATTAGCTATGTCATAAGTTTCAGAACCGACTTAAATTCGTACAAATCATCCAAATTCATTCCCCTTTAGTTCTTCTTATGTCTTATGTTGGCTCAACTAGAGCGTGGTGCTCCTAGGCCTTGCTCAATACGCCCCTCCAGCTGGCTCGATCCCTTGCCTGCTGTCTCCAATTTCGCACTCCAAGTTGGCGGAGGTCTCCTTCTACCTGGTCGCTCCATCGAAGATGAGGTCTACCTTGGCTTCTGACTCCCTCTGGTTTGGTTTTGAAGACTTTTCTCGCTGGAGCGTTGGTGTCCACTCGCTCGACATGGCCCAGCCATCTTAGTCGTTGGACTCTAATTTTTCTGGCTAAGCTTATGTCGCTGTACAGCTCGTATAGTTCGTCGTTGTATCTTCGTCGCCAAATGTTGTCTTCTCGGTTTACGCAAATAGGACCATAGATCGTACGCAGAACTTTTCTCTCGAAGACTCCAAGTGACTTTTCATCCGATTGGGAGAGGGTCCATGCTTCTGCACCATATAGCAGGACCGGGATGATGAATGTTTTATATAGTGTCTCCTTGGTTCTTCTCGATAGGCTTTATTCCTCAATTGCTTATTCAGCCCAAAGAAACAGCGATTAGCAAGAGTTAGTATGCGTTTGATTTCAGCGCTGATGTCGTTGACCGAGTTTACAGCAGTACCCAGGTAGACAAATTGACTGACTACCTCGAAGTTATACATATCAATGGTCACATTTTGACCAAGCCGGTGGTGGGATTGGGCTTTTGTGGATGAAAGCATATACTTCGTCTTGTTCTCGTTTATTTTCAGCCCCATTCTGCTTGCAGCTCACTCCATAGTAGTGAAAGCACTGGTTACTGCTCGCTTTGTTCTTCCTATCACGTCTATGTCATCTGCAAACCCAAGTAATTGTGTCGATTTATTGAAAATGGTGCATGATGTACTGGCATGGGTGCTCCGTATTACATTTTCAAGCACATTGTTAAAACAGCTGCATGACAGCGCGTCTCGTTGTCTAAGCCCTCTAGTGGTTTCAAAGGCTTCAGTAGAGTCTCTACCAACTTTGACGGAACAGCGAGCATTCTCCAACGTCATCCTGATAAGGCGTATCAGTTTAGCAGGGATTCCAAAGTTAGACATAGCACGATACAGTTCAGCTCTATTAACACTGTCGAAGGCTGCTTTAAAATCGACGAACAGGTGGTGGGTGTCGATGTTATATTCTTGGGTTTTCTCCAGGATCTGGCGTAATGTCAATATCTGGTCGGTGGTAGATTTTCCAGGTCTGAAGCCGCATTGATAAGGACCTATTAGATCATCAGCAAACGGCTTTAGACGCTCACATAAAACGCTGGAAAGGATCTTATAGGCGATGTTCAAAAGGCTTATGCCTCTATAGTTGGCGCAGGTTAGGCGGTCTCCTTTTTTGTGGATCGGGCAGATGGTACTGAGGTTCCACTCATCGGGCATACTTTCCTCCGACCATATAACAACTGGTTAAAGTAGTCTCTCCAGATGGCTAACATCGCCTACGTTTCCACAATGGTGTTTCCATCCTGATCTTTGCAGGGCCCAGGGCGACTTGTTAAACCTGATGTAGACTGTTTCACTCTTCTGTAGAAGTTTCGCACCTCTTTTCTGCAAAAACATCTCTGCATCTCCTCGACTTCGCGTTGCTGGTGTTCTTTTTTCTTCCTCCTGAGTATGCGTTTCTCATCCTTCCTTCGCTCAACATAGAGATTTCTGGTGGCTCTCGTATCTCTCTGGAGCCACGACTTGTATGCCTCCGTTTTAGCTTTGTTTGCCTGAGTACATTCGGAGTCGAACCAAGGGATTCTAGGGGGAGGCTGTGAGAAACCTAATACCTCTGACGCAGCATTTCTTATTTCTTATACTCCTAAGAGGATTTTAATGTCAGTTTTTGGGCATTGCTCATAAGTTTTGGCGAGGAGCTCGTAGAAACTTTCTTTGGTAGCATCGTCTTTCTCTTCTGTAGGGGCATGGGCGCTTATGAGGCTCAGGTGGTGGAATTTGGCCTTAATGCGGATCGTTGTCACTCTCTCGCTGACTTCGCGAAAGCTCAAGCCTTTTTTTTGCCTACAATTGATATTTTTTTCAAAAACGCAGAAAAAAAGAATTTTCTACCATTTTCCAATTTTATTTAAGAACATACTTTTTACAGGTTTTTTTTTTTTTTTTTGTTTTCTAAAGCCTAATAAAATCTGTAGAAGGTCTTGCTACAGCCTTCTTCAAGTGGCAATTCCACTAATTCCCGTCAAATGCAAAGGTAGTTGCCAAATTTAAAAGTCTTATTATACTAGCAGCCCACTCCAAAAATTTACACATTCTTGATTTCAAACAATACCCAATATACAAAAATGTGAATCACTTTATTATTCAGTTTCCTCTCAACCAAATGTCCATCATACTTCATACTTTTATCTAAGTGCAATTGCAACAAATGTTCCAGACAAAAATAATCTCCAAAAAAAAAACTCAGCAACAATTAGTCCAATATTATGGTGTTTGCGTGTGACAAACATTGAATTTGGCACACAATTTACCCCGAATATCCAGCTTACCCCGAGCCAGAATATATCACTGCAGAGAATGGGCTTCTTCGTCGAGAGTATATTTGCAGGCGATTGATGTCAACAGGCAAACACACACAACACGCAAAAAGGTGAGTTTCCGTATTCCATTTGGACGGACGCATACCGTTTAAATGGTTTTGCCCTTATTCCAATCCATTGGATACTAATTTTGTCATTAAGTTTCGCCAAAAGGCTAGCATCTATAACACCGGAAGATGTTTAACATGTGGGTGGGCAGAAGGGATGCGTGTTTGACGGGGACAAGCATACTGTGATGGCTGGCGGTAGGAACTCTTCAAGTCTGTCAGTTTTGTGTTTTCTGTAACACGGAAACTGCACTCTTGGGAGGCGAAGCGGGACACATTTTGTAATGTGTCATTTATTGAGTTAATGGGGGTGTTATTCACAGGGCCGCATTTGATTCATTGAGAAAAAGAGCCATAACTAAAATGGTAAAAATTACGTGGTCATTATTAAAAACGCTTAAAGAAAAAAACATTTAAAATATAAATAAATAGAAGACATTGTCACATCAAAAACAGCAATGCCTTTTCTAGAAACAATTTAAAAACATTATTTCCTATTTTTGTTAAGCTTATACCATATTTTATTTTACCGCGTTTTTCTTATATAAATCTTGGTTTATTTAATTTTACAAACGTGCCATCCTGAGACTACCATTTTTCATCGTTGGAAATCTCGTATCAGCTGGCCCACTCCATATCCCCATCCCCATTCATATGGTGATATGACTTCGTCTAATTTATATCTTAATTTTACTAATTTAATCTCATCCGCCCCCTATATTACTTTTCCTTATCGAATGTCACCATACAGCCCTGCGTAAACGCCCCCATTGCAGTTACACTCATAGCAATTGATAACATGGCGATGAGTTATTTCAAGTTGCATGCACTTAGCCGACAATTTTTGGCGCGCTTACTTTGTATTCTTCAGTTATCATTCAGAGCTATGTGTTCACATTCACATGCGCTAGGTTGCTTTAGGTTGTCATGTTGCACCAAATTAATGGAGTCAAGTTGTTAGTAGAAGGGTTTATGGGTGAGTTGGATAAATTGGATAGATGGCTGACATTTAAATGCACGACATGATGTCCAAATAACTCGAGTTGGACACGGTCAGAGATACCTACGTTAGATACCTTCCCTATTAGATTTGAAATACAGGAAGTCGGATGCAATTATTATTGCATTGTTGGGCGAGTGTGTTAATGTGGTTTGTATTAGAACGCAAGATGCTTTAGAAATGATCGCTTGCAGTATTGTAATAGTGACATGAATCCACAATAAGGTGTGTATCGAACAATGGAACCACGGATGGACTATATGTTTTGCAATATAGTATTTGTTCTACACAATAAATCTTCCGAATTGAGAAAATAGGAACCTTAAAAAAATAAAATTGTGCGACTGTGTGGCAGATTCGAATAAATTTCGAAAAAATATTTGGAAATTCAAAGTTATACTACGATACTTGTAAATTTTAATTGTTCGAAAAAAATACGTAAAATGGTTTTCAGCGGAATAATTTAAACGCCAGCCATTTTATTATTTAAAGAAATTGAAAAACTGTAATTTATTTTTTTTCAAAATCGTTGGAATGGTTTTTAAATATAAAACGGTATTTTCTTAACTTTTTTAATTAAAAAAATATATCAAAAATAGAAACTTAAACACAAAAATAACCTATATTTACAAACAAAAAATTCAAAATATTGATTTTTCAAAAAAAAAAAAAAATTACATCTTTAAAAACACAAAAAAAAGTTTTCGAAAATATTTTCAAGCGAAATTACTTTGGCAACCTACATCTTCCTGAATATCAATTTTGACTATAATCGGTTTACCAACTCTCGAGAATGTCGAAGAAAGAAAACCGGTCCTATGGAAGCCCAATATCTCCATATTTGTCTTTCACCATTGTATATGAACTGCAATGTATATACGATGTTTTTCACCAAAAGATAATCATTCCACACCTACAATTAATAGTGCACTGATTTTTTTTCATAAAAATTCTTCCGAGAAAAATACGCTTTTACTTAACTTAATTTGTCCTAAAAAAATTGAAAAAAGTCCTCTGCAGAGTTTCAAAATAACGTTAAGTTATAAATAAAGACGATCGCCCCAACCGTTAAGCTACAGTCCAAAATATGTTCGTACAGGCAGATGGCCAGAATTTTGATCATGATCCGATTACTATCAAAATTGATATTCAAGAAGCTATAAATAGTAATTTCGCATTAATTTTTTTACGAACATTTTTTTTTGTATTTTTAATATTTTTTTTTTAAATCAATACCCATTGTTGTTTTTTTTTTTATTTTTTTTTAAATGTTTGTTATTTACGTGCTGTAGTTTGTATTCTTATTTCACCCAATACAATTTAACGTACTTTATTCGAACAATGAAAAGTCACAAAAAACGAAGAAATGCTTTGATGTTCACTTTAATTTTCTTAAATTTTATTCTACAATGTGACAGCACATACGAGCAAGTACGTACGATCCAGTCAAGCAATTAATTTTTGTTGTTTTTGTACTAATAGTAGCCTATATACCAACTTTCAACTTTCTATAGGACATTAGGAAGTATCCTAAGATTTCTTGTGATTATCTGTGAGTCAGTGATATCTATGAAATCTAAAGTATGAGAGCTATGCAAATAAAAATAAAGTCCACTATTGACAACATATTCCATATCCAAACCCAAGTTATAAGGGCTCAATGAAACGACGAATCGTTTCGAGAAAAGGTAGGTAGTGCCCTTGCGCTTTGTTTGGCTTCTTCGTTTTACCGGGGGCACTACCATGCCCTATAATTGATAAAAACCCAATGATCCATTACCGAGAAAGTCGAAAGATAAAAAAATCGTTATATGAAAGGTACCGTAAATACCCTTTTCCGGTAAATTTATTTTTTTTTTTGAGATGAGAGCCAATACCTACCAAAATATTCTCAAATATGTTCATGAAAATCGTTTTAGCCGTTTTCGATAAAAATAAGACACCTCCGTTATTTTTAGCCCTTAAAGGAAAATTTCAAAAACTCCTCTGATTAATACTTAATGCCTTGGGTTTTCGAAGCATTAAACTACACCCGATTACTATTACCTCATTTGACAATGCTGTATAAATCGGAGTTTAATGAGCTGGACATACGGTACCGTTGCAATTGTACGTCCGAAGGCGAAGGACGTGAATTATCGAACGAATATGAAAAGCTGAGGGTAGAGTCGTCAGCAAAACAGTTAAGTGGATTAAAAGTAACCGACAAAGATCATTTATAAAAATGGGCACGACTGGGTCGCACGTACTTGCTCTCATGTGCATAATTACATTGGAAAGCAGGATCTTTGACATAAACAAGTAACATTTGCGTTGAAAATAACACAGTTTTAACTTATAAAAAGTATTAAAAACCACAATACTTAACGGTTTTTAGCAAAAATGAAGTATGCCATCACACGTCTTAAATAACAAGAAATTTATGAAAAATGTATTTCGAAAATTGTAGGACCAGTTTTGATAAAATTCTGTTTTTTGTTTTTAGTTTTTTGAAAAAAAATTATTTTTTTAAATTTTGGTATGCAGTATTTTAGAATTTATTAAAATACATGTGATTATAGAATTTTAAATATTTTTTTTTGATTAGTCTTAAAAATAATGATTTTTCAAAAAAAAAAATTCAAAAATTAATTTTAATTAGAAAAAAAAAGTTCTTCAAAATTTTGATATGCAGAACTAATTTGGTTACCTAGATTTCTTAAATATAAAATTTGACAGAAATCCAAAATGCCGTAACCGAGAAAGCTAAAAATTAAAAATACCGTTATATGAAAGGTACCGTTAATATACTTTTACCGTATACGTGGTTCTAACCAAATGATAGCCAATACCAACAGAAAAATTCCCAAAAAATTTCATTAAAATCTTTGGAGCCGTTTTCGAGAAAAATAAGATTTTCCTAAACAGTCATATGACAGGTACCGTTATTTTTAGGGCTAAAAATAAAATTTCAATTTCCCCTCTTGGGAATGCCAAAAGAATCACACACGCCAAGTTTGAGGATAATCGCTCAAGCCATTTAGGCTGCAGCTCATTATACATACTGACAGACAGACAAACAGACCGACAGACAGACATTTTCTCTCGATCTCGATCGAATTTTTAGAATTCTCTATGATCGTAACGTCTTGTTTGATTGTTATCTCAATTTTTTTAATATTCAAGAATCCTTAACTTGCCTTATAGTCCCTATAATCGCAAGTAAAAATGAGGAAAACAGTCGGCGACAGAACGGAGCCCTGGGGCACAATAGCATTTATTTTGTGGAATTCAGACTTGAATCCGTCCAATACAACTTGTATTGAAAGGTCCAGAAGATAGTTTCTAATCCAACGAACAAGAATATCATCGATCCCAAAAGCACGCATTTTCGATAAGTGAGCTTCATGCCAAATTCTTTCAAATACCTTGGAAATATCAAGCAGAATAATTTTACTTTCACCAAAACGATGTAAGGATTTGTTTCAGTGTTCGGTGAGATATGCCATCAAATCACAAAAAACCAGGAACTGTTACCGCGAAAGCCATACTGTCGGTCATGGAGAAGCTTTCGATCTTCGAGATATTCCTTAAGATGGCGGTTAATCAGCGTTTCGATGACCTTAGAAAGAAGGGTTGTTAGTGCTATGGGCCGGTAGGAGGAGGAGGATGGGTAACCTTTCTTAGGGACAGGCTGGATAAATACTGATTTCCATCTTTTAGGAAAGATTCCAGAAGAGTAGGAACGATGGAAAAGCTAACGCAGTGGAAGAACACCTTTTCAAAAGAATGGGGGTTATACCATCCGGGCCGGCGGATTTGTGTATATCGAGATCTTAGAGAACTCTTGCTACTGTGCGAGTGCGGAAAAAAATTTGTTCCCATGGAAAAATTTACATTCTCAAGTACGGGAGGGGCAATGTTGCTGTAAAGCAGCGTAGAGTTGGCAGTGAAATGGGCTGCAAGCAAGTGTGCCTTCTCCGAAGAGTAAAAAATAGCATTGTCTTTTGCGATGAGCATTGGAACCGAAGATGTTGAGGGTTGGCTTTTTTGCAATGAAAAAATATGACATTAAAAGTGGTCAGAATATTTATTTATTTTTTAGCCTACCGTTTTGGGTACCTTCCTTCTTTTTGGAAACTACTCTATCGTCGGTAAAGAGTAATTGATTCACTTTCGGGTCCATGAATTTACCCTCTAGCGCCTAGCAGAAAGTCAACGAGTGTGATAAAGAGCAAAGGACCCCTCCCTAGTAAACACCATCGTAATTTTCTGTTGACTTGCTCGTAAATGTTCTTAATTATTCACATGTACATATATATGCAGTGCCCCGTGGCTTAGTGGTTAGTGTGTCGGACTGCTAAGCGAAAGAACCTGGGTTCAAATCCAGCTCATAGCCACCTTTTTTTCTGGGGTACTGCCTCTTACGAGGAACTGACAAAACCTCCAAGAGTAAAATTTGTCTCGAAAAAGTGCATCTCATGTAGCCGTTCGGACTCGGCGGTAAACTGTAGGTCCCTTCCATTCTTGCAGAGTAACAACACACACACAGGAATGGTTGAGAGTATAAGTCACTAGGCCTTGGCTCCTAAAGGAGCTGTCGCGCCAATAAATTTATTTATTTTACATATGTATAGATTTCCGGAATTTTTGTAGTTTTTCAGTACAGAAGTAACTTCTTTTACCGTGGTGCCGGTGACTTGTGCGTTGTTAGAACCACCTATTTGTTTATAAACAAAAAAAATTAATCCTTTAAAAACCTCTCTAAGTATTATCATCTTCTGTAAGAGTTTTTTCGTCATCCGCAAAAGATTTGTTACTGAATTTTGGTGAGTGAACGAATTTCCTCAATATATTTCCTTATTTGAGCGGATATTTTGAAAAAAAAATCACCGTTGTTTTTATAGGCAATATCGCAGTTCATGAAAAGCCATTTTGCACCAGCAGCTAATCCAGATATTTCCTCGAGCTCTCTAAGTACTATCTCTCTTTGCAGTTGGACTCACTTCCTTTCTTTTTTCTTGCTACATCTGTAAACTTCTTCTGAAACGAAGCTTGACCAAGCTTTTCTTTTCTCTCGATTTTCTCCCCTTGGTTTAATATCTTCAATGTTTTTATGCTTAATATTCAAATAATTCGCATTTTGTTTCTAGGACACACCATCGTCTACACCAATTTCTCGACAATTATTTCAGATTGCATCTTTAACTGTTGATGTTTACTTCCTTCCAAATTACCTGTTTTTTTAACTAGATCATACATCACTAACACACACATCACGCACATCATAACGAAAATGATATGTAGGTACGTTCGTATGTTGTAAATATAGTAAATTTTAAATTACTAAAAATGACATTTACCGTGACCAAGTCAGCTCAATATTATAAAATTCAATCAAAAAATAACTGAAATTCGTTTGATTGCTGCAAACCCAAACTGAACCTTCTACTTCGATGACGTTTCGTCGATCATGCTTTTACAATTATAAATTTGAGCTCATCTTCCCAGATTTCACTCCATTCCCTTGTTTTCATTGAATTATTATCTCTCATGAATGAATCACCCCAAATTGACTATTACATTATTAAAAAGTATTCCCAACTATTTAACATGAATATAATACCAATATAATGCGCAATGCCAAAGTTTCAGTTCACATGCAGGTGCACCTTTCGCCCCAAACAAAAGCGAACACAACTTTACAATGGCATTCACACGAAACCTATCGAAAATTCACCGTGAAATCGTAATAAAACCTTTTAATTTCGCCTCATACTCCAGCCCAAGCATCAACATCCTCGCCTTTCGGTTGAAAAGCAAAAAGTTTTACATATATTATCCTGCACAGCAGTTTCCTCCTTTCGAATCATTATCCGACCATTCAGATTCAACAGGGACAACTGCCCCCGCTGCCAGCTCTTCGGAATCCCTATAGTAGTTCCAGTAGCGTGGTGAAGAGCATCTCATTCATTAAAAATTCTTGCATCCTTACCTCATACAGACATACACTACACATCGAAGCAACATGCAACTACTAGGTATTCACAATATATTCATTCCTCGTGCAGCCATAAGGGCATGGGAATAATTCGGGACGAATAGCCACTAGCCAACCGCCCACTGGCAGAAGTCTCGTTCTCCAACGGGGAAGCGAAGCAAAAAAGTTGTTGGGAAAAGTATCTCAGACATTGCAGCAACTATATGTGATGGCAGCAAGCTTGAAGGGAGGAGCACAGCTGTGGAACTATTTCATCCAGCCATCTAGTCAGCCAGCCCTGAAGTTGTACGTACATTTACCTAATTACATTTAAATGGCAGCGCAACAAGCGAACACATTAAACTGGGCGATTTAGGGCTGTAACGTGGTACCCTCTGCCTGGCGTTAGCCATGCTTTAGGACGGAGGTGATATTCCTTGTATAGTCCTGTCTGGGGGCGGCGGTGAGTGTTCGCATATGTTTCCTAAGCGAAGTGTCGCTGTGCAAGTTGGATGCAGCTACAACATATACTTAGACCATCCGGCGAAACCAGGGAATATCGAGGAAGGACTGTAAGGACATTAATCATTATTTTATTTGGTAGTTTTTGTAGATGAATTTGATACTTAGCCAAACGCGCGATTGTGTGCGCGTTTGCTGGTGTGGCTTAGGCAGAGTAGATTGAACTAATAAACATTTTCAATTAAGTTGCATTGTTTATTGGGTGTCCTTGCTCATATATATTCAACGTGAAGTTTGTACAGAATTAAGAATTGATGGGGTAAAGTTGAACAGGTGTTTGTGCATACATTGTTGTTTACACTTTTAACATTTTTGAAGAAGTTCTAATGGGTTCGGATGCCGGAAAGAGGTTGGGTAGTTTTGAATATTTGAGAAAATAAGATTAAGAAGAAATTTCCAGTTGCGTCAATTATATAGAAAGTATTTTGAAGAACATCGGAGTAGCTTAGATAGGTGTAGAGGCAGAGTTTCGAAAAAGAACTCTATAAAATCGTTTCTCAAGATAGAAGCAAGTCCAAGTGAAATCGATGGTGGTAAATCAAGAGCTCTGAGCTCAAGATAAACAATTTTATGAGAAATATCACGGCTACATTTAGACAAACCTGCTCGGTGAACCTGCTGACAAATAAGGTAAGAAGCACGTAATTACGCCCCTTAACCCTAAAACTAAAGGCCATTCATTTCATAGGCAATTCGTCATCGGACAAGTGGTTCGATTTATATCAGATAGTGTGTCCGGGTGTAAGAAAGACAGGTGAGCTAAACTCTAAGGAGCCAGAAGACGTTATAAGCGGCACTGCGACGGCAATCTTATATTTAATCTAGAGCCCTTAAGAAACGTTTTATTTAAAAGTGCATTTACCTTTGGTGAAATTATTATTAAAGTGAAAAGTCAGTGAACAGACGATTACGGATAAAAAATGCCCATCGATACCTACGAATAATATACAGTATTCTCAGAAGCAGCCGCAATGTGTGGTAATTCTGTTACGCTTTCATAGCAGGGAAAACGGCTCAAAGCGACGATGAATTTTGGAAAAATAATCAGTAGTGATGAGGACCATTTTTTTTCTTTGAACGGGTTGAATAGTTAATAATGGATTATGCGCCAATGCAAACCTCAAATAAATCCAAAATAAATACCAATCCCTTCTATCTATCAATCCTTTCACCATAAAAGAATAATTCTCTCAAGTGTGTTGTAGAAGAAGTCGCATGACAGCACATCACCTTGTCTAAATCTTTTTTTTTTTTACTTCAAAACTGTCGGTGAGGTCCGATTTTGACGGAACAGCGTGCATTTTCCAAATCAAACAGACGATTTTTGCGGTTTTAAAGTCGATGAAAAGTTGGTGGATATCGATTTGAAGTTCTTAGTTTTTGTCCAAGGTCTGCCGTAATTTGAATACTCATTATATTACTGGGGCGGAAGGCAATGCTGAATCAGCTGTAATGCAGAGCGTTATATATGTATCTATGACCAATTTTGAGTTCAAATGTCATGTTCTTTTTGTTTAAGCAGGATGGTGGTGCCATGACTCCCACAGCTCAGTCACTAATATCGGTTTTTTATGTCCTTCATTCCTCGGTCGCTTATTTTCGAAAAAAAAATGCGTATTATGACATCCCTGACTTGACCACCTAAGACTACTTTCTTTGAAATTATATAAAGTCAAATGCTTATTTTAAGAGACCATGAACCTTCAAAACCTTGAAATGCAACATTTTTTTTACCGATGGAAATCTTCAAGAGACACTCGGTAATAATCGGTACCGAGTAGTGTGGGACTTTCGCCACCAATAAATCAGGACCAATCTATAAAGGATCGACAAATGATTTTGCATTGGGGGAAGTTTATAGTTATAACACTTTCCCATAGCTTTTAGACCATCAACTCATGAGGCTTGGTTCTTCTCAATCTCCGAACATTGTTTCGTACATTAATAACGATCTCCATCTCGGAATTGGTATGACTTTGCTGTCGCTGATTGTGTGGTACAGCGCGTGTTTTTTAAACACTTCTGTAACCCTTTCAATTGAAGGTCACGATGTAGATCGCTATTTCTTATATACCAAGGAGCATTAATTATTCCACGAGGGACCTTGCTTTGGAATTTTTGGATGGGTTCCGCATTTGTTTTCTTTGTACAACCCCATAGTTGGATGTCTGTTCTGTTCTGTTCTGGATAGATAGGTATTGGTACTGCTATACTGCTTATAAAAATTGGAACATTGCTTATATTTTTGTTTCTGAAGTTTTTTTTCGATTTTGTTTCATTTAATTTTATACGCCATTTTTGCGTTCAATCATTAAATGTATCGACTGCATTTTGCAATTTTTGAGTAGCCTTTGTAACTGGCCCTGATAGCGTTGTTGTCCACTGGAATGTCCCTCGTTTGTATATAACAATATCCTAGGATACTTCCTTGTGGTACACCGGCTTCAATTTTCTTTAGTTCCGAGTAATTTTGGCCGTACCGTACTATAAAGAGTCGGTTCGTAAAGTAGGATTACGGACGATAATTTTACGTGGTAACGCAAAAGAAAACATTGATGACAGCAACACCAACTTACAGCCGGTTAACTTTCAACTTTCTACTTTAACAAAACTCCGCCTATTTTGTATTTCTTTTTCTCTTCTTGTTTTTGATTTTTTGTGGAATTAAATTTGGTTAGCGTGAGTCATGAGTCTTACCAGCATGAGTCTTATCACCATAAGTCTTATCAGCATGAGTCATGTTATTTCGTACGTGTAGCCTGTCATCGATTTATAAGACGTTATCACGTCAAAAATAAACAAACAAATAAACGCTATTTAGTGGAAAATATGAAGAAAATTGATAAAAAATGTGGACAAATTAACACTTTGATATGGCAGCGTACCACTACGGGTCTTCATAATACACATAACTATAAATTATGACTATAAATTTGTTCGAAAAAAAAATAACAATAAATTATTAAGTTTTTTATTTATAACTGTCAAAAAGAGAAAAGTTGATTCAGATTTTCAAAAAAATGTTGAGAAATGTTTACCAGAGTTTATGAAGGAAGCAAGTTTTTCAATGCAAATTAGGTATGTATATACATTTTTTTGGATCTCGAACTTCAGTTACTTGGCCTTATATACCGGCAGGTAGTTCTTTGGAAATATTTATTTGGTTCTCAACAATGTAAAAACAAAATCATGGTGAGGTCAAAATATCCAAACTTAGTTTTTGTTTATTCACTTGCTATTCAGGTATAAGTTATGTTATTTCTAAACGACATACTAATCGTATATTAATACCATTGCCACATCTCTCCCTTCTTTCCCACCTATTTTCAGCTTTCTCAATGAAATTCTTTGTCACAAGTCCCTTAGTAGCCAAATATTAATGTTGGTTTTTCGTCATTTTTACCTCATTTCTCAATTGTAAAAATACAACTTTTCATGCGCTAGTTATGCCACAACTTTGTAAGCCCTAGCCTATATTTCACAATCCTAAACTATAAATAAGACATTAAACGACGAAAAAAGTATCTATAAACACAACCCTGCAAAGCAATGAACGATGAAACTACTATTTACAATAATTATTTCTATTTATGTGTGTGCGTCCCTTTGATGTGGCTCTTTGCACATGGACTTCACTTAAATATGTTGTGTGGTCGTCTAACAGGTGTATCTGAATATTTCATGACTCTCTAGTCTCTATTCATAATAATATCTATACGAATGTTCTGTTAATATATCTGAGTTATTTACTCAACATAACGTCAGAGCTCACAGCTCTCTTTGCGTTTCGTGGACATGTAGCACATTTTCACGGCCGCCTGCCGCCTGCCGCCTGCCCACTGCATAGCCGCCCCTGGCTCCATCATAAACCAAATATAAACAAATTTAAAAATACACACTTCGCATTCAAAAGATACTTTCTTAACTATCAGCAGGAAGTACATACTGAAAAATGAGTATATTTAAGTGACACTTTGATGTGACATCGGCTGGTTGGGTTCGAGAGGTGGTGTGGTGTGTGTTTAGGTATGTGGAGTCTTACCTGCATTCTGTTTTTTTGGGAACAAAAATTTGGAATTCTAATCACACAATTCCTCGAAAGCAATGATAGCCATTTGCCTGTGGTTAGGTTTTGTTTGGTTTATAAAAAATGAATATACACTTTAAGAATGAAGACCTAGACATTAGACATGTTCTACGAAAAAAACGTTTTGCTTATGGATTTTTTTTACAAGGATTATCTAGACTTTCTAGACTCTAGACAATTTATCACGATTCACGAAACAACTTAAATGCTTTTGTGGTCAAATTTTTGAAGTTGATGCAAAACATTAAACTAGGTCGCACGAATGGGTTCAAATAAAAGTTCATAACTGGAGAATATTAATATTGTAAAGAAGACCTTTCTACCTTTCTTCCCTGAAATTCTGCTGTGGACGATATTGTACTGAAGTTTAATGCTGGAAAGAAACTTGCTGATCTATACTAGGCCCAAACAACTATGAGTACTTAAGGCGCAGTAAGGCATGCGTTCGACTCAACTCACAAAAGACACGTCGCCGCTACCAACAATTCCGTCAATTTCAACATTTGAGCCCCGTCTGTACAGACCTCAGTCCTCAGACCACAATCGAAGCTCGACAACGCTGTTAATGAGCCAACATTTTACTAACTGACATTCGGATGCGCCAACACCAGTTTGCACTACCATCACCGCTCTGGAACTCGCTTTAATCAGGTGTCTCCATCTGAGAAACCATTGACACCAGTTATCGGTACCAAGGACTCTCCGATCTGGCCACTGTGCTATATTAAGTAGATTGGCCTTACGTGAGCACCTGGCTATTAAGCCATTATCTAGTCTATCCGCCATCGTGCACAGGAATTGGATATGCGACCATCCACTTTATGGGAGATATGTAGTTTTCATCTGGGAAAATTATTAAAACAAATTATATCAACCCGTTTTCAAAATTTTTCAAAAAATTATTTTTTTTTATAAAATTTAAAAAAAACAAGTAAAAAAGTTTTTGAAAATTTTTAAATGCAAATTAATTGAGTTAAAAATAACTTAATGTTTGCAAAACACTAACTGAAAGATGTATTGTTGTAAAAAAATAGAACCCTGAAAGTTTTATCAAAATCGTTAGAGCCGTTTTCGAGAAAATAAAGCTTTTTTTAAAAAGATTGTAGGGCAGGTATCGTTATTTTTCGACCAAGAGCAAAAATGAAAAAAAATTTTGAAGCAAATCGGCCCATTCGTTTAGGCTGTGCGAACAGACAGACAGACGGACCAAATTTCCGGACCCACTTTTTTAGACGTCTCAATAATCGTAATGTTTGATTGTTAGAATTTTTTTTGCACGAATCCATAATTTGCCCTATAGTACCTATAATCGCAAGTGAAAATGAGGAAAAGGGTAGGATATAGAACGGACCCCTGGGGCACACCAGCATTAATTTTGTCGGAATCAGACTTTAAGCCGTCCAATACAACTTCTATTGAAGATAGCTTCTAATTCAAATCCAACGAATAAAAGTATTATCGATCCCAAAAGCACGTATTTTCGATAAGAACGCTTCATGCCAAGCTCTATGAAATGCCTTGGAGATATCAAGAGCAATAATCTTACTTTCATCAAAGTGATGTAAACATTTGTTCCACTGTTCTGTGAGATATGCCATCAGATCACCAGTGGAACGATTGCTGCGGAAGCTAAACTGAAGGTCATGGAGAAGCTTTCGATCTTCGAGATATTCCTTAAGTTGACGGTTAATCAGCGTTTCCACGACCTTAAAAAAAATGGTCGCACTGGGTCGCACGTACTTGCTCTTATGTGCCTAATTTACATTGGAAATCAAGTAACATTTGCGTTGAAAATAACACAGTTTGAACTTATAAAAAGTTATAAAAACCACAATACTTAACGGTTTTTTAGTAAAAATGAAGTACGCCATCACACATGTTAAATAACAAGGAATTTATGAAAAATGTATTTCGAAAATTGTAGGACCGGTTTTGATAAAATCCTATTTTTTATTTTTGAAAAAAGATTTGTTTTTGAAGTTTCGGTATGCAGTTTTTTTAGAATTTATAAATATACATATGATTATAAAATTTAAAATAATTTTTTTTTAGTTTTCATAATATTGATTTTTCAAAAAAAAAAAAGTTCAAAAATTTATTTTAATTAGAAAAAAAAGTTATTCAAAAAATTGATATGCAGAATTAATTTGGCTACATAGATCTTCTCAAATACAAAATTTGACAGAAAACCAAAGAGCTGTTACCGAGAAAGCCCAAAATTAAAAAAATTGTTGTATGAAAGGTACCGTTAATAGACTTTTCCCGTAAATTTGGTTCTAATAAAATAAATACCAACAACAAATATCTGAAAAAAATTCATCAAAATCGTTGAAGCCGTTTTCGAGAAAAATAAGCTTTTCTTAAACGGTCATATGGCAGCTACCGTTATTTTTAGGCCTAAAAATAAAATTTTTACTTCCCCTATATGGACAATGCCAAAAGAATCACACACACAAAATTTTAAGATAATCGCTTGAATCGTTTAGGCTGCAGCTTGTTATACATACTGACAGATAGACAGGCAGACATATTTAGACTTCTCTATGATCGTAATGTCGTGTTTCATTGTTATCTCAATTTTTTTTATATTCACGAATCCTAAACTTGCATTATAGTCCCTATAATCGCAAGTAAAAAGGGTCGTAAGTGCAATGGGTCAGTAGGAGGAGGGGGAGGATGGGTCACCTTTCTTAGGGACAGGCTGGATAAATGCTCTTTTCCATCTTCTAGGAAAGATTCCCGAAGAGTAGGAGCGATGGAAAAGCTTACGCAGTGGCTTTGCCAGTGTTGAAGAACACCTCTTCAAAAGAATGGGGAGTATACCATCTTGGCCAGCGGAGTTGCGTATATGGAAAAATTTACATTCTCAAGTACAGGAGGGGCAACGTTCTGTTCTGTCTTGTATCAATGTCGTCCCTTGTGTCTCGTATTTTCAGAGCCAATGGCTTCAGTTACAATTGCTCGTAAATGTGTTTAGATTTAAATGTAATGTAATGTAATTTACATTAACCGTTTAGGCTGTAGATTGTTATATATATGTATATATATGTATACAAATATCATGTCATGTTTGGTTGATATCTCAATTTTGTTTATATGTATTCCCGAGTCCTAAACTTGCAGTTTTACAATATTTGAATTTTGTATGGGTATATCTTAAGATCCAATTTAAAATTCTGTTCAATGTTTTTCTGGACATATTTGCAGAACTCTGCCGCACAGCTCCCACGTTCTCAGTGCGAATATTTCCAGCTTCCAGGACCAAACTTCTTATCAATTGTTAGGGCTGTGGCTTATGGGAGCTGATCTTGAATTAAAGTATTGGCGATATTTTCGCTGCGTCATAAGTCGTAACATTTGATTGTTATACAACATTCCTGTGTACTGTATGCATCCGTAACGAATATCCAAGAACTCAATGTTCCATTTGTTTTGTTCCGATTGCAAGATGGACAAAAAAACCAAAAGAAGTATTTAAGCACCATCATCTCCAAAAGAGTGATATTCCACTTATTTTAATTTTTGGCGTTCAACACAGTTTATTTTTCGTTTTGTTTGTTTTTTGTTATATAAGTTAACAACAGAAAAGTTGAAACACCAAAAATTATCCAAGTATCCAATTCACCTGTTCCCATGGGAACCAATTGGGTCAATGGTGCACACGCTGTTGGTTTTGCTGACGCAGCGTCTGGGTAAAACACACGACACAGAATAGTACAGCGGCAGCATTAGAAGTAAGATAACTTTAAGTCCAAAATAATTTCTGTAGTTTAGTTTAAGTTCAAAATTCAAATAACGAGGTTCATCCTCAGTAAAAAATATATTTTTAAAAAAAATAATAATAAAATAATTTATTTTATATATGATTAAAGTCTCCTGGATGTGTCCTGGATTATAAATTATGATTTACTTGGGTATTCGGTCCATGTTAGAGTTCTTTGACCAGGAGTTAACATCTCATATTAATGCATCAATCAGACTTTAACATCAAAATAAAATTCAAACTTTCTGTTCATTAAATATGATTAAACTTAAGCATCCATTTTAACGTTGATTCATTAACTGTACATGTACAAGGCAAATTACCGCAATACCTTGTAGAAACACTTAATATATTTTCATTTAAAGACCAATAAAAAATGTTGCCAAAATACGAATTGACTTGCCCATTTTGCAGGCGCATAATTTATTAATGTTTCGAATATTAAAGACGAACATGACAAAATGTTAAATAATTATTGAGATACACGAGCGTAAATTGTGACAAACGTTTTCTGACAATTTTGTCGTGTAAATTGTTTTTATACCTTTTTTTTTTGAACGTTCACTTTAAAGAACTCAAAGGCGCGGCAGACCGAAACTGCTGTCACTTTTGTTCGAAGAAGATGAATTTTTTCTATTTGCGTGAAATAAATGTGTTGAAAGTATCGAAAATAAAATATTTTTCTTTTTCGTTTGGGTGTTGGTGAATTTGTGGGATTGGCTGTTGGCCAAGAAATACTCTTGGTGAATCTATTTTCTTTCACATCCATCATTTTGAAAATAATCCAGTGTAAAATGGCTATGCAAATGCTGCATATCTAAAAAGTTAATGAGTATATTTATTAATTATAATAAAATTGAGGTGTTTTGCACATAATTTAAAATTTCTTCTCATATAATTTAAGTTTGAGGGAACAATTAAAATTGGAACTTATGTATATTTTAATCCAAAAATTATTTATTGCTATATTTAAAAAGGCACTGAGAGAAGAACAATAAATCCTTGAGATTAAATATTTTGATGGGAATAGATAAATGGCTTTAGGAAAACTCGTCTTTTAAACTCATAACTTGGAATGTATATTTATTTTAAGTTGAACAAATTTAGTTTATAATAACTCTTCTAAATTTAAACTTGGGAAGTTTATATTTAACTTAATTTTTTTTTCTATTTCAGGTACGTTTTAAACTAATCAATATTTAATTATATAAAGAAGCAATACAGTAAGTCGTTTTTGGAATTATTATTTTAGAAATTATTAGGTTATTTTGGGGAACTTTTAATAGGATTTGTGCATCATTTTAATTATTTTCTGAAACATATGTTTTAAGGTCTTAATGTGCTGATATAAGTATAACTTAAATTTTAAATAGTGTTTTCAAAGTTTTTACTGGATACTTTTGAGTTTAGTTTTTAAGTTGTAACTTGGTAGTAAAAAATATTAAAAAAACTGGGTTCATCCGTACTTGTTTCATAATGCTAACGCCAATTTGCGTACACATTTTTAAAGTCGTTATGCATGTTAATTGTACTATAAATAACTTTGAAACACATAATGTTTAAAATTCAAAATTCGCGATTTGTCATCATCAACAAAAATATAATAGAAGAAATATAACAAATGCAACATATTTTTGAAACTGATTTTAGATTAGTTTTTTTTTTTTTTTTTTTTTTTGTCACAACATTAAGGGCTTGTTCCACAATATCTGACTTAAGTTTGGGTTAACTATCCGGCACATAAAAAACTACAATTTAAAACCTTCCATTAAAAAACTTTGCGTTTCACAATAATCTGAATTATAAAATTAACTGTCAGTTATTCAGAGCTTTTTCCAGTTTTCCAGACAGATGTGTTTTGAAAATAAGATTAGTGATGTGTTTTCTGCATAGGCACCGGACAGGGCTGTGGTCATGGGGGGGGGGGGTTACGGTTGGATTACCCGCTCAAAATGTTCAACGCCATCAAAGGTAGAAGTTTTCTACTGCAGTCCAGAGACGCGACCATAGAAATTGAAGTACATCTCGTGGATTTGGAGCTTTTGCGAAATCAAACATCGCAGACGTTAAGTGCTCTTCAGAAAAAAAGTACTTGCGTTCTGTACCCGCAATTGAAAACAATAAGTTAGGTTGGATGAGGTGGTGATTCGGCAGCCGATTCATCTCACTCGTATCTCAAGATACCCAGGAGTAGGTGGTGTGATAAGAGGTGGATAATTCGGGGGAATATTAGTTGTTGAGTGGCTCCTTAAACCATCCGGAAATTTTGATGAATTTCAGAATGTTTTTAAATGGCTTTTTTGAAACATCACCCACTTCTTCTCAGTCTTCTCCACAAAGAAATTAATATGAGTCATTTCATTATATTTCCGGGAATGTCACAGTATCCGGAGATTCATCGGAGGGTAACAAGTTTTGTTTCAATGATTTGTCGAAGATCGTTGTAACCAGACTCTACACCTGCTTCCGTTTTTGAACCGTCTGTATAGACCAATATAGGATTTTCGTTTATGAACCGGTTTGCCTTCCAGAATTCTTTTGCAGGAAAGTTTGTTAGTGCCACCGTGTTAAAATCTAAGTGCGGTACAGTACAGTCGGTTTGGGTTTCCATGTGTATGTAATTTTCTATGACCATAATAGCCCTTATCGCAGTTTTTAATCATAAAAAACATCCTCCATTTAAATTGTTATTATAATTACTTCGAAGAAATTGAGCACTCTTTTTCCAAACTTTTTAATAACATTTCGCATATTTGGTACATCCAGTGATGATCTGTTAGCGTGCTCGAAAGGCTTAAAAATTACCATCGGTCCTATCCGACTGATTTGAAAGATTTAACAAAGTTTTCTATTAATTATAAGATGGAGTCTTATTTACGATTAGAAAGGACTGGCGTACGTGATTACCCACGGCCCGAATATGCAAGGGTTTTCAGAGCATCTCTTTTAAAGAGAACATGTTCTCTTTTTCAATTCAGATCTATTTTGCCCTTTTTTAAATAAAATTCATTTTATTCCTCTTTTTTATATGTCCTCTTTTTAGTCTCTTTTTCTACAAAATTTGTTCCCTTCCTTACTTCAATTTTGAAATTTCATCATCAAAATAATTTTTCATAAATATATGTAACACTACACTAACACGTTTAAAAAGAGTTTCAAGAGTCGAAAGTCTGTCAGAAAGTTTATTTTGAAAATAAAAGGGTGTTTTTTTAGAGGTATAGGTAAATTAACTTCCGATTTAGATAACTGTCAAACTAGCTGTCATACTAATCACCATGCAACGCTTACACTATAGGTCTTTTGGAATAAATTTGATAATATGGACACCCACAGTATGTGGTTTTAACAGCGATTCGAGGATCGAGGGCATGGTCACCTCACGTGAGGGTGATGTGAACTGGCTACCGAGATCGTGATTTTTTGACGTGATAACGTCTTATAAATCGATGAAAGGCAAATAACATGACTTATGCTGATAATACTCATAACCGCGATACTGCGGTTCCTTCAAACAAAATCGATCGCAAGCATCAGGCGAACATGAAAAAGAATAGGCGAAAATTCCCAAAATAATTCCACTCAAATTCAAAAACAACAAGAAGAAAAAAAGAAATACAAAATAGGCGGAGTTTTGTTAAAGTAAAAAATAGATGTAGATATTGTGGCGTTTGTGTGTGGATTTAACGAGAGGGTTTGTAGGTGTGAGTTAACTGGCTATATGTTGGTGTTGTTGCCATCAATGTTTATGACGTTATCACATAAAATTATCGTCCGTAAACCAACTTTACAGACTCTTACCAACTCTTGTTTTTTTTTAATTCAAATTCAGTCTGATTTATGCGCGAGCCGTGGAAAAATGGACATTTCGACAGACTGGATCCCGGTTGTTGGGTGGATGATTATGAAGCGCCTAGTGAAACCCGTTTAGAACTATCAATGCTTGTGCTCATGATAATACCTCTATAATAAAATTTTCTTTGATAAAATGGGGAATCTGTTCTTCCATAATCCAAAAGTCTCTACGTTTCTGATCTTTATTTTCGATTCAGAAGGAGTTAGGATTTAAAGTGGTGTTAAAAGGTATTTATGAAGTTTTTTCATAACCTCTATCACCTCTGGATTTCAAAAAAATCATCGTACTCATCTTCTTTGATCTATTATTCAGATACTACTTTATGCTAAAACGTGAAAACTTTTCTTTTTTCCGGTATACACTAACAGCTGTGAATATTTTAACTGGCAGTTATGTTTTTATTACGAACTTGATCTGGCCTGTAAGATTGTCATTACTTTAACTACTAGTTAGACCTATTTTAACTGTGAAACGCAAGTTAGTTTGACAACTGAGAAATAAGTTTCCAGTTGTTTAACTAAAACTTTAGTCAGATATTGTGGAACAAAGCCTTATAGAAACAAACATATATTCTACTTTAACATATTATCAAACATACCTTCATGTAGGTATTTACTTCATTGAAGTTGAAATCAAATAAATTAATAAAGTATCACGTATATGTGTATTTTTGTCAACCAACTAATTGGTAAATAAAAATTCAGCAATCCCAATCGCTATCAGTGCGACTTTCAGCAGCAATGCTAAAAAAAATTAATTGGTCATTAAAACTGATTTTATCTTGCAATTTTGCACGTTGGATTTTATCGAAAGCATACTATACTTACTATTGCAAATGCAAAATATTAACATTCCCTTGTAATATTATTGTTTAATCACATTCGCTGGACAGCATCATCTAGTAATCATTCACAAATAAATCTGAAATCTGAATATTTATCCGAAGGGCTAATTACTTCCCCAATAGAAACACAAAATAATTACTTAACATTTAACTGTATTGCAGAAAAAAGGATTGCAGCGAAGTTTTTGTTTGTTTTTATTTATATGAATTTAATAAAAAAAAATCAAAAATCGTTTTTTTAATCAAAATTTTGTGTTAAAGCTCTCAATATTAAGGGTAATGTCAGCTCGAAAAGTATACAAAATTCAAATAAAAAAATTAAAATTTCTTTTAATGAATTCAATTAGATACTGAAAAATGTTAACTTTCCTAAAAAACATTATTTGCCATTGTTTGGGCTATAATGCCATATGTGTATTTTTATTTGATTAATAATAGAGACTTAAAACTGTTTAAGCCAATACAACAACGCGACAGGAATTTGATTAACGACACACTGACAGATACGCATTTAAGATAACACTATAATGTTTGCAGCATTGATGCAATGAAAAATCAATGCGGACATTTTAAAAAAGCTTAACAAAAATAATACTTTTTTTTTTATTAAAAAACATGAATTTTATTTATGATGTAATAAGAGGGGAATTATCATATTGCACATAAAACATTATTTTTTTCTTATAATTAAAAGGTGAATAAGGACAAAATGTTTATTTTGATTCGTTAATATAATTCAATTAAGCCTGAAGGACTTTTGTATCAGCAATATTGCGCCTAACTTATTTAAAACAAATAAATAGTGATAATTATGGTTTAATTTGCAATAAATCAATTTATTGTCCTATTTTTTATTAGAAAAATATGTTACCATTTAAAATGATATGTAATATTTTCTATAAATACTAAACGTGGCATAGCCTTTTCAACTCGGTTCTCAGGACATATGTATATACATTACATACATAGATGTATTTCTAACTATAGCCTGAAAGGTTGGGCAATCTTGACTAATTTTTCTTTAGCTCAAATATCTATGGTACCTGCCATATAACCGTTGAATATAAACTTATTTTTCTCGAAAACGGCTCAAAGAATATTTATGAACAAAAATCAGTGTAGGTGATGATTATGTTTTGGTGAAAATTCAGGATAGTGGACTGCCTAAAAATGGTAGGTACTTATAGAACAGTTTTTTCCTCCGATGGTTAACTGATTAAAATCAAAAATGACATTTAAGAAAATGTAGACAGCCAAAGTAGTTTTTGTATTTAATCTTTTTCGCTCTAATGCGTTATCCATTTCCTTCTAAAACATCTACACATACATACATCAAGTGATCGTTTGCAAAGATGTTGGATCTTCACTTATTATGGCTCCGTCGTCAGCAAATAATTATTGTTTATTGTTTACCTACGGGTCTCTTACCTTACAACCTTAAGGACTGAATAAAAAGCAGAGGACTCAAGACACTTCCAGGATGCACTCCAACTTTGATTAGGAACACAAAGCCAAACCAATATCAGATCTCACGGTTGTGAAGAATTTTTATCGTCATCCAGAAGTAGTTACCAAGGCCAACTTGGTAATGAATATTGGTGAATGAATTTCCTGTGTACGCATGCTTTGCCTTTATTTTTGCTAAAACTATATCACTTGATTTCTCCAGAAGTCTTTGCTTGCTTTTCTAGTCTCTATACAAATTCTTTCAGCAGCAGACTCCAAAAATCACTTTCAAATCCTTCGCTAATAGCTTCTTAAAGCTGGCTAAATGGTGGGAGTCGATTTGGGTTTCAGTTCATGTCGCCGTCGTTGATATTTGAAGAACATAGTAAAGGGTTTTCGAATTAGGACTTGACAACTTTTTTTTAAATAAAACGCAAACTCTTTTTAATATTTCAAAAACTCTATTATCGGCTTGAAGTACAAAACATTTATGAATGGAACTCGACTCGCCACCGCGGGCACGTTTGCAGCGGTCGAATCGTTGGACCCAGTTTTCCATGACTCGGCCACACATTTTGGCCGAACGCTATTTCGCGTTCAATGTTGGCTCTTGACAATGTTGGCATAAACCAATGACTTAACGTAGCCCCAACGAAAACATTCTAGAGGCGTTGTTAAATCGCACGAACGAGGCGGCCAATCGACTGGCCCTTTTCTTGAGATAACACGCTCATCAAACTTACTCTTCAATAAATCGATTGTAAGTTGTGCTGTCTGGCTTGTGACACCATCTTGTTGAAACCACATGTCGACCAAGTCTTTCAATTTGGGCCAACAATAATCGGTAATCATGGCGCGATAACGTGAAAGGGTGCGTTCACAAATTAAATTCAAAGTTGTCAAGTCCCTATTGGAAAACCCCATATTTAATACTTTAAGACTTTGTGAACTACACATGCTTATGATGTCCTTACCAGGATCTAGAAAATTTACATAGTCCTCGTCAGACCTCCCGAAATGTCCTTTAAAATCACCGCCCATAAACAGAATGCTCATCCTGTGAGATGTTCTTAAGGTGGTTGTGAAAGTCAAGCCAAAACGCTTCTTGTCAACGGCCTTGGCTCCGATAAAGCATCGCTTCCCGTGAGATCAGCGAAATCAAGCATCTTTGCGCGTGGTAAGTGGAAAGATGGGGGACCGTCCGAAAACCAACTGCGTGCTGTTGACACGTGTTATGTGTTTTCTGTTTTCCGTTCTCTTCCTATCTTCTGTTCTGTCCTGTATCAATGTCGTCTTGTGTGTTGTCTTGTAATTGTCTGAGTCGATGGCCTCAGTAGCCAATGCTCATAAGTGTCTCTACTTCGTAGATTTATCTACGGAGCAGATCAATATGTAATGTAATGTAAAACGCTTCTTTTTTTCCCTTGTTCCCATCCAATTGGGGAGGATAAGATTCAACACCTTTCCTAGTACCACCAGCTTCAGAGTGTATCTCCCTGTTTCCAGTGTTTCGAAATTCTGTTTCTTGGACGCACAAGATATCTACTTGCCTTCTCGTTCAGGTCACAGCTTCGTCCATTTATACTTCCCACGTTTCAACTCGCCAATAGCATCGGAGCTATGAAGCAGACAAAAGTGCCCAAATTTGAGAACTTTTTAAAATGTCGGCAAAGAGTGAAAAAACTGCCGATTTTCAGTAATTTTTCGTCGATTCTGAAGAGGGTGGATGGGCGTGGTTGTGGAATTTTGGTTTTTGTATCTACAGGGCATCCCAAACAACATATCAAAAAATCACAACTACCCGACCTTTTGTAAGGTAACCCCTATTTTCAGTCTTCATTTATTGGGTTGATGAGGTAATAATCTTTTGTTGAAGAATTTGTTAGTTAGTTAGTTAGTTAGCAAAATTATTCCTTATAAAAACGACAAGACCTTGGTAGCAAAGAATAATGACACAAAATAATTTGCACTGTACCTGAACTTTATTTGAAAGCATTTTTAGGATATCATGAAAAGCCACCAACCTTGGGATTCCCTGTTGTTATGTATGAAACCAAATCGAATGCCCTGACTATTCACTTTTATTTCAATGACAAAACTCAAGATTCTATTTTTATTACAAGTCAGAGTTTAAATTAAATGACAAAATATTTTCTCCCTCTAAAGGCACAACCATTCACAGAATACAATAATTGATCTAGATTCTAGCTTATTTCATATTCAAATCTAATTTTCTGATTTTTAGAACACTTCGACAGAAACTGTCTTTCAATCACTTACTGCACTGTGCACTCTGCGATACCCCTAACTCTGCGATACCCCTAACAACTACTACATATTGTGTAGCTTCATTGGTTATTGTTCTCAAGTCAACTTGGTTCGAATAAATTATTCCCAAGCAGCTGATCTCTGATATAAACGTGTGACTTTTTTTCAATCACATAACATAGAGTTAACATTTTTGAAATTTTGTTTTAGAACTGAGTTTGACAAATGTTGAATATATAGATAAAAGGCACTCATTTCAAAAAATCTTGAGCCAATAGTAGAAGTAGTTATTAAATCTTAACGAACTTTTATCACGTTAATTCTACACTCATTTCACTTCGCATTTCTCGACTAATTTAATTAACAAATATCCTTCAATCACGTTCTTCATACCAAAAATAATAAAAAAAAAACTTAGTACCTATCAACTTCAAAAGTTTGGGATTGAAAGAAAAACAAACTTAAATAAACACCACTAAAGCTGTCCCAATTGAACAAAGAAAAAAAAAATGTTTACTGTAAAATGACTTCCATTTAAAAAAATGACGAAAAAAAAATAACTCTGTGTCTACAACGATCGCATAAATAAATAGTTAATAACCGTACACAGAACATAGGCACAGGCACAGGCACTGGCACTTATGTACATATATAGAATATTATGTTCATAAAACTATACACATTAACCAACCATATATACCTAATATAATATATACAACAACAATAAATTCGTTTAGAGCTCTGGCAAAGCACGACTCTGGAATACGTTATTAACCTATGCACATCGGTCGGAATAAGCATTTTTCAGATACACTCGCGGAATAACAACAACAAAAAGGTGACTATAATATACATTCTTTTCTATCTACATATTCGTTTTTTTCAGGCTTTTCACATTTTCCGCGTGCTAATGCTTAGAAATTGCAATATTCTAAGCGCAGATACTTTTCTGTAGATACTTTCGTAATGTAGCAGTACACCTATTATAGTGTAATGAGCTGTTAGATGAGTAAAACCAGCGGCACACCGCTAGAGGGAGCGCCAATATTTTTCCAACCTCTGATCGATCGATCGTCCCCAACACAATAATTATTATTGTTGTTGTTGGGTGTTTGACGTGTTGTCGCTTCATTGGGGATTCACGATTACCGCCGCGCCGTCCGCCAGTAGTAAGCGTTCTATCGCAGTCGGTTACAGTAGGTTCGTTTTGTTTAACTCAGTTTTTTTTTTTTTATTCTTATGACGAATTTTATTTTCTGGATAAAAGTGCAAGTATTCGACGAGTGAGTTGTTATCCGAATGGATTAGCATCACGAAACACGCGTGACAATCCGCCCATAAAATAATACATGCATTTGTCGCTGTTGCCGCCGCTTAAGCCGACTTCTTGACGCGATCCGTATCTTTTCATTCTAGAATTTCACACAGAAACGTGACTTAAGAGTTCTCGAGTGCGTTCGGGTCTACTGCATCAAGCGTGCGATCATCCACATATTTTAGGTCGGCCGATTTTCTGGATGCCCAAGAAAAACTATCTTAAGTTAAAGAATTTAATAGAAAGTGTGCTCCGCGCCGTTCCGCGCTGGTACTAAGTTCGCGGTTTGTTTTGGTGTGTGCGGTTTGTGTGCACAGCTGATTGTTTGCTGAAGATCGCCTTGATAATAGCGTATCTAGTTAAGTGTTTATGTGTTTCTCTAACAATATCTTTTCCTTTTCGAGAGAAAATACCAAACATAAAGTGATGTGAATCTAAAGATATTCGTATAGAAGTATCTAAAATTTTTGTCTGCTACGGATGTGTTGATGGATCGTGATGTGAGAGCAAACAATATTATTACAATAAAGTGTTTTATTTTCTTCACAGCCACTTCCAAATGGTGAACGACGAACAAACAACATACGCATCGATAGAAAACAGATGTATCTGTTAAGATAGTTTTGTAAAGGAGTATCTTTTATATAAACCGCGATAATTTTGAATTGTTTTTTGTATCTAATGTATTTGAAAATAAACTAAAGGGAAATACTCATAGATCGGATACACAACCAGCACTGTATACGCGCACTACGTCCCATTCAAAACACTCAATGAAAATTCGATTTTGATTCATTAATTTCATTAAGTTTATTATTTTAAGAATTTTTTTTTAATTTCTCTTTCATTTCAATGATAAAAGCAGATCTTTCTTATAATTAATGCTTATGTACGTTTACATTTGAATTTAAAACACTTTTATTCAATTTAATTTGAATGAACGGACAAACGTATCGCACGCATTATGCCTAGTTTATCTCATAGATAAATAATGGATTCATTTGAGGAGGAGCAGATAGTTTTTTTTTTGGTAATTTGTTTGTGTTGGATGAGTGAAAAAACAAATCGTTATTCTCTTTTGATATTTTTATAGAGTTGAGAAATCACTGAATAAGAGGTTAAATAATAATAAAATAGGGGGTGGTGACATGGCTATAAATTCTGCTTAAATAATTTGGTTTTTTTTTTGGGTTTTTTTCAGGAGACTGTTAACTTATTAGAATAGTTGACATAGGCCAAGTTGTTTTTCGGATGAATTCAAATGATTTGTTTTGGGGATTTTTTGTTTCTATATTTTGATGAATGGAGATCTTAAAGAAGAATTATTTGAAAAGGGTGTAATGGTTTTATGACTTTTAGTATGATTTGAATTGATTGTGGTGACAGGCCAGTCATGGTGGTGTCATAATTTATAGATTTATTGTTGGTTTAAGTTTATACTAATTAGTCTTTATGTGAAGCTTATTAGTAATTATTAATAGTAGGTCTTGAGGATGCTCAAATTGGAAAGAAGTTGAACCCTTTTCTAAATTTTCGTTTTTACTTGCGATTTATAGGGAGTAGGAGGTATAAGGCAAGTTATGCATTCGTAAAAAAAATTATAACATTCAGATATGACATTACGACGATAGAGAAACATATTTGAGTTACTGGCAAAATTCTGTCTGTCTGTCCGTCTGTACGGATGTATACCTATTGAACTACAGTCTAAACGGTTTGGACAATCATCTTTAAATTTGGAATATAAGGTTATTTTGACATTCTATAGAGGCCTTTTTTATTTTTTTTCAGCTCAAATATTAACGATACCTGTCATATAACCGCAAAAAAGCAAAAGTTTATTTTTCTCGGAACGGAAAAAAATCAGTGTAGGTACTATTGGAGTGTAGGCTATGTTTTGGTGAAAAATAATCCAATACCAATCGTGGGGATGTCTGAGAACAAACGGTTGGGGTAATATTTTTCCTGATATTTTTGCTTTTAACAGATCTCTTACATTGCTCTACAGTCTTGAACCGACATACATTCCAAAATGCGCGTCCCAAAATCCATCAACGCTTGACTTTTTTGTTTCAAATAATGCATATCGTTTTTCGCAAACAGTCGCAATTAATGCTTTAAGTTCTAATCATTTGCCTGTCTGCACTTCCCTTCAGATTTCTGTAAGCCAAACTAATATGATACCTGTCAGTTATAATTATTCCGCTGCAAATTGGAATCGTTACAGTTCATGTTTCTGAAAATTTAAACCGAATTAGATTATCGGTCGACTACATTACTTCGTCTGATCAGATTGATGGCCTCATAGATTCATTCATGGAAGTTACAAGCAGAGCGGGTGAGTTATCAATTCCTAACACCAAATCTTACTATTCAAATCAACTCATTTTGCCTGAATCTATTTTAAGATTCATTCGTTTGCGAAACTCAGAAAGAAGGAAATGGATTCGATTTAGACTTGATTTTTTTAAGAATAACGTTAAGATTTTGAACAAAAAAAATAAAAAAAGTAATAGAGATTTTAAAAAATAAAAATTGGATTAACCTCTAAACTAGTTTAGATAAGGGATCAAAACCTTTTTGGAAGGTTACGAAAATAATCAGGAAAAAAACTCAATCATTCCGCCTCTTCGAGTTAACGACAAAGTTTTAATTACTCTGTTGGAAAAGGTCGAGGCACTGGCTGACTCCTTTTCCAAAAATCATACAATCTCATCCCATCTCAGTGATCTTGACACTGATAAATGATAAATGATAAGCTTATTAAGTTTAATTCTCTACCTGGCAACGTAAATAGAAACAACTTTTTTAAGAATAGTTCAGTGAAAGAGTTAATTAAAGACTTTAAATCCAAAAAATCATCAGGGCTTGATGGTATGAGCAACAGGTTACTTAAAGCCATACTTTCAACGGCTACAAAGTTTCTTACAATAATCTTCAATTATTGTTTGATCCTTTCGTATTTCCCTAAAGATTGGAAAATAGCAAAAGTTGTAGCTATCTGCAAACCTGGTAAAGCTAAGGATAATCCTAATAGTCACAGGCCTATAAGCTTGCTGAGTGCTGTAAGTAAATTGTTTGAAAAACTTATAAAACAAGGACTCTTAAACCATATAGAGGACGCGTACATATACCCTAATGTTTAGTTTCCGACCTGGTCATTCTACAAGCCATCAAATTTTAAGAATTAAAAATCATGTGAATATTAACCTAAGATCTAAGTTGTCGACTGGCTTAGTACTTTTAGACATTGAAAAGGCTTTCGATACTGTATGGCACAAGGGGCTGCTTTACAAAGTTATTATGTTTAATTTTCCCACATATCTAATTAAATTAGTGCAGAGCTTTTTACTTAACAGAAAGTTTGCTGCGTATGCAGGCTCTGTAGTCTTCACTGTATGATATAGTAAGTGGTGTTCCGCAGGGTTCTGTGTTGGGACCGATATTTTTCAATGTGTATATGTCTGACTTACCATCTTTGGACGTAAACACTAAATTAGCTATGTTTGCCGACGACACGGCCCTTTATGCGTCTAGCTTATTGCCTCAAAATGCTCTTGAAAGTTTGCAATATTCATTAAACATCTTACAAACTTTTTTTCATAAGTGGAAAATAAAGGTTAATGCTCAAAAATCACAAGCAATCTGGTTTTCTAGACGTACAAAAACAGATTTTTTGCCACAAACATTGTTACCGATAAACTTAACTGACATCGCTTGGTCCGAAAGTTGCAAATATCTAGGTATAACACTTGATAAGAAACTGACTTTTGACAAACATATTGCTAATACAATAAACAAAACAAATCTTTTAATACGAATTTTATACCCTTTTATTTACCGCAAATCAGGTCTTAGCATGAATAATAAAATTCTGATATTCAAATCAATTTTTCAGCCTATACTCACTTGTGGTGCTCCAGTGTGGTTTGACTGCGCTGAGACCCATTTAAGAAAGTTGCAAAGATTACAAAACAAAATATTAAAATTAATATTAATGCTAAATTTTCCATGGCATTTTTCAACAGTAAGGCTTCATGATAAAGCTAATGTTAAGCAAATTAAGCTTTTTTTTCTCGTAGCTTTTCCCCTGAAACTTTGTTAAAATATTATAAATTTAATTCATTTTAGCATTATTAATATTTAAGTTGTAAAGGATTTAATTTTCTATATCTCTTAAATAAACTATGTACAGAAATGTAAGAAATATCGAACTGTAATAAAAAAAAAAAAAAAAATCCAAGATGGTGGCCTAAAAACGGTTTTTTTTATTCGTCTTTCTTGAAAAGTGGTCATCCGATTTCAATCAAAATTTATATTCAGGAAGATGTTGGTAGCCTAAGTAATTTTATTTTAAAATATTTTCGAAAACTTTTTTTTTGTACTTTAACAATTTTCTCTTATTTTATCAATATTTTGAAAATTAAAATTTTTTTTTTGAATGTAAGTAATTTTTTGGGCTTAAGTTTGCATTCTTGAATAATTTTTTTTAAGTTTAAAAAAGTTGTTAAATAAAAACCGTTTTATTTCAAAACCATCCGTACGATTTAAAAAAAAAATCACATTTTTTTACATTTTCTTAGGAAATAAAATGAAGTATTCTACTTACTTTTTTCAAATAATCGAAAGTCAGAAAAATCGAATAAGAACTTTGAAGTTCCTTTAATATTTTTCTAATTTTATTCGATGCTGTAACCGCACATAAGAGCAAGTACGTGCGATCTGGTCGTGCAATATCTATAAAAAAATGGTTCACTCGAAGTAGAAAGCTGCATTCCTTCCCTTAAATGTTTCTCCCGTAATGCGGTAATACCCGTCTCGCAAGGAATGCTCCTCAGTTCTCTCTTGAACCCAATTTCGGGCGTGCGGTGAAATATAGGAATTCTCTTTTAAGTTGAACAAAACGAATTTGGAATAGTTTACCCGGCGAGATTTTCCCTTGCCATTTCGATTTACAAACATTAAAGACCAATATAAATCAACACCTCCTGTCCTTCTCCTCCCTATATTTATAATACTCACGCAGTGTGCTCTACATAAAAAGGGAAACAAATAGTCCCTTGTACGCGTGCTAATTATAAAAAGATACATACAGTCCGTTATCTCACGCCACATACAATTCCACTAATCCCGTAAAAAAAATCTAGTACTAAATCTAGTTTTAAATTTAGTACCAAATCTAGTACCAAAGATAAAATAGTACTATATTCTTGTACTAATTACTAAAAATCTAGTACCCCAAATACCGACGTTCTAGTACCAATCGGCACCAGTCTTATTTTTAAATAGCGGTACCCGGCGCACGTTACTGCGCGCTACAAAAAACATGTTTTAATCTGAAATGCGAAAACGATGCTAGGGGACCAAATATTCAAGGAGCGATTCCTGGACAAAACTATATTTACCATGTAAATTTCATTAACACCCGTTGGACGGTTTAGGAGTACATTCTCGACATAATTACACACATACATACATCTAATGTTCGCCTTGTGCTCAGAATACGTTTGCGATCGATTTTGTTTGAAAGAATCACAGTATCGCGGTAAGCATGAGTGGTGGGTCTTATAAGCATGAGTCTTATCAGCATGAGTCATGTTATTTCGTAGGTGTAGCCTGCTGTCGATTTATAAGACGTTATCACGTCAAAAAGAAAAGGTGATGAGATATCATGTGACTTCTTCAACATAACCTTAAAATAATTGAATACTGCAGCTTGAAGAACTCTCACGCCAACATAAGAAGCATGATCTTTAAAAAGTCTGTGCAATAACTTGCACAGAACGTTGTTAGTAGCGATTTCTTGAGTTCTGATGAGACGAAAGCGACTTAAATGACTTAAGCAGTGACTAACCAATAACTAGTTATCTGATTTACTAATAATTACTCTTCATAAGGGCTGATTGCACAGTCATTGCATTCAAAGAACGTAATTGAGCAAATAGAGCGTAAAGTTTCCAGTTAAAAGACCCTCATCATCCGAGTCATGGATATTTTCAAAAGTGGAAATTGGCTGTTTCGAGAAAAATTCTCTAGTTGAAGTAGATGCAGCAAAGTACTGTACTCAGGACTAGCCAAATGATTGAATACATTGAAAAATGCCCAAAACGTAGATATCGTCAATGAGTTTAATCCCAATATCTGTAACAGAACCGTCCTTACATGGTTCTTGTAACACATAGGTACCTAAAGGGATATGTTTTGAAATCACCGATTTCGAAAAAAAAACAAATGTTTGAAGAGAATATCAGAAGCTCCAAAGATGAGCTTATGGCCTTATGCTTATGATTATTTGGCAACCTGGTAACCCTAAACTACAAAAACTTCGTCTAATCTCACTTAGTAATCTAAGTTGAGCAAAATGTTGACATCAACAAAATTTGTATTCTTTCTCATGGAAGCACATTGCTAGCATTGTAAATTAAAAATAACAAAATATCGGGTTAAAGAAACAACCTTGTGGAACACCTGTTGTTGGGTATTTGAATTCATACAGAAAACTCTGAAGATCTCCAGTGATATTGGATATTTAATTATTCCTTCAGAGTTAAGTCTAGGTGAAGAATTTTTGTAAATAATTCTCTTTTTAAAAATCCTTAAAATAATTACACAGGTCATGATGAATTTAGATGGATTAGCAATTTAAAAAAAAAAATGTCTGATGCTCCATTACTGTCATCACTTTTAGGATGCACCCCAACGAACAACCACTTTAGTCCACCTGGCAGAGGCCCATTAGGCATTTCCCAAATTCGTACGCACAAATCTTTTCAACAACCACTGAATTGCCGTTTAATTGTATTAAGAAATTTTCATTTTATTCACTTTAAATGACAAAAAAAAATTAAAACACAAACAAAACTCCACACTTGTCCCCCATGCTCCATCGTTATCATCCGTCCCAAGTCCCAACTTCAACCATTCGGCGGCTGGTATGGCACTCGTATATCCATTATGGATAACCCAAAAAATTTAAATTTCAAATAAAATTTTATTACCTCTCCACTCCAAACACTAGAGATACATATTTATTAAATGGTCGCCTCGCCGCACCAAGTGCCATTGCCATTGCATGTGTGCCTCCTTGTTGTTCGTCATTTTCAAGTACACTAATGTGATTCCAAGTACTTCTCCACTCCAGTGTCGTCATCGTCGTCATCGCTCGCCTCACGCCAGCTCTGAGCTCTTGCTGGCCGACTTCGACTCTGACTCTGACTGTAAAAATACGGCACAATCATCATAATTTTGGAATAATATAATGAGCAAGGTATAGAGTAAGTAGCGCAGTTGAACATTGAAGTTTCTGTATCTGTGAGATACATTTTTCATAATACGATGTGCTTGTGCATGCAATGTGGAATGTTTGGTATCCAAACCACTGCGAGTATATCCACCGCATCTGAGTATCTTGTGCGCGATACATTACTCTAGTCAGTTGGATCTCTCTATTTACCGATTGTCATTCGGCTTATTGTAATTATTCCGTTTAACTGACTACATTAGCTATTACTCGCGGCGTGCGGTATCCGTGAGGTTTTTTTCAACTTTCCTTGGTCGTCTTTACGGAATTTTATGCATTAACTCTAACTAATGTTCTTCTATTGCTGTATCTGTGGCTTCTGCTGGCAAAAGCACTGTAGAGAAATTACTCATAGAATGTATCTAAAAGATACTTGAGTTAAAAGATACAAAGTACATCAGATACATAATAATAATAGTTCGTTGCCGGTCGATTGGCGAAAGACAATAATAATAAGATTTCGAACGACAGCGACAACACAAACGGACGAACAAAGTCACTCTTTGAATCTATCTGTTGGATACGAATACAGTACAGAGTACGCATCAGCAATATTGCGACTTTGTCGATCGTCGAGGCGGACGGATCTCTCTGTGGAACGCGGCCGATCAGTCAAGTCAGTCATTCATTTGGTTATTGAGTGATGGAACTTGGTTTGTTTATACATTTTTTTTTCTAAATTATTCGCCGGAGTTTAAATTAAAACAAAAAATAAGTAAAATTTACAAAAACGAACCGGGAGATTCAAATTTTGTGCTGAATGTGTGCGAAATAAGTTAAACTTACTCAAAGCCAATTGAAACTTGATAAGGAAGTTAAATGTTTATAATGCAACTGGTTGCAGATACTTTTTTTCAAATTATTCATCTTACGCCTGCCAAATAACAAAATGTAAAAAATATTGAGTTACATTTTTGAAATATTGCTCACATGGACACCGGAATACGGTTGAGATCACACGAATTCGATCTGTGTTTCTGTTTTGTTAATTGTTTCAGTGAGTTTCAGTGAAACGAAAATAAATACGGTTTTGAAAAAAGTTATAGATACAATCATACAATGAAGTGTAGGATGTTGTCGTGTGTAATTGGTGTGTAGATACAAGTGCTATTTCGAATGGGCTGACGGAGCGAATTCTGGAGAAAAAAAATGATGTAGGTGAATTTAAAATAGGTGGGTACCTACCACATATTGTTGTGCCTCGAATTCCACAGGTTGAATTGAAAAAACGTGCACGGGCGTAAATTAAATTAACTGCGATAGATATAGAACAACAAGTTGCGAGTAGTTTTTGACAAGCCTGCAAAATATGGGTGCACTAACAATGTATCTTTTAGCTTTTAGGTACATTATATATGTTGTGTTAGAAGTTAGATGATTGTTTTATGTTTTGAGTGGTATTGTATTTTGTTTGGTACTTCAGTGATGTACAATGTACATATATGTAGACGGCAAAGATGCATTCCAATGGGCTCCAAGCAAGGTTATTGGTTTAAGGAAGTTATAGACATGATTCGATGCAGAGCTAACATATGCCTGCCTTGTTTAGTTAAGCGGGGTTCACATGGGACAATGCGGAGGCAAAGACAATGGGAAAAATCATTGTTCCATGTTAACAACTGTTTCCAGGACAAGACAATTGTCATCATATTGTCCTCCGAGTTAGCCTGCCGAGATATCTCTGAGGACAATATCGACATCATCCAACCTCGTTCAAGAAACTCGGACAAGACAGTTTATTGTTGTCCCATTGTCTTGTCTGCGTGTAAACGCTGCTTTAGAGTATATTTTACTATCTTGTTGTTTAACTCAAGTTCATGGATAATATCACACTAATTTGTATAATACTAAAATAAATGCACGTTTATTTAGTGAACAAAATGGTAGGAAGGTAGGTACGTGCCAATTGGTACCATGACAAAAAATTGTACTATTAAAAGACACATATTTCCGGTGAAATTCAAGATCTTTTTTGTATTGAATAGCTATAACTGTATTAAATTGTATGTATAGTTTACATTTTTTGCTTTGAGATTTCTGAAAGAAGCTAAAGATGATTTGATTGTATTACCTATGATGATTAGGTATCTTAGGCTTTCATTTCTTCCGCAGAAATAGTGCATTTTGTCACAAATTCGTGCAGTTAAGGCATGGAAGCATATCAAACACACCTCCACGATTGAAATACATGGAACCCCGCTTTTTCCCTGGATACAATCTTATGTATCACCATATTTCTATATCTCTATATCTTTATATATTTATATCTCTATATCTCTTTATCTCTATATGTCATTCTCTATATCTCTGTATCCTTATTAGGGTTCGGGCTTAAGAAATCGCGTTTCGGAGTAGATCAGATAAAAAATCGCATTTAAACGAAAATTTTAGCAGTGGACTTTTGATTATTTTTTTATTTGAAACAGGTGTTATACAAGGTGAGCTAGAAGTATTAATCCAATTGGAACGCGCTATAACTTTTGCAAATGTCTGTTTTAAAAATTGTGAAGTAAACAGATGTAAAATAGACCTTACAATTGAACGCTATACTCTTAATTATTATTAGTGTAGCGGAAACTTGAAGCATAATTGAATTGACACGAAGAAATTGACAAGAAGGAACATGCAAAAGCAACTCACCGGTATCTTTTATCTTTCATTTAATAAAGCGATGCTGTTCAATCAAAATTTAAAATACGAAATAGGTGATGAGCAAAGCCTTCTTTGAAGCCACAGAACACCCAACGAGTGCACAAATTTTTCGGCAATAAATGCCAAACCAGGCATACGTTTTCTTTTTAAATTTAAAAGCGTTTTGGTTGAGTTATATAAAAAAATATAGAAATAAGGTTTTTTTCTATTTTTAATAGAAGATCTAAAAAACAAACACCTAGGTGTAAACACGCGCGATGGCCACAGTTGCTAGTTGCCAGTGCTCTACTTTAATTGCAAATGTAATGTAGTGTTATTTTTCTCTTACACTTCTATTGTCCGTTATATATTTAAACAAAATTTTTATTATTTAAATCAAAAGTCGTTTAAGCAAATATTTCGCAATTATATTAAGCAAATATCTCTCCCGCAGGATACTTTGTAGAAATAAAATGAATCCTGCAACCTTCCCTTTACCCAACTTCACAAATTCATGCATTCTTTGGGACACGAAAGCATAACAAACAAACCTTCAGCCTCTTTCACAGAAACCGAAATTTTTTTTCGAGATATCTCAATCCAGCACATTATCCATCTACATACCAAATTTCATCCAAATCCGTTAAACCGTTGAGGGCTGATAAGGGAACAAACATCCAAACATCCAAACATACAAATATAAGTAGGATAAGTAGGATTTACATAATAATAACATTAAAAAATACAATCACAACAGTAATGGAGCACAGACTGGTTCGAAATAATGATTTTAATCGGTCTTTACATAAGTTAAAAAGTCCATAGTTGAAGCGTTAAGATTAAAAACTCTGATAACAGGTACGGCTTAGAGCTTTATATATGCCGTAATTTATTCTAAGACAGTCACATGCAGGAGTTCTTATCCACGCGGGTGGTGATATGACTACAATGATTTTGCATCCACCACCCAAGCAGATTTAATAACGGATCCTAAATTGTATAATAAGTTTATAAACTATAAAAATACATAAATAAAAAAAAAAACGATAGTTTCGGTCCATATCTTCAATACAAAAAGAAACATCCAATGATCCATTAATCATCGCCCATTTCTTTCCTAGCTACTTAAAACAGTCATTTGCTCCTAAAACCTTAGATCTTGACAGATCCTATTTTTCCTACCTTCAAATATGAATTATCTTGATACTTCATTAGTCCTTAATGGCCTCCTTGAACTTAGAGACGAGTATACTCCTTGTCCCGACGGTATACCTGACCAAGTAAACAAGTACTAACAGCTTTTCATATTCTTTTGTAGATTGACAATCAAGTTCTTCGGATATAGAATTGCAACTGCAATGTATGATAATGATAAGTTCATAAAATAACTTCTGGTCTTTAGCATTGTACAATTGGATTCAAAAATCCCGTAAGATTGGACGCTCCAAAAACTCTATGATGTCTGTAAAACTTGATAAATCCCTATATACGATATACCTACCACATACATGAGTAATTTTGAATCGAGGAAATGAATCAACTCTCAGTTCAAGCTACATAATGCGAATTAAAGACCAACTTTTGTTTGAAAAGCACAAATTCGCCGTTGCCGAAAATTCTCCAAAATATTTTGGTTTCCCAGGCAGATATTTCTCACCAAGTCTGATCCTGGTTATAATCTACAGGCGGGTTCTCCTGCATCAAAATTAATAGACTATAGAAAAATAAGTGATTAATAATTTAATCACTTATTTTTCTATATAATATAATTATCTTTTTATCATCGCCGTAATGAAACATGTCATTCATTGTTTTATAGCAAAAAAACAGTGCTCCAGTGAAATAGCCTGTTGTGTTCCTCCTCAAAAATCCACCGTAATATGCATTGTTAGCAATGCTCATGAGTTTACCCTTAAGCGCAATTTCGGATATTCTGTTAAGTACCTCCAGAGATTCTTTTGTAGTCGCACTATACGAATGTGGAACACTTTGTATAGCTCTGTTTTTCCCTCCCTATATCATTTACAGAACTTCAAAACCAATAGGGGGTACACATGGATCAACTAGTTTACCAACATATTTGATGATTTACCATGTAAACGCAAAAAAACCGCAGACCCAGCCATGTTGGTCGGTTTTAAGTTTTTGAAAACTTGGTAGTTGGGTGTTGGGTCGAACCAACGAACTTCTCCGATCAAGTGTTCATTAAAATTCATTTGTGTCTTGTTAACGTTTCGCCAATCCCCTATTTTTAGTCACAGATCACTGTACAGCTACAACGGGCCTGTTCTTTGGTTCCTGGTGTACTTATTTTGCACAGCATTTGTATTTCGTGTAGACGCAGTAGTTCATTTAGTTAGAGGTATGTGTTGAAACAAACCATATTTGTAAACAAGAGGATCCATGTAAACCCCCGTAATGTAAATAAAGATCTTCTCTTACATCCACCTATATTTCCTTAATGTTCGTACAGTCTATGAGGAGTTTAATGGTAGAAAATTCACTTTACGCACGCGTAAATTATAAAAATTTAACCTAAATAGATGTTTTAAAGTTTTACAGTTCAATTTTAATTCACAAATAGCAGTTGAAATACGTTTGAAATAATTTTTTTATGATGTTATGTTTGAAATATTAAAAAAAAAAATGTTTTATTTTTAATGAAGAAGCCTTTGGTTTTATTATTTAAACTCTGGGTATAGTATAAGCCCCAGTTAGATTTTTCAAGTGTTTCTAAATATGTATCATTTTATCTGGACACTTCTTTCCAAGGATCATATAATTATTTCCTTTATTTTAGTTTATTTAGTTTTAGATACATATACATATATAGATAGTATTGACCGGAAACAGAGACATCTTTGCTCATTATACTGCTTATATTATCCACACTAGCGTGCGTTTTTAGAATTTAGCGTCTCAATTCGATGAACATACGAACCATTAAAGTGCATACTAACGCAATTCGAAACTATCGTTCCACTATACAAATACTCAACAACAATGGGAACCTCACTTCCTATGTATTCATTTTATTAATTTATAAGTTTCTGCACCTTTGACACGTCACAAGTTCATGCAAAGTAGTATAAAAAAATAACAACACTAAAAAATCATTTGAGCTAGGTGTGTACTAAAAGCATTTGAATGTTCATAAACCTTGAAGAGAGACGTCTACTATCTACGTCCTCATGTGAAAATTTTTGAACTTATGAAAAACATCACGGTTGAGATTGAGATGGTTATCCTCATCTAAACAACTTAACATGATAAAGTAATAATTTAAAGTGACATCGATGACAAATACTTAGAAAACTTAGCAGCTGATGATGATCATGAATTCATGATCACTAATAAAATTTATGGGAGCGAACCGAAGCATTATTCAAAAAAACTCACTCAAAAATTTTAATTAAGATACACATTTATAAAAATGAAGATTTAATTTTCTAGAGAATTTATCTCTAGCAACAAATTCTAATTGAAAGAGAATTGAGTACGTTCTCTATTCTCTTATAGTGCTCATGCTCATTCTCATTTTCTATTTATTTTAATTAATTTCTCTTTGATAACAACAAATTGATCTACGAAACAATAAATGTCAATCTTAAATCAACTCTATTCGTTCATTAAGATAGACAAATAGGAAAATAGATGAAAGATAGAAAAGTTGTTGTCAAGATGGAAGTGTGTGTATTGTTCTTTTAACTGGATTCTGGATCTGGATAATGATAACAAGTAAATAAATGAAAGAGAAAGAGAATTAAGAAAAAAAAATATTCTACAACATGTGTTCTGCTGTCTTTAAGTAATTTGTATCTACAAGATACAGATACATGCCGGCTTTTTCCATTAACTTGTGGTGTTTTTGAGATACACGACAATTTATTTTAATAGCTTTTTTTCTATGTTTGTTTAGCTGTTTCGAATAGTACTGATCCGATTCAAGGCAACTACAAAAAAAGTGTAACAAAAAATATATTCTAATTAACTGTCAATACAGAAAATATATAAAGCAATTTCCAAAGAAGAAAAAAGTACAAAAATAAGCAATTTTAGTGTTTCGCATGTGATTTGTGAGTGAAGTGGAAACTAATTATAAAAAAAAGTGAAAAATAATAATAAAAATATATATAACAAAATGAAAAATCGCATAAAACAGGAAAGTTCTTCGCCCAATAGTCAGAATGCATGCATCACTACTACGGCAAATAGCAACAACAACGGCAATAGTTTGCAACAAGCATATCCATCCATTACGGCAACCTATTGGCTGCCAGCACCCAATCCAGCTCCGTACTTAGTTCCAGGTAATTTATTTTTGTTTTTTTTTTTATTATTTCAGGATATTTGGTTATTTGTTTCATTTAATATTATATTTGATATAAAACCTCCGCATGCATGTGCATAGTGTGTTGCTATTGATTCCAGGAAATTTGTGATTTGATTTGTTCGTATTTGAACGATTTATGCTTGGTTTTTAAAATGAGAATATTAAATTTCGAAATAAATAAAATTAAACTCATTTAAAAATAATTTTTAAAATAAAAAAAAAATGTAGATTATTTTTGTTTCTTAAAAATTTATTGACGTATATAGCGACAGAGTTATATGTTATAATAAGTATTTATGTGAAGAATTAGTGTTTTCGTTTTGAGTCTTCGGGTTCGGATGGATGCTGTAACTGTTTTATTAAAAAAGCTTTTGTAATCTTATTCAGTTTTTACTTGCGTTTATAGGAACTATAATGCAAGATATGGATTCGTGCAAAAAAAATCTAACAGTCAAACATGACATTTCGATGGTAGAGAAGTTGAAAAAAGTAGGTCCGGAAATTTCGTCCGTCTGTCTGTCTGTTCGCGCCTCTACAGCCTAAACGGATGGACCGATTTGCTTAAAACTTGGTATTTAGTATTTGTTAGGTAGTATCTCGGGGGGCGTGTTTCATTTTTGGTCTAGGTCGAAAAATAACGGTACCTGCCATACAAATTTTAACAACAAGTTTGATTTTCTCAAAAAAAGCTATAACGATTTTGATAAAACTTTTAGGGTGCTATTTTTTACAACGATACATATTTCAGTTTGAATGAATTTAATCGAGATTTGTTCTATAACGGTACCTTTCATATAACCGGTTTTTTCAAATGCGGTTTTATCGTAGACTATTATCCCGATTTCAATAAAATTTTGCACACAGAAAGTCATTTATAATTTAATTAATATAGCATTTCAAAATTTTCAAAAACTTTTTTTTCGATTTTTTTTTAATTTTCTAAAGAAAAAATTGGGTTTCGAAATATTTTGAAAATGGGTTGATTGAATTTTTTTAAATAATAATTTCCCCAGATGAAAACAACAGATTTGCAGAATGACATACTAAAAAAAATTTTAAATATTTTTTCGAAAAGTTTTTCAAAAAAAACGACTTTTTAAAAAAACTGGCCGAACGATTTTCAATATTTTTTTTTCTCGAAAGACATTTAGTTTTCAAATTTTATTGCATACTTAGTTTTTCCGAGAAACCTCTTAAGCTAATTAAAAAAATGAAAATTTTTATAAAAAAAATAATTTTTTTTATTTTAATAGACGTGTGGTTTTCAATCTCGCAATATTTCTTTCGGAGTTGGTTTTTTCGTTTTTTGTTAGTTTTTTTTTGTGCAGTAATTAACAAATTCTGAATTTATATTGTAATAATAATTGTTTAAAATTTACAACGCTGTATTGGCACTGAGTGAAACCAAGTACGTGAAGCTTTCAATCCTGCGGAATTTAAATTCTCCTGTAAAAGAAAAACAATACACAATTATTGTCTTAATCAAAATGGAAAATGTTTATAAGAAGTTATTTATGATTTTAGGGTTTGTGTTCTAAATCATCATACATATAATAGTGACTCAAATGGTAATTTTATATTTGTTTCAAATCAGGGTTGCTCAGTGATAGACTACTGCCTTATTTAAAGTGAATAATTTAGCCTAATTGAAGATTTCTTAATTTTTCCAGCTAACTTTTCACCACCCCTTCCCATTATAGTTACATGCAAGTTAGACAAACTGTTTAACTGATTTGAAGACGTGGATAGTGGATAGAAACTAATCAAAAAAAATTATTTTAAATTCTATAATCACATGTATATTAATAAATTCTAAAAAACTGCATACCAAAATTTAGAAGGAAAAAAAAAATTTCAAAATACTAAAACAGGATTTTATCAAAACCGGTCCTATAATTTTTGAAATACATGTTTATAACTTCTTTGTTATTTAAGACGTGTAAAAGCGTACTTCAGTTTTACTAAAAACCGTTAAGTATTGTGGTTTTGATACTTTTGATAAGTTCAAACTGTGTTATTTTCAACGTAAATGTTACTTATTTCTGTCAAAGATCCTGCTTTTCAATGTAATTAGGCACATAAGCGCAAGTACATGCCCATTTTTTAATTAATGGACGTAAGGTTGGTCAAATTTGAGTTAAATACATGTTTGAGTACATTTCAGGAGTTTAACTGTAAAAATAGAACAGTTAGCAGGACTTATTTAAAAAACAGTGTTCTATAAGCTATAACATTATTCGAGATCTAATTTGTCGTTGTTTGAGCTATTTTGCAGGCTTCTGCAATATACCGTTCACGAAATAATTTAATTTTATTAATAAACCAACCTTCAAAAAATGCATGACAAAAAATGGGCACGACTGGGTCGCACGTACTTGCTCTTATGTTATGTGCCCAATTAAATCTTTGACAGAAACAATTAACATTAACGTTGAAAATAACACAGTTTGAACTTATAAAATTCATCAAAACCACAATACTTAACGGTTTTTAATAAAAATGCAGTATGCCATTACACATCTGAAATAACAAAAAAATTAAGAAAAAAATATTTCAAAAAGTTGTAAGACCGGTTTTCCTAAAATTCTGTCTTTTATTTTCAGTTTTTTGAAAAAAAAATTTTGTTTGTATTTTGGTATGCAGTTTTTTAGAGTTTATTAATTTACACCTGATTTTAACATGTTTAGTAATTTTTTTTGGATAAGTTTTCAAAACGTTAAATTTTCAAAAACAAAAAAAAAATTTTAAAAAATAATTATTAGAAATGTTTGTATGTTAAACTAATTTGGATACTTAGATCTTTTCAAATATAAAATTTAATTGAAATCCATTGAGCCGTTACTGAGAAAGTCGAAAATTAAGAAAACCGTTAATAGACTTTTCTGGTAAATCTGGTTCTAATTAGCTAATAGCTACTACCAACAAAAAAATCTCAAAAATTTTCATTAAAATCGTTGGAGGCGTTTTCGAGAAAAATTATCTTTTCCTTAATCGTTATATGGCAGTTAACGTTATTTTTAGCCCTTAAAATAAAATTTCAATTTCCCGTTTGAGCAATGCCAAGCGATACACAATTATCAAATTTGAACGCAATCGCTTAACCCGTTTAGCTGCAGATTGATATACACCCAGACAGACAGACAGACAGGCAGACGGACATTTTTTGTCAATGACTTTTTTAGGGTTCTCTATGATCGTAATGTAATCTTTGATTGTTATCTCAATTTTTTTATATTCACGAATCCTAAACTCTAATCGCAAGTCAAAATCAAAAAAATAATGTCAATATTTTATTACTTTAACTATTATTTATTTTTAATATAATACATCAGTTTTATATAAATTAAAAAATACATTCAGCTAGAACCTCTACAAAACGAGATATAGGCATCAGCCCTCTCCTGTGGGCGCAATTATACTTCCGGGAAATCTGTTATATGCAGTGGGTAGCTGAATTCAATACCTATCTGACAGTGCACGAACAATTCACCTAGTTCTAGGACTTCTAAAAACGGCGTGTGAGTTGAGTGAAAAAAAATTATTTTCTGACACGTTGAGGGGTCACGTGTCAGAAAATAATTTTTTTTCACTCAACTCACACGCCGCTTCTGGAGACTAAGTTTTTTTTTTCAAGAAATGTTTGGTATGTGGATTAGGTAGTTGGACAGAATCCCTATTTTACAATGCAACACTTTTTGAGATATAGGCGTGTGAGAGTTTGAGTGAACATTTATTTTCTGACCCGCGACCTTTTAACCCGCTCCTGTAGACGTAATTATTCTTTTGTGAAATCTGTGTTATGCTGACCAGGTAGCTGATTTCAATACCTATCTGACAGTAAAAAAAAACAATAAACTTAATCCTCCACATAACGAGATATATATTGAAGTGAGGTCGTGAGTGAACAAAAAAATTTCTGACACACAACCTTTCAATCGTTCCTGGAGACGCAGTTATATTTTTAAGGGATGGATCAAATAGCTGGTCTCAATACCTATACATATATGCAAAAATACTCAGCTAGGGCCTCTAAATAACGGAAGGTGTGAATGAAAAATGTATTTCCTGATACTTGACCCTTCAAACCGCTTCTACTTATTTACTCTTTCAGGAAATCTGTTTTGTATGAAATGGGTAGCTGGATTCAATACCCATTTGAAAAGCTAAGGACTACAAACCTATAACCACTAAATAAAGAGATATAAACGTGTAAAGGCTTGAGTGAAAAAAAAAATAATAAATTTGCTCCTGGAGACGTAGTTATTTTTTCAAGAGATTTTAGGTGTATGTATCAGGTAGCTGGACTAAATGACTAAATAACTATCTGAAAATGCAAAGTATACTCAGCTCGGATCTTTACATAACGAGATATAGGTATGTGAATTAGCTAGGGCTTCTAAATATATGGGCGTGTAAGGGCTTGAGCGTATTATGTATTTTCACTCACGACCTTTTAACCTGCTCCTGTAGGCGCAGTTATTCTTTCGGGAAATCTGTGGTATCTTTTTGCTCTAGGTCGAAAAATAACGATACCTGCCAAACAATTTTTAACGAAAAGTTTGATTTTCTCGAAAACGGCTCTAACAATTTTGACAAAATTCTCAGGGTGCTTTTTTTTACACCATACATCTTTCAGTTAGAATGAATTTTTTTAAACTTGTTCTATAACGGTACCTCCCACAGAACCGGTTTTTTCAAATGCGGTTTAATCGTAAACCATTATTCTTATTTCAATAAAATTTTGCACAAAGGAAGTCATTTATAATTCAAATAATATTGCATTTCAAAGTTTTCAAAAACTTTTTTTCGATTTAATTTAATTTTCGAAATACATTTTTCATAAATTCTTTGTTATTTAAGACGTGTGATAGCGTACTTCATTTTTACTAAAAAAAACATTGTTTTTTAACGTAAATGTTACTTGTTTCTGTCAAAGATCATGCTTTCCAATGTAATTAGGCACATAAGAGCAAGTACGTGCGACCCAGTCGTACCCATTTTTTTATTCATGAAAGATTCCATTTGCCCTGCAATAAACATATTTAAATTGTTGATTAAATGAGAAGATTAGAGGTTACACTTAAACGTTATTTAACCAGTATTCTTTAGTGTTAATAGAGCATAAACTATTGAATCTTTTCCAGAACCAAACGAGCGGTATAGAAAAACATTACCACAATTTTAGGCAGACGAGCTTTTAAAAATAATCCTGTTTTTTGTTTTTAGTTTTTTGAAAAAAATTTGTTTTTATATTTTGGTATGCAGTTTCTTAAAGTTTATTAATATACGTGTGATTATAAAATTAAAAATTATTTTTTTTTTGATTTGTTTTAAAAATATTGATTTTTCAAAAAAAAAAAATTAAAATTAATTTTGATATGCAGAATTTTTAAAACTACCTAGATCTTTTCAAATATAAAATTTGACAGAAATCCATAATAGCCGTTACGGAGAAAGCCAAAAATTAAAAAAAAACCGTTATATGAAAGGTCCCGTTAATAGACTTTTCGCCTATATATAGTTTAAACCAAATGATAGCCAATACAAACAAAAAAAATCTTAAAAATGTTCATCAAAATCGTTGGAGCTGTTTTCGAGAAAAATAAATTTTTTCTAAACCGTCGTATGGCAAGTAACGTTATTTTTAGCCCTAAAAACTAAATTTCAATTTTCCCTCTGAGGAATGCCAAAAGATACAAACGTACCAAATTTGAAGGCAATCGCTTAACGGCTTAACCCGTTTAGGCTGTAGCTCGATATACACCCGGATAAACGGACATTTTTTGCCAATGACTTTTTTAGGCTTCTCTATGATCGTAATTGTTATTTCAATTTTTTTTTATATTCACGAATCCTAAACTTGCCTTATAGTCCCTATAATCGGAAGTAATAACACTAACATTTTAATTCGGGTACAAACATTAACAAACACTGCATTGAATGCTATTCCAATATTATATTATCCCACAACTTTGATCATTGTAAAATTTGAGCCTTGGAAACAGCAAAATATGCATCGAAGGGGCTAGCTTAAAATTAATAGAATTTAAAGAAAGGCAGGAAGACGTCTGCCCGGTCCGCTAGTGTAAATTACAGTATTAAGGCAAGATTGCCTTAAGAAACACCTTGTAGGTTTGTAAAAAATTTTAACAACCTCTTCGTTGAGGCCCATAAATCGGTATTTTAAGGGAAAAAAAAGGTTATAGACATTTTTAAATTTGATGTGATTAAACTCGTTATCGATATAAGGTTGCAAATTTTCAGTTTGTATCCACTTTTTTACCTGAAAATGGAAAAAATTACATTACTTACCTGACAACTAAGGCTTCTTAGGATTTCAAACCAAACGAAAACAAAATAGATTAAGAAAAGTGGTAAGGAAAAGGTTTTATTAGGCAATTAAGGTAAAAAGCAATTAGTGCCAGGAATTAAGAAATTAAAATAAAAGATGATAATATATAAGAAATAGTTCTTAATAGTTCTCCTCAATAATTTGAAATTGTTATATTCGTGAAGACTGTTCAGCATACATCATTGTTTCAAAAATTGTTCATATTTCACTATTTAACTAAAAGTTTTGAATCATTTTAAAAAAGTTTAAATTTTCAAAATACCAAAATAATAACAAACTTTATATAAATACTGAAGAAATAATCTGCAATGTCAGCATTACATTTACCTCTAAGTGCAAAACTCGTCTTCAAAAACGACGGACATGCAACAAATTTATCCGAAAAAAATTCAAGTTTCTATAAAGAACAGTAACTGTTCGACACAATAATATTAGCTGGAGCCGATCGCGTTGAAATTCATCCTGTCCGCTTTTAGTGATTACTTTTTGAAAATATTTCGAGGAAACCCTAAATTCTTTGGAGGGACCTTAGTCGAACTCAAAGAAATCGAGCCTACTGCACTAAAGCTGGTAATTGATTTTATATATTCGGGTTACATTGAGTTGAGCTTGGAAAATTCTGAAAACCTTCTTCGAATTGCAGCGTTTTTAAAAATCCAAACCTTGATCGATGGTTGCTGTAGATTTATCGAAAAGCATGGAATTCATAAGAACAACTGCATCAAATGGCTTTCTTTATCGAAAGAACTTAACTTATCCGAATTGAAAGAGAAATCTTTAACATACACTCACAACCATTTAGAGGAAATATCAAGGCAAATAGAATTCCTGCTGCTGAATGAGATTGAATTAAAGGATCTGCTATTTAACGACAATCCCCATGGAAAGTTCGAAGAGCACGTCTTTCTGGCGATGGTAGCTTGGCTCGAATATGACAAGGTGCAGCGGAAACATCTTTTATTCCTGCTCTTGTCAATGATTCGGTATAAGTGTCTTAGTCCGAATTTCATCATTACACATAGGAAGTCTGTCTGTAAGACGTTGGAAAGCTACGAATTGATTTGCAGTTGGCTTCAATGGCACCTGGCACCGGAAGCACTGCCTATTGAAGAAAAAAATATCGATTTAAAGCCAAGAAAGGAAGATGAAAAAGTTGCAGTTATATATGGTTCAAATTGGGACGAAGTTGTGATTCAAACGTGGGATTCTGCAGAAGATTCTTGGGAAATCGAACGAAAAGTACCCCTTCGGAAAAAGAAAAGTGATTATTCTATGATTGTGATTGACGAAAAACTAATTATAGTTGGAGGAAAAATTGGTAACACTATATTAAATAGCGCAGAAAGCTTAGATTTGCGAACCATGAAGTGGACAGATTTGCCACCAATGCGAAGTTCTCGATTTTGGAATAGTCAGTTGTTTAATTTAAACGGGAGATTGGTTGTTGTTAGTGAAGGTGAAAAAAGTAACTCTAGAGCATTTGAATCGGTGGAAGTATACGATTTTTCAACATGCAAGTGGTATGAAGTCCAAGTATCATTACGAAGCCATTTTTGCCAAGTAGCTGATCATAATGGACAATTATATATTCTTGATTTTGAAAATGGCATTTTGCAATGCTATGATGACTACTCCAAACAATGGACTTCGAAATAAATAGTTAAAAAAGATCTTTATTTCTTTAAATTCGCTGCAATTGGTGATTTTTTGTACGTTATTGGAAGTCGGAATAGACAATGTATTCCTTCAATTTGTGTGTTTTGATATATCAAACGATACCTGGAGTGAAGTGAGACCATTAAAAGCTCCAATACCAACAAAATCCAAAGTTTTCCATAAAAATATTTAAATTTCCAGCTTAAGTGAAAATTGGGTAGAAGAATATAACCCTGAAACCGACACGTGGAGAACTTTAAGTCCATTAATAATCCCAAGAACCTAATGGAATTGATTTTTTCTACTTTCCCCATTTATTTATAATTTCGGATAATCTTTAAGTCTTATATTCTTTGTTTTTATATGTATATGTATAATAATGTAAAAAGTTGAAATAAACTCTTATGTTACGTGAAGAATATTGAATTTTTTTTTAAAGTTTTTTTTTTTAATGTAACCAGATTGAACATTGACGTAAATTATAAATATATAAAAATATAGATAATTAACAAACATATGAGACAATATATGACAATATCCCACCAAGATATGTAGAAAAAACACGTTCAATATACGTATATATATGCAGTTGTATTCATCTTAATTGTTTAGTACATGTTTCATATGCATAAGTATAATTAACGTATATAATTCGATGTCAAATGTTTATTGTATAATTTACGTAAATTATACATTTATAAAATTCTTTCACTATTATTAATTAAATAGATCTACAAAATCCATTCAGTATATGTCTAATTTAGGTTTATCATAGACATATATGTACATTTTTATATACGATACATGTATTATACGTATATTACACCTTCTTGTTCTATCTGGGTATTCTTAAGCGTTTAAGTTTAACTTCTCGCGAATTTAATGCTCTATCTTACTCTAAACAATGAATTGTTTCCTTGAATCCTCGCACTGAAATCGTTACTACGGGTGAAATCACTATTTAGACTATTCTTCTGGGCTTCTCTCTCCATTCGCACCAGACAACATCGGGAAGGATGTATTTCGAATAGGTTAAGACTACCAGACCTAAAGAAAATTAAAAAGAGTTGGTTTTCTGTAAAGTAGGTTTACGGACAATAATTTTACGTGATAACGTCATAAAAAAGACATTGACAAACAACCCTCTGGCTACACACAAACCAATATCTTCATCTACTATCTGCTTTAACAAAACTCCGCCTATTTTGTACATCTTTTTCTCTTCGTGTTCTTTTTGAATTGTTTTGAGAATTTGCGCCTATCCTTTTTTTTTGTTGGTAGAAAGAACCACAGTATCGTGGTAAGCATGAGTGATGAGTCATCACATCAGTATGAGTCTTATCAGCTTGAGTCATGTTATTTCGTAGGTGCAGCCTAACATCTATCACGTCAAAAAAGCTAGAAAGCTCTGCAATATTCCCACATAAATACTACGATGTCACACAGGTAGTAAAAAACGTAAGTCATTTGTGAATTCTAACGCTTGTTCTCAATTTCACCTCTTTCTTCTTTCGCAGGAATGCTGTGGCAAGAGTTCACCTTAAACATACATATATAGGTACACATATATGAATGGTATCCACTTTATTTTCCCATGCTTGCATGCTATTCTAATCTTTCGGCTTGTGTTTGAAGCAGTTCAAAAACAGCATTTGTCCAGCTAATCCCAAAAAGGCGAATTTTCTTCACGCTTAAATTATCAACCGTCTAGTCATGGAAATTCTGATAAATTATGTATCGGCTTCAAAAATATATGGAGAAAAGAATACAACTTCTTGATGATCACCAGTACGGCTTTAGTGACAATAGGTTTACTGGTGATCTGGCTTTTATCATCGACCAAATAGTGGAACATCCTTTTGGAGAAAGTAAGATTTTTCTACTCTATTTCATATCAGTGCATTTTATTTCATTGCAGTGCATTTCATTTAATTTCATTGCATTTCATTTCATTTCATTGCATTTCATTTCATTGCATTTCATTTCATTTCATTGCATTTCATTTCATTTCATTGCATTTCATTTCATTTCATTGCATTTCATTTCATTTCATTGCATTTCATTTCATTTCATTGCATTTCATTTCATTTCATTGCATTTCATTTCATTTCATTGCATTTCATTTCATTTCATTGCATTTCATTTCATTTCATTGCATTTCATTGCATTTCATTTCATTTCAAATCATTTCATTTAATTTCATTTCATTTTATTTCATTTCATTTAATTTCATTTCATTTCATTTCATTTCATTTTATTTCATTTCATTTCGTGTCATTTTATTTCATATATAACTTTTGAACTTGTTTGTACTTAATTAGTTACGTTTACCTCAAAGTGCACCTCTTGAACTTTGCATTTAATTTTCAAGGCCGACAACCGCATTTATTTTCTCAGATTTAGGTAGTAATTTGCATTATTGACACCCAAATGCACAACTTGTCTTACAAAACAATCTTACCACGGTTTTATTCTGTTTTCCCACCAAGACAAAAGTCGCCACTTTGTGGTTATGGCACTCCATTGATATTGAACGTGAGCCTCCAGCTTTACTACCAAGCCACATCCTCATGATTGCCCATCTCTGGGGCCGAATCATTGGCAAAGTAGACCCTGACGTTGCAGCTCGATTTAAAACACTAATTAAATGCAGCAAATAATTGAAGTTATATTGACATCGAGTGTGGGTATTCCGGTTGGGGAATACCATAGAGAATAGCACGCGTTGCAACTTTGAAACTGCCACTATAATACCGATGGCTCATATTGGGTCGAGTAGAGAATATTGTATATACACTTAACCCCGTTTTGGGAGCTTTTACACTACTAGAACGCTTCTTGTTGCATCAAGTGGTCATTAACACCTGGCCAATTAAAATTGCGGCACAAAGTGGTGATGATGGGATTTCCGGAGCACAGCACAGCAATTTTGTGGATTCGTGTCTGGTGTGTCTTTTCAATTTGTTTTTCGCTTTATGTAGCTGGGAGTGGAAATGTTTTTTTTTATTGTGCGATATTGGAACGTGTCTGCTGTCAACTTGTCGACGGATATTTCATTCGATTACAACTGGGGAACGGGATTTACTTGTTTAATTTATTTTTTTAATTATGAAACAACCAAACGTAATGCCGAATCGATAAGCGAGTTGAGTGTGCTTGTAAAGTCAGCACTTAATGGGTAAAATCATTTTTAAATTGATGTTAATTTAAAATATTTGTTCGGTTTAAAAATGTTGTTGATTAAACAAAAAATGTGTAACGTGCGTGCGTGGAATACCTATTAACTATGGTTTAAATGGTGTTTAGAAAAATTAAAAAAAGGAGTTTGTTCTGCTTTGTGTTTTGACAATAAATGTATTTTCAATTAAGAAGTGTTGTTTTGTAGTTTTTTTTAATCTTTCAAAAAGCTTGTTATACCTTCAGTTAGAATCCGTCTACTTAAATTTTTAGTATACGTTTTCTAAGGATTCCAACTAAAACTGAAAGCAAAAAATGGCTAATTGGTTGAAGACTTCGTTTTCAAGAATTTCTGTTTTTAATTCAACAAAACTATTTAAAGGAAGAAATAAAAATAGAATATTTAAATACCTCCCTGTATTGGTTCAGAAGATTGATATAAGAGATTTATTTTTATTTGTCTTGTGTCAGAGTTGTCAGAAATAAATGAACTCATTTCATTTGCATTCATCATTTACACTGTGTCTGTCTCTCAGCGCAACGTTTCACTTGAGTTGCAATCATCAATCAGTCTGCTTCGAATATCTAATACTGGGAACGTACATATTTGGCAGTTTTTCAAAATATGGCACACGAGACAGACAAAACATTTAAACTATAAGTTGTTCTTCGAAAGCAAATTATATTTTTTAAAAATGTTCTTTTGGAGGGTTAATTTTAGTAAATTTTGAAAAATGCAATATAGTTCAATATATATGTAAATAAAAATATTAAAAAAAATTTAAATTAAAAACCAAAGTGATTGACAAGATCTAAACTAACATAAATAAATAAATAAATAAATAAACTCCAAACTCCTATAGCCAAACGGTTTTAAGCTCTGTCGGGACTCTTTAAATCCAGAAGACTAAGCATAAAAACTAAACTCCTGCTGTACAAGACTAATGGTCTAACCAGTACTCACATACGGATCCGAGACTTAAGTGCATACTAAAACGCACTCTTATCTCTTATTCGCGTTCGAGAGAAAGGGACCATTCCGGAGAAGATATAACCAGATTTTGTTTGGCAATTTTTGGAAAGTCGAAAAATGAAAATCCGTTATCTGAAAGCTACCATTGATATACCTTTCTGGTAATGTTATATAGAATTAAATACTCTAACCATTCAATAATACTATAACTATATTTTACGTAAAGAAACAATTATTTTAAGAATCTAGCCTTCCAATGTGATAAAAAGGCGCATATAAGAGCAAGTACGTACAACCCATTTTAAAAAAAAATTAATTCTGCAATGCTTTAGAGCTAGAGAAAACTTCTGGTTAATTGTTAAGAATATAAAAAAAAAAACTTTTGTTTACGCTCAGTTTCAACTAAATATCTTGATGCTAGTTCTTCGTTGCCAGGCAGCAATATCACCCCTTTTGTACTTGAGGCTTTCAAGATTTTGAAATAAGCAAATCAGCTGCCTCTAAAGAGGTGTTCTTTTTAGCTGCCAAAACCATTTCGTAAACTTATGTCAATCGCTCCTACTATTCTTGAATTTTTACAAGAACATGGAAAAAGTATTTGTCCATTCTGTTCGAAACAGAAAAAAATCTATAACAACGGAAACTAGCGTTCTTCGTTGTGCACTTGTGGCCCAGAAGCAAACTGGATATTCAAAGGAGTATCTCTGCCCTAGGCTGACAGGTTGTAACTTAAGATTAATTAAAGAGATGCTGTGACATGATCCAATGCATGCGCTGCCAAAGATTCGGGCATGCCGCGGCGGACTGGGAGATTCAGTCTCGCCAAGACCCTGCCAAAATGTACACTGTGTACACCAGATGTACTTCAGCCCACTAATTTTATTGCACAGCTTGATGAACTATTCGAATGCTTAAAACTGCACTGGGTTGAGAATTATTATCTCATGGCTGGCGATTGGAATGCTAAACAAGAAGATTCAGGAAACCAAACGCTGAATCTCAGAGGGAATCATCTATTTAATTGGATTGGTCGACATAGTGTTGAGCATAGTCCCGATCTTTTTGCTACAGGTAGACCATCGTTGTCAAAGAGCGGTGATTTTCTAGATATATTACTGTTAGTCTCAAGACTGACGGTTATTCTGTGGGTCAACAAACAAGAAACTGCTTATGAACGGTTGAGTACGGAAGTGACAACTGCGGACTTGCCGCCGTCATACAGCTACCAAACGAGCTTGTGTTGTTTGACGAATTTGTGCCTGCGCGCTCTTAAAATGTTAGTAAGACACGCTGGCTATGTTTCTTCAAACGCTCTGACAAGAGAACTCCTCTCTAACGGCATTTCGCCTCCAAACGACAGGAATCTTTCAAACGTAGAGATCGATGGATATACCTTCTTCAGATGGATGGACTTATAAAACAAACGATGGACAAACAATCCCATGATACCAAGAACAAAACACAACTGAAATCTACAAGAACACGACAATAGAAGCACTATACAGACAAAACAGTGGCCTTCTGAAAAGATTAAAACTCTTGATTCAGAGATAGAAACGGTCTTGAGATTAGGAAGTCGTCGATCAAAAATGTTAAATCGCTCATAAAACAAAACTATCGGTTGTCTTTTAATTCATACTGGGATAAAAGAATTCTTGCCATTAATTCTAGTGACTCGAGTATGTTTCCTGAGAATAAAATAATATATAAATAAAATCTTTAGAAAGAACAATCAAAACGATCTTCCGTGTCTTAACCTTCAGAGAACGACAGACAACGAAAACGTACTCCTGGCCGCTGGGAAACGCTGACAATTTCTTTATGATTAAAAATCCATTGGAGAAGGTTGAGACAGTAGGATCTGCTTTTAAGCAAGTGTATACGGTGAATGAGTGCATTTGCTCCAATCATGACCTGGAGAACAGATCTCTGCTGAATCACGTTAACCTTCGAAATAGAATCACGCAATGACGATCAGAGAATCTTAGTTTTACCGGGTTCAATGATGACAACTTGGCAAACGCCTATTAATTAATTAAGATGGAGAGTAATTTAGAATGCCTGGACCAATTTCGCTTAATTGTTTAATTTCCAAGGTCAAGGAAATCTTTATAAAAGAAATAAGCTGAGTTAGGTGTTATTTATATCTGTTATACTTTTCGTGAGGTTGAAAAGGCTAATCAGCTGCTTTAGCTGTATCATTGCTCCTATTGTTCTGCATTTTTTCGTAGAAAAAATGGTAAACAGAATTCTTTCAACCTTGTTCCATAAAAAAAAAAAAAGCGACCATTTTTACCCTTTTTTGGAATTTACGATCAAGTTCTTTTACCGAAAAGGGTCTCAATTGGTTTTAAAGACAATCGAGTTCGTTTTCCGTAGAAACTCTCTTCTGAATAGCAATACAAATTTTGTTATTAGATTTTAAGTCTATTGTCCACAAAATAAATATTGGTATGCCCAAGGGCTCCGTTTTGTCTCCGAAACTCTTTTCCAGTTTTTTTTTTTATTAAAAATCTAATGTTCAAACTTCTAATCCATTTGATAAATTTGCCGATGCTAAAGGAAAAAGCTTTTCATAATCGTAATAATAATAAAAGAATAATTCTCATTTTTTGAACATCGACCTTCTGTTGTAACGTTTTTTTTTCAAAATTATGTTTCTAGCAGCTGGTCATAGTCAGTAGTATTCCTCCCTTTTTATAATTTGCTGTGATATCCGTCTCGCTAGGATTGCTTATAAGTACAACCTTGAACATGAATTCGCACGAACCATCAAATAAGGATATTCATTTCTGAGCCGCACGACACGAATGTGGGCCTTTCCCTTATCTCCCTCTATGATTTTTCCATCGCATGCCTTGTCTATTATTATAAAAAATCTCGTATATAAAGTGATGTTGAAATTAGTTCGAATTTTCAGTTAGCTATTGCATAAGATTTCTTCGAAAGATTCACATCATTGATCATTGAGCAGTATGCGTCTTTTAAGAAACGTTGGAGTTTAACTTTAACCCTCGTTTTCATAACCTTGAAAGAAGAGACATAAGGGCAATACTTCAACCGTTAGAAGGTGAAGTATATAATCACATTTTTAGGTAAAACCTATTCACAAATCCTTGCTTTTCCTCTTTTCTATTAATCGACGATAATAGAGCCTATATGAGATTAAAACACTGCTCATAATTAGCATTGTGCTTAAAAATTGCGTAATATCAAAGAACTAACTTTTTAACATTTATCTTTTGAATTTCAGGTACAAAAAACACAAAAAACATCGTTAACCTAAATTTAGAGAAAAGATATGTCAGTTGACATATTGTGTTCACAGAATCATACAAATGTAAAAGATTGACGTTGATGACAATAAAGACGAACTTACCGCGAAAAAATGACGACGTAGTCTACGACGTGCAACAATACATATACAAAAAAATATGAATATAACGCAACATCACCACTCTAAGATGATACCTATCTTTTTAAACCCAAAACACAGGGCTGGATTTGTTCCTAACAGAAATACTTTCAGATGTCATCTAATTTTTACTTGCGATTATATGTAGGTACAATAATGCAAGTTATGCATTCGTGCAGATTAAAAATTTTGAGATAACAATCAAACATGACATTACGATGATAGAAAAACATATTTGAGTTACTGGCAAAATCCTGTCTGTCTGTATTTTGGACTGCAGCCTAAACGGTTAAGCCAATCGTCTTCAAATTTTGAACTTAAGTTTATTTTGACATTAAACAAAAATTAACAATACCTGTCATATAACCGAAAACGGCTCCAAGAATTTTTATAAAATAAATTGCACGACTGGATCGCACGTACTTGCTCATATGTGCGGTCACATCGTCGAATAAAATTTAAATAAAATGCACGACTGGGTCGCATGAACTAGTTCTTATGCTAAATAATTACTTAGTGGCTGCATATGTATATGTATATAAAGGGTGTTTTTTTTTAGACGTGTGGTTTTCAAGAAGAAATAAAACGCATATAGTTTAATGTTATGGCCAAGAATCTAGCTTTATTATAAGTATAAGGGTTTGCATTTTGTTCTAAAAATTATTTCGGGGAAGTGGCCGCTGCGGCTGGGTCGAATAAATTCCAGCCGAGGACCAATTTTCCCAATTTTGTGAAAATCGTGATCGGTGGCCATTTCGTTTTGGGCCCATTCATCGAACGTGTGACGCGCTTGATGGGCGTTCGGCTTCAGTTCTTGAACGAGTTGGATTTTGTAGCCTGCAAACCAAGATCCTTCCGCGCGCGATGGCGGATTGACTCATTTGGGTCTTCTTCGATACTCTGCTCCACCGAAACGAACCATTATTTTGGTAATAAATTTGCACAATTTGCAAACTTTGTTCAGAAATAAGTCTTTTCATTATGAAATCGCAAACCAAACTGAGCATAAATCAAGAGACAGCTGTCAAAAAGAACTCCCCCAAATAAAGTATTGCCAGATTGAAAACTATCTGTCTAACGTATAAAAGAATATTTTTTTTAGAAAATTCTTTATTTTTTTAAATTAGTTTCAGAGTTTTCTTGGAGAAACTAAATATGCAATAAAATTTTAAAACTAAATGTCTATAGAAGAAAAAAAAATTTTGAAAATCATTCAAACAGTTTTTTTAAAAAGTCGTTTTTTTTTAAAAACTTTGAAAAAAATATTTTAAATTTTTTTCTAGTATGTCATTATAAGGCAATCTGTAGTTTTCATCTGGGAAAATTATTTAACAAAATTCAATCCACCCATTTTCAAAATATTTTGAAAACCAATTTTTTTAAAATTTTTTTTTTAATCGAAAAAAAAAGTTTTTCAAAATTTTGAAATGCGATATTAATTGAATTATAAATGACTTCCTGTGTGCAAAATTTTATTGAAATCGGGATAATAGTTTACGATAATAAAAATATAAAATAACTTGCATTTTAGTACCTAAATCGCAGGTAAAAACATTGTACTACTGTAGGTATGCATTATATTTTGGAGAAAAAAAAATTAATATGGTGGGCTAAAAACGGTACCTCCCATAGGACCGGTTTTTTTTCTTTGACTTTCTGGAAAACTGGTTATCCGATTTTTTTTTTTTTGAAAAATCAACATTTTGAAAACCGGTAAGTGCATTTTTTTTTTAATTTTGTTTTGAAATGTACGTTATTGTGCTTAAGTTTGTACAATGAGCAAGTACGTGCGATCCAGTCGTGCAATTTATTTTATTTAGAGAAACTTGAAGAATTGTATTATATTGTTTTCATGGCTACAAAGTTGTTTAATCTAATTTTTTGACATGATAACTCTTATAAATCGATAACAGACTACACATACGAAATAACATGACCAATTTAATTTTTTTAAAAAATCCCAGAAGAAAATATGACTTACCCAAAAAAAATCACCATAGACAAAAAAAAAAAGAAATCTAGCCCTGGTAAGAAATCTATAAAAAAAAATGAATAAGAACTACTACGCCATTGCAAAAATATTATGACAGCAACTAGCGGAAGGGGACGAACAAAAATGAAAAATGTAGAACTCCAGCTATGCGGGTTGCATACTAATCAGGTCATGTGTTTAGACTCCCGCGTCCTTAGGATCTACCCTTTGCATCAAAACATTCGTATTTTTCCCCCATTTCGAAAGAAAAGATGAATGCCTCGAAACTCTTCTTTGTATGTGTATGTCTGTATGTTGCTAGCAATCCGCGAAGTCCTTGATGTAAATTTAAAAGTGCTCTTTCCGAGTCTGGGTTAAGATGTAACCAGTAAAAGCCAATGAAACCAACGAACGACAGGCGGTATCTATGGTAATTTTAAATGAGAAATTAAATTGCAAGACGCAGATACGTGATTTGGGAGATCATTTATCTTTTTTTTTTTGCCCAATTTAAAAAGGGTTGCAAGTCATTGTGGGGATGCATAAAGATACTAATTATACTTTTTGGTATGTATGAGGATTGGAGATCATCTTTATCATAAAGTCACTTGAATGTTAATTTAAGTTGTAACTACTGCAACAAACACAGGACAAATAGGGTAGGAAAGGTACTTTGGTTGGGATTTATTTTGATAAGGTTGGGAAACCTAGTACTACCTATTTATATTCGAGCCACGAGGGACGCCACTTAGTTCGATAAGCAATATTGAAGATGAAAGCGGTCCGCTCCTAAATCTTGACCAAATAATGTTTATAATGAATTGTGTTGGAGCTTATAATGACGATATTATCAAAAGAATTTGATGACATTTTTATTCTAATTATTAATTAGACCTCGGTATTCGAGTTTGTTGTCCCACAGAAAGTTTTTATAATTAACTTCACACTATATAAAGATGGATTGACGTGTTTTCAAATAACTTCTGCAGGAGCTTAATGGATGAAAAAAAGAACGAAACAATTTGACACTTTCTTTGTCAAATTTGTGCAATTTTTGTGAAAAAATAACCTTGCAAAACACTTTTACAATAATCCAAAGATTTTATTTTCATTTATAGAATCCCGAGCTTTATAAAAACATATTAACGGCGGCAATCGACATCGAAATCATCAAAATCCTACTCAAAAGCTTTTGGCTACCGACACCGAGTACGCAGGTGAATCGGAGCATGGAACGTTCATTCTCTGCTTGGAGCGGTAACATACGAGCAAGTGGGTAGAACGTTAAATGATCCGGCTTAATATCAGTATTCCCAGAATAGGCGAAAACAATTGGAGGGGAATTTAGGTTTCTGCTCCAGTGCAAACTAAGGAATGACTACTCCAAACTTAGCACGGAGTGTAAGAAAGTCCGAAAACGAACCAAAAAATCGAGGTGATTATTGAGTATGCATATGAAACTGGCTCCAATGTTTCATTGCCCTTCCAAACGATGGGCCATTGATGAATCATCAGATGGTCGATGAGATGACCTAGATGGTTGCTTCATCTCTGCGCGATGGCGATTTTCATTTTCGATTTTTGCACTCAAAGAAGATGGATGAAAAAGCCAACGCTGCTGCAATATCTTTCTGAAATTCTACACGATGGCCTATCGTATAGTGAGCAACCGTGAAGCCCCAACGGGTAGAAGGGCCATCACGGTAATAGAGAGCGAATGGATTTTAATACTGTGGCCGGAAAAATCTTTAATTGTACCCGGAGGGTCGGAAGTAGAGAAAGACAGAGGTTACCAGTGCAAAACTGAAGGCAGCTATCTAGAGACCGAACTGGCTGAAGAACCTATTTATTTGAGGCCCGGGTCTACTCCGGACTGAAGCGTTGCCAAAGTTAAGGTAAAGGTATAAGCTTCTGAAGGGGAACCAAGGCAGTCAAGGGCTACAACATATCTCTCGATATCTCAAAACACTTGGGACAAGAAAACACACCTCAAGACACTTTTAAAAAAATCTTCAGTGAAAATAATGCTTCAAAAAAAGAGGTTGAGGTAGCTCCCAGGAGCTACTGGGAGATGAGGGAACTCAATCCTGTGCGCCAATAAAACTTAACGCCAAAGGTAGAACTACCATTTTTATGTACTATTTAATGATGTCCATAATTCAAATTCAAATCACCAATTAGAAAGGGCATTGACACCAATCCCCTATAAGTTCAAAGATAACAACCGCCAGTAGGTCTTAATGGAATGCATGCTGAGTTCCCGAGAGCAGACCTCGAAGGAACAGCTTGTATTTTTTTGACGTGATAACGTCTTATAAATCGATGACAGACTACAAATACGAAATAACATGACTCATGCTCATAATGCTGATAAGAAAAGTGACACAAGAAGAGAAAAAGAAATACAAAATAGGCGGAGTTTTGTTAAAGTAGAAAGTAGATGTAATAATGGGGTGTGTGTGTGTGTATTTAACGAGAGGGGTTGTGTGTAATTTTTTTTTCAACCAAAATCGATCGCAAACGTATTCTGAGCACCAAGCGAACATTAAAAAGAACAGGCGCAAATTCCCAAAATAATTAAAAAAAAACAAGAAGAAAAAAGAAATACAAAATATGCGGAGTTTTGTTAAACTAGAAAGTAGACATAGATATTGGGGTGTCTGTGTGTGTATTTAACGAGATGGTTTGTGAGTGTGAGTTAACGGGCTGTATGTGGGTGTTGCTGCCATCAATGTTTTCTTATGACGTTACCACCTAAAATTATCGTCCGTCAACCGACTTTACAGACAACGAACTTTTTTTTATTATACTAATTAAGGCTATTTTGGTAAAATTCAAATTTTCCAAGTGATAGCAAACACGGACTTAAAAGACACCCAAGAAAAGAGAAGACATTTGGTGGCAGCTGATGCTTTGTTGCCATATTTTGTTCTTACCGGCGATTGACCAAGTGATGACCAACACCGTGAGCCCAACTAAAACACTTGCTATCCATCAGTGGAGACCGTTTAATGATAAAAGTCATTAATGCTAACATTATCTGTCTCCTGGCAAACAACGTCAGTGCTATTATCCAACTACGTCATACGCAAAAGAATGGAGAGGCGGCGGGCTTTAAAGATAACGATAAAACTTATTAATAACCAAGTTTGCTTAAACCCGTAGAGGAGGTGACGCGGTTCAACTAGCTGGTGTTGTGCCAGTCGATGATGAAACGGATCTAAACGTCGCAGCTTAGACATTTTGCTGCAAATAGAGAGAGAAATATAGACCTGATTATTGCGTAATGATACAGGAGGAGTAAGGGTACTGCCAACGTAGTTAAGACAACCCAAGGAAAAAGACAGTTAAAAGAAAATAAATAAAAAAATATATTTTTTTCTTGAATTACTAAAACTACTAGAAAAATGTATCAATTGCTTCAAGTTCTAGTTCAAAATGATAAGTTTCTGCAATTCATTCAGTCTCATACAGCTTTTGTAAGAACATTGCTTCAGCCCATAATCGGTTTCTTGCAACACAAATGATTACATCAATTACCATTTGTTTGTGAAAACCCACAAACAATTTTGTTAACTACTTTTGGCCTTAATGAACAATGCACGATTTTGCATTATTTTACCAAACTGAATTTACTTTATTTACTTCACCAATTTACATATCAATCTTAATTACGATAACTTCAGAAGTGGGATATCCATATGTTGTATGTGCCTAAAAAACGAACAAAATCAATGATAACAAAAAAAAAATTATAATAATTGATTCGGTTCTTATTCTGTAATGAAATGGACTTTCTGGCCTTAGTACCTTCATCAGTCAATACCTTGTTGCAAATAATTGTTCTCATCCAAACAGGGTTGGCAATCAGTTTTTAGCTTAATATAATACTGTAATGGATACTAGCATGACAGTACTCTCACTCATCGCATGATGTATTTATGACGTGTTTCGATAACTAATCAGTTCATTATGATATTCCTGACCTTCGCTACCGGCGGCAGGCAGATTGCATGCCACAATGTGTAATTTTTGCGACGACACGACAAACGGCCGATGACGATGCATGCGACTCGAAATAATGTGAAACGTGGCATTGTGTAACTTTTTTTTTGTAATTCCGTATTGTATCGTCAGATAAATTCGCAGAGTTATGGATAATTATATTGCATCAATAATTGTATCTGTGTACATCAGAGAAGTTGATGCAAAACAAATGTTATGATATGAGGAAGGCTGAGGAGACAGGCGTTTACATAAGTTAATCATGGTTACCTGAGCATTAATAATTTTGTTTATGTGTCAAATTAAAGTGTGCAGGCATATAAAAACTGTGGTAATAGCTATTACATGGTAATAGGTTGAAAAGACTAAATTGAATGTTTGTATCTATAATTATAGAACAAACAATCTACTGATACTGTCCATTTTATTATGATCAGCATTATCAGAGGCAAGAGTGATGTGTTCATTAAAATTGATTGTCGGTTTCTAATAATAAATTTTGGTAAATTTCCTAACTGTCTTTAATAAGACTTGCAAAATCATAGAGACAGCAGCAGATCCTCATCTTATGTTGAGGCTCCTTACATCGAGTCCATTGAAAGGTCAGGGATTTTGACTTTTTGCTGACTTTTTATAACTGTGGTATATTTATATTTATGGTTAGAATTATTTATCTATAGTCTGTTTAACAACAAATTTCAGTTTGCCTCTCAGTCTGGTTGCATTGGCTGGCATATTTCTGTTTCAAGTAAAAGCTCTAACGGGTTTTCCGTACTTATCATTATAAATCGTCGAAAATCGGCGAGCAATGTGCGTAGGATAACCACCTGCTTTTTACAATACAATACAATACTATTAATTAAAAAAAATATAAATAATATTTTTATTCACAGTTTAAACACAACTTACATCAATAATTTTACTTCGCTATTTTTGTTAATACTTTATATGTATGTACATATTTTTATATTTAATGACAATACCACTTCACTCTAATTTAAAGTAAATAGTATGTTAAAACAGTTTTCCGAATTAATATGATCACGTTGTGCACTTACAAACTTAAAAAATCTTTGTACTAAAATTCCAAAAGCCACCAAAATTTAACAGCATTTTAACGATTTTCTAACTATTAGTACTAAAAAATACACAAATATGACAACTCCTAAACTCTCATACTACTAAATTTGCTCTCAAAAGCTTCAAAACCGAGAGCACTATGGTAAGAACCAATGAACAGGCTATATAGTATTGTTTACAATTGGCATACAGGTAACTCTGTTGGTGGAAACTTTTTAAATTCATACACCTACGTAGCAGTGTTGCCCCCCAACTGATTGAAAGCGTAGTGTTTAGGAAAGAAAAGTGTATACAAATTTAGTAAAAAAAACAAAATAATTTTACAATTAAAAAATTTTTTTTTAATTCTTCTATTTACTTCTAAATATATACATGGATATATATAAATAATAAACTATTTGTATACACATTTTATAAAAAAATCTAATATTATAATAAATAAACTATATTTACATCTTAACAAACCAAACAAAAATAATTTTTTAAATACTCTCATTGTAGTAGTTATTAAATTTCTGTTCAAAATTTATCAATTTTGCGGGGGGGCTCATAAATTATCTCTATGTCCTTGAAGAGTTGCATAATTGCATCAACTGTTGAAATACTTAAATTATTTCTTTATAATATTTAAATTTGAGAAAAACTTCTCTGCAGTTGCACTGCAAAATTTAACAATTAAAATATTTTTTAATGCTTCTTGTGAACGAAATTCGTCATTTTTTTGATTTTATGTTTTTGTATACGAAACGGGATTTTTTTAAAAGAGGCATTATAGTCGGAATGTCTACATTCTGGAAGTGGATTGTGATGATTGAGAATGTTGGATGTTCTGGGCTTACACAGAAAGTATTGGCTTAGTTAAGATATAAAGCTACAAATACACTACTCATTTTTAAGAATACAATTATTTCTGATGTCAAAAAAGTGTAGTGTTTGGAGCGTACGTAGTGTATGCTTTAGAAAAAAAAGTGTAGTAAAAACACTTATATTGTAGTAGGGGGGCAACGCTCCTAGGTAGAAATGGATAAACGATAATTATTCATTGTTCCATCAACATCAACGTTGATGGAGATCGGTCATAGTACTACTGTACGTTAGTCAGTGGCTTTGTATATCCTTTTTCAATTCAGTGTTGTAATAATATGCACAGGCGCAACTTTTTGAAAAAAGCTCGCCCATCAGAAGCCATATACTTACATTTTTTAACAATACTTTCCAATAGACTCAAGTATGTTTAAGCTTTATATAGTTTTTTGGCCAGTAGTACCACACCCACTACGATAATGTAAGAGATCCGATTAATCGCTTTCTTCTCTTGTTTTTTTTTCAAAAATACTTGGAAATGCCATTCAAAAAATAATGTATAGATCTATTACAGTTTTTTCATGAATCGTAGTAACGATTAATAGTAGGGTAGGCAAATGTAAGTTCACGAAAGATACCATGAAAACTTTTCTCAGTAAAATTTACATTTTCTTAGATAATATAATGAAAATGGATGAAGTTTTCCTTGACATGACCAAGGTTTTTGATCTGCTAAAACGCTTATCGCTCGTGGGTAAATTATACCAAATAGCTGAATAAAAAGCTATCTAAGCGAAAAATAACAGTGCGTGTCAAAATTAATGGTATTTTGAGTGATTTGAAAGACTGGATTAGGCCTTCTAGCCATAGAAAAAAGAAACAAGAACGACAACTGACAGGATAATTCACTCTTCGCCTACAAACTGAAAAATGACCCGTTCTGCGACCTATGTGTCCCGTCCCTATACATTTCTTATGGCAGTCCTAATTCGTTTGCATTTTTGTGGGCACGAAACGTATGTCTGATTGGCTACTTCTCACGCGAATCTCACACGTACTCACATACACAAAATAAAATGTCAGGGTTTTGCAGGGGTCGGTACGGGTCGCCGTTCTTATTTCTATGCTCCTGGGGATAGTGCATACAAAAAACGAACCCAGTAAAGGGTGGTTTTTGTTAGAGGTATAGAACCTTAAGTTGGCAACACTATTTTAACTGGCAGCCATTTTGTCAGCTGGCAAATGGTTTTTTTTTTAGTTTGGTTTGGCATTTCAACATGAATAGACTGACGCCTGAACAACGCTTCCAAATTGTGCAAATTTATTTTGAAAATCATGGTTCTGTTCGAAATACGTATCGCTCACTACGTCCATTTTACGGTCAACATAATCCATCAGAGCAGTTAATTCGATTAACTATGGAACGTTTTCGCCCCACGTTTACTCTTAATGATAATACTTGACCTTCAAGGTGGTGTGGACGAAATTGCACATATTCTATATGTTAACGAAACTTCGAAGTGCTATAACTCATTTAAAACGCGTACTTTTATAAATAAACTTCAAAAGATATTTTTCAACAAAATTACCTCAGTAATGTGACATTCGAGCACGTTTTATAAATAATTTTGGTAGAAATCTCTATACAAAAAAATGCAAATGCCATTAACTTGTTGTCATAACGTCAGGAAAATTGTTTCCCATTGTCTTTGCACTGACATCTTTATTGCGGGCGATTTTAATGTACACCTTCCCAGCTGGCTCCACTATTCTGGTCAGACAACACCCGAAGGAAGGTATATCGAGATCTTTGGCGGGTTACATCACCTTACCCAACTGATCGATGTGCCAGAGCCGCCAACACTCTTGACTTGTTTCTTACTTTTTATCCTGATAAGTATATGATAAGTGTAATCTCCATTTGGAACTTCGGACCATTGTGTCATTTGAACAAATTTCTCGTGGTCCACTGCCAGTTAAGGAAAAACTCCCCACCAGAACCGTTTGGCAATAGGAGAAAGGCAACTAGGACGCCCCGAATATTTTTTTCCGTAACTTTAACTGGTCACTATGCTTCCTCGATAGTGACATTGATGCCAGTGCTGAAATGATCGCAAATGTGATTCTTCTAGGAATGCCTGCTTTTATTCCTAACAGAGTAAAAAGCATCAAACCTAAAGAAAAGTCTTGATTTAACTCCGAGTGTTAGGAAGCTATCAGGCTCAAAGAAGTTAGTTTCCGATTCTACAAAGCCAACCCTAAAGAGGACAATCGGAAAAAATACAAACAAGTAAAGAACGCATGCAACTCCATTATTGATAGAACCAAATTCTTCAGAAAAGGCAAATTTTTAACAGCTGTGTCAAATGGGGTGATAGAAATCGTGTGAAGTTTAATGTTTCAAAGATGTCTTCTGTTGTTAAAGCTAAATATACACCCATGCAATTATCCATGAATGGCACTTGCAAGAAACCGAAAAGCTTTTAGTACTCGGTATGTGTGTCAACGATGACCTCCGTTGGAACGGCCAAATATTTGAGATCACCAAGAATGCCGCTAAGTACTTAGGTTTTCTGTATCGATGCAAGAAGTTTTTTTCCCGTTCTGATCTGGTTACAATTTATAAAGCGTTTATACGCCCAAAACTCGAGTACCTATAACACACACCTCTAGGCACGTGCCTACACATGTCCCATAGAATACATAACAGAGCATTAATATTGATAGGTAATAGAACAATTTCTGAAATATTTGCCCCTCTCGAACACCGAAACAATGTTTCATGTCTTTCCTTATTTTATCGTTTCTTTGTATTCTGCTGTATTCCTCCCCTTAAAATTTTCAACCATAATACTCGTCTCCTCAAGGAATGCTTAGCCCAATTCCTAACGTACCGTGAAATATAGATATTCTTTTTTTTGCCGAACAACACGAATTTAGAAAGCTTACCCGGCGTGGTTTTCCTTGCCATTTTAATTTGAAAAGCAATGTTTTAAATTAGGAAAACAAAATGATAAATTTTCATCGTCATAGAAATTCCCAATTCGTCTTTTCCTTCGCATCACTTGAATTTTCCAACGATGTCAGAACACTTGTATTTTTGACGTCAGTCAATCATTCATCATCATAAAACACCGGAGCCCCAAAAACAATCCGAATATAAAAACCATTAAACAAAAAATGAGCACACCAATCATTCACTGACTCAAAAAATCAATTAACATTTTTCAATTGTTTTGTGACTCTGGTTACCCCTCTTGCCATATTTTTGAATCCAAAAATAGACAACACCTAAACTATTTTGCTGTATTTTTTTCCAATTCCTTTTAATATTTTTTTAAGTTTGTTTTGATCATTTTGCTTTTATCTTCCGTTCCATGGAAGGAGGGAAGCTATAATTTTAATTGATTTCATTTATTAATTATGCATGCCACATGCTCACTTGATCGCCTCAGTTGTAGCTATCTTTTGTGCAATGGCATTTATATTTAATGGATACACTTCACTTATACACATAATGCTGCATTTGATTATTGCCAACGTATTCCATTAAAACACTGAAGAAGTTTACAGTATATAACATGGTTTCTTACGTGAAATCGATGAACCGCAATCGGATGTGCGGCTTAGTCCTTTAGAATTTCTTTGATCAATTGCCGAACGGATGGATGTTGTTTGAGGTGAGGTCTCTCAACAGTGAGAGAAATTATTGGATTTTTATTTATTTTATTAGAATTTCTTCTTTAAATGTTAGACTTTATTAAAAATGTCTCGTTTGATTGAAAACCATAATTTAAAAATGTTTCGTTTGATTCAAAACCATAATTTGTCGATGAAATGTTAATAAAACCGATTTTAAGTTTCAAATCGTCTGAACCAATTAATTTTTAAAATTGTTGACGCAAGAGAATTTTGAAAAAAGAGGAAAATTAAGAAAAGAAACATTAAAAAATTCTCTCAGTGTGTCTGCATCAGCCTCAGGAAAAATATTCATCGAAGGCAGCACCAAAAGCTATAACAAAACCAAATCGACAAAGTGTTAGCCAGACGAAGACGATAAGTCCAAGATGAAATTTTCCATAAATTGTTTCCGGTAATTGAGTCTATCCACTTAACGAGTGGGCAATGAATGCATAGATAGACTAAGGCCAAGTACCAGGAGCATGATGTACACATTCACCAACCTCCTCCCTGTTCTCAAGTACCTACCTACTTGTTCTGCTTTTGGCATTATGCCTTTTTGCCTTCAAACTGGGCGAAATTGTCGGCAGCGATGGCGTCGCTTTAGTTGTCGACATCGGTGAACACTTGAACATTTTTCAATACATCGGAAGCGATAAGCCATTTTTGTTAAAAAAAATTAAAAAAAAATGGTCAAATGGCTGGAACGGATACGAAAACTCCATCCGGGTCGGGTGGTTGGAAAAGGTTAAGCTAATGTAAAGCATTTGGTGTCGGATCTGTCGGAGGATGTGACATTTATGGGATTGGCGATTGCACTAATAGAATTTGCTTCAATGAATACACAGCCAAAGGGGGATGAACGTTGTTCGAAAGAATTCATTGGGAATTTAGTCATTCTGCAGAATATGGGGTTTTGTAATACAAGATTGGCTGGTGAAGCTAATTATCGGAACCATTCAAGCGATGATATTGTAATTATTTGCAAATTAAACTTAAATTCTCTTGTCGGGATGGGATTTGAGCAGATTAATTACATTGGATGTGAATGCGGGACATACAGGTTTAACACTTCACTGGGCAATGGTTTCAATGGAATGTTTAAGGGATTATATGTTTATTGTTTGCTTTGTGATTTGATGTGTGATTTGCAGATGATAAGATTTATGTATGTAAGGAAATTGTTTTGCTTTACGAACTTGATCTTAAATGACTTTCTTAGGCCTAAAAGAACTTAAGGTTTAAATTAACATAGACAAATTAATATGATTTCCACAATATTTATTTTTTTTTATGTTTTCTCTAGTTATCTAGCTCTATTTATACGAAAATTTGCATACATTTATGAATAATTGGATAATCATTTAAAGAGCATCTTTTTTGCGCTTTCAAGACTATATTCTGTATATATTTAGATATATAGTATTATTATTAAATTTATTTTAATCAATTTAATTTTTATATTAATTAAATTTGTTTCTTATCTTTTCAGGTACGTTGTTATATTAATTGAGATCAAAAGAGTATGTACAAACTTGAAAACTAATTTTCAATTTTCTTTTTATATTATAACAATTTTTTTATACGTTTTTAGCTGCTTACATATTTTTTTTAACATTCATATCTAAACTCTTCGAACAAAAATGTAAGTATGAGTCTGCCTACCATATAAGGACATTCGTTATGCTACTCTAAAAGAACATGATTTTAAATAGCAAATCTAGATAATGTTCTTTAAAATTTGATTTCGTATACTTAACAAACTCATTTAATGTAAACAAGTCTGCGTTATTTATCTCTAAAAGGATATTTTGGATGATTATCAGTTGACATCTTTCCTTCCTAGCAAAATCCACCTACCCACCACAATGTATGTACATATCTATAACTGTGTCCTCTTCGCTCATGGGAGCTAGGTGCCCAGTCCACCGTCATTATCTACCGAGCCCTAATTTTTCCAACACACACCGTGTTTTCCACTCCGTCAGGCTTTCCTCTCCAACGCTGTTAAAAAAACCTAGTGCTTTTAGTAAGCTCCCAAGTCTCGGATCCGGTCCTGTCTCTTCCAACAAAATTTTTTTTAATGTATTCCATTACTGGCCAGTGCCATCCTGTTTCACACTTTCATCATAAGCAAGTTCTGCCAAGTTTGCCTTCTACTATTAAAGAACAGCAAAAGACTATCCTACCTTTTTCCTCTTCGCTCATGCGAGCTGTGACACTTGTGTCCAGCCCACCGTTGTTTACTGAACTTTTTTGTTTCTGCTTCGAATACAATATCACACAATTCATTAATGTATCATTACCTTCACATCGGGGGTTTTCCTATTACATAGAATTTATAAAGTTCTATTTGTTTAAATCAGCTGCAGCTGTTACTTTTGACCCAAGGTGAGATTACAACTCTTAAAATTCGTGCTACAATCAGATATTTCGCGGACGCAGCCATTAGGCACCTTCATTAATGTGCAGTCCCAGGATTTGTGAAGTGAGCTCTATCTGGATAAATGGAATTTTGTACAGCTTGTTGACTTCAACCATTAAAGTCGATGTTATCTGCGGACCTTGTGACGGTAGTTTCCTATAGTTGTTTTCCCAGAGTTACAAATTGATTTTATCTCTAGCGCCAGGTTAAAGAGGAAGCACGTCACCTGAATCCCATAAAGATTTGAATTAGTCTAGACAGCAATCCGACTACTTCAACTTGCCTTGTAATGTTTTTCATCGTCAGCCTATATAGTAGCGTCAATTTATTTAGGATCCTGAATTATCCCATGTTCTCAATTTCTAGTTCCTACCACTTAAGACAGCGTTTTGTCAAATCTGTTGCTAATTTGCAGGTCAACAAATGTTTTTAAGTCGAAAAAAGAAAGGATATATCTCCTATACGTACTTATAATAGAAAAAGAAAAAAATTCTAAACAAGAATAGTCCAAATTCATAGAACAGCCTAGCTATTTCCGTTTATAAAATGAACAAAACTGTGTACAATATTTGAGTGGAAAAAGTTATAAAAACATCTTCCTATATTATTCAGCCTTCTCGTTTGAATGCTTTTGTTAGACTGAAATGATCTGTGTAGATCTTTATTATGTATGTATTTTCTATAATCTTCTTTGGTTAAGAAGCTCAGGTGCAAACTGCAAAGAATTAAAAAGCTCCAAAAGCTCTTGCCCTTCGAAACTATTTTGGTACTTGAGATTGCATTAATTTCTTTAAATCCTGAATATTCAGTACTTTGTTTCACTCAGAAAAGTCTTTTATCCAGATAGAATTCCAGAATATAATATATTTCTTTCAGAAAATAAAAATAAATAAAGAAGCCTTCGGCGTTGCGCCAGACCTTATCAAAAGCTTGGGAAACATTAAGAAAAGCGCTTGAACATATCTTTCACCCCTCCAGGGATTTTTCAATTTCATTTGTTATTCTTTATAGTTGATCAATTGTTGAGTGGTTATTTTTAAAACCGAATTGAATGTTCGGGAATAAGCCGTTTCTCTTCTACAATTGGAAGCAGACGCGTATGTAATAATTTCTCGAATATCTTAGGGATTGTTGGTAATAATGATATTGGTCTGCAAGACTTCTTTTCAATAAGAGTGTTGCCTAGTTTTGGGACTTCAGCTACCTTCCATTGACGTGGAACGTATGTAATTTATGCTGGCATTAATCAGATGTTAGATTTTACTGATTGATCTTTAATAGCCTTCCACAGAGAGTAATTCGTACTTTTTTCTGCGGATAAACATTCGAGATAAATAGAAATCTCACGGTTTTCTGAATCTCTGATTGCATTTTTCAGTTTATTGGAGAGGTGATTCAAAATAGTTTTGTGTTGAGGAGCGCGGCATTACTGCCATTTCTTACGTGCTATCCTTTTAACGAGTAGAAGTTCTTTAATTTAAAATCAAATATTTTGCTCGCTAGGAATTGAATTTATCCTATTTTATAGGACTTTCCATTGGGAAAAAAATCAATTTAGTTATTTTTGATTTAGATCTGTCAAAAAACAGATTTCCCCCAGTTTTTGCGTTCCATTGGGAAAAAAATGATTTTCTTTGATCTGAGATCAATTTTTCAGATATGGATTCTTTGGTAGATTTACCCCACCTTTCACTAATACCAATAGTACCACTGTCAATTTGACAAGTGTGTTTTTATTCTGTAATTTATTTATATTGTTAATAAAATTGTTAATGTTTAAATAAATACTCAAAACATATAAACACGCAAGGTGTTTAAAGTGAATAAATAGATTGATCCAGCTCATCTTTCTCTTCGAAATCAATAATCAAGTGCAAGTTTTACTTTAAAAGGAAAAAGTTACTGGCAGCGTTGCCGAGATTTTTTGAGAAGATAATTTCCTCGAACACAAGAAAAAAATATATGTGCCATTAATATGGCTCTAAATTTTACTGACCCTGCCTCTCTTAACAGAATCCAAGCATAAAAAGTATTTTCCATACTTTACTGCTTTAGCTTAAAGATTTTCTATTTATTTGAGTCCGAAATAAGATTTTTTTTTTTAAATTTTCTGGCTGCAATAGTTTTCTTAAAAAACTTTTTGGACTAAGTCGTACAAAAATAAATTGAACATCAAAGTATTTACTCGATTTTTGTGACTTTTGATTGTTCAAATAAAGTACGTTAAATTGTATTGGGTGAACAAATTTAAACGCCATTTTATTTCTTTAGGAAATGTCAAAAAGTGTGAATTTTTTTTTCAAAATTGTAGGCGCCGTTTAAAAAAAAAATCGTTTTTTTTTAAACAATTTAAAAAAAAAATAAAACAAATAATTCCAGAATACAAACTTAAGTACAAAAATAGCGTACATTTAAAAACAAAATTTAAAAAAAGATTCACTAACTCGTTTTCAAAATATTGATTTTTCAAAAAATTTTTTTTTTTAATTATTAAAAATACAAAAAAAAAGTTTTCGAAAAATATTTTATGTAAAATTACTTAGGCTACCTACATCTTCTTGGATATTAATTTTGATTGTAATCGGATCACCAGTTTTCGAGAAAGTCGAATAAAATAAAACCGGTCCTATGGGAGGTACCGTTTTTAGCCCAACATATTATTTTTTTTTCACCAAAATATAATGCATACCTACAATAGTACACTGATTTTTGTTTTTTAAAAATTCTTGGAGCCGTTTTCGAGAAAAATAAGCTTTTACATAACGGTTATATGATAGGTACCGTTAATTTTTGAGCTAAAAAAATTAAAAATCCTCTGTAGAATGTCAAAATAACCTTAAGTTCAAAATTTGACGACGATTGGCCCAACCATTTAGGCTGCAGTCCAATATACATCCGTACAGACAGGCAGACAGACAGAGAGACAGACGGACAGAATTTTGCCAGTAGCTCAAGTATGTTTCTCTATTATCGTAATGTCATGTTTGATTGTTATCTCAAAATTTTTAATCTGCACGAATGCATAACTTGTATTATAGTACCTATAATCGCAAATAAAATGGAAGATCTTTTTTTTTTTATTATGGGCGGTAATGGAAAACTGGGACTATATTTTTTATCGGCAGCAACGCTGGATACGAGCATGAAAGGTACACTAACAATGACAAAAAATCAATCTAAATCGTGTTCTATTCGCCACCAAAAAACTTAATTTTTCAGATCAAAATCTGAATACCCTATGGAAAATCCCATTAGTGAGTGTGGACGACTTTAATTTTTCTCTTGACTTCTTCTTCTAATTCAAACGGAGTTTGCCATGAGACTTCAAGTGTAATAACCCCTTCTGCACGAAACCAATTCGTTTTGTTTTTTGTTAAAAACAAAGCACTTTCCTTCATTAGTAGGCTTCCACTTACTGTCAACATGACTGGTTACTGATCAGAAGGAAGATCATAACTATCCTCGATCTTGGTATAGTTTTTATTTAAACCCTTTGCGATAAAACTAAATTGCAAGACTCGTACTCACACGTACTTGCTCATATGTGCCATCACATCGTCGAAACAAATTTAAAAAATAAGTAACATTAACGTGGAAAAATTACACTTTATGAACTTAAAATAAAATGCACCACTGGGTCGCACGAACTTGTTCTTATTCTAGATAATTGCTTAGTGGCTGCATATGTATGTATGTATATATTAAAATAAAAAAATATTATTTTTTCGAAAATTCTTTAATTTTTTAATTAGTTTAAGAGTTTTCTTGAAAAGAACTAGGTATGCAATAAAAATTGAAAACTAAATGTCTATCGAGGGAAAAAAAATATTGAAAATCGTTTGACCAGTTTTTTTTGTAAATGCTTTTTTTGAAAAACTTTTCAAAAAAAATGTTTAATTTTTTTGTAGTAGCTATGTCATTATAAGAAAATCTTTAGTTTTCATCTGGGAAAATTATTTAAAAAAAAAAATCAATCAACCCGTTTTCCAAATATTTAGAAAACCAATTTTTTTAGAAAATTAAAAAAAAAATTTTAAAAAAAAAGTTTTTGAAAATTTTGAAATGTAATATTAATTGAATAATAAATGACTTCCTAATACTACCAAAAAAATCCTAAATACCAAATTTGAAGTAGATCAGCTGATCAGTTACGGCTGTAGAGGTGCCAACAGACAGAGAGACGGACGGAATTTCCGGACCCACTTTTTTCATCTTCTCTATCATCGTAATGTCATGTTTGAGTGTTAGATTGGTTTTTGCACGAATCCATAACTTTCCTTATAGTACCTAGTAGTAGGTAGTATAGTATCGCAGGTAAAAAGTCAAGTAGATCTGGAGTTTTGGCCACGGCCGTAGGCAATAAGTTTGTTTTTCGGTTCGATAAAAAGCAGCACTAGATTCCATGAGAACTTTAAAAAAGTTGTCTCCATGTGGTTGATATGCTTCTTGATCCCCAAGACGTATGTTTTGAATTAAAGTGACTGCCTATAATAATCCAAGAATCGAAAGCTTCAAAAAGAATTATGAAATCTATTTTCTCTATAAAAGTAACATAATAAATTAAAAATTACCTTGAAAATGTTTAGCAGTAGGCAATATAATAATACTAAAATAAGCTTGAACCTTGACAGTTTTTCTAGTTTTTATGGTATTTTCTGCTGCATATTATTTAAAGCTTTTTATAAATGTGCACCCCGTGGTGGCTTAGTGGTTAGTGTGTCGGACTGCTAAGCGAATGAGCCTGGGTTCGAATCCCACTCATAGCTACCTTCTTCTCTGGTGTATTGCTTCTTGTGAGGAACTGACAAAACCTCCAAGAGAAAAATTTGTCTCGAAAAAGTGTATCTCATGTAGCCGTTCGGACTTTTCATTCTCGCAGATTAACAAAACACACACAGGAATGGTTGAGAGTATAAGTCACTAGGCCTTGGCTTCTTAAGGAGCTCTCGCGCCAATAAATTTATTGCATTTATTTATATTGTACCAGTCGATGAATATTGAAATACATAATTTCAAACACAACCGGAAAAGTCTTCGGGCATCGCAAGAAGCAATTTATTTTGAAAATGTTAGAATAACTTTAATAGCTCCTCCGCCGTGGTCAGCAATCTTCACAATGTCATCAAGTCAATAATACCAATGCATTGGTAAAAATATTTCAGCCCATTTTTTTTTTGGCGAAAAAATTCTTGGTATCATTTGCTATCATTTTTGTTACTAATCAAAGGAAAACATGTACAAATTCGGTTTAAAGTTTTTCAATGATGCATATAAATGCAAGCTATAACTGCGGAAACGGAAAAAGTTTTTTGTTGTTCTTTAATTTTTCAGATGCGTTGGGGTGCATTCTCCTCCAACCTGCCAAATCTCTTAGTCCTAAGAGCTTTAATTATCTTGAATGTACAATTAAGCGTACGTTTTGCTATTTATTTCAAAGGCTACCATTGTAATATCCGAAGATAGCGTTACTCAAACCACTTCCTTTCTAGGTGTTCATCATACCACGTGAGTTCTTCAACATCGATCCGCAAATCTCAAATACAATAACCTGCTGCTGTAGCCAGAATGAAACAAGATAACATGTGTCATGTTTTAACATTACTTCGGGAGAAAGACGCAAGAACTTCTGTATCAAAGAAATTTATATTCAGTCGACCTTAGTCATGGGACAACGAAAGGCTTGCCGCCGATTTATAAGGTCAACACCACAGTTTGACCCTTAAAATAAATCGCCGAAGTAGGTGAAATGTGGTCATAGTTAATAATACTTTAATATTTTTTTTTAAATTATGTGTCTGTAAGGCACAATGCCTTTTACAATGCAACCGGATGTTGCACGGCACTAGTTAGAAGAATTAGAGAGATAGGAAATAATTTTTTCGATGCAGTAGATCGAGACTTAGGTGACTATTTTCTCACTTAAAACCCATGGACGGCTCTAGCTTGCAGTAGGAGTTAGAAAAATTGCTTCCCACACTCAGAGTCGAACTAAGGATCTCTCGCTTAACAAGTAAGCATCTTATCTACTGGACAACTGCCGCCAGCAATAGATTATATAATAAAAGTCGTTGGTTAAGAAAAATAGAAGAAATTGATAATAGGTACCTGAGGCTTTTTCTTATTATAGTCTGCCAGAGTACATGCATTTCTAGCCATAATAATAGTTTTATTGTGGCGTTGCTATTTTAGTAAGAAAATCCATTCAACACTCGCTTTTGCCTTTTTTCCGAACTAAGATAATGGAAAATGTTGGTATAGAAATACAGTAAGGCAATCAAAAATTTATAAAGATATTTTGCGTCAGATATGAAAAGAAAACTGGTGAAAGATGATTTTTTTAAAGTTTTTTGCAATTAAAGGCGATTTTTTTGATTGGTGGAGACTTTAATTGCCGTCATAGGGACTGGGGTTGCCTCAGAGCAAATGCTTGGGGAAATATATTATCAAATCTTACTCTTACTTTTCCTATTTCTATTTTGTTACCCTCTAGTGTCTAGTCCAACGTACTTTCCTGCTCGTTCTCGTCTTTCTCCGTCCGTCCTTGATTTATTTATTACCAATGTCACAAACAAAATTACACCTCCTATGACTGATAATGCGCTGAGTTCTGACCACATTCCTGTATATTGTCGTCTTCCTTGTTCGGGCTTTTCGGAAGTGCAATATACCTATAATCTTAAAAATACAAATTGGTCTTACTATCGCTCATAAGTGAAAACAAAACTCCAAAATGCTTCATTAGAACTAACTAGTGTTTCGAGCAACTCTGATGTTGACCACATCGTAGAATGTTTCACGGAAACTATCTTATGTTCTGCTGATGAGTGCATTCCTAAAATTAAAGTTAAAAACCGTCCAAACAAACTTCCACCTGAAATTTTAGAGCTTATTAAAATAAGAAATGCTCAAAGAAGGAACTGGCAGAGATATCACCAACCTTTTTCTCGAAATAAGGTTTCATATTTTAACAAGCTTATAGTTTCGAAAATAGTTTTTCATAGAAATGAAAAATGGAATACCAAACTAAATGCTTTAGAGAAAAGCGCAAAACCTTTTGGAACATTTTTAGGGTCACTAAAAACAAAGGCAAAAATATGCCGTTTTTAAAAACTTCTTCAGAAACTCTATATGCTAAAAATGATTTTAAATCTTCCTTAGCACTATTCAACATTAGAGTTACATGGACAAGCGGGTGTTGCATTAATTAATGAAAGAATCGAAAAACTAACTCATTGGTTTCTTTTTAAATGTAGTTTTGCTAAATTGTATACATATATGTACGTGACTAAGAAGGCGAAAATAACGGCTCCAATGAACTGGCATTGACAGTAAAATAGAAAATGCTAATGAAACGCCTTACAGTACTCACGTAATAGGCAACAACACCTTAAGAAAACACTTTTCAAACCACAATATTGCTGGCAACGTACATACATAATGTACGCCATTGAAATTCAACTTAACCTCTGAGACCTAACGCAATCACATTGTTGTGCGTTCGCACTTTGAGATCGTTTTCACTTTGTATGCTTGACATCTTGTCTCTTTAGTTAATTAGATAAACAATCTTTGTTTAGTTAGTATCTTTATAAAGAGAGCTGAAAACAAAACCAAAATCAAATATTGTATGTTATAGTTTATTGAAGCTAAGATATTTTAATTATTAACTTTCGGTCGCAAGTTATATTAAACTTTTTAGCTATTAAAGAATTATTTTAAAGTTTTGACCTTTGAGTAGGGGAGCCCTAGAAAGGATTTCGGGATTTACTCAAGCGCGGTAGATTAACATGACACCATAAATTAGCCCTTTATACAAGAACGTGCGTGTGGGCAAAAAAAAAAAAAAAATGGACACGACTGGGTCGCAAATACTTGCCCTTATGTTCCTTGTTACATTGGAAATCTTTGACAGGAACAAGTAACATTTACGTTGAAAATAACACAGTTTGAACTTATAAAAAGTATCAAAACAACAATGCATAACGGTTTTTAGTAAAAATGAAGTATTCCATCACACGGCCTAAATAACAAAGAATTTATGACCAAAGTATTTCGGAAATTGAAGACCGGTTTTTATAAAATTTAATTTTTTGGTTTGATTTTTGAAATTTTTTTTAAATTTTTTATGCAGTTTTTTAGAGTTTATTAATTTACCCTAGATTTTAAAATTTTAATTTTTTTTTAATAAAATTTTCAAAAAATAATTATAAATAGAAAAAAAATAATTAGTCAAAATTTTGGTACGCAGAATTAATTCAGCTACTTGGATCTTTTCAAATATAAAATTTTATTGAAATCCATTAAATCGTTACCGAGGAAGTCGAAAATTAAAAAAAAAAAAACTGTTATATGAAAGACCGTTAACTTTTCCGGTAAATTTGGTTCTTAATAGATGATAGCTAGTACCAACAAAAAATTCTCAAAAATGTTCATCAAAATCCGTTTCGAGAAAAATAAGGTTTTCCTTAACCGTTATTTATCGTTATTTTTAGCCCTTAAAATAAAATTTTAATTTCCCCTCACAGGAATGCAAACATAAGGAAATGGTTCGAGAATAATGGAAAATATATAATCTGCCGATTTGCACAAGCCGATGGAGCAAAAACAATCATTAAAGTTTAGTGCGTGCTGCTGCAGTTAAGCATGAATTTTTATGGAAGGGGTGTCTATTCTCACCCATCTTTTAGCCAAGAAGGGCAATTTTCTAAAAACAATAAATAAAACAGAATAAAAATTAAAAAACAAACTATTTCTTAAACTTATTTTTTGAGGCCAAATGTCTTCTTATATTTTATTTAAAAATAAAAGTTTTAGTGAACAGTTTTTTTTAATTTTTTTCTGAATATACATATATATTATAAATAAAAAAAATACGATTTTTATTTGAATGCTTTTTTCCGTGGAATTTATTTGCCAGATTTAAATTTATTGGTGCGACAGCTCCTTAAGAAGCCAAGACCTAGTGACTTATACTCTGAACCATTTCTGTGTGTTAATCTGCAAGAATGGAAAGGAACTACAATTTACCGCCAAACGGCTACATGAAATGCACTTTTTCGTGAAAAAATTTTACTCTTGGAGATTTTGTATTTTGTAGTATGTATGAAAAAATGTTGTAAGCCATCTTATGTCTTTTGCTGTTTTATATTTTTATGAATTTTTCACTTCAAAATCGTTCGACCAGTTTTTTCAAAAAAATGTTTTTTTGAAAAACTTTTCGAAAACATATTTTAAATTTTTTTTGAGTATGTCAATTCAAAAAAATCTAAAGCTTATACTAGGAGAAAAATTTTAAAAAAATCTATTAAACCGTATATTCAAAAAACAAAATATTTTATATATATAAGTTTTTCATTAAAAGTTATATGGCAGGTACCGTTAGTTTTGGAGCTAGAATGCCAATTCCAAAAACTGTCGGGTAGAGCACTCTTAAAATACTATATACCAAGTTTGAATCGATACGGACAGACAGACAGACAGACAGACAGACAGACAGACGGACGGAATTTCCGGAACCACTTTTTTTGACTTCTCTATCATCGTAATGGCATGTTTGATTGTTAGAATTTTTTTTTTTTTTTTACGAATGCATAACTTGCCTTATAGTCCCTATAAATCGCAAGTAAAAAATAAGAAATAATCACGAAGTTTTTATTTTGCTTAAAGCTGATTAATGAACTAAAATCTTTTTTTTTAATATCTTACGTTTATACTAGATGTGCCCCAGCTTGTTGCGTCATAGCTTCGGAATTCTTCGGATTTTTAAATTAATTTGTTAAAACACAGAGATTTAAGCGCGTTTAATAAATAATTTTTGTAGACAGAACTATTCCCAAAATATTGCATACATATAACACTTTGAAGTAACATCTCTTCTAAACTCTCGACTAAACGGTAAGTGGGGTGTGAACTCAGCTATGTATATATAAGTTTGTAAAACCCATTCGTTCAACCTTTGAGACCTCTTAAGGGAGCTAGCGTACATAGAAAGTTGGGGACTTTTCTTAGATTGTAAACCTGCATTCCTGCATACCAAAAATCAGCCTGTAACTATTTTTTCATTTCAAAAAGCTATTATTACTGGGCTATACGTTTAATGTGAAAAATTGTGTACTATATGTTTTTCGGGTTAATATTCTTTTTATTAAAAAAAATTTATTAAAATTCGTTTAGTTGTTCTCGAGTGATGCGTACGCGTCATGTAAGCTAGTTCGGTTTTATTATACAGTGCCGTTCGAAAAATGTTAGTCAAACTTTTTTAATTTTCTTAATTTTGACAAATTTTGACAAATTACTACATATTTGTTAATGGTACCGAACCGGAGGATTTTGTCGCTCTAGGCAAATTGTTATTTTGCCACCCCAAAACTAAGAAAAAAGAAAACAAGCACAAGGGAATATTTGTTTTTATAAGCTTAAGTTTAGAGAAGATAGCTTCGCCTGAAGCAACACTTACAGGAAACGTTAATAGTACCTTAAATGCCGTTAGTAAATTTGGATAAAGTTCAAGTAAGAAGTGTGCAGCTAATAAGTTCAAAATTGACAGAGGTTTGAAATCAATAGTTGTATAAATTTGGTTAAATTTTTTAGTAGTATTTAGTATTTATTGATTTTAATAGAACTTAATATTAAGATTTACATCTTTTAGATAATTAAGTCTTGAGTTAAATGAAATTAATACATATTTAAATATAAATAAAAGGCACGACTGGGTCGCACGTACTTGCTCCCGTGTGCTTATCCTTTTTGAGTGCATGCGTCTTTTTGACAAAGATTTAATTTTAATGTTTTTTTGACGTGCAACTTCTTTAGAATCGTTGTGGTTTGAAGCTCGAATGAACATGCGTCACGATAAAGGGATAGACACATAAATATATAGGATTGTTAGCTTTTGCAGTTCTTTTAGTGTATTATCTTTCCATTTGTTGTTTACTGTTTATAAAATAATTTGCTAATAGAAAGATATAACCGACTTTTTTCAGTTTAATTTTCATTTTGGTATGGAAAAATTTGAACAACTGGCACAAAGATTCGTGGGAATCAGCAGTATGCCAATAATGCTAGGTAAAGGGACCTATATACATAGGTCCCAATAACAATTATTTACTTTTTGAAATCAAATTAATTAAAATAGCTTCATTATGTTTGATGGATCGATAAACGTATGGTGTGGGTAGGTATTAATGGAAATTATTAAGGATATCAGGTACCTATAATAAGGTTGAAAGGAAGGTAGGTACTAAAATTAAGATACACGTTCCAACTACTGTTAAGCGGGTAGGTATAGAGACAATATTAAAAGTTAACACAGTGGATTTGTTTATTTATAGGCAGGTGTAAACTTTTGTTTTCTCGTTTGAAATGTTTGCATTCAGTAGTAATCGAATAGTTTTTTTTTTATTTGTTAGTTGTTTTTGTGTGTTTATCATAGGCTCCTTATTTATTCTGTGTGCTTTTATGATGATGAAATGCTTTAAAATACGTAAGTTTGTATGTAGGTTGTCACCTTCTTATATTTGACTAATGGCTAGGGCTTAGCCGATCAATATGACATAAAATGTCGGGGAAAAAAATTTATGAAATCAAAAAACCCCTATTCATAACGTTTTTTCTGAAAAAAATGTTGTAAGCCATCTTATTTCTTTTGCTATTTTCTATTTTATGAATTTTTCATTTCAAAATCGTTCGAACAGTTTTTTCAAAAAATGTTTTTTTTGAAAAAAACTTTTCGAAAACATATTTTAAAATTTTTTTGAGTATGTCAATTTTAAGAAATGTATAGTTTATACTAGGAGAAAAATTAAAAAAAATCTATAGATCCCTTTTCAAAATATTTTTTTTTAAATTATTAAAAATTAAAAAAAAATGTTTTTGAAAATTTTAATAAGCAATATTTTTTAAATCATAAAACACTATATATTTCGAAAACTTCATCAAAATCCGTCAATTAGTTAACGAGAAAGTCTGATTTTAAAAAAAACCGGTCATATGGGAGGTACCGTTATAAAACTTTTTCTGAAAAATCCATTAAAACTGAAAGATAGATTTTGCATAGAAAACATCATTCTGAAACTTTTATCAAAATCTTAGGAGCCAAGTTTAAATCAAATCGGCCCAACCGTTTAGGCTGTAGATATCAATACGGACAGACATACAGACGGACGGAATTTCCGGACTCACTTTTTTTGACTTCTCTATCATCGTAAAGTCATGTTTGATTGTTAGAATTTTTTTTTTACGAATTTATAACTTGCCTTATAGTCCCTATAAATCGCTAGTAAAAAAAGAGAAGAAGAAAAGATAGCAATTTTAATGTATTAAAAATAATAGAAGACCAAACCTGTAATCAGCAAAAGACTCAGGTTCAAAGAAGCAGGATTATCAATTTAAAGATATATTTACGTGTTAAAAATTCAGTTTTAATGACTTGAAACATAAAATGGTTAAACTAAATAAGTTTTCACACTGATAATTAATCAATTAGATTCCTCTGAAATATAGAAAACAATTCGTCTTAATTCACGCGGAAGCAAATTTCAAAGGCGAGGCGCGTTAATGAAGAACTGACGCTCTGTTGTAAGGCAGGTAAAACGAGGGATTAATATTGAGTTAGTTCTATTAGACGATAGAAACTAAATAATGTTGTAGAGCTGAGGGGGCTGCTTGTTCTGAATAATTTTAAATAATGGCCAATGTTTTGAATTTCAACAAATTGACAAAACTTATGCCATACAAACTTTTAAAATGAATCTAGGCACAAGGAATCCAATTTGCAATAAATTTCACATCCATAGGTCAGAATTGGAACTACTAATGTTTTGCCAAGCATTATTCTCGTTTCAATGGGTGTGAACTTTCTTGCAGTAGACTATGTTCTTAAGGCACCATAAGCCTTTCATATAACACCGTTTATGAGATTATTCCAAGTGAGAGTTCTATTGAAGCAAATTTCACTGGAATATTTTTCAAAAGCACTATAGGGAAGCATGTTAAGTCGAGCGTTTTTTTTTTGAGATGACAAGGCACTTTGTTTTTAGGGGGTTTAAAACAAGGCCGCATCTGTTAGACCATTCCTAAAAGGCATTATATATTAATTTCATTCAAGAGATCTTTAGCGATAATATCCATTTGAACTTCGTTGTCAATTGTTGCTGTTGATATTGCTTTAAGAAGTTCGCAGTCTTTTAAATATACCTTCTTTGAAATATCGCAAAGAAATAAAATTTTGGCTGAGAAATTGATATTGTGCAAAGGGCTCATCGACAGAAGATAACGTAACATCGATAACGTAAAAAAAGAAATCAGCTTTAAATTTCAATTATGGATCGATGGCTTTATGAGATTGTTCAGATTGATAACGACGGCTACGTAGGCTCATCGATTCGGACACAATAAAATCCACTTCAATGTTCATTTTTGTAGCAATGTTTAAAGCATTCTTGTATAATGTTTCAAACAAAGATTTCTGGGAACGGTTTATCTGAAATTACTGTCAGAGTTTACTTAATTGCTCCAAACAGGTTAAAAAGTCCATTGATTTTGATTGAAGCAGTTTCGAAAGGATATTTATTTTGCATAAAAACTCGTTCAACACAAACTTGAATTTGTGTTTACCAAGTTTCTGCTATATCAATCAGCATCATACATTTCTGATAAATTCTCTTTAAGACACGTAGTCACTTTTGCTCACCTGGAACACCGGGTATCGGATAAATTTTTCAACGGCATTCGCTTAGAATATTCAGCATGTTTTTAAAGAATGGCCCAGCGCTTCGGTGATTCCGAAAAAAAGGTGTACAGATCTTGAACAGCAGAAAAATTGCATTGCAGTTCATATGAACATTTAGTTGCATCATTCACTTACAAATTTAGAGTATACGCTGAGCAAGGTAAAAAAAGTGCACGTGGAAATTTGTCCAACATTTTTGAACACCTTTATTGATGTCAACCATATATATTCCGTTGTCATAGGCCTGTCCCCGCACATTGTTAAGTTTCAATTTGCGTTTGCATAACTGTTTGAGGATTGTCTTACTCAAAGTTTTCCCAGTAGTATTTGCAATTTATAGGATAACAAATGTTCATGGATTAGGAAAGGGAGTGTTTCTTCACACAAATATATATACTATATTTATAAAGACAGGGAAGTAGTTGTTGAAGTAAAAAAAAGATTTTGCCGCTTAAGTCAAAGTGGTACCCTAATAGGCAAGTGCCGCCCTAGGCAATTGGTGTTTTGCCTACAGGCATCATTTGTTAATAAAATGTTGTATTCTTATGCGGTATCAATCGTTTCATGATACATTTAGAGTGATACATTTTTTTCACACTCGGCCACGGAAGCAATAAGTTGTTAGTCCTAAAAATGGTTTTTTTTGGGTACGTGGCTTAATTTTAGGGTTTAAAGAGAAATGCTTTATTGGAGCATTTGCTTTTTAGAAACATTATCCATTTAATTAGTAGTTTATTGGACCTCTGCTTGCTTTTATTACAGCTGCACATCGGCGAGATATTGACTCAGATAGGTTTTTTTATGTGGTCCTGATGATTATTTTTGTAAGGTTTTTAATTGACTCTGGACGCTTGTTTGAAACCTTAAGTTTAATTATTGACCAGAAATTCACAATTTGATTGATATCTGGACTGTTGGGAGGCCAACTTAATCCATTGACATTATTTTCTTCAAAATACTTTTTAACTCAAGAAATAACAAAAAAAAAAAACAAGATCATACTTCTTAAAATTTTGGCTGTATGGCAAGGGGCATTGTCTTGTTTTAAACTGAAACTGCAAGTGTCACCAAAAAGCTCTCTGAATCTTATTGGAAAATCTGGCTTCAGTACTGGCTTGAGTGCCTTTTCCTCACCGCGATTGGCCGGTCTCATGATATTTTTTTTTTTAGTTCCATGCCATAATTTGTTGAGCATCAATATCAACCAAAATTGATACATAAAAAATGTATGTTATGGGACGTGTTATAGTGACTGTCAAATTTAAATTTAAAAGGACTCACTCCACTGAGCCGCAGTGTGCAGTTTATTGAAGATGTCATCAGCGTATGCAGTAACTTTGAATTCCTCTGCTTCTAGGGTAATTAAGAGTTCATTTACTACTACGTTCTATAGCAGATTTGACAGTACATTACCTTGCGATGTACCTTTACTAACAGATCTCCTTACAAAAACGGTTCACAAAGTTTAGTTAATGAATCTGATTTCAAAACAGAAGCCTTAGAACGTGCCAGTGGGCAATACTTCAGTTTATATTTATCTCAAAATAAGGTATAATGGTATCTGTTCCTGCAAATTTATATGTATAGAAGCTGTTAATAACCCTATTTAGTTTATCCCTTGTAATGTGGGTTAGTTGATTTTCTTTTGTTGTTTGCCTTTGTGGGGTTATCACTATTTTATATATATATTTAAATAGTTAAATTCTCGTACCCATTAAATTTTGTTTAAAGAAACAATAATTCTACCATTTATTCTATAATCCTAATCCGATTACAAGTTAACTCAAACTTATGTCTCCATAATGATTGGAGCTATCTAAGCTATGCCCTAATTAAATGCATCTTTTTGCATGCATCCTGCTTTTGGAATTTAAGTATCCAATCTTCCCAATCTGATGAAATTCAAAATTCTCTTATCCATGTAACAAAAAAAAATAGAACTCAATCTATCGAGCTAGGATACAACAACTAGAAAAGAACTCAATTCAACTCCAAGGAATAAGTAGGTATGGGAACAGAAAAGATTTAAACTTATAAATTTCACTATATCAAGTACGAAATCGAAATCTTTATCTGCTTAGCGGTAAGCTGCTACCGATTGTAGAAGAAAATTCGAAAGTAATAGGATTTACTACTCCGAGACGTGGAAAGGACGACTTTGTGCATCCAACAAGGTTGCCCGCGCGCGCGACATGGCAACAGATTTCTATCTTTATTTTGAATTTATGCAGTCTATATGGGCGGAGGTAGGGGCATGAGGGCAGATTATCAATTTTCATTCAGAGAACTTTTTCTGTCCCTTTTTTTGTTTAATTTTTAGTTTATTTTGTTTTCCGAACCATGCAACTTCTTCATCGTTCAACAAGAAGATGCTGCTGCTTTTCAATCGTCCTTAATGCTACATATTAAGTAGAGGATGTCTGGGAAAAAAGCTTGAAAGCAAACGCACTGGTGGCATTCTTTTGAGTTAAAAAAAAACACTACACCAGGCAGTGAACTTTCCAGCAATGAGAAGGGAAAATAACTGAAGGAAAACGAAGTGAAAACCCGGTGAACCACGGGGTCGGTCTGTGAAAAAAAAAAGTTTTTCACGTAAATCGAAGTAAGGGATTTGTTATTCTTTTCTTATTTTCTCTGGCTACATAGTTTGGAGGATTTTTCAATCAGATGAATTTAAACAAATGTTCTCAAGTTTTTTGGAGAGTTTACGGGAAACTGATGTAGTGATAGTTTGGTTGAGAGGAGTTTCATGTTTTGAGTTGTTGTAGAATGGGCAAAGATATGTGCTTAAGAATTTATATTTTTCTGGAGATTTGACGTGATTGGCTACAAACAGATAGGTTGCAAATCACCTACAACATTTGTAGAGAAACAAATAAAAAGTTTGTTAATAAACTTGAACAAACAACTCTTGTGAGTCAAGCGAGTAGGTGAAGGTAAATAAGTCCCCTGGAACTAACTCCACCGAGGTACTTAGTTTCCACATGGGGGGAACTAAGTTCACTTTTGAAAATGGACTTAGTTCCCATATACGGTGGAAATTTACTCCCAAAAAAGTCGCGTGGGCTTAATTCCCTTTAAATATGAACGAAATTCCCTTTTCCTACAAGAAGTAAAACAAATCAATTATTATGCAATTTTATTGATACAATAAAAATATTTTTTTTAAGAAAGCTTAAACCTAGACGGGACATAAGTCCCAAAATCTAATTATCTTAATATTTTCAGCATCTTGAAAAGCAGCAGTTCATTTCGAAATTCAGTTTACAAGACTCCGAAAATAATCAAAGAAATTCGCCGCGATTTAAGATCAAGAAGTCTGAAAACTAACTTTCGTTTACAGCTCTTCGTGTAACTATTGTTCTTTGAATAAAGTTCCATCTTCATGCTTCGAAGTGTGTACTAAGTTCCCATGTGAAAGTGGCGTGAATTCCTACCTTACATGGGAACTAAGTCCATTTTTTTAAAAGTGGGTTAAATAACCACTAGTGAGAACTAAGTACCTCGGTGGAGTTAGTTTCCGGGGACTTAGTTCCCTGCACCGAGCGAATAGTCAATATCGATTTGAAAATGTTTATGTGACCGAGATAATCACAACAACAAAACATATTCGCATATATTATATATATATATATTCATCTGGTCTACCCGCTTATAAGAACAATAAACGGACGGAGTAGAAAGACTAAGCTCCTGATATATTAGCTGCTAATCCTAAAAAAAATTAAATGGTGGTAAAAACGGTACCTTCTATAGGACCGTTTATTTTAATTCGACTTTCTTGTGAACTGTTTAACCAATTACAACCAAAATTAATATTCAGGAGTATGTAGGTAGCTTAAGTAATATCAATTTAAATTTTTTTCGAAAACTTTTTGCTCTGTATTTTTAATAATTTTTTTAATTTTTTTTTTCAAAAATTGATTTGGATTTTTTTTAATTTTGTTTTTAAATGAAAGTTATTTTTGTGCTAAATTTTGCAATCTTTAATTATTTTTTTTTTTAATTTTTAACACAACATGTTAAATAAAAACCGTTTCATTTTGTAACCGTTCCCACGATTTTGAAAAAAAAATCACAGTGTTTCACATTTCTTGTAGAAATAAAATGAAGTTTGAATTTTTCCGCTGAAAACTGTTTTTTTCGAACAATCGAAAGTCAGAAAAGACGAATAAAAACATTGAAGTTCTTCTTGCACATACATATATATCAAATTTTATTGGACGTTCTGCCCGATTATAGGTACTATAAGGCTTGTTATGGATTCGTGCAAAAAAAATTCTAACAATCAAGCATGACATTACTATTATAGAGAAGTTTAAAAAAAAAACTACTTTTTAAAAAGTTTTTTACCTATTTAGTTTTTTTCGAGAAAACTCTTAAGCTAATCAAATAAATTGCGCGACTGAATTGCACGTACTTGCTCTTATGTGCGGTCACAGCTTCGAATAAAGTTTAAAAAATATTAAAGGAACGTCAAAGTTTTTATTCCATTTTTCTGACTTTTGACTGTATCAAAAAAGTACGTAAAATAGTTTTCAGTGCAAAAATATACACGCCATTTTATTTCCTCAAAAAATCGTAGGTACAGTTTTTAAATAAAACTGTTTTTATTTAATAACTTTTTTTTTTAAATAAAAAAAAAATATTCTAGAATGCAAACTTAAACTCAAAAATTACTTACATTTAAAAACAAAATTAAAAAAATCCATCTTCCATCTTCTAGAATGCAAACTTAAACTCAAAAATTACTTACATTTTAAAACAAAATTTAAAAAAATCCATCTTTCCGTTTTAAAAATATTGATTTTTGAAAAAAAAAAATTAAGAAAATTATTAAAAATACAAAAAAAATAATTTTCGAAAATATTTTAACATTAAATTTCTAAGGCTACTAACATATTCCTGAATATCAATTTTGATTGAAATCAGATGACCGTTAAAAAAAAGTTATGTGAAAGCTACCGTTAATAGACTTTTCCCGTAAAATTGGTTCTAATCAAATCTAATGCCTAATTATATTGGAAAGCATGATTTTTAACAGAAACAAACTAAATAATTGAATTTTAAAATTAATAAAATAGTACTTAAGATCATAATTATGTTTCAAGTAAATAATAAGTAAATACATAGTATAAATAAATAATTAAAATAAGTAAATGTCTACTAATATTTAAACCTGAGTTTAATTTAAATTTAACCTTGTTTATATTGTTTCACAACTAAAAGATATTATTTTATCTACGTGTAAACAAGATTCATATGAAATAAATACAAATACAAATACAAAAAACATTTACGTTGAAAATAACACAGTTTAAGCTTATGAACATTTTAAAACCACAATACCAAATAGTTTTCAGTAAAAATGAAGGACGCCATCACACGTCTTAGATAACAAAAAATGTATGAAAAATGTATTTCCAAAATTGTAGGACCGGTTTTGATAAAATCCTGTTTTTTATTTTTAGTTTTAAAAAAAAATATTTTCTTTTTTAAATTTTGGTATGCAGTTTCTTAGAGTGTATTAATATACATGTTATTATAAAATTTAAAATAATTTTGTTTGATTAGTTTTAAAAATATTTATTTTTTTGAAAAATCAAAAATTAATTTTCATTAGAAAAAAAAAGTTATTAAAAATGTTGTTTATGCAGAAATAATAAAGCTACCTAAGTCTACTCAAAAATATAATCTGACAGAAATCCAACCAGCCGTTACCGAGAAAGCCCAAAATAAAAAAAAACCGTTATATGAAATGAACCGATGGTTCTAATCAAATGATAGCCAATACAAACAAAAAAAACTCTCAAAAATGTTCATTAAAATAGTTGGAGCCGTTTTCGAGAAAAATAAGCTTTTCCTAAACGGCCATATTGCAGGTACCGTTGTTTGTAGGTCTAAAAATAAAATTTCAATTTCCCCTAAAAAAAAAATCACACACACCAAGTTTGAAGATAATCGCTTAAGCCGTTAGGCTGCAGCTCGTTATACATACTGACAGACAGACAGACAATATTTTGTCGATCACTTTTTTAGACTTCTCTATGATCGTAATGTCATGTTTCATTGTTATTTTAATTTTTTTTATGTTCACCTATCCTAAACTTTGCTTATAGTCCCTATAATTGCAAGTGAAAATGTATCGCAGTTAAGCCAAACAAAACCCCATTTTATCACATTTTTTACTTGCGATTATAGGGACTATAAGGCAAGTTATGCATTCGTACAAAAAAAAAAAAAATTCTAACAATCAAACATGATATTACGATGATAGAGAAGTCAAAAAAAGTGGGTCCGGAAATTCCGTCCGTCTGTCTGTCTGTCTGTCTGTCTGTCTGTCTGTCTGTCTGTCTGTCTGTCTGTCTGTCTGTCCGTATCGATATCTACAGCCTAAACGGTTGGGCCGATTTGATTCAAACTTGGTATATAGTATTTTTAGAGTGCTCTACCCGACAGTTTTTGGAATTGGCATTCTAGCTCCAAAACTAACGGTACCTGCCATATAACTTTTATTGAAAAACTTATTTTTCTCGAAAACGGCTCCTACGATTTTGATTAAACTTTCAGAATGATGTTTTCTGTGCAAAATCTATCTTTTAATTTTAATGGATTTTTCAGAAAAAGTTTTATAACGGTACCTCCCATATGACCGGTTTTTTAAAATCAGACTTTCTCGTTAACTAATTGACGGATTTTGATGAAATTTTTAAAATATGTAGTGTTTTATGATTTAAATAATATTGTTTATCAAAATTTTCAAAAACATTTTTTTTTAAATTTTAATAATTTTTTTTAAAAAAATATTTTGTTTTTTGAATATTTTGAAAACGGATCTATAGATTTTTTTTTAATTTTTCTCCTAGTATAAACTATATATTTCTTAAAATTGACATACTAAAAAAAATTTTAAAATATGTTTTCGAAAAGTTTTTCAAAAAAAACATTTTTTTGAAAAAACTGGTCGAACGATTTTGAAATGAAAAATTCATAAAATAGAAAACAGTAAAAGAAATAAGATGGCTTACAACATTTTTTCCAAAAAACGTTATGAGTAGTGTTTTTTTGAATTCATAAATTTTTTTCCCCAACATTTTATTTCATATTGCTCGGCTAAGCCCTAGCCAAGCCATTAGTCAAATAAAAGAAAGTGACAACCTACATTACATACATACTTACGTATTTTAAAGTATTTTTCATCATCATAAAAGCACAGAATAAATAAGGAAGCCTTTGATAAACACACAAAAACAACTAACAAATAAAAAAAACTATTCGATTACTACTGAATGCAAAAATTTCAATCGAGAAAACAAAAGTTTACACCTTCCTATAAATAAACAAAACCACTGTGTTAACTTTTAATATTGTCTCTATACCTACTGGCTTAACAGTAGTTGGAACACGTATCTTAATTTTAGTACCTACCTTCCTTCCAACCTTATTATAAATACCTAAATCCTTTATAAATTCCATTGGTCCCATATTGGGACGTATAAAGGTCCCTTTACCTAGCATTATTGCCATACTGCTGATTCCGACGAATCTTTATGCCAGTTGTTCAAATTTTTCCATACCAAAATGAAAATTTAACTGAAAAAAGTCCTTTGTATCTTTCTATTAGCAAATTATATTATAAACAGTAAGCAGCAAGTGGAAAGATAATACACTAAAAAACTGCAAAAGCTAACAATCCTATATATTTATGTGTTTATCCCTTTGTCGTGACGCATGTTCGTTCGAGCTTCACCCCAAAACGATTCTAAGGAAGTTGCACGTCATACAAAAAATATTAAAAAATCTTTGTCAAAAAGACGCCTGCACTTAAAAAGGATTAGCAAATAAGAGCAAGTACGTGCGACCCAGTCGTGCCTTTTATTAAATTATCGCCTGTCAATTTTACAGAACGAGGATGATGCGATTGTTTGAATTTTCCACGTTTATCGATGAATTTAATCGATGGTATTGCGATAGTTACATTACAGGGGTGAATGCTCCAACGAATGTACGAATTTGTGAAGATGGAAGAGTTACAGGATTCACCATGTTATTATAAAGGCTACTTTTATTCCGAAAAAATGCACGATTCTACAATTTAATTTGAAGTGCACGTCGACGTAGTTAAATTGTAATATCCTTACAATTGGAAGTGCTCATTTTAAGAAACAATTATGTGCGACTCAGACCTGCACATTTTTCTTGCTTTCCTTATAACAGATTATAATATAATATTTATGTATTTATTTTATTCATAAACTTTTTTATTTGTTACAAATCCGAAACCTACAAAATAAACCTCTAAATTGATTTTGTCTCCCGTCTGTTATCATTGTTATCAAATATTAATAATGAAAGACAAATAATTGACAAATTAAAAAGAAAATTCCCTCCTTGAAAGTTCTCAAGAAGCCATATATGAACTTATTTATTTGTTTTCCGTGTCTTCATGAAGGTATCTCTTCACACGGTAAACGAACCGTACAATCTTCCAAAGGAACACTCCAACAACTACTATAAGTAAGTAGTCGAGATCCCAACCTACCGCCATAAACTTACAGACAAATTCTACAAAATATACGAAAAACTTAACTTAAAAGAAGTCTCAAAAAATATAGACATGACATTTTTTTTTTGTTTTATAAAGGAAACTACTTATGTGAAAGTTTATCTTTGGAAAAATGTTCATCGACGCCTGAAGTTTCCCTAGACCTCTCCAGGATTTCAAAAGCAAGAGAAATGGAGATAAAATAAATATATATATAATGGGAAAAAGGAAGTAAATACATGTCCTTACCAAGGGATTCGTTTATTACTTCCTCACACTTACAAATGAACACAGAAGGTTGGGGAAAAAAATTGAGGTCACAATAATCATCAGTATCTTCAATTTGAAACAGCAAAAGCCAAGATTTCCTTTTCTCCTTGTCGTCGGAAACATCATCATCACCCTCGCCAAAAGCAGGAGATTGAGCTGAAGGTAGCTCATATGAGGACGACGAAAAAGAGACTTCTTCAATTCACCTTCTGTTGGCATTACTATGCGAGTAAGTTGTGTGTCAATTTGCGGTAATTGGATCTCCTATTCTTTCTAACTAAAGTAATGAGGCAGGAAAAATATATAAAAGTAGGTTGGAATTGGGAGAAATGACTTCGACTTTTGGAGAAAAGTTAACTTAAAAGTGTTCTAAAAAAATAAAAAAAAAATTAAATGTTAGGTTTGTTTTGTGAAAATGTTGTATCATTACTGAATTTAAGATTTTACACTGGACGATAAAATTTTAAGTTACTTATATACATTTTTCTTTACCTTACTTGTGTTCTATGGCATTATACAGCCTGTCCCAAAAAAGGTGAGTCTAACCTCCAATTGCCGACAAATAACACCTACTTCTCTCCTATCCAAAGATCGAAGATCTTAAGCGTCAGCAATATAACACAGCTTCTTAAATATTCATCAAACTTTTATTTCGATATTTTTGTTTTCTCATTTTTAATTTTAATAGAAAAGAAAACTATTTCCTTATTTTATCTAATTTTCTTTTAAATAATGAAAATAAAATAATTTATTTTCTATAAATAATTCAATAAAGTTTTTAACTCTTTTTTTAATTTTATTATTTTCTTTTCTTATTCTAGTTTTTTTCACGCTAAGTTTTTATTTAAATCTGGTTTAATTTTGCTTCTGAGTGAAAATAAAACTTGAAATAATAATGAATACAAGATTTCTTAATAACGGTTCCACGAATGGTTATAATAATTATGTTTTGCGTTCAATGGTTAATGTTTTTACTTCTAAGAGTAACGGTCCTAAAATATGTAGTTTTAATGATATGTGTGGTCTAGCGGGGGCGGGGTATAAGGTTTTTCGTAGTGATAGACTAGGACGAATAGGTGGTGGTATGGCGATGTTTGTGCGAGACGGGATAAAATGCAAAATTAAATGCATTTCGGCGACGGGTTTCTCAAGGCATGATCTCATTTACATGGCTTTTGACTTTAAAGTCCAGGGTTCAGATTTCTCGTATCAATACAAAGATTTTAATTCCATTGATTGTGACAGTTTAGGACAACATGTTCGAAATATCGAGCGGAACAGCGTCTAATACCTTACATCTCCGAGTAATTAAATTGAATTTATAAACTTACAAACACTATCACTTATTAACACCCACGTTCCTCTTCGAATAAAAAAGCGAAGGCATGATTAACGATCATGGTTTACTTAAAAAAATCGTGAACAAATGCGGCTTCGGAATCAAGCTTTTCAGAACTATAAACATAATAGACTTGAAAAATTCAAACAAAACTATAGAACTTTACGCAATTTGGTTATCAACAAAATTCGAACCGAAAAAAAGGATTTTATTGTCGTCTGAACTGATCTATGAGTTGCAAGACACTGTGGAATAATTAACGTGAGGTAAGAGTAGCTGATTTCCTCATGATATCGATGGCAACATTCTAAACGATAAATTCGTTATCTTACCGTTTCCTTTGCTCCCTGTCACTGCTACCCTTCGACATGAAAATGAGTCGCAAAACGACCTGGAAAATGTTTCTAATTACTCAAGGATAAAAAACACTGATGTTGTTGAGTGCCTTCTGACGATAAAGTCTAATGCAACGGGAATAGACGGAATACATACCAAGATTCTGAAAGCAATTTTGCCTATCTGACTGCCTTACTGAACACATATTTTTAATACAATTTTGACAACTTGTGTTTTTCCTGACCATTGGAAAATGGCTAAAATAATACCTATCGCAAAAACTGCAAATGATTATAGACCCATTTCAATACTACCATTTTTATCAAAAAAATTTTCATAACCAAATCAACTTACGTCCGCAGTAAAAATTTGCTATCACCAAACGAATCTGGTTTTAGGGAAACATATCTCCTCTACCACACTAATTAATGTAATTGAAAATATACGGCAACCTTTAGATGACGCGTCGTATACGTTAAAGTATGTAAAAGTTGCCCCCAGGATTAATTGAAAATTGTGTCTCAGTTATTAATGAAAACTTAGATAAGATCTAAGTTTTTGCCAAAAGTAATGGAATCCGGCTAAGTCCAAATGCAGTAGTTAGTTATGCTGAGTCTGCAAAAAATCTGGGAATGGTTTCTTACCGGACATTAACTTATGACACACACATTAATGAATTAATAGGGACAGTTTAATGTGTACTTCGTACGTTATGGGTCGCGCAAAATTATACTCCCCATAATATTAGGATATTGCTTATGAAGACGTTGGTTATACCAATACTGATTTATGGTTGTGAGGTTTATTGAAATTGTGACTATATACTATACATACTATATCAGCAAGCGAAAACTAAATGTTACATACAATAGTATTACCAGATACATATACGGGTTAAAAAGATATTCTAGGATATCGTCCTTCTGGAAAGCTATATAAATGTTTTAATGTTTCGTTTGATAATTCCATTCGATATAAAACTTTGATTTTACTCTTAAGGATAATGTAGACACATCAATCCCCTTATCTTTTTGACAGTTTGCAAATATCCTCATCGATTAAGTCGCAATAAATTTTAAAATTTGGGTTCACATGTTTAACCTCTGAATGCCAGTTGTTCATTAACGCTTCTCGCTCACCTCGAAGTATTAGACGAACGAGAAACCCCCGAGGTTTCGAAAAAACTCATGACTCATTTAGCCCGCAATTAAAATTAAAGTCAAGTTATTAATTAAAAAAAAATAATTAAACCAAAGAACTGTATGTACCTTTTTTAACAGCCTTTTAAATTTAATTTTATTATATAAGTTGTACCTGAAGTAAGCTTAACCGTATTCAATATTCAAACTTTTATTAGTTTATAAGATATTGCATCTTAAAATGCGAGTACCTATGCAAATAAAAACAAATAAATAAATAAATAAGCTTCTTAATGACCGGCAGAATACCTTTCGCAGCAATAGGTCCACTGGTGATCTTAGGGTATATCTCACCGAAAAGAGGGACGAATCACTCTATGGTTTTAGTGAAAGTGAAAAAGTGACCAGCGTTGGAATCGAAGGCAACAAGAAATTCCTCATATTTTTTACAAATTACCAAAAAATTCTTTGTACATTCGGGAAATTGCAGTATTTTTGCTTTAATTTTTGGTGATGTAGGAATTTGGTCCGCCGAATTTGGGCGTTGCAGGCCTTCCTGGCTTGTTTGAACTTTTTTCCGGAAACACGTATCTCCGCGAACCGGATAACTGTAATCCTGATAACCTCTTGGTGAAAAGTCAACGTCACTATCGAGGAAGCATAGTGACTAGTTTAAGAATCTAAAGAAATTATTGAAACCATCCCGATTGGCTTTCTCATAATGCCGAACCGTTCTCTAAGGAGCTCTTTCGTTAACTGGAATATTTTGGAATGATAAAGAAGCAGATATGACATAATGGTCTAATTTTCTTAGGAGCTATAACTTATAACTAATTCACGTTGCAGGGTCAGGGGCAAGAAAACATTTAAGAGGATTTTCGGCTCAGCCATCAACATCCGATATGCTTTCTCTTTGATATAACCTTTAGCTTGCTGACCTAACCCCTTTCACATTGTCTTCTTGCTGGTTAACCTCTTTACTAAATAATTGCACCAATGGATCGCACGTACTTGCTCATATGTGCAGTCACATCGTCGAATAAAATTTACCAAATTAATAACATTAACTTAGAAAACTAACACTATCTGCACTTAAAAAAAGTGTCAAAACCACAAAACTTAACGGTTTTTAGTAAAAATTTAGTACGCCATCGCACGTCTTGTATAATGACGAATTTATGATAAAAGTATTTCGAAAAATTTAGCACGGATTTTGATAAGATCCTGTTTTTTATTTTTATTTTTTTTATTTATTTTTTTTATTTATTTTTTAATGTAAAATTTGACTAAAATCCAATAAGCTGTTGCCAAAATTTAAAAAAAAACCGTTATATGAAAGGTACCGTTAATAGACTTTTCCCGTAAATTTGAGCTTTGATCAAATAATAGCCAGTACCAGCAAACAAATTCTCAAAAATATTTATCAAAATCGTTGGAGCCGTTTTCAAGAAAAATAGGCTTATCTTTAACCGTTATATGGCAGATACCATTATTTTAAGCCCTAAAAAAAATTCAAAAACCCCTCTGATGAGGGATGCCAAAAGAATCACACACAATCATCAATCAATAGACAGACAGACAAACTAACTAACTTTTTTAGGTTTCTCTATGATCGTAATGTTTTGTTTGATTGTAAGATTTTTTTACGAATGCATAACTTGCCCTATAATCGCACGTAAGAATTAAACACACCTCTGTTTTGATTAGGACACATTTTTAAAAAGGACCATTCGAATTTCTTCAATTTATACCGATTAAACTCTGTATAATCAGTTAATCAATTCTTTTATTTATTTATTTATTTCACATAGCTAAAGACTAGCTTTAAATATAAGTACAAAATTCTAAAATAACAGTACAATAATTATATATTTGAATAAAAAATCGATTGAAATTTAGATGAACAATTTAATGATTGGTCAAATTAGATATTACATTTATTATTAGGAATATTAAACAATTTAAACATTTTGTTTAAACGACAAAATCGTTCATAATTAGTACGAAAGTTTGAGATATTTATGCAGCTGGGCAGATACCTTAAGTTTCCTTGAGGAATATTAAAATTTATTCGAGACAAAAGGTAGAAAGAGTCTATATTACCATTTATTAATTTAACAACAAAAACAAAACTTAAATAAGAGCGTCTATTATCAAGGGATGGCATATAAATAAGTTTAAGTCTATTAATGCACGCGGGGAGCTCGTAAGGATTTTCCCAACCTAAGCCCCGCAAGGCAAATCGCATGAATCTTTTTTGAACACGTTCCAATCTTGTTATATGGCACTCCTAATAGGGTGACCAAACTTGGCAAGCATATTCAAGAATTTGACGAACAAAAATGTTATAAAAAGCTGTTTTGTAACATAAGGGTCTGAAAACTGCCGTGATTTTCTCTTAATCCAACCAAGAATTGAGTTAGCTCTATTTGATATGAAGTTCATGTGCTGAATAAATTCAAGCTTTCGATCCAATATGACACCAAGGACATTTACGTTTTCCATACATGATAAGGAAATTCCATTTAACATATAATTGAATGAAGTTATTGAAACTTGTCTAGTTAGGGTTATAAAATTACATTTATTTATATTAAGAGACAAATAATTACGCACACATCACTGTGTCAAGGTTGCATTGCAACATTTCACAATGACTAATGCTAGAAATTGTTTTAAAAATGGTCACCTCATCCACGTAAATGAGGCATTTAGAATGTTTTAAGACAGATGTTAAGTCATTAATAAATAAAATAAAAAGTAGAACTCCTAAATGGCTACCTTGTGGTGTTCCAGAATTAACTGTTAAGTAATTTGATGGGTAATCGTTAAAAAATACTGCATAATTTCTATTTAATAAATAAGATTGAAGCCACAGAACGAAGTTTTCGCTAAAACCAAGATTTTTGAGTTTTTTTTAGCAAGATTGTATGCGAGAGTTTGTCAAATGCCTTACTAAAGTCCGTAAAGACGCAGTCAATTTCTTTCTTGTTTTTAAAATATATCAATGCAAATTTCGGTTAGCTCCATAAGAAACATTACAGTAGAGCGACCTTTGGTAAAACCAAGTTGATTAGGAACAATGACTGATTTGACATAGAAATACAGTGATTCGCAAATAACAGAATCAAAAAGCTTCGGGATAACAAATAGATGAAAGATCATTGTAATCACTAGCTCCTGAATCCAGAAACCATTCATGAGACAGCTTCACTTGTAGTAGTAAAGGAATACGAAATCAAATGATTTCTTTTCCATATCCATATCGGCATAGACAGTCCTTCTTCAAACAATTGAAACATTTCGGTGATATCGATTCAAGCGATGTAGTGATGTAGTGTGAATTATATACTCCTAACCTCATCAAAACTCTAACCAGTTAATTATTTTAATAGTATAGGCTAGTATAATCCTTTACTAGCCTATACTATTAAAATAAGGCTCCTAGTGAACCTCACCTACTTCTAGCTTTTCAAAAAATTATTCTTTACCATAGCGCTACGTGAGAAAGAATCTATTTAATAAAACACTGGGTTTTCAATTTTTTTTAATTAAGTGTATATTTTTCTTTATCGTTTGGTGTAAAAAAAAAAAAACAACGCAACTCAGTTTAAATTTTTTCAAAAGACAAAACAGTTATATATCCACATATTCTTGTTCTTGTCTCTGTAGCTTACAAAATGTTTTACATTTTAATCTACCTGTCTTTGCAATGCTCTTGAATAAATCTGATAAGGAAGTTTAGTTTAGTAAGCTTAGCACAGAAAAGGACTAAACTACTTTACAGTTCTTTTTGATTTTTTTATAAAAAATTAAATAAAATTCTATAAAAATATATTAACATCCATGAGTAAAAGCCAGAGTTCCATTCTATTGATATACCTCCTTTCAGGAACATAGTTTGCCTTCATATGGAGTTTTTTATTTATTTATTTATGAGCATAAAATGTTTCCAGTGGTTTTCAATTTACTCGATTTTTTTTTTTTTTAATTTTAAAACTAAATATTTCGAACGTGATTTTCAGCTTGCCAAAAGTACCAACCCGCCAACACATTTGAATAGTTTCAGCGAATTTTCTTCTTATCGCCCGCAGGATATTTTGTTTGAATTCCTTTCAAAGCCATTTTCCTATTTTCAAATTTAGTGAAGGAAATATATTATGAATGTAACGCGAATAAAATAAATTTAGCTGGAAGGTTCACTTTAAAAGTTAATTGTTCCATTTAAAATGTTATTGTAGAAACTTCAAAATCGCTGCCGGGATCTTTCGTATGTTTAAATTGCAAAACTAATTTTAATTAGGTTTCAGTTGCAGTTTTTATAGGTTTTAATAAATAACAAAGCCGATGTAAGTTTTTAAAACAGCATTTATTATTTGAAAAATAGACTATTTAGAACTGAAAATACAGATTTTCAGGGAAATCAACTAAACGAAATAGCTTCCTTTGTTTATAAAAGTTAGGAATGAATTTATGTTTCAGGCTATAAATCTGTTTTAAAAATAACATCTTACTTATAAGCCTTTCTGAAGTTTTTTTTTATATTTATTTTATTTTATTTTATTTTATTTAATTTTAATTATTTTTTTATTATAATTAATTTTGTTTAATTTCAATTATTTAATTTTATTTTATATCATTTACTTTTACTTAATTTTATTTAATTTTATTTCATTTAATTATATTTTATTTTATTTTATTTAAATTTATTTAATATAATTTTATTTTATTTAATTTTAATTTATTTTATTTTATTTTTTTTTGTTTTATGTTATTTTATTTAATTTTACTTTATTTTGTTTTGTTTTATTTCATTTTATTTTACTTAATTTTGTTTAATTTTATTTAATTAAATTAAATTTTATTTGATTTTATTTTATTTTATATATTTTTATTTTATTTCATTTTATTTTATTTTATTGTTTTTATTTTATTTTATTTTATTTTGAATTATTTTATTTCATTTTATTTTATATTATTATATTTTATTTTATTTTATTTTACTTTATTTAATTTATTTTTTTTTTTAATTTTATTTAATTTAATTTAATTTTATATAATTTTATTTTGTTATATTATATTTTATTTCATTCTATTTTATTTTATTTCATTTCATTTTATTTTATTTTTTTATTTTACTTTATTTTATTTTATTTTATTTTATTTAATTATACTTAATTTTGTTTAATATTATTTAATTTAATTAAATTTAATTTTATTTTATATCATTTTATTTTTTTTATTTATTTTATTTTATTTTTAATTATTTTATTTTATTGTACTTTATTTTACTTAATTTTGTTTAATTTAATTTAATTTAATTTAATTTATTTATTTTATTTAATTTTATTTAATTTTATTTAATTTTATTTTATGTAATTTAATTTTATTATATTTTATTTTATTTTATTTCATTTCTTTTAATTTCATATTATTTTAAGCAAACTTAAGGAAAAATATAAAATATTTCAGCAAGTTCTTTAAAAATATAAACTAATATTTTGAAATTTGCATAAAGTGCCGTTTCAATTTATTTTTCAGGACGTATGTATGTAGATCCAACCGTTTAACTGAAGAAACTTCTCCGTATCTGAAATCCTGATACATCTTTGTCTCGCAGATGTAATATTTCATTCTCCAAAGGTTCCTTAAATATTTCAACTTCAGAATCTAGCAAATCTAGTATGCTGTCAAGTTAGTCATTCAAATGTTACTCTATCAACTACTCACTTTAATGCTTCATTTAACTGTCACTCTCACGGAACTTAAAAATCAAATATTATGTTCACTAGTTTCAGTGCGCGCAAAACAATTCAAACGTTAATTCCATTTTTTATCCAAATAGCAACCGTCTTTTTTTTTTGTTATTGTGATTTTATATCTATAAATTATTTCGAAAGCGAAGTGATATAGTGACAAAGGGTAGGTATTCCCTGATTACCTCACAAGATTTAAATATCAAACAGAGAATGGACGATATTGTATCTTTCTGCCTCTGATAGAATATCAGAATATCACGAAGTCCTTTATGCATTACTATTAAATGTGCATTTCCCTAAGATATAGCATTTTGTGTTCTCCATCGAGCATTTCTATATACATATCGCAAATTACGCCCGGAAGAAATTTTCATTCGCTAAACACAAAGGTATTGCCAGACAGAAATTACTTTTTTTGTAAAACAAAAAAATAGATAAAAGGTGTTACAGTTCATAAGACCAAATTGATTTAAGTTTTTTCTATTTACGAAGGCCATCAAGTTATAAAACTGAAATTTTTAATTTTTAAGTTTTATTTTATTTAAGAAAATCATCTTTAAAATTAATCACTGTAATAAAATAGTAACAATCTTAACGGCTAATTTAGGATTTATTTTGCACTATAAATTACTGGTTTAAAAACTATATAAATAGAATTTAGAATTTTTCGGCGGGTACACTTGTTCTGAGAAACAAGGTTACTACTTTAATGCCAATATCTAGCACACAGGGTTCTACTGCTTCCGATAATGTTTCGGTTGTAAAGGAGCCACTATGCTATTCTCCCGTCGTAGTAGATCAGAGGAATCTATATTGTAATCAACCTCTTGACCGTATAAGTAAAAAAAAAACCTCGGACAAGATTGAAACTGCTTAAACGAGCACCACCAAAATATTCATTAAAGTGGAATTAAACCTCGTAGATTTGTCCATTAATCGAGTTTATAAGGCCTAATAAATGACAAGTAGCAAATCACGTTTACTCTTCTGCTATAAAACAACCATCTAGTCAGGGCAAAATAAACACCTAATTGATGGTTGAAAAAAAGACACTGATACAAGAGGACTTACTACTTTACTTCTTGGTTACTTTACCACAGAAGAAGAAGTTCTAAACAGGGCAGGTTGACATTTCTTGAAGTTAACTTTAAATTAAACTTACTCACTTACTTACTTAGGTGGCGCTACAGCTCGGGGCGAACCTGGGCCTCAACCTCAACTAACATGCCTCTCCAGCTAGCTCTGTATTTGGCTGGCTGCCTCCAGTTTCGTACTTCAAGTTGGTTGAAGTCATCTTCTACTTGAGCGCGCCACCTAAGGCGAGGTCTTCCTTAAATGCATCTACCTTCTTGGCTGAAATCGAAGATCCCTCGAACCGGAGCATTGTTGTCCATTCGATCTACATGACCCAGCCATTTTAAACGTGATATACGTATTTTTTGACCAGTTTAAATGTCGCTGTACAGCTCGTATAGTTCGTGGTTGAATGTTTGTTTGTTTAAATGTTTGGATATTTCGATGTTTGTTCCCTAATCACGCCTCAACGGCTTAACGGATTTGGATGAAATTTGGTATGCAGATGGATAATGTGCTGGATTGAGACATAGGCTACTGTTTATCCCGAAAATATGTCCGATTCCCCTGTGGGAGAGGGTTATATGTGAAATGATGTATGGCTGGGGCATTGTTGTCCATTCGATCTACATGACCCAGCCATCTTAAACGTGATATACGTATTTTTTTGACCAGTTTAAATGTCGCTGTACAGCTCGTATAGTTCGTGGTTGAATGTTTGTTTGTTTAAATGTTTGGATATTTCGATGTTTGTTCCCTAATCACGCCCCAACTGCTTAACGGATTTGAATAAAATTTGGTATGTAGATGTAAAATGGATAATGGATTGAGACATAGGCTACTTTTTATCCCGAAAATATGTTCGATTGATGTATGTATGTCCCAACGAATGCATGCATTTTTCAAGTTCGATAGATGTAAATATAAGGTAGGAGGATTCACTTTATTTCGACGTATTCTCCTGCGGTAAAAATAATATTTTCTTTAACGAGTTTTGAATTAAATAATAAATTTTGGTTTATATATATGGCGAACAATTGTAGTGTAACAGAAAAATAACATTAAATTAAATTGAGCACTGGCAACTGAGGCCAACAGCTTTTACAACACAAGACGATAAGACAGAGAGACAAATAAAACAGAAAAAAGAAAGAACAGTTAGCACACGTCAGCAGCATGCGGTTGTTTTTCGGACGGTCCACATCCGACTAAAGACTAATTGATAAGCAAGCGCAATGATACTTGATTTCGCTGATCTCTCGGGAAGCGATCAATTTCTTATCAAAGCCAATGACGTTCACTGCAATGCAGTATTATTGCACGGGTACCTATTAGACACATTTTCTCTTCTTTTTCATGGTATTTTTGGAAGAGCTCCATTGTGATTTACTATTGTTGTTTTTTTTTTCGTTTGCATAGCAGCATGTTGTTTTTGTACTTTTTTTTGAAGTTATTGCTTGCGTTTTACAATTCAAAATCATTGTTTTATTGAAATTTTATTCTTTTCTTTATCATACTTACATTAAAAATGTGAATGTTTGTATGTTTGGATGTTTGTTCCCTAATCACGCCTCAAGGGATTAAAGGATTTGGATGAAATTCGGTAGGTATACTGGATTAAAATAAAGGCCATTTTTTATCCAGGACAAATGCAAGGTTCCTGTGGAAGAGTTTTAAATGTGAAATACTACATTCCTTAAAGTTTCTTTGATATGCTTCCATGCCTTAACGATTGCACGACTTTGTGAAGTTTGGTTGACGGAAGAGTTACAGGATTCACTATACCATACAGAAATATAGATTTATAGAGATATAGAGATATAGAGATATAGAGATATAGAGATATAGAGATATAGAGATATAGAGATATAGAGATTTAGAAATATTGAGATATGTAAGACGTTATCCAGGTAAAAAGACGGGTTCTTATGAAAAAGGTTTAAATATAAAAAACTTTATTGCTGGAGGTTTGTTTGATATGCTTCCATGCCTTAACGGCTGCACGAATTTGTAAAAAAAATCACTGTTTCAATGAAAGAATTCTGAGTAATTTTCTTTGGCGAGTTTTGATTTAAATACCTTACCTTACCTTAGATGGCGCTACAGTCCGGGGTGGACCTGAACATCAACGAACAAGCTTCTCCAGCCAGCTCGGTCCCTAGCTAGCTGCCTCCAGTTTAGCACGTGGAGTCGGTTGAGATCCACTTCCAATTGTGTGCACCTCTTGAGTCTCGGTTTTCCTCTACTGACTGTCCCTCTGGGGTGTAATCGAATATTTTCCGGTCCAGAGCATTGAGTCCTTCTCTTTATGACCCAGCCATCTGAGACGTTGAATTTTTACTGTTTTGGCTAAAGGTCTCGTCGCTGTACAGCCGGTACAGTATCTTCTTATCCACTCTCTTTCTCTCGAAGCAGCCTAAAGCGTCCTCATCCGCTTTTGAAAACGTTCATGCGTCTGCACCATAGAGCAGGACTGGGATGATGGGAGTCTTATAGAGGGACAATATATTTGCCCGCGAGAGGCCTTTGCTACTCAATTGCCTTCTTAGCCCGAAGAAGCAGCGATTGGCAAGAGTTATTCTTCGTTTGATTTCAGCGCTTGTGTTCTTGTTTGAGTTATAAGCTGAGCCCAGGTAGACAAAGTCCTTAACTATTTCAAAGGTATAGATGTCTATGGTGATGTTTTGTCCAATACGTCGATGTTGGGTGTCTCTTTTTGATGACAGCATATACTTGGTTTTGCCCTCATCGACTGCTAAATCCATATTCGCCGCTTCCATCTCAATACTCACAAAAGCGCTAATGACATCACTCTGTGCTTGTCAAATTATGTCAATATCGGCAACGTATGCCAGTAATTGGACGGAGTTTTGAAAGATCGTGCCTCTGGTGTTGGCGTAAGAATTGTGCATTATTCTTTCAAGTATAATGTTGAAAAAGTCGCACGACAGCGTATCGCCTTGTCTAAATCCTTTTTTGACTTCAAAGGTGTCGGTGATGTCTTTACCGACTTTGACGGAACAGCGTGCGTTTTCCATCGTCATTTTAAACAGGCGGACGAGTTTGGCAGGGATGTTAAAACTGCACATTGGTCTATACAACTCGTCTCTATAAATCATCGCCCTAGTTTTGAAGTGCCGTAATCGCCAAATTGCGTTTTTTGAACTGGGTATGTAGTCTTATTTTTTTGGGGGCGCTCTTTTCAAATCTGTAATCCGTTTTTGTCTATCTCTTTTCATTGCTGAGATATTTAGAATAGTTTTGACGTATATCCATCAAAAACATCAAGTTCACGTATTGTTTTAACGTAAACACCAAATTTTGGCATTTACGTCAAATTTGTCATGCAATTTACGAAAAAAAATTGTTTAAGAATGGTTTTGACGGAAGTCTTATGGTCTTGCAACTTAAGTCATCAGAAATCAAATGCTCGTTCAGTACTGACTTGACGTATGTGTATACAAATTGCAGTTCAATGCTTAGAAATCGTATGCACATACGCCATAAGCACAAAAATTTATTTTTTATTTGCCGTATGTGAATACAAGTCTAGCTGTGCCGATAAAAAAGTATAAATACCACTGCCGAGTAAAATTTTTTTCAGTAGCTTTGTGGAGAGAGGACGTGCTTCGCTATCGCTAAAAATGAATTCTCCAATGCCCGATATAAATCCGGAACTTCTTTCGTAAGGACTTATAATTTAAATGGAATGAAGTTTTATTCAAATGTTTCACATGTTTTAGATTACTCGACGAGTTAGTCCCAAATGAAGAGGATTTTCGGAATGATGTAAATAATGCTTCGAGTTCAAGCGGCTCAGACTTTGGTATAAGAAACTACAAAAAAACCACCATTTTTTTTTTTGAAAATTTTGAAAATTTTGCTAAAATAATATTGTAATTCTTAACAAATTCGCATTATTGCAGGGCAAGTTCAACCCGAAAATATTTAGACCGCCACCTTAACATCAGAAAACTGTACAACTTGTATAGAGAGCTTACAAACGACCCGGTTAAAGAAAATATGTACCGGAAGGAATTTAATAACGCATTCAATCTGTCATTTTATAAGCCCAAAAAAGATCAGTGCGATGGTGTCTTTTATTAAATAAGAACAATATTTCATTTAAAAAGTGATAATCTTCTTATTTTATTTTTATTTATTTTAATTTGGTTCATTGGTGTAATGCCATATACGATTTTTTGACGTATGTGAATGAAGAAAACAAACTTCTGATTTTTGTGGCGTTTACGGCAAACTCATTTTGTACATAAGTTCAAATATTTTGAAAACTAAAAGAGTTTCAGATGTCAAATAACATATTTATGAAAGAGAATTCTTAACTATATATCATACTAAGAAATCAAAAAATCGCAGCGATTATTTTTTTCGCAATAGACTTCCGAACATTTAAACGCTATTTCCCAAAAATATAAAAATGGCGGTTACGGCACTTCAATACTAGGGCGACGAAATGCTGTCGTACGCGGCTTTGAAATCGATGAAAAGGTGGTGGGTATCGATTTCAACTTCTTGGGTTTTTTACAAGATCTCGGTAATGTGAATATTTGGTCGATAGTGGACTTTCCGCACTGATATAGACCTATCAGTTCCTTAGGCTGTTTCGTTGACCACCATTTTGAATTTTAGCCAAATTATATTTTGTTAAATAACTAGCTTATTCTCGAATTTTGACGAAAAATGAACACATCAAAAGTTGTTCAAATTGGACTTTTTACAACTTTGTTCTTGACAAATGTTTGCCTACAATTGATATTTTTCGAAATAATCTGGAAAAAAAATTAAAGATCACCATTGCTGGAAGCTATTTTTACTTCTCTCAAGTAACTTCGATCTTAATTAAATCATTTTCTAAGACGGCATTCTCCAGATGTATTACTGCGAGGAATAAGTCGAAATTCTCTAACGTTCTTTCAACCTTAATATTTACAATCGACTACTTAAGTATGTTAATCTCCAGATCGGTTCTGCCTGTAAAACTCCTTACAAGAGTGTTATACTTAACAGAAGTCTACATTTTTATCAAGTGTTTCTATTGTATCATAGTTGTAAATGACAGTTGCATTTCGGTCTTAGTATAGTGGAATTGTTCTGTCTGTCGTACGGACCTCAAAGTTTTCAAACAATCTTAACATAAACATAACATTGGACTCTACAGGTTGCGCTGTAGTGGAGATTTTCAGTCACTCAGAAACATGTGACCATGTGAAGCTTGATAACGATCAACAGAGTAATTTTTTTTTTTTTTTGGAATTTCATTTGGACCCAGTAACTAGTCCGTGCGTTTCCAAGCAAGCGTTAAATTAGAATGTTTTAGTGATGTTCACTTTTTTAATCGAAAAACTTGGGTTATTCCATCTCGGAACTGCTTAGAAAGTGTTTTGTGTTTTCAGAACTCATCGGTTTTCTCTCAACCAATCGTTTGAATGTGATGTGATTCTGTAGAAAAAGAAGACTATACCAATCCGCACTCCAAAACCAAATTTAAGCCGATTAAACGCATGCTAAGATCGAATCCAGACTTTTTGACATAGCTGCCCGAAACACGGTGCAGGAGTTCTTCTGAGCAGCGAAAGTAAAGTATCCTTCTTTCTTTTTTAATTTAAACCTTTAAAAATTAATTCCTCAAAATATCCACTCGAAAACGTGCTCACAGACAAGGATAATCATTCTGTTTGTTCTATCTGGCAATATTACTCCAACATACGTGATGTGTGCACAATATATATTTCACATTCATTCGTCGTATGTAACTCCATAGCTGCAACAGTAAGTTGCATCAGCATCAGCGGATGGATAAAAGGGCGGTCTTGATTGTTTGGGTACACACGCTGTGTTTGGAATTCGGAATCTGTGAAATCTATGCAAATTCTAAGTTTGCAAACAGGTGATTATTGTAAAATTTGTTTTCTCTTATAGAACTACCTGTCTGCCTGCCAACAAGGATAACTCTCTATCCTTTATGCATGGGTATTGTATAAAAGCAAATGGATATTCCTTATATTCCTATAGAATATGCTATGGAATAGGGATATATGCCGAGGTAAAGGAGGTTTTCCAGATTTCGAAGTTATTTGCTCATTAATCTTGTTCAGCGAGATGCAGAGTGTACATTATCGCACATTCACAGAACATATAATATACGTAAACATATATTTACATTTACATACATAGGTAGATCGGTATGTGGAAATCTTTGGAGAAATGTTGTTCCTTTATTCGCTGTTACTTGTTGTGATCCAGATTAGGCAAATGCTGAGAATAGTTTATGCAGATGCAAGTTAATGTTCTATGGATACGGATTTGAGACAGGAAAATCTGCTTAAAGTGTTTATTTGTTTGTTTTTTGCTGTTGTTTTTCACAAAGGAAAGTAAAATGTTTTGGAAAATTTAAATTTAAAATGAAGCTTCTTTAAAATGTGAATAGCAGACAAATAGGTGATATTAGCAGACAAAAGTTATTTTTATGAAGACTTTAAGTTTAGAATTTCGAGTAAGAATATATGGAAATATAAATGTTGTTGTAGTAACACAATACGTTCAGCAATCGACTTATATATGTATGTGACATGGCTTTTTCTACGCTTTTACAACAATAAGAATACATAGAAACCCGTTTAAAGAAATATGACAACTATACAGGGCCTTATAAGATTAATTTTAATTAAGAACAAGCTAGGATCAGACGATTTGTGTATTAACACAAATTTCATTTGCCAATGGTGTGCACAAATTCTACACAAATCCATACACAAATGCGAATTGTGTAACCAATTAATATTTGTGGTTCACACGATTTGTATATTTTAACAGAATAACAAAAGTTTTGTTTGTGTATAGGTATACACAAATAAATTTGTGTACACAGATTTGTTGTTCAGACGATTTTTGTATATCTACACACATGGAATTTGTGTATAAATTTGTGTTGTCGCCTTTTGTAAATCGGGGTTTTATGTTTATTGAATATTAAAATGAAATATTTCAAACAAACTAGTTTTCAATTTTGTTCAGTGAAGCTTAGATGAGACGATTTGTGTAAATGCACAAATTTCATTTGTCAATAGCATTCACAAATTCTACATAAATCCATACACAAATGCGAATTGTGCAAGCCATTAATATTTGTGGTTCACACCATTTGTGTATTTTGGCTGAATAACACACATTTTGTTTGTGTATCGGCATACACAAATAAATGCGTACATTCATATACATACACAGATTTGTGGCTCAGAAGATTTATGTATACATACATATGTATATTTCTACACAAATTGAATATATGTATTTAATATTTTTTAACTACATATGTTTCTGTAATCCACAATGTATTTTAGAATGCAACCGGATGTTGTACGACACTAGTCGTGAGACAGTAGATCGAGAATTAGGTGAATATTTTCTCACTTAAAAGCCACGGATGGTTCTAGCTTGCACTAGAAGATAGAAAAATTGATCCCAAAATGAGAGTCGAACTTAGGATCTCTCGCTTTACAAGCAAACAACTTATCTACTGCACCACTGCCGATTGTTTGTGTTTTTGTTTTTTGTTAATCGGTTTTTGACGTTTATTGTTAAAGATACTGGTCTAGCTCCAAGTTTTATGGGAACAGACAGTTTTTCAAAAAAGGACTCTGTGGCGTATGTGTTACATTTAAGGTTGGACATGGGAATATTTGATTTGAGTTTGAATACCTTTTTATAATATCCTACCAATATTATAAATGTGAATGCTCATTTGTTTGGATTTTTCGATATTTGTTTTGAAAGCACGCTTCAACGGTTTAAGGGTATTATTGCACGGGTACCTATAAGACACATTTTCTCTTCTTTTTCATGGTATTTTTGGAAGAGCTCCATTGTGATTTACTATTGTTGTTTTTTTTTTCGTTTGCATAGCAGCATGTTGTTTTTGTACTTTTTTTGAAGTTATTGCTAAATGTGAAATACTATATTGCTTAATGTTTCTTTGATATGCTTCCATGCCTTAACGACTGCACGACTTTGTGAAGTTTGGTTGACGGAAGAGTTACAGGATTCACTATACCATACAGAAATATAGAGATATAGAGATATAGAGATATAGAGATATAGAGATATAGAGATATAGAGATAAAGAGATATAGAGACGAAAACATATAGAAATATTGAGATATGTAAGACGTAAAAAGACGGGTTCTTATGAAAAAAATTTCGTATAAATAGGGACAAATTCCTGGATTTAAATATGGGCAACTTTTTATTACAGAAAAATGCATGGTTCCTGTGGGAGAGGCTTAAATGTAAAATTATGCATGGCTTAAGGTTTGTTTTGTTATACAACCGTGCTTAAACAACTGCTCGAATTTGTGAAGTTTGGTTGATGGATAAGTAAAGCATTCACTATCCTATTACATAGGCTATTACTAAAAAAAATGCATGGCTCCTGTCCTGAAAATTTTTAAAAAACGCAAGAAATCATGGGTAGAAGCTAGTAATATCGTATTAATCATATATGTATGTCTTATCATAGTCCACTGATGTTTTATATATAAAATTCTTTGCGCAGTTTCCGAGAAATTCAGAGTTTTTATCCGATTTTGTGAGTTGTGATTGTTCAAAAAACGAACGTAAGATAGTTTTCAGTGAACAAATTCAAACGCCATTTAATTTCTCTAAGAAAATTTTAAATAGCATAATTTGTTTTTATTGTAGAAAAGGTTAAAGAAAATGGTTTTCTTAACAAATTAAACAAGAAAAATATAAAAAGAATGTGAGAATGTAAACATAAGCACATAAACAACCTTCATTCGAAAAAAACTACATGTCCTTTTTCAAAATATTGATTTTTGAAAGTGTTTTTTTCTTCGACTTTATTGAAAACTGGTTTACCGATAATAACCAAAATTGATATTCAGGAAGATGTAGGTACTCAAATTAATTTCGCATTAAATGATATCCGACTTACGGTTTTTATATTTTTTTAAAATTAAAACATTTTTTTTTAAACAATCATTTTTGTTTTTTAAATAAGAGTCATTTATGTGCTTGAGCTTGCATGCTTCAATTTTTGTTTCTTTAATCTTTGAAACAAAAAATTTAAACTGATCTAAAAAAAAATATTTTATGTTCACATTTCTTAAAGAATAAAACTGGCATTTAAATGTTTTCTCTGATAACTATTTTGAGTGCAGTGCCCCATGGCTTAGTGGTAAGTGTGCCGGACTGCTAAGCGAATTAGCCTGTGTTTAAATCTAACTCATAGCCACCTTCTTTTTCCAGGTACTGCCTCTTGCGAGGAACTGACAAAACCTCCAAGAGTAAAATTTGTCTCGAAAAAGTGCATCTCATGTAGCCGTTCGGACTCGGCGGTAAACTGTAGGTCCTTTCCATTCTTGCAGATTAACAACACACACAAAGGAATGGTTGAATTGTAAATCACTAGGCTTTGGCTCATTAGGAAGCTGTCCCACCAATAAATTTATTATTTAACTATTTTACGTACTTTGTTTGAACAATCAAAACTCACAAAAATCTAATAAATAATTCAAAATACCCTTAATGTATTTCAAATTTTATATGACGATGTGACCGCGCATAAGAACTATTACGTGAAATCCAGTAGTACAATTTATTTTCATTAGCTCGTATTTCGATCGATCTTCTACGCTCAAGACTACTTTTATCCTGTTCATCAATTTTGTGGTTCAGACGGTTTTTTTTTGACAATAATACACAAATTTATACACAAATATTTGTCTATTTATTTGTCGTCTGATCTAAGCTTAAGTTTCTATAGTATTGTAAAAATATAAGTCCAGCTTCTAGTTTTGTGGGAACAGGCACTTTTTCAAACTAAGGACACTTTGGCGTATGTGTAACATTTATAGTTGGCCATCGGAATATTTGATATAAGTTTGATTACTTCCTATAATATCCTACCAATATTTTGTTGGTATGTTTGGATGTTTCGATGTTTGCTTCATAAGCAAGCCTCTACAGATACTACAAGACTTACAAGATGACAGTTTTACAGCCAAGCCTAATAAATGGTTTGATTCTTAAAAAAGAAGTTTTTTGTCTATAAAATCGGTTTACGGACGAATTTTAAGTGATTATGTCATAAGAAAACATTGATGGCAGCAACACCAACATAGAGCCCGTTTACTCACACCCACAAACCCTCTCGTTAAATCCACACACACACACCCCAATATCTACATCTACTTTCTACTTTAACAAAACTCCGCCTATATTTCATTTTCTCTTCTTGTTCGTTTTGAATTTGAGTGGAATAATTTTTTGAATTTGCACCTGTTCTTTTTTATGGTTCGCCTAGTGCTTTGGATCGATTTTGGTTGAAAGAACCACGGTATCATGGTTGGCATGAGTCATGAGTCTTATCAGCATGATTCGTATCAGCATGAGTGTTATCAGCATGAGTCATGTAATTTCGTACGTGTATCCTGTCATCGATTTATAAGATGTTATTAAGAAAAAACCAATATGTTTTTTTAAATCATGTAATATCCTGTTTTATTCATATTAAAAACATCTTTGACATTTGCAGAATTTTTGTTAGCTTCTGAATTTTCATTGTTTATTGTTAAATATATTTTTTTTACGAATCCATAACTTTTCCTTCAGTTACAATACATTCACATCACAGTTAAAATGAAAAACGTTTTAATTCGTCTGATGTCTATTATCCTCTTGCCAGGATGTTTCATTTCCAATGTTAAACAAAAAATATATTAATAAATACAAGAAAACCTCATTCTACAAAATATTAATTTTTTTTACACATTTTCATCATTTCAGAGAGAAAACTTTTCGTTGGAATGCTCAACAAAAAGTACAATGAAAGCGAAGTGAGGCAACTATTTGCTGGACACGGAACAATAGAGGAATGCACCGTGTTACGGGATCAAAATGGACAAAGCAAGGGCTGTGCCTTTGTTACGTTTTCAACGAAACAGGCAGCAATTGGAGCAATTAAGGTAATTTCAAAACATATACATACGTATCTATAGCTGTGGTGTATAGGGGTTCTAAGAAAGACGAGGAAGGAGGGTTTGTGGTATGCAATATGCATCCTGGATGGAAATGTGCATTATATACATTTCTTGAATAATGAAAAGAATGTTTAATGAATGGACTTAATGTGAGTAGGTACACTCTGGTAATATGGAAAATAAATTAATGTCGAAAGGGAGAGTGGTTGGGTGGGTGGTATTTGGTATATATGATGTTGATACACATGTAGATTGGGAGGAAAAAATTCTATTTTCATTGCAATGGACATGAACTGTGATTTTGCATTATTATTGCTTTTTTGTGTTATTGTTTGATCCAGAAGTGGGTCACAGAGTGCATCGAGGAAAATATAAGGAGTATGGTTTCTGGTATTCATATTACAAAGGACGATTATTTGAATAACAAAGCAAGGTGGAGGGGTTGTGCCTTAGGTGTTCTAGACATGAGTATTTCTTTTTGTTGGCGAACATCTTTGTTTTTTTTTTTAATGGACAAATACATTTCTAATAAATGAATGTACTTTGCATTGGATTTAATCCTTAAAATGCTTTTAGCTATTACAAGAATAGACGCTACCTTTTTGTAATTGTCTTTTTTACAATGCAAGTTACGGTAATTTGTTTGTTCCAGAACTTACCCATTGCGTGTTCATCTGGTTCTCCTTAATAGAATTAGTTTTTTTTTAAGGATAACCACGACGTCCTTCTTATAAAAAATAATAAATTTCAGATGCAAATATGAGGAAAAAATTGGGTCAATAATACCTAACAGAATAGTGTTTTTTTATGTCCGTAAGGTTTTACTAAAATAGCGTTGAATATTAAAGAAAAACATATCCATTTCAATACGTTACAATAATTTGCTTAGATTGGGCATATTAACATAATGCTGCAGCAGTTTTATCGAGGCTTCAGTTTCAAATTTATGACTCCATTAAAAAAATAAAGTAAATAAATATTTTTTTTTAAATATATAAGAACTCACGAAAAATTTAAATAAATATAAACAGTAAATAAATAAGTAAGATTCTTTAAAATTTTTAAATGACGTGGTCAAAACATGGCCATTTGAAAAAATAATACGTCCTTGTGTAGCAACATTTACGTTTAAGTTACTAATACCTGTATTGTTGTTTTGTTCACATTACATAATTCTATTATGTTCTACAAATTTTTGTTGTTATATAAGGCATATGTATTATATTTACGTTCATTTAACTATTTAATTCGCCCTAGCAAAAAACAATCCTAAAACCAATCGTTAGTTAATGCTCTTTTTTCTTTTTTATTTTATGTATCACATTCACGATTCACATTTTAAGCAATCAACCATTGAAATAAAGCAATTGAATATCAGACACCGAACGAAGTGGTTGTGTTCTTATCACGCTTTCACCAAAACCTAATTTTTCCTCTGGCTGCAAGTTTTAGATTGTTTTTTGGGTAATTCATTAATGCAACCTCAACATAAATTATAAAATGAAAAATATCGTGATATTTAAAGGGATTTGATAATTTTACTCGATGATAAGGAAAGAGAAAACCATCAGATGTGATATGGCTTACTGTAAATAAACAAAGAATTCCGAAACTCTACAAGCGTTGATTACAAACACCTATGAGCAAGTCAAAATAAAGGAATGATTCCAAGAAGAATTACCAATCAGTATTGGCATGCAACAGATATGCGTTTTGAGTTCTTTTTACTTGCGATTATAGGTACTATAAGGCAAGTTAGGATTCGTGAATATTAAAAAATTTGATTTTTTAATAAAAAATTAAAAATTTTGGTTTTCTCGGTTACGGTTCTTTGGATTTCTTTCAAATTTTATATTTAAGAAGATATAGGTAGCCGAAATAATTCTGCATATCAAAATTTTGAAAAACTTTTTTTCTAATTAAAATAATTTATTTTTTTTTTGAAAAATCAATATTGTGAAAACTAATCAAAAAAAATTATTTTAAATTTTATAATCACATGTATTTTAATAAATTCTAAAAAACTGCATACCGAAATTTTAAAAATATTTTTTTTTCAAAAAAATAAAAATAAAACACAGGATTTTATCAAAACCGGTCCTACAATTTTCGAAATACATTTTTCATAAACTCCTTGTTATTTAAGACGTGTGGCATACTTCATTTTTACTAAAAACTGATAAGTATTGTGGTTTAAAATACTTTTTTATAAGTTCAAACTGTGTTATTTATTTTCAACGCAAATGTTACTTGTTTCTGCCAATGATCTTGCTTTCCAATGTAATTAGGCAATAAGAGCAGGTACGTGCGACCCAGTCGTGCCCATTTTTTATGACAGTTTTTGACCTGGAATTGATTCAATTATTCATGCCGATGATTGAATCAAAATAAATGAAGATTCTAAATTCTTGTAATAGCTACTTTATTAAGAAGTGAATAAATTTTAGAGCGAAATGTATACCTCATTATCGTCAATAAACCTATTTTTTACACTTTCCACACAAGCCTATTTCCGTCTTTTATTTGGGAATATAAGAATTTTTTTTCCAAATGCAAAAAATATTGAGGAACTTGTGATGACAACATTGTAAGCATTGCGAAAGTGTAGAGTGGATAAAGTAGCTGAAAGCACGGCAGTTGTTATTCCAGAGCTTAAATACGGTTCACACTGTTCGACAATATGCAAGAAGTACAAGGTGGCCAAGAGAAATCATCCTATGTGAACAAGCCATGGAGCGTAACATGAACCTAAAAAAAGCTTGCTGTGGCTGTTCTAGATTTAAGTATTTTAGGTGTATTTTAAGTTATTTTAAGTTTATTTTTAGTTTATTTTTAGATTAGTTTTAAGTTAGTTCTTAAGTAGTTTAAGACAGATTAATGAACTGATAAGATACCCAGTTTTTTTTCATTTTCTGGGTGAAAAATAAAAACCCTTTATATATAAGATAAACTTAAGCTATTTTTAGGCCGAAAGGCAATTAAAATTAAGTTAGAGTATAATTTAGAGCGCCCGCATAGGGCCAGTAAGTTAATTAAGATGATAGTTTTAGCAAGTTTTAAGATTTTTGTCTAGCATTTAAGTAGATATAAGTAAAAGAAAAAATAATAAATCAATTAAAAGTAAAGTAACATGAACCTACATGAACCGAGATTCTAAAGGCGACGTTCCCGGGTCATCTCTCGTTTTGGCGATTTGCACTGGCCCGCAAGATCGCCCGATTTAACCATTTCAGACTTTTTTGTGAGGTTTTTTAAAGTCTCATGTTTACGTGAATAAGCCCGAGACTCTGGAAGCCCTCAGGGACAACATTAGACACGAGTGCGAGAATTTAGAAAAAAAGAGAGCCAAACAACATCGGATGGATGACTACTTTTGGCCCACCCTCTATAAAATCAAAATAACGGCTGCAGAAATGAATATGCTTCGCATGACATCAGGAGTGAGAACAAATGAAGCCTTCACATTAAGAATACCATCTTGGACATAATATAATACGGCCAACTTAGTAGGTATTGCCATGTAGAAAGAGGACGATTTAAGATCCCAGTTCAAAAGGAAAAAGAAACCACGTTCCATTACTATACGGAAGAAAGAGGCAAGCTAAAACTCTCGGAACTTGGACTGAGATTCAGATTTGAGATATAATTCAAAGCCAGTGAAAATCAGAAAGAGGCTAAATGTGAAGTAGTAAATTGGAAGGTTGTAGTTCCATTCAAGATCATAATAATCATCGGTTAAAAACAAAAAACAGAGACAAAAATCCGCTATTACATTTAACTAAAAATAACCTCTGCTACAGGTTGTTACGTCCGCTACTCACTTACGGCTTACAATGTAGGACAATGTAAAAAAATATTATGAAGTAAACTAACGAAAGCTAAGGAAGATAATTTCAGCAAAACTAACAAATCAAAATAGAAATAAGAGTTAAAAATTCAAAAGAAGCATTTATGTCAAAAATACCATATTAGACAAAATAAAGCGTTACTGGAATAGATTATGTTGTAAAGTCTTGTAAAGGAAACTAGTTATCCCCACAGGCGAGGCAGAGATGTGAAAACGTAAGGTCATAAGAAAGTTACTATACCATATTCTAAGGAGACATTGAAATCGGTTATATAATGAAAAAAATGAGAACCTTCTTGAATCCTCCACATCGTTTCAACAATCTTGCATCACCCAACCTTGACTCCTTAATTGATTTAAGGTCCATCAATTACACTTCAAGGTTAGTGCTCCGTGCATAAATATTTGTATCCAATGTCAAACACATTTGAGTAAAAAAAAAACTCTGTAAATCATTATTCACCAAGTAATCTGCCATGCAGTTGGCCAGACGCAGACACCATCCGGGGACAATTGTTGCACTGCAAAGGAAACAACTATATACATACTGCCATACAACAACATAATACCTACCGCAAAAGACAACTGTATGACAATGGAAGTTTTTCCGTTAAAGTTCAAATGCCAGTGCAAGCAAAAGAATTCGGGTAAACGACCCAGAAAACAATTGTCCCTTAAGGGAGCGATACTTAAAGGGTGAATTCTTCAGGCAAACGACATGTTGCTATTAGATTTTCAACCTTCTTATCCAAAAAGGTCTTAAAGGGGCATTTATAGAAACAACTGCAATATTAAAGTCATTTTCAAAATCAATGTTTAAAAAAAAAAATAATATTTCCCAAACACCTACCTACAAAAGTTTTCGATGTCTAATATTTGCATAACTAAAGGTGGTTTTGAAGAGCATCTTTTTATTTTTTTTAAATATAAGAAAATTTTGTGTTTTTGAATTTCAAAAGTTTTGTTTTTTTAAATATAATTTAATGTCTTTGTTCTCAGTCCAAATTTTTCATTGGAAAAATGCTGGCGAAATTCCCCTTCCGTTGTTTTGGTTCTTAAGTAGTTATGCCCGGAGGAGGCACCTTCTGTCGCCTGTTGATGGTAGAAAAGGAAAAAAGCCAAAATACACAACCCTCGTACACAATATGGGTGACACGACATTATGAATGAAGCAAACACAAACAAAAACTAAAGTAAAAAAAAAAACAAATTACGGTAACTAAAAAAACTGTAAAGCAAAAGACGGAAAAAGTAGTCTCCAATAACCAACACACTGTCGGAAGTCGAAAGCTGTAATTTAGATGTGCTCTGTGTGTGCGCGGCCTCATAGGATCACTATGTCCTGCAAAGATTGTTGTGCACATCTTTGGCAATTAATCATGGCGTAGAATACGAAAGCTAGCTAAAGAAAAAAACACTACTGTTTCAGTGTGCAAAGACAAATTCGTACCACCATCACAATCATTAAACAAGCCATCACATCGTTTTCATTAAGGCAAAGGATGTTTCAGAATCTTTCTGCTATCAAATCTCATTTTTTTCTATTTTAGGCTTATGGGGTAAAATTCATAACATGCAGTATTACTTGCTTTGTATCCTTTCTCCTATTAGTGGGATTATTTTTTCCCTGTGCTTTTGGATTCTATGGAACGAAATTTCCGATGGCGAATCCAAAAAAAAAAAAACAGGAAGAACATAAAGAGAATTCCCTCAATGAGATTGCAATTTCAATAATTTCTCAAAGAAAATTTAGGCAAAGGATTCCCGTAATCTAATGGAGTTGATATAATTAAGGTGGAGACGAAAAGCATTCACATACCCGAGGTTTATTTTATTATTCAGCATGACATACAAAATATAAACAAATAAATTGCACGACTGCATCGCGCGTACTTGCTCTTATGAGCGATCGTAGCGGCGAATAAAATTTAAAAAATACTAACGGAACTTCAAAGTTTTTATTCAATTTATTTGGCTGTTAATTGTTTGCAAAAAGTTTGTAAAATAGTTTTCAGCAAAATAAATAAATAATTAAAACGCCATTTTATTTCTTTCATAAAAATTCTTGGAGCCGTTTTCGAGAAAAATAAGCTTTTACTTAACGGTTTTGTGACAGGTACCCTTAATATTTGAGCTATAAAAATATTAAAAAAAGTTCTCTTCAGAATGTCAAAACAACCCTATGTACGAAATTTAAAGACGATTGGGCCAACCGTTTAGGCCTTAGTCCAAAATACGTACATACGTATCCACAGACAGACAGAATTTCGCCATTAAATCAAATATGTTTTTCTATAATCGTTATGTCATGTTTGATTGGTATCCCAATTTTTTTAATCTTGACGAATGCATAACTTGCATTATAGTTCATATAATCGCAAGTAAAATAAATTGCACGACTGGATCGCACGTACATACTTGCTCATATGTGCAGTCACATTGTAGAATAAAATTTAAGAAAATAAAGTGAACATCAAAGGATTTATTCGATTTTTGTGACTTTGGATTGTTCAAAAAAGTACGTTAGAATAGTTGTGGTTTGATGCTCGAACAAACATGCGTCACGACAAAGGGATAAACACATAAATATATAGGATTGTTAGCTTTTGCAGTTTTTTAGTGTATTATCTTTCCACTTGTTGTTTACTGTTTATAATATAATTTGCTAATAGAAAGATAGAAAGGATTTTTTTCAGTTTAATTTTCATTTTTGAATGGAAAAATTTGAACAACTGGCATAAAGATTCGTGGGAATCAGCATTAATGCTAGTATATTGGTAAAATCCTATTTTTTATTTTTTATTTTATTTCAAATTGCAGTTTGCAGTTTGTTAGAGTTTATTGATATACATAAACTATTTATTTTAATAATTTTTTTTTTAATATTTTAATTTTTTTTAAATATTTTCAAAAATTTAGCTAGAAAAAAAAGTTATTGAAAATTTTGATATGCAGAATTTATTTGGCTACATAGATCTTCTCAAATGTAAGATTTGACAGAAATCTAAAAAGCCGTAACCAAGAAGGCCAATATTAAAAAAAAAACTGTTGTATGAAAGGTACACTTAAAAGATTTCTCCCGTAAATTTGGTTCTGATCAAATCATAGCCCATACCAACAAAAAAATTCCCAAACATTTTCATCCAAGTCGTTTTTGAGGAAAACAAGCCTGCTGATTTTTTTCAAAGGAGCAAAGTATCCAGAAATAAAAATATTGTTCTCGTTTGCCAAAGGTATGCACTATTTTGAGATTCTTCCTATAATAACTACTTTGAGTAGTTCATAAGCAATACAATTTTGCATGTTTCATTTCATTTGTCATCTACTGTTCTGTTTTAAAAAAAGTTAAATTATTTGACTGGTCCACATTTCTCAGCCCAGAATAGTTCTTTCATAGTGTTACAGTTTTTTAAGTAGCAGTTGCTGAGGAAAACAATGCGATAAGTGTCATGGTCATCTCCATTTAGCGAACGTCAACTTTGTTCACCCCGTGCCGTCACTTGCAATTATGTTAAGAAATTTAATCAACGAGAATTGCCGTAATTTTTCCTTGTAAGGGAATACTCAACATTCTTCAAGTCATATGATTCTCCGGCCTCTGGCTATGCAATAGCCAATATACCATTAGAAATTATGTCCCTCTTCCACAATGCTTATTTTTTTCCTGAAGAAATAATAAATAGAAAGGGATTAAGATAAAAGTTAATAATTTTTTATTTTGTCGTCTTATCCCGACGAAAGACAGCGGTTGGCCGAATTTTAAATAATGTCATCTAAAGTAAGACAAGTGCGTTCAATAATCCCTCAGCGAAAAACGAGCTATCCTTTCCATCCTATCCATCAGAAGTCGCACAAACAAATGTACATGGATCCTGGATCCTTAACTAAAGCATTTAATGAAACAAATCTACCGGAACTAATGCCTCTCAGCTTGGGGGTTTATATTGACGAAGGTGTCATACGTAAATAATTCAGACTTGGGCTTGACACAATAAGGAAACGTTGTGTATTAAGGCCTTGAGCCAATTGGATTTTTCCCATCTCAAAACGTATGGCACACGTATCCAATTGGACGTGACCAATTCGAGTAAATTGGATATGGCAATTGGCACATTTAATGTTTATTATTTTCGTTTTCAAACAGCTTTGCACGAAACTATTGTAGTCGCCATCCTATCACCATTTTGGTAGTTTAATAGGTAAATATTCGGAGTGCATGAAATCGGGGTGGGAATGATTTCAATTTTGAGAAAATAGCGCAGGAAATTGGATGTGCTGCATCCAGTTTGTCTTGAGATGAAAGTTCGATTTACTTTTGAGCAGTTTGAAGAAAATGTTTTTGGCTCAATTTAAAATTGAGTTATTTCATCTTGAATAATTCTTCTGGCATAGAATTTCAAATAAACAGCAAAAAAGGCCAACTTCGAGCAACTGTAGTAGTCTTAGCCGAAGAAGAGGGAATTTATTCAATGTTTTTTTAGATTAGGTTTGCAGAAATGGAAACGTGAGTGTTGACATATTTGATACATCTAAGTTGGTCTTATTAAACTTCCAGTTGATTCTCAGCCCATTCACCGAACACACGACGCAATTGATTGTCCGCTGGCCTTAATTCTTTCATCAGTTGGATTTTATATGGATTTAGGCCAGGATCTTTCCTAAAAGTTTTCCAAGTAGTATGGAAGGGACCGAGTTGGTGACAACGGAATCGGTTCCAGTAGGTGATTTGCGAAAGTATACTGAAAAAGTTAAACACATTTTATTAGTATGAAAGCTAGTTTGATGGTGTTTTCCTATCGGAACTTCTATACCTTTGTTGTTTGTCCGTAAAGTCGGTTTACGGACGATAATTTTACGTGATAACGTCATGAGAAAACATTGATGACACCAGATTTATAAACGGATATAGGGTTTTTATCGCTATATTGAGTTTGCTTAGTGTTTCTTGAATATGCAATTTAAAAGTCAAAGTCTTATCCAGGTGTACCCCAAGATACTTGGCACTCGAGTTCCACTCCATTTGAATCCCATTCAACTGTAGCCTATTGCTTGGAAGGTGAAAAAGAGGGCCTGAGTCTTAGACGCATTCAATTTTATTTTCCAGTCGTTGCAATATGATTTAACTAAATTCAAAACAGTTTGTAGATTGGTTTCTGTTGAATAAATGCAGGTATCATCCGCGAAAATTGCAGTATTGCAGTTTTGGGGTATGGGAAAATCATGTGTGTATATAATATATAGTAACGGTCCAAGAACAGATCCTTGGCGTACACCTGCAACAATTTCGAAAACATCGGAATACTAATTGTTTACAGAAACTTTAAAAGTGCGCTTTGTAAGGAAAGATAGATACGATATTACCCGTAACATCGATTGCACTTGTATTAAGCAACTGTATTGAATGAGAAACGTTGTTTTCAATATATGTATTTCCTGTTAAATTACTTGCTACTAAGTGGTTAGCACACAATTCATTTGCTAGACCACTTGCTTTTTCCTCGTTAGAAAGCAATACAGTACTTCCTAACTTAAAAGCTGGAATGTGGACTTTTTCTCCTTCTTTTTTTTTAGCAAAGAATATTTGTTAATTTCCTTAACCACAGTAAATAAGTTATTTGCAACAACATAAATAAAAATTCAAAAATCCTCTTCAGTTAATCAATATCTATATTCTGCCACACATTTTATATCCTTACAGAACCTACACCAAAGTCAAACCATGGAAGGATGCTCCGCACCCATAGTGGTTAAATTTGCCGACACACAAAAAGAAAAGGACCAAAAAAAATTACAAATACTACAAGCTTCAATATGCGGCAATGGCCTGACAACAAATCCAGTAGTATCGACTTCTTCAGTTGTAGCTCGTACAAATCCCACCGTCCAAGCTCTGGCAGCACCAACACTCGCTCAGAGTGCAGCTGCTCTAGCTGCAACACCCTCATTGATAGCTGCCAATCCACCACAACAAACCTCACCTTATCTAGCTGCAGATGCATTGGCAACACCAAGTCAACTGCAATACTTTCAACAGTTACAAACTTTCGGAATCCATCCACAATTTTTACAAGGTGAGTGAGTTGTTGTCCTCGAGTAGAAAAAAAATTGCAAAAGGAAATAATTTATTATTTTTAATTTTTTCATACAACATTACTTCCAAATGTATACAGTTAAATGTGTTTGAAATTGTTTATGTTAAAAAAAAATCGTGTATTGTTATTTGTTTATCAGACAGAAAAAGGTCTTTTTTGAGTTTTTTGTTTGTATTTTATTCTCAAATTCACTAGAGAAAACGAAGATTCAAAAGCATAAGAACAAACTGCATATTAAATAAGGAGTTTTCAGTTGGTGGATTTTACCAGCATGGAATTTGATGAATTTATATTTTTTTATCTAATCATTAATAAAAATGAAATCAAACTTTAATGTAAGAAAAATTAATTAATAACCTCTTGCTGGAAGACACATAAAGCTTATTCGTGTCTGTATTAAATACTTTTTAACCACGTTACTTCGTTTTAAAATCTAAAATTCATTATATCTTGCGCCGGCGAAATTCACCAAACACTTTTTACTATGAGCAGCTACTGCAAGATTATCAGCCATTTACACACACTAACAATATCCATGAGTGTATTTATTCACTTTAAAGCGAAACTTGTTTTATGTAGAATAGATTCTAAGCAACATTGTGAAATTTTTCGCAATAGGGTTACCATCACTAAAAAAAATTAAGATTTTTAAATTAAATTTAATCTCTAATCAATGTATTAAAATTTAAAAAAGAGTGGCAACCCTAAATTGTAATAAAACCTCAAAGGGCAACCCTAGAGTACATATAATTTTAATAATGAAGTTCAAGTATACCTCACATAAATATTTATATGGAGGAGGCATTAATCTTGCAGTTGGATCTTATACTCTAACCTTCGTAAATGTTTTGAATGGATTTTGTATCTAAAATGTAATTGTAATTTACTGTGAGTTTGACATTATGTGGCTTTTCCAACGAAAAAATGTCCTTCTTACCATATCGCTCCTAGTTTCCTTCTAAAAAAGCCAAAAAAAAAACACATTGCACCGCTAGTTTGCATTGCATATAACATGTGTGGAAGCTATCCTTCCTGAATACTTACTATAACTCTCTGTATGTTGTATACATTTTGTGTGTTATCTACTCCTTCCTTTCCTGCGTAGAAGAATATTTAAATGTCATGCTTATTCCCAACTTTATTTATAGTGTCTCAGGACTTCCAAGAGTGATGAGGATAATTTTTCTTGCTTTTTCTCTCTTACTTACTTCAAAAGTCCAGGATTCCATTTTTTTGTTTTGCTTGTCTGTTGGCTTCTTGTGCAAAGCTTTGTGTTAAAGTCGTGGCTAAATGTTTCAATCGTTTTATAAAGCAAGAATAGATAGGAAGTGTAGGTACATTTATATGAAGACACATATCCTTTAGATCCAAACAAAAGTGTTGTTGAATATAACGTGGGGTTATAAAAAATTGCATGATATAAGTGTTTGAAGAAAAAAACGGATATAGCTATGCAGATAGGACGAAGGATGGACTTGTCGACGTTTCTATCTTCAATCATTTTCAGATTTGCATATTTAACGGTGCCCTTTTGACTTATGCTTTGAAATTGCAACGAGGCGAGGGTTGTAAAGAATGAAAAGTTAACGCCGTCTGTTGTAGGTATTGGAATATGTTGGTAGTCTGGCGGCAGTTTTTTGTTCGTATAGGCCAAGGCGGACAATGGTAAAAACTTACAACATGAAGAAACGTCGTGTTTCTTGAATACTAAATCATTTTATGGTGTGGTATGAGCTCAGGGATTTACAAATGTGACAAAATTTACCTTTTTGACGAGAGTTAAGTTTGGGTTGATGGGTTTGTCAAAGAAAGCTGTACATAGGAGGCATGTACTTAATCCTTGTAATCTCATGAGAGTGTAGAATATTTTTAAATTGAAAGGATTTAATCAAAGGAAAAAGGGAAGAAAGTGTGTTGTTATCCATTTCAAAATCAAATTTTGGTTACCCTTTTTAGAACAATTCCATTTCTGAAACCAATGTAGAATATTTAATAATTATAAATTATTAAATCAACTGATCTTGGGATGTTTTTGCATTAAATTTAGATTTCCTTACTCATCAGGTAGTTATATAATCAAAGTGGGACCTAAGCCGCAAGCAACAAGCAGCTTGGTTCTTGGTCTCTAGATAGCTGCTTAGAATTTTGCACGTGAAGTTAGTCGAAGACCTCTTCCATTTCCGTGCGCCACGTGTGCTGGATCTTTTTTCTGGTGTGGAATCGAATATTTTTTTCAGGTCGGAGCATTGGTGTCCATTCCCTTTATATATCTGTGTTAGCTAGATCAGTGTCGCTGGGAAGCTCAACAGTTTATCCTTGTATCTCCTTCTTTACTCGCTATTTGTGCAAACGGACCAAAAATCTTGCGGGTAATTTTTTAACCCTTTTGGAATATAATAAAAGTTTTTAAGAAGAAAAAAGACTACATTATTGCTTTCTAACGAGGAAAAAGCAAAAGTTTTAGCAAATTAATTCTGTGCTAACCACTTAGTTGCAAATAATTTAACAGGAAACAGATGTATTGAAAACAACGATTCTCAATCAATACAATGGCTTTATAGAAGTACCATCGATGTGACGGGTGATATTGTATCTACCGATGACTTAAAAGAAATTGTACGAAGTTTCAAAAATACTAAATCACCTGGTTTTGATGGATTAAAAAATGTATTTAAAAAAAAAAAAACATTCCTAAAAAAGATGTACATTTTTCGATTATGCGTGTTTCAAAATGATACTTTTCAGTTCGTGGAAAACGTCAAAAGCTATCCCAATCGCTAAATCAGGCAAAAGTGCTTGCATACGTGCTAGTTACAGGTCAAATAGTTTATTAGGCTCTTTGAGTAAATGTTTAGAAAAGTTAATAAAAAATCAACTATTGCAACATGTCGACCAGTTTGCAATCCTGTTACAAAAAACAGTTTGGTCTTAGAAGGCATTAGATATTATTGAAATTGTCGCAGGTGTGTCCCACGGAAATCCCAAAACTGCAAAACTGCTAATACCTGCATTTACTCAACAAATTCAATTGGTTCCTTAATCGAAACCAATCTGCAAACTGCTTTGAATTTAGTTCAATCATATTACGACGATGGGAAAATAAAATTTAATGCCTCCAAGACTCAGCCTCAGTAATTTTCCGTCATATAAATCGCAATTTTTCATCTTCCTTTTGCCCTGTCCATCCCTTCGCAGTTTTTGGATGGCGGTTTTGTCTGTGGTGTAAGTGTCTTTATGTGTTCGGCTGTTCTCTGTTAAGGGATCTATGATTCTAAGTTCAGATCTAAATCGCGTTGTTCTTATTTGTTATCAGGGAATTCTTCAGTATCCGAAACATGTAGTTCCTTCAAAACTAGATTTTTCTTTACACAGTCGGGGTACCTACCCCAGTGATATGACCGCAAACATTGAAAACCATGTTCTTAATATAAATCGAAGAACGAGGCGGCTACCTGCCCAAAATCATGATAAATTTTCCAATTGAAACTTTTGAATGTTTTCTTGTTAACGTCGGTCATGATACTCGTCCTATTAGATATGTAAATATCATAGTTTAGTTAACAAATTTGAGTCTACATTGAGACCAAAAGTTAGTGAAAGTACTGCTCTGCGCTTCAAATGAACCAAAACATTTCACGGTGTTTTTATAAGAACTTGGCATTGCTACGACCACATTATAGTGAGTTCTGTAAAAAGATCTTCGCCTGCACCCTTCTTAATAAAGTTTACTCCAAAATTTAAGCCACTTCATCATTATGAAGCGATATACGTTGTTGGATTATGGTGTAGATGTGTTGTAAAAAAAAAGACCAATTTCATCCTTTTGGCTAAGCAATGTTCAACAATTTAAGCCTAAACGAAGCTCTATGAACACCAAGCTGTGGCTTTTTGAAAATATTCCATTTTTACCGAAAAATAATCATTTTTACTTTTGCTGCCGCCCGGATCCAAATATTGGTAAAACCGCTCATCCCAAAAAAAACTTCACTGCAGCTAAAGTTCTAGCAAATTTAATTTCCTTTCATTTAAGCATAAAACAAAGTCTGTGAGACCAATCTAGAAAAACTCAAAGAAGGTAAAATTGGATTTTTGAAGAGTTGAAAAAAAACTTCTATTTTTAGAAAATGCCAAAAATAGCAGAATTTTACCTCATATTTCCTGTTATATACTCGAAATTTTCGACGTAGTTATTTCTTCGGGAGATTTTCGGTATACGGATCAGATATCTGGACTCAATACCTATCTGACATTTTCAGAACCACAAACCTAGGACCTCTAAATAACGAGATATACTATTGTGAAGATTTGGATGAAAAATATATATATAATAAAATATATACCTTTCAATCCTCTCCTGTAGATATAATTATTCGGGAAATTTTGCAGTTTTTCGCGTGCTGCGCTCCAAGAACGAGTTTTTTCGAAGTTACAAATTTGGATTGGATTGGACGCTAACTGGCCCAAATGCAGAACTACATCAAGTTTTGCGATTTTAGGCTTTTTTAGTGTCGTTTTCTTCTGGGCTATTATTAGTGAAAAAGAAAACAAATATGGCCCGTTTGAAGAAATATTTCCCAAAAATCATTTTTTTTAAAGCTCATTGGTGCAATTCTTTCCGGGAGCCTTATTCTCGATAATAAGAAATACTGATCTAATTTCATTAGACGTGACGTGACTAACTAAAAGCTTGTCATTTGATTTAAACCAGAAACCGATAATTTGTTCCTTTTCAAGAATATTAGGTGCTAATAGCGTATTGTCCAATCAAAAGAGTCTGACTATAACAGACACTGCTCCGTTCTGTAAATGTAGAATATTCCAAATGGCTGCTGATGGAGTTTTTATTTCATCCTGATGTTGTACCCCTTCCAACTATATACTGAACCGTCATAATCCTCACGTTTTCGCAGAAACAAAAATACCATATCCATGATTTTTGTTCAACTCAAGTCCTCCTCCCAGACTAGTGCCTGGCTGGTGACTTTGCTTAGAAACCTAGAGTTAGAGAGTGAGATACAAATTGTTAAGTCAACCTTATGGGGCGCTTAAGTGTAACCCACGTTTCGCTCTAGTTTCCCTTAAGAAGCAGCTAAAAAAAAAAAAAAGTATAATAGAGCTGTAGTGCAACTTCGTCCATGATTTGTACAACAATGTCCATTGTTTTGGATTTAGTTTTCTGCTCCCCTCAAGTGGTTCCGCAGACGTGTCGAGAAACGTGAAGCAGGAGACCAAGTTGTTTTCGTCGTCCTTTCCAGAAAATAGTCATTCCCAACTCGAGGCCATTAAAATGCATTATATTAAGTACCTTTCCGTCCGCATTGCTGGTTGTTATTTTTATTTTTTATTTATTTTTTTTATTTCTTAAGAGTTTCTCAATTGTCCTGTAACTCAAATGTGTATGGGTGTATATATGTGCAGGATACATTTTTGTCTCTTCTCTGGAGTGCGGGTTCGGTTTGGAAAGCACCTTTTTGGCCAGTGTAACGAAACGAATAACGATCGTTATCGTTGGTTGATTTTTTAAGCGTTACACCACCGGCTTGGATGCCAGACGAATTAAGGAGCAAAATGTAAATTTCACTGCTGATGCCCGTTGTATCCGCATTGGATTCACTACTTAAAGTGAAATGTAATGCAGTGAAATTTTAATGGCGATTTTATTGAATCAGTCAAATGGTGTTGAAGTGACGGAAGTGCGGTGGCTTGAGATACATTTCGCTTGGTTTATACTGTAGTTTGTTTTTTTTTCATGGTGTTTTTATGTGAAATTGATGTTTAAGAGAATTCAAATGGAATGATATTTTAATAATCGACTGTTATAGCATTTTGATTTCTTAATGCGAGATGATTTTTTAAACATATTTAGTGGTCGCAGAAGTTATTTCCAGAACTCACCGTTTTGGAATGGTGGAAGATTTTGCGATATAAGGAAGTCACTAGATGAATGATGAACGGCAAATTTTTGACAGAAATGTTGAATATTTTCGTTGTTCATCTAAAATGTGATGTTTCAAATAATGTGTCAATTGGCAGTAATATTTTATGTCAACCCGAGGATGCTCTGTAATAATTTGTATGCTGTGAAGAAAGCCATCTAGGTGTTTTTCTATTTATTCTTGCAATAACTGATGTAACATCGTGTATCCATCATAGTTAGATTCTTATATTTGCTGACGATATGAATATCGTTTAATCAATTAAATCGTTCAACACAAATTCATCCGTTTTGCTTTAGCCGGATTAGGAATAACTTGGTATTTATTCATCAACTTATCAATGTGTTTATTGACGCCCCAGTATTGCGTTTTGATATTGATTTGAATTACCGCTGTGGTTCTCATCACTTGCGCAATCTTCAATTAATACATGTTGCTCAGCACAGCGAAATAATGCGAGTTTATTTAATTTAATTTTAATAAAATAAAATAAAAATCAATTTAACGTACCAGTGCTCCAATCGTATAAATGTGTAAGATAAAGAGTGTTTTTTCTAGACGTGTGATTTTCAAGAAGAAATAAAGCGCATATAGTTTTTATGTTATGGCCAAGGATTTAGCTTTATTATAAAGATAAAGGTTTGCCATTATGTTTTAAAAATGATTTCGGGCAAGTGGCGGGCGTAGGTGGCTCAAATAAATTCCAACCGAGAGGCCCAATTTCCGACCTTTCGACTTTTTGCAGCAATTGGCGCCGAATGTCAGCAATAACGCGCCGAATGTTGGCAGTCTATTCATGTTAAAAATGGCAAACCAAACCGAGCATAAATCAATTGACTGCTGTCAAAAAACAAACTCCAAAAAAAGTATTGCAACCCACGTCTAAAAAACACTTTTCATATATATTTTTTTTTTTTTTTGTAAAAAAATTGGGAAAACATTTTTATTCAGAAAATTAATGGATGTTTGAGGGAGTGTCACATATTTTCATTTCATAAAAAAAGGGCAATTTTTAACGAAGATAAGGTGATGATGAATAAAAGTTTGTTCATATTATTATATATGTTACCGGCAAAACTAGTTTTGCCTAGGTGCATTAGTTTGAACTAGTTTTGCCTAGGCATCCGGTGCCGTAAAATAACGCGGATGGTAATAAAGTCGATTCATCGAATTTATTTCCTTCGAAGTGGAAATAAGACCGTTCATACGTTTTCTACAATATTGCCCAAATTCAAGCCACTTAGGCCAGCATAAGTCCCAAACAAACAAAAAACAAACTAACCTCGACATTGTTTGTTCAACCCTTAGAGGTAGGGTAGTGTTTTTTTCATATTGCTGGTACATTTAAGACATCGCCCCTGGTATTGAAGTAATTGTTACATTATGCTCAATCTACTGTCGTGCAACATTACTCTAATCATTCTTATAGGAACCTAGTTAAACAGAAATGCATTCCCAAATTCTGTAACATTACGTGAGTCGCAATATGACATTGTAATGACATTGTAATGAAAAGCTTTTGAATGTTGGTACATAGATATACAAAATGTTGCTACACAATGCATACTTTCATGTGAAACCACCTCCCGCCTAAAGGCAAGTGAAATTTATAGCGACTTACAAGACTCTTACCTCAAAAGCCGTATTTCAAAGAAATGAAATAAATTCTGTTTCACTACCCGCAAGAGGGTGATAAAAATCACAAAGTTAAAAATCATCACTTAAGCTTGTGTGACAAGTGATATATAAACGCTAGGCATCCACTCTTTTCTCAAGGACTTATATTATGGAATTTTCCTTTTTTTCTTCCCCCACCCCCTTCTACAACCAAAATATAGCTAGACCAGGCATAAATATTTACAATGCCTTGCACGCATATACATACTTATAATTTTTAGTGAAGGATAGCAAAGTTATCCTTGTGCACTTTTTGAAAAAAAAGGTTTTAGCCCAAAGACTTGTTGTTTTTGTTTTATTTTTTCATATTTTTTTTTAACATGACTCTTTTCAAAGACCTGCTGCAGTGCAGGAAAAATTGCAAGACCGCATACATGAGATTTGCATGAAGAAAAAAAATCTTAAAAGAGCTGAAGTGCCTGTTATTCTTTTGAAAAAAAACCGCAAACTCTTAAGAAATAAGCAAACAAAAGGAGTAGATTTACGTTGTTTATTTTAATTTTACTTTAAATTTTACATCTCTTGTGGTAAATAAACTATGTTTTTTTTTGGGCGCTTGATTGTTGGAATTTTCATTTCAAATATTTCTGAAGACTTAATGAAAAGACGGAAGGTGAAGTGCTTAGGGATGCTTCACTTTGAACGGCGGATTTTATATGTAATTATATTAAAAACACTATCCCACTTCTGATACGAATGTTTAATATAAGCAATTAAATCTAGGTCTCTTCCTCTAATACTCCGTCCCTTAGCGGGTTGAATCAAAGATTTTTCGGACCAGAGCATTGATGTCTATCCGGTCTATATAATCCATCCATCTGCGACGTTGCATTTCTTCTCGTTTGCCTAGGTCTGGGTCGAAGTACAGCACGTTCATTTCCTTGGTGTCTCCTCTTCTACCGTTAATGCATACGGGACCATAAATCTCCCGGAGAATTCTTCCGTAGAAGCAAGAAAAAGTGTCCTCATTCATTTTTGACAATGTGCATGCGTCTGCACCAAAGAGCAGGATTGGGATGACGAGGGTCTAATAAATGTAGGTAGAATTTAGTTGCCCGAGAGTGGGCTTTTTACTCAATTGCCTCTTCTTTTTTCTTAGCCAGAAGAAGAAGCGATTGGCAAGAGTTGTTCTTCGTTTGATCTAAGCGCTCATGTTGTTCTCTTAGTTAATAGTGCAGCCCAGATAGACAAATTCGATAACTACCTACTAAGTTATAACTGTCCATCTATTGAGCTTATTATTCCATAAAATTAAGGTTTTTTGCGGCCTTGTTTTGCAAGAACAACCTAATCACATACGAATTTCACAAATGAAAATTTTATAAATAAAATGTATGTAAATTTTATTTAAGGTTATGTTATATCAAAAAATTCAATCCCACTTCTGATACAGTCGATTGCCTAGTTTAATTAAAACCCCTAATTCTTAGACCTAATATGTTTAAGACGCTATATAAATATTTTTGGTAGATTACGTAACGTTTCTCGAAATACTACATAGTTAAATACTTGAATATTTCTTTTCTAAAAAAAAAACAGCAAGAATTAAAATTGAATGGTCTAATGATTTTTAAGATAATATTTTTTCTTCAGTTTATATTTATGATAAAAATCAATTTCTGCATATATATAACACTCAAAAATGAACACTCTTTGTTTCAAAAGGCAATTTGCAATTATAACTTGGCTTATCAAATTGTTAATTCATTGGAAAATCCCACTTCTGATATGCATGAGCTTACAACCTCCTTTATCAATTAATGTTTCCGCTTAGTTTTGTCTAGGCTGTTATTTTGAAAATTCGCTTAATGTATTGAATGATTTCATCCGTTTCTGATAAGCATGATTATTTTGTTTTTATGTTTAAAAAAATGTCTAAATGTTATTTCTTTGTGCGACACCCAAAAATTTCACACCATCCAATCCACCTTATACCCATCATAGTTATCATTCCAAGAAAGTTTCCACATTTCCTTCCTCATAAAACATTTTAAAAGAACCTCCCTTTCCTTTATGTATTTCAAAACAAAAGACAAATATTTTTTGCATTTTAATGTATACTTTGAATTTGAAATTAGTTAATGTTGTTTTTTTCCTTTTTTGTATTAAAACATTTTTATATAAAATTTTTTTGTAAATGTAAATAATCCATTTTTGGGTGTGTGTTCTCTTCTATGTTTTATATTTGTTGATTTTTTGGTAATGTCTCTTACGACTCTGTGGTCATTAAAAAAAAAATACAAAACAAAAAAAAAATCCAAAAAAAAAAATATATGGAAATATCAGGACTAAATTTCCCACCGGATCACAGTGCAACAGCTTTATCGGCTACCAGCGGACTTATTGCACCTATGTCCATGCAGAATTTGGTCTCGTTGAGTGCTTTCAATCCGTCTCAACACCAATTCCACCATCCGCACCAGCATCAGCATTTGGGGCATCCGCATTTGAGTGCAGCCATTCCAACTAGTCCAACACAGCCCATTCCAGCACAATTGGCAACTGCGCAACCAACATCAGCAGCATTATGTAAGTAAAAAAATGTTTTTTTAAATTATTTTCTTTTCTATTTTAAAACAATAAATATAATTAAAAATTCTCACTAACATGTAGACTAAAGTGAAAGCTAATTTTCTGTATTTCGACAGATAGCATATGTTATTGGCAGAAGTAGTCATTGACTTCAGGCGTTTTTGGTGTTTTAAAAAGCTTGAGTTTTTTTCTTACATATTTTCATTTAAATTTTCTCTAATGAAGCTGTCAATTAAGTGTCAGAAACAGCTAGAACACTTTGAAATGCTTTTTGGGATAGTTTTGATATTTTACTAACGAACCGTGAATACTTGCATTTTCTGGGAACTCTAGTATAACTTTTTTCTAATATAATTTATTAAGAGAAATTAATTTTAACATTTTTTTTAATACAGTTTGATTAACTATATTAACTAAAATAAATTGAAATAACTTTGAAACGATGAAATTTACCCAGTGTTCTCACGAAAAAATATTTAAAATAAAGTTCTCAATTTTCTGTTGCCCAAAGAATTTTTTATAACTCAATTTATATTTGTATATGTTTTTGATTTTGATTAATTTTGAAAATTACAAAATAACTCTGCGGTTAAAATTTAGAATTTTGATAAATAGTTGGAAGTTTCAAGCATTTGGAATCAAAAAGTTTCACAGTTAATTCAAGTTTTCAGAAAAAATGAGATATGATGAAATGTGCTAATAATTTTTCTTGGAATCAAGGCAACCCTAAATATATATACATACATATATTATCCAGCAAGAGTAAAACGCATAGAAAATAAAACTAATGTTGTCTTAAAATTCACTACTTAGTCAACCTTAGCTCACATCAAAATTATTAAACATATTTAATTTAAACAATGGAATATTTATGTAAAAATTACCCGGGAGACTTATTTTATTCTCGATTTCTTCGTCTTCTTCCTTAACCCGCGATTATTACAAACTAAATTGGGTCTGAGCAGCTCCTCGGCATTGTCGATCAGTCGCCAATTTGCCTCTCGCTTATTGTGTTTATTAATGAAAATCACTAATTAAGAGTAACCCTTCGTCGTTGATGGAAATTATAATACCTTTTTCTTTGGTTTTACTATGGAGCTTTCAGATTTGAAGCTTTCTAAGAGCTTTTTGGAGTACATATATATTTTAGGTTTAAGGAAAAAAGTGTTGTCGCTGCGTGTTTTTCTGCTTACATAATTTCGTTTTTTACAATATCTATTGCCTATTTTTTTAAAGAAAAATTGCTTCTAGATTTCGGTTCAGTAATTAATTGCAATTTTGATTTTGAAATGAGAGCTTTGAAAAGGAGATAGCTTATTAAAATCCAGAATAGTATGGGTGAAACGCAAATATCCTATCTCACCTGTATTGAACATATAAATTGAAGAGAGTATAATTGACCCCCCCGGCGTTGCTCGGGTATATCAGATATTTTTGTGGAATGCGAAAGAAGTGCCACCTATAGTTATGAACCACCCAGGTGGCCTTTGATGTAAGTAAGCAGATAATTAATTATCAAAATCGGTTAACCCGCTTCGGGTCGATACTTCCATATTGGACATACATTCACATTTATAAACATTAAGTGACCTACCCTTGCTTTGAACGAAAAGCAACAATTATTGGTGGACGGATATGGGGTCGAATGACGAAGTTTCAGCATATAGAGTGTATAAAGTTGCTCCCCAAATCATTCTAGTAACAAATTCAATATCTATGTTGTGGCTTTGCTTAGCAGCGAGCCCTATCATGCACCTCTGGTGAATTCGCTGATAAGCTTCACTCAAACCGTCTTCTTTCGAAGTCAGCGGTGTGAATGCGGGTTCAAATACCATATGCTCGTGTAGTTAGCTTGGCTCTCCTGATATCCCGTGGTAATTCACATTTATTCAACTATGGGTATAGCCTAGCCCTCCTCCAAAGATTCCACTTATTGTTTGACTCACCAACAAAAGCCATTAACCATCAAAAACATTCAAAAAGTAATGGTTTGTATAGTAGTATTGACATAAGGACCAGCTCGGTAGAAAGGGTCACCGATTTTGCTGCACTTGTTTGTTAGGCAAACCAATCCATGAGTTAAAACCCAATTCACTGTGGCACATCACCTGCGGCACCGATGCCCACAATTCTTTTAAAGCTGGGTTTGGACAACAGACCTAAGTCCATAGCTCAGACCCAGCTCCTTTTGGTCCCAAGTCAGAAAATCCTCCATCCGAAGGCTTCTAAGGATTTCCAGCTGGCCCAACGCACATTTTCACTAAAATCTGCAAACCGAACGCTCGGTATTCAATGAATCGCTCACATTATCCATCGGTGTCAATCTATGTGCTGGTGAACTTGCTCGGCAAGCTCAACCAACAACCAACGCATTCCCTTGGAAAGCATCTTACTCACACCAGACGAGTGGTATGGACAACCTATCAAGTGATTTCAGAGCCAACCAACTCTTCAATCGAATCATCATACTAAAAGCAAGGTGTGGTCCATCACCAAATCAAATCAAAACTCTTTCAAACCATCAATACTGTTAGTGAACTTGCTCGGCAAGCTCAAGGCACTTCATGGAAGGCCTCTTACTCTCACAAGATTGAGTGGTCGGGCCGCACTAGTCAAGCGATTTCAGAGCCAACCATCTTACATCAATGCCATATAATAGCCAACATTTTCAACGTTTTCAACTCTTCATCATCACTCTTCGAAAGCAGTTATCGTATTTTCGGGCCATTGTTTCCTTGGTGCACCACGCAGAGGTGGAGAGAGCACAGGTTTATACAGGTCGATTGAATTTTCTTTGACAGCCTGAGAATTCTTCCTGCACCGCTTTGATGCAAGCAGAAATGTTTTTTGGATTACAATCATCCCCCTTTCGTTTTCGTTCGTAGCTTAACACCACGCAAGTATTTGTATCCAGTCCATGATAAATACACATCATGGTCAGTTTTTCCTAAATATCACCACTGCTCATATTTACCAAAACTTTTTCTTTGCGATTATAGGTACTATAATACAAGTTATGCATTCGTGCAGATTAAAAATTTTGAGATAACAATCAAACAGACATTACGATGATAGAGAAACATATTTGGCAAAATTCTGTCCGTCTGTCTGTCTGTCTGTCTGTACGGATGTATTTTGGACTGCAGCCTAAACGGTTGGGCCAATCGTCTTCAAATTTTGAACTTAAGGTTCTTTTGGCATTCTACAGAGGACTTTTTTCAATTTTTTTTTAGCTCAAAAATTAACGGTACCTGTGATATAACCGTTATGTAAAAGCTTATTTTTCTCGAAAACGGCTCCAAGAATTTTTATAGAAAAAAATTAGTGTATGCATTACATTTTGGTGAAAAAAAAATTAACATGGTGGGCTAAAAACGGTACCTCCCATAGGTACGGTTTTTTTTCGACTTTTTCGAAAACTGGTGATCCGATTACAATCAAAATTGATATTCAAGAACATGTAGACAGCCTGAGTAATTTTGCATTAATTTTTTTTCGAAAACTTTTTTTTTGTATTTTTAATAATTTAAAAAAAAATTTTTTTTTGAAAAATCAATATTTTGAGAACGGGTAAGTGAATTTTCTTTAAATTTTGTTTTTAAATGTACGTTATTTTTGTGCTTAAGTTTGTATTCTTGAATTATTTTTTTTAATTTTTTAAAAAAAAAGTTGTTAAAAAAACCGTTTTATATAAAAACGGCTCTAACGATTTTGAAAAAAAATTCACACTTTTTCACATTTTTAAAGAAATAAAATGGCGTTTAAATTTTTCCGCTAAAAACTATTTTACGTACTTTTTTCAAACAATCAAAAGTCAGAAAAATCGAATATAATCTCTGAAGTTCCTTTAATATTTTTCAAATTTTATTCCAAACTGTGACCCCACATAAGAGCAAGTACGTGCGATCCAGTCGTGCAATTTATTTCCCTTCCATTATCAGCTGTCAAATGACAATGAAATAAACAACGTAACAAGACAATTGAAACAATTTAACCCCAATTGTCGCAGAAGCTCTTAAATAGCTCAAATTTCCCAGTATTTCCCAGATTTCCCACAACCTCATATGAACATTTACAAGGTATTTGCAAAAGGGACATCCGTTTCTACATACATCACATTTAAGTTGCAATCAAGCTACGCACGTAACCAACCAACCGAGCAACGCGAAACAGACGTGCTCATCAAAAGCAGAACCCAAAAACAAGATATTATATCCTCGATAAGGATTTTTTATCGTAAAAAATTCCAATATTAAACTCTGGCAACAAACAAAAGACAATAAAATGTTTACAGGTAAATACAGGATGAAGTAAAAAGGACCAACAAAAAAATGACGAAACATAAACTCGAAAATTCCTCCGAATCAGCTGAATGTCCTATATATACCTTTGTCTACGTGTGTCCAACCATCCACGTTCTTTGATAAAATCCGAAAGGACCTCCAATCCCCAAACCACCTGCTACCCCTTTTAACATATACACAGGATACATTTTCTGATGATGACAAAAAAAAATTGGATGTTACCTTTTCCGTTTTCGTTTTATGACAGGGTTATAAAAGGACACAATCAAATTCATGGAAATATTTCGAAATATCCATAAAAAGGATATCAGTTTTTTTCTTCATTTTTTGTTCCACAACCGAGGCAGGAGAGATTCAATTTTATACAAAGCTATGAAACATAAAAAATAAGGTTATTATCTGTAAAAGAAAAAACTTTTATTTTGTGTGTAGGTTCCACAAAATTTTATCAGAATGTGAACACTATTTTATGAATTTGTTCTTTTTTTTTTTATTTAATACTTTAAGGCTTATAGTGAATGAAGGTTCTTGGAGCTACATTGTTAGCGGTTCAGTAGAATTCTTCAATTCGTTCCTTGCGATAGAAAACGTATTTAATTATTTGTTTTGAACTGATGGAACGGCTTTGGTCGATTATAAACATATTTTTTGGTTAAGCTGATTTATCTAGAAGTATTTAAATATAATAGTACCAAATTCAGTTCTTTTATTCTACACGCAGTCTTAGCATCAGCCTGTTTTAATAGTAAATTTTTATTTTTCGATTTTTTCAAATATGTAAATAAGTTTGAATTATTCTGTTTGTTTGAAACACACTTAATAGAAGGTAAAGAGAAGAATTTTGAGAAATATTTTGAAAATTACACGTTTTGTTGGACACCAGGAGTCAGGAATACTTAGAGGACTTGCGAGCGGTGGATGTCTTTATGGATACAAAAAGAACTTAAATGGTATGAAAATAGAATTCAAGGAATCAATTGGCTACAGTATTTTCAATATTCAATCTACGATATCTTCGAGTTGTAAGCACCAGGTCATTCCTGTATATTTAAATGGATCACAGGGGCCGCAATGGGGTATGGATCTTCAAAAACAAAGAGTTGTGATGAACAATCTGTAAAATCAAACTAATATTCTTCTCACGGCTGGTTTTAATGCTAGGGCTGGCTCTCAGCAGCCGATGTTATCGAATTTCGAGGAAGATGTACCTGCACGAATACGTAACTCCAAAGACACGGTTGTGGATAGGAAAGGACAGCAACTGCTAGATTTCTGCAGTGAATATGGACTAGAAATTTGGATGGATGTTAAGGGGAAGATGTACAAGGCAAATACACATTTGTGGGCACTCAAGGAAGTTCAGTTATTGATTTGAGCCTAAGCGAAGGTGAATGAAACCAACTGATTACAGACTGAGGTATAACGCCAAAACTTCTCTGACCATTTACCAATTGTAACCACTTTTAATTTTGCCAAACAAGAAACGAGAGATAAATAGGCCAACATAAACTTGCTACCCAGATTTAAATGAAATCACAGACAAGCGGAAAACTACCGATCCAACCTTAGCCAGCAGATCAAAGAATTATATTGTGAATTTTGAATATGGACGAGATAACTCAGCTGGTCAAAAAGGCTATAGATCCTTTACCACAAAAACAGACTAAACGAAATTATAAACAGCCATGGTTTGACTTTGACTGTGAAAAGAAGAGAAAAATATCATCTTGTTTGCTTGAAAATAAAATAAAACCGGAAATACGATGATCCAAATTATAATTACGAGATTACAAAAACATATGAAGAAGAAGTAATACTCTGGTTAGATAAAAGCAAGGATAGAAAAGCCAATTTAACTGACGGAGAACCAGTTAAATTCTTAAAATATGCAAATAATTCTTTGATACAAATGTTAACTATAGAATTCAATCCGATATTTGAGTGTGATTTTTCTTATCTTTAAAAAAAGCGATCCAAACCAAGCAGACAATTACAGAGGGATATCATTCTTAAACTCTTCTTTGAAAATACTAATGAGAGTTTTGGCAAACCGTTTTCAAGAATGCACGTCGTAAAACAAACTTCGAGGCAGGATTTTGTGAGAATTATTCTACTATAGATCAAATCTTCATCCTCACCACGGTAGCACAGAATTTCGTTGGCTCTAAGAAAAACCTGTATGCGTTCTTTGTTGACCTAAGAGCAGCCTTCGATACAGTGCACAGAAGTGCACTCTTCTATAAACTGTAATATTGGTGTAGGAAGGAAATTTGATAAACTAATTGAAAACCTATACAAGGAAACGTCCTCAGCAGTTTGGGACGGAACACAGCTATCAAATTTCTTCGAAACTCTTACTGCTGTAGAACAGGGATGTTATTTCAGACCTCAAGCTTTTGTGTTGTTTATTGATGACATTTCTGAATATCTTTGTGGAGGTATTAGGATCGGTGGGACTCTAATTAAAGTTCTGATGTATGCAGATGATTTGGTGTCAGCCAGTAACTCACCGGAAAGACTTCAGAGAATGATAAACCAACTATAAAGATACTGTCAAGAGTGGAGATTAAAGGTCAACACATCGAAATCTAAAGCAATGGTTTTCAGAAAAGGGGGAGGGTGATATTCAAGGAACGAAAAATGGTATTTTGACGGTCAGGAAATAGAAACTGTCAAATCGTATAAATATTTGGGCTTGAACATTTGCAGTAACCTGAATATGGATCTTCATTTGAAGGAGAAGCTTGCAGCATCTAAATCAGCAATAAGTTCGGCGTAGAAAAACTGTCTGGAAGATAAAAATATATCATGGTTTACAAGTGTGGGTTTATAAACAGTTTGATATAGTAGAAAAGCTGCTTCGTTTCTTTCTAAAACGCATCTTCAAATTACCACAATGCGCACCAAATAGCATGCCATTGGTTGAAACCGTTCTTCCACAATTATTTGTGGAAACATTGAAATTTCATTTCAACTACATTTTAAGATGCATATCGTTGGACGATGACAGGTTGATTAAACGGATTTTAACCCACATTATAGAGTCACAAATATTGTTCTATGCAGAATGGAAGTTTTTAGCAGAGTCATGTGGGTGCAATTTGAATAAATGTATAGAAAACATTAGAGATTGGAAAGAAGAATTTTATAATTTAATTTCTGCGGTCGACGAAAAAATTCGCGAGGACAGCATTGAACATGTTAAAGGTTCAGTACACAAAGAAATATATGCAAGCCTCGATCACAATCTATGCGAAAGAAATTATTTTAACGAACGGTTCTCTATCAACACAATTTCTACCATTTTCAAAGCCAGAGGTGAGTTAATGGATTTAAACTTTATCCCCCACAGAGAAGATCTTTCAATAATCTGTGCACTTTGCAATCCTCGTGATAGAGAGAACGTTTATCATTTCTTGTGTAGATTTTCAGTACTAAAGGAATTCAGACTTCAGGTTTATGGAAAGCAAGTTTTAGAAGATTCGGAGATGAAAAACATTTTAAATGGAAATGAATGGATTAAGCTACATAACTACTGTCAAAAAGCATCAAAGTAAAGAAGAGAAATAATCAAAGAAACTGTTTAAATATTTTTTTAGAATAGTCAAACTCGGGCAGAAGGCTTTAAGTCAGGTCTTAAATTTAAAGTATTCTACTTATTGTTAATTAAATTAAAATTGAAACAATTACATACTATACTATACTATACTATACTATACTATACTATACTATACAGTATCAGTCACAGGTTGTTATAATTGTTTCCAGGTTAACAACCCTGTTCTTCAGTTGGGGAATTGCAACGGATGCTTTTAATAAGCTCATTGAGTTTACTACCTAGGATATAGATAAATTAAAAAAGATTACACCCGATGCGAAGCATGATTGTGCAATTATAATAATCCACCCTCCGTTCACTAAAAACAACGTAAACAAAAACATACAATGAGTAAAACAACAAATCACATTCATTAACCTAGGTGGTAGTCCGGGTTCACGGAAATATTCACCATATTTGCAGGTCGGCCAATCATTTCATTTAATAAACCCCTTCACGAAAAGCGCAGATAGTGATCCCTCAGAAGAATTCCAACTTGACATGGGTTACCGATCAAAACATCGTAGGAGAATATCCCCGGTCAAAATATTCCCTCTCAAAATACACTCTTATTAAAGAAATCACTAGGTTTTGAGAATTTTGTCAGTGTGATGCGTATGGGAGGAATGCTGAAATAACTTTCCGAGCTTGTTCCTCCTCACGAGCTTTATGCCCAGTCTGCCGGAATCTACCGAGCTTTATTGAAATGATAACCTCTTATAAATCGATGACACGGTACACATACAAAATAACATAACTCATTCTGACAAGAAAAGTAACGCGTTACGTTAACCACGATACTGTGGTTTTCTCAAACAACATCGCCCAACGGATTTTAATGAAATTTTCAGGGTAGACTTTCCTCTCAACCGCGGATAAGAGATCAGAGTGCCTTTTAGTAAGCACCCATGTCTTGGGCCTATATGTTACTAGTGTAACCACATTTCCCATTTTTCGTAAATAGTACTACAAAATCTTAAACGCAATTTTGGAAAACAAATAATGCAGTTTTATAAGTTCATATTAACATCAACAACAACAAATCATTGATCTTGTTTGGTTTTCTCGGACGCGTATTTTCCATCTGATGCAATCTCATTAAACAATTGAAGCTGCTTCTTTGAAAATATCTCGCAAAGTTTCGAATTTCAAATGTGATTTTTCACCGCTCCAAATGTTGTTGATCAGGGAAAATTATGCATTCAACGGTTTGATGTGCCTGCCAAGGAGAGAACGTACGAAATAATTGTGAGGACAACTTAACCTTACTTAAGAAGTAAGCGTGGAAAAGAACGGCACGATAAACGAACGAACACAATAAAAGCATCACACAAATTCCAATTGAGCTCAAAAATGGAAACTATCTATTTCTAATGATCAAATAAAATCAATCGAATTATTGTTCTGTTTCGAGAAACAAAAAGAACTTTTCCTTTGTTCTGTTCATAAACTTGGTGTACATTTCACCTACAACAATAGTTCTTTGCTTCAATTTAAGTACATTTTTGTGATTTTGAGCTATTGCTTCGGTAGACGGTACATGGCTCTAAATTTACGTACTGTTCGTGTCATTTACATACAGGTGGTCTCACTAGGTAAGACCATAGTCTTGTGTAGCAGCATCTTAAGGTAAGGTTGCTGGATATAAAAAGCCTCGACAGAGCATAGTGAACCTAATATTGGATTTTAGCAGCCAACCGCGTATTTCTTCTTTCATATTATTATCGGCTGCTAAATTTGACCCAACGTGGTTAAAGGATTGCACTACTTCAAATTCATGCTTTATTAATCCTGATAGTTGGACCAACGCTCCTTGCAGACGTAGCCACCATGAACCTAGTTTTCCCTTCATTAATATGCAGCCCCAGGTTTTGTGCCGCCTGTTCCATCTGGCTAAAGGAGTCTCCAATCCTTCCGTGAGCTGACCGTTTAACAATTGATTAAAGATCAATTCTTATCGCTCCACAATGCCTTCAAGATCGGTGATCATAAACCCCTCTCCGTCCTTAGAGTATGTAAGGCGTGGTGTATATTGCGACATGTTTCTGACGGATTGGTAGAACTTCCGCGACTGGTACGGATGCGGGTGAACTTTGATCTCTATTTCTTTCATTTCACAGACGGCTGTTTTTTTTTTGTCTGTGAATTTTGTTCTCTATTCTTCTTGAGCTTTTTGTTGAATATCGTTCCAACGCAATCGTTAATATTATACTTTGTAAATTCTACTTTTCTGTTTTAAATCAAGTTGCTGGTTGATTGTATATATTAATTTGTTCTGTTTGTCACTTTGAAGATCTTATAGTTTTTCTTTTCATTCTATCATTTGCCTTCATTTAATAAAGAAGTTTTTCTATTAAAATTTAATTCGAATTTTCTAATAGGTTATGGGCCCAGGTCATAACTAAAAGAAATAATAATTTGCATTTTGTTTAAAAGGTATCGTATGTCGAAATATTATTAAACGATGAGTTCGTTGTACAATATAGAAAAACTGAATGGGGAGAACTACAGCACTTGGACAATACAAATGAAGAGCGTACTGATACATGCTGATTTGTGGTCTTACATCGATGGATCAAATGTCCTGAAAGCAGAACCGACGCCGACGCAAGAAGAGATTTTGGCATGGAAAACATTTGATGGCAAAGCATTAGCATCTATTTAACTAAGTGTGAATACGTCTGAACTAATTCACGTAAAGAACTGCACATCATCCAAAGAAGCATGGGACAAGTTGCGTGAAATTCATTCACCAAGAGAACCAGCTCGGATAGTGAGTTTATTTAAAAGGTTATTACAGTCTAGATTGCTCGATGGTCAGTCCATTGCAAGTCATGTTAATGAATTCAGCAATATAGCCGAAAAATTAAATGATGTTAATGTCAAGGTCGCGGATGAATTGTTGGCGATTATTTTGTTGTGTAGCCTCCCTGATTGCTATGAAAATTTTATTGTTGCCATTGAGAGTCGTGACACATTGCCTTCATTGGAAACTCTTAAGGTCAAATTGATAGAAGAGGAACGACGGAGGGCAGATAAGGATCCAAGCGTAGCTTCAGGTAATCAGCAGATTTTTGCAACTAAAACCCAGCAAAAGAAGACACATCTTAAAGTAACTAATTCAAAAGCACGAGGTAAATGTTATTCTTGTGGTAAAAAGGGGCACTTTGCGGTTGACTGCAGGGTTTCTAAGAACCGCCAAGCACATTCTTTTGGAATTTTCTCTGCCGATAGCACGGTACTTCAGAGATATGAATGGTGTTTAGATAGTGGTGCAACATCTCATATGTGCTGTGAAGAAAGATTCTTCGTAGATCTTCGAAAACAAAAGGGTGAGATGGTCCATTTAGCCAATGATAATTTTGTTTTCTCTAGCGGATTTGGATCTGTAAGTCTCAAAGTGGGTAATGAAAATATTTTGCTGAAAAATGTCTTGTTCATTCCCGAACTCCGTGGGAACTTTCTGTCTGTAAGCAAAATAACACAACACAATTTCACTGTTGATTTTGAAGGTAATGCGGCTATTGTAAGAAACATGCAGAGAAAATTTGTTCTGAGAGCTTACCAGAGGAACGACTTGTACATCGTTGAGTCAAAACCGGAAGCAGTTTCTTTAAGTACAAATTCTAAAACTTATAGTTTGGGCATATGGCACAAACGTTTTGGCCATCTGAACAATGGTAGTTTACAGAAGCTCAAACAACAAAATATGGTAATTGGTCTGGACATGCAATTGTCGAATGAGAAGCAAGATTGTCAAATATGTGCCAAGGGAAAAATGACAGTTCAACCTTTTCCGAAACAATCATTGTCTAGAAGCCAGGACTTGCTTGAAGTAGTGCACACAGACGTATGTGGGCCTATGCGTGTTCAATCCGCTGGTGGAGCTCGTTACTTCGTTACCTTTATTAACGACAAATCAAGAAAGATAATCGTTTATTTCATTAAAACCAAGGACGAAGTATTTACTGTTTTTAGGAAATATAAAGCAATGGTAGAGCTCGAGACGGGTTGCAAAATAAAAGTGTTGCGTAGCGATAATGGACGAGAGTATGTAAATAAAATATTTAACGAGTATTTGGACACACATGGAATCAAAAGGCAGCTATCTATTGAGTACACCCCACAACAGAATGGAGTGGCGGAGAGAGCGAACCGCACTCTTGTAGAAATGGCTAGGTGTATGCTATTAGACTCAAATCTTCCGGAATTCTTGTGGGCAGAGGCCATCAATACAGCTGCTTACATTCGTAACAGGTCCCCGACAAGAATTTTAGAAAATATTAAACCAATTGAAACATGGTCTGGGAAGAAACCATTTATTTCTCACTTTAAAATATTTGGGTCAAAGGCCATTGTATTGGACAAAAAGCAAGGACGTTCTAAGTTCGCTGCGAAAGGTAAAGTTTTTTTTATGGTGGGGTATTCAGATGAGTCTAAGGGCTATAGGTTGTATGATCCTTCGACAAGGAAAATAGAAAAGGCTCGCGATGTACGTTTCTTTGAAAATTGTCTTGAAAGGGGAGACAATGATTATTTGCTAACAGAATCAAATTGTTCATGGCACCAAGAAATTAATGTCAACAAAAGTAAGTCCCAGAAAGATGCATCAGAAAATGTAGCAACCAATACAGATCCTTTCGAAAACGAAAAAGACGTCAGTTCAAATGAAGTTTCACCGACGCCGACAACAGCAAAAGAAAATAGTTCCGATACAGAAAGCACTGTTCCCAATGCATCAAAGAAATTAGTTCTTGGACCTGGACGTCTAAAAATAATTCGAACTGGACAAAAAGGTCGCCCAAGAAAAGAATACAAAATGATTGAAGCTTTAAATACAGTTAAAAATAATTGTTTGGATACACCAATGACAATTTCTGAGGCTATGTCGAACAAAAACGCCGAAAACTGGAAATTGGCAATGCAAGAGGAGTTTAATGCTCTTTTGTCGAACAAAACTTGGGAACTAGTAGATTTGCCAAAGAACCAACCTGTAATAGGATGTAAATGGGTTTTTACTAGCAAGAAAAATCCAGATGGAACAATTGCGCGCTATAAGTGCAGGCTCGTTGCAAAAGGCTTCGCCCAAAGGTATATGGTAAATTATTTCGAGACGTTTTCACCAGTGGTCCGTTATTCTACAATACGTTTGATCTTGGCAATCGCAGTGGAACATGAACTGTTTTTGCACCATCTAGATGTAAAGTCTGCATATCTAAATGGCGAATTGTGTGAAACAGTTTATATGAAGCAACCTGAATGTTTTACTGATCCTAAATATCCTGAGAAAGTATGCAAATTGAAAAAAGCACTTTACGGGCTGAAACAAGCCGGAAGGGAGTGGAACAAAAAGCTTAACACCGTGCTTCAAGGAATAGGATTTACCAAATGCAATGGTGATACTTGTGTCTATACAATGAAAAAACAAGAAAATTTCAACATCATTGCAGTGTATGTGGACGATATGATGATAGCGTGCTCAAATGAATCTTCGATGATTCACATAAAGGGATTGATTATGTCGGAGTTTGATTGCGAGGATAAAGGTCCAATCAGGTATTTTTTTGGGAATTCAAATCGAGCGTTCTGTTCCCAAAGGTAAAATAGAGATTCATGCAACAATATATACTAGATTTTCTACAAAGGCATCGTATGGAAGATTGTAAGGCAGTATATACACCTCTTGATCCTGGAATGAAGTTGATTAAGTGTTCCAACTCAACGTGCGAAAATGAAAAGAAAAATCAAAATCATTATCAGTCTATAGTGGGAGCATTAATGTACCTTGCTGTATCGACAAGACCAGATATCATGCACACAATAAGCAAGTTGTCACAGTTCAACACAGATCCACATGAAGAACATTTCGTTGCTGTAAAACATCTTATACGTTACATCAAGACTACCAGTGCGGCGAAGTTGTCGTACAATAAATCGTCAGACAAAATTAAAGGCTACGTCGATGCAGATTGGGCAGGTAGTATGGATGATCGCAAATCTTACACTGGTTTTGTGTTTATGTTAGCTGGAGGAGCAGTGTCTTGGGAATCTAAGAAACAGACATCCGTTGCACTCAGCAGTACAGAGGCTGAATATATGGCCCTTTCTCAAGCTAGTAAAGAGGCTGTTTATTTACGAAATTTAACTCAGGAACTAAGTTTTGAATTATCTAACAACAAACCTATCGTTTTATACAATGATAATCTTAGCGCCCAACAACTGGTAAAGAATCCTGTTCATCATCCCAGAAGCAAGCACATCGATATACGTTACCATTATATCCGAGAACTTTTTGAAGATGGTATTATTCAACTCGAGTACCTTAGTACAAACAACATGGCAGCAGATATTTTTACTAAGAATCTTGCAAGAATTAAGCATCTAAAATTTGCTGCATTATGTGGTATACCAATCACATGATTTTATCTTTCAAGTCATACTGCGTTGAGGGAGAGTGTTGAATATCGTTCCAACGCAATCGTTAATATTATACTTTGTAAATTCTACTTTTCTGTTTTAAATCAAGTTGCTGGTTGATTGTATATATTAATTTGTTCTGTTTGTCACTTTGAAGATCTTATAGTTTTTCTTTTCATTCTATCATTTGCCTTCATTTAATAAAGAAGTTTTTCTATTAAAATTTAATTCGAATTTTCTAATAGGTTATGGGCCCAGGTCATAACTAAAAGAAATAATAATTTGCATTTTGTTTAAAAGGTATCGTATGTCGAAATATTATTAAACGATGAGTTCGTTGTACAATATAGAAAAACTGAATGGGGAGAACTACAGCACTTGGACAATACAAATGAAGAGCGTACTGATACATGCTGATTTGTGGTCTTACATCGATGGATCAAATGTCCTGAAAGCAGAACCGACGCCGACGCAAGAAGAGATTTTGGCATGGAAAACATTTGATGGCAAAGCATTAGCATCTATTTAACTAAGTGTGAATACGTCTGAACTAATTCACGTAAAGAACTGCACATCATCCAAAGAAGCATGGGACAAGTTGCGTGAAATTCATTCACCAAGAGAACCAGCTCGGATAGTGAGTTTATTTAAAAGGTTATTACAGTCCATTGCAAGTCATGTTAATGAATTCAGCAATATAGCCGAAAAATTAAATGATGTTAATGTCAAGGTCGCGGATGAATTGTTGGCGATTATTTTGTTGTGTAGCCTCCCTGATTGCTATGAAAATTTTATTGTTGCCATTGAGAGTCGTGACACATTGCCTTCATTGGAAACTCTTAAGGTCAAATTGATAGAAGAGGAACGACGGAGGGCAGATAAGGATCCAAGCGTAGCTTCAGGTAATCAGCAGATTTTTGCAACTAAAACCCAGCAAAAGAAGACACATCTTAAAGTAACTAATTCAAAAGCACGAGGTAAATGTTATTCTTGTGGTAAAAAGGGGCACTTTGCGGTTGACTGCAGGGTTTCTAAGAACCGCCAAGCACATTCTTTTGGAATTTTCTCTGCCGATAGCACGGTACTTCAGAGATATGAATGGTGTTTAGATAGTGGTGCAACATCTCATATGTGCTGTGAAGAAAGATTCTTCGTAGATCTTCGAAAACAAAAGGGTGAGATGGTCCATTTAGCCAATGATAATTTTGTTTTCTCTAGCGGATTTGGATCTGTAAGTCTCAAAGTGGGTAATGAAAATATTTTGCTGAAAAATGTCTTGTTCATTCCCGAACTCCGTGGGAACTTTCTGTCTGTAAGCAAAATAACACAACACAATTTCACTGTTGATTTTGAAGGTAATGCGGCTATTGTAAGAAACATGCAGAGAAAATTTGTTCTGAGAGCTTACCAGAGGAACGACTTGTACATCGTTGAGTCAAAACCGGAAGCAGTTTCTTTAAGTACAAATTCTAAAACTTATAGTTTGGGCATATGGCACAAACGTTTTGGCCATCTGAACAATGGTAGTTTACAGAAGCTCAAACAACAAAATATGGTAATTGGTCTGGACATGCAATTGTCGAATGAGAAGCAAGATTGTCAAATATGTGCCAAGGGAAAAATGACAGTTCAACCTTTTCCGAAACAATCATTGTCTAGAAGCCAGGACTTGCTTGAAGTAGTGCACACAGACGTATGTGGGCCTATGCGTGTTCAATCCGCTGGTGGAGCTCGTTACTTCGTTACCTTTATTAACGACAAATCAAGAAAGATAATCGTTTATTTCATTAAAACCAAGGACGAAGTATTTACTGTTTTTAGGAAATATAAAGCAATGGTAGAGCTCGAGACGGGTTGCAAAATAAAAGTGTTGCGTAGCGATAATGGACGAGAGTATGTAAATAAAATATTTAACGAGTATTTGGACACACATGGAATCAAAAGGCAGCTATCTATTGAGTACACCCCACAACAGAATGGAGTGGCGGAGAGAGCGAACCGCACTCTTGTAGAAATGGCTAGGTGTATGCTATTAGACTCAAATCTTCCGGAATTCTTGTGGGCAGAGGCCATCAATACAGCTGCTTACATTCGTAACAGGTCCCCGACAAGAATTTTAGAAAATATTAAACCAATTGAAACATGGTCTGGGAAGAAACCATTTATTTCTCACTTTAAAATATTTGGGTCAAAGGCCATTGTATTGGACAAAAAGCAAGGACGTTCTAAGTTCGCTGCGAAAGGTAAAGTTTTTTTTATGGTGGGGTATTCAGATGAGTCTAAGGGCTATAGGTTGTATGATCCTTCGACAAGGAAAATAGAAAAGGCTCGCGATGTACGTTTCTTTGAAAATTGTCTTGAAAGGGGAGACAATGATTATTTGCTAACAGAATCAAATTGTTCATGGCACCAAGAAATTAATGTCAACAAAAGTAAGTCCCAGAAAGATGCATCAGAAAATGTAGCAACCAATACAGATCCTTTCGAAAACGAAAAAGACGTCAGTTCAAATGAAGTTTCACCGACGCCGACAACAGCAAAAGAAAATAGTTCCGATACAGAAAGCACTGTTCCCAATGCATCAAAGAAATTAGTTCTTGGACCTGGACGTCTAAAAATAATTCGAACTGGACAAAAAGGTCGCCCAAGAAAAGAATACAAAATGATTGAAGCTTTAAATACAGTTAAAAATAATTGTTTGGATACACCAATGACAATTTCTGAGGCTATGTCGAACAAAAACGCCGAAAACTGGAAATTGGCAATGCAAGAGGAGTTTAATGCTCTTTTGTCGAACAAAACTTGGGAACTAGTAGATTTGCCAAAGAACCAACCTGTAATAGGATGTAAATGGGTTTTTACTAGCAAGAAAAATCCAGATGGAACAATTGCGCGCTATAAGTGCAGGCTCGTTGCAAAAGGCTTCGCCCAAAGGTATATGGTAAATTATTTCGAGACGTTTTCACCAGTGGTCCGTTATTCTACAATACGTTTGATCTTGGCAATCGCAGTGGAACATGAACTGTTTTTGCACCATCTAGATGTAAAGTCTGCATATCTAAATGGCGAATTGTGTGAAACAGTTTATATGAAGCAACCTGAATGTTTTACTGATCCTAAATATCCTGAGAAAGTATGCAAATTGAAAAAAGCACTTTACGGGCTGAAACAAGCCGGAAGGGAGTGGAACAAAAAGCTTAACACCGTGCTTCAAGGAATAGGATTTACCAAATGCAATGGTGATACTTGTGTCTATACAATGAAAAAACAAGAAAATTTCAACATCATTGCAGTGTATGTGGACGATATGATGATAGCGTGCTCAAATGAATCTTCGATGATTCACATAAAGGGATTGATTATGTCGGAGTTTGATTGCGAGGATAAAGGTCCAATCAGGTATTTTTTTGGGAATTCAAATCGAGCGTTCTGTTCCCAAAGGTAAAATAGAGATTCATGCAACAATATATACTAGATTTTCTACAAAGGCATCGTATGGAAGATTGTAAGGCAGTATATACACCTCTTGATCCTGGAATGAAGTTGATTAAGTGTTCCAACTCAACGTGCGAAAATGAAAAGAAAAATCAAAATCATTATCAGTCTATAGTGGGAGCATTAATGTACCTTGCTGTATCGACAAGACCAGATATCATGCACACAATAAGCAAGTTGTCACAGTTCAACACAGATCCACATGAAGAACATTTCGTTGCTGTAAAACATCTTATACGTTACATCAAGACTACCAGTGCGGCGAAGTTGTCGTACAATAAATCGTCAGACAAAATTAAAGGCTACGTCGATGCAGATTGGGCAGGTAGTATGGATGATCGCAAATCTTACACTGGTTTTGTGTTTATGTTAGCTGGAGGAGCAGTGTCTTGGGAATCTAAGAAACAGACATCCGTTGCACTCAGCAGTACAGAGGCTGAATATATGGCCCTTTCTCAAGCTAGTAAAGAGGCTGTTTATTTACGAAATTTAACTCAGGAACTAAGTTTTGAATTATCTAACAACAAACCTATCGTTTTATACAATGATAATCTTAGCGCCCAACAACTGGTAAAGAATCCTGTTCATCATCCCAGAAGCAAGCACATCGATATACGTTACCATTATATCCGAGAACTTTTTGAAGATGGTATTATTCAACTCGAGTACCTTAGTACAAACAACATGGCAGCAGATATTTTTACTAAGAATCTTGCAAGAATTAAGCATCTAAAATTTGCTGCATTATGTGGTATACCAATCACATGATTTTATCTTTCAAGTCATACTGCGTTGAGGGAGAGTGTTGAATATCGTTCCAACGCAATCGTTAATATTATACTTTGTAAATTCTACTTTTCTGTTTTAAATCAAGTTGCTGGTTGATTGTATATATTAATTTGTTCTGTTTGTCACTTTGAAGATCTTATAGTTTTTCTTTTCATTCTATCATTTGCCTTCATTTAATAAAGAAGTTTTTCTATTAAAATTTAATTTGAATTTTCTAATACTTTTTATATTCATCTTCGCGTGGCCGCGTTCTTTAGCATGTGTACATGGACCGGTACACACATGTCGCTGGGAGGGTATTTTTCAGTTTGTAGGCGAAGAGAGAATTATCCTCTCAGTTGTCGTTCTTGTTTCTTCTTTCTATGGCGATTTCTGTCTAATATGGTATCAGCAGTACTTATGACTTTGTTCTTAAGGCATCAGCATTTTACTTCTTTTTTTACTCTTCTCTCTCCGAGTTCTCCGAGGGCGAGCCTTAGCGCGCGACTGTATAGATTGCTTTTGTTTTCATTGCGTAGTGCAACCGTGTTTATTCGGCGCTGCGAAATAAGGCCCCACACTTTTTGGGGCCTGGGTTTATATTTCATTATGAAAAAGCCCCTAATATCAAAGAATGAAATAAGACCCCACAAAAATATTATGTCGAATACAAAAAATGCCAATAAAAGCCACTTAATTTGAAAGATTAAACTAGATCCAAAAAGTGAAATTACACCTCAACACACAGATTTTTTTTGTTGTTGTTGTGTTATTAATATACTTTTGGGGCCTTATTTCATCTTTGTTTTCGGGGCCGTTTTGTATGGGGCCTTATTTCGCACCGCCGCCGGTTGGGTATGTGCAACGTTTCTTTTTGATTTAAAAAACTTTTGCACAAACCCAATCTCGCACATACTCCAAATCCTATAGTGAGCCCAGGGGGGTTGCAGGAGGCAGAATGCCCCCCCCCCATACCTACATCATACTGATTGGAGATAAAATCTGAAGAAATTTCCTTGCACACTGATTCGGTAATAACGCCGAAATTCCGATCCACATTATTACCATTTTTGTTGGAAATAGAGTGAACTTGAAATAAATCCGAAGTTCGCCTTTAATTCGCTTTTTTTCATCTAAGTTTTGCCTAGGCAAAACTAGTTTAGCCTAAGTGTGTTGGCTTTTTTTATTTTTTTTTATTTTTTATTTTTTTTCAAACAAATTGGGGTCCTCTTTCATTTCGTTTTTGGGGTCTTTTTTTCATTTTTTGGACGTGATTTCATAAAGAAAAATATGGTTTTATTTCATTATGAAAAAATACCCCACTTTTGGGGCCTTATTTCATTTTTTGTTTTTGGGGCCTCTTTTGTTTGGGACTTATTTCGCAGCGCCGTTGATTCGGGCCTGAGCGGCGGATGCAATACTTCTTCGCAGAGCAATCCGCCCTCGGAACACCATACCAACAAGATAATGGTACTAATAAATGTTGGCACCTCGATAAGTTCGTATCGTCATTGCCATTTCAAAGTAGCGGCCGATCCATGATGGCGGATTTCGATAACTAAAAATCAACTAGGTATAACTCGAGAACTATATATTTGTCCGATTTAAATACGGTTTTTTTAACCTGAAGATTTAGATGCGGGATTTAAATTTTATTATGTGAGCTTTTTCGATAAAGTCAACCATTGATCAGAAATTTAAAAAAAAATTTTAAATTTTCTCTTTTTTTATCAAATATTTTTTAAACAATTCTGTGTACAATATCGTGTACATTAGAAAAAAAATGCTGCAAATTAAAAATGTAGTGCAGAAGTAGTGTAGTGTCTTTAATTTGATGTACTACATGTACGGATCGGAAGTAAAAAAACATTAAACGTCATCTTCATCGTCACTATAATAAGATTCGAGTAAATTAAAATCTGCGATATTTTCTTAATGTTCAGTACTATTTGGACAGCTAGACAGTTTGCACGTGGTTTGCACTTTAATTTTTTAACCATACAAGAACACGACTTTAAATAAGAGCAAGTTCTGCAGTCATCCAATTGATGATGTTAATTAAGGATACCGTCTTCATCTAGCATCCATCCACATGCTTCAGAATTGATATTTCGGGAAAGTTATCAAAATATCTCTGCCAAATAGCTGCTTCATATTTAGCTCGTTCTGAATGGTGACGAAGTAATCTTCACGTACCCTGGCCTTGTCGATTTTGGATCATGTTGTATCTTAGTTCAATTATTTTTTTCTATTTTTGGAGTATAATTGACACGCAAAGTTTTGCATTAAATTGTGCTCGAAAGTGCGAATTCACTCCCAAGCCGTGAAAACTGCAAACTAATTTCTTTATTGGCTTGTAACAGTTTCAACGCTTTTAGCTTTTTTAGTTTTTTTTGTGGGTTTTAAGTGAGAATAAAGTAACCTAATTCTCAATCTACTGTGCCGAACAAAATGCTTTCCTATTTCTCTAATTCTTCTAACAAGTGTCGTGCAATATCCAGTTGCATTCTAAAAGACATTGTGCCTTACAGACACATAGTTAAAATATTATTATAAAACTCACTTGTTAAAATGATAAATATTGTTTATTAAATTTGACTGTCAACACTTTGTAGAGACTTCTACATTTCATGATTTTATGACTGCCTTCAATACCTATTATAAATGAATTCCTGTATCTGAACCCATACTGCAGGGTTCTCCAATTTAATAGATTTTTCTTTATACATATGTAGGTATCGAAAACAACACCAAATCCAGTAGTAGTAGAAATAATCCAAGGCAAAGTTCCCAAATGATGACTGAACACTTCAAGCATATTCAAGCGTCGGTTTTCTGCTATGAGTAACATATTAGCAAACAGCTTTCTGTCTGAAAAGATGATAACATCTTTATTTTTTTCCAGATTTTTTCGTGGAATTAAGTCTTGAAGCAAATTTTTTGTATACGGTAAAAACTACTCATAAGCTTTCTCGCCTTTTTTCATAGATAACAGGGTTGACTGAAGATCTGACGGTTAAACTCTTCCTGTTGATAGGCGCTTAGGCGCACTATATCTGAAGGATTCGTCAAATGAGAGAGGGCCATTTTCATTCTTCAGATAGTTCAAATAATTTTTAGATTGTCCCATGACTTTTATCATTTTAAAATCTTCCATTATAAGTGATCAACAAATTGTCGGTAGATAAGCTGCATAAGAGCTTCGTATAATGCACTTTATTTAAACGAATTCCACGATTGTACTGCTTACTTTGGAGGACATTTTGAATGGATTAAATACATTCTATTTCCATCGCTATATCCCCAAGCCCAGAGTCTTCAAATAGTCTTCCAATGATAGAAAGTCTTACATGATTGCACTTCATCTTAAACTGATGCGTGTTGATTATGGTTTCGGTCGCACGTCTCGCTACTTCGAGAATGGTCGGGTTATCGCCTGTCTTCATTGCCTGTTCCGTCGTTGCGCTACAGAATATAATTATGCTGATAATGTTGGGTTTTTCTGTTCTAGACAATATAACTAAAAAATGGTTGACTATCGAAAAAGTTTACATTACAAAATTTAAAGCACACATCTAGATCTTTAGTTTAAAAATAAACCGTAATGAAATCGGGCGAATAGTTTTCGAGTTATAGTTAATCTTTAAAAATCGAAATCCGCCATGCTGGATTGGCCGCCATTTCTATAAGCTACTATTTTGATATGGCAATCATGTTTTTTTCACATCGTAATAAACCTAAAATCTAACTGCTGTGAAAAGGAAATTTGGTACCCCTAAATTATACCGAAATCTTGGCTGGGCTATGGACTATTTAAAATGAACCCGAGATATCAAAGGACCAACTAAAACAAACGATCAACGATGCGGGCTTGGACAAATAAATATAACACCGATGTGTACGCTGAACTACTCAAGGAAACTTTCAAGCTGTATGAAGGATAAGAGTTGTTAAACCGGTGAAATTCATAGGATTTTTGAAAATTTTAAATTTTGAAATGCCATGTTTCCCACGCAATAAAGAAGCCTGATTATAATATTCTTAAAGGGTTACCTACACATCTGATGCGGCATTTAGGCTTTCACATTCATTTCTCCTGAAGATGTTGAAATATTTCTTGTCTTTCCTTATTCTATCGCTGCTTTTCTAAACGGCGGTCCAGCAAAAAACGAGATGAATAAATTACCAATTTAAGCTTTTATTTTGAATGTCAAAATTTTATATGCTACAATAATAAATTCAGCCAATTTCAAATTTAAAAAATATTTAATATTTTAACAAAAATCCAAATCAAATGTTAGTTTTCTTATTCTTATCTTATATCGCAAAAATTTCTAATGCCGAATAAAAAAAAATGTCAATTGACTTTTTATTAAATGTTGTCCGTTAAAAAAGTCTTAATACATAACTTAACTAGCAATAACAATAATAATAATTAAATTACAAACTTTTTCACAGGGGCTGGCAACGACGCCCTGAGTAATCCATATGCTCAATCTCTAACACATTTGACTAATGGCACCTTTTCAACGGCAACAGCACCATTAACGGCATCAGCACTTTCGGCAGCAGCAGCAGGAGTAGCTGGTAAGCAAATTGAAGGTCAGTTATATAATAAAAGTTTTTTTTCTGTAAAGAGTCTGGCTTTAAGGGTGGAAATCATTATATAAACAAATATAATAAACCTAACTGTTCCTCTGAAAATAATTCTTTTTACAATAATCATAAATCCAACCTCTTACATTGTTGTCTTCTATTTTTCTTTAATAGGACCCGAAGGAAGTAATCTTTTTATATACCATCTACCTCAGGAATTTAACGACACCGATCTCGCTTCAACATTTCTACCCTTCGGGAACGTCCTGTCGGCAAAAGTTTTCATCGATAAACTAACCAATTTGTCCAAATGCTTCGGTTTCGTTTCATTCGATAATCCGCATTCGGCGAATGCAGCCATTCAAGCCATGCACGGTTTTCAAATTGGTACAAAAAGGCTGAAGGTTCAATTAAAACGTTCCAAGGATGCTGCTAAGCCATATTAAGGATATGTAAGACACTTACCCACACAAGGAGGTGGGCTTGGGAAACACAAAATTCTATAAAAAAGAATAAATTAAATTTAAAAAATGGTATCAGAGCAGCATAAAAATAATTTTAAGATAACTAAATATTATTTTCATTTAATTTAAGTTGTTTAGAAAATTCCAAATACATTCTGCCTAAGGCTAGAAATTAAGGGGAAATGAAAAAAAAATTTTAGTTTTTTTGTTTTAACTTTGTACATATGAAAGTATTTGTGTGCAGCTACTTCAAATTTGTGGAATATTAAAAAAAAGTTTGTATGATTTTTTTAATTTTTTTTATTTTTAAATTCATAAATGTTATTCAAAAAAATGTAATCTGTGTAATACTGTGGTAGCTACTAAATTAAAAACAAAAAAGGGTTTCAATTTAAATGGTACCAATTTTAACTAAACGATTAGCAAAATAAATTTAAAAAAATATGTTACACGATGGAAGAATTATGGTTATCAGTATGTATGTATTTAAATAGTAATTTTTTCTTTTAAATTGCATTCATTATAGAAAATGTAATTGTTAATAATATTTATATAATAAAATGTGTTTGATTAAGAACTTGGAAATGTTTTCAAGTAACCAATACATGTGCTTGAATGGTAATTATACGTTTAACACCAAAGAAAAAAAATGAAAAAAAAAATTACTCTACCAAATAAGAAAAAAAAATAAAATGTTAAAAAAAAATCAAAGAATAAAAAAGTCAAAGAATAATAGCCAGTTATGTTCAGTCATTTTACTAAAAAAAATTGAAGCTAAAAACCAACAATTAAAGAAGTCTGCTTTTAAAATTTAAGAAAGTGTATTAACTTAATTTTATTAAAATAAAAATAAAAATTATGTTTTATTAATAAATTAATATATGTGCATTTGTACATAATAAAAAAATAATATATATTTACTATTTACCAAAAATGCATTATACATTATTCAGAGTATTTGAGTGAAGCAAAATTAATTTGTTAAAATATACGTAAACTTTTGTTGAAAGTGGTTTTTCAGGAAGTAATAGTTTAATTAAAAAATATATAATGTTTTACACACAAAATTGTTAACACAAGTGTACTTAAGGTAGTTGAAAATACCTGTTTATAATTTTTAGAAAATTAAATAATAATAATACACATTACCCAACTATTGTATAAAACTTAGAAAAAAATTATACAAATGAAAAATTCAATAAATATATTTATGGGAATTAAAAAAAATAAAGTCGGAGCATTATTTTATTTCCGTTGTTTTTTGTATGTTTAAAACTTAAGAAAATTCATAATCAGTGTTAATTACAATACGAAGTGATTTAAAAAAATAAATTGCACGACTGGATCGCACGTCCTTGGTCATGTGTTCGGTCACATTGTAGAATAAAATTTAAGAAAATTAAAGTCAACATCAAAGCATTTATTCGATTTTTGTCACTTTTAATGGTTCGATTAAGTACGTTAAATTGTATTGAGTAAAATAATTTAAACGCCATTTTGTTTCTTTAAAAAATGCTAAGAAGTTTGATTTTTTTTTTTCAAAATCGTAGAACGGTTTTTAAATAAAACGGTTATTTTTTAACAACTTTTTTTTAAGAAATTAAAAAAAATAATTAAAGAATATAAACTTCAGCACAAAAATAACTTACATTTAAAAACAAAATTTAAAAAAAAATTAACCTACCTACTGATTTTTCAAATCGGATCACCAGTTTTCGAGAAAGTTGAAGAAAAAAAACCGGTCTTATGGGAGGTAACGTTTTCAGCACACCATATTAATTTTTTTTACCAAAATATAATGCTAACCTACAGGTAAACTGATTTTTTTCCATACAAATTCTTTTAGTTTTCGAGAAAAATAAACAAATGAAAAAACTCCTCTGTTGAATGTCAAAACAACCATAAGTTATAAATTTGAAGACGATTGGCCCAACCGTATAGGATAGAGTCCTAAGTACATCCGTACAGACAGACAGACGGACGGAATTTTGCCAGTAACTAAAATATGTTTGCCTATCAACGTAATGACATGTTTGATCGTTATCTCAAAATTTTTAATCTGCACGAATGCATAACTTGCATTATAGTACACCTGTAATCGCAAGTAAAAAATTGAGATAATAATCGAACATGACATAACGATCATAGAGAAGCCTAAAAAAGTCATTGACAAAAAATGTCCGTCTGTCTGTCTGTCTGTCCGGGTGTATACCGACCTGCAGCTTAAACGGGTTAAGCGGTTGCGTTCAAATTTTGTATTTGTGTACCTCTTGGCATTCCTCAGAGGGGAAATTGAAATTTTATTTGTAGGGCTAATAATAACGGTACCTGCCATATAACGATTAAGGAAGAGCTTATTTTGCTCGAAAACGGCTCAAATGGTTTTGATGACATTTTTTGAGATTTGTTTTTGTTGTTAGTAGCTATCAGCTAATTAGAACCAAATTTACCAAATTTTTTTTTAATTTTCGACTTTCTCGGTAACGGCTCAATGGATTTCAATAAAACTTTATATTTGAAAAGATCTAAGTATCCAATAAAGTTCTACGTACAAAAAATTTGAATAATTATTTTTTTCTGTTTATAATTAATTTAATTAATTATAAAACTGCATAACAAAATTACAAATAAAACGTTTTTTTTTTCAAAAAATAACTAAAAATTAAAACAGAATTTTATCAAAACCGGTCCTACAATTTTCGAAATAGTGTTTTCTTAAATTATTTGTTATTTAAAACGTGTGATGGCATACTTCATTTTTACCAAAAACCGTTAAGTATTTTGGTTTTGATACTTTTATAAGTTCAACCTGTGTTATTTTCAACGTAAATGTTAATTGTTTCTGTGAAAGATCTTGCTTTCCAATGTAATAATGCACATAAGATCAAGTTCGTACCATCCAGTCTTGTTTATATTTTAATTCTATTTTTTGAGATTTTATCTCCCTAGCCTTAGACTGAAGGCTAAAATCCTTGCCTACGACTTTGTTTTTGCGTTTTTGCTAATTGTTTGCTTTTTTTTCTAAACAATTTTGAGACTTTACATTGGCAATAGTTTGCGAGGTGGCTTTAACACATATAAAACCAGTCAAACATTTATTTATAAGTCCAACATAAAATCAATCCTCGTAGAGCTTAAAATTTGTGATGTTCATTTCTTGACAAAAATACAATCTCTGTTTTTTTTTCAAACTATTTTTCATTCAGCAGGAATACAACAAGAGAAATCTAAATAACAAACCATCCTTGGTATTTATAGCAATAAAACATTTATCCTGGGGCGTAATGTCAACAGCACATCCAACAGATACTCGTCTTATTTCAACAAATAAAGTAAAACGAAAGCAACACACCATCCACATACAAGTACACTTTCTCATTCCCAGAACATCTCTTTTATTTCCCTTATCTCTTAGTTTTATAACCCATAGTAAAAGTGTGTCCTTCCCCAAGAGAGAACATCACATCGAAGCACATCCTTTCGTATCCAGTTGCATGGAATACACATTACATATAGCACATCAAGATAAACCGACTACGTTACTTGGGGCAAACAACAAAAGAATTACGATTTTGCCACCAGGCGTTGGGAAATCGCAATTGATTGATTTAACCAAATTTAAATAAACCCCCCACCCAACCTTCCTCCACATTCACCCCAGTCACATACCACAACACCCATATTGGGTCCTTTTTCAAAACAGTTCCTTGGAAGTGTATATAAAATATCTCTGCTTGCGGGAAAAAGAGGGGTAGAGTTATGCAAAAGATTTTTGGTATCAATGCAAAGAAGTTTGTGCATGAATTGCTGATACAAAAACAATCTTATTTGTTTCCCAAGGTCCTTTTCAATTTTTCGTTTATTGAATTCAAATAAATTCATGGAACACTATACAGTTTTCGCTGGAAAATAGATGCTATAAAGTAGAGTAATAGAGCTACATCCTAGCATGGTCAAAATGGGGAGAAGTTTCGATACGAAATAATTTGTTTTTATTGAGATCACACTTTGCAATGTATGAAGAAGTTACGTATACGCCACAGTGACCCAATCAGTATGCAGTTTACTGTCAAAGTAGGTTCATGCATTGTCATGAACTGAAGGTGACAATAGGAGTTTAGGAATCATAAATTTTGGAAAAGATATGTATTTTTAAATTTAAAGAAGCTAGTTATTCTTAAAGTTTCCTTATATACAGCCTAAAAAAATTAATGATTGGTTTGAAAACAATTATTTAAAAGACGAAGGACATTTTGTATGTGTGAATTATAAATTAAGATAACTTATTATTCAAAGTATTGGTATGCAGAATTTATTTAGTAGTTTAGGTCTTTTCAAATGTTAAATTTTGTTGATATCCAATGAGTAAATACACTGCTGCCAAGACAGCTATCAAAGCAGTTCTAAGCCTCGCTATTCTTATGAAATATTGCTTTTCAACGCTGGCGAAACCAATGCGGAACCGTTTCTTCAGCATCTTCAAACTATCGATCTATTTATTCCATTTTCGTCTCTTTTTTCCAAGGTAGTCAAATGGAAAATACGTACAATAAGCTATCAGAGAAACTCCGGGTTTTTCTTTTTATAATTAACGCGAGCAAAATAGGCAATTTGTTTTCCTTTTAATGTAGAACACACTGCGTGGAAAGAAAGAAAGAATCCCTTTATTTAACGGTACGTCCAAAATCGGGCTCAAAGGTGAACTGATGGACATTCCTTGCGAGACAAGAATTACGGGAGAAACTTTTAAGGGGAGGAATACAGCTAGCTACTTCGAGCGAACATTTTTTATAAACGAAACGATAAAATAAGGAAAGACATGAAACTTTGCGGCGTTGTTCGAAAGCGGCAATTGTTTCACCGGCAGTTCTATTTACTATCATTCTAAGCGCTCGATTTTGTATTTTATCAAGCAGGTGAAGAGATGTTTGTGAAAACTCTGCCCACAGGTGGGAGTTATACTCGAGTTTAGGGCGTAAAAACGATTTATAAATTGTAGCCAAATCAGGAGGGGAAAAATATTTCTTACACCGATACAGAAAACTTAAGCACTTAGAAGCATTTTTAGCAATCTGAAATATATGGTTGTTCCAACGGAGGTCGTCGTTGACACACATACCGCGTACTGAGAGTTTTTCGGTTTCTTCGATGTAAGTGCATTCATGGACAATGGCATTGGGGGTATGTTATCTTTAACGACAGAAGACAGCATTGAGTTTTCTAAGCATTAAACTCCACACGATTCCTATTACCCCATTTAACAATGCTGTATAAATCGGAGTTTAATAAGCTTGACATACGGTACCGTTCCGATTGTACGTCCGAAGGCGAAGGACGTGAATTATTGAACGAATATGAAAAGCTGAGTGTAGAGTCGTCAGCAAAAAAGTCAAGTGGATTAGAAGTAACAGAAAGAAGATCATTTATAAGAATGAAGAAAAGAATCGGAGACAGAGCACAGCCCTGGGGCACACCAGCATTTATTTTGTAGGAATTAGACTTGAATCCGTCCAATACAACTTATATTGAACAATCTACAAGATAGCTTCTAATCCAACGAACAAGAGTCTCATCGATCACAACAGCACGCATTTTCGATAAGAGAGCTTCATGCCAAACTCTATCAAATGCCTTGGGGATCAAGAGCAATAATCTTACTTTCACCAAAGCGATGTAAAGATTTGTTCCACTGTTCGGTGAGATATGCCATCAGATCACCAGTGGAACGGTTGCTGCGGAAGCTATACTGACGGTCATGGAGAAGCTTTCGATCTTCGAGATATTCCTTAAGCTGACGGTTAATCAACGTTTCCATGACCTTAGAAAGAAGGGATGTTAGTGCTATGGGTCGGTAGGAGGAGGGGGAAGATGGGTCCTTTCTAGATGGACCTTTCTAAGGGACAGGCTGGACAAATGCTGTTTTCCATCTTCTAGGAAAAATTCCGAAGAATAGGAGCAATGGAAAAGCTTACGTAGTGGCTTTGCCAGTGTGGAAGAACACCTCTTCAGAAGAATGGGGGTATACCAACCGGGCTGGCGGATTTGTGAATATCGAGATCTCTGATAACTCTTTCTACTGTACGAGTGCGGAAAAAATCTGTCCCATGGAAAAATTTACATTCTCAAGTACAGGAGGGGCAACGGTGCTTTTAGGCAGCTTGGAGCTGGCAGCGAAATGGGCGGCGAGCAAGTTAGCCTTCTCTGAAGAATAAACAATTAGTTTGGTATTGTCGATGAGCGTTGGAACCGAAGATGTTGAGGAGTTTATAATATTTTTTACAAATGACCAAAAATTTGTACTGCCTTTGGGACACTGCAGAATTTTTTGCCGTAATTTTTGGTCATGCAAAAATTTGATTCTTTCAATAACGGAGTTGCATGAGTTATTTGCTTGTTTTGTGCTTTTTCCGATTTTCATTCTGATTGTAAAGACTCAGAATTAAACTAGGACTTTTCTTCAGGGTTGATGCTTTTTACTCTGTTAGGAATAAAAGCACGCATCCCTAGAAAAATCACATTTGTGATCATTTCAGCACTGGCATCAATGTCACTATCGAGGAAGCATAGTGATCAGTTAAACTTTAGGAAAAAAATATTCAGGCCGACCCAGTGGGCTTTCTCGTATTGCCAAACGGTCCTGGTGGGAATTTTTTCTTAATTGGATGGGTGGATGATGAGAAACTAGCTGAAATGACACAATGGTCTGAAGTGCCGAATGGAGTAGTAACACTAATGGTATATTTATCAGGGTGAGAAGTAAGAAATAAGTCAAGAGTATGGGCGGCTTGCCCAGCAACATCCGGTATACGCTTTGGCACATCGATCAGTTGGGTAAGGTGATTTAACACGGCAAAGAGCTCGAAATACCTTCTTTCGGGTGTTGTCTGACCAGAATAGCGGAGCCAATTGGAATTGTGTAGGGAAACAAGGAAAAAAATTTCAGCGCATCAAACTCGTTACAAGTCGAATTACTGTCGAGATTTGGACTCCTGTAAATAAAACAATAACGAATGACATGCTTGCGGACAGTGAATTTGACCCATTTGGGGAAGGCTCTGGGCTCTGGCAAGCAATATCATTCCTTACATAGACCACAAAACCATGTTGGGAAAAGAGTAATGGCACCAAGTTATACCCATGTATACCCATGTAGAACAAATTTTGATAAATGTGTATTTACTCCAACCTGAGTTTCACTTAATGCCAAAACAGCAGGCCTGTATTGAACAGTGTAGACATACATGTGAAAAAAAATTCTTTCTTAAACCGCGAAAATTAGAATACACGACACAAAAATCACTTACCATTTAAAAAATACTTACATACAAAACACAAGTCCGACTAAGTCGAACTGTGCAGTGAAAATCCAAATTAATTTCTGTTATAACAAGAGTGTGTATTGTTTTTTTTTTAAACACTCGCGACAACAATGCGCAAATAAGTTTTTTTTTTTACTTTTATTTTCAATTATTTGTGCGCGCACCTCGACGTCCGAGCTTAAGATCGACACTCGTGTTCTACTCCGAATGTGCTCAAGAAAACAAAGCCAAAACGGAGGCATACTGGTCAGTGGCTTCACAAGAGAGCTAGAGCATTTTATAATCTCTTCGTTGAGCGAAGGAAGGATGAGAAACACTTTTTCATGAGAAAAGACCACAAGCAAAAGGGTAGCAACGTAAAGTCGGAGAGATTCTGAAGTCTTCTTCTTTTCTTTTCCAAAAGAGTAAAACAGACAACTCAGGGATGGAAATACTGCAGTGAATATAAGATGTTAACTAAATAAAGAATGGGACACTTTCTGTACGTTTCGCATATCTTACGGTCGCCATAATCGTAATACCAAGGGAACTATTCACAAGGTGGTGAAAAAAATTGAGTGTACTGCTTCACTAAAAGATCAACCAATACTATGACGAGGCGAGAGATCTGCAAAAACCTCACCGCATCGCCGCTGTCCGTTAGAGTGTGCAGGAGAATTAATATGTGCAGTCACATCGTCGAATAAAATTTAATAAAATGCAGGACTGGGTCGGCCGTACGAATTTGTTATTATGCTATATAAATGCTTAGTGTCTGCACATGTATATGTACGTATACATACAGGTTATGATCCCACTACAACAAAACATACCCAAAGAGGAGTATTCTCGCTAGAATAACACACAACACAACACCCAAAACTGGATGAGGTCATCTTTAAACAAAGATAACGGCACCAACAAGATAAGCACATTTACATCCGACACCAAGGAAAGTCACAAGACGATAAGAGTATTTGCATACGGACCCAAAAGGAACCATAAAACATAATCAGTAGATTAACCAAACATCACAAAAACTACCAATATATCACGTACGCCACTTCCAGAAGATAACAAGAAGTCATGTACACACACAGTATAAATACCACTGGATAAACTACCAGAGGAGCATTCTTATAACTCCGCTACAGTCACGCACATCGTACTACACTTTAGTTCAGTCGCGACAAATACCTCTAAGCTTTTCTTATTATTAAAGAAATTGTCTAATGTATTAGTAACTAAGTTATACGTTTCAAATAAATTATTTTAATCAAGTTTACTCATCGCTGTTCTCATATTACTTGACGAGTTAAGACACATTGGAATACTAGGGTATCCTTCCTAAGGACATCCACTCAAATTGATCCTGAACTAGCTAACCGAACTATCAAGAGCCAACACGGCTACCGACCTTCTTAGTCAACCTGCTAAATCAAGATTAAAATTTACATATATTAAAATAAGAAAATTAATTTTTTTCGAAAATTATTTAATTTTTTTTATTAGTTTAAAAGTTTTCTCGGAAAAACTAAGTATGCAATAAAGTTGAAAAACTAAATGTTTATGGAAGAAAAAAAATATTGAAAATCGTTCGACCATTTTTTTTTAAAGTCGTTTTTTTGAAAAACTATTTTAATTTTTTTAGTCTATCATTATAAGGAAATTTGTAGTTTTCACCTATGAAGATTATTTAAAAAAGGTCAATCAACCCGTTTTCAAAATATTTCGAAAACCATTTTTTTTTTAATTTTTAAAAATCGAAAAAAAAGTTTTTGAAAATTTTGAAATTCAACATTAATTGAATTATAAATGACTTCCTGTGTGCAAAATGTTATTGTTATTATATTGAAAAAAGCGTTTCTGTGAGAGGTACCGTTATAGAACAAATTTCGAAAAATTCATTCTAATTGAAAGATAATATTGTTGTGAAATAATAGCACCCTGAAAATTTTATCAAAATCGTTACAGCCGTTTAGGCAGTAGAGGTGCGAACATCAGACGGAATCAGAGGATAAAAATGATTTATATAATACATACTTCCCTAATGATATATAATATATATATTATATATATATATAATAATACTACAATATACTTATATATTTAATAAATTATATTTATTAAACTTTGAGCGTACTGTGTTTCCAATTATACAAATTAAGTCAGGCAAGTTAATACTTAATATCTCATACTCTCCATTAAAAAAAGAAAAAATATTGTGAAAATAATATACTCGTTGAAAAACTTTCTCTACAGGAAAATCTCTTTACTTTTTAGGTATGTGCAAATATGTTCAGATATCAATCTGAAAATAAACTTTTGAATCACATACTTTTCACTCCAACTCTGTGTTGAAGTGTTGGTAACCCTTGAAACAAACCGTCTGGCATATTATTTCACCACACTCTTGCCTTTATTCAACCCATATTGAATAAATTTATAATTGTAATGATAAATATCCTGAAAAATTTCCCGCCATATTTTTTACTTTTATATTGTTGTGTTTCAATAAAAAGTTTGTGTTTTTTTTTTTTTTGTAAAAAGTTTTGAATGTCGAATGACGCGACGGCAGACGACGACGCATTTTGTATGCAAACTGTTTGCCAATTCAAAATTTATTGAAAATATTTCATTAATGTTTTTTTTTAAGTCGAACTTTATTTTATTTAAATATAGAACAAAAAATAAAATAAAATTGCTTTATGCATGAAAGCCTGAGGTGATTGTTAGCGCGTCAATTGAAAATTTGTACGAGTACGTACAATTATAAAGACAAAAAAAACACGGATAATGGTTGGATGCGGTGGGTCATGGGTAGACAAACCCCCGTGTAATTGGAAAGGCTTATGTTGCCCACCTGGCAACTTGATGATATATATGGTAAATAAAATCCAATTCATTACATTTGTTGTGTTTTTCCAATAACTTGCATACCTAAATATTTTGTTACAAGTTTTTTTTTTTTTGTTCAATAAAGGGAATTGCTTATGTTTTTGTTACTATGCAACCATAACTAGTGCTAGGAAATCCGATTCGGTGTGTTAGCCACATCCGATGACTATAATTTTGTGTGATTTTTATAAATTTGCTGACACAATAACTTGTTTTTTTTTTACAAATATTTGGTTGTCAGATTATATAACTTGTCATGTTTATTAACAATAGAAGCTAAATGAACATATACAATTTAAAATTGAATAGACAGCCAGGAGGAAATTATTTATATTGAAGTTACACATAAATACATGGTAAGTGGGAACACTTTAGTTCAAACTAATAGCCTGAAAGTATGCATGTGTATTATATAATTAAAGAAAAATTTGTGATTGAAATTATGACTGTTTTGTATTGCAAATTGAAATGAATGGCAGTAGCAGTGATGTTAACTCAAAAATGCGCAAAATAAATTCATTCTCTCTGTCAAAAATGAAAAAAAGATAGGATATGATGTTCTCCTCACTTCAGCACACCGAGCTTAAACAAATTCACGTGAAAAACGAGCTCGAAATTAGTTGTTTGTTGATTTTTTATTTTATATTATCTTTTAACTACTTAAATGCTGGACAAAAATCCTAAAAAATAGTTAAAACTATCAACTTAATTAACTTACGGGCCCCATGCTGGCGCTCTAAATTATACTCTAACTTAATTAATTGCCTTTCGGTCTAAAAGTATCTTAAATTAACTTAACTCTTGCGGGACATATTTAAACCTATATCTTTATCGTTAAGTAAGGAGCCAAGGCCTAGTGGACTTATACTTTCAACCTGCTGTGTGTGTGTTGTTAATCTGCAAGAATGGAACCGCCGAGTCCGAACGGCTACATGAAATGCACTTTTTCGAGACAAATTTTACTCTTGGAGGTTTTTGTCAGTTCCTCGCAAAAGGCAGTACCCCGGAAAAGAAAGTGGCTGTGAGCGGGATTCGAACCCAGGCTCATTCGCTTAGCAGTCCAACGGATTAACCACTAAGCCACGGGGCTTATTTTGCTAACCTATTTAATACGGCCTAAGCCTAACTTAAAAAAAAACTTAAAATAAAAGACCGCGAATGAGCTTAATTAAAAAGTTATCTATCCTGTTTGTATTGGCCCTGTTGTTGGAATAATAATGTTTGTACTGAGACTCTGGTGTTCTGTAAAGATCGAGACAGGACCCAAGACACTGTTTCTCAAACACCCGAATCTTTTCCATAAGAGATGGTGCAAGGTTGAACCATCGGCCTAATAAGGGGCAGGTTGCAAATCATCTTTACCCCGCTATCAAGGCGGCTGCTATAAAACAACCGTCCTGTCAGGGCAAAAGCTCCCCTAGATCTGGCAAGAGCAGCCTCTACATGTCGATTGAAATATAGATACTGATCCAACCAGATTTCAAGGTACTTTACCACATCTTTACTCGACAGTGGATGTTTATGTGGCCCAGCGATCACTAGCTTGCGCTAGTTGTTTCTAATACCCTAAGAAGCCCTAGAAAAAGGGATTCTAAACAGGACAGTTTAACATTTCTGTAAGTTAGTCTTAAGCTTGCAATCCCTACGCCTACAGTATTGTTGAACTTTATCGAAATCACGTTGCAAGAGAATTCTGATAACTTCAACTTATGGGCCTGTTCTGTAAGTGATTAAATCTTCGGCATACGCAAATTTGTTTTTCCTTGTAAATTTACATGGCTTGGTGTGCAACCACATCATCTGTCTCTTTTTAGAAAGAATTTATCCTCTCATTCGAAGATATTTTTTCTGATATTATTCACTGCAAGAGTTTGTTGCGTATTTTGGTTGTGGTATCTATCTGTTTGTGGGTCGTTTGGTCTCCGGTCCGGTGTAAAAAAAAGAACCTATAGTTTTCGAGTAATTTCGAAAAAAAAAATAATTTTACCCCTTATACTCCCCTAATTTTTTACTTGCGATTTAGGTACTAAAATGCAAGTTATGGATTCGTGCAAAAAAAAATCTAACAATCAGACATGACACTACGATAATAGAGAAGTTGATAAAAGTGGTAACGTACATTTAAAAACAATATTTAAAAAAAAAAATCAACTAACCGTTTTCAAAAAATTTATTTTTCAAAAAACAAAAAAATTTTAAAATTATTAAAAATACAAAATAAAATTTGTCGACAAAAAAATTAATGCAAAATTAATAAGGCTACCTACATCTTCTTGAATATCAATTTTGATTGTAATCGGATCCCCAGTTTTCGAGAAAGTCGAAGAAAAAAAAAACGGTCCTATGGGAGGTACCATTTTTTAGCCCACCATATTAATTTTTTTTTCACCAAAATATAGTGCGTACCTACAGTAGTACACTGATTTTTTTTTTTATTCTTGTAGCCGTTTCCGAGAAAAATAAGCTTTTACATAATGGTTATAAGACCGGTACCGTTAATTTTTGAGCTAAAAAAAAAATGAAAAAAAATTAAATGTCAAAATAACCTTAAGCTCAAAATTTGAAGACGATTGGCTCAGACGAAAGCTGCAGTCCAAAATACATCCGTACAGACAGACCGACGGTCAAAATTTTGCCAGTAACTCGAATATGTTTCTCTATCATCGTAATGTCATGTTTGATTGTTATCTCAAAATTTGTAATCTGCACGAATGCATAACTTGCATATTATAGTACCTACCTATAATCGCAAGTAAAAAGAAGTTATTCAAAATTTTGGTAGGTATGCAAAATGTATTTGTGAAGCTACCTAGATATTTTCAAATATAAAATTTCATAGAAATTCAATAAGCCGTTACGAAGAAAGTTGAAAATTGTTTTTTACTTATGTTTTTATAGGTACTATAAAGTATCTTATGGATTCGTGTAAAAAAAATTCTAACAATCAAACATGGCATTACGATGATAGAGAAGTCGAAAAAAGTAAGTCCGGAAATTCCGCCCGTCTGTCTGTCTGTTCGCACCTATACAGGTTAAATGGATAGACCGATTATCTCGGGGAATGTTTCTCATTTTTGCTATAGGTCAAAAATAACGGTACCTGCCATACAATTTTTAACAAAAGGTTTGATTTCAACGATTTTGATAAAATGTTCAGGGTGCTATTCAATTAAAATGAATTTTTCGAAATTTGTTCTATAATGGTATCACTCATAGAACAGGTTATTTCAAATGCGGTTTTATCGTAAACAATTATCCCGATTTCAATAAAATTTTGCGTGTCATTTATAATTCAATTTATATTGCATTTCAAATTTTTTTTTTTAAATATTTTGAAAACGGGTTGATTGAATTTTTTTTTAAATATTTTTCCCAGATGAAAACCACAGATTTTCTTATGACAGACTAAAAATAAATTGAAATATTTTTTCGAAAAGTTTTTCAAAAAAAAACTGGTCGAACGATTTTCAATATTTTTTTTTCGATAAACATTTAATTTTTCAATTTTATTGCATCCTAAGTTTTCCGAGAAAACTTTTAAACTAATTCAGAAAATGAAAGAATTTTGGAAAAAAAAATTAGTTTTTTTATTTTAATAAACATACATATGCAATTTAATAATTGAAAGAAATTATAAGAAACACGCAAGTTAATTGTAGTGCGACAACTTTTTTCAAGTCTGTGTAATCGCTAGCATACGCTGACGACGAAGTCATCGGCGACAGAACTCGGCGAGCTGACAGAGGAGCGTTTGCTAACGTTGAAGCTGAAGCGGCTAAGATGGGACTAGCAGTCAATGAGGCCAACATGATGTACCTGCTGTCCACAAATGATATTTAAAGCCAATTCCTAAGTTATTGCAGAGTAGTCTATATCCTTTTTTCGGATATAGACTGAGTGGGATCTCCTTCCTAAACGCTTTATATAAGGTATTTACAACATTATTGATTTTCTACCTGGTGGGTTCGAAATTTCGAGGACTCTCATTAAAGCCCTGCTTTTCGCAGACGACGTAATACTCTTTTCTTATTCACCTGAAACTCTACAGTTGATGGTTAATCGACTAGAAGTGTACTGCCGGTTATGGAATCTGAGGGTCAATTTGAGCAAATCAAAATTGATGATATTTCGCAAAGGCTCTGGAAGAACAGCCAGGAATGAGAAATGGCACTTTAACAGAGAACCAATCGAGATAGTTAAATCTTACAAATATCTGCGATTCACCATAACCAGCAATCTTAATATGGAAACACACCTCAATGACAAGCTAGTGAAAGCTAAAAGTGCAATATCCGCAACATGGAAAAGATGCTTCTCAAACCAAAATATATCACATAGCGTTAATTATAAGGTCTTTGTCGCAGTGGCTGAATCTATTATGATGTACGCAGCACAGGTCTGGGGAGGTGAAAAGTATAAAACAGTCAAAAAACTTCAGAGGTTCTTCATTAAAAGATGCTTTCGTTTGCCGAAAAACACATCGGACTACATGATCTAACTAACTTTCGAATTTTAGATGAAAATGGATTATACTGCAAAGATGACCTTTAAAATCTTATCTCCAAAGTAGATGAACAACTAAGAATAGACTTCATAAATGAGGCTACATCTTCGGTACATAGATCAACTTACAACAGTTTTATCACAATTTATGCGAACGTAACTATTTCCATAACGAATATAAACAGGAGCTTATCTCAGCGATTTTTAAAATGAGAGGGGAGCTGATCTGCCTTATTTACATACCACATCGAGAGGATTTGCCTATCTACAGCACCTTATGTAACTTAGGTGAAAGGGAAGATGTCATCCATTTCATAGGGAAGTGTCCAACTTTGTGTGAAATACGGAGAAATTCACTTGGGAGCTACTACATTACATCACATATTGATCTGCTCCGTAGATAAATCTAAGAAGTAGAGACACTTATGAGCACTGGCTACTGAGGCCATCGGCTCAGACAATTACAAGATAACACACAAGACGACATTGATACAGGACAGAACAGAAGATAGGAAGAGGACGGAAAACAGAAAACACATAACACATGTCAACAGCACGCAGTTGGGTTTCGGACGGTCCCCCATCTTTCCACTAACCACGCGCAACGATGCTTTATCGTATTAAAAATTACTTTTACTTCTTTAATTAAAAACTTCAATAACTATAGATAATTTATTGTTATATCTGAAACAGATGTCAATCGGGCAGACGCAAAGTTAAGTGTTGAAATAATACGCGGATCGTTTAGTTATTTCATGGATTTTTATTTAAGTAGCACAAAAGATAAAAGACATTCGACTAAGTCAAAAGAGGAAACTGCACAGAGAAGTGACAGATGAAGAGTAATAGAGTATGAATATGAGAGTTGCCAGAAAGGTAAATACAAAAGGTATTACCATATAGATATGGAATTTCCAACATCCCCTCTCAACTTCATAATCGTTCTCTATCTTCATTTCTAACAATTTTAAAAGATATAAATACTTTGAGAGCAAGAACTATTTAACTTTGTACTTTAACAATATTTTTCGAATATAAATTATATATGAGATCAGTTACTCTTTGAATTTTAAAACTTTGACAATTAGAAGATTATTTGTATTTAGGAAAAGAAAAAAGAATTTAAGTATTAAATACCAAATATTCGTTAATTGAAAAAATGGAATATTGTACTTGAGTGTATGGAGCATCAGAGTTTCATGCCCATATTTTCGAAGTGTTTGAAGTGTGACTGTTGCGGTAAAGCTTTCGTCAGTGCATCCGCTATCATGTCTTCGGATTTGAGGTAACTGATGGTGATGATGTTGTCTTCTATGGCTTCTCTTACGAAATGGTAACGTAACGTATCAAAGTCCTCTGATAGTTTGCGGTGTACGAGCAAATATTCCTCAGGGTCGTTGGTTGCCAAAAGAAGATCATCAACATAGATGGTCAGGATTGTGAAACTTTGCTTATTAATTTTGAAGTAAATGCATCTGCCATATGCTGATTGGGAATAATTGAGCTCTTTTAAGGTTTTATCCAGCCTTAAATTCCACTGCCGGCCTGACTGTTTTAAGCCATAGAGAGCCTTTTTTAAACTGCATACTTTGTTGCTATCGCTTTTCTCAAAACCATCCGGTTGTTCCATGTATATTTGAACATCTAGTTCTCCGTTGAGATAAGCAGAAGATACGTCCAATTGGTGTAGTTTGAGCTTGTACTCTGCAGCTATTGCCAGTGTCAGGCGGATAGAATGGATGCTGGCGACGGGAGCGTAAGTGTCTGTGTAGTCTAATCCGGGAATTTGTTCATAGCCTTTCGCTACCAATCTCGCTTTTCGCCGTTGTACAGAACCGTCCGCGTTGTACTTCGTTTTAAATACCCATTTACTTTGAATTACTCGTCTGTCAGTAGGTCTCTCCACCAATTCCCAGGTTTGGTTGCGCATTAGCGAGTCGCATTCATCCTGCATTGCGCTGTACCACTCATCTTGATCATCCATTTTTTGCAGCTGTTTCAAGGTCGTAGGATCAGTTTTTACGTTGTAGGTTTCTTCACTATCAGCTGTTGATGTTTTAGAGCTGCTTGGAAAATGAGTCGGTGGTGGTGCTTCATCTAGAGTTTCTGATTCAGGTTCTTGGTGCTCGTTTTTCAGTGCCGATGGTTCAGTGGTGAAAGTGTAAAAGTTTGGTTGGACTTCATTTCGTTTCTCCTTGTTTTCTGGTGAATTTTCCACGAACTTCACATCTCTGCTCTTAATGATCTGCCGTGTTTCCGGTTTCCAGAGTCTATAGGTTCCATGTTCGTTTTCGTATCCCACAATCTTGTGTTCTGTACTCCTCGGATCAAACTTAGAAATGTTGTTTCGTTTGTCCAGAACGTAAGCAGTCGTTCCAATGCATTTGAACTTTGATATATCCGGCTTTTTACCAGTCCACAGTTCTTCTGGTGTAGCGTTTCCATTCATTTTTGTTGGACACCTGTTTCGTATGAAGGCAGCCGTGCATATTAATTCTGCCCATAGAATGTCAGGTAAATCTGCCTCAATTTTTAAACACCTGGCCATATCCAATAGCGTTCTGTTGGCTCTTTCAGCTATCCCGTTTTGTTGAGGGGTATAGGGCGCGGAAAATTCGTGGTCAATGCCGTTTTGTTCAAGAAATTTTTCGAAGCTGTCGTTAGTGTATTCAGTTCCATTGTCGCTTCTTAACGACTTAATGAACTCACCTGACTGCTTTTCTACTAATGCTTTGTAAGCTTTGAACTTTTCAAGCGCTTCACTTTTACTTCGCATGAAATACACTGAAATATGTCTGGTGAAGTCGTCAATAAATGTTATAAAGTATACTGACTTGCTCAAGGATTCGGTACGCATTGGTCCGCATACGTCCGAATGAATCAGTTGCAGTTTTCTGCTGCTTCGCTTGGCGTCACTTACACTGAACGGCTTGATGGATTGTTTTGCACAGATACACGTTTCACAGGTAGCACTTTCATTTTCCAAATTATTCGGCAGCCCAATAACCATGTCCTTCGTTTTCATTTGCTTAAGCGACGCAAGGTTCAGGTGGCCCATCCTCTTGTGCCAAACGTCAAGGGCAGTTGTATTGTTGGCTGTAACTAGCGCTTTAGGTTTTTCATGAACAAGGAACAAACCATGGTTCTCTTCTGCTGTCATCAAAAGCTTTCCACTCTTATCGTACAATTTTGCTTGACGATTTTTGAATGTAACTTCGCAGCCAGATTCTGTTGCCTTGCTCACTGAAATGAGGTTTTCTTTCAGGTCTGGGATATACAGCGTGTTGAATAGTTTGATGCCTTCCTTTACATGACACAAGTTTGGTGGAATTGTCGCTGTTCCGACACCCATGATACTAACCTTATTACCATTAGCCAAGGTCGCATAATTTTGTGTCGTGACATTTAGGTTATCAAACAAGGAGCGGGTTGAGCACATATGAGATGTTGCTCCAGAATCGAGACACCAAACCACTTCTTCAGTTGCAATTTTTAACACCGATTGCTCTGGCACTGAAAATCCGTATTTAAAATTATCTTTTTCAATTGATTGCACTTTCTTAACTCTTTCATTATTCCGAAAGCAATCTTTGGCTTTGTGGCCTTTCTTTCCACACTTACGACATTCGTATGGAAACGAGTTTATAAATTCCTTGTTGTAGTTTAAAAACTTTTTCGGTTTGTACTTTCCTTTGGAATAAAGTGCTGTGCTTGTCGATGTGGATGACTCTTTCTTACGGTCGCTAACCTCCAGTAGTCGTGTGCAGACAGTGTCGAGCTCCGGATAGCTGCTTTGCGCATCAAATGCGGCCTGTACGTCCTTATATTCTTCTGAAAGTCCATCGAGAAGTATTATCACCAACAAGTCCTTGTCGAGCGTGGCTTCCAGTTCAAGCAGTCTGCTTACTGTTGCTTTGAATTCTCTAATGAATTCATCCATACTTTGGGCAGCTTCCATTTTGGTGTTGATCAGGCGTCTGAATTCCTCAGCTTTTTGCCTAGGGCCTTTTCTCTCGTACATTTCGCCTAAAAAATTCCAAATATCATGTGAAAATTGTTTATGTTTTACCAAGGAAATTATGTTTGGCTCCAGTGCCAAGATGAGCTCCGCTTTCGCGTCCATATCCTTGTCGTCCCACGCTTGCTGTCCAGCTCCTGCCTCCGCAGGTCTTTGCAGCGTTCCTTTGACGTATCCAGTCAAACGTGCTTTATGGAGGATCGCCTCCATTTGCGGTTTCCACGAAACAAAATTTTCACCATTGAATGGCGACACACGGTGTAAAACATTCGGATTCATGTTTAAAGGTTAGGGCTTTTTAAATTGACTTAAATGCAAAAAATTTACTTTTACTTTTATACTTTTGTATATTTTAAACAAACTGGGCCCATAACCTGTTGAAATAATACGCGGATCGTTTAGTTATTTCATGGATTTTTATTTAAGTAGCACAAAAGATAAAAGACATTCGACTAAGTCAAAAGAGGAAACTGCACAGAGAAGTGACAGATGAAGAGTAATAGAGTATGAATATGAGAGTTGCCAGAAAGGTAAATACAAAAGGTATTACCATATAGATATGGAATTTCCAACATTAAGCCTAAACGATTTTGTTTAATCCTTTTTGTAACAAATGTACCTGAATTAATTATAATAAATCGAATTATCTATCTATCTATCTAAATATCTATATCCTTTTTGTTTCCAATTATCTGGCATATGGTGGACGAAAACCATCATCACATTTCTTAAAGTATGTTCCTGGCCGGGTGAATGTAATTCTTTAGTTGTCACATAAATCGACTGGTTCAGGTCGATCATTGGCGGGATATTCACCGTCATCACAATTCAACAACTGGTTGAAGTAGTCTCTTCAGAGTTGACTGCGTGTTTACATTCCTGTATTTGCAGGACCCAGGACGGCTCATTAAACCTGATGTTGGCTGTTTCTAGGTACAAGTTTCACACCCCTATTCTGTTAAAACGCACTTAGATCTTTTTTTTATTTCTCATAAGTAAGAGTTCAACGTCTTTCCTCCGCTCAACGTATAGATTTTAAAATGTTACAAACCTCATTCCACTCCTGGAGGCGTAATACATTTGTTGGTCGACTTTTTGTTAATGGATCACGAAGATAATTTCAATACCTGATGAGGTACTGCCGTGTAACCCCTCATTCCTCTCCTGGAGGCCAGTACATTTTTTTAGTCAACTTTTTGTTTATGGATCGTAGCTGTAGCTATCTATCGTTTTTCATTAGAATTTTATCCTACATATCCCGGCTTGTGAGTCCCGAACATGAATATTCGGATCGTGTTGGCGTTTGGATCGTAAAAGCGTTTCTTTTATCCTGTTGCTTGTTTTTGAAGAGGATATACAACTCATGGACCGAATGCGATTATTCTAAAGCTCTTCGTTTTTACACCTTTCTGTTATCCAGCGGGCACCGCGTAGAGTTGGCGATGAGATTTCGCACATTAACAATATTGTTTCTGTGCTAAATATAAATAGCGATGTTTGTCTTAGTGGGTTTTATTTAAAAACGGCTCCTACGATTTTGAAAAAAATTCACACTTTTTTACATTTCCTAAAGAAATAAAATGGCGTTTCAATTATTTCACCCAATACAGTTTAACGTACTTTATTCGAACAATCAAAAGTCACCAACATCGAATAAATGCTTTGATGTTCCTTTTAATTTTCTTTAATTTATTCTAAAATGTGACCGCATATATGAACACGTACGTGCGACCAAATTCCCACTCCTGCAGTCTTTAGACAGTCTTCTGAAGTAACTCCTGGATCCTGCCGTCCATGTCACAAACCTTATAGTTCTCGTCTGAACTTGAACTACGTTCTTCATCGGAATAGTTTGTTAAGGAAGGGTACTAAATACACAAAAATTTAAGCAATTTTTGATATCTCCATAGAAATGTGTCAGCGTTCGAGCACGAAATTGTAGTCAATGTGGAACATCTCGTTCTGAAACCAGCTTGGCAAAGACTTAAAAAGATCGTTATCTCAATCCATTAATTTAATCACTATAGTAATTTAATCGTATAGTAAAAATCTTGATGAATTTTGGATGAGTTAAAAATGGAGATTCCTCCATAGTTGGACGGTTCTTCAATGCTGCCCTTTTTGTAGATTGGAAAGATCAGGGCATCTCGGAACATATTTGGAATGGTTTGTTCTAATATTTAACCAAACATTTCTACCAGATTTTTATTTGTGATTATAGGGATTATAAGGCAAGTTTACGATTCGTGAATATAAAAAAATTGAGGTAACAATCAAACATGACATAACGGTCATAGAGAAGTCTAAAAAAGTGATCGAGAAAAAATGTCTGTCTGTTTGTCTGTCTGTATGTATAACTAGCTGCAGCCTAAACGGCTTAAGCGATAATATTCAAACTTGGTGTGTGTGATTATTTTGGCATTCCCCAGAGGGGAAATTGAAATTTTATTTTTAGGCCTAAAAATAACGGTTCCTGCCATATGACCGTTAAGGAAAAGCTTATTGTTCTCGAAAACGGCTCCAAAGATTTTGATGAACATTTTTGAGAATTTTTTTGTTGGTATTATCTATCATTTGATTAGAACTAAATTTACCGGAAAAGTCTATTAACGGTACCTTCATATAATGTTTTTTTTTAATTTTGGGCTTTAATTTTATATTTAAAATGATTTAAGTAGCTTAATTAGATATGCATAGCAACATTTCGAATAACTTTTCTTTTTCTAATAAAAAATATTTTTTTAATAAAAAAAATATTTTAAATTTTATCATCACAAGTATATTAATAAACTCTAAAAAACTGCATACCAAAATTTCAAAACAAAAAACTAAAAATAAAAAACAGGATTTTATCAAAACCGGTCCTACAATTTTCGAAATACATTTTTTATAAATTCTTTTTTTATTTAAAACGTGTAACGGCGTACTTCATTTTAATTATAAAACATTTAAATATTGTGGTTTTGATACTCTTCAAACTGTGTTATTTTGAACGTAAATGTTAATTGGTTTTGCCGAATATCTTGCTTTCCAATGTAGTTAGGCATATAAGAGCAAGTACGTGCGACCCAGCCGTGCCCATTTGCATTTATGTATGGCTCCAAAAAAATAATTTCGTTGAACACACATCTTCCATATTGAGTAAATCTAAACAGTCCATTAAGTTAATCCCATATAGATACAAAGCTAAATGCTGTATTACTGAACTTTCCGCCACAAGTCTCCAATCAATGTTCAAGTTTCCTTACATTTTTTTAAATTGAAATATTATTCCCTTCGCTAAATTGCTTAAAGTTTTTTTCCTAGAAAACCTTTAATTTTGCTATCAAGAATAATAAATCATTTACTCAAAGGGTTTTTCAACGTCTCTTCAGTATCGCCGAATGTAAGAAAAAAAAAATAATTAGAATTCTTACTTTCATAGAAATTATCCATAACTCCTGCTGGCTACTCTGACATTGTCTGGTAGGACATCATAGTCATACAAATTTTTCTAGTTACTTTTTAAATTTTACTACTAACTAAGTTGATGATAGAGGAAGTATCCTGTCTACCTCAACCCTCTCACCCCATTTACTTGTCCTAATACAATCAACTTCTCTTCACTATTTTTTTGTAATCGAAATTCACCTTTCCTCACTTACTTCGTATAAAAATAAAAATAATGAAATTCATTACTTGGTCTGCACTTTTATATTACAAAATAAAATCATAAAAATAAACTCGACAAATTGCAATGTACAACAAAAGAAGGACAACAGGATGAAAGTCAGGGCAGGAAAGAAAGTACAACAGAAAAAAGCCCAGAGAGCATCCTGGCAAAAGGCAATTAACTTGAAAAAGAAGATTCCCACCACTTGGTTCTTCCTCGTCATTCATCCATCCATCTATCTTCCTTTTTCATCTAACCAGGATCATTTGAGAATAAGGGGCACAAAAAAAACTCAAATATTAAAATTTAAAAATTAAAGTGAATCCAACATCAAAGAGAACAAGGCTGCATCAAGGAGGAAAAGCCAACACCCAAACCCAAATTCACCAGCCAAAGGCCCAGGGGTAAAAAGATTGTTTTCCAATTTATGTCTTCACACCAGTTATAAGGGCTTTGGGGGCGAATAAACAAGGCGAACACAGTGCGCTAGGGAAATTGAAAAGAGCCCACAAAAACTAAAAATAAAATCAAAAGGAGACAAAAACACCCGTAAGGACACCAAGGTAGCCCGGGCAGACTACCCTAACAAGGAATGAAAGGAACAATGAAATGTAGTTTTTTTCTCTCTTAACAATGGATTCCTCAATGATTTAAGTTTAACTTTTATTATTAGAAAAACAGATATACTATGACAGTTCAATTATCATGGATATTTCTGTGCGTACAGATAATTTGGATGGAATAACGCAATCAACTCAGTAACTTCTTGAGAGCATTAGAACGACATCGATATTTTCAGAATTAAATTGACAAGTTGCACTTTCAATTGTGGTTTGCATTCAATCTTGAAGAATTGACATTTAATTCGACAAATATTGCTCAAGCAACAAAGCCTCTTTAACTTAACTAAAGGTGCTTGAAATAGGATTGGCGCACTGAGAGAACACTACGCCCCGACGCGACGCTCCAAAAAGTCGAACTAGCATAATACTGGAGTTAAATCCTCAAAAGAGGTCTATAAGTTGATCTCTTCAAGGGCTTGTTGAATGTTCTATTGTAATGGCGGTATGAACGCATTATAAACTTTATAGCAAATTTGTTATTTCTTTTTCGACAGTTTCCATACACAAGTCCCTGTTTAAATGCAATTCGATGTTTCGTATGTTCGATGGAGCATTAACGATTACTCTGAGATGAGGACTTATCGAATTTATCAATTTTTTTAACTAATCTATATTCATCCTTAACAACGCAAATCCGGGACCGTCCGGGTCTCACCCAACAAATGCTTCTATACATTCCTAAAGCTGAACGACGATATCCAGTTTCACACACACATAAGTATTGGGCGTCCTGATCGTTACCATCATTTAAAAGTAAGCAACGTTGTTTTCGAATACTACAAAAGAATAAGAAAAAATTGCCGAGCTGTTATTCTTCGGTCATACCATTAACGTTCACTCGAAGGTGAGCAGGTGTTCACCGCACACCTTACTAAAATCTTATTTTTTTCAGTTGAAGGGTATCTTGATTACCCTTATCTTCTTTTTCTTTTGCTTTGGATATTTTATCTACAAAAAATTAAAAAAAATTATTAGGAACAACTTTTACAAAAAGTTCCAATTCCAACTTCCATTCAAAGTATCGACAAATTAACTTTAAGGTGTTCACACGATTTCGGCGCACCAAGCTTAGAAAATTCACATACAAAGAAAGTTAAAAAAAAAACAGTAGTAAGTACCTATAATCGCAAGTAAAAAGTTGCAGGTACATGTTTAGTCAAGAAAATGTAGTAAATTTATGTTTTCGAATTATAGGGACTATAAGGCAAGTTTAGGATTCATGAATATAAAAAAATTGAGATACCAATCAAACATGACAGTACGATCATATAAAAGTTAGTGGCAAAAAATGTCTATCTGTCTGTCTGTCTGTCTGTATTTATAACGAGCCTAAACGGCTTAAGCGATTATCTTCAAATTTAGTGTTTCGTTTTTGATTGTTATCTCAATGTTTTTATATTCAGGAAACCTAAACTTGCCTTATAGAACAGGTAAAAAAGTCCAAAAACTACAAAAAAAACATTAATACATAAATAAACAAACCCAACAAAAATAAGAAATTGGATCGTTCAGTCTATCACATCATCATCTTGATCCTTGTTTAAAACATGAGAATAGATAATGTTTTTGAAGAAAAATTTGGCTAATACCCAACTAGAAGCACCACTCCACGGCACTGCGTCATACGAGCTAGGACTGGCGAGTATAAGTGTAGTAAAGTACCTTGGTATCTGGTTGGATTTGGATCAGTATCTATATATCAATCGACATGTAGAGGCTGCTCTGCCCTGACAAGACGGTTATTTTATCGCGAGCCCGAGGCTTTCCTATACCTTGATAGTAAGGGCTGATTCAGGATAGATCGGAGATTCCGTTGATCTACCACGTCGGCCGCAGAACATTCGACAGAGACGTAGTCGCTGGGAGCGAAGCAGAGCGCCTCCGGTTGGCCGTGCCCGACCGGGATCGAAAGGAAGCCATTGATCAGGTTCATCAGTTTTGGTGGCTTAATGAAAGTAGTTAATTTCAGTCGACATAATATCGCCTATGGTCGGTTTACTTATATCTAGGGTATCTTTAAGCTTGGTAGGGCAGTTGCGGCGGCAGCAAAAAAAATAAAAAAGTTTTCTGTGGCTCTTCTAGATTCCGTCATCCACCGTATTTTTTTTTATTTTTTTTTTTATTCTTGTCCGGTTTTTGAGGCTAAATGCTCCTCTGTGCGTCGCCCAGTTTGTCGAAGAAGTATTCTCCGTGGGCCGTTTTTCTGCACTGGGCTTGGGTTAGGCTGGTGCATTTACAAGGGAAGCGACATGAGCCCTCTTCTACATCAACATCTTGACACCTTCTGCAAAAGCCTGATGTGCTAATGCCCGTTCTGCTCATGTGGGTCCCCATCCCCATTGAGTTGTGACCTGTAAGGAGACAACCAAAAGGGACATTGGATGCTTACCTAACTTTTGAACGTTTTCCTTGGTTTTCTTTGAGATGTTTGACCAAAGGCTTCTTGAGACCCGACAGTTGATTTTTACCATCTCTCGTTCGCAACTTCGAGGAATTTCTCGTGAATTTTCCAATGCCTCACTTAGGGTACAATTTGGCTTGAATCCTAGTATGAACCGTTTTTGGCTAATTCATTAACAATTTAATTTTCGTAAATGACACAAGTGTCTGGGGACCAATCAGAGGGTATGATGGTTTTGTTCACTGATTTCTCGCAGATCGTTGCTACAGTGGATATGGATATGGCTTGGATTGCCGCCTGGCTGTTTATGAAAATATCAGTATTTTTATTCTCCAGTTTTAAAGATAAAAGGTGCTTTCTTCGCCTACTGCAAGCACTTCTGTCTGAAAAAATTTTGGTGAGTTTATCGAGAACATAACAAGCCCTTCCCCTGCTTCCGTTTTTGACCCGGCTATATGGAAGCAGATACGATTTTCGTTTATAAACCGGTTTTCCTTCCAGCATTCTCTTGTAGGAATGTCTGCTAGTACCCGTTTCAATAACGGGTGGGCTATCTAGTGGTTTCTTTATAAACTATCGGATATTTTGACACTGACAACTGTTTCCCGCTCAAAATCTTGACAGAGAGTTGATAGCTTACCTCCGCAAAATGAAATGAATCACTTTACGCTTGAACAACGGTGGGAAATGTTGAAATTTTGTCCGAAATGAAGCACCCACCGCACCTGTTGTGCGTAAGTTTGTTCAAGAAGTTTGTGAGATTGGTACGATAGTGGGCAACACTCATAATCCGTAGTCGTACTGTGCGCAGCGCATAGACGATAATGTGGCTGCAATAGACGATAGTATGAGTTTAACATTTCACGCACTAGCCTGAGGAGAATTCTTCACAAAGATCTCGAATTATCCATTTACAAGGTCCAATCGTCCAATTTCCCAGCAATTGAAGGCGCACGACCATCCGCTTCGTTATCGCTTTGCAGTTTGGGCCTTAGAGCAGCTTGAATTAGACAACAATTTAGGCGAAAAATCATCTTTTCAGATGAGGCACATTTTCACCTCGGCGGCTAAGTTAACAAACAAAACTGCCTCGTCTGGAACTCGGAAAACTCGCACGTTATTGTCCAGAAGCCAATGCAACAGACAGTGACTGTTTGGTGCGGATTGTGAAATGGTTGCATCATTGGAAAATGTGGCTGGGAAAAACGTTTCGGTCAACGGTAGGCGTTACAGAGCCATGTTAACCGACCTTTTTATATATATTTTTAACTAAGTGTCTGTAGGGCACATTGCCTTTTAGAATGCAACATGACGTTGCGCGAAATCAATATAAAGATAGGAAAAATTCTTTTTGTCGGTAGGTACTGAACTTGTACTGAAATTGAAGACATGGATTTGGACAACCTCTGGTTCATGCAGGATAGCACGCCAAGCAATACAGCATATGCCACAATCGATCTTTTGCGCACCTAATTCCCATATTGTGTTATCAGCCGCCTTGGCAATGTCAATTCACCGCCTCGGAGCTGCGATTGGACGCCTTTGGACTTTTTTTTGTGAGAACCATGTTGAACTGCTATGCCAACAAACCGGCAACGATTCAAGCACTTAAGGCCAATATCATCTAAGCAATTCGTGAGCTACAGCCCGAAACCATCAACAAGATTCTCAGTATTCTCCAGCTCTATTAATTTTTTTATATTAACCAATTTCATAAACTTTCATAAAAAAATAAAATCAATAATTTCTCAAGCTTAAAAGTTACAAAATGAATTCACCGCCAAGTCACAGACAGCAATTTAAAAATTAAGATAGAGTTTCACAAAGATATTCCTTCAGGACATTCAAAATTTTAATTTTATCATTTCATTCCCGCTGTCAAAGTTCCTTTCCAAAAGACTACAAGATAACAATCAAAATATTAACCTGACAATACAACAACAACAAAAAGGTGATTAAAAATGTCCTTCCAAATCTACTGCATAGCCATAATTAAAAGCAGTAAGCCCATTAAATATTAAAATAAGCAACCAGGTAAGACCACACCGCACACGTTATACACCCGTCACATTACGTTTGTTACCAAAAGATGAAACAAAATCCTTTTTAGCATACAATTAACATAAACCGTTAAGGATAGAAACATCCTCCCGAAAAAATTCAAATAAAAAACGATGGGGAAAAAGGTAGCAAGCTCGTCACACACCCTTTAGTTCTTCCATTACAAAACATACCGCAAAAAGATATAATGAGAGGAAAATGCGAGAAATAAAAATTAATGAAGATTGTAGCAGTCCCAAACTGTACTCGTTAACAGGACACAGAAACAAGGACGACCACCTTGTGAAATTGGGGACAGCAGGAACAACATGACAACAACAAAAACTGTGTATGCCAAGCAAAGGGAATCAACAAACTCATGTCCTTCGTTGACGTTGTCGTCGTCGTCGCCGTTGTCCTTCACATTTACAACAATATAATTAAGGACTAAGTGGTGTTAACTTAAAACTCAGCATGCGCTAGGATCTTTGCATCACAACTAGCTGGTGAATCGGCAGCGGCAGCAGTCAGCGGTGGCTAGTGGACCACATGTGAATTTGAAACTCAAACAAGAGTAACCAGGTGATGCAAAAGGAGTCGCAGGAAAAAAAGGACAACACTGAGGAATACGACGCGTGCCACCATATATCGTTACCGCATTTTGCATATTATTATAGCTGAAAGGGTTGAATTAAATTAAAAATTATAAAGAAGGGCTTTTACGTGTGTCCACAGGTTTGTATTAATTCGTTGCTTGGTTTTTTTTTTCAACCAACAAAAAAAGTAATATGTACATACGTTCTTTTCGGTGGAACTGGACTGGTGTTGCTTATTTAGCAGAATATATTACAGGGTGTTCCTTAATAACTTAAAGAAGTTGTTAATTGTGAATTTTAAGGTTTCAGACTTTTATTAAAGCCATCGAAACTTTTATGACGAATAGTTTAATGGTCCTACTTACAATACAAGTCTTAATCATAAAAAATTCTTTAAATCTTTTGAGCATGGGATTGCTATTTGGTACAAAACTAATTCTACGAACTTGTGCTGGTCATTACTAATGTTATGATATTGTTATGAAGTTCAATTTTTAATGATCTTTTAATTTACCCTAAGGCAAAAGCCATTTTTTAAGTTATGCGCTAATTGGGCAACTAAGGCTCCATATTGCCAGATGGCAATACGGGAATTAAGTTAATAATTTTGTCCTTGTTTTTATATATAGTACAGTCATTTGGTGCTCAAAAAATAGTATACCTGGAAATTTTTCTGGTTGTTTTGAAAATAAAATAAAACAATGAAATGAAATGCTGGAATCCCCGGTATGCTGTTGGTCCTTGAAATTAAACACGATTCTTCTTTGTAGTTTAAAGTTTTATCTTAAACGATTCTTGGGCACAACAGCTCGACTACTATAAATTATCACAACCGGCCGGTGCAATGGTTAACAACCGACTGTTTCTTTATACAATAAATCCGGTGTTTATCAATCTTTCTTCTCGTCTTTCCGGTTTTCTTTGGTTATCGTGTGTATTCAGTGCAGTTGTGATATGTTGTCTGTCGTTGGTGGTAGACCAAATGCTCATCTAATGCTATTAATTTTTCATCTAATTGTTTCGCAGGCGAAACCATTAGTTTTTCATATTCCTAATACCCCTATCTCTGTATATGTATAGATCTGCAACTTTTGGATATTTTAGGCAATTTAATTGAGATCAGCATTGGTAAACAGCATAAATAAATGGGTATTTAATAATTGTCCGGAATTGAATGCGTCCAAACCCAAAATCTGTTTACCGTCATTACAGTAAAATACTTAGATACTTTAATAGTCTAAATCTCTAGACAAGTATGAGTTCCGTTTGATTATGGACTTGTGAGCAGGTCAAAAAGGTAAGATGCCCCACATGAGTCACCGAAGGGATCCTTATTAAAGTTAGGCGAAATTTTCTCAATACTTTGTTCTTACAGTCTTTGACTTTCCGCTAGAGGGTAAGATGATGAACCAGAAAATGATTTAATTACTCTTTGCTGACAATGGATTCATCATAAATGCAGTTCTTATACTTGCATCAAGCACTTGATGAATGAGTAGATGTTTTGAAGTGAATGGATATCTCATTAGCATGAACAATTCTGAATACCTATGCTACCTATTTTCTGATTCATACGGGCCTTTTCCGGAAATTTATTTAAATGAAACAATTTTCCCTAAATATAATGTATCTATGATCAATATCTGGAAATATCGAGCATCACGCAAGTGTGGGATGGATGAAGTGACGGGAAAACTCTGCCACCTGCTGCTGCGTTTACGAGAAGTGTTGGTTCAATAATCAGGGCAGTAGAGCATATATTTGAAGTAGTGCAACACTTTAAATACCCTGGGTCAAAAGTAGCAGCCGATAATATTATGGATAAAGAAATAGGCTGATAAGAGCCAACAGAACCTACTAATCCAGATATCTTACAATTAAAACTAAGTTAATACTGTAAAAGACTATAGCTTTACTAGAACTCACATATTGATCCGAGACTTAAGTGCTTACCAAAAGCAACTCTGCTATCTCAGCTGCGTGGGAGTGGGAGTGGAAGATTTACAGAGAATTTTTAGCGCCGTGTGCGATTCCGGAGAAGATCAAATTATAAATGTTAGGAAATCTTCCTCCATGCAGATGAAGCATACCCCCATGTAAGTTAGCTTTTCTTTTAATTGTTCCTGCCGATATGGTTTCTATAAGGACGGCGCAGGAACACTCCAAATACAATAGTGACTCATGCCCTGTACATATTATCAAGTTTTTTCGGTGGGTCAGAAGTCCCCAGGAGTTTTCTTTTGAATATGACAGCTTTCGATTCGATTTTTAAGAAGCCAAACAAAATTTGGACAGCGTAAAAGGTTCAATCAAGCTTATTCGTGATCACAGCCCTGAAATTGGTTAATGATATATATTTGAAACGAATACTTTGAAAGTGTGCCTCTACGGCTCTACTTAGGTTCATCCTTCCCCGAGGATTTTTGTACTGAGCTATCCGCCTTGCGTGCGCCACTAAGTCTCGGTATATCTCTAATGCGCCGTCCCTCATCGGTTGATCTCCATCCGCTTTATATGACCCAGCCATCTGAGGCGTTAGACTTTTACTCTTTTGGCTAGGATTACGCTGAAAGCATGGCGTAGGTCTGGACGCCCGATCTTTTGGGGTGCAAAACTGGATAGCACCAGTTAGAAATCAGGACGAATTGATGAACTTGTATGGATCCGCCACGGGTTGTTGCGCCTGTGATGATGATTTTATTTTGGTTCATATCAGCTGCATATAGCTGTGTCCTGAAAGTTTTATTTCTTAATTACCATAATTGTAATTTGTGTAAATTTTGTAATCATCTTGTAACACCCTGTAAGCCTCTTTTGAGTCACTGCTGCTTGCTAACTTGTTTTATTAAGCTCATATAGCTTGAAATAAGACCACTTCCACTACGATACACGTGCCCTCATGAGCATCATGCAAAACGAGGTAAGGAGCAGCAAAAGCAGTAGCATGTGCTATTTTCTGTGTGTAATGACATCCAGGTGAAGCGTTTGGCAAAGAGGATTCTGCCGCATCAGCAGTAGACAGTAAAAGGCAGTCAGTTCAACCCTCCAGTCCCATTAGGACACAAAATGTACTACACTCCAAAAAAAAAAAAAAAATACGTATAACCCAAACCATATTATAACGTAAGAGTCGCGGAACCTGTAGTATGTTTCCGGCGCGGCGGTGAGTGTTTGTGTGTGTGTAGGACTTAATTAGAGGACTCTGGTGGGTAAGTTGCAAAGGACAACACACATGTGAACATCAAGTGAACGCAGCTGCTTGCATATTGAGTTAAATAAATTGACAAACAGGGTCGGATTTCATGACGTTCCATAATGAGGTACTTGCGCTAACGTTAACAGGTTAACTGCCTCATATATGACGTCAATATTGGGCGTCCTTAGAGCAGTTTCATTTGGGTCAAGTGGTTTCTGTTGAAGACGCTCATCACCAGTGTTTGAGGTTTTAATTTTGGCTGTGATTTTACTGCACGAAGATACTTTGTGATAAGATTTTAATTTTTGCGTGTTAATAGGCACATCACCTAACTTGAGAGTTGTACATGAGGGGCTTACGAAGTAATATTTTATGAGAGAACCTAAACTTGGTGAAGGATCAAAGAAAACGTTTGTGGTTAATAGAATAGATAGGGACATAAATAAGGATTCTAAAAAACTTAAAATGAATAACTGAAGTCTTTCAGCTATAAAGTCGTCATCAGAAAAAGCATCTCTTGCTTAGATAGATTTTAATATGATATGTGTGTGAATTACAAAAAAAAAGCTCGAAAATGTAGTGGATCTATTAAATGATGTTTCGCAGGTTCATTTTAGAGCTTTGTTCGCAGAAAGGCCTCAAAACTCCTGCATCCAACCTTGCCTCAGAGATTCCACGCCAGGTCCACAATACCCAAGCCATATGACGTTGCAAAAGCTCAAATTGAAATTAAATAACAATAAGTCCACCTAAGTCCTAAGAAGTTATCTAGAGCGTAATCCGTCTGTGCTGGTATCCCCGGTGATGTAAACTTTTATTAACAACCATATATTCCTGTCACATGTATATTCATTACAACCCAAAGCCTTATAATTGTACACTCATATCATCACTTCATATAGGAATCAATGAGAAGAGGAAATGCCGCCAGACCGACAACATATGCTATCTCTTGCAACTCTGCTCCTCACCTCAACGTAGACATATGTTCAATATCACAACTGGATGAAATTAAACATATGGTGCTAGAGCTGGTACTTTTGCTACAAAATAACAGCAAAGGAGGTCCTTCATAATCCCGTCTGAGGGTAGAAATTTTAATTTGAAATTTTAAAAACAAAACGCAAACCATTTAAGATATTTCATAAAAATTATTATCGGCTTGAAGTTCAATCAAAAACACACATTTTGGCCGAAACTGCCACTATTTCGCGTTCAATTTTGGCTCTGAGCTCTTCCAACATCGTCGGCTTGTTGGCATAAGCCAATGACTTAACGTAGCTCAAAAAAAATTGTCTGGAGGCGTTAAATCGCACGAACGAGGCGGCTGGCCCATTTCTTGAGATAACACTTTCATCAAACTTAACCTTCAATACATCGATTGTAAGGTGTGCTGTGTGGATTGTGGCACCATCCTTTTAAAACCACAAGTCGTCGAAGTCCATATCTTCCAATTCGGGCCAAAAATAATCGGTAATCATAGCGCGATAACGCTGGCCATTCACAGTAACGTGACGATCGTTATCGTCGACGAAAAAATATGACCCATTAACGCCGCCGGCATGCAAACCTCACCAAAAATAACTAGTTTTTGCGGATAAAGTGGTGATTTATGAAGCGAAAATGTGGATTTTCACCCGACTAATAAATCTTATTTTGCTTATTGACTAACCCATTTAGCCAAAAATGAGCTTCGTCACTGAAGATGAAATTCAACAATTTAACGGTCTTAAAGTTGCGGTCACCGACTCCGAATTTTTGTAGAAAATTTTTATAATTTGCAGAGGTTGCTCGCTCGTGTAATTTACCATGATGAAAATCTTGAGTTTACTGAATAAATTGACAATGACAGTTCGATGATTAGTGAAAGATTGCGTTCGCAAATTCAAAGTTGTCAAATCCCTATTGGAAACTCATTCTTGATAAATGATTATACTAACCTATATTTTGTCAAATTCCATTCATAAGGATATATACACTTTGGTACAAAAAAGGTGTCGTTGTATAATTCCATAGCGAAATTTAATTCTTTGTTTGGTAATTTATTAAAAATTTTTTTGTGGTCAATAAAGGAAAGAACATAACAAAGAAAAGATCCGAAAACCGTTCGGAAATAAACTTTGCAAAGTGCCAATCCTTTTCATGTTAGTGCATCAATTTTTTTTATTTTCTCCATTTTTCGTCTTCAGGAGCTTAGTATTTTGCCACATATTGATGATATATATTCTTAAAATCAATCCAGCTTATGGCTCTATAAATCGATGATTTAAGATATTATCCGACCCTTACCTAACGTCTAACCCGTATTGACACACACAAAATTCCTGTTCATGACATTTATTAGCCCGGTCCTTTAATACGCTTATTTTGTGTGGTCCTCTTCCCAAAAAATTCACATCTGTAAAATCCAGACCATGCAACATCATTCCCTTCGAGGTCTGTCTTGGAATAATCCTGGATCCTCCCTCACTAGACTGACAACATATATGTATGCTATCCCCTGCCACTCTGCTATGTTCAACAACACAACTGAATGAAATATATGGGGTGCAGGAGCTGGTGCTGGTACTTTTGCTACAAAATAACTGCAAAGGAGTTCCTTCATAATCCCGTCTCCCCTCCACACTATAGCCCGTTTCAAAACCCTTGTCCTTTTTCTGCGCATGTTTTCTCTTTATTGGAAAATTTTCAGTGATACTTGGTCGTATACACCAAAAAAAAAAAAAAGAAAAACTGCGTGCAACCACCCTTGCGTGCGATCTACGTGAGTGATAAAGAATCAATGCAGACTGAGACAGAGCAATTTTGTTGTTAATCGGGTCGATCGATGAGGTATAGAACTTTTAAGATGTCGACATTACCAGATGTAAGAAAATAAAGAAAAAGAGTTGGTTGTCTGTAAAGTCGGTTTACGGACGATAATTTTACGTGATGACGTCATAAGAAAACATTGATGGCAGCAACACCAACATACAGCCTTTTAAGTCACACCCACAAACCCTTTCGTTAATTCCACCTACACACACACCCCAATATCAACATCTACTTTCTAATTCAATAAAACTCCGCCTATTTTTTCTTTCTTCTTGAATTTGCGCATGTTCTTTTTCATGTTCGCCTAGTGCTCAGAATACATTTGCGATCGAATTTGGTTGAAAAAATTACGCACAATCCCTCTCGTTAAATACACACCGTCTATATCTACTTTTTACTTTAAGAAAACTCCGCCTACTTTGTACTTCTTTTTCTCTTCTTGTTCTTTTTGATTTTGAGTGCAATTATTTTGGGAATTTGCGCCTGTTCTTTTTCACGTTCGTCTGAAGCTTGCGACCGATTTTGGTTGAAAGAACCACAGTACCACGGTTAGCATCAGTCATGAGTCATGTTATTTCGTATGTATAGTCTGTAATCGATTTATAAGACGTTATCAAAAGATTTTTGATTTTATGTACATGTGAAATGAGTTTCCTTCTACAACCAGTAGAACAAAGAGAAAACAAACAACACGATAACCAAAAGAAACTCGACAGACGAAGGAGAAGAATGTGCGTTTCTGTTTCTAAGAAGATTAATACACACCATATTTTAAATTTAAGTGCACAGACACTGTCCATTATTAACCATTGTGCCGGCCGGTTGTAATAACTTAGGGCTCTCGATTTGGAGTTGAATTGTTTAAAATTGTGTTTTATTTCAAAGAACTAAAGTGATCCGTGGTGCCCCGTGGCTTAGTGGTTAGTGTTTCGGACTGCTAACCTAATGAGCCTGGTTCGAATCCCGCTCATAGCCATCTTCTTTTTCGGGGTACTGCTTCTTGCGAGAAACTGACAAAACCTCCAAGAGTAAAATTTGTCCGGAAAAAGTTCATCTCATGTAGCCGTTTGGACTCGGCGGTAATTTGTAGGTCCCTGCCATTCTTGCAGATTAACAACAAACACACAGGAATGGTTGAGAGTATAAGTCACTAGGCCTTGGCTTCTTAAGGAGCTGTCATGCCAATAAATTTATTTATTTAAAATAAAGATCCCACATATTTAAGATGTTTATCAAGTTCCAGGAAGACCAAATTTTATCTCTTAAGATATACGCCCAATCAAGGAATTATGTAAGCCGTTTATACGCAGTAGACACCATTTGAGCATTAGGAAAGAGAGAGGGAATTTATAAGGAGTTGACGTCATAGAGTAAAAATATTTTAAAGAGGAAAATCTATCGTACGTTATATCCTCCAACACCATAATTTTTTATGTCTCTTTTGTATATGATTCAGTGTGTTTTTTACTTGCGATTTATAGGGACTCTAAGACGAGTTATGCATTCGTAAAATAAAAAAAATTTTAAAATCAGACATGGCATTACGATGATGGAGAAGATAAGGTTATTTTGACATTTTACAGAGGACTTTTTTAAATTTTGTTTTTAGGCCAAAAATAACGGTACCTGCCATTTTGATACAAAATGTTTGAGAATTTTTTTTTTGATTTGATCATTTGATCAAAAGTCTGTACATTTCTTATAATATTTTTTTTTATTTTTAGCTTTCTCGGTAACGGGTCTTTAGATTTCCTTCAAATTTTACATTTGAGAAGATGATATGTTACCAAATTAATTCTGCATATCAAAATGTTGATATGCAGAATTTTTTCTTTTTTCTAATTAAAATTATTTTTTGGAAAAGAAACTGCACACCAAAATTTCAAAAAAAAAACTATTTTTTAAAAAAACTAAAAACAAAAAAAGGATTTTATCAAAATCCGTCCTACAATTTTCAAAATACTTATTTTACAAATTTGTTATTATACAAGACGTGTGATGGCGTATTCGATTTTTACTAAAAACCGTTAAGTGTTGTGTATTTGACACTTTTTTTAAGTTAAATGCTGTAGCCTAATCGGTTGGGCCTTTCGTCTTCAAATTTAGAACTTAAAGTTATTTAGACATTCTACAGAGGAGTTTATTTAATTTTTTTTAGCTCTAAACTGTACCTGTCATATAACCGTTATGTAAAAGCTTATTTTTCTCGAAACGGCTCCAAGAATTTGAAGAAAAGAATTTAATATGGCGGTGGGTTAAGAACGATACCTCCTGCAGGACAGGATTTTTTTCTTCTACAAAATTGATATTCAAGAAGATATACATACTTAGGTAGCCTAAGTAATTTTGCATTATTTTTTTTCGAAAACTTTTTTTTGTATTTTTAATATTTAAATTTTTTTTTTTGAAAAAATTAATATTTTGAAAACAGGAAAGTGATTTTTTTTATTTTGTTTTTAAATGTATGTTATTTTTGTGCTTAAGTCTGTATTTCTGAATTATTTTTTTTAATTTTTTTAAAAAAAAGTTGGTAAAAAAACCGTTTTATTTAAAAACCGCTGCTACGATTTTGACAAAAAATTCACACTTTTTTAAATTTCTTAAAGAAATAAAATGGCATTTATTTTATTTCACTCAAAACAATTTAACCTATTTTATTCGAACAATCAAAAGTCACAAAAAACGAATAAATCCTTTAATATTCACTTTAATTTTCTTTAATTTTATTCTACAATGTGACCCCACATATGAGCAAGTACGTGCGATCCAGTTGTGCAAATTATTTTTTAAGCATTGTGTTTTCTCTTTATAATATTGTTACTCTATGGTTGACGTTATCTTCTTCATTTTGAAGGCCCGTGTATGAATAATTGAATACTGTCTAGGAGAATTATGTAAGTAAGTAAATGGAGAACGAGCCCATAGATCTGAGTAATACGCAAGCTTTTGCCATAAATAAGAAAATTTATTTTATTTATTTATTTATTTATTTAACATCTATCAACTTTCTTGGATAAACAGTTTAATTTAATTAGGTTACTATAACTTTTAATAAGCTGTTAAAATTGATTATGAGCTCATATTTGTTATAAATTAAAGAAGCCATAATTATTGGATCACTAACACCGTAGTTAGTTCTATGTGTAGGGATATGTAAAAAACAACCTGTTCTAGGCCTTAGAAGTCGAACAGGGACATATACATTAAATTATGAAGGCAATGGTGAACAGTTTATGTGACCGGTTAAGACATTCCGTGCAAAAAAAGCAGACAAATATTCACGTCTTATACTTAGAAGTTTTAAATCACTCAAGGCATATCTGGTTTCATATGATGGCCTTAAGACCAATTAAATTTTGTGATAGCTTTTGAACTCTTTCAAAACGTAAACATGCATTAGCATATTAAGGAGTCCAAACAACACAACAATACTCAAGAGATTAACGAATAAGAGAAACTTAAGAGAGACTTAAGAGTTAAGGGTCCTTAAAATCATTAGCATTCCGAAATAGGAAACCTAACAAGGAGTGGGACTTAGATATTATATAATCGTAATACTAGGTGAACTTTAATTGTTCATCAAAAATAACTCCTAGGTCTTTTTGTCTTGACACTCTTTTTAGATTCATGTTACAAATATCATACTCAAATTGAGAATTTTGGATATAGTTAACACAGAACACTTGCTGATCCTTAAAACACAGACCATTGCGATCACACCAAACAAATATTTTATTAAGATCACTTTGTAGGTTACGAGCATAGGATAAGGAATTTATATCTCGGTATATTTTCAGGTCATCTGCATACAATAAACAGTTAGAATGATAAACATGCATTGGTAAGTCATAAATAAACAAAAGAAACAAAAGCGGACCTGAACACCCGAGAAATTAAAAATTTCCTTAGAAATTTCAAGGCCAATTTTTTACAAACTGTTTTCTTCCCGTAAGGTAGCTTCTAAGCTACTGTAGCAAATTTGAGTGGAAACCTAGGATGTTACGTTGAACAATATCAAAAGCTTTCGAAAATTCTGTAAATATTGAATCGACTTGACACCTATTTTCCAATGCATGTAAACAGAAATTGGTATAAATTGTCAAATTCGTATTAGTAGACCTACCACTGACAAAAGAAAGACGAGAGCTGCTCGCGAGCTTTACGAGCAGAAAAGACGGGAAGAACACCGGCTTCTCCAAAAGAAAAAGAGAGAGCATGAGAAGCGCGCGATCGAAGATATTGAGAGATGCTACTCCAGGAACAACGTGCGGAAGTTTTACCAACAGGTAAAAAGAACATGCCAAGGAAAAAAATCCCGCACAGAAGCCTGTAGAGATAGGAATGGAAACCTCGTAGTAGAGTCACAGTCGGTGCTGAGTACATGGAAGGACCATTTCTGCAGACTGTTAAACGGCGATGAAGGCCAAAATCCCGCTGTCAGGCAGAATGAACCATTCAACATGGATGATGACAGACAAAACTTCCGTCCACCTGACCAAAATGAAGTAAGGATAGCAATATCTAAACTTAAAAACAACAAAGCTGCTGGACCCGACGGACTACCCGCCGAACTTTTTAAAGCGGCCGGAGATGACCTGGTGGAGTGCATACACCAACTTATCTCTAAAGTTTGGTCAGAAGAAAGTATGCCTGATGAATGGAACCTCAGCATCGTTTGCCCGATCCACAAGAAAGGAGACCCTCTAAACTGCGCCAACTATAGAGGAATAAGTCTCCTGAATATCGCCTACAAGATCCTCTCTGCCGTACTATGTGAACGCCTGAAACCTTTTGTCAGCAACCTGATTGGCCCCTATCAGTGTGGTTTCAGACCAGGAAAGTCCACAATCGATCAAATGTTCACTCTACGGCAGATCCTGGAAACCACCCAAGAATTCCAAATCGATACCCACCACCTCTTTATCGATTTTAAGGCCGCGTACGATAGCATTTATAGAGACGAGCTATACAGAACCATGTCAGGTTTTGGCATTCCCACAAAACTCGTCCGACTGTGCAGGATGACGATGGAGAACTCTCGCTGCTCCGTCAAGGTTGGTTCTGACCTCACAGAAGCTTTTGACGTCAAAAAAGGATTCCGACAAGGTGATGCGCTATCGTGCGATTTCTTCAACTTAATACTTGAAAAAATTATAAGAAACTCGCAAGTCAATTGTAGTGGGACAATTTGTTTCAAGTCTGTGCAATTGCTAGCATACGCTGACGACATAGACATCATTGGCAGAACTCGGCGAGCTGTCACTGGAACGTTTGCTGGCATAGAAGCTGAAGCGGCTAAGATGGGACTAGCAGTCAATGAGGCCAAAACGAAGTACCTGCTGTCCACAAAAAGGGACACACAACACCGGCGGATTGGACAAAACATCACAATAGACAGGTACAACTTTGAGGTAGTTAGGGACTTTGTGTACCTCGGATCCGCTATAACATCTGACAACAACATCTCGTCAGAAATAAAGCGAAGAATTACTCTTGCCAATCGCTGTTTCTATGGGCTAGGAAGTAGCAAAGCCCTCTCTCGAAAGACAAAGGAGACTCTGTATCAGACCCTAATCATCCCAGTCCTGCTCTATGGCGCCGAGGCATGGACTCTATCTAAAGCGGATGAAGATATCCTTAGTCGTTTCGAGCGTAAGATTCTTCGGAAGATTTTTGGCCCTGTCTGCGTTAACGGGCTTTGGAGGAGAAGGTTCAACCAAGAACTATACGAGCTGTACAGCGACATTGACCTGGTCAAAAAAATACGCATATCACGTTTAAGATGGCTAGGTCATGTAGAGCGAATGGACAACAATGCTCCGGCTCGCAGGATCTTCGATTCCATCCCAGAGGGTAGACGCAGTCAAGGAAGACCTCGCCTTAGGTGGCGCGCTCAAGTGGAGGACGACCTGAACCAACTTGGAGTGCAAAACTGGAGGCAGCTAGCCAAAGACCGAGTTGGCTGGAGAGGCATGTTTGGTTGAGGCCCAGGTTCGTCCCGAACTGTAGCGCCACCTAAGTAGTAAGTAGTACCACTGACAAATTCATGTTGAAAGTCCGATCTATAATTGCAAACCGAGGCATACAACTTTTTTTGACTATAGCTTAAAAGATTTTCGGAACTATTTGAAGTTTTTTTTTTTTTTTTTGAAAACGTCTTCAACGATTTTGATGAAAATTTTTGTGATTTTTTTTGTTGGTATTGGCTTTTATACACATATACATATACGGGAAAAGTTTAATTACGGCCTCCTAAAAATTCAAAAAACCGTTATATGAAGGTTTTTTGAATTTTTTGGCTTTCTCGTTAACAGCTCTATGGATTTCTGCCAAATTTTATATTTGAAAAGATCTAGATAGCCAAATTAATTCTGCATATCAAAATTTTAAACAACTTTTTTTTCTAATAAAAATTAATATTTTTTTTTTTTTCAAAATCAATATTTTTAAAACTAATAAAAAAAAATAGTTTAAATTATATAATCACATGTATATTAATAAACTATAAAAAAAATTGCATACCAAAATTAAAAAAAAATATCAAAAAACTAAAAATAAAAAACAGGATATACTTTTTTCATAATTTTTTTGTTATTTAAGACGTGTGTTGGCGTACTTCGTTTTTACTAAAAACCGTTAAGTATTGTGGTTTTGATAGTTTTTATAAGTTGTTTGAACTGTGTTACTTTCAACGTAAATTTTATTTGTTTTTGTTAAAAGATCGTGCCCTACAATGTAATTAGGCCTATAAAAGCAAGTACGTGCGACCCAGTCGTGCAGATGTTTTTATTTTTTTCCTTATTGCTGTCTAAATCAGAATTTTATGACCTAATCATATTTTTCCGTTGCAGTTTCACATCCGAAGAACAAGGATGTGAGTCGGGTAACCTATATTTGAGAAGCTGAAAACAGTAGATCATTTATAAGAATACAGAAAACGGGTTCCCTTGAGCAGACCAGCATTTATATAGTTTGTGTTAATCAGACTTCAAAATTATTTAACACAACTTTATTATTTTTGGTATTTTTGGATTATTTACTGAACCAGTGGACTCAAATTTATCCACAACACTGCGAATAGTCCTCTCGGTAGGAGATTATGCCGACCGTACAATGGGCGAAACGCGCAGAATGTTTCCCGAGCAGAACATCCACTTAATTAAAACAATTTTGTCATTTTAGTTCGTCCATCATTGCGCAACTATTTAATATAATTATGTTATTCTTGAGGTTAACTTACTTCAAAATGCTTTTTAAAAAAAAGTTATAAATGTTGAAATTCAACCATAGTTTATTTATTCTGCAATCTTCAATTTTTTTATATTTTTTCCAACTTGAAAGGATTAAATCAAAATTCGATTCATTTTCCTCCAATTTATTTGATTTCTAAAAAAAACGTTCTAAATTATCTGATTTAATACAATTTGCTGCATATTTATTCAAAAATGCCTATAACCAGCTAAAACGCTTTGTAATTTTCTACTTCATTTCATTTGAACAAAACATCTGCTAGTCAGCAAATTTATTTTAATTAGCCTCATTCATAGGTTGTAGCTGCGAATGTGGTTATTCCACATGACTGCTCCATTTCGAAACAATTTCAGGAAATCAAAAATTCATTTGAAATTGTAACTTAAAATAAATAATCCGCTTTTCTTTTCTTTTATGTTCGTATGTTGTCCTTCCAATAAAATCCCAAGAAAATTACTTATCTTTTACAAGTATTCCATCTTTTGTTTCGCCAAAGCTTTCAATCGATTCATTTCAAGGCAATAACAATATTACAATCTCCGCAAAGCTATTATTTAATAGTCCTTTTGGTCCTTTTGTATAATCAAAAACAATTACACACAGCGCAAATGGAAATCCTTTACTTCGCCATTCTAAGGACGTGTTCGATGTTGCGCTCCATTAAGTCTCATTTAGAAATTTCCAAGCGCTTTTCCCCTGTATTTGTGTGTGTGTGTGTGTGTGTGTTAGACAATTTTCACTGTTAATAGGGCCATCATTAAAACTGGATTAAAACTGAACGCCGAGGTCGGCCTAAATGCTTCATAACACAAAAGGATGCTCTTAGAGTACTGAAACTTTATCAATAAAAAGCAGAGCATGAAAAGTTTTCTTATCGTTCTTGCGCCGCTTTTCTATTCCGGCTGGTGTTGTGCTTCAGTCAGAGCAAACGGAACTTTGAAGGTTTTTTGTTGTAGCTAATAGCAATGAATGTCCTACACACGCACGAAAAAGGATTACTATTTAGCATACAAATGATTTAATTCCTTGTGAACGAGAGAGATACTCCTTGACTTGAGAATATATATGTATAAGACTATCATCATCATCAACATCAGCAACCCTTTGAGTTTTTCGGAACTAAAACCCTTTTTGGCAGGAATCAAAACAATACGAATAGGAAATGGGTAACTTCGTGCTTCTTGCTCAAGCTGCTCCTTGAAATGTTCCAGGATTATGAATCATGTTATCAAATGAGAGTGTGGCGGTGTGGTGTACATTAATGGAGAAAAAAGAAATATCCTACTTAAATTTTATTTGAATTATAATAAAAGGACCCTGGTAATAGTACTTCTTGTGTTTGGAGAACGCAAATAATGATAAAATTAATCTTTTAATCCGACTTAACACAAGACTCTTAACTATATAGACGCCAACGCCAAACGCGCCGCCTGCCTGCTGAACGGTAAGATGATTGCGAAGGAGGAACGTTTTAAGCCTTTTAATAGGAGCAAATGGATAATAACGTGATTGAAGGAGAAAGTTGAGTTTGGAAAAAATTGAGTGAAATAATAAAAAAAAATTAGAAAAGTAGAAGTTTTATCTTTTTATAACCACTTTTTGTTTTTAATTCGTGTTTATTGTAAAAACTACTCCATTCATCCCAAATGTATAGATACTCTTAAGAAACTTAATAATTTAATTCTTAAGTGTTCTGAATCAAAATTTTAGCTGATTGAGCAAAGAATGTAAACATGCCACAATGACCTGTTTTGGGAATGAAAATGTCGTCAGTTTTTTTTTGAATGCCAGCTAGATCTAAAGGAAATCTAAAAATAAAAAAAAAAACTTTTTAACACATTTACCCCTGGCAAAAATGATTTACTAAGTTGTTGTTTAATTTATCTGGGCTAAACAATAAATTTAACAGGGCCGACAATTCAATTCTGTAACGGTGGGTATGAGTGAAGCAAATTAATTTCTTCTGGGCAAAATTTATATTTAACGGACTCATATTTATTAAAAACTAGCTCTCACTCCCGATTTCGTCTGATGCATGGATTTCAGATTAAGCATTTTGGTTATATAAGGGTTTTCGTCAAATTATAATTTATTTTTATTTAGATAGTGAATACTTTTATATATTTCTATATTTCTGTATCTCTAAGTCTCTACATATTTCTATATTTATATATATATATATATATATCTACATCTCAATTCCTCCTTATCTCTGCATCCTTTTATATCTCTATATCTCTCTGTCTCTATGTCTCTATATATTTTTATCACTATATCTCTATATTTCCATATCTCTTTCTATATCTCTGTAGTTCTATATCTATATATCTCTACATCTCTATATCTCTATATCTCTATATCTCTTTATCTCTATATCTCTTTATCCCTACATCTCTATATCTCTATATCTTTATATCTCTGTAGCTCTATATCCTTACATCTCTTTATCTCTTTATCTTTATATCTCCATATCTCTTTATTTATGTAATTCTGTGTCTCTATATCTCTATGTCTCTATATATCTAGATCTTTATATCTCTTTATTACTACACTATACTATGTGCAGTAATGACGAACCAATGGCACGAGTCCCGGTAGTGGCACGCAACGGTATATTATGGGCACACCATGAATTGAAAAATCCGATTACACCTTTGAGCGGTAACATCACTTTTCTCCAACTCCATTGAGTTTAGTTTTTGTCGTTTTTGCCTCCCTTTAGTTACTTCAACAATGGCAATTGTATCCCTTAATTTCAAACACCATACATAAACCAAAAACCAGCACAATTCATACACCGGAAGCACAAAATCGATCAATCTCATTTTTGGGTTGAGCATAAATCTCGAATCCTTCGGACCATTTTTGGAATAGGTAAAATGTTTGTTGAAAAAAATTACTTAAACACTTAAGTTTATTATGTACACTGATATGACATCATTTGATTAGCTATACTTGTCCAAATTTGATTGGTTCGTAATTGAAGATATTTGAAATGCAGCTGAACGAACTCCGATTTGTTCGATATGGACTCAAAAATTTGTCGAAACAAGGAAAGAGTTGGAATCAATCGAGATCAAATCAGGCAATACGACGAAGTATGTCAATTCGAAATTAAAAGATACTCGGAACTCAATTCCCGACACATGCAGCTGTTAAAAAAAAAAAACCAAAATCATTTAAAAGTCTCTTAGTAATTTGTCAGATGATTTCAGTTCAGTCAGGAATTTGCTCAAAGTGACGAAATACAGCCCTGATATAAATTATTTGACATATCTAATTTGCAACAAAGGAAATCACACTAAAATATCTGAAATTTGTTTCTGTTATTAAAATGAATATTAAAAACTGTTATTTTCAAAAATAATTTGTATGTTAACAAATAAAACGCAGTTTTAAAATAACATTTTTTTTTAATTAGTTTAGAAAACTATGTTGGCACCTGGCACGCCAAATGCACTCCAAATAATATTTTTTACTTTTTAAATGGCATGAGGCTGTTAAAAGGTTCGCCACCCCTGGTATAGTAAATACTGTAACTCTTCCGTTTACCAAATTTCACAAATTCGTGCTGTCGTTAGCACAGAAATATGTTAAAAACGTCTCCAGCAATGCAGTATTTCACATTTAAGCTTCTCCCATAGAAATCGTGTATTTATCCTAGGTAAAAAGTAGTCTATATTTCAATACAGCACATTATTGATCTATCTACCAAATTTCATGCAAATCTGTTAAGCTGTTGAGGCGTGATTGGGAAACAAACATCCAAACACCCAATTATCCAACCATAAACATTCACATCAAAAAAAAACTGCTTCTATGCAATATTTCGATCCCTCCCACAGGAGACTATGTCGAAACAAAATGAATCCTGCAACCCTCCATTTATTGAATTTAAAAAAATTCATGCATTCTCATAAAAGCGTAACAAAAAAACCTTCAGCCATACATAATTTCACATATAAGCCTCTCCCACAGGTACTGAACATTTGATTAAAAGTAGTCTATGTCTCAATCCCGCTCATTATCCATCTATACATACTAAATTTTATACAGATCCGTTAAGCCGTTTAAGCGTGATTAGGGAACAAACATCCAAACTTCCAAACATTTAAACCTCCAAACATCCAAACAGACAAACACACATTTCACATTTATTATATAAGTAGGATTATTACAAAACATTTTTATGGAATTCTTCCGTATGGGTCTCAAAAGGAAGTGATGTAGCTCAATATATTTTTATTTGGGTAAGCATTGGCTTTATGTAGCTTTGCGCTAAACCGAATTCTTGACATTGCAGGTCAAACCGCCAACAATCCAGACTTGTTTCTTATCTCCGAAATACACAATTCGTGCTTTATCGTCTTTTTGAATATCTGACCATTAGGTGGTATCTGGAAATTTATCGTGCTAACTCAATTCTGGTAAAGGAACAACTCCACGAGAACCGTTTGGCAATACGAGAAAACCAATAGCTTTTTCCCGACCTGTAACTGTTCACCATGCTTCCTCGATAATGACAATGATACCAGAGCAGGTATGGTTACAATTATAATTCATTCTTTTAGGAATGAGATATTTCATCCCCAATAAGTCAAAAAAGTATCAAAAATAAATAACTAGTTGTTGGATTGGAACTATAGAGAGGTTATCGGGCCAAGAATTACAAGTTTCCGTTGTTATAAGGCCAACATCTCAAAAGGAACACCGGAAAAGTTTCAGGAAGCTTTTGAAAGGCCTGCAATCAATCAGTTTATCCATCGGATTTATTTCTTTTTGCGTCATAGAGGAAGGGTTCCACGGGTTATAGGTTGGTTAGTAAGCTTTATTGCATTTCATTTATCATCATAGCAGAGCAAACAATTAAATTCTGCTCTTTTGTGTATGTTTTTTTCCTCTGAAATTAGATTTTTTATAAAATAGAGTGCCTTTTAACAAGCCATAATTGACCAAAACTAAATAAAGTTTTTATCAATAAATGGTAAAATATTAATTGAAAATAATTATATTCACTCTAAATAAGCCTTTTGTTGCAAATATGATGCTTAAATTTTGATTTTTGGGGGAATGGTGTGTATATGAAAACTTTTCAGAAAACCAGAGTATATAAAAGTCAAAAAAATTGCTATGACACGCAACGGTACAATTTTAATTGCTCTTTCACAATACTTTGAACTGGTAAAGAAAGGGAACAAAAAAACTATCAAATCACCAAGGTCATGGAAATTCTGATGTTTTTCAGCTTAAGAAATATCTTGAAGGTCAAAAGCTTTTAATGACCAACACTACGACTTTCTAATTAACAGGTCGCTGCTGATCTGATGATATAGCTCACCGAAAAGTGGAAGTTAGAGATTGGTTTGGTGTTAGTAAAATTATTGAAACATTTCTAAGGAATTTGTTAAAGAGTTTGGCATCAAAACCCTTTTATAATGGGTGCATTTGGATTGGAGTCGACCGATGAAATTGATCTACGTTGGATTAGTAATAATCTTTCGAACAACTCAATATTATAATTTGTATTGAGCAGATTCAATTCTGATATTGACAAAAAAAATGCTGGTGTTCCCCAGGGCTCTGTTTTGTCTCCGACTCTTTTCCCTAAAAACTGACCTTTACATATACGATACGAGTTTAACTAAGAGCCCCTTTGCGGGTGTTCTAAATTATTCACTACCTGAATTAATTCCCTTTCGCCCTAAAGTAATCTAAAATTTTTGCCTGGGGTTCGATAAATAAAACTCAATTTCTCTTTTTACAATCACATAACGAATTACTTTATTATCAAACACAATTTCTTTAAGTTCAAATTACTACACTATGTCTGATTCACAATATTTAAAAAGGCCTTTTTTTCAAAACTTTTTTTTATAATAAACACTCGTGAAAGAGATTATTTGTCTACTCTTAAAATGTTAAAACACCGCGCTAGCGTTAGGAAAGTAGGAAAGGTTGTAAACGGAGATGTCGATGGACATTTATTTTGAAATTTTGCATATCAAAATGGGAGGGGAAAAAACCAGACAAAGCGTTCCACATTCGTGTGGTGCGGCTAAAGAAATAATCACTGTACTTAACATCAGTACATCCGAAGTAAAGGGTAAACTCATGGGCATTCCTACCATTGTTTATGTTTAAAGAAAAAACGATAAAAAAGTGAGAGGCAAGTTACGACTGTTCTAACTGTTTCTATTATTGTCCGTTCACCTATTATTTTTAATTTTTTTTTTTTTATTATATCCGGGAAACTCAAGTGGGAGCACCTGCCTAAATATGGAAATTAAACTTAAGTTTTGGTGGAATATAGGTAAGTTTTATGTATGTATATACTGTAGCCAGTTCAGACGGTGAAAAAAAAATTTGGCATCTTCGAATATGTGGTCATTTAAAAGAACGTGGTCTGTAATGCACATAGCGAGTACTCATAGGCGTTCGGTTTCATCAATGCAAATGCCACTCATAGTTATTGGCATGAGAGGTATGTTTTGCATTTAGTTTTTGAAGCAATAAATTCTACGTGATTTCTTATTCCCCATATTACAATGCTGTCAAGATTTTTAATGAACTTATCATACGCTACCGTTGCAATTTCACACCCGAAAAACATATGTAGATGTGAGTTCTGAAATGAATATTAAAAGCTGGGAGTGCTGTGCTGTCGTCAGCGAAACAATTCATAGGACAAGTAGTTTCAGAAATAAGTCGTTGATAAATATAAGGAAGAGAGTGGGAGACAAAACAGAGCCCTGGGGCACACCAGCATACATTTTGTGAATATCAGACTTGAATTCGCCCAACATAACTTGTTTTAAGCGGTTTGAAAGGTAATTACTTATCCAATTAAGAAAAGATTCATGGAGTCTAAATGCACGCATTTTTAATAAAAGAGCTTGATGCCGGCGTTGAACAACAGTTTGCCGAAAATTGAACACCAAGCAGATTTGCTCTTTTTTTTGAGGGCTTTTATTGGTAATTTTCAATTGGAAAGGTTCTGCCCCATTCTAGTTTCCAGAACTTTCTAGAGCTTTTAGATATCGGTTGTTGTCTGTGCTTTTGTGTGTATTCGTTGTGGTTGGCCAATTTGGTGGTTGAATTCAGTGGAGACACAATGCACCCTCAGAAAAATGGTCGCAGGGGGGTACATGCCCTCCTTTTATACTTATCCCGCTGTTTAAATGGTGTTAGCTTTAATACACCATATGGTACTAGTTCATTTAGCAATTTCATAAGTGTTTAATGGAACAAAAGTTCAAACATTGTTTGTTTGTCCAAAATTATACATAAAAAAATATTATAATTAAATTTACCACACTTTTCCTCGCCAGTCGATGCTCATGTGGTCCAGGGATCACTAGCTTGCGTGAGGTCTTTCTCATATTCCTTGAAGTCTCAGACGAAGAAGTTCTATGCAGGAAAGTTTCTGAAAGTAAATTTTCAACGTCGCTGGTGTAAATACTAATGAGTTTAGCATTCCCTGTTGCATACTATTATTATAATCAAATATTGTGGTCGTAGAAGTCACATATTGTTACTCTTGACAGCAAATTGTCTACCATGAAGCTTGTCGTAAAGCATATTGTATAACAGTGGTTTACTCCGGGTCATTTCCATGATCGTCCAAAATTAGATTTCCGGAACTCCCAATTAGCTAAGGGGATAAGGCATATCATATCTTATATTTTTTCCTTGAATATGTAGCTATACAAATCAACCAACTCAATTTGCGTACTCTGAATTGGTTCTGTGGTTGCTTTAGCCGACACAAACCTGCACTGGTCATCAAGAAACCGTTTTACTTTTATCAAACGGCCATCCAATAAGCTTCATGGTGTGTGACAACGCCTGAACTTTTTTGATCATCCACAAGAATTCGGATTCGGCATTTCCTTCAATACTTTTTACTTTTATTTTTCCATGCCGTTCCGTGAAAATTCTCAAATATTCTGAGGAGTATTTTTTTTTAAACTAATAAATGTTATGTTCTTAAGAAAAAACTTGTACCATTCAATTACATAAAAAACACATTGAACTTTATTTTGAAATTTTATTAATATTTTCTTTTTTAATAAACTACAAAATAAATAATAATAAATTAGTTCTTATTATCCATTTTATTTCACAATAATTTCTTTCTATTTATTTGTTTTTCAGTTTTAATTTAATTTCAATCTCTATCACTATCGATGTAATATTTAATATTAATTTCATCAATTAATTCTTCTTATTTCATTGATAATTGTTTAATGTTTTTTTAAGTTTAAATACAATTCTCCATTTAAAAAAAAAATTGAATGACGAAAGTTTATATAACATTTTTATTAAAATCAGCCTTAAAATTACAATTTTGACACAACGTTTTTATAATTTTTATTTTATTAAATTAATTAAATTAATAGCAGTCATGATAATGATTCCATATATGGCAACGATACAATTTTGTTGAGTATTATAAAATGAGTTTCTGGTGATGATTTACACCCGATCATAACGCTTAAAAAATAATGATGTATATGCAATTTAAAATCTAATTCTATAAAATACAGAAATATCCTATTATATCATTTTTACTTGATATCAGCCAACACTTCAAATCTTCTTGCTCCCTCGACTTTGCTATCAATGGCGCCCGACGTCAGTTTCTCGACATCGAACAGTTCCGCATCCGGATTGACTGGTACTCCCTGATCAGCCATTATGTCGTTTATAGCTATGTCATTTGACAAATCAATCGGCACACTCTCGTACACATCGATTTCATTAGTAAGGATATTCTTGTCATCCAAACTACTGCCACCCCATTCGGAGTCTAATCCTTCGATTCTGGAGTTGTCTTGCTCGTCATCTTCGTCGTCTGAAGATGAGACATCTTCGCGCAATGAATGATACTGATTGTATGGCTCTTGTGTTGCAACTTCCAGCTCCTCTTCCTCTTCTTCTTGGTCTTTGATGGACATCATTTTATCAACATCAATGGCTGCTAAGACTGAATCGTCAACCGCCTCGGTCTGGTTTTCAGCAATGACTTCCCGTACCTCTTGGTCATCACTTTCTTGGGTGTTCTGATTCACGACAGTTGATTCAATAATTTCGTCATTACTATCGTCCTTTGGGGTACTTTGTTCCTCGGAGGAGGAGGACGTCGTCTCGATGCCTTCCTCATTAACATTTTCCGGATCCACGGGTTCTGAGAGCTGTTCGCTTTTTATTGTATCGCCAGCGAGATTTGGAGTATCCTCATTCAGGGTAGCTACAACTTCAACATCAGCCAATCCTTCCGTGGTTGGGGAATCCTCTTGAAGTTCATCAAGCTTGACAGCACTGTCATTGTCGATGGCGTTGTTGTCCAATGATGGTACACCCTTGTCCAACATTTCTGTGGTAATTGCTTCTGTGGTACTCTGATGGGTTTTTTTTCAATGTCAGTGTGTAAGGGTGTGAAAGGACAATGATTTATGCGTGTGCGTGTGTGTGGTGCGATGAGGAAAAGTGCGTGAAATTGAAAAAAGAAAAATTGGTATTTTTAATTTGGTTTTTTAAATTTAAAACACATGTATATAATTTTTTTTATGAGTAAATGTGAAAAGGATGTACGAAAGGACACTCAGGCAGAAGGTATGAAATGCGGTTGGGTTCTGGCCTTGTTTATTGCGTGGTTTAATTAATGTTTCACAACTTTAGTGTTGGCGTTACTGTAATATTATGATCGAGTTAATAAGCGATTGTATGTATGAGTTTATCATGCAATTATAACACGCAAAAAAAATAATAATAAATAACTTTTTAATCCATCAATTTTCACTTGATATACTCACCACAATGGACAAATAAAAAATAACTCGCCGTTAAGAGTATCTGCTACAGACTTTTAAATGCGAATGATTAATTCAATCCTTAAGATACCATCTTTTATACCCAGATCTACGAAACGAGCTTACAATTCTATAAATTGTAGCGAGCTTTCTTCGTAATCAGCTATCAGCTTCTCCCTACTTATTTTTTGTATCTAAAACAACAACTTTACCAAACGATGATACATGTATCTGAGCCTCTGTTGCAAATGCGTGAATAATATTTTCAAGTGATGTCACCTTCGGAATGAATGCGATTGGAATAAAGTTGAATAATTTTCAAAGCTCTTGAAGTATTTAATCAAAAGGCATGATTTTGATAGAATTCTAATGAAATTTTGATGTTTCATGCGGAAGAGATCGAGAGTGAGAGAGAAAAAAGTGAGATACTAAAGAAACTTTACATCCGCCTGCAACATTTGTCAGCTTTGGAAAAATTTTAATTTGTTTGAGGCGTTAGAATAATTTAGATAAATCAGGTAAAAGCTAGAGTTTGTTTTGATACTGAGTCACGTATCAATTTACCAGAATAAAAATAAAAGCGCCGTGCCGATCTACAAATACGCATGCAAATTCTTAACGTTCTTGAGGGATTCCCTCCATTTTTGGCTATTGGAATTTATAATTAGTGAAGATTGGATTGAGATGGAAATGAATTTTATAATGAGATGTGTATCAATGAGTCGGATTTGAAAGAATATATTATGGGTTCTTATTTGATCCATATTTCAGATAATTTCCAGTTTTGAACATTTTGCGTATATGTTTTGGTATTAAAATAAGGGTTTCTATTTTAACTATTTTGAATGTAAATTTGCTCAACCGATTTACTAAAAAAAAATTTGTATTATAAATATATGGGGGGAAGTTTTGGGTGTTAAAATTATGTTATTATAAGCCTCTGGTACCCCTGGTTCCTAGATGAATTCGTTTCATATAGACGTTTCATACCGACTATGCAAAAAACCTGATTTTATGAAGCAACAACATACTTCAGATCTTTACGGGGAATGTAAAGTTCGTAAATAGACAACGTGGAGCAAAGTTATTAGCCGGGACAATAATTTGGATATGGAAATTTTCGTTAGAGGAAAATTCAGGCTGATTGAATTTGCTGCGAGGATATACATAGTTGTTATAGCTATATTTCCTCGAAATTAATAGAGCGATATGGAGAGCATATTGCAATCTACATTCAATTAGATTGACCTCATTGGGATTGAGTCAGGCGCTTATCCAATTAAACGATTATTCTCTTCACATTGCAAAAGAAGTTCAAATTGACTCTACCTCATTTCACATAAGGTACGGCTGCGAACAGGTTATACTCAAAGAATGTTTGAATTCGACTGCAATCGCAATTCGTTTAGGGTGCCACCAGAACGGATCACCGGTGTAGCAGTGTTTGTGAAGCACCTGCCCAGAGGTGTGAGTTAAACTCGAGTTTTGGGCGTATAAATGCTTTATAAATTCAAGGATAATCGCAAAGGGGTTATGTTTAGCTTGAACGACAATAGACAGCATTGAGTTTTCAAAGCATTAAACTCCACACGATTCCTTTATTAAAATGTTGTGTAAATCGGAGCTCAATGAGCTTAACATACGGTATACGGTTGCAATTGTACGGTTGCAATTGTACGTCCGAAGGTGAAGGACGCTAAACGAATATGAAAAGCTAGAGGTAGAGTCGTCAGCAAAACAGGTAAGTAAGTAAGATAAGTAATAGACAGAACATTTATACAAATGAGGAAAAGAGTAGGAAACAGAATGGAGCCCTGGAGTACACCAGCATTTATTTTGTGGGAATCAGACTTGAAACCGCCTAATGCAATTTGTTATGAACGGTCCATAAGATAGCTTTTAATCCAACAAACAAGAGTATCATCGATCCCTAAAGTACACATTTTCGATAAGAGAGCTTCTTGCCAAACTCTATATAAAACGCCTTGGAAAATCAAGCGCCATTTTCTTAATTTCACCAAAATGCAGTAATCGTACTGACGGTCATGGAGAAGCGTTTCGTCTTCGAGATATTCCGAGACGTAAGTTATATGAGTCGGAAGGAGGAGCAGGGGGATGGATCACTTTTCTTAGGGACAGGCTGGATAAATTCTGTTCTCCATCTTCTAAGATTCCAGAAGAGTAAGATCGATGGAAAAGCTTACTTAGAGGCTTCGCCATTGTAGAAGAACACCTCTTCAGATCAGGGCCAGAGGATTTGTGTATATCGAGATCTTTGAGAGCTCTTGCTACTGTACGGGTGTGGAAAAAAATCTGTCCCATGGAATGATTTACATTTTCATGTAGAGGAGAGGCAACATTGCTGTGAAGTAGTGTAGAGCTGGCAGCGAAATGGGCGGCATGCAAGTTTGCCTTCTGTTTGGAATAAAAGCAGGGAAGAAAGTATTCAGACCGTCCCAGTTGGCTTTCTCGTATTGCCAAACGGTCCTGGTGAGAAGTTTTTATTTAACTGGATGGGTGGAGGATGAGAAATTTGCTGAAATTACACAATGATCCGAAGTGCCAAATGGAGAGTTAGCGTTATGGTATATTTATCAGGGTGAGAAGTAAGAAAAAAGTCAAGAGTATGGGTGGCTTCCCAGGAACATCCGTATTCGCGTTGGCACATCTTTCAGTCAGGTAAGGTGATGTAACCTGGAAAATATCTCGATATACCTTCCTTCGGGTGTTGTCTGGCCAGAATATAGGACCTAATTGGAATTGTGTACATTAAAATCGCCCGTAATAACTATTTCAGTGCGAGGACAACGGAAAACAATTTCTGAGATGGAATCAGAAAGCGCATCAAATCCGTTAAAGTCCGCATTGGTGAAGGCAAGCAATATTATTCCTGACCTGAACGACGAGACTATTATAGGAAAAAAGTATTGGCACCATGAAGAGCAAATTCTGATAAATCACTATTTACTCCAACATCTGTTACACTTAGTTCCAAAATGGCTGGCCTGTATTGTACAGTATAGACATAAAGTTTGCTTTGCACAGATATTGTGAGTTCGATACTTAGATTGGGTAGCAATTTTTTATATCCTCAGAGTTACCTAGAGTTGTATCCCGCATAACAAGTGACAGTAGAGGCCTGCTTTAAAATGAAAGGCGTGCTGTCACTATACGCCGCTAAAGAATCTGATGGTAGTTGATAGCTCATATTGGCAGTGTTAATGAATCCATTGTTAAAATGCAGATTCATTAACTTTACCTTGGAAATATAGAATACAATCTCACGACTAAGCCCCCATAATATGTAGTTAGCCATGACTCATTCAGACAAAGTTTAGTACCTGCGGCTTATCTTAGATAAAAAGGTTAATGAGCGAACTTGCAAAAACAGTCAAGAAAGCCACAATGACACTTTTCCTTTGCAAGAAAACTATTTTTGTACCGGTGGTCTATCGATGGTATATCTCCATATATTAACTAGTGGCTATATATAGCAACCATGACGCGCATACTCAACAAAGAGGTAGCAGTATAATAGATTGTTTGAATAAAATAACTTATAAGATTAAACTCAACAAAGTCTAGCGATCAGAGTGCATGTGTATTAGCGGTCCTCTCAGTTTAATCCTTAAATGCACATTCCTTAATATTTTTTGTGAACAATCAAATCACTTCCAGATCCCTCTGATTACGAAATCTTCCGCCAAAATACACTTTGGACAGTAAATTATGAATTTGTAAGAGAAGAATCAATTCAAGATGATGGCTCAAAAACAGAAGCTGAGGCTGGGAGATAATGTACTTTCAATTGTAGTTTCTCATTTTATCGTCAAGACATAATATCGTGCTTTAAATGAAATCCAAGAAACGTTTTTTTTTACAGCTCAATAAAAATGTGATATCCGAACTTACTTGGGCTAGCCATCCAAACGAACGAAGAGTGCTAATATCCAGAGTAGATCGGCAATTCCGACCAGACTCTATGTTTTCATTTATAATTTTTGCAGAGATTGCACCTCGAGTCGTCGAAGTGGAAAAGGAAACTGATATCATCAATCTCAATCGCTTTATCAAAAGCTCCAACTGATGGTTTTAGTAGTGAGAAATCAGTCACAATCTTATATGGTATCACATTGGGGAAATGGAAGCGTTAGTACTTCAGTCCTTTTTCTTGTTTTTGGATTTTTCCATCAAAGTAATTTCGTGTTTGATTAAAATATTTTTTTTTCACTCAATCTATTCTTCCCTTAAAAGCAAATTAAAAATTCAGATGAATGTTGATGATAAATACAAAGTCTTACCTCAACATAAGTTTATAGGAACAGCAATATTCCCTTTGATATGTGATAGCTGGATTGAATTTGTTTCTGTGGTGCTAAATAACAAAGTCAAGGTGAGTAATTTCAACAAAACGCAATATATGTGTTGTAACTTATAAACGCAAAAATAAAAAACCGCATCGACAGCTAACGTCAACATGTAAGATCATCAGACTTACGACAGATTCGATTGCAAAACGCAAACAGTAGACCACACGAACGACATACATAGTTACATGGAAGGTGCCTGTCTAATCATTTGGATGAGATTCATAACTCATATTTCACTTGATTTGTATCTTAACTCATTTGTTTGAAATTTTTGAATTTTTTCTTTACATTTTTTTTGTATTGATTTCAGATGTGTGATTTTTGAGACATTGTTCAACATTGAATTACATTTTGCTTGCTATTATAGGTACTATAACGCAAGTTATGCATTCGTGCAAAAAAAATTGAGATAACAATCAAACATGACATTACGATGATAGAAAAACATATTTGAGTTACTGGCAACTGTCCGTCTGTCTGGCTGTCTGTCTGTCTGTACGGATATATTTACGACTGTAACCTAAACGGTTGGACCAATAGTCTTCAAATTTAGAACTTAAGGTTATTTTGACATTCTACGGAGGAGTTTTTCATTTTTTTTTTAGCTCAAAAATTAACGGTACCTGTCATATAACCGTTATGTAAAAGCTTATCTTTCTCGAAAACGGCTAAAAGAATTTTTATGAAGAAAAATCAGTGTACTACTGTAGGTAAGCATTATATTTTGGTGAAAAAAAAAATTATATGGTGGGCTAAAAAACGGTACCTCCCATAGGACCGGTTTTTTTCTACGACTTTCTCGAAAACTGGTGATTCGATTACAATCAAAATTGATATTCAAGAAGATGTAGGTAGCCTAAGTAATTTTGCATTAATTTTTTTCGAAAACTTTTTTTTAATATTTTTAATAATTAAAAAAATGTTTTGAAAAATCAATATTTGAAAACAGGTAAATGATTTTTTTTTAATTTTTTTTTTAAATATACGTTATTTTGTGCTTAAGTTTATATTTTTGAATTATTTTTCTTAATTTTTTAATAAAAAGTTGTTAAAAAAACCGTTTTGAAAAAAAATCACACTTTTTTACTTTCCTAAAGAAATAAAATGGCGTTTTAATAATTTCACCCAATACAATTTAAAGTACTTTATTCGAACAATCAAAAGTCTTAAAAAATCGAATAAATGCGTTGATGTTGACTTTAATTTTCTTAAATTGTATTCTACAATGTGACCGCACATATGAGCAAGTACGTGCGATCCAGTCGTGCAATTTATTTTTTTTCCTTTACATATTTTTTTTTAATAAATGTTTATATACCTACCAGAAACGTGACGTATTTTTGTATTTTTAACTACATACAAAAAATTAATACAAATGAATTTCAAAATAATTACAAAAAAATATAAATATAATAATAAAAAAATATTAATTATTATCTCATCAAGTATTTCTTGTGGCTTTTACGCTAAAAAGTCAGGCTGAATTTTTTCAAAAAATATTTAATAAGCAATTAATTGCATTAATTTAAAATTTTCGGGAATTCAATGATAATGTACTCTTAACCAAATACACAATAATAGTAAAAAAAAAAATTCGAACATATCTCGAGTATGATATTTATTAAAAAAACGATAAAAAACAGTTTTTTTTTAAATACTAACCAAATCCTCTTACGAAAATTAATTTGCATTTTAAATGACATCTTTTTTTTTGTTAAAATAAACATAGGCGTTCGTATAGCAACAAAAAAATATAAATTCCCTTAACCACATTACATTGTCCCCAGTTTTTTAAAATATGCATTTGGCATGAAAAATAATAAATTGATGCGTATACGCCACGCCAAATGATAGCCCACAATTTTATTTGTGGTTAATTTTAACATCCTGCTGAGGGTATTAATACTTCACCACATGATAACCGAATATTAAAATTCATATCCTTTCCTATTTATTTAAGTATTAATAAAAATAGTATTTCACACTCCTAGACAAAATGAGAAAAAAATGGTTTGTAACTCAGTTGTAATACGGACTACGGAAGTCTACGAACAGTCAACGACTTTATTATTAATCCATTCGGTTTTTTTTAAGGTGTTCCTTAGCTTAGATATTTTTACTTGTGATTATAGGTACTGTAAGGCAAGTGTAGGGTTCATAAATATAAAGAAAATCATATATCATAGAGAAGCCTAAAAAAGTTATAGACCATGAAATGTCGGCCTGTCTGTCTGGGTGTATGAGCCCTTTAAATTTAGTATGTGTGAATGTTTTGGCATTTCTCAAAGGAGTTTTAGAAATTTTATTTTTAATAATATTTTTTCTCGAAAACGGCTGCAACGTTTTTGATGAACGTTTTTGAGAGATTTTTTGTAGGTATTGGCTATCATTTCGTCAAAAACAGAGGGGAAATTGAAATTTTATTTGTAGGCCTAAAAATATCTGTACCTGCCGTATGACCGTTTAGGAAAAGCTTATTTTTCCCGAAAACATCTCCAACGATTTTGATGAACATTTTTGAGAATGATGATTAGAACCAAATTTACGGGAACGGCCTATTGACGGTACCTTTCATATAACGGGTTTTTTTTCTAGCTTCCTCGGTAACGGCTCTTTGAATTTCTTTTTATATCTTTATATTTGAGAAGATTTACATAAGTAGCAGAATTCTTCATATCAAATTTCTGAATACCTTTTTTTCTAATTAAAATTAAAATTAATTTTTATTTTTTTTTTTTTTAATTAATATTTCTAAAACTAATTAAAAAAATTATTTTAAATTTATAATCACATGTATATTAATTAGTTCTTAAAAACTGCATACCAAAATTTTTTTTTTTTTTTAACTAAAAATTAAAAACAGGATGCAGTTCTTGTCAGGCAATCCGTAATCACCGCATTTAGACATGTTCTTGCTAGAATTATATAGTTAGTTCTTGATCAATTAGTTTGAGTCACTCTTCGGGGTAAGTGATCCAGACGTCTATTATTTTTTTTTTGTTGCTCTTTAATCGTTGATAACTGAGCATTAACTTCAGCAAACTCATACAAAGAACAAATGGAGGGGTTACATCCCCTATAACCAAAAACCGGTTTGACACTCTTGAACCAGAGTTTGTGTTAAACCGGAGTAAAAAGCACCAAAGCAAACGAAGATGTCAATATGCTGAATTTGAAACATCACTGCCTACAATAAATTATTGACGATAACCACATTCCACGTTTCATTGTTATCTCTGGTAATGAAAAAACAGGAGACGATGATAAACTTCGACTTGGAATTCATTTCAAAAGATTTTCTGGAAGTCAAACCAATGAGATCAGGAGACCTTCTGGTTAAAAGGCTTAACGTCCAAACAGCAGATAAATTCTTGAAAGCTAATTATATCCACTTGATAGCAGTAAAAATTACAAACCATATAAATCTTAACTCGGTTCAATGTATGTATGTAGAATATATTCTAGATCTATAATTGATATATCTGAGGACGAACTTTTGTCTGAACTCCAAAAATTTAAAGTGGTTGCATTAAGAAAAATCATGAAAATAAAAATAAATTTATTAGCGCGACAGCTCCTTAAGGAGCTAAGACCTAATGACTTATACTCTCAACCATTCCTGTGTGTGTATTGTTAATCTGCAAAAATGGAAGGGACCTACAATTTACCGCCGAGTCCGAATGGCTACATGAGATGCACTTTATCGAGACAAATTTTACCCTTGGAGGTTTTGTCAGTTCCTCGCCATAGGCAGCACCCAGTAACGAAGGTCAAAAATTTAAACTAAAAAAAATCCAATATGGTTTACATAAGATATAGCCAAGCTCCGGGATGAAAAAAACTAAGCTTGGGTTAAACTTCGTAGAAATCCTATAACAGATAATTGTATTTCATATAGAAAATGCTTTGCCGAATTTCGGAGATATTGTATTCAATCCAAAAGATCCTCTTGATAAAATGTTGTAAAAACAATGGATCCAGCGTTAGACCTTAAAACTTTGTGGAATAGAATAAAATCGCTTCGATCTTTCAAACCACCTCTACACTTTCCCTATATGCTATCTAATCAGAATCTCATCAATGATCCTGAAATTATTGCAAGCAACTTTGCACAGAAATGGAAATCCTACAGCTCTGACAACAGCTACTCAGATGCATTAATTGCATCCAAAGAAACTTTTTCAATAGACGATCTCCCTTCCTTGCAATTCAAGCAAATTACCTTTCCGAACCAATAACACCAATTGAGTCCGACATGACTATCCACTCAGCCAGAGGCAAAACACCTGGAAATGATAAAATTACATACAAAATGCTAAAACACTGTGATAGGAACTTGAAAACTAGAATATGTGATCTACATAACAACATTTTAAACTGTGGAAACTTTCCACATGACTGGAAAAAAGCCCAGCTCAAACCCATTGCCAAGAAATCACGAATTTGCCACTCATTCGATGAATATCGCCCTATTTGACTCCTCCCGGTTCTCTCCAAAATTTTTGAGAAAATCATAGCGAGAAGAATCTGACTTTGAAAAGGCTTTCGATAGGGTGATAAATATGCCAGCTATCAAACATCTCCACTCATAGGGAGTACCCAACAACATTTTAAAGACTATAGCCTCCTCTATGACAGGTAGAACATTTCAGGTAAATGAAGATGGTTTCATGTCTTCCATAAGTAAACTGGAGAATGGCGTGCCTCAAGGTTCACCACTTTCGGTAATAATATACAGTTCTTACATCGATTCATTGATATGTCAGCTTGCTACCCCCACATATGAATTAGAGTTTTTTTGGTGTTTACACTGGTAATATCTATGGAGTAGCATAAAAAAATCCTAACCATGTTAAACAACTTTTGGAAGTAACGGAAACAGCAACCCATCAATGGGCTCAAGAAACCTCTTTCGTCGATCGTCGATCCCTCCAAATAAAATTGAAGCTATCCATGTATGTAGAAAAAGAAAATGTGAATGTTAAACTTTGTTCCGGCGAAATGAATCGATCCCTCTCAAAAGAGAACTAAAGATACTCGGTTTATATTTTTCCCGCAATTTGAAATGCAATTCACAAATAAAAAATGCGCACGACTGGGTCGCACGTACTTGCTCTTATTGGAAGGTAAGATCTTTGATAAAAACAAATAACATTTACGTTGAAAGTAACACAGCTTGAAATTATGAAAAACTATCAAAACCACAATCTTAACGGTTTTTGGTAAAAATGAAGTACGCCACCACACGTCTTAAATAACAAAGAATTTATGAAAAAAGTGTTACGAAAATTGTAAGACGGATTTTGATAAAATCCTGTTTTTTATTTTTAGTTTTTTTATTTTTTTTTTTTATTTTTGGTATGCAGTTTCTTAGAGTATATTAATATACATGTGATTATACAATTTAAAATATTTTTTTGAATAGTTTTAAAAATATTGATTTTTCAAAAAAAAAAAATCAAAAATTAATTTTAATAAGACAAAAAAAAATTATTCAAAATGTTGGTATGCACAATGAATTTGGCTATCTTGATCTTTCCAAATATAAAATATATAAAATTTGACAGAAATCCATAGATCCGTTACCGAGAAAGTCAAAAATTAAAAAAAAAAACCCTTATATGAAAAGTCCCGTTAATAGACTTTTCCCGTATGTGCTTTATAGTCCCTATAAAGCAAGTAAAAAAGCAACAAACCATCTAAAATTACGCAAGAATGCACTTAAAATGGTCTGTTCCAAAAAAAAGGACCTCATATTGAGTCTGCTATTCAACTAGTAAAAACTCTGGTAGAAGGGTCCCTTCAACATGGTTTAACGATTTTTATGTGGACAAACAAGAAAAATATTGAAACTATAAATGTAGCGATAAACCAATGTTTTCGCACGGCAACAAGTGCCTTAAGGACTTCGCCTATTACAGCTCTTAGGAGAGAGATCCTATCCATCCTCTTCATAAAGAATTTAAGAAATCTTTTAACATGGTTAAACCCCGAAATGGTACTATTTCTGCAATAAGGCACATCACCTCATCTCTAGCAGTCTCAGGAATTAGTTTACCAAGCGACCTTACAATCTTCGACTATTCAAATTATAACCCTCCACCATCCTGGAAAAGAGGTAAGCTGTCAATTAGTACAACCAATTACAGAAAAAAATTCACTCCGGTTCAAGCTATATAAAGAGATTATAGCTGATACAAAAGCAAACAGGATATTTTGAACTGATGGGTTCTTTAAAAAAATGTAACTCTTCATACGATATAGTGGAACTCATATCTAATGAAGAAACAATAATTGTTCATTAAGGAGTTTTACCCGAACTGGCCGGAAGCTATATCTCCGACTCAGAAATGTTTATTTCTCACCAAAGATCTACCAGGAAAAAAACTTATCTTCACAGACAATCTCAGCATACTTAACGGCCTAAAAAGCGAACTCAACAAATGCCCATCCCTGGAAAATATCCGAAGCATACTAAATAGCGCCAAAGATATTTTGTTGGCTTGGGTACCTGGACATGTTGGCATCAAGGGCAACCAAGATGCTGATATCGCAGCATATTCTCCCACTCATAGTCGAAATTCCAAATTCTTTTCGTCCAACTAAAAAAACGCTTGTAGCAGTCTTAGATAATGAGATAGCTATTTTATGGGAAAACAGCCAATCATTCACCAGAGAAGCTCCAGATAAATGCGACTTTTGTAAGACGGAATTATCAATCTGGCATATCTTAGTTACCTGTCCTATTTTAAAAATAACTACCGATGACAACGATGTAACTAGCTATGAACTACAACTACTAGATCCTGATAATCCTGAATCCATCGATCACATAAAACTATCCACAATTTATCACCACACGTTTTGCGACATTTAAATAATTTTTAATATGATTCTTTCCTATGTTACTCTTTCATTTCCTTTTAACCTTTGTTATTATTTTTTTAAATTGTTGACACTAATTTGTTTTTGTTAACTGAAAAACGACTTCAAATGGTCTTGTAACCCTAAAGTCTTTATTATAAATAGTTTATAATTTGTTTGTAAATTATTGAGATAGATAAATAAATAAATAAATATAAAACAGGATTTTATCTAAACCGGTCCTACAATTTTAGAAATAAACACTTTTTTAATTAAATCATAATAAAATCCTACAAAATGACTTTTAAATATGTTATTTACTCTTTTTTGCTTATGACTGTGTATTCACAATCTTTGTCCATTTAAGGACATACATAAATATAAATATTGCATTAATTGTAGTTGTACTATTTTTTTGTCTCTGACTGTCTTACTACCACAAACAATTACAATTTCCGCTAAACCGCACAAATCTGGAGTAGAGTGAACATTTTTAACTTTACAATAGGCCAATGAATACAAAAATTAAATCAACGTCAATGTGCCAAACACAATTATCAACTAAAATGTTTAATTTTTTTTTAGAGTTCAAAATTAAAATTACACATTTTGATTAATTATTTCATTTAATATTCGAATAATTGACGTTGCGGTTTAGTGGATACCTAATAATCTACCAATTATGCTTATATCTGCAATTAAATAAATATTATACATAACAAAAAAGACATATTTTATGTAAAAAAAAATTAATATAATACTTTTGAAATCGATACACTGTTTTAATTTTTTTGTTCATACATATTTATTTAAAGAGGAAATGTAAATGTTGACTTAGACACATTGGCGCTGTATTGTGTTGAAAAAGGCAACTACCACAATAATTTAATAATTTATTTTTGTTTAAGGTAAAAATATGAATGAGTTAAACATTTTTTACTGAGAGTTTGCAAAATTTATATTTCAATATTAAGCAGACAGATTTGAAGAACGACCGGCCCAATGTCATTGGGGTTAAAGCCAGTGGGTGGTTCTGGAGGCTGTGGCAGCGGATGTTGAAAACCTCAACGTTTCTGACACACAACAACGACTAGACCAAAATTAATTTTATTCAAATTTGTTTCGTGTGATTATGGTCGGGCATGTAACACAGCAAATTGGACATGTATAGATAAATCCCAAAGGATATTCCAAAGGGGCCATTCATTGCCATGCCTCATGAAATGCAATGCAATGAATTATTTCGATGGGGCACAAGCTGCCATCAGGAGCAGGAGGATGAAACGCAAAATGAAACACGACAACACTGGGAGCTTTGAATTAGTTGTATTTTGGTTTGTGTGGTTACTGCGGTGTGGTGCAACGATGATTGAATGCCTAATGAGGAGACTTTTCATTAGCAAATAGCTACCAAATTGTTAATACATAAAATTTGATTCATTGGGAGATTGTGGCGATTGGTTTATTCATCCGATATCGTATTTTAACACACAAATTTAATACGAAATAAGGTGGAAGCGGAATTTTTGTAATCAGCTTTCATCTAACTCTTCAATTTGAATCTTTTTGTATGGTACTCACGTTCGTCAGTCAAACGAGTGTCTAATTAGTTAAATAAAGGTTTTAACTACTTAATAGTTAATTTTAAATTAAAAAGGACATTTTTGCAGGGGGTTTCACGTGTGATAAAACACTAAGATGTGTCTGGTCAAGATGAAAGAATCGAACTAAGGTGGGTCTACTTTTGGAGGAATACCATTTTTTCAACACAAAAAATATAAAAAAAAAAGAACCTGTGTGCACCGCTAAATATCACGTTTCGAATATAAAGCGGATCAAATAAAATGGAGTCTACACCGGCCTATGGCCTGAAATCTCTTCGTGCGGAATGGAATTCCCTTTATTTCAATGATCATCTCTAATGTATTGTATTTGAATAAAATAAAATTCTCAAAATCTACTGCAGCAATTCGCTAGTTAAATTTCCCGAAAAGAAATCCCCAGATTTCTACTGATGCATGCCGCCAGTCTGGAGACATTTTACACTTTTTTTTGTAGTCTTAGCATCTTTTCCTTCATAAAACCCCCGAATCCTTGCAATAAAATTGTACATTTTTCGCTACGGGTATTAAGTTTAAATCGATGAGAAGCGTTTCTTTAGCTACATGAGGGGTTCTTTGGGTGTGTTTGCTTGTAAATTCGATGTGTGACTCGAACGCAAAAAAAGGATAACCCAAGTAGATACCTTGACGTCTTTGTGCCCTGCGGACAGACACTGTTGTTCTTTTCCATTATATTCATTTGGCAAATCGTAATTTTAGTCTGTCTCAGAGATTCAGTCTGCGACATAGAGTTGCTGTCAACGACAAAGATGGCAATCGTTTGGAAAAGACGTTAATACCAAAATTGATTGGAAAATGAATTGAATCGAAACGAAAATGAAAATAAAAAAAGGACTGATATCGTGAGATAAAATGCTAGGATTTGTTCCAAGACGATAGTAACATACATTCTGAACGTGAAGGTATTGAAGGTACTTTGCTTTACAACGACGCATCGTCCCTTGATGATTTTAACGATTTAAAAACAATTCTTGGAAATCCTTTACTAATGATTGAAGAATAGATACTTTAGATTTTAAAGGAGATAAACACATTTCATTGCTCGTGAGGGCATCATAACGTTGAATTACGTTGATAAATTGCCAAGGAATCTATAGAGGAACTAACATATCACGGATGCATGGATGTCAAATAAAAGATTTTTTAGGTCAGCCTGGAGATTTAAAGTGCAAGATGATTTCCTTTAATTAAATTTGAGATAATCTCTTGGTTATGACTGCATAATCATAGACAGATCTTCAAGCAATACAACTGAGCTACAAGCTGTTCTTGATTAACCAAATGTTGAACTGCATGTTCCTGAAATTATCCTTAAATGAGTCAAAATATGGAAAAAAGACTTTTTTAATGTGTTGTGTATAATGCGGGTGGCAGCGATAATGTTAACTTATTTGGTCTAACAGCCTGATTATCCACCTTGCCTTGTGACGAATCACAAGTCACGAACTCTTGTGACTATTCATTGTGTGGATTGTTGTGACTCGATAACATTTATCGAATTCTCCGACAATCCTCAAAAGGAAATTCACAACGCAACTCAGCATACGATGGTGAATTTTTATTTTAAATATTCTAAAAAGCAAATGACGAAAATAAAGGAAAACAAAAAAATGGCAGCCATAAATTGCAAGAAAAAAATGTATATTTCGGAGAAAGTGAAGAAATATAAATAATATATTTTTTTGAATTTCTTCTGTACTATAGTTATAAATTTAACTTTCTATTAACTACATATGTCTCATAAAATGTCAGATCCCAGAGTTTGTGAGTTGTGACCTGCTCTGAGATTTATATTGTTTTTGTGACTCTCACAAGTTGTGAATTTGGGAAAAATACGAAAAAGTCACAAAATCCATTTCACATGTTCTTGTAACTTGTGAGGCATCATGGTGATAATGGAGAGAATCGAGTTGTAAGTTCTTATCAAAGTTATGGTGTAACAATTTGTATATAATTTATTATTTCATAATTCTTAATATTTATAGATCTAATCTAATTTTTCATTAAAGAATGTTTCCTGACTCACCCTCTATGTAAGAATTACAGACCGATCCGGGTAACAAGTCACCAGCTCTTGTGAATATTTCTTGTGAGGATTGTTATGACTCGATACCATTTATCGGATTCTCCATAAATCCTCACAGGAAAAGTCACAACGAAACTCCCCACACCATGGTGAATTTTTTTTGTGACTATTATAATTAACAGAAAAAAAATAATAAAAAATAAAACAAATTGAAGGCATAAAATATAAGGTAAAAAAATTAAATTTTGCAGCAATGAAGTAAACAAATACCTAGTTTTGTTAATCATTCTAGCTTTGTTCAGTGGGCTTTCATTAAATCAGAACAGCACAGAACAGAAGAGAACAGCACAGAAGATGTGGTATATGTCAGAACAGTTTAGTTTACTTTTTCAAATTCAGTGTTAGTTCTGTGATAATATGCACCAGAATCAAATTCACATCCATTTCTTCTAAACTCACATTGCTATTTACGAAAGTCTGCAACTTTATCAATGTAATTACTTTGTTTAAAATATGTACTATTATAAAATTCTTTTTTTAGTTTTTGATTAAGCTTTTTTAACAACATGCGCCAAAATCCATTCCACTTTCATTTTAATTTACTCAACAACCAAAATACTTATTGAATTTAATGTCAAATCTGAAATATTTTGTGAATTGTGACCTGAAGGAGATCACAATTTCGATTGTTTTTGTTGTGACTTAGAGGGGAATACAAAAAAGTCACAAAATTGATTTCACCACAACTTTTGACAGGGATGGGAATGCTGAGTCCAGGAACAGGAAGTAAAGCAGGGATGGAATCGGCTAAGGTGATATTTGCTTGACGCTTTTTTGATAGTCGTTTTTGGTTATCAACTATTTTTTGCTCTGTGTAAATCGCCAAATATTGTTTGTTTCTTGGCATCACTTATAATTCTTTTAATTTTTGAATTTTTTTAATAGTTATTTTTGTTTCGTTTTTGTGATTTCTAATTGTGTTTCTCTTTACTCACTTAAGATGACATAATCTTCTTCTCTACTTTGTACAATGGAATATCGTAATTAGAGTTTAGCAACGGAAATATTTAAGGCAAGGGCAGGAAGCCCGTATTTATGTCAGCGGCTTTGTTGGTACAGAACAAAAGTATATGAAGTAGATTGGCAGCCTTTCTTGTGACTTGTGACGTATCAGTGATGTTGGGGAGAATCGTGTTGTAAGTTGTATCATATAAAAATAAGCTGGAAAATAAAACTTACACATTTTAAAACAAATTTATCGAAACCCAAACTGTTCTAGGTGTGTAAAGCTTTTGTTGATCAAGTCAAGACACAGCCCCGGTAAGCTTTTTTAATCTAAACTTTTACTGATAGACATCAATAAAGCTTTTTCATAAAAACAAATAAAAGTAAGATTAGCTTTAAAATAAAGTTGTTAAGTGAGCTTCAGATAAGCTATTTAACAGCAAATTAAGTTTCGAAGGAAGCCATAAGTAATTGTTTTAACTTGTAAGCTGTAATGTATTTAGTGTTTGTATAAGCAATTATGAAAATAAAGCTTTCTGGAATATGGTTCATGATTCATTAAAGAAAATGATTCTACTGTAGTGTATCTTCAATACTGTTACACTTTTAACTTGGGATTATAGGTACTATAACGCAAGTTATGCATTCGTGCAAAAAAAATTGAGATAACAATCAAACATGACATTACGATGATAGAGAAACATATTTGAGTTACTGGCGAAATTCCGTCTGTCTGTCTGTCTATACGGATGTATTTTGGACTGTAGCCTAAACAGTTGGGCCAATCGTCTTCAAATTTAGAACTTAAGGTTATTTTGACATTCTACAGAGGAGTTTTTCAATTTTTTTTTTTAGCTCAAAAATTAACGGTACATATCATATAAGCGTTATGTAAAAGCTTCTTTTTCTCGAAAACGGCCCCAAGAATTTTTATAAAAAAAAAATCAGTGTAGGTAGGTAAGCATTATATTTTGTTGAAAAAAAAAATTAATATGGTGGGCTAAAAACGGTACCCCCCTAGGACCGGTTTTTTTTCATCGACTTTCTCGAAAACTGGTGATCCGATTACTATCAAAATTGATATTCAAGAAGATGTTGGTAGCTTTAGTAATGTCGCATTTATTTTTTTTCGAAAACTTTTTTTTGTATTTGTAATAATTTTTCCAATTTTTTTTTATTTAATTTTGTTTTTAAATATATGTTATTTTCGTATTTAAGTTTGTATTCTTGAATTATTTTCTTTAATTTAAAAAAAAAAATTGTTAAAAAACCGCTCCTACGATTTTGAAAAAAAATATCACACTTTTTAACATTTCTTAAAGAAATAAAATGGCGTTTAAATTATTTCACTCAATACAATTTAACGTACTTTATTCGAACAATCAAAAATCACAAAAATCGAATAAATGCTTTGATGTTCACTTTAATGTTCTTAAATTTTATTCTACAATGTGACCGCACATAGCTATGAGCAAGTACGTGCGATCCAGTCGTCCAATTTATTTATGTACTTGCGATTAATGCAAGTTATGCATTCGTGCAGATTAAAAATTTTGAGATAACAATCAAACATGACATTATTACAATGATAGAGAGACATATTTGAGTTACTGGAAAAATTCTGTCTGACTGTCTGTACGTTTGTAGTTTGGACTACAGCCTAAAAGGTTAGGTCAATCGTCTTAAAATTTGGAATATAAGGTTGTTTTGACATTCTACAGAGGAGTTTTTTGATTTTTTTTAGCCCAAAAATTAACGGTACCTACCTATCATATAACCGTTATGAAATAGCTTATTTTTTTGTCGAAAACGCCTCCAAGATTTTTTATGAAAAAAATCAGTGTGCTTTTGTTGTCAAGCGTTTTATTTTGATGAAAAAAATATTTAAAATGGTGGGCTAAAAACGGTACCTATCAAAGGACCGTTTTTTTTTATTCGACTTTCTCGTGAACTGCTATTGCAACCAAAATTGATATTCAGGAAGATGTAAGTAGCTTAAGTAATTTCAATTTAAAATACTTTCGAAAACTTTTTTTCGTATTTTTAATAATAAATTTTTTTTTGTTTTGAAAAATCGATATTTTGAAAAAGCGTGTGAAATGTTTGTGTTTTTCAACAGTGCTGGTTTTTGGTTTTGTGCATCGTTTTATGTCATGTTTGATTGTTATCTACATTCACGAATCCTTAACTTGCCTTATAGTCCCTATAATCGCAAGTATAAAAGGAAAAAAAGATTTTGTAACTTTTTAAATATATACATGTACATATGTATATGTATGTATAATCTTAAAACAATTAATTAAAACAAGAAAATACTTATTGGCCTCAGACAGAACTGAGAGTAAAATTAAAAATAAAAACATACCAATCTGGTAAGTGCATATTTGTATCAAGTTTATTATATATTTTCAATTAAATTTTCGGCCTCGGTCGGGCTCGGGCTCCTTTTGTCGAGGCGACATAAGTGAACACACAGTGAACAGAGACGGAATCCAGAACTACTGCATATCTTACAACACAGAATATACGATTTGTTTTTATGAAGACTTTAATAAGTTTTGGTTTGTTTCCTCTTTTTCAAGGTAATGGTTGGAATTAATTTTGGAAAAAGACAGCCGTAAAAGACTGGTTTGACCAGTCTTGTTATATATTATATGTCTGTTATTTTGGTGCTTATAAAAAGCACTCTAAGCAATTATTCACTTTCGAGGGGATTGTCATACTGGGAATTGGTTTGCGAGGACGGACGATTCCGCTCGAAGCCTTATAGTGCGCAACAGAAGAATATCAAAAATTAGTTGACACTGACACGATAACATGACGCATAGAAGTGAAATAAAGACTCGTAGGCCAACTAGTATGCGTTCGAAAAAAATTTTTCTGAAAATACCCATACTGGATGCGGATTATTGCACCCATGATATTTTACCTAGGGACAAAAAACTAACAGTATGATGGTTCGACACGGCCTTTATAGAAGCATCAAATCCATACAGATCCATAATTGCTCCCCACAAACGGAAGTCGAACATAAGAGCCCCTTTTTAAAACAATAGTGTTTTCCATAAAAAAACAACCGAATTCCGAATATTTACCCCCACATACATAATACATACCAAGTTTTAGTTAATAAAAAAATAATTACTCAACTGACAAGCTTAGTAAACTGAACGTAATATCCATTATCATACATCTATCCTTCTAGCCAAGCTAAATAATTGCATTACCTTGCCAACTTCTTATCAGCTCTTCAACTCAACAACAGCAAATTGATTAAAAAAGAACATTATTCACCACAAGGATTACAAAAACTGAAGTTTATATCGGAAACTATATTAAATAACAAGAATGCAAATAGGTTCAACTTAACGAAGCAATTTCAACTCAATTACCTGTTGCATGTGGCAAGGATACTCAAAAATGCACATCCCATTTTCTAACTTAAAATCACATAATGCTCTTAAGTCACCAGTTAAAGGTTGATTTAATGCAATCCAGTAACTCGACGTCCTTCGTTGTGAGGCAAGTTCGTCTACAAAAACAACACCTTAGAGTTATCAAATAAACTCTGGCATCCCTGGGCTTCCGCATACACCCTGTTCACACATTCGTCCTTTTTATTCTTACCTTTGGATCTCTCAGTTCTTACACATAGAATCACTACATATTCCAGCACCAATTTGCCACGTTGTCGTTGCAATTAAATTAAAAAAAAAAATTAAAAAAGCAAGCAGAGCCCCAGGACCAAAAGGAAGCTGAACTAAGTGAAAGGAAATATAGCAAACATGCATGAAGCCAGCAGTTTTTTTATTCTCCTTATCCTTGTGAATTTAATTGAAAAAAAGGATCTTCCCATTCACGTTCAATTTGGAGGGAACTTCCAGTAATTAGCAGCAAATTAATGCAGTGGGCGGTGAAATTAATGAATTTTATAAGTATATATGAATATCACAGACAATATTCTTTACCTCAATCATACACTTAAGAAGATATAAAAAAATATATTTTTTTTTTTTCAAATTTAATTCAATTCGCAATTCATTCCGAAAGTTTATCTTAAAAATACAATCTTTTTTACAACATGCGGCGAATTCACACTATAAAACTGTACATTGTTACTTTTTTTAAGGCGAATGTGGAATAAAGGTGAAAACTTTGAGGATATTTACAAGAAAAGCAGTTATTTTTTTTTTGTTTTAACAATTTCCTTCTATTTTATTTGATTTGTTAGTGTTGTTGTTACTTGTTTTGTTTTATTAGTAGAATATTGTATATTTTTTTGTAATTATATTTAATATTATATAATCTGTATAAAATCAAAGAAAAAAAATATATTAACAAGACATATTTATATATATATATGGAAATAAAAATAATAATTTTATACAAATAAATTTATAGTTGGAAAAACTATAAATATTGTTATGATTATGTTCATTGCGCTGAAGAAAAGGCCAAGCTAAGTTAGTTGTTGTTAGATTTTTTTACCTCCGGATCTTCGACATTGGCATTGATCTCATTTTCATCGGAATTCTTGGTTTCCTCAGAGTTGCCTTCGATGTCACGATGGGTAGTTGGGGTGTTTTGTGACTCAGTTTTGGGAATTGATGTTTGAGTTCCTTCGGACACTTCTTCGCCAGACTCGAGAGGACGGATGTTTATAATGCGGAACTTGAATACTGCACCGCCGGAACCATCGCCGTTTCCAATGACTGTTTCGTTAATTTCAATTTTGTGTCCATCAACAACCTGAAAAGAGACGATGTTCAATTAAAATTTTGGATTTTGAAGTGTTCAAAGTGTGCCTTAAGACATTTAACGGAGCTTGTGTTCAACGAAAAATTAGAGAAATGAGTTCTTTTATATATGTTTTAGTTTTATTTTAGTCTTTCCAATTAGCACCTTCGATTAGATCGATTTAACAATCAGCATGACATTATTATAATATAGAAGCCAGATTTTACTTGCAATATAGGTAATCGGATTAAAAAAAATAAAATAACAATCAAACATGACATTACGAAAAACCCCATGAAGGTAACTGACAATAAACTTCTTATTAGCATTAACTTATGCCTGCCTGTCAGAATTTAAATCGAGCATGAGTCGAGCATTAGAAGCGATGTTTTTGAAACATAAGATTTTTATGTGATTTCCTAGTTAGAAAACATATTGAATTATTTTAAATTTAGTTTGTCATAAGGGCAAATACATGGAGGTTAAGGCAATTTATGACCTTTTAGCTAAGATTTGGGTTATCGGAGAGGGTGGTTGGCAGACGAAGTTTATGGCAATGAGAACTTAGGTTAAGATCGACACAGTTAATATTCGAACTAATATGAGGGTCTAGATGCCGAAATTTCAAAGTTGCAAGCGATGTCAACTGTCAACAAAATTGTCCACAAGGCCTCTAATCCATACAGCATCAAGGATGTCTGAACTTTCCGAAGGACAAACATACATTGCGACGACGCGACGTCGTCATTGTACCCAACGTACGGTTGCTAAAATCCCCACCAACGTTAACACCATGAAGAAGTAGAATTGTGAGAAAGTTTGATGGCTGGAATCGCAAGAAATCACGAGGTCCTATTCTCCTATTCCAATCGAGTCTCTAATAACCTATAAAAGTAATACTTCGCCTTACGGCGAGCACATGCATCTAGACAGTAAGCATACAAGGAGCGCTGCTCTACGAGCAAAAGAGTAAAGAGGAACACCGGCTTCAAAAGAAGAAATTAATTGGTTGACTGGATCGCACGTACTTGCGGTCAAAGTCTCGAGAAAAAGTTTTCGAAAATATTTTAATGTGAAACTACTTTCGCTGTCCCTATCGTCCTGAATTTTGATTGTAATCGGTTAACCAGTTCTCGAGAAATTTGAAGAATAAAAACCGGTCCTATGGGAGGTACCGTTTTTAGCTAACAATCTTACATTTTTTTTCACCAAAACATATACATACCCCAATTACACTATGTATCACACTGATTTTTTTTTTCAAAAAAATTCTTGGAGCCATTTTCAAGAAAAATTAACTTTCACTTAAGGGTTATATGTATGACGGGACAGGTACCATTTATATTTGAGCTAAAAAAAATTAAAAGTTATCTGTAGAATGTCAAAATAACCTAAAGTTCTAAATTTAAACACGATTGGTCTAACCCTTCCGGCTGTAGTCTAAAATACATCCGCACAAACAGGCAGACAGACAGAATTTTTCCACAAAAGGCAGAAGGTCTGAAACTATAAAAAGTGTCAGAAAAAACCTAAAAGTTAAGGTTTAGCATGCCTTTAATAAAAAATGGGCATGACTGGGTCGCACGTACTTGCTCTTATGTGCCGAATTACAACTTTGACAGAAACAATTGACATTTACGTTGAAAATAACACAGTCTGAATTTATACAAAGTATTGAAACCACAATACTTAACGGTTCCTAATAAAAATGAAGCACACACGTCTTAAATAACAAAGAATTTAGGAAAAAAGTATTTCGAAAATTGTAGGACCGGTTTCCATAAAATCCTGTTTTTATCTTTAGTTTAAAAAAAAAATTGTGTTTGTAATTTTGCTATGCAGTTTTTTTTAGAATTTATTAATTTACATCAGATTTTAAGATTTTAAATATTTTTTTTGATAAGTTTTAAAAATATTGAATTTTATAATCACATTTATTTATATGAATAAACTCTAAGAAACTGCATACCAAAACTAAAAAAAAAAGTTTTAAAAAAACTAAAAATAAAAAACAGGAATTTTTTAAACTCCGTCCTACAATAAAATAAATAAATAACTAAATACTTTTTTCATAAATTTTTTATTATACAAGACTTGGGATGGCGTACTCCATTTTTACTAAAAACCGTTAAGTGTTGTGGTTTTGACACTTTTTACTTGCGATTATAGGGACTATAAGGCAAGTTTTCGTGAATAAAAAAAATTGAGATAACAATGAAACATGACAGTACGATCAGAGAAGTCTAAAAAAGTGATCGAGAAAAAATGTCTGTTTGTCTGTCTGTCTGTCAGTATGTATAACGAGCTGCAGCCTAAACGGCTTGAGGGATTATCTTGAAACATGGTGTGTGTGATTATTTTGGGATTCCCCAGAGGGGAAATTGAAATTTGATTTTTAGGCCTAAAAATGACCGTTTTGGAAAACCTTTTTTTCTCGAAAATGGCTTCAACGATTTTGCCTTTGAATTGATTTTGATTTGAAATAATTTGAAAAGTCTATTAATGGTACCTTTCATATAACGGTTTTTTTTAATTTTGGGCTTCCGACTCTTTTTGGATTACTATCAAATTTTATATTTAAGAAGATCGAAGTAGTTTAATTAATACTGCATATTAACATTTTTAATAACTTTTTTTCTAATTAAAATTAATTTTGATTTTTTTTTTTTGAAAAATCAATATTTTTAAAACTAATTTAAAAAATTATTTTAAATTTTATGATCACATGTATTTTAATGAACTCTTAAAAACTGCATTCCAAAATTTAAAAAAACAATTTTTTTTTTCAAAAAACTAAAAATAAAAAACAGGATTTTATCAAAACTGGTCCTACAATTTTCGAAATACATTTTTCATAAATTCTTTGTTATTTAAGACGTGTAATGGCATACTTTATTGTTACTAAAAACCTTTAAGTATTGTGTTTTTATACTTTTTTTATAAGTTCCAACTGTGTTATTTTCAGCGTAAATGTTATCTACTTGTTTCTGTCAAAGATCTTGTTTTCCAATGTAATTAGGCACATATGAGCAAGTACGTGCGATCCAGTTGTGCAATTTATTTGTATCTGCTTTCAGTAATAAATGAATGGGTTATTTGAGAAATTCCCTCGAATGAAATACTTAATATTACAGCAAAAAAAATTTTTAAACTACACTCACCTTAACAACTGAAGTTGTATCGTTGATAGGACTCGATCCTAGACCAAAAGTTCCATCTTCGTTTGACTCATCTGAACTCGAGTCCGCGTCCACTGCCCATAGACGATTACGGAGCCCCCTAAAGATATCTGCAAAAATAAAAAAAATACACAAAATTTATTTAACTCTTTTTTTTTTGTTTTATTTGAAAGTGTCGCATCATTGAAAAGAATTTAGAGGTGACGATGTTGGAAATTGAAAAAAAAATCCATTAGCGCATTTCGTATGCAAATCACTGTTAAGGATCTAATTCCTTAAAATCACTGCATGATGTTTCATTCAACCCCGATCAGGTGAAGAAATAAGAGGGCAAATGCGAAAATAAAATTACATTCGATGTAGTGTCTACTGCGACGAATGCTACTACTACTGCGTTCGTAGAAGGACTCTCTAAGCGAAAATAAAACGTAACATCAACGCACAAGGACAATGACAATAAAACAACGCGCGTCTCCTATGAGCTTTGTTGTAGGAAAACACAAACGCTTTGCACAGTCACAACAAAGAGCCAACATTATCGTCGGATGTTAGTCGAGAAAAGCCTAATGGGAACATGCACAGGTGTAGTTAAGTGCTAAGTCGATTCATCCCTTTTCTTAATGTATGCATTCCGAAGGAAGGATTTTCATGTGGCGAGACAAGGGGTATGTTTTTTGTAAGTACTAAGCGGATGTAAAGTTGACATTAAGTTTCTTTTCGTATGTGGGACTTCTGTTTCTTTTTTTTTATGTTAAACGTTCAAAGAAACCGTTGACTACGTATAGAAAAGTCCCAAAATACTTTTATAGATGATAAATGCTAATGGGATTGCTTAAAAAGCCGGAGAGTGTTGTTTTCATTTTATTTCTTTAAATTTATTTCCCAACCAACCACCATCAATATATTCACTGACTTCTTCCAACCGTGTCTCCTTAATAGTGCCACTGGTAAGTACCTTAATTCCGAACCATGAACTTTGCTAAATCGAAAAATACACAACATGTCCCAAATAGTCTGACGACTTACAAACACCTTGATCCAAATTCCATTATCTACATTCAGGAATTATTTAAGGCTTCATTCAAACATTTGAATGAAAGCAAAACATAAAGAAAAAAAAAGCAAAGCTGTCCTGGGAATTGAAACCAAGTTCAGAAGTTCAAGCTTCTTATTCAATCGATGAAGCAACATTCCTGTGTTCTTCTTCTTTTTCCCTACTCTTTTGGGACTTTCTTTTCAAAACAATCATCGCATCAATCCAACCAACCATTTTAGTTTGATCCCATGTAACTGTTACAAATTCATTTGTCACCTTCTCAATCTTTTATTTCAATTAGGGTTCAACTTGTAACCATTTTCCCGTTAACTCGGAGCATTTGCAAATGTATGTATATATGTGTGTACATTTCAATATCTAGTCACAACATACAATGACATAAATAAAGTGCTAAAGAAGAGCCAATTTGGGAAACCGTAGAAAAGCTTTACGAATGGGATTGCATGACAAATTTGAAAGAAATTTCTCATAAGCCCCTCGCTTTTTTGTTGGTTTCTTTTTTTCTTTTTAACCTGTAAATCAACCCTTATTTGGAAATGGTAAGGAAATGAAATGAAATGCTTTTCAAGGTAAATTTTTAATAATGGGAACTTAAAAAGCAAATGTGCAACAAAATGGTGGTTTTGACATCGAAAAGAAATATTTATTGTTATTTATTGAATTAAGCGAAGCATTATAGAAACTACAAAGTCAAGTTTAAGTTCTTTCAGATCGGGTGGACGGACACTCATTCTCAAACCAGGGGTTTCTTAATGGGGGCCGTGCTAAGCTCATCAATTCAGATGCGGCATCCCTGATGGTATTTTGCCAGCCCAAATTAACAGTTAATCTTAGACAAGGCCCATTTTTCTAATTTGGATAGTTATAGTTTGTAAAGAGCTTTTATAAGGCACACTTTTGCAAACCACACATTTCAAAACTTTGACAATTAAAATAAATTGCACGACTGGATCGAACGTACTTGCTCATATGTGCGGCCACATCGTCGAATAAAATTTAAATAAAAAGCACGACCGGGTCGCATGAACTTGTTTTTATGCTTGATAATTGCTTAGTGGCTGCATATGTATGTATATAAAGGGTGTTTTTTTAGACGTTTGGTTTTCAAGAAGAAATAAAACGCATGTAGTTTAATGTTATGGCCAAGAATTTTGCTTTATTATAAAAATAGGGGTTTGCATTATGTTTTAAAAATGATTTCGGGGAAGTGGCCGCCGTGGCTGGCTCGAATAAATTCCAGCCGAAGCCCAATTTTCCCAATTTTGTGAAAATCGGGATCGGTGTCCATCTCGTTTTGGGCCCATTCACTGAACGTGCGACGCGCTTGATGGTCGTTCGGCTTCAATTCTTGCACGAGTTGGATTTTGTAAGCCTGCAAACCTAGATCCTTCCGCCAAATCTTCCATAAAGGGGATGGGCGCATCTCCAATTGTTGCGCGCGATGGAGGATGGACTCATTTGGGTTTTCTTCGATACTCTGCTGCACCGAAACGAACCATTATTTTGGTAATAAATTTGCACAATTTGTTCGGAAGTAAGTCTATTCATTATAAAATGGCAAAACTAACTGAGCATAAATCAAGAGACAGCTGTCAAAATGACCAATTCCGAAAAGAGTATTGCCAGATTGAAAACCACACGTCTATTAAAATAAAAAAATAATTTCTTTTTAGAGCCGTTTTTGATAAAATCAAACTTTTTTCAAAAAATTTTCGACATAGAGCAAAAATGAAAAACAGCCCCCGAGATACTACCTAATAAATGCCAAATACCAAGTTTGAAGCAAATCGGCCCGTCCGTTTTGGCTGTAGAGGCGCGGACCCACTATTATCTTAATGTCTTGTTTGATTGTTAGATTTTTTTTTTTTTTGCACGAATCCATAACTTGAATTTTAGTACCTAAATCGCATGTAAAAATAGATGCTTTAAGGACCTTAAAATTGAGTTTTGGATAAAAGTTCAAAATGACCTGTATTAAGACCTTCAAAAAAAAAAATAAAAAATACAGACATTTTTATAAACATATACGGCAAGGTATTAGCCAAAAGCTGGCATTAAAAGGCTTAGTTTAGGTCTTTTAGCACATCTTATATCCAAAGAAAGATATAAGTAATGACACAGATAAGGCTTTTTATAACATCCAAAACAAGCTGTTATAAGATGGCTTGATGATTAAAGCTATTTACAATTCATGCAAAGCTTTTTGGTGCTATAAAAGCTGTGAACAAAATTCTTATGGAAGTCAAACAGCTTGCGTGATGTGCGCCAAAATTACATATATAGAGCTTTTTACTGTTTTTATATAACAGTCTGAAAATGGCTTGTATAGAACCTTATAGAAGTTAAATTGTTAGTTGGGAATGTTGCCACTGGTTCTGAATACTTGATACTAAAGGATACCTTTGAGGTTATAAGAGACTGCATCGGACCTGGTTATTAAAAAGTGATTGCAGCTGTCGGACGTCAAACTTTCTTACAGTATTACTACTTCTTGACGTTGATTGGTCGGCATATCCGCAGCCGTATCTTGGCTATATTGTGGTTGTGGTCCGAATAAATGTTTGTCCTTGGTAAATTTATGATTTATGATGATGATTTAGTATACAAAGTTCACCTTAGTAAACTTTTCTTATATAAATACATCCACGTACCTGTCAAACCGTTTGCATACTTTACTCTAGTATATCTTGATTTTACTGCTTCATAGGTCAGGAAAAAAAATAAAGTTACTAAAGATAATTGTTTGCTGATCCTAATGCAAGCTTTTTTTTTTGCTTACACGGGTCTAACGATTCTGATGAAATTCTAAGGTATTTGGGGATCTTTTATTATTCAATTTATCAGAAACGTCTAATAACGGTTAGCCAGTTCACGTTTCTTAAAATTTGGGAGTTTACAAGAAATTTCCTCAGTCACTTGTGATTGGACTGAAAATATATCTAAGCACAATTTCCCAACAAAATCCAAAAAAAACTTAGTAACTCTCTTCTACTAATAGAGTTCTCCTTGACAAATTAAAATTGAGCAAGCGAATACAAAAAAAATATTTTTAGATTATTTTTTTTGACAGCGAAGTTGAATTTTTTTCTTGGAGATCGTGGTGAAGTTTTTTAAGAAAACGAAAGTCTTGGAGGGCTTAGACACATGAACTGGCTAGGTGACTTTCTATAAAGGTCTTTTGAATTCTAAGACTTTCTCTTTAACGGCTTATTGGAAAAAATTTAAGGCAAGTTTAGAATTCGTGAATATAAAAAAATTGAGATAACAATCAAACATGACATTAGGATCATAGAGAAGCCTAAAAATGTTAGTTAAAAAAAATATTTGTTTGTCTATCAGCCTGTCAGTTTGTCTGTCTGTCTGTATGTATATTGATCAACAGCGCAAACAGCTAAAGTGATTACCTTCAAATTTGGTACGTGTGGTTCTTCTGACATTCCTCAGAGGGGAAATTGGAATTTTATTTTAGGACTAATAATAACGATACCTGCCATATTACCCTTAAGTTTATTTTTTCTCGAAAACAGCTCCAAGAAAATTTTTGAGATATTTTTAGGCATTACATACATTATTCCAAATTGACGGGAAAAGTATATTAACGGTGCCTTTCATATAACAGAAAGAATTTTCGGCGTTCTTAGTAACGGCTTATTGGGTTTCAATGAAATTTTATATTTGAAAAGACCTAAGTAGCGAAATTAATTCTGCATACCAATATTTTGAATAATTTAATTTTTGTGTTTAAAATAAAATTTTTCTTTCATTCAATATTTTTAAAGTTATTCCAAAAAATATTTTAAATTTTATGATCGAAGACACGCTACACATACAAAATAACATGACTCATGCTGACAAGAAAAGTAACGCGTTACGCTTACCGCGATACCGTGCATTTTTCAACCAAAATCGATTGCAAACGTATTCTGAGCATGATGCGAACATCAGATGTATGTATGTGTGTATGTTTGTCGGGAATTTACTCCTAAACCGCCCAACAGGAGTTAATGAAATTTACAGGGTAAATATAGTTTTATCCAGGGATCGTGAATGTGAATGATCCTGTGAATGTTTGGTCCCGCTAGCATGAATTTCGCATTTCACATTTATCCATGTTTTTTCTAGGGCGTAGTAACGCGCGCCGGGTACTGCTAGTTAAATATAAAATGGGGCCGATTTATACTAGTTTGTTGGTACAATAGTATTTTTGGTACTAGATTTGTAGTACTTAGTACTAGAATTAAGTACTATTGAATTTTTTGGTACACGATGTGGTACTAGATTTAGTACTTAAAAGTATATTTAGTACTAAATTATTTTGTGGACGTAATAATTGGAATTGTATATGGTGTGAGTTAACGTGTTGTATGTTGTTGGTATTGGTGATATCGTCCGAAAACCCACTTTACAGACAAACAATTTTTTTCATAAATTCAATAATATTTAACACGTCTGTGTGATGGCATACTTCATTTTTACTAGAAATCAATAATTGTTGTAGTTTTGGAACTTTTTACAGGTTCAGACCGTGTGGTTTTTCTATGTAAAACGTTACTTGGTTCTGTTAAATATTTTCCCTTCCAATGTGATTAAGAACATAAAAGCAAGTACGTGCGACCCAGTCTTGCCCATTTTTTGGCGGTATTGAGTTAAATTACCCACTTGCGTGGGTCTTAACTCCTGCATCTTAAGCTCTTAGAGTAAAAACAGTTTTTTTTAAGAAAAGTGGCATTAAAGTCTGAACACCACTATAGTCATTGCCTATGGATGCCCTGTGTGGTTCAACGTTGCACCATCTCAAATGGAAAAGATTCGGGTGTTCGGGAGACAGTGCTTTCGCACTTGTCTCGGACTCTATAGAACACCAGAGTCGGAGTACAAACATCATTATTCCAACGAGGTTCTATACAACGGGGCCAATACAAACAGGATAGATAATTTTTTAATTAAGCTCATTCGCGGACACATTGCAAGGGCGATGACCTCAGCTAATAGACAAATCTTCGGGGCTTACTACCCCCAAGATGAATATTTTGAAAGCACACGTTCAAGTGGTTTTATCCCGCCCGAGGCTTTCCTATACCTTGATAGTCGAGGGCTGATTCAGGATAGATCCGCGGTTCCGTTGATCTACCACGTCGGCCGCAGAACAGTCGATAGGCGGCTCCTCTACGACCGGGACATAGTCGCTGGGAGCGAAGCAGAGCGCCTCGGTTTCAATAGGGCCGTGCCCGACCGGGATCGGAAGGAAGCCCTTGATCAGGTCCAACAATTCTGGTGGCTTAGTTAGAACTCGATATTTCCAGTCGACATAGACGAAATATCGCCTATGGCCGACTTACATATATTTATACCATCTAAGTTAGGTAGGGCAGTTGCGGCGGCACCAAACAAAAAAAAAAAAAAAGCCTGCTGTGGCTGTTCTAAATTTAAGTATTTTAGGCTTATTTTAAGTAATTTTGATTTATCTTTGGTTTATTTTAAGTTAGTTTTTAAGTAGTTTAAGATAGATTAAGAAAGCGATAAAGATTACCTAGTTTTTTATTTTTCTGGGTAAAAAATAAAACCCGTAATAGATAAGATAGTTTTAAGTTATTTTTAGGCCGAGAGGCAATTAAATTAAGTTAAAGATTAATTTAGAGCGCCCGCATAGGGCCAGTAAGTTAATTAAGATGATAGTTTTAGCTAGTTTTAAGATTTTTGTCTAGCATTTAAGTAGATATAAGTAAAAGTAAAATAAAAATCATTTAAAAGTAAAAAAAAAAACCCACTATAGTCATGGTTTTGCATTGTTTTTAATGTGCATTTAAAAGAAAAAGAGTTGGTTGTCTGTCAAGTCGGTTTACATTGATATCAGCAACACCAACATACAGCCCGTTAACGCACACCCACAAACCCTCTCTACATCTACTTTCTACTTTAACAAAACTCCGCCTGGTTTTGTTTCTTTTTCTCTTCTTGTTCTTTTTGAATTTGAGTGGAATTATTTTGGGAATTTGCGCCTGTTCTTTTTCATGTTCGCCTGGTGCTCAGAATACGTTTGCAATCGATTTTGGCTGAAAAAAATGACCCACAAACCTTCTCGTTAAATCCACCCACACACACCCCAATGTCAAAATCTACTTTCTATTTCAACAAAACTCCGCCTATTTTGTATTTCTTTTTCTCTTCTTGTACTTTTTGAATTTGAGTGGACTTATTTGGGAATTAGCGCCTGTTCTTTTTCATGTTCGCCTGGTGCTTACGATCGATTTTGGTTGAAAGAACCACAGTATCGCGGTTAGCATAAGTCATGAGTCTTATCAGCACGAGTCTTATCAGCATGAGTCTTGTAAGCATGAGACATGTTATTTCGTCGTGTAGCATGTCATCATCACGTCAAAAACTTTTTTTACATGATGTATTTCCTGGCACATAAGAGCAAGTATGTGCGACCAGGTTATGTTCATCTTTTTTACTTAAGAAAAAAAATGAATCTAAGCAGTTCGGATTGTTTTAATTTAAATCAATACCTATTACAGGTTTTCTCGTTCATGTATCAAGTAATAATTAAATTGATTATTATTAATAGTCCCCACCATTTAGTAAATTTCTATCTTTGTACATAAAGCATTGGAGAAGATAAAATCACTAGTTATTGCTATTCGATCTCCAATTTGCTCATAGTTAATTTTAATAGCTCAATTAGATCCCATTTTGTAATTTAAGATTTAAATCTTAACACCGTTTAATGTTTATTCTATGGAAATTCCCCCTTAAAACAACAACAAGTGATTTATTTTAATCAGAATAATAGATTTATTAACTGAAAATTGTCTACACTTTCTAAGAAGAATCAAATGATGGCCTGGAATAATATTATTTCCAATTGTGTCATGAACAGTGAGTCTTGATGACATACGATCATCATCACGTTTTTACATTATTTTTGTCAGTATCTTTTTATAATGTGGCAGAAACACAAAGGTGACAGTCTGCAAAATTTTATTTAAAATTAAGGAGACTCAAGTGAAAAGTGCAATGGGCTACATTAACCCAGATACTTGGTAGAAAGAAGTTTTGTTTTTATATTCTATTTTATTTGTTGTGTGGTTTTTGTATGGAATTCTTTTTTGAAGATAAAATTTGCACAAGTGCATTTGAAATTTTTGGACGAATTTCAAAGTGAATACCATTCAAGTGGTTGACGTTCTAATTAATTTGCATAACGGTATTTCAAGAGGTTGTGGCTTGAATTTGTTTAAAGACTTTGATGATGAAAGGAAAACATTTGGAAACAATTTTTTTTCTGTTAGGTACATATTGAACATACACCACATGCAATATATACTGATCACCATAAAGATGGAAGCTTAGGCATAAAACGGGCATTACAACCGCATTGTGCTTAGTTTTTATAAGAGAAGTTTATTTGAAACAAAAATAAAATTATTATTAATTAAAAAATAAAAATAAGACTAAGAAACAAAAAGCACGACTGGGTCGTACGTACTTGCTCATGTGTGCGGCCACATCGAGGAATAAAGTTTAAATAAAATGCACGACTGGGTCGCACGAACTTGTTCTTATGCTAGATAATTGATTAGTAGCTGCATAATATGTATGTATATTTAAAATAAAAAAATAAAATTCTTTTCGAAAATTCTTTTATTTTTTCAAATTAATTAATTTAAGAATTTTTTCGGAAAAACTAAGTATGCAATGAAATTGGAAGACTGTGTGTCAAGGAAAAAAAAATATTGAAAATCGTTTGACCATTTTTTTTAAAAAGTGTTTTTTTTAAACTTTTCGAAAAAAATATTTAAATTTTTTCCTAGTATGTCATTATTTTTTTGTATAATTAACGCGCGCACAAGGAATATTTGTTTCCCTTTTAATGTAGACACACTGCGCGGGTATTAGGATGATAGGGAGGGGAGAGATAGGAGGTGTCGATTAATTTTGAAATGCAATATTAATTAAGTTATAAATGACTACCTGTGTGCAAAATTCTATTGAAATGGGGATAATGGTTTACAAAACCGCATTTGAAAAATTCAACAAGACACCTTTGAAGTATACCAAATTATGAACATTAAATGCTGAGAATCAACAAGAAAACAAATCTGATATTTCTGCTTTGATTAAAATTCTCATCGCATCATGTTTTTTTTAATGCTTATTCAAGAAATTAAACAAAATTAAAGATACATTTCAAGAAATGGGAATAAAGGAAAAGAGAAAAGGCCGTTAAATCGGTGGTATCTCGTTATGTGGTTTGCGGGGTTAAGAAATGTTCCTCTTTGAATAATATATCTCAAGAAAACTTAGAAGGAAAAAGTATATAAAATATGTTTATGTTTTTATATTTTTTACATTTTTATTTATTTCTTCGTATTCTTATACACAGTAACTTAATACATCTTATAATCTAGTGCAAAGTTATAAAACAAAATTAAATATATTGAAAACCAACCCATTAGATGCTTTTTAGCATGTTAAATACTAATACTTAACTATCGTAACATGAATAGGTTATCGAAGGTGAGGTATTTTCTTTGAAAATTCTGATTTTCTGTTTTACCTACGAAGCGTACGAATATATTTACATATCTAGTTGCGTTGTTATATGCAACATTTAATTTTCATTTACACAACGCATCGCAGTTCCCGTATATTTCGCACACGTAGGTCAATATGGGGACAATGAGTGATTTAGCGAGGACAATTCGAGTTTTTTTATTGGATTAAAATATTGAGACGTCCATAGGGAGCGTAGAATGCCGTAAACTTTGCCTACCGCTAAACTAATGTGGTTACTCCAGGTCAAAGTTTGACTGAAAGTTATTCCCAAATTCTTAGCAGTGGAGACACATACGATGGGATCATTATTAAAAAGGGCCGAAGGGAATAAGAGGTGGAAATTGGTTTCTTAGAGATAACAATACACTAAGATTTGCTTGTATTAATTAAGAGGAGATTTTTCTTTGACCAGTTTGCAATATTTTCTAGATCGGCATAAATTCGGCTTACACAATCTTCAATCAGTCCGAGAAGGCATCATCAGCATAAAGTTGAATAGAGCAGCTAGCAACAACAGATGGTAGTTCGTTGATAAACAAAGAAAATAGCAAAGCCCCCAAAATTGAACCTTACGGTACTCCCGAAGGTACAGATAAAAAGTTAGAAAAAATATTGCTAGCATAGCCCGTTTGAAGAAGTCTAGTTGCGGTGGATGAAAAATCAAAGCTGTTTAGGATTTTATTGCAAAGAATTCTATGGTCAACGGTATCAATTGCTCGTGAAAAATCAAGCAGTAAAAGAAAGGTAATTTTGTCTTGGTCGATACTTTGTCTGATTTCATTTACAACTGTCAAAAGAGTGGTAATGCAGCTATGCTTCTCGAAACCGATACTGCAAAGGGTTAAGTACGCGAGAATTATTCAAGAAAGAATTTATTTGCTTTATTTGTTTTAGTAACTGGTATGATTTTAGAAACTGGTAAAGTTAGGAAAATTAAGTCAAATTTTGAGAAAGCAGGAGCGGACAACTGATCAACTTTACAAAGTTTACTCAAGAAGAATACATCAAAAAGTGTAGCCACTGGAGCGTTGAAATGTGTTGGACAGGAAACATTGCTTGGAGACAGATTTAGGGTTTGCATGCTTTCCAGTAAATAATCTTTCAAAAGTAAATCACTGTTTATATCACCACACAAAACTACGTTTGATGAAGATACCGTTATTTCTTCAAGTAAAGAAATAAGAGAATCAGTGTTTATTGAGCTATGACGCCTATACACAACTCCAACCACAGCAGTCTTTTATTTACTCATACAATTTCTAAAAACAACAATTCCATTTGACAGTCATTTGGTGACCTACCATTTAACAATACAAGGAATACCATCCTTAACGAAAATATCAACCCCACGACCATTGCATTGAGTTCGATCAGCTCTAAGAAGCTAACAACCCACGAGACAGAAAGTATTGTCATTAAAATTCTTTGTAAACCAAGTCTCTGAAACACAAATTACTTCAACCCCAGAACCCTCAAATAGATCACAAAATTTGTTAATCTTACACCTCAGACTTTGTGTATTCAGATGACAGATTCTGAGGCCGGAAATATGCCCTGCTGAAATTTGTTTACACTATTTGGTATTATTTTTTTTTTGTTTTTTTTTTGTCTTTAAATGGGAATGTGTTCGAAAAGGATGATCACACTTTAAGTTAAAAATTAGAAAAAATCACAGACTTTTTTTACTGTAATTAATTTTAAACTTAAGAATCTTTTGAAAACTTGATGAATTATATTAAGTGTTAACCTTAAAAACCAACAGGGTACTATAAGAAGCTTTTTGGACAGTTTTTAAATGGTAAATTTAAACAAAATAGCTGGTGGAGATAAAAAGTACGTGTATCGATATGTTCTCAGTCCGATACCTATTAGGGGAAATGACGGAATTTTGTGTGTTTTTTTTGTAATATGCACGCGCACAAAGGATTCGTATTGCCCTTTTAATATAAAAAACATACTGCGCGAGTATAGGGAAATCGGGTAGATTGGGACTGAAGGTCGATTAACATCGGTAAACTCCACAGGATTCCTACTACCCAATTTAACAATGCCGTTTAAATGTGTAATGAGCCTAACATACGGTATACTCCTGCGATTGTACTTTCGGAGGCTAAGGACGCCAATCACCAAACGAATATGAGAAGCTGGAGGGTAGAGTACCCTGCAAAACAGTTAACTTGATTCAAAGTAGGAGACAGAAGATAATAAATGAAAATGAGAAAGAGGGTCGAAGACAGACGGACACTTATCTTGACAGCATTATCAAATATGAGAAAAAAGAAATCGTTATGCTGTCTTCTGTCACTAATTCTTCCATGTCTGGGAGTGGTCTTTAAAGGCGAGTATTAAAAATAATTGAAGATGATAACATTATCATAATTTCTTTCTGTCTCTGTCTCTCTTTTCTTCCGTTATTTCAACGATCAATGCTTTGAAAAAATAGCCAGTTACATTCTGACTTTAAACAATTTTACCTTTATATTTGCGCTTCCAGGATACCTATATAGTGACGTTATAGAATATTCCTGCAGCGTTAACTCGCTTTTCGTAAAATGCCACTAAAGTTGAAGTCATACCTAAGGTGAGCCAAACGACAATTAGGCGCCTAAAAAATGTCCCGCATGTGTGCATATAAATCCATAAGGTGACACGACTGGAGATCACACAAATATGTCGAAAAAATTAACAAATGTAAGCGCAAGAACTTTTGTATCAAACAAATGAAACGACGCAAGACATGTAGTTGGCCTCAGACTTTAAATAAATAAAAACCGAGGTTTTTTATATCAACCCGGCGAACCTCATAAGTTGATTCTTCGGGCGAAGCATAGAAGTTGAAGAGTTGTGGCCCTAGTCGAAATTATAACAATCGTACGTTAAGGAAGAAGAAGGATACTTGCGCTTTCAGGGCTTCCAGGAATGCTCACCAATTTACTTGAGTCCTAGTTTGGTGTTACTGTTAAGTACAGAAATTCAGTGTTTTTTTCTTCGACTTTCTCGAAAACTGGTAATACGATTAAAATCAAAATTGATATTCAAGAAGACGCAGGTAACCTAAGTAATTTTGCATTAATTTTTTTTCGAAAACTTTTTTTTGTATTTTTAATAATTTAAAAAATTTTTTTTTGGAAAAATCAATATTTTGAAAACGGGTAAGTGAATTTTTTTTAAATTTTGTTTTTATATGTACTTGTATATGTATTTTTTTTAAAAAAGTTGTTAAAAAAAACCGTTTTATTTAAAAACGGCTCCTACGATTTTGAAAAAAAATCACACTTTTTTACATTTCCTAAGGAAATAAAATGGCGATTATTTTATTTACTTTAATACAATTTGACGTACTTTATTCGAACAATCAAAAGTCACAAAAATCGAGTAAATGCTTTGATGTTCACTTTAATTTTCTTTAATTCTATTCAACAATGTGACCGCACATATGAGCAAGTACCTACGTGCGATCCAGCCGTGCATTTAATTTTTTTAGTTTTAATCCCTAAATTGAAACTTAAAAGAATACACCTTTTCACCAGGGATAGTGATATTGAAAATTCAAAGAAAATTTAAAATGCATTCGTTTTTAATTTAAATTAATCTTATTTTTAAATGAAAAAATATGTTCCTGAAATGTCTGTGTTAGCCTTGGACCATTGCCTTAGTTCGGCTCTATCCACAGAAAATATTGCCATTCCAATAACTTTGCGTCATTTATTTTCACTCTAATTCATGAAGGGCATTTTAAATATGTATTTTTTATTATTCTTAATAAAGCCCAAGCAGTTAATATCAATTCGGATGAAAGCTAATTCATAAAATTCAGGAAAAACCGACAAAACAAATAATTTTCCTCTTAAAGTGTCGCGTTGTATCTTTGCATTTTTTTATCATAATAAAATTGTTTATTTTTCATTGATGGTGGACGCATAAAATTAATTTTAATGATGTGGTAGGCTTCGCTTCCATTTCCATAAAACATTATTTTTTTTATTTACTCACCATCAAACGAATCAAAGAATCCCAAATTGAAACTGAACGGACGCGGCAACGGTGCAAGGAATGGATAACCAGCACCAGTGTCTACAAAGCCCTTGAAGTTCTTGAAATCAGGATCGACATCAGTTTCATCGTTTTCGGTGCCGGTGCCGGTTTCACGTCCGAGGGATTGTTGTGGTCCTTGCGGCACTTCAACAACATCGACTTCGTCCTTGGGTGAGCGGGCTAAAAGAAAAACAATAGAATAACGATTATAGCATTTTAATTATTAAAAGACAAAATTATATACAAAAATATTTAGGTTTGGAAATGATAGATCTTTTCTTTAGTTGGTGGGTGGTGTGGCCTTCAAAACAAGAAAATAAAATGAATCTTAAAATAAATGAACACCGCTCATTAGTGCGGGGGTGGCAACTTGCTGACAAAATAAATGGTATCCCACGTAGACGTTTTTCGTGGAATCATCAGGAGAGAATCATTATTTATTGCACCCCTAATAGTCACATTGACGTGACCGACGACACCGCACTGGGTAGCGACAAAATAAACTACCAAAACATTCAGAATCACTTTCGTTTGTTTGAAAAGAGTTCCCACTTTAATTGAGTTTGTGTTTTTAATATTTTCATAAACATTTTTTTTTAAATAAGGAAATATTTGAAGGTGTAAAAAAAAGGTGTAACAACTCCAAATAAATATTAAACATTTTTAGTTTATACAAATACTGTAAAATAAAAATGGTTAAATTATTATTTTTACTGTAGGTGTTTATTTATTTCAGTCAGTCCAAGTGTTTTCTTTGACGTGGAGACATTTTTACCGGACATTGTCATGCAAAAGTTAATGAAGATTATTGAGAAAACGATATTTATTCCACAACTCATTCAGCGTTGACGATGAGGTGGCAGCGGTGAAAAATACAAACACCACCGCACGGTGCGATAATTATTATTATTGCTTTTGATTAATGCATAATGGAAGCGTTCATCGATTTCAATATTATTCTTTTTGCCCAAAGCCCCCTCCTGATTGTGTTCTCGAAAGCCAAGCGACCCACTTCCCTTTAGCAGCAAGGAAAATCGAGGAGTAAAAACATCATTACCATAGATCTGGAAACGCTCCATACAGACTGCAAGGATGTGTAGGTCCTGCAAACTTGTACGGCATTTTTGCTTGTCTCTATGTTGAGTATAAGTGATTTATTTACGCAGCATATGGTGTATAAATAAAATGATGAAGTTTTTTCTTTTCACTCTCCTCATAAACAAAAACAAAAATCAACTGACGATGAAGGTGGATATGGATTGAATATATCCATCCTTGATAGAACGTCGTTTGTGTATGCGTTCAGGGCTGGATACATTTGATGGAAGTTTAAAAAAAGGAGACTTTGTTATTGTGCGATACGTGAACCTGATGAGGAAATTGAATATCTTAATGTTTCTGAAGCCTAAGGGCCATTACACACCCATGAGTGTATAATATGAAAAAACTGATTGCAAGTGCTTTATTCAACAGATGGAGGCAATAACGAAGTGTTCGCACTTCTTGGCTAATGAAGTTATCGGAGTAATGATGGAAGTCATAAAGTCGTAGGCAAAAGTTTTAAATTAAGTTATGTAGGACTGAGAGTTAGAAGATGAAATGGGTATAATATATTAATCAAACAAAGACATAATGAATATAGTTCTTATGTTGTGGATATTGTGGTCTATCAAATTCGATGATACATTTTAAGGAAAAACACCTTCAACACATATTGAAATACGTTTTTAAATAAATATGTAGAAAAAAGTTCATTATTATAAAATTTGCATGTTTTCTTTACAATTTTTTACTAAACTCTAACGTTTTCACTTACAGTTATGAATAGCCCGTTCGGTCTTCAGCTATTATCATTTTGTTTCGAATGCCAGCTGTTCGAGATTGCTTTGAGTCTTTCATTCGAAAATTGTCTCTTTGGGACCACTGGCATTTTCCCAAAGAATTTTTAGCTGTCATCGTAGCTATTAGCCCAAATACAAGTGGTATACTTACAGGAATCAGCAGTTTGTTTTAGGTCTCTGAATTATAACACGATATTTTTGTATAATCGTCTCGCATCTTAAAGGGCTATTTTACCCTTATTATGAATAATCATATTGCGAGCATTAATTTTAGAAGAATAAGAAAGAGGAAAGAATTTTTTATTGGCGCAGTAGATTGAGAATTAGGTGACTATTCTTACTTAAAACCGACGGACGGCATTCTAGCTTGCAATAGAAGTTTTGAAAAAATTGCTAACCAGCAGGAAAATCGAACTGACGATCTCTCGGTTAACAAGCAAACACCTTATCTACTGCAATATTGCTGCCTGCTATACTTCTTTGTCATTATTTTACTTTATTTCAAAGATTTATTTCAAAGTCATAACAACTCGACTACTATAAATTATCACAACCGGCCGGAGCAATGGTTAACAATAGACTGTGTCTATATGCAAAAAAAAATTGTGTGTATCTACTGCACATTCTTCTCGTTCGCTTTTTGTTTTCGGTTGTCGTTTGTTGTGATATATGTCTTAAGTATGATGTTGTTTGTTACATTGGTTTAAGATCGACTGTCGGCTGCTCGCTCATCAAACAAATATTATTATATCCATCTTCTTCAAACTCCAGCAATCCAGACTGACAAAAATCGCAGCAGATTATCATATAAATTGGATCAGAATGAAGAAGATCTTTTAGTGAGTATAATTGGTTCTTTTATAACCAACTAAAAGTGGTTTTAAGCTCTTAAGATCTTTGCGAGTATAGTTAATACAAAATAAAACAACATGGCAAAGATTTTTCGGAGTCGATAATACTAAAACTCAAAACAGTATGCTACAGTCCCAGTCCTTTAGTCTGCTATTAGACGATGAAACTAGATGCATGCACCTTGTTCGAATTCTTCTTTGTTTTTTCATCTCTGTCGCAAGTGCCATTACACGATGAATTTAGTTTCATGAAACAAGTTTGACAGTTCTCTTTCATTTTCATTTTTCATCATCATTTGCAATGAATCTGCTCTTTTAACCCTATCGATGTAATGACTGTGTTTAACCACATACACATTTTTCCTGGAATCATAAAGACATAATATGTCCAAATTAAGTACCTTAAACCACAAAAAATTACATTCCACCTTATTTTCACTCATTTTTGTTCCTTTATTTTGAATCTTATCAGAAGTTTACTCTGGGCACAACGAAACCAAGTGATAAAGAATTAAAGAAAGCGAACAAGAGAAAAGAAAAACGTCAAACAGATTCTTCGAACATGCTACCCGTGCGACACACGAAAGCTTTTTTCCTGTCTCATCTTTTCGATTTTTTTCTCCCTTTTGCACTTACTATGCTCGAAGAATTCGAACAAGGTGCATGCATCTAGTTTCATCGTCTAATAGCAGACTTATCATACCTTACAAAATATTTACTTGTCGTCTCTTCTAAGCACGGAAAATAGTTCAATCTCATTAGAAACGTTTCTGCAGCTTGGGCATTACTTTAAAGGAATATTTCCATCAAACCATTGAGAAGGACTCCTTAACAATCACTAACCAACAAAATACCAGAAGACGTCAATAACGACTATCACACTAAGGAATTCTAGGCGGACCTTTGCAGCAAAACCATTTTTAAAAAGGTATCGACCAAATATGTTCAGAACGGCAGGTCTTGGAAAAAATCTAGGAACTTCAAACGATACCAACCATTATTTCATATGTTTCAAAACTAGAGGCAGGTAGCTTTGGACTGAGGTAACTGGAGAAAACTTGTTGGTTGAGGCCAAGGTCCACCCGGACTGTAGCATCGCCTAAGTTAAAGTAGGGGTAAATTTCATGCCCAGAATTAAAAATTTTCTAATAGGATTAGAAACAACAATATGACGATGGCGCTTTCGATCCAGAGTGTCGTGCAGAGTGCCAACAACCATATAGCATGGACCTAATATCGATATGCAAAACAACAACAAGATTTGCACACTCAGAAAATCAGAGGATATTGCTTTATATATCCAATTAGTTAATGACGCGATGAGAAGCAGCTCAGTAGAGACATTTTTAGAAGTAGAATACTACATCAGACATCAAAACGCACAAAAGGGACGATATCGATTGAATCAACGTGGCCACCTTCAACTGGAGCGGGATATATGATTTCCCAGGGTGCCACCTACTAGTGTTTTTTTTTTTGGAGGTATAGAACTTTAAGTTGGCTAGACTATTTTAACTGGCGGCCATTTTGTCAGCGTAAAGTGATTTATTTTTAGTTTGGTTTAGCATTTCACCGTAGATTCGGTGAATGAGCCTAAAACAAGATTGCCGTTGATCCTAATTTTCATAAGCGAATTTTGTTTAGCTCATGCCACAATTGATTTATTGAAGGAAACGTTTAGTAAGCGCATAGTTTCACGTAAAGGACCCGTGAATTGGCCTCCAAGATAGTGCGATTTAACGCCGCTTGAGTATTTTCTGTGGGGACATGTGAAGTCGCTAGTCTATGCCGATAAGCCCGAAACGATATAGGGCCACAAATGTTGGAAAAAATCATCGAAAATTGGACCTCCAGATTATACCTCGTTCAAGCCAGCCGTGAAAGTCATACGCCAGAAATCGTATTTAAATTTTAATGCCAGAAGATTATCTTTTGAATAAAGTAAATTTTATGTCAATTTAAAAAAAAATCATCTTTGTTTTATCCCATTTCAAAGTCTTATATCTCTAAAAAAACACCCTTTTGTAAGTAAGTAAGTAAGTAAGTAAAGAATTAATTTATTGACAATTTTATGTTTTACATTGATTTTTATGAATTTTTAAGCTTTGGCTTAGCCGTAAGCTCGATTGGCAACATTTAAAACAAGTTTAAAAAAAAAAATAAAAAATTAAATAAGAAAAAAAATTTTAATTTATATTTGATTCAATTTATTTAACTTTGGTTATTAAAGAATGATAGCTACGCATAAATATTCTGTTATGAGCAGCATTCTAAATGTACAGGTTTCTTTCAGAAAAAGGGTTAGTCCTTTCCAGTTTGATCCATTTAAGATACAAATTGTCTCCTCCATTGTTAGAATAGCTTTTCCAAAGTAGCACAGTCTATACTGTTTGAAGATTAGACACATGCTTATCAGATGAAAATAATCTTCTTTGGCTTCCATGTTACATAGAGTACAGAACTGATAAAAACTTCTATTGTAGGGACTTCCGTTGAGATCAATAAGTTCAAATCTAGCCTTACATTTTAAAGAGATTGCTTTGCAGGTTAATGAATCTGTAAAATAGTTTGCATCACAGAGATTGTGGTCCAATTGGCACAACCCTTTACATACACCAACTTTCAACAGGTTGTTGGGTTAGAGTAATGGATATGAACAATGGGTGCTCAAAAGTGTTGACAAAAACCTTGTCACCGAAGTTCATTGATGAATGGACCAATTGCTACTAAGCCTTTCTCTATTTTAAGCTTAATTTACCAAATTCAAAACAATTACTCATAAATATTTCAAAAATTTGTGATAGGTAACCATTCTATTTTGTCAAAAGTACACATCACAACACCATAACATCATCCTTCAGATACATTTGTGGAACTCCAACTCTTGAAAGAATAAGCTAATTTACACAACAAATATTTACGCTGCAAATGGATTAAATGCGTTGTTTGCCAATGATTGTTTCGTTTTCACTAGAAAATCATATTTTTTTTATTTTTTTTTTTACAACAAAAAACTTCAACAATTTGCTTTTTTTCCAATTCATGTGCTCTAGAAGTGAAACAAAACTTTATTTGAATGCTGCAGCAGCGTACGGCAACATCGGTTAACTTCCAACCCTGCCTCCTCGCGCATATAAACATTTCAGAAAATAAAAGTTGAGCCGCATGTATATACGTAGAACGCAAAAGCTCGCTCCACTAAATGGGCTCGTAAACAAAACGGTTTTAGGTGGACAAGAGGAAGGCAACTGGCTATGTGCAAAGTATTGTTCCATAGCAGTTCCAGAAGCCGGCCGCCGCCGCGGAAAATACCAAAAATAAATAGCATCGCTTAACCGGGCAACGTGCTTAAAACCGAGTGAGTAACAGTCGTATACTCAGTTTGGGGATACGCAGAGGCCGACAGAGTGGCCAGTACTGGAGTCAGGCCATGACATGGTTCCATATAGTCATAAGCAAGTCATTCTACGGGAATCTGGATTGTATATTTAAAGTGCACACAGGATAAAAAAAAAACAATAAAAAAAAAACAAAAAAGTCATTAAATTGTTGAAAAAGAACCGAAAAACTTTAGATTGATGTTGATTTTTGAAAGTCAATTAGTGTCGAGCATTCAACCGAGAAGGCGAAGAAAAACAGTGAGCCAAAAAAAGTGGCAGGAACGAGGAACGCAATGGAAAACGACTTAAATACTTGAGTTAAGGGAACCGAAATAAATTATGCACTGCAGCACAAGAGTGTCGAGATTGAGGAGATTAACAAACGATTAAGAATGTAAACTCGGAATTTACTTCTGGATCGACACGAAGTCGCAAGGCAGGGTGACCCATTTTAATTTGTTTTATATGACGGAGAATGTTTATCTTTCCTTATTTTTTATTTCATTAAGTGTAAGTGTGGGTCTTGTTTAAAGATTCGTGCGTCAGTTTAAGTTTTAAAGTGATACAAGTTTAAAGGCCAAAATAAACAGTTTATTTCAAAGTGGTAATATGAAGTTATTCAGAACGTTTTCGTTTGTAAAAATCTTTGACCATGGGTGACCATAACAAAAAAAATAACAATTTTTTTTAATAGTCAATCAAGTAATTCCTTTTCCATTTCAGTTGAATTCTTGCAAATCGTAGGATTCTTAAAAGAAATCTATGGTTAAGGCGTCGGGTGCTCGCGGTAATTTTTAATTGTCCTACCATCGGACGCAAGACGAAAGATCAGTGAAATATATTGGCGGCGCATTTTGAGCCAATATTTATTTTCTTGCCTTAGATTGAAACATCAGTTATGAACTACATTGGGAAAAGTAGTAACCAAAAAGAAGTTTTTAAATCGGTCGAAAAGTTTGGACGACTTTTAGAACCAAACAAAAATTCGTCTTTTTTCATTCACGTTGTGAGATACTTACTCAGCTCTTCTCGTCCAGATCCTGTTGAATGCTTCTATCGCAATGGCCGGCGCGGCCGTGTTAAGCTGTTCTCAACTTGATAGCAAAACAGTTTCTCTACAATGCTGTTTCGTTTGTACCATGGACTCATGGAGTATCATCACCCACTTATTTCTTGATTCACGCACCTGTTTCAACTGAAAATGGACATCCAATTGCCTAAACATGCCCCAAACTCAATTTTAAAAAAGGCTGTTGGTTGATATGCTCACAAGTCGTCTACGTCATAGTTTGTTTTCATCTTTCATGCACAGCCTTAAACATATTACCTTACTACAAACATAACTTTTATTTTAGCAAACGCAGATAATTGTGTAATGTGTCTTAATACGGTCAAATATTTTTCGGTTTTCTTTAATTTGTTTGATAAGTTGAAGGTTCAAGTCTGCTTCATCCTAATTCTCAAGAGCTATGACCTAAGGACATTTCAAATATCGCTTATAAGATCCTGTCCAGCGTTTTATATGAACTTATTAAGCCGTTTCCTGACGGAATAATATGTCCTAAACAAGGTGGTTTTTAGACCCGAAAAATGTACGATCCACAAAATCTTCACATTACGTCAGATTCTGGAGAAAACTCAAGAATTTAATAAAACAGATGAACTATACCGAGCCATGCATAGGTACAGAATTCATGCTGAACTGATATGTTTTATCAGGATGAAGATGGAGAATGTGCGCTCGCTGTTCCGTCAAAATTGGTAGGTATACAACTGAGATCTTCGACAACACCAGAGAGTTACGATAAAGTGACGCACTATCGTGCAGATGTTTCAGCATTTCGCCTTAAAAGATAGTACGGAACAGTCAGGCCAGCACAACATGTACTATCTTTAATAAATCAACGCTATTACTTGGGTTTGCTAACGATATTGATCTGATAGGAAGAACTATTTGGATAGTAACCGTTGTAAGCAGCAAGCAAAATGGGACTGGTTATAAATGAAGTATATGCATTCATCAACAAAAGTCTAATCCCTACACCGACTTGTTCAGAACCTGACAATTGATATATATTACTTTGATGATAGAGAGCAGTAAATTTGTCAACGTGGCACTTGCGTAAGCACATATCAGCGCAGAAATCATACCTAACTCTTGCTAATCGCTGTTTGTTTGGGCTAAATAAATAATCAGTTGTATAAAGAACTTTTATTTGAAATGGTCCATTTACTTTTTACATCTACTGTGCGCATTTGTGCTTAATTATGTGCATCCAGTACTTTTAGTACATAGATTACATTAACCCAATTTCATGATTAGATTAAATGAACGAATGATCCACTCGCTTCTATTTTACTGTTCTTCCGCACCCTTTTTAAAGTTAAGCTTTTGGGAAAACCCTATTCATGGGACATTAATTAATAAGCATTCAAAGCATCCGAGTCGTTTTATTTCTTATTCCTCAGAGTTAACCTACACAATTGATGAATAAGTTCCCTATCTAAAAGAACCGAGGAGAAGTTATACAAAACACTCATCATCCCGGTACTCTTTCCCAGTCGAATGAAAGTTCCCTTGGGGTATTCGAAAGAAAAGTACTATGTGTGATGTATGGCCATATGTAGAGGCATATTAAAACCTGACCAGGAATTATTTCACTTCCAAGCTCAATACGCCAATGCCAACTAAAAAGTTTTGGCAAAATTCACGCAGGGTAATTGAAAGTTAAAACAATCAGAAATACCGATGAGCTTAATAACAACTTTTTAAAATTTACATGTGGAAACCACTGGCCTACCCGTTTACTGATTTCGAAGTGACGTCATTGACTATTTTTTAGCCATTTAATCAAACGCAGCGGGCGAGGATAGAATCACAATACGATTTGTTAAACTCATATTGCCTTTAATTGTCTATTATCTAACTCAAATCATAAATCACTGCATAACTACTCCTACCTTACCCCAATCCAGGAAAATTGCTAAGATCATCCCAAATCCAAAAAACCCAATCCAACCTCAATAAATGATTTTAGGCCAATCAGCTTTTTAACTTGTTTTTCAAATGTTCTTGAAAAATGTATGGCTAAGCAGATTCAAATAACGCATTACTTAGTCCTTTTCAATCGGGATTTAGGAGAGATCTTAGTTGTGCTTTCGCAATGGTCAATATTCTAGGAGATATATGACAGTACTTTGAAAAGAATTATTTGACACTTCTTTGTCTTTTTGACTTCTCAAAAGCCTTTGACAATGTGAACCATGATATTCTTTGCTTGAAAATTAAACACACTTTTGGATTCAGTTATAGGGCTCTAAAGCTTATTCAAAGTTTTCTTACAAACAGAATTCAAGAGTAGCCAACGATGACACTTTTTTGTCCTTTAAATTTGTAAAACAAGGAGTCCCGTAGGGTTCTATTTTGGGGCCTATTCTGTTCTGGATTTTTATAAATGACCAGACCACAGGCGTGTTTGTATGCATCAATACACCTCAACGCGACGACGTGCAACTATACCTTGCTTGAACTTCTGCGAAAATTGATGTGCTGACCAATTTGCTTAACGCCGATTTGGCGAATATATATAATTCGGCCAAACTGAATGGTAGATTCAACTAAATCTAAAATTGTACCTATAAAGCAAGTAGAGCATTTGAACTTAAAAGAGTTCCCTAAGTGGCTTGCAAGTTTGTACCATCTGCATTAGCCAGCGCAGAAAAGAGGATTCTGCAGTGTTGACGAGGCCAGCTGGAGGTAACTGGAAATATAATCTTGCATGATATTTGTTCCAGAGTGATGACAACTATGTTCATACATCGACGTATTGTGCGTCTTCTTAGAAGAGCTTGAACAGTTCTAACTGATGAGCCCACCGTTCATGCTTGGGCGAAACGCACATTTGGAGTTAAGCACACAAAACCCTTAAATTGAACTTTATTCAACAAAAACTTCACAGAAAACAACAACAAACAACTAGCTTGCAATAGTTGTTCTTGTTGCAATATAATGTTTGTTACGAGATAGTACCTTAAAATAACAATCTTAGCATTAAGGAGGCTTTACATGCATCTGCATCTGCAAATTTGAACAAAAGTAGAACAGGACCAATATTAAACACTTATATATAAGATAGAAAGAGTACACACTAAAGGCCTCGCATAATCAGGCAGGAAAAAAAGACGGCGAATATGAAATAATTAAGTATCTTGTTTGGCTTAGCTTAGGCGAATATTTTTTGTTGGGATTTATACACGATCTAGCATTTTCATTGTTTACATTTATTTTATGAACGAGAACTGGTTCTTAAATACGTATTTTTATACATATTTATGTACGTCATTGACCAGACTTGATTTGAATTCTTTAACTTTTTGACATTCTTATTGGGCATATTCGAGTGCTTCAATTCAATACACTTCGAGATGAAATACATTTAATATAGACAAAAACCAAAAGATACCAATTTCTATCTATAACAAAAATAAGAATAACAAATATTCTCTGCCATGTGTTAGAAAATGAAGATATACATACGTAAATCAAATTCCAATACAAAAAAAATGCGCTGTCCCTTTTTCGCGCAAATAATTACGTATACTCCTGTGTGCTAATCGTTTCTAGGTACAGGCGTCTTTTTGACAAAGATTTAATTTAATGTTTTTTGTATATGCAACTTCTTTAGAATCGTTGTGGTTTGAAGCTCGAACGAACATGCGTCACAATAAAGGGAAAAACACATAAATATATAGGATTGTTAGCTTTTGCAGTTTTTTAGTGTATTATCTTTCCACTTGTTGTTTTCTGTTTATAATATAATTTGCTAATAGAAAGATATAAAAGACTTTTTACAGTTCAATTTTCATTTGGTATGGAAAAATTTGAACAAATGGCATAAAGATTCGTGGGAATCAGCAGTAGGGCAATAATGCTAGGTATAAGGACCTATATAGGTCTCAATAACAATAAATTACTTTTTGAAATCAAATTAATTAAAAAAGCTTGATTATGTTAGATGGTTCGATAAACGTATGGTGTGGGAATGGATTTATTAAGGATATCAGGTACCTATAATAAGGTTGGAAGGAAGGTAGGTACTAAAATTAAGATACACATTCCAACTACTTTTAAGCGAGTGGGTATAGAGACAATATTAAAAGTTAACACAGTGGTTTTGTTTATTTAGGGGCAGGTGTAATATTTTGTTTTCTCGATTGAAATTTTTGCATTCAGTAGTAATCTAATAGTTTTTTTTATTTGTTAGTTGTTTTAATGTGTTTATCATAGGCTTCCTTATGTATTCTGTGTGCTTTTATGATGATGAAATGCTTTAAAATACGTAGGTATGTATGTAGGTTGTCACCTTCTTTTATTTGACTAATGGCTAGGGCTGAGCCGAGCAATATGAAATAAAATTTTGGGATAAAATGTTTATAAAATCAAAAAAACACAATTCATAACGTTTTTTGGCAAAAATGTTGTAAGCCATCTTATATCTTTTGCTGTTTTCTATTTTATGAATTTTTCATTTCAAAATCGTTCGACCAGTTTTTTCAAAAAAAAATTTTTGTATGTCAATTCAAAGAAATCTATAGCTTATACTAGGAGAACAATTTAAAAAAAAATCTATAAAACCGTTTTCAAAATATTCAAAAAACAAAATATTTTTTTAAAAAAAATTATTAAAAATTAAAAAAAAAATGTTTTTGAAAAATTTAATAAGCAATATTATTTATGTCATAAATTACTACATATTTTGAAAATTTCATCAAAATCCGTCAATTAATTAACGAGAAAGTCTGATTTTAAAAAACCGGTCATATGGGAGGTACCGTTATAAAACTTTTTCTGAAAAATCCATTAAAACTAAGAGATAAATTTTACATAGAAAACATCATTTTGAAAGTTTTATCAAAATCGTAGGAGCCGTTTTCGAGAAAAATAAGTTTTTCATTAAAAGTTATATGGTAGGTACCGTTAGTTTTGGAGCTAGAATGCCAATTCCAAAAACAGTAGGGTAGAGCACTCTAAAAAATACTATAAACCTACTAAGTTTGAATCAAATCGGCCCAACCGTTTAGGCTGTAGATATCGATACAGACAGAAAGACAGACAGACAGACAGGCGGACGGAATTTCCGAACCCACTTTTTCTGACTTCTCTATCATCGTAATGTCATGTTTGATTGTTAGAATTTTTTTTTTACGAATGCAGAACTTGCCTTATAGTCCCTATAAATCGCAAGTAAAAAAATAAATATGACGGCCGCAAAAATACAATAGGTTAGTTGTGCCATATTCAAAGCACGCCTTACGATTCAAAACAAATTGTCAGCTTACATGGAAAAATTTGAGATGCACAGGTATTTTAAAATGCAAACTAATAAAAAAATATTTCGAGTTAAACTTAAAACAAATAAAATAAAATGCACGGATCGCAATAAAAACTAGACAAACGAAAATGATAATTTGTGTTGTTTAAGTATTTTTAAAATTGATGGTTCAACATTGATTGAAAAAAACTTAACAAACAAGTTACCCAAACAAATAAAACAATGGTGCAGATGAGATGCTATAATAAAGATTAACATGTTCAGCTTCACTATAACCTGCAATCTTCAGACTCATACTCCCTATAATCTTCATACATGATGGTGATCTGAATTTCCGCTCCCCTCTCTATCGCACAAGTATGATTTGTTTATGTTGTGTCCTCCTTTTTTGTAGATGTCGATGCAGTTGAAGATGAAGATGCATGTAGTCTCCTTAATTTCCGTTCCAAGGAATTAGGTACAGAAGACCTCTCTTAATTGTACTAAAGTACCATTTCAATAACACATTCCAGTTCTTCAACATTTTAACCACATCGGATCTTTTCTTTCATCATCTCAAATGATGCATATAAATTTACTAACCAAACTGTCATTCTTCATCCATCTCAAGCTCAATTGAGACTAACCACCTTAACAAACCACAACTCGATTAACGAAAAAAAAAAAACGAAACAACAAACTTCCCCCGACAAAGCAACGTTGCATTCAATTTAAGTTTACTGTACCGTCGCATCCAGAACTTTCATCTTCAACCATATCGACACCAGTTCACCATCAGTCTCAATTCATATTTCAAAAATCTATGCAAAAAAAATGCATAACCCAAAATAAGAGATGACAATGCATCAGAGATACTGATTCGGTGGCGGTGGCGGGACATTAACAATGTAAAGCCGCCGCCGATGAAACAACCTTTACGTTTTTCGTCCCCCGGAACCACCTATTCACTTCCCAAACATGCATACAAGGCGACGCAATTTAGTTTCGGTGACAGAGTCACTCATTCATTGATGTGATAAAGAAAAACCACCCATCCGCACATGGAACGGGGATATCCCTAGTCCCAACCTTTAGCCGTTTCTGGCACCGATTTTGTTCTGACCCCAAACAAAAAACAGTATACATCGTCCGAAATGAAAAAAGAAGTGAAACACGTCGCAATCGTTTGGTGAAAAGCCATTCACGATTCGATGCGACGTGAACTGAACCCAAAATCGAAATCCTCAACATGGAAGCCCCCAGAACGACTATGTGACTACGACGACCACGACCACGACTACGACGACGATGACGACAACGACGATGAGTCCGATGGTGGTTGGTGAGTTATCCGAGTTGGAGTCACTTGACTTCCTCGTCCACTTGTTTTCGAATCTGTCCAGGCCATGTAGTCTGACAATGCCACCAGTTTTTTTTTTGTGTGTAGACAGAGAAACTTTTTCTTTGCAGCATGCTGGGTAGCTGGTGCACGGTCTATGGCTTGATACCCTCCTGCTAGGCGTAAATTGGATTGATTCAAGGCTTAAAACAACAAAACGTAGGAGTATCCACGCCGCCGATCTGGGTGCATCATGTCTGGGATATATTTGGGTATGTATTTGTATGCTACACCGTCAGCCGTCGTCGTCTCTTAAAGGGCTCGTTAGGGGAATTTCTGCATTTAGATCAGTTAGTACTTCTTTACTTGCGAATTTAGGTACTATAAGGCAGGTTTAATATTCGTGAGTATAAAAAAAATGAGATAACAATCAAACATGACATTACGATCAAAGAGAAGCCTAAAAAAGTCATTGACAAAAAATCTACGTCTGTCTGTCCGTCCGGGTGTATATCGAACTGCAGCCGAAACGGGTTAAGCGATTGCCTTCAAATTTGGTATGTATGTATCTCTTGGCATTCCTCAGAGGGGAAGTTGAAATTTTATTTTTAGGGCTAAAAATAACGGTACCTGCCATATAACGGTTAAGGAATAGCTTATTTTTCTCGAAAACGGCTCCAAACATTTTGATGAAATTTTCCCTCCGTTTTTTTTGGTGGAAAAAGTCTTTTACATCCTTCATCATAGATGATTCTTAATGATATTTTTAGCATCATTTTTAAGGTGTAATAAATGTAGCGATGGACACCTAAATAATTAGCTGGAATATTCTTATATCCCATTACATAGCAGTGTCAGATAATATGAACTAATTTAAGCTTTGGCTGAGCTTCTTCATTTCCTTTATTTCAGTTTAGGGTGCTACTTATACCTATTAAAAAAAAATCTTTGTTGAAAGCAAACGGCCTTCCAATACCTGTTCAATGATTTCCATGATTTTTAAAAATTAGCTAACTGAACAGTAGCTATCTGAATTTCTTATATCTCCGTTCTCTTGAAGATTGGGTGAAGGTAACTCAAAGGCAAAGTCATTTTATCACTGCTGATAAGCTTTGAGATAAGAATTTATAGCCATCTCCTGTTTCGGACGCTTTACTTCTTCAGCTGTCATATCAAAAACTTCTTGATGTTAGATACAGCTATTGGAAGCAATAGCCTAGGAAACTGTTTATTCTAAGCTTCTTACAATAGTGTAAGCCGCATGTAAAGAAATTCGCCTTCAACCTTGTTCAGAATTTTAGTGAACGAATCTTTTAAGCATTTTCCTTCCTTGACGTGAAATTTTGAAAATAACTTGGTATAAATTAGCCGCCTGTACAGATGTATCTTCACTTCTTCCTTGCTTTTTTTCTTGCAACGTACCTATGTTAACTACACCGATCTATGATTTGTTGAATGAATGTGAACTCAAGGCGTTTTTGCTACCCTTATTATGCCGGAGACACAATGCCAGCAGTGTGGGGATTTAAAGAAGGTTGCAGTGGTCTTGAAGTCTTATGAATATCACATAATGAGAGGGGAAGACGAAAGTCTGTAGAGCATTCCACATTCGTGTAATTCGCCTAAAAAACGAATTTCTATACATAACAATACGACAGAAATTGGGCTCAAGGGTACTGATATGCATTCCTAGAAACGCAAGTATCTTGGTTAGAAAGTTTCAGGGGAGGAATGGAGCTGTCTTTTTTGTTCTTTCAGGATATTTCTTATGCTGATAATTTATCAGCATTTCCATGACCTTAGGTAGAAGGGTTGGTAATTAAAAAGATGAACAAGATATGCATGTCTTGAGATGTGCCTAGACCAATGATTTTTTCCAACTGCTCGTAACAAGACCGGAAGTAAAGTATAGATGAAAAGCAAAGATTTTGCCAACGAGTGGGTATACCATCTGGAATAGCTAATTTATTTATGTTAAGATGTTTTAAGATTTTTTTTACAGCGCGCGTATAAAATAAATGTGTCCCGAATGTGAACTTTACAGTTCTTCCCGCTTGATTGATATTTTTCGGAATTCGGTAGTTGGGTTGGCTCTTCAATAATAGAGATTGGACTTTTCTTTGGATCCTTTCTCCTAGTCCTATATAAATATAAGTTCCTAATGCCAAATAAAAACGAATCATATCAGTTATCATATTTGGAATCTACTTCACTACCGAGAAAATCTAGGGACCTGTTCAAAATCCCAAAAAAAATATTGATTCCGTCCGAGTTGATACAGTCCACATAGGCCCCCCACTACCGAGAAAATCTAGGGACCTGTTAAAAATCCCGAAAAAAATATTGATTCCGTCCGAGTTGATACAGTTCACATAGGCACCCCCTCTCTAACTAGAGTGGTGGGTTAACATAAGAAAATTTCAGACACATGACAGTATGGTTTGATGTCCCTTGAGGACTTAACATTTATCAGGATAAGGGGTAAGGTACAATTCTAAGACGTTTTTACACTCACACCATTAGGTATTGTCTGTTCCCAAAGAGAAATAATTATCGGGGGAGAGCATCAAATTCGCAAGAAGTGAAAACTCTGTCCAGGTTTAGGCTTCATTAAAGAAAATTAATCATTACTTTGGCTGCATTATAAATTATTAGATGAAGCAGAGAGGACACCTTTGGTCCCATGGAAGATCATTACAGTCGGCAGGAGCGCTTAAAAGAAGAAAAGAAAACTCCAGAAAATGGCAAGGTTAAGGTTTTCGAATGGCATATGAAACAGCCTTATAAAACAAGATGTAAGCTCTGCTTACAATAAAAGTTATAAAATAATAAAGTTAAATCTCCAAGCCTTATAATTTGGTGTTGAAATTCTCCTAAATTTATATCAAAATATGCAGACAATTCCCTATTGGGATGAATTCGTTCTCTACCCGCACAGTCTGATGTAGACGAGCCTTCATAAAATAAACGCAAAAAATGAAAAAAAAAAATACAAAATTGATGATTTGTCCACGCAAACGAGTTGGAGGAGTAAGGGGCTTTCAAATGCAATAGCAAACACCAGTCGCGTCATTGTACCCGTATAAACGAAATCAATTGTAATTACATATGTCAACAAGCATTTTCAGGTCCAATAAAACTCAAACTCAACTATGGCTAGTACATCAACCATCAAGCTAAACCAAGGCTCGTAACTATGAAATACAAAAAAAAATTGTAGTTAGATACTTCTATACAAATTGTATACACTGAATGGGGACCGAATGAAAAGAGCGGCTTATTATTGCAGCTAATTGAGCGAACTGATTGATAGCTTTTCGGGGATTGTTGACGACAGACGAAGGATGCATGGCGATACCAAGAGTGTAACGTTTTATTGAGTTTTTTGGATCTCACTTTTTTTATGTCTCGCCGAACGGTCAAAAAAGAGATTTTCCGGAAAAACCAAATATATTCGACCGAAGTCCAAAAAAAAAGCGAAAAATTGAAGGACTGTTTAAACTCATAAATTAAACTGGCCATCAGAACGCTGGTCATATGATTGGTTTGGGAATTTGAAACGTGTGATACCTACGCCGAGGATAAAATGGAATATGTAGTTTTAAACTTATCGGTTCTTAAAGGGTTTCTGTTACTTTTTTTAACAACTTATCTGTTTTTCAAATTCTCCGGAAAATCTTGAGCCATAGTACTAATAAACTGTTTTTAAGTTATGTAATATTTAACCTTCTTAAAAGGGTTAACAACCAAAACCTCTAGAATTAAGTTATTCAGAATAAAAAATGTCAAATGTTTGTGGCTTAGACACAAACAGAGAATTAAATCGGTGTAAGTTGAATAGGCCATATACCATATTCTAAACTAGTTACATATTATGTACGAGACTTATAATCTGCTGGCATAAAACGCCATCAGAAACTTCTCAGCCTACGTGATAAATCAATGAAAAAAAAATTACACCTTACTAAGTCGTCATTTTTATTAACTTAATAACAAAGTTTATGAGCTTATCTAACATTTCTATCACGTAAATTGCATCATTTCCATAAACTTTGTGTTTTGTCCTTAGGTTCGTAATAATAACAATAATAACCCCGCCATCTATTGGCTTTCAACTGTCAGTTGAATAGAGTTGCATTATTCTCAATTAAATATAATCAGATTGGCATGTTTTATTTTTAGTAGGCACTAAGTGAATGCAAATTACGTCGCAATTGATATTTTAACTAGCTTAGGCAAGAAAAACAAACGATTAACAAAATAGTTGAAAAACAGTATGGTTTTCAAGTAAATTAAGCAAAATTAAATAAGGCCGAAATAATAAGATAATTGAAATAAGGCCTAAACGGCTTAAGTGATTATCTTCAAATTTCGAATGTGTGGTGAACTGATGAGCATTCGTTGCGAGACGATTATTACGGGAAAAACTTTTAAGGGGAAGAATGCAACTGGCTCCTTCGAGTGAACAAAAAAATAAAATTAGGAAAGACATGAAACATTGCGTCGGTGTTCGAGAGGGATGGGAGTTATACTCGAATTTAGGGCGTATAAACGCTTTATAAATCGTAGCCAGATCAGAAGAAGAAATATACTTCCTTCACCGATACAGCGCACCTAAGCACTCAGCAGCATTTTTAGCGATCTTAAATATATGGTCGTTCCAACGGAGGTCGTCTTTGACAAACATACCGAGTACTGAGTACTATTACCCCATTTAACAATCCTGTGTAAATCGGAGTTAAATGAGCTTATCATACATTACCGTTGCGATTGCACGTCCGAAGGCGAAGGACGTGAATCTTCGAACGAATATGAAAAGCTGAGGGTAGAGTCGTCAGCAAAACAGTATAGTGGATTAGAAGTAACAGACAGAAGATCATTGATAAAAATGAGGAAAAGAGTCGGAGACAGAACGGAGCCCTGGCGCACACCAGCATTTATTTTGTGGGAATTAGACTTGAATCCGTCCAATACGACTTGAATTAAACGATCCAGAAGATAGCTTCTAATCCAACGAACAAGAGTATCATCGATCCCAAAAGCACGCATTTTCGATAAGAGAGCTTCATGCCAAACTCTATCAAATGCCTTGGAAATATCAAGCACAATAATCTTACTTTCACCAAAGCGATGTAAGGATTTTTTCCACTGTTCGGTGAGATATGCCATCCAATCACCAGTGGAACGGTTACCGCGAAAGCCATACTGTCGGTCATGGGGAAGATTTAGATATTCGATATATTCCTTGAGCTGACGGTTAATCAGTGCTTCCATGATCTTAGAAAGAAGGGATGTCAGTGCTATAGGTCGGTAGGAGGAGGGGGAGGATGGGTCACCTTTCTTAGGGACAGCCTGGACAAATGCTGTTTTCCATCTTCTAGGAAAGATTCCAGTGTAGGAGCGATGGAAAACCTTACACAGTGGCTTTTCCAGTGCGGAAGAACACCTCTTCAGAAGAATCGGGGGTATACCATCCGGGCCAGCGGATTTGTGTATATCGAGATCTTTGAGAACTCTTGCTACTGTACGAGTGCGGAAAAAAATCTGTCCCATGGAAAAATTTACATTCTCAAGTACAGGAGGGGCAACGTTGCTGTGAGGCAGCCAGGAGCAACGCAGCGAAATGGGCGGCGAGCAAGTTTGCCTTTTCTAAAGAGTAAACCATTGGTTTGTTTATGTCGATGAGCGTTGGAACCGAAGATGTCGAGGAGTTTTTAATATTTTTTTACAAATGACCAAAAATTATTACTGCCTTTGGGACACTGCAGAATTTTTGCCGTAAATTTTGGTCAGGAATTTGGCTTGCCCGGCAACATCCGGTATTCGCGTTGGAACATCGATCAGTTGGGTAAGGTGGTGTAACCCGGAAAAGAGCTCGACATACCTTCCTTTGGGTTTCGTCTGGCCAGAATAGCGGAGCCAATTGGAATTGTGTACATTGAAATCGCCCGCAATAACGATTTCAGTGCGAAGAAAAAGCGAAACAATTTCCGAGATGGAATCAGACAGCGCATCAAACTCGTTACAAGTCCAATAACTGTCAAGATTAGAACTCCTATAAATAAAACAATAATGAATAATATGCTCGCGGACAGTGAATTTGAGCCACAAGAAGTTTAAGTCCATGTTTGAACATTACCCTTATTGGGCAAAGCTCTGGCAAACAATATCATTTCAAATATAGACTACAAGACCATGATGGGCTCTTTTTAGAGCAAATTCTGATAAATCAGTATTTACTCCAACCTGAGTTTCAATTAATAAACAGCTGGCCTGTAGTGGACAGTGTAGTCATACATGGGAAAAAATTCAGGTGCCCCTTTATCTATTTACCGCAAGCATTGGATGGTCATACAATATACAATGCCTACAGTAGATAAGAAAGGGGCAGTTAAGCACAAAGAGATAAGAGGATGGATTTGCGACGCGAGTGTGTATTATTTTTTCTTCCACAGCCCGATTGGGTATATTTATCTGTGTTCCAGCGACGCGAGTACGCAAATTATTATTTTTTTACTTTTTTGTTTCTCGGTTTCTTGTGCGCGCACCTCACACCGTCTTTGGTGAGCTTAAGATCGACACTTGATTGTTGATTGATTGTTGTAATTTGATGGAGATTCATAATACTACGAGCAATTAAGCATACGTTGTGTAATCCGTATAATCAATGTGTTTTAGGAAAGATGTCAAAGTCCATTGAATTTCTCCATTTCCTGTCAATGCTCCTCGCAGAACATCATTTACCACCAATAAAAACAGCATTGTGCACAATATGTAGCCCTGTCCGATTCCACTTTGGACCTCAAACTTGTCTGACAACCTACCTTCGTGTATAACCTGACAAATTGAAAAATTTTTTATGCACGGATGGTGTAATTTTTAAAAAACATCTACCTTGTGGTTTTCAAGAAAAAAAATTTAAAACTTTGATTGCGTTCGAATATAACATACGACAATAATTTATACAGGCGACGAGTTGTGAAAAGGAACTTTTTTTTATCAGGATTTGTCCTCAAAAATCAGGCTTTTCTTTCTTTGCTGTCAGGCTTTGCTGATTTTGTAGCTGGTAACCCTACTTGAGCTAGTGAAAAGTGAATGCACCTGTCAGCCTCGTCGTTGTCATAGACAAGATAGAAAGAGAGTCCAAAATAATTGTAAGTAGTATAAATACCTGCAAGACTTTGTAAATAAATTCGATGCTGAAACTTAGACGGTTTTGTAATCATTAACAGCGGGAACTAAACATTAAAGGTTCTGTACCTTGTATTGTGTTTTCTTAATTTTTTTCCATCCTCAATAAATATTGCAATGATCATACCCTCCTAAAGCATACACTTTTGATTGACAGCGCAATATGTTACTTTTACTTCTCAAATAACGAAAGAAAAACAGAACTTTTTTAATTTCCTCAATGAGCAAACTGGTCCCGGAAAAATTGAACTTGCAAATCTTAATTGAAACAGAACGTTTGATTTTGTTTTGAATCTACATAATGACTAAGCAATATTTGAAACCCTATTTCCACCCATTATTTTCAATTTTAAAGTTACAATTTCTAATATTTCCTCGACGTTTTTGAAGAGCAATTTTCAAATGCATATTCCTACTTACCTATCTCGAGGATAATAATTGAAACAAATTGGTTGTGGTAAGACTTTGTAAATGCATTTTCACCGAACTGATTTTGACTTATGCAGGATTCACGGAACGGACTCATTCACGGTCCAGTGAGCATCATTCGATAGTTCGATGGCTATTCTTATATATCTAATGCAAAATACATACGTTCGTATATCCATATATATGTAGGAAAGTGTTATTGCACTTATTTGGCCAAACCAATCAGATTACCAATATACACACATTCGCATTCAAGGATATTGTACAGAGAGATATGCCCCGGACCGAGGGAAGAACCCGGAGTGCTTTTGCAGATTTCATCGTAAATTGCTATTACAGAAAATCTAATCATAACCGGAAATTAATTTGGCAGAAATCTCATTAAATTTACAGCTCTCGAAAATACCACCGAGTCCTCATGACTACATATGGATGTGTTAACGTACAACATCGATCCTTTCTCACAGGAAGTGTGTTCGGCGATGCCAATGATGCCTACTGTTAGGGCTTATATTCTGGATTGTTACATTTATTTGCATCCGCCAAACGCGACCATGCAATGTTCTCCCTGAATTGTTGTGTATCGTCGCTGTAAGCGCACCCTCGGCCTTAGCCAGCTCCTGATTTGAATGCGTTCGGATGTGTGTTTTTGTATTGATAATGCATTTGGGGTATCTGAGTATCTGTTGCAATATTATTTGAACTCGAAGTATGAAATTTCCTAATAAATTATTCATAACTGCATAAAGTTGTCAGAGCGCGCGTCAATTTGATATGGAGTCTTTAATTAATTCAACATTTTGATATGGCATTCGTTTTTGGTTTTGGTGAGTGATGTGTGAATTGCCTTTGAGGCTGATATTTTTGGCCAAATATTGTTGCACAAACTGCAGGCCGTTGTTGAGCTCGTTGACATGCTGATTCGGTATTTTTTTTGATTGTTGATAACAATTGACATCGAGAATCGAGGCAGTGATTGTTTACAAGTTAAGGTTTATTTTGCGAATTGAGGTTCAGATTGGAAATATTTGCATTTCTAATTTTAACAGAAATAAAAAGTATGTCAGAGCAGGATTCATATGAGGATCATAGAGAGGTATGTTTTTCTTAGTAAATCTGTTTAATTTAAGACTCTATTTTTTTCTGATCACGCATCAGATAATGTTTTACAAATTATAAACTAAAACTGCGCTAAAATTCCTGATGCACTCAGATTTAAAAGTAAGTATGCATCTCTCTGGAAAATTCTATCGCTGAAGAAAGGCAATCTTTTTCAATACCAACGCTTGCCTTTTGGAACTTCAAGTTCCAATGGAATACTTCAAAGGCAAACTGAGCAATTAATAATCTCTAATAATTCTTACACTTCATATCTAGGTGATGTTATTGTTTCTAAAATAAAAACAATGCTGAATACCTTCGCAACCTTTAAGCTTTACTGAAGTTTTTACAACGCCATGAATTGAGATGCTAGCTTAAAAAAATGTCAATTTGCGAAAATTGAAATCACCTAAAAGGTCTTTTCTTAAGTGCTTTTTAACTTTAAATTTAAATAAAATAAGTGTTTGTGAAAAATAATCAAAATTTTTTTATTCTTTTAAAAGGCATATCCATGAAATTATATGCAAAATATAACATCGTCCAATGTGGCATGAGATGTATGGCACATGGCGCCATCCTGTGGAAACCAGATGTCCTTGGTTGTCATATCATCCAATTCAGGTCAAAATAAGTTGGTAATCATCGACCTACAGCGCCCGCCGTTGATGGTGATGACCTGGCCAACATCGTTCTCTAAGAAATATGGACCGATTACGCCGCCATCCCAAAATTCACACCAAACAGTGACTTTATCGGGATGCATTGAACGATCTTGGTTATCATGTGGATTGGTATCGTCCCAAATTCGACAACTTTGTTTGTTCACATACCCATTCATCCAGAAATGGGCCTCATCGCTGAAGACGATTTTCCGATGAGAATTATGGTCAGTTACCAGCTGCTCTAGAGCCCATTCATTCTTGGGTCAGTTGAATTCTGTACGGGTGCAGGCCCAAGTCAAGACGCAAAATTCGCCAAGTTGTGGTCTGCAAAAGCCCGAGTTCTTGTGAGCGACGTGAAATCGACTGCCTCGGATTCTCCTGCACACTCTCACGGACGGCGGCGATTTTTTCGGCCGGTCTTGCGTTTCATTGACGAACGGGTATTGGTTTATTGTTTACTGAACCAGTGGACTCAAATTTATCCACCACCTGGAGGCTTTATCGGTAAATAATGAACTACGATTGGTGATCTGTAACTTGTATTGTCAAGAGTTTTCGACGCAATCGGTCTTTCTGGTTTGTTTATATAGACATGAGAAATGACGGCACTAATTCTATGTAAAGATTTGTCTGTAGCTAAAGTAATTGGAAACTCATAACCCAAATACTTATGAAATGAATTAGTTAATTGTATTTCCTTCATCTTCTTCTCAAACAAAAGGCTGATCTAGAGACAGAGCTTGTTAATTGAGGGGGACTAATTGGGCGAATTTCTTGATGAAGTGAAGTATTAATTCAGTTTACCGATGAAGTCTCCAGGTTTTTAAGGTACCTCGGTTCAAGCAAATAGCTAAAAGCTACAACATGTACTTTTTATGGGCGTATTTCTGCGACCCACGTTTAAATCGTCTTTGAATCCTTTCCAATCGATCAGAATGTGTAATGAAAGCAGGACTCCAAATAACATCAGCATACTTAAAACAAAAAAAAGTATAAAATGTCAATGCTGAGAATGAAAAGCAAAGAAAGCTTTCTTATCAAAGTTTCATTATCTATCCTTACAAGAAATAATCCCTAAAATTGTATAAATTAAGTGCTCGATGTGTGCGATGCATATCATTGTCATTTACATGAATTCTTTTCTATCCTTTTAAGTTTTTATTTCAAGAATTAAATTAAATTCAACTAAACAAACAGAATTCAAATGTATAGGAAAAAACAGATTCATTTAATTGCATTAAACATCAACAGATTATTTAAATTTGAATGAAATCTATTGCATCTGTTGGAAAGTACATATTTCTTGTGTTAATTTGTATAATAAATCCTGTTCAGACTATATTAGTTATTCTGCTATAGTTAAACGAATTTTCAGTTCATTTAAAAGTATTGAACCTATTTTATATGCATGAATAGAATTTAAAATAATAATTCGATTTTGATTTTGATTCAATTATAAACTACCAACCTAATGAATTTCATATCCTTCGTCCTTTGGTCGCACATTCAATTGTACTGTAGGTACAGGTACCTGATAAAATCAAATAATAATTATTTAAATTTTAGTCGGGTTTTTATAGCTGAAGTATATTAACAGGGTCCAGTGGATAAAAAGAACTCATTTTTTTAAACGCTTATGGATTTATCAAAAAAAAATTTCAACTTATAAAATGAAATTAATTTAAATAATCAAAAAAAAATATAAAAATAAGTTTTGTGCAAATTGACCTTAAACCAGAGTTAAAACATATTGAAACTTTTTCCGGCAAAATGTTTGAAAATACTGAATCTATCTAATTGAGATAATATTTCAATTTGTTTTATTTTTTTTTTTTATTTAATTATTTGACAATTTTTTCTAAGCAAACTTATATATCTTACCTATGTATTTTATATTTTCAAATTACATTACATTGCATTACATTATTTCTCAAGGTGAAGTCGTTGGTTCAAAAAAATTATAATTTTTAAGCCCCTTTCAAAAATTCAAACAATAAATAAAAAAACAATGAAAAAAATTGCACCCTGTATCTATTTTTCGCTCGAGTGATTTTTTTAAAAATCAGTTTATTATACATTGCATGCGATTTATTTTATCTTTAATAAGCGAATTATGTAGTTGACTATATTTTGAAATAATCGCATTTTAAATATTTGATTACTTTAATTAAATGAAAAAAAAAGTTTAGCTTCATCAATCTTTAATTCAAAACAAATTGTTAAGTTCTTCACATAACTATTAGTACGAGATTAGTTTTAATGCAATATTTCTTTTTCCTGAATATAAAAAAAATTACGATCATAGAGAAGTCCAAAAAAGTTTGTGGCAAAAAATTTCTCTCTGCCTATCGATCTGTCTGTCTGTCAGTATTTACATATAACGAGCTGCATCCAAAACGGCGATTATCTTCAAATATGGGGTGTGGGATTTGTTTGGCCTAAAAATAACAGTACCTGCCATATGACCGTTTAGGAAAAGTTTATTTTTTTTTATCGAAAACGGCTCCAATGATTTTGATGAACATTTTTGAGAATTTTTTGTTGGCATTGGGTATCATTTGATCAGAACCAAATATACGGGAAAAGTCTATTAATTGTACCTCTCATATAACGGTTTTTATAATGTTTGGCTTTCTCGGTAACGGCTGTATGGATTTCTGACAAACTTTATATTTGAAAGATCTAGATAGTCAAATTAGTTCTGCATATCAAAATTTTGAAAAACTTTTTTTTTCTAATTAAAATTAATTTTTTTGTATTATTTTTTTTTTTGAAAATCAATATTTTTAAAACTAATCAAACAAAATTATTTTAAATTTTATAACCACATGTTTATTATTAAACTCCAAAAAACTGCATACCAAAATTAAAAAAAAAATTAAAAAAAACTAAAAATAAAAAACAAGATTGTATCAAAATGCGTCCTATAATTTTCGAAATACTTTTTTCATAAATTCGTTATTATACAAGGCGTGTGATGGCGTACTCCATTTTTACTAAAAACAGTTAAGTGTTGTGGTTTTGACACATTTTTTAAGTTCAGATAGTATTCGACGATGTGACCGAACATATGAGCAAGTACGTGTGATCCAGTCGTGCAATTTATTTTATAAAAAAGATTAGATTTTGCGTCAACAACATGACAATCTTTTCTAAAATAAGCAAAAAGTTGTTCAGTTCAAATACAAAGTATTGCAATTAAAGCAGATGGACGCTAAAATCCGAAAACAGACTTTTTGTAATTACTTTTGATACTTGAGATTTTTAAAATTAGCTTTTACTTTACAATATTTATTTCGAGAAATAAGATTCACTTTTATTGGAAAGGTAATTGAACATGCCTAATTAACTCAATGACTTTTGTATACTTGACTTTCCTCTCTTTCTCATAACCAAAAGGATCAGTCGTGTTTTTTCTAATTACTTTATCTCGAGTATTTTAGGCAAATTCCGTCGATACTTATCTAACAGGACTCATATCACCAATATTTCAAAAAAAAACATAAAATTCACAGCGAAAATAATTGTTTAGGTTAAAAAATATGTAATGTTACACAGAAAAAATGGGCACGACTGGGTCGCACGTACTTGCTCTTATGTTCCTAATTACAAGATCTTTGACAGAAACAAGTACCATTTACATTGAAAATGAACTTATAAAAAATACCAAAAGCACAATACTTACCAGTTTTTAGTAAAAATGAAGTACACCATCACACGTCTTCAATAACAAAAAATTTATGAAAAAGTATTTTGAAAATTGTAGGCCTGTTTTTTATTTTTAGTTTTTTTAAATTTTTTTTTTTTTTTGAAATTTTGGTATGCAGTTTTTTAGAATTTATTAATATGATTATAAAATTTAAAATAATTTTTTTTTGATTAGTTTTAAAAATATAAAATTTGACAGAAATCCAAAAAGCGGTTACTGAGAAAGCCCAAAATTAAAAAAAAAAACGTTATATGAAAGGTACCGTTAATAGACTTTTCCCGTAAATTTGGTTATAATCAAGTGATAGCCAATACTAAAAAAAAAAATTCTCAAAATTTTTCATCAAAATCGTTGGAGCCGTTTTCGGGAAAAATAAGCTTTTCATATGACAGGTACCGTTATTTTTAGGCCTAAAATTCAATTTACCTTCTGGGCAAGGCCAAAAGAATTACACACACCAAATTTGATGATAATCGTTTAAGCCGTTTAGGCTGCAGCAGACAGACAGACTGACAGACAGATATTTTTTGTCATTCACTTTTTTAGATTTTTCTGATCATAATGTCATGTTTCATTGTTAACTCGTTTTTTTATATTCACGAATCCTAAACTTGCCGGAATCTTTTCCTATTTTTACTAATTATTTCAAGTTAAGCGCGTCATTTGATTTGTAAAAGTTTAAGAAGTGACTTCGTGGTGTAATTAATAGTGTGTCGAGTTTTCAATTATAAATTAAAGAAAAGTTTATTAATATATTAAAGAGATAAGTAATTATTAAGGAAAAACGAATAATAACAAAAACTAACACTTTTCGAGGTACACAATCAGGGACTCACGGATGTCTTTTCTCTTAGAGGGAGAAAGCGTTCAACATGTGGAGGATCAGACTAAGTGCCTTATTCAGCATAATATAAAGAAACCTGTACAGCAAAAATAATTCCCTTTACTTGAAGCGTTATTAAATACTGAACTTATTTTATGTATTTAAATAATGAACTTTAATTGTGTTTGGATTTAATATCAATTAAAATGTTAAAAAATAAATATTTAGTTCAACTTTTGACTGTTGCAAGCGGTTTTCAATTTGAATAGGACAACTGCGATACTCTTATTGACAACCGCGATTATCGCATTGATAATCTCGTTGATCAATAAATTAGTCAAGAATATGTATAAAAGCAAAATATGGTGAAACATATTTTTATTTTATTAATAGCACACAAACATTTATTAAAAAAAAAATTGCTCAAATAATAACGGTAAACGGTATAACGGTACCTGTCATATATGTATATCCGTTAAGTAAAAGCCTATTTTTCTCGGAAACGGCTCTAAGAATTCGTATGAAAAAAAAATCTGTGGACTATTGTAGTTGTGGATTATATTTCGTTAAAAATATATATAAAATATAGGACCGTCTTTTTTTTCTTCGACATTCTTGAGAATTATTAACCGATCACAATCAAAATTAATATTCAGGTAGATGTAGGTGTCCGAAGTAATTTCGTATTGAATAATTTTCGAATAATTTTTTTTGTATTTTTAATAATTTAATTAAATTTTTGTTTTTGAAAAATCAATATTTTGAAAACGGTAAGTGAATTTTTCTTAATTTTGTTTTTAAACGTAGGTTATTTGTGTGCTTAAGTTTGCATTTTGTTATTATTATTTTTTTTGTTAAAAAAACTTTTTAATTTAAAAACCGTTCCTATGATTTTGAAAAAAAAAATTTAAAGAAATAAAATGGCATTTAAATCATCATAGCTATAAGTTTTAGAATTTTCACATGTTGGATATTATTCCAACAATACGCAAATTCCAATGATGGGCATTGATCGCGGACCCTTCTATCCACAACAGCTCTGTAGGGAAAATATTTGCTGATTGCGGCAATCTTTTCATCCCGAATTTCAAACTGTGTTGAAATCTTCTTTCTTCAAGTCTTTATGATTTTCGGCCGATTCTTTTTAGCTTGTTTTATGGTCGCAGAAGTGGTTTTCGATCTTTAATTAGTCCAAATAATCCAGCATTTCTTTGTTGTTATTCGCCTATTTCTGACTATTAAAAGATCTTCATGTCTGTTTGCAGGTCCAGGCCATCCTGATTATGGCTTATCTTCAAGACTTTCAGTTTAAGCGTGCTGCTGAATGACAAGTTTAACTCAGCCCTTAAATATCTCTTAACTGTGGACTATTACTTAAAAAAATCAGTTTTTTTATAGAATTAAGTTGAAAACAATACTCAAAAGCATTTTTAGAACAATATGATTTGAAAAGAAAGACAAGGAAAGCATCAGAATGTTGACAATCGTCGAAAAATCCGGTCCACGGTTCTTCGCCAGATGTGCGGTATATAAGTCGAACTTTCAATCTACATATCCTAAAGCACATCCACACCCATAAACTACCATCGGCTGTTTGAGGCCATGTAGCAAAATAACTTCACTCTGGTGTTAAGCTGACTGATATACAACTCTGTTGGCTCTTTTCAATGCAGGATTTAAAATATTAGATATCTGTCGAAATACAAGTTACAAGTCGACCTCCGTGAGGCTGAACGATGTGCACCCTGTGCCAATACTTGCGCGTTTTTCTCAAGACCCTAGGCAAAGCGATCCACAGCAAAATTAGACCGCTTCAAAGATATACGATTAGACAATTAAAATTTAAATAATTTTTAAAGCATATATATTTTAAACTGAAATTAAAGAAAATGGCTTTTTGACGTGTTAATGTCATCTGATGAGCAAGTGAGATACGGTGAGGAAAAGACGATTTTCGTCTAAAACTTTTTATTTTAATTCACTCGAATAAAAACATTTTAAATTTATTTATTTATTTATTAAATTATTAAATGTGAAGACATTTCTGGCACTTTAAAAACTGAATTCATAGCGCTCCCTATATCTAAAACATCATTTAAGACCATCTACCGGATGCCTTCTTCATCCGTTTTTCTCAGTTTTATGTACATTAATGAAGTTGAATCGCACTAACCTTTGTATATTTATTTTACCATAAAGTCTTCTCACGTCAAAAAAAAATAATAAAAACAAAAATCAAGAAATCATGCAAATCAGTTGACTCGACGGTTTTATTAAAAAAAAATTATGTAAATTCATTTTTTATTTGAAAAAAAAAATTATTATTCAAATATAAACAAAAATACAAAACATATATAACAAAAAGTATCTTGACAATCACTGTAGGTTGAGTACTTCACTATTATTCAAATTGCCATGCGTCAAATGCTTTGACATTGTTTCGTTAATGACCTATAGAATTAAACAAAGTATAACGCAACTCGAAGTCTCTCTCGAAGTCCCCATTTGTGAAAAATGTAAATTTCCAGCTACAAAATTCAGAGCATGCATGCATCTGTGGATACTTTACATTATAGTCAGAGTGTATCTAAGCTACATAGGAGTAGTATGAGGTTGTTTGTTTTGTGTGCTAAGAAATCACTTTAGCAGCTTAGAGACGACACATTCGAGAAATTAATGTCAGAATTAAGAGATTTGTTTATGCAACTCCTTAGGTTAGGAACGTTTAAATGTAGTTGATTGTTTGTATTTTTTTTTAACTTGAATGTTGCATTGTAATGCAGAATAAGATACTTTTTTAATTAATGCAGTCGGTTGTTTGTGTTGAAACGTTCAATCAATTATCTTGTTGCTTTAAGGCACAGTACTACATGGGATTATATGAGCGTTTCTAGGCTGTAAGCTATTCGTCAAGAAAATTCTGGCTTCATTGATAATTACAGCGTTACAAATAGATTTACTTAGGGAATTTTTGTAGGAATTTGGTTTTAAAAATTGCACACTTTTAGCATACTTATATTGACTGATTTATTTGTGTACCATCAAAAGATCTCATTTAAAAGCTGAAACGCAAACAGAGACTCAGACCATTCTTCACGATCAAGGTTTTCATAGATGTGTTTCAGAGCTTTAGACGTAACTGAGTAATAATGCTCCGGTCTTGATATGAGACTTTTACTTAAGCGTTGGGCGAATAAAAACCATTAAAATAATTACCAGATCACCGCATATTTTGAGACATCACATACATATGTGTTTATGACACAAATTATTAAGAGGTATGACAGTGAAAATGAATAGCAACGGAGACAAAACAGAGCCCTGAGGCACACCAGCAATTTTTTGTTTGTTTTTTTTTTAACTACTTGTGCTATAAGATCAGAAAAAATATTTCCAATTTAACAAAGGGTAGAAAGAATTATCTGAGTTCAATAATTTGATTTCAGAGAAGGGTTAATGAATCTGGAGGAGATTTTGAATGAAGATAATGAAATAAACTCGATAGTCAAAAGGTCATTCTTGCAGATTAACAACACACACAGGAATGGTTGAGAGTATAAGTCACTAGGCCTTGGCTCCTTAAGGAGCTGTCGCGCCAATAAATTTATTTATTTAGTCAAACGATGGATGTTCAACATATAGGGGTCGATGTAGAAAGAAAATCGGATTCCAGCTGTCTAAGAAGCCGAGTAGAACTGGGAAGGAGAAATGGTAAATGCGTTGAAGATAAGTTATCTCTGATTTGATTTGCCAGTAGAGGCATGCGAATTAGGATATCAAACGCGGGTAAGACTTATTCTGGAAGAATATAATCGAAGGACGGACGGTTTATATTACATAGGAATATAAGAGGAATTTGTAGAATTACCTCACTTCGGTTTTGTCACTATTAAGTTTGAGGATAAGTTGGGCCAAAGGTTTGCTTGCGCCTGCATTAAAAGGCTGCTTAAGCACTAAAAGTTAGCTTGGTCCATTTTTTGTCAAACAGTTAATTGAGTTCTGCTAACTCTGGGGACGATGATCAGGATTTGCAGTAGCCTTTGCAGCTTTAAGGAATGGTGGAATGAATTTATGCGTCATTCACAAGTGTGACACTTCGGTAAAGCGCGAAAAGCACTTTCTATATGATATGTTAAGCACAGGAGCAAACGGGAGCCTCCGCTAATTACTCAAGATTACATGACACAAGCTGTCTGTTAAATTGCGGTTCGCCACCTTGTAAGAACTTCAAGGTGGTTTTTGTGGTACTTATTAGAAAACTCTTAGTGGTGAGATTAACTGTGCTGGCGCAAGGGTGGTTAAATATATACTAAAAGCCCTAATATAAAGAGACTCGCTTATCAGACAAAACATTTTCGGGAAAGTTGTGCAACTAGAGTTTATACCAAAATACCAAAATTTTAATAATATGTCAAAGTCCCGATTTTGGAAGGCTCACCTCAAAATTAGGACCTTACGGTCAGGTGCTTGAGAATATCTAATGAGATATGCCATCATATCACCAGTGAACTTGTTACTACAAAAGGCGTTTTCCTAGTCATTTAAAAAGCTTTCCTTATTCGAGATATTTTTTCAGCAGATAATTTATCAGGATTTCCTTCCATAACATATTAAAGAAAGGAGTTAAATGCAATAAGTTCAGTGTGGAGAAATTTCGATTCTTACGATACTAATTAACAAACGATAAATATAATCTCAGCTGAAACCATAATTCTCCCACTTTTCTGCTTCGCCCTTAGGTGAACGTCGACTTGCTCAGGGGTCAATTAGAGCAGGGCGTTCGTGCATTTAGAGAAGTCGAAAAGAGCTGGTCGGACAATTCGATGTGCCTGCCTGTCTATCGGTCTGTACATATCGATTCAAATAATATTGCCTGTTTAAATTTTTGGAAAACAATTTTTTTGTAATTTTAATAATTAAAAAAAAAAATTTTTTTTTTTGAATATTGTAAAATATAGATTTCTGCAAATTGACATACTCAAAGAAATTTTAAAATATGTTTTCGAAAAAATGAAAAAAAAAACATTTAAAAAAAAAACTGTTGGGACGATTTTCAAATGAAAAATTCTTAAATAGAAAACAGCAAAAGATAATGATAGAATATAAAAAAATGTTGAAAGAATTCTATCTCATTCTCTTGCTGGCTTAATCCTATATATTTACTTTTGACGCATTTTCGTTTCATCGAGCTTCAAATCACAACGATTCTAAAGGATTTGCACGTCAAAAAAAACATTGAAATTGAATCTTTTTCAAAAAGTTGCCTACACCTTAAAAAGGTTTACACATTGGAGCAAGTACGTGCTACCCAGTCGTGCCTTATATTTTTGTTTTATTCTAACAGTTTTATTTGTGACAACATCGATCAATGACGTAATGTTTCTTGCCTTTCGTAATTTTTATCATCAATGCTCTACTGAAGTAGCCAGTTGCATTCCTCCCCTGAAACGATTCAACCGAAATACTCGCACTGCTAGGAATGCCCATCAATTTTCCTTGAGCCCAACTTCGGACGTAATGTTAAGTTTAGAGATTATTTCTTTAGTTGAACCACACGAATGTGTAACGCTTTGCCTGCCTCTGTTTTTACCTCCCGTTTTGATGTGCAGGATTTCAAAATTAATGTGCATCGACATCTTCTTTTACATCCTTTCTTATTTACCTAATGCTCGCACGTTTTTTTAACATATTAGGGGTAGAAATACAATCCCTTTCGCACGTGATTATTATAAAAAAAAATTACGATCATATTCAATTTTCTGTGAAGTATATATGCATACTTCAAATCGACAATGTCTGTAGATCGGCTTAGCGGTTAGCTTCGCCCAATGAAAAGGGTTTTTCAATTGGGATTTTGTACTTTTACTGTGATTGAATGCGTTAAACCAATGAGCGAATTGTCTATTGCAAAATATTTCGCTATGTTAAATGAAGAATGTTTGTGTGGTAAGCAAAAGTTTGAAAAATAGTGTTTCACAAAACGACAAATTTTGTTCAGCGATGAGGCTCATTTCTGGTTGAATGGCTACGTAAATAAGCAAAATTGCCGCATTTGGAGTGAAGAGCAACCAGAAGCCGTTCAAGAACTGCCCATGCATCCCGAAAAATGCACTGTTGTTGTAATCGCATTAATTGTTTGCTCACTTCGTCGATTATGTAGACCATAAATCGGACGTAAAGCGCGAAACACATTTCGAACCGAACACTGATTTTGGTAATAAAATTCAAGTAAGTCTATTTATGATGAAATGTCAAAGCATACTGAGCATCTTTCTCTTTGACACCATGTCTGAAATCCCGCGTGATCTGTCAAATACTAATACATGAAAATCCTAACCTCAAAAAAATCACCCGTTATATGAAACCGATAGTAGTATCATGAGGCAGCTTCTGGTTAAGCGAGGTAGAGCCGCAACGTCTCTGCAATAGCTTTTTCTGTTAACACGATATTCATTTGTATGGGTTTTGGAGAGTAGAAATAATATAATGATGAAAGAGCAGGTTGTATGGTTTGTTTGAAAAAAGTCTTTAGTTAGAACGAGTACAAGAATAGGCAGAAATAATGAATAATAAGTACGAGTGAAAGGTTCAAAAAGTGACACTAGACCATATGGTATAGTTGAGTAAGGGAAACAAAAATTAGTGAATTTCGCTTTGATTTTTCGTAAACAAACCAAGATTGTGCGTCTTCATTTTTTTGGATTTTGCATTTTTAAAGAAATTTTGTTATTTCTGTATTTTCTGTATTTTTTATACCGAAATCAAGTACCAATGTTGCCATATTCGGATTTGAGTGTTTAAAGTTTCAATATAAATATTGTTTAATCTCGAACGTTAGATAAATATAAAACTAGTGCCAGTTGGTACTATGTTGTTGGTACAATAGTATTTTGGTATTAGATTTTTAGTACTTAGTACTAGAGTTTAGTACATTCGTAGTTTTGGTACTATGTTTAGTACTAGATTTACTTCTTGGTAGTAGATTTAGTACTAGATTTAGTAGTTAGTAGTAGGTTAAGTACTATATTTAGTAGTTTAGAGGAACCACCTCGAATAGCCTTTGCAGCTCTTTTGTATTATAGAACGCCGCCAGCGTTGCAAAACCTGCTTACATTTTAATGATGGCGTAGACCGGAACTTCAGAAGCCTTGGGGTGTGAAACTGGATGGGATCAGCTAGCAATCGACATGTATGGAAGAATTTGGTGGCTGAGCAGCAATTTTTCAAAATTCCTTGCACTAGCTAGAAATTATTGCTCACACTGTGTTAATTCATAATAAGAATAATAATTACCCCTTGAGTGCGAGCCGAAAATTAGTATAAACAATATAAATGACATTTTTATCTCATCTCATCTTTTTTCTTGACTTAACAACTAACCTCACACGATATAAATAAGTTTGAAGACCTGCGCCCAGTTCAAAATCATATTAACTGCATATAAAAATATGTTTTTACAACAGCATTAAATAAGTTTACATTAAACCACATACTAACTAAAACAAGATGCAATGAGCAGCAATTATTTGCAAAGGACACTCAATGTAACGAATCAAAGAAATGTATATAGTATAACGATACATTAAAATAATATTTGAATGTCTTATCAAAACAGCAATCTTGTCATGCAAAATACATCCTTCAATAAGATAGATATTTAGATATTATATGGCAACAGCTACTCTCATAAAGCTGGAGGATGCAAAAGTAAACTGCAGAGCTAAGCATTAAAATGTTAAATACAACTGAATGTTAACCCTTTTCATTCATTCTGTCTCCTTCTCTCTGTTTCCTTGCAGGAAAAAATATTCTTATTCTATGCACACAAGAAGGAAATCCATTTAGTTTAGTTTCTCTATGCTTTCCAGATCGATTTACCACACACACCACCCACTTAGTATATCTCATGGATACATTTATATTGCTGCCAATGTACTCCTTCACAAGAACTTGTATTTATTACAAATGTTTGCCCAAAAATAAAGGCAAATCCTTGTTTACATTAAGTCTTCTCCTCAGGCAGGATTTTATTCCAAGTGTAAGAATATTTGTCGAAGAGAGGCATCAGATTCCAACAGGTTGTATGTAACTTATGCCAAATCCGATTAATAAAGGCTTTTTCTTCTCCTGCATGTGTGCTTCTTTACATCGCCAATTCTAACACGAGGGCGGCGGAGGGGTCAATGGAAGCAAAAAGGCTTATTTTGTAAATGATGTTAAAAGATTGAATTCCAATTTATGAATTTCAAGTAGGAGAGGACTTGTAGGAATATATACTAACAGCCGAAACACCTCTACAGGTAGATATGAGTGTAGAGTTTTCATAGGCGTTCTGCTTGTAATTAAGATTTATAATTGAAATTCAAAACATCAAAGAATGGCTAATTAATTTTAGGGGGCGGAGGGGGCAATTTAATTTTATGAGAAATCGATTTGATATAAAAGTGTACTAAATGAAGCCAGCATGATTGGAGAATGTGAAATGTAATATGATTTTATTGTTTTAATTGAGAAAAATCGATAAGAAATTGTTGTTGAATAAACAAAAAAAAAAAGGAGGGTTTGCTCAAGATGTTTGTTTATCCATGAAATAGAAGATAATTATTATTTTGAGTTGATGAGGATGATGATGTGTTTGCTTTCTTTAATTTCAGACATACTTTTCTTGTTGATTTAAAGCTTAATTAGCTTCAAGCTATAATTAACAATCAAACAATTTAAGTGTTTTTTTTGGCATTGGGCGCCAGTTTTTGGAACAACGATTTTTATATTGGAACTTCTTTTCTTGCTTAACGCCAATGCTTGACTTTAAAGGAATATGAGCGTTTTCAGATTTGGAAAAAACTATTAAAGTACATATTAAGATATTCCAACGGCTTCTGTCATTACATATTATTTTTGAAGATTTTGAACAAAATTAGCAAATGTTTTTCTGTCCTTCTGGCTTTAAAAAGCTTTAAGAAGGCTTCAATTATGATAGCTCTTCAAAAAAAATTAAAGGAAAATTAACCATGATTTGCATTAACGAAGAAGTGGTAACTCGAAGATAATGTGCTTTTTTCAATACAGAAGTAGATGATTGTTTGTAACAAAAAATTGTCAGTCAGTGGTTGAGTTTTTAATTTCAGTAGTCATTCAGGGAATATATCCACGAACTGGCAACATTCGTAAGAAATAAAATTCTCCCATAAGGCATGTACTGAACATTTTTAGTAAACACACTATAGCAGATTGAATACTTTTGGCATGTGATGAGCAGCTGTTGGATTTGAAGAAATTCAAAAGGCAGACATTTCTCACCAAGAGGGCACTGATGAGGGACCGTACAAGAAAAATGGTGACAGCAAACTTCGAATCTATTTGTGAAATCTAAGGTCTCTTAATAGACAACGTGTAGCTGCGAGGCAAGCCAAATGGAAGATATGGAAGATGTTCTGGATTCGTGTTTAGTAAGGTCTTCGGCAAGGGTTCGCTTGTGGCGGAAAGTCTACAACCACAGATATATTGTTGATATGATATTTTTGAATTTCGTGAGAAGTGAAGATTGCACAGATGGTCGAATTTGGGGGAAACCTAACATAGAGGACTGATAAAAATTAACATTAATGCTAGGGCAAAATGGTATCAGAGTATCCGGAAGAGTTAGTGAAATGCTTGCAAATAGTAGCAAATTGATTGAAATGAGTGAAAATATAGCACAGTGGTCAGATTCGGAGGGTTTTTGGTGCCGGTGACGGGTGTCAAGGACATGATGACACCTGAAACGAGTTCCGATGCGCTGATGTATGGGCGAACTAGTGTCAGTCTATCCGGAATTATGTGCTTGTACTAAGCGGAATAAATAAATAATTAATATTTGCTAGTAAAATAGTGGCAAATAAGTCTGTAGTCGGGATCCAAATAACGGAATTGACGGAATCATTGCTAGGGGCGACGCGCGCCTTATGTACGTCTTATGAGTTATGGTTAAACTCATAGGTTGGGTGCGCCTAAGGCCTGAAAAACTCGATTATGCGAGTGCTCTTCGGGGTCCTTGCGATTTGTCGATGGTAGCGATGAGGTTTTTTTAGATTTCACATAAATATTTAGAATTCTAAATAGAATAGAATAGAATAGAATAGAGCTAGGCCGTACCCCCGGCCTAATAAATGGTACCGTGCGTTATCAGGAAGCCCAGCAAATTACGTGAGCTTGCTTGGCAGTAACTGCCTGGTAAATTGAGGTTGTGGAAGTTTCGTTGTGGCTGTGTTTACCCAAAATCGCGAAAGCAATATGGTAACTGACTTCGAAAGAAGCCTAGTTTTGAATACTGCGCAGAATCTTATATCAGAAGTACGCAGATAGGCCTCGCTCCTAGCAAGTGGGATATTTGTTGGCAAGTACGCTCACCGTGAAATTAAGCCTTAGTAGACAGGTGCTCACGTAAAAAAAGAGACGATCTGTTGCCAAGGTACGGCTTCGAAAATTCCAAAAATCGATTAATAATATTAAGTAATAGTCTACATAAATAAATCGCAAGAAGCCAACTAGTCTTCTCCCAACTGACTGTAATAATGTTTTAAAGAATTCCTTATCGCCAGAATTAAGTATTGAGGACCAATGGCAATATTGCCAAATTGCCATCAAATCAAATAGGTCGCTTTTTTGTCCTGGTTTTTACACCTTAACGGAATTACTGGCTAGACCATTTGTGTCGAAAACACAAGCACCTAAATAGGAAGCATATTAGGTGACGCTTCACAGAAGGATCTGAACTGCTGCAAAAGAGAAAAGAAGAACACTAACATCTCATAAGGAATAAATTAAAAAGCTGGATTGAGGAGTCGAGAAGAGCTGTTCCCTTAGGAAAGAGGTTCAACAATTTTTCCAATAGGTACAAGAAAACTGTCAAGGCTGCAAAGCTATAACCGAAGCTTGCATAGACGATCAGAGGAATATCGAAGTAGAATCGCCATCGATACTGATATATGAAAAACAATACATATGCAGGTTGTATAATGGCGATGAGAAACAAATTGGGATTTAATGTTGATTAAACCATTCAAGAATAAAGAATTCTACCCAATCTAACTGGTTTAAGCTAAGCTTCAAATAATAATGCCACTAAAGCAGATAACCTAGCTGCCGAGATCTTCACAGCTGTAGAGGATGATTTAGTTATTAGAAGTAAGCACCAACTCTGACTCATAATCAAGTTTAAGTCAAAAAGTATGCCCGATGAAGAGAGCAACACCAGCGCCGAGATCAAACGAAGAATCCTTTTAAATTAGCTTTTTTAAACATAGCCTTTAAAATCCTGTCCAGCTTTTTATGTGAACGTTTTGATGCGTTTGCTCACGTAATAATAGGTCCTTACCTGGAAAATATACGATCGACCAAATACTCACATTTCGCCGGATCCTGGAGAAAACCCATATACGTTGAACTGAACAAATCGAAAGTTGCGTCTTGACAAAGGTACTTACTCACTGTCAACTGATGAGTCCAAGTGAGTTACCGGGACGAAACGCCAATTTTTGATGGACTAAAGGCCGTAGAAAGCTATTTTAAAACAATAATTCAATAATTCAATAAAGTAAAATTAGTGCTGAGTCTGTTGTTTTTTTAATTTTATTTTCTTACAACGTAATATATAGAGTTTGTATTAAAACCTACATTTCGAAAACCCAAGAATTTAACACGGAGACCAAATAGCAGCAAACAAAATGGACAAAATGGGTTTATCGCAGAGTGGGTGGATATTAATGAGCCAATACGGAAAATCGTTGAACCCAGAGGGACGGTGAAGTAGAGAAAGACTGAAAAACTTATGAGTCCCACACAAGTGGAAGAAGACCTCGACCAACTTCACGTGTAAGCCTGGAGGCAGTAAGCTAGGGGCCGAGCTTGATCGAGAAGCTTATTAGTTGAGGCCGAGATTCGCTCAAACTCAACCACTGCCTCAGGTAAGGCAATCTATAGGGAATGTAAGTATTCCGATGATCATCGTTTGATGGAACAGCATCTATTTTACATAGCCATTCTGCACAAATAGTTGATATGGTATTGAATTTCAACTAGACATTGTTCTACATAGCTTTGGCTCTGACTGTCGCATGAGCAGACTTTTAATCAATAAAAACGGTCCAAGGAACCGATTTTAAAATGTTCATACATAAGTGGCATTTTTTTATGGAAAACTGGTGTTCCCGAAGACATCATTTTTACACTTTAGGGGTTATTATTAGCAAAAGGTTTTATAACTTTCTTCAATCTTACTGCTTCACCATACCGATTCATGAATAACTTTAATTTTTAAAAATAAGTATCTGAAAAAATAAGAACATTTTCCATAATTGGCGCCCAACGTGAGCTAGAAGAACAAAAAGAAGAAATGCGGTTCAAATAAGCTGAATATCTCAATTTCCACATCTGAAAAGCTACAATAAAATGTATTGAGTTTAAATCAAAGAAGGGCATGACCCTCAAATTTTGTGAATGTCATTCATTATTTGGAAAGTCGACTAACTTTGTATTAACAATAAAGTTCCAGTTCGATTAAGTTAATTATAAGCCTTTTTACTTCATATTTTGAAACTATCTTAAAATCTTTTCTTTGCCTCTTAATTCATCGTCAGTTAACAGATTCGAAACATTTTAAGTCATCAAATAGCTGGCAACGATTACACACTCAACCGAACCACGTCCCAGTCCCCAAGTTTCCAGCTACAAGTACCAGCTCTTCACGTTTCTCCATTTCCATCCAAAACTTCTGCATACTCCAAGTCCGAGCTTCGAGAAGTAGTAAATTGCAATCAGAAACACTGTTTAAAGTTTTGATAAACTTATAAAAGAACATTTTCTTCAAAGAACCGAACGTAGAGAAATAAAACTTTCAACTTGGATCTCTGCTTAAGGACAAAAAAATGAAAAACCCTTCAGTCCACCGCTTCCGAAGACCAATCTTAGCTGCTCCTTGCATCGGAAATAAACTAACTTGAGCCTAAAGCACTTTTGCAGCTCTCGCATTAGTTTTTTTTTCATCATCCCCAGCAACAAAGAATGGTATGAAATGCTTGAGATGTAAAGTTCATTCTTTTTTTTTTTTTTTGGGAGGGGAGGAGGGAGGGAAGAAAGAAATATGTTTCTTTTACGTGAATAACTTGCATACGGGAAGAAGCAGCAAAAGAAAATTCAGCTTATGGGGCTTTGTTTGGCAGGACTTTTGAACAAAATTCATTCTCATCGTCGTCGTTGGAGTGAACCCTGAATCCTTGTTGTCTTTCCAAAAGGGAAAACAGGAGAGACAAATAAAAGTTTCGAAATATTTCAATTTTTGACACTAGCAGAAAATTGCACTCGACTCGACGGTTTTGTTGTCATCCTCGGGGTCAGACGGGTCGGAATGATTTCTTAAAATGCATCCTCCTTCCAAGGATTTTTAATTTTCAACTACCCATCCCTGACACACATTTCCAAACGCAGATTTTGTTGCTTCTATGTTCAAAAATATCAACGTTCGATGTAAAACTTTAATCCTGGTAATAGTGTTGCGCACAAAACTGATGCAAACATTTGTCTTATTTGCCAGACAGAAACGGAATCCTTAGTGTACATTTACACACGAAATCCATGGAAATCATTTTTGGTGAAATGATTCATTGAACTGGGCCAAATTGTGAAGGGGGGGGGGGGGGTACTGTGTTTAAGAGGATTTTCTGGCATTTTTGGCTTTGTGGGTTAGGTCAGGGAGCTTGGCACAACGATGATGCAATTTGTAAATGATTTATGGTCTGATGTGTGCTGCATGCATGTAAACTTAAATAAAATGAATGAAAAGTTTTTGACATTTTGTGTTTGTTGATGGAATGGAATTTTCATCTAAAGTTGTTAGAATGTTCTTGTTTAGCGTTTGGCATGACATTTTTGATTTGAAAACTCGGAGGGAACATACAAGGACAAACATGTATTTTGAGACCAACTTAATTTAGAAATGAAGTGAGAACATAAGGGAGTTTAAATTAAGGTATATTCGAGAGCTTGGCTAACAAAAAACTATGTCCGTCTGGAAATAAACAATTAGTTAGATCAAGAATAAGGCTTCCTATGTTTTATGGGGTCAACCGACGACATTTTTATAAAATTTATTATACAAGCAAGTTGGAATGATTTACGATAATAATTTAAGATGCGCCATCGTCAGCAAAGAAGGTCCGTCACATTTCCTTCAAAACTTGATAAGTGAGTAAAGGACTGCAATAAAGAGCAAGGGATTCAAGGGGTTTCCCTAGTATACAGTTCACACCAACTTTGTTATTTGTTTTGAAACCGTTCGGTTAATTCCGCGAGGTATTTTACTTTTATTTTGACTAATTCGGCTATATCCCACGTCATCTGCACGTTTTTGTTTTTTTTTCAGAACTCGACATACCCTTAGCACAAACCTTACGAGGTTCGTTTTCTTTCAAATGTTTTTCAAAATCAACCAACAGATAGTGTACATTTTGTGAGGGATCCCAATATTTTCTATTCTGTACACTGAGCTTTTAATATTCGTTTATATTTTTTTCAGCATTATGATCCGGCTACTATCTAAAAAACTTATATCTGTCCAAGATTAGTTTACAATAATTTCCATATCTGGGCGGGTTTTCCTTCAACTCACTTACAGAAATAAGTCTTTTGGATGACATTCAAATGAGAGCATTCAAAATGAATGGAGATGATGACACAACTAAAAAATCACGTCACTTGAAAATATTTCATGTGTCTTTCTTTTCTACCGTTATTTCTATGGTCAATGTTCTAGAGAAATAGCCAATTGTTAATTGTATTCCCGCTTTAAAACAATGTTGACGCAATACTTGTGTTTCCAGGAATGCCCAACAATTTACCATTGAGGCTAATTTCGGTCATATTCATTATTCAGCCGTACAGCTCAAGTTTGCATTTTTGAATTATTTTTTTTTTAAGTTGTTGAATAAAAACCGTTTTATTAAAAAAACCGTTCTTACGATTAAAAAAAAATATGCCGCCTTTTCATATTTTTTAAAGAAATACAACATCGTTCAAATTATTCCGATGAAAACTATTTTACGTACTTTTTTTGACCAATCAAAAGTTAGAAAAAACGAATAAAAACTTTCAAGTTCCATCAATATTTTTCAAATTCTATTTCACGATTTCACTGCAAGTACGTGCGATCTAGTCGTGCAATTTAGTTTTTAGCTTGCGCTGTGCTTCCCGGCACAAAAAAATCCCTTCAACGTGTGTTAGTTACAAAAACAAATTTTGGATCATTCCATTCGCGTTGTTTTGAACGGTTTGTAGTCTAATATATACAAAATAAATGCTGGTGTGCCACAAGGTACCGTTCTGTCTGCATTTCTCTTTTTTCTGACTTAGACCTTTAAACATTAAGTGGTGTAAAAAAATGTTTACGGCATGAACTCAACGTTGATAATACTTAGCTAAAGAGCATCTGCTTTCTGAACTTGACGCATATCACCCCCTAAGCTTTCTTATGCCGCGTTTTTCATGTACCCTAAAGATAAGAGAATCTGATAATCCCCTAAATCAATGCCCATTCAAGAAATAAATAAATAAATTTATTGGCGCGACAGCTCCTTAAGGAGCCAAGGCCTAGTGACTTATACTCTCAACCATTCCTGTGTGTGTGTTGTTACTCTGCAAGAATGGAAGGGACCTACAGTTTACCGCCGAGTCCGAACGGCACATGAGATGCACTTTTTCGAGACAAATTTTACTCTTGGAGGTTTTGTCAGTTCCTCGCAAGAGGCAGTACCCCAGAAAAAAAGGTGGCTATTCGCTGGATTTGAACCCAGGTTCTTTCGCTTAGCAGTCCGACACACTAACCACTAAGCCACGGGGCACTACCATTCAAGAATATCTGACAATTTTCCGTTAACACTCTTGGCCAGTAGCATTAAACATTCAAATAGGAAATAATTCCAACAAAAGAATTTCTTGCTGCCCAAATGGGTACTTTTGTGGTTTTTGGCTTGTATGTTTAAAACTTATCAATATTTTCAAAAATGGTCTAAGTAAAAGTTGTAGCGTATTTAATTCCAATGAGACCAACCAAAATTTGGTCAAATTTGTAAATAATGTAAATAATTTTATCTTAAAAAGTGCATAAAGTGCATATAAAAGTTGAAGAATTGAATTCTGCGTAGTTGAAAATGGAAGCCAAACAGGGGGCCGCCGTTAGGTGCAACTCCGGTGCCGATAGCACCAACAGGTGAGGAGCTATTAGCAATTAAAAGGGAAAGAGTCGGAGCGAATGAATAACCTTCCACTCATTTCACTCCTGGCGGTGCAATAATTATTTTTCCTCTGCTTATTTTTCTGGTGTATTGAAAGTTCATTTCCACGGTGCCAGAACCACTCACTCAGAAATTCAAAATAACGAGATGTAGGCGCGGAAAGCTTAAGTGAAAAATGTATTTTCTGGCTCGCGACCCTTCAATCCGCTCCTGAAGACACAGTTATCTTTTTAAGAAAATTCTGGTGTATGGATCAAGTAGCTGGACTCAGTTCATATTTGGCAATGCAAAATACACTCAGCAAAGATATCTATGTAACGAGAAATAGGCATGTGGAAAGCTTGATTGAAAAAAGTGTATTTTCTGACATTCGACTCTTTAATCCGCTCCTGGAGGCGCAATTATTCTTTCAAGTAATTTGAGTTTTATGGGCTGGGTAGCTGAAATTAATACCTATCTGACAAAGCAAAACATACTTAGCTAAAATTTCTACACAATCATCACGCCGCCACCCTTCAATCCACTCCTGGAAGAGCAGTTATTTGTTCAAGAGAATTCTGATATATGGATCGATTAGCTGGATTCCATACCTAACTGATATATTTACCTAGAACCTCTACATAACGAGATATAGGTGTCATAAGGTATGAGTGAAAAAAATATTGTTTCTGAAACGCCACCCTTCGATCCGCTCCTGGAGGCCCAACTTTGACCTAATGTAATTTGGCAGCGGGTAGTCCAAAAAGCTTGGTCTCATTTGACGCGAAATTAAATACGCTTCAACTTTTACTCAGACCGTTTATGAAAGTATTGATAAGTTTAGAATATACAAGCGAAAAACCACAAAAGTATCACTTCCCTCCCTTCGACATAGCTCTACCGAGGGGAAAACTTAAGGTTTTCGAATTGAGGCACTAACAAAACCAGTACAACACGAAAATATTTTGCTGGAATTATTTCCTATATACATATGTGATTTTTGTGTCTAACGTTACTGGGCTCATATACCAAAACTTAAGCTCAAATAACCCGAGTATAATTAAAAACTTTTTGCTAATTATGTTGGTTATTATTTATTTTGGGCATCTTTGAGCTTGATCGTGCTTATTTCTCTTATTTAAATTCGTGCCCCAAACTTCTTTCTCTTCCATTCTAATTTCACCTATTTCTGTTGGTGATTAATTAAATAACTTAAAAAACTACTGCTTCATTTGTTTTTCTCATTGGAACAACTAACCTGGTTGAATTCTTCTCTAAAACCTTATGTTGTCTAGAAAATAGTAATGAATTTGACGTTATTGCGACTGACCTTTTGATAACAGTCAAATGTGTCAATAAAGACTCATCAATTTCAAAAGAAACGAATGACAAATAAATCTTCATGGGTATATCTTCTCGAAACGACCTTTCTAGATTTTAGTTCGGGTGCCAAAACAAAGTCGTAGCACTAAATGTCCCTCCTCCTTGATCGTGTTTTATAAAGAGCATTCAAGTACCTATATTAAATTCTTTTCCGATCTTGGAGTTATCTGTGACAAAGAGCTCAAATTTCAGCTCCAAATAGATACCTCTTTTAAAAATACCAACTTAGCACTTGGTTTTATTCATACGTAATGAAATCTGTTAACTCAACGTTAGTCCGACCCCTTCTTGAATACGCCATCCAAGTCTGTTCAATGTGGGTTCGTCAACTTGGCCCTTAGAAGACTTCTTTGGAACGAACAGCAGCACCTTACACCTTACGAAAGTCGCCTGACGCTTATTGATATTCGCTTATTGAGACGTAGAAAAGCTGATATTATTATCCTCCTCCTTTTTCATTTAATTATCCTCCTAAATTAATCCCAGTATTCTTCGTTCGAACTGTTTTTTTTTTTTATAATTTTCACCGCATGAGCTATAGATCCAATGAACCTATGTCCCGTATCCTTCATCAATAATACATCAATAAATTATAACCTACAATTAATATTCCTATCCAGAAGGGGCCTTTGTATTGAGTAAACTTTTTGTGAAACAAATACGTATTTAATGTCGCCAAAAATGTTGCGAAATATTTAGGTTGACGATGTCTACAAAGACGAAAGCCAGTTTTTGTTTTTTGATGAATTAGGTAGGCTATAAATGGCCTACATTATAAGGCTTACATTCTTCATAAGTTTGATTATAATTCTCATATCTGGTCGGATTTTACTGTTGCTTACTTCTGTTTCCTGAATAGAATGCAGAAGCATTAGAAATGCTTGAACACAATCGAAATGTTTCTTATCTGTTGTCCACAACAATGCTTCGATAAGCAATGCTCCAGCGAAATAGCCAGTTACAATCTCCTTTTAAAAGATAACCCGATATTACTGGCATTGCTACGAATACTCATCAATCTACCCTAAAGCATAACTTGAGATATATTGTAAAGTAAAGAGACTCAATCCTTAGCCGTACTACACGAATGTAGAACCCCTTACTCGGCTCGATTTTCATTTTTAATTAATATTATATTAATATTAATATTAATATTAATATTAATTATATACAGACTTTAAAAAAACTAATGTGCATCGATACCTCTTTAATCTTTTATTCAACTTTCTCAAGCGCTGTGTTATTTAATGACAGGGATATTAAAAACTCTTTAAGCACCCACAGACTGTTTAAAAAAAGTAAATTTCAATTTTACGGCGATTTTATATCAACATCGGGTTAGTGCTGGTGCTGGTTTTGGGCCACCCTAAAAAAGTGTACCGGAAACAAGCCGTCAGTTCAATAACCTAACCTACCCAACTGGGTCCACAAATTTATGTAATAAGCTTTTCAGCTCTAATATAAAGCCTTATAATCACAAGTTCAGTCAGTGTGACGAACCCTTTGGTTGTCATACTATATTCATGTAATTTTTTTGCTAGAAAAGTCAGAATTGTCAAAACAAACTACCATTAACATCATTCACATAACAAATTCCAATATAACGATCTTGAAACCATTTGGTGATCAAGTAAACAATGAGTCACATCTGGCAAATAAACAAAATGACCTTGCTGACAAAATTGCCAAAAATGCCATTGAGTCACCAAGAAATATGCTTCCCTGTCAGTTGCGTTCTTAGAACTACATTGTTCCGCTTGAACAATATCAACAATTATAAAATTCGTGACTTTTTTCCAAAGCTTAGGAATGGCTTTACTGTGTCATAAGTTTACCAGGAATTCGAAACAACTGGTAATCAAGAAAAAAACTAAAACCATATTTCACATTTAATTACCGTAAGGCAATCTTTTCATCAACAACCATCATTAAAAATAACCTTTAATACCAATTAGCACGTTTAGCTCATCACTTGTTCAATAAGTTTGTATCTATGTATCTAAGTGTTTCTTTTTAGCCTTTTTCTGTATTTTTCTTTCTCTATAGCAAGTTATATTATTCCAATCGAATACTTAATCAATCGATTTAACTTTGTTTAATTATTATCTTAGTACAGACAAACGTGCTTTCCGCTGGGGGTTCTTCCATCCATCTTGTACTCTCACCTCCTCGCCATGATTTGCAGCAGCACCTTGGGACTTTCCCTCCATCTCCATATTATATAACTTTTTCTCTCCGTGATGTTAATTAAAAACCAAGGAAACAATAACTTTGTGTTAAGCTCCCCGTTCTCTAATGCGCCTATACACCACATTGACGGATCATTCTTAGAATTTGAAATGTTGCTTGCTATCTGGAGGAACAACTTAAGCCCATCACTCTTCGTGAGTCACAGACAGCTTCGCAAGCAACAACACGCCGACCGACGACGACGTGACGTGCGAATCTCTGAGCTATAGAAGGTTTTACGTGGCCAACAGCAGTAACCAGGTTCATTCGAGAATCAGAAAAAAAAATTCAGGTAAACACTCCTAGAGCTTGTAACGCTGTTTCTTGGATTTTATCAGATAATTATGTATTCTAAAAGCTGACGCGTACTTTTGAAGTTTTTTTTCCATTGAATTACTTTCAACATCTTTCCAACCCTAAGGTCATTCATAGGATTTAAAGGGAGTTTTCTATCTAAACGAGGTTTGAAATTCGTTAAATAAAAAATCCCTTAAATCTAATTTTTAATTATAGTCCAATCAAGGTAAGGTAAGGTAAGTTCAATAAGGTTGAAGAAACTGATGGGGTGTGGAGAATTCTATCAATAGACCTATTACCCTATTAGGCGTTGAAATCGGGACAGCTTGAGTTTACTTCAGAACTTTATTTAGAACCGATTTGGCGGTAAGTACACAAATAAAAAAAAAGGACAGAATTTAAAATGGTGATCAAGGATTTTAACCATTGAACTTCTTGTAGAATTAATTTACTATTAAAAAAAGGTTTCTGATGGCTTTGGAGCTTAAGAAAAACTTTTGAAACAGAAAAAGTTTAATTTACATATAGTCATGATTACACTATTTGAATTTTGGGAATAACGAGACCAGTTTTTCCAAAAATCGATTTAATTTAAACATAGAGATTCGGGTGCATCTTTTGTGCCAAAAAAAAAATAATCTTACATTTTTTATACAAATGATATAGATAAAATTACACAAACCTTATTAGCAGATGTTTTTTTTAATGATATGAACAAGAACTACACAATTCATACGTGTGGAAACCAAATGTCTTTTCAGTGGAAAGAAAGAAGCGAAATTGCAATAGCTACCTTTCAATAAAGCTACTGTCACAGGGAATGAATGTCGTTGGGAGATATTTAATGAACTTTTGCAATTTTTTCGGCTGGTAATTTAAGATCCAATCTAAAGTATTAGAATCAAAATGGATTCTTCAAAAGATTTTTACATTGCGTTGGTTTATTTTAAAATATCATTCGACAGACAACCACGAGATCTGATATAGATTGCCCAAGGCAATGCGGAGTTCCGGAAATTTCACTGTTAATGATCATGGACATGTACAAATGTACATTCAAGTCAAAACAAAGTAAGGATGCAACACAAGAGTCGCCGAAGAGTTCTGAATCGAAGTTAGTGCAACAAGGTAGCGGCCTGAGTCCTTTGCTCATTTTTACAGTTCTTATCTTTTTGCTAGAAGGTATAATGTGATGGACTGGACTGGAGTGAAACAATTAATTTTGCAAACGATGGAGTCATCACCAGTGTAAATCCTCCATACCTGCAATAACCATTGTTGTAATCCCAGTCAAGATCATAATGACCTTCGGTTGAAGAAAAAGAGAAATGAAAAATAAATTGCACGACTGGATTTCACGTATTTATTCCTATGTGCGCTCACAGCGCCGAATGAAATTTGATAAATTCTAGAAGAGCTAGAAAGTTTTTGTTCGATTTTTGTGACTTTTGATTGTTCATAAATAGTTTTCAGCGGAAAAATTTAAACGCCATTATATTTCGTTAAAAATGTGAAGAAGTATGATTTTTTTCAAAATCGTAGGAACGGTTTTTTTAATACACAAATCGTTTTTTTTTAACGTTTTTTTAAAAAATTAAAAAGAAATAATTTAAGTTTGCAGACTTAAGCACAAAAATAACCTACATTTTAAAACAATTTATTATAATAAAATTCACCTACGCGTTTTCAAAATATCCAATTTTGAAAAAAAAAAATATTTAGGTACAACACAAAAAAAAAGTTTTCGAAAATATTTTAAATTAAAATTACTGAGACTATCTACATATTCCTGAATATTAATTTTGAAGGTATTCGGTTAACCAGTTCTCAGAAAACTTAAATAAAAAAACCGTCCTATGGAAGGCACCGTTTTTAGACCACAATCTTAATTTTTTTGTTCACCGAAATATAACTTTTACGTACAATACGCACACTAATTTTTTGTTCATAAAAATTCTGGGAGCCGTTTTCGAAAGAAATAAGCTTTTACATAACGGTTATATGAATGGTGCCGTTTATATTTAAACTAAAAAAAAATTTAAAAAAAGTCATTTGTAGAATGTCAAAATAATCTTATGAATTTAAAGACGATTAGCACAACCGTTTAGGCAATAGTTCAATATACATCCGTGCAGGACAGACAGACGGAGAAACAGACAGACAGAATTTTGCCACTTATCAAATATGTTTCTTTATCATCATGTTGAACGCTATCGATTTAATGAAGGACTGAATCCATTCATCAACGCCTAAAAGGTCAAACACTTACGATGTCATAAAATGCGATCTAAAATTGAAGATTATATAGAGGGCATTTAAAATAAACTTCACTTTTCATTTGGAAGAGTTTTATTTAAAAGTTTGAGATCTTTTTTCGATTTCTTACCCAACACATCATGTCATGTTTGATTGTTATATCAATTTTTTTAATCTGCACGAATGCATAACTTACATTATAGTACCTATAATCGCAAGTTAAAATTAAGTCGAAAAAAGATTCCTTTGGTAAGTGGCTTGGCTGACTTTTAATGTTTCAATGATCATTGAATTATTACTGGACGGACTACATGACCATTGAAATATGAAAAAAGTCATTTTATGTATCCCATTGGGCTGGAACAAATATTTTCTTTGGCTTAAATAGTAGTAGTTTAAGTCATAAGCTTTACGTTTGCATCAACATAATAAGAAAAAACGAACCAAGTTGGCACTTTTTCGAAGATAAATCATAATTTTGATATCGAAACATTCCCAGTTTAAAATTATTTTGAACATTATGAGTAGAATGCAGCAGACTGTCAATTTCTTAAGGTATATTATTGAGAATGAAAGTAATTAAAAATGTAATAAATAAATAAAGTAATCAGTCAAGCAGAATATAAACAAGCGCAGGAAGTAAATTTACAATCCATAAGAAAATCTAGTCTGTTCCGTCATTTCTACTTTAGAAGATGAATAAAAGAATATTCAAGAAAAGCTCGTCCACATACAAGTTTGATTTGAACCCAAAACCTGTTCTTTTGAATTATTTTTTTGCGATGGTAAAAAGAGGTAACAAACAATGTTCAATTTGTCAATAATTGCAAAATAAAACCCATAAAGTTACAGACAGACAGACATTTTTCTACATTACTTCCCTTGACCTATTTTATTTTAAAGGTTGTTTTTTTAGGTATAAATTGGCAGCACTGTTTTCCATGACAGCCATTTGGTCAGATTTATTTCGAAAAACATAGTTCTGATCGTGAAACGAATATGTCCATATTATCAGAACAATTTATTTAAATAACGATAGAAATTTTTGGGACCACGTTTACTGTAAATCTCTCATCATCTTAAACGTCGGCGTCGTCGTATAGTGCGAACCGAAGAAGATACTGCAGCATTGAGGAAGACCTGAATAAGTCCATCCGCCATCGTGCACAAGAATAGGATCTGTGTCCATCTAATTTATGGAAATTTTTTCGGAAAGATCTTGGTTTGCTGTCTTACAAAATGCAACTCGTGCAAGAATTTGAAGCCACATAATAACCGGGCACGGACGGAGGCGTACATTTGGTAAATGCGCTCGAATCGAGATTGCTGTTTATCCCGATTTTCACAAGAAAATTTTGTTCAGCGGTTAAGCTCATTTTTGGTTGATGAATAGCGTCAATAAGCAAAACTGCCACATTTGGATTGTAGATAATCGTCAAGCCATTGCTGAGATGCCGTTACATCTAGAAAAACTGCCAGTTTGGTATATTTTATGGCATGGGATGGTACAATCAATAATCTTACTTCATTAAAAACGATGCCGGCCAGAGGGTTACACAGTCAATGGAGACCATTTTAGAGACACAGGAACCTTATAGTAGTTAGTTTGTACCCCCTGCTCGATCTGAATGATAAAATCGTGTAGAGTTCATTGATTTATATATTCTTAATGACGATGTTGTCTGCGAAAGTTAGATCTGGCTAGAATTGGTGTTTGAAATTTGCTTAAAGTACCAATGTCACAGACTACTTTCGACAATGCTATGCTGACGATTCAAACCATATCTTGTCGGAATCCCCAGATGTTGGTTAGACTGGGTAGAAATCCGTCAAAATAAACTAGGCTTGTAAAGCTAGCCTTGCTGTTGTCACTTTTTTGACGTGATAACGTCTTATAAATCAATGACAGGCTACACACTAAGCAAGAATGCAAGAGTGAATAGACGTGTTTGATAGCACCGTCCGGCTAATAGCTTAATTTAAACGACTTGTGTATATTATCACTATCCATAAAAGTCCAAGTGTGAGGAAGAAATCAGTATCAACTGAGTGGAAAAGTCATAAAACCGAAGTGCGCTTAGTAAACAAAATAAAAACAAAAGAAAAATAATTAATTATTATCTTGAGTGCCACGCGCCTTTTTTATATATATATGTACTTACACCTAGTTGTATCGAGAGTCTGTATTTCTTCTTTTTTCTCTTCTCTTAAATAATGGCTGGCAGAACTCGTTCGGAAAAAGAGAACCTATCAGTTATTACCACTGCAACCTCTAAAAAAACAGAGAAAAAAAAGACAATTACCCCCGCAAGTAAAACATCCACTCCCGCAATAGCTAAACAAAACCAAACGCAAGTAAGATCGACTCCAAAATCAACCGCTTCCATCGAACAACATACCAATAGTCCTACCACCTCTGCCAACACTGCCAATGTTAACCACACTACACCACCTTCTACCAAAGAGAGAGAATCTACTCCAACTACATCTCCAAATTCTCGATCTGAAATGGACAGCCTGATAAAGGACCTATCAGCAGATATCGTCAATAAAATATCGAAAAAGATAAATGATCTGCGCTCGGAATTCATCCAACGTTTTGAACAGATTGAAAAAAACTTAGCCGCCTACATCAAAAAAACAGACAAGACGATAGAGTCCCTTACAGAGCGAGTTGCAGGAATGGAGTCCCACCTGGACGTTGTCCATGAACTGAAGGAAGAGTTAGCTGATCTACAAGAACGATGTGACATACATGAACGTAAGGAGGTCGTATGTCGCCTCTGGAACTCACTACCCACCCATCTGCGTGATTATGATGACCTACACATATTTCAAAAAAATCTTAAAATTTTCTTTTCAAATCAAGGCAACTAAATTATCCCCTCTTTTAAACCCAAGCTAAATCCTTCGTTCTCTTCTCTCTTTATCTACTTTTATCTATATATCTTTCTTTTAAATTATTGTACAACTTTTCAAAATGCAAATAGTTAAGGTATTCATAAATTTTCCCTTTTATTTTAGTTACACATTATTTTTTTTTCTTCTTTTGTATTCAATTAACTTATTTTCTATTCGTTTGTATAAAATTGAAATTGTTATCTAAGATTTAAATTCATAGACTTTCACTAGGTTATAAGATATCTAGTATCTTACTGTGTAAGTTATATAAAGAAAGAAATAAACTAAATAAACTAAACTAAACTAAACGTATGAAATAACATGACTCTTGATGATAAGACTCATGGTAATAAGACTCCTGCTGATAAGATTCATGAGTCATGACTTATGCTAGCCGCGATACTGTGGTTCTTTCAACCAAAATCGATCGCAAGCACCAGGCGAACATGAAAAACAACAGGCGCAAATTCTAAAAATAATGCCACTCAAATTCAAAAAGTACAAGTATAGAAAACTAAATACAAAATAGGCGGAGTTTTGCTAAAGTAGACAGTAGATATAGATATTGGTGTGTGTGTGTGTGTGTATTTAAGGAGAAGATTTGTGGGTGTGAGTTAACGGGCTGTATGTTGGTGTTGCTGCCATCAATGTTTTCTTATGACGTTATCACGTAAAATTATCATATGTAAACCGACTTTACAGACAACCAACTCTTTTTTTTCGGAAGCCAAATTCTGTCTTGGGTTTGTTCTACGCTTGCTATGTTATCGTTAAGGTGTATAAAAATATGGTATTTTGGAATTCTGTCTGCTCAATAATTAATTCATCGTTCCAAAATGTTATCAAGATCGTTGATCGAATTTCCCTCTCCCTCTTTATGTGTGCATCGTGATGTTGGTCTATATTGCGACATGGTTCAGGCGAATTCTTTGAATTTGAGCGTCTTGTGCACTAGCACAGACCTCGCTCTCTATTTCTTTCCATTTTAAATTTATATTTAATGTATTTATCATTTAACCAGTCCCTCCGATCTCTGTGACTATATCCTAGAGTTAGCAGTATTAATAATTTTCTCCTTTCGGCTTGACCATTCTTCACTTCACTATTCCCTCTGCAAGGTTTTTTGCGTGTGATACCTAGCTCATGACTGCAGTTGTTGCAATTGTTTTCATCGAGTAGGGAAAACATGTTTATTACGAACCAAAGCGGCGGCGGATGTAATTATTCCGCTCTCGGAAAACCGTACCAGCTTGATAGTGTTGCGAGTAAGACTATACTAGTTGCTTAGTTTTATTCATTGTAGTATCTACTAAAATTAAAAATAATTTACATTTATCAAAGATAGTTCCCTTTTTTATTGAAACATTAACCTTACTTTAAGGGTCCCATAAGAATCAGTTTAAGGACCAATCTTTTTTTTTGTATTTTTTCAAACATTGCTAGACCAATATTTTTGGATAGCGATGTCTAATTTAGTTTCGGGAATTTTGAAAATCTTGAAATTCAAAATTTGTTATTTAACATATCGAAAAAAGTCCTTCATCCTACCAATTAAAACCTTTTTCCTAAATTTAACTAATTCTGTTGTAATAGACAGAAATGGAAGCTCAATTTCTATTTTCCGAAACTCTTACGAGTAAAAGAAAAGCCATTGCTGCCGACCTAGTTAGTGACTTTAATTTTCCTCCCTCTTAAGAATATTGTCACCGGTCAATGATGGTAGAGGGTTGGTGGGTTGACGGGTGCTTTGGATATTGCTGTTATTGTTGTTTCTGATCCCATCCGTTGGAATAAAACTTTAATCGCAAATCAAAAAGGTAGGCAAGTCGCATTTGATAGAAATCGTGAGTGGAATATTGAAATGTTTTGAATATTTTTATATTCCCTTGCTTAAGCTTGGGAGCCGCTGTTGACGTCGATGTCATCGTTGTCATCACCGTCGTCGTCGTCTTCATACCCAGTAGCCGGCCAATCTCCAGACGAATTGGATGCGAAATGAGTGGAATAATAAAATTTATCGGTCACCAGGTGGTTTTGACTTGAAGTAACTTTTAGGTTGGTAGGTCACCCCGAAAGTAACAACAAAAAAAAAAAGGGAAAACTAAATACAAACTGAATTACCGGGTAAATATTTATGAAGACAAAGGTGCTTCTTCGTTGCCTAAAGTTCGTTTACACTCAAGGCCATACGCGCTGACTGCTGATGGGAGATGGAGCTTAGGCGTAATTTTGTGGTAAGAATGCTGGTTGATGGTGGTATCTGGGTATGGGGGTTTAATTTTTATGGAAATTCCAATCTTATTTAGTAGCTAATTGAGGCGTGGAGATATTCCACTCTGTTGACGACGTAGAAGAAGGTTAAATGAAATGAATGAGCAGTAAAAGTGCGAATCCGGATCTATTTTTAGACATTTGGGAATGTCGGTATGTACGTACATTCCTCAATTTTTGAGTGTCTGACGGTGAGTTATCGAAATTCAAAGAAGGACCTTAAATGTTAGGTGAATTTAATATGTATACATATATTTGTATGTATATGAGTGAAGGTGAAAGGGAAATTCGTAAAATGAAATTAGAAATGTTATGTTTAAAAAATAATGTTTTTTAATTCGTTTAGGTCGTTTAGCTTCCTATACTTCTGGAATTTAGGTGTATATTTAATGAATTTTTTTAAATTATGGAAAACTTCACTTTTAAATTTAAAACGTAAATTGGAGTAGATAGACGTTTAAAAAACAATTGAAAACTGCAAGACCATATTACCGCTGTCAAAGAAGATATTTGTTTTTTTGACGGTGACTGTTGTCATGACATTTAGATGATGAACATTTATTTTGTTGAGAGCTGGAATTCGAATAACGATAACTGATTTCGGAGACTCCGAATGACAGAAAGTATATCTTGAGTTATGTATGTGGAACTCGGTTCCGATTTTTTCAGAGTTCTAACGCTAAAGTATTAGTAAGGACTCGGTCCTAGCTAGCTCCTGCAAATCAACTAGTACCCGATTATTACACTAGTTGTTAGTGCTCAAATTGATACCGAGTCATTTCTTCACCGAAGTCCTTAGCTGTAATCCTGTCAAATTAGGACCGAGTATTAGTAGGGACTCGGTATTAGTTAGGACCTCAAATTCGGTAAACTACCGTCTTAATACCGACAAGTCATTCTGTAGCACTCGCCATTGATGGCTAACGTATCACCAAAGCCATTTTCAAAAAAGGATTATCGTCCATGAACTTTGAGCTTCTGATTCCCCGACACGAAATTTACGTACGGACCGCGGCGATGTTCTTCAGATCTTCTTTTGACGAAAGAATGTTGGTTGATTGATTTCCGAACCAGCCGTTTGAAATTTGGTCACTGAAAGTCGAACAGTCGACTATGAAGGGCCACCAAGTCATTTCATAATGAATAGACTTACTCCTGAACAACGTTTGCAAATCGTGCAAATTTATTACCAAAATAATGGTTCGGTTTGGTGGAACAGAGTATCGAAGAAGACCCGAATGAGTCCACCCGCCATCGCATGCAACAATTGGAATTGTGTCCATCCACTTTATGGAAGATTTTGCGGAAGGATCTTGGTTGGCGGGCTTACAAAATCCAACTCGTACAAGAATTGAAGCTGAACGACCATCAAGTGCGTCGCACGTTCGGTTAATGGGCCCAAAACGAGATGGCCACCGATCCCGATTTTCACAAAATTGGGAAAATTGGGCTTCTCGGCTGGAATTTATTCGAGCCAACCGCGGCGGCCACTTGCCCGAAATTATTTTTTAAAACATAATGGCAAACCCTTATCTTTATAATAAAGCTAAATTCTTGGCCATAACATATAATATGCGTTTTATTTCTTCTTTGTCTAAAAACTAAACTCTTTAGATGTCACCAAAACAACTTGATCGCCAAAGGCCGACAAAATCCACCCATGCGCGCCAATTCCAAAAATACACTCACAATAATGCAAAGCACCTATGGTCCTTGCATATTGTGGATTGCTTGCATGAGATGCAAAATGGTGCATCTCATGCAAGCAATCCAAGCGATTATAAAAAATCTACAATCGCCAAAAAACACTTTTAAGGAAAAAACACTTTGGCTATGGCCTTAATAAAACAAACTTAATTTATTTGCACTTTCATTCATTTCCAAAAAAACAATCGTTCTATGTACACACATATATAGAATTCGCAAAACATTGGTCCTCATAACCAATATCCTTTTCATCGAAAAATCGCTTCATTTATTCAATAAATATAACAACATTTATTTGAAATGTCAAATCAAAACAAATCCTTTTTAAGTGCAGGCGTCTTTTTGACAAAGATTTTATTTTAATATTTTTTGTATGACGTGCAACTTCCTTAGAATCGTTTTGGGGTGAAGCTCGAACGAACATGCGTCACGACAAAGGGATAAACACATAAATATATAGGATTGTTAGCTTTTGCAGTTTTTTAGTGTAGTATTATCTTTCCACTTGCTGCTTACTGTTTATAATATAATTTGCTAATAGAAAGATACAAAGGATTTTTTTCAGTTAAATTTTCATTTTGGTATGGAAAAATTTGAACAACTGGCATAAAGATTCGTCGGAATCAGCAGTATGCCAATAATGCTAGGTAAAGGGACCTTTATACGTCCCAATATGGGACCAATGGAATTTATAAAGGATTTAGGTACCTATAATAAGGTTGGAAGGAAGGTAGGTACTAAAATTAAGATACGCGTTCCAACTACTGCTAAGCGAGTAGGTATAGAGACAATATTAAAAGTTAACACAGTGGTTTTGTTTGTTTATAGGAAGGTGTAAACTTTTGTTTTCTCGATTGAAATTTTTGCATTCATTAGTAATCGAATATTTTTTTTTATTAGTTAGTTGTTTTTGTGTGTTTATCAAAGGCTTCCTTATTTATTCTGTGCTTTTATGATGACTTTTACTTTAAAATACGTAAGTATGTATGTAATGTAGGTTGTCACTTTCTTTTATTTGACTAATGGCTTGGCTAGGGCTTAGCCGAGCAATATGTAATGAAATGTTGGGGAAAAAAATTTATGAATTCAAAAAAACACTACTCATAACGTTTTTTGGAAAAAATGTTGTAAGCCATCTTATTTCTTTTGCTGTTTTCTATTTTATGAATTTTTCATTTCAAAATCGTTCGACCAGTTTTTTCAAAAAAATGTTTTTTTTGAAAAACTTTTCGAAAACATATTTTAAAATTTTTTTTAGTATGTCAATTTTAAGAAATCTATAGTTTATACTAGGAGAAAAATTTAAAAAAAAAATCTATAGATCCGTTTTCAAAATATTCAAAAAACAAAATATTTTTTTAAACAAATTATTAAAATTTAAAAAAAAATGTTTTTGAAAATTTTGATTAGCAATATTATTTAAATCATAAAACACTACATATTTTGAAAATTTCATCAAAATCCGTGAATTAGTTAACGAGAAAGTCTGATTTTACAAAACCGGTCATATGGGAGGTACCGTTATAAAACTTTTTCTGAAAAATCCATTAAAATTAAAAGATAGATTTTGCACAGAAAACATCATTCTGAAAGTTTAATCAAAATCGTAGGAGCCATTTTCGAGAAAAATAAGTTTTTCATTAAAAGTTATATGGCAGGTACCGTTAGTTTTGGAGCTAGAATGCCAATTCCAAAAACTGTCGGGTAGAGCACTCTAAAAATACTATATACCAAGTTTGAATCAAATCGGCCCAACCGTTTAGGCTGTAGATATCGATACGGACAGACAGACAGACAGACAGACAGACAGACAGACGGACGGAATTTCCGGACCCACTTTTTTTGACTTCTCTATCATCGTAATATCATGTTTGATTGTTAGAATTTTTTTTTTTTTTACGAATGCATAACTTGCCTTATAGTCCCTATAATCGCAAGTAAAAATTAAATTAGACAAGATTTAGACATATTAGTTCCTAGGAACGCTCTGTAAACTTAGGACCAGTACCAACGAAATGAAGAAATGCTCAGGTACTATCTTTTCGTTTAAATTTGGTACTAGAGTTAGGACCTAGTCTAGCTAGACCGGATACTATGCTGGCTTAGTAATCATGTGAAGAAATCGGGCGTTAGTCAATAACTAAATTATATATCGTTAGTGGTTAGTTGTATTTCGACTTCGGTACTTATTGCTATCGCTTATTTTTGATTTTATGGCAAAGATATGAAAACAGACTAAAAACAATGGAGTTTATGAAATCCTCATCACATTTTAGTGTTAAAACGTTTCCCCTATGGTTACGTGGTTACAATAGGTCTATAGCAATATAAGAGACATTTAAAGCAGCACTGGCAACCTAGTACGCGCAGTTCCTTTAAAATGTTGTATGACCTTCGGGTCCTACTGCCTCTGCGAAGCATCAAAGAGAATTTCCAGTTCTTTCTTGTTTGGTGGGCTCTTAACTTTATGCGGGTCATCTATTGATACCTTCTTTCAGGCTGAGCGAAGCCAACACTGGCTAAAAATACGGTACCATGGATTAAAGGCGAGCCCAATATTTACACGAGTTTACTCGGTAGTATATTCTTGTTAAGTTTCTTAGTGGGAGCTTAGTGGTGATAGAAGCTATCCAATATCGTTTTGTTTTTTAAGGATATTGAGATAATGATATCTTGGATTCACTGATAACTGATATCTTCAATAGAAATATTGGCATTAAATAACTTCTTACATGTAAAGGCGGGCAACTCATGCCGGGTATCACCTGAATTTTTTTTAAATATGGAAACAATCTATGGAAAAGGCTCATACGATTACAATTTACGAACTTTTTGAGTATGGAAAGCTACCCTTGGAATTTTAAAGATTCACGATTATACCCAGTATACAAAGAGGCCTGCATAAAAGACGTAACACTGTGGGTTATAATTTTTGAATTCTGCATAAACATTTTTGTATGGGAGGTGAAAGAATGTAATAGGAGCAAAAAGGAAATTAAGAACTGGATACTGAAAATCATACGTTTGTATGTTGCTTAAAATATTGTATTAAATCTTTCAGAAACAAAAAACTGTATGTATTTTTTGTTGACTTAATAGCAGAATTCGATAAAGTAGATCATAGATAGTTCGTCTGGAGTTATTCAGTATGGAGATATCCATAGGTATTAGAGATAACAGTTTGGTGTTGATATAGTTATTTTTTTTTTTTTTTTTTTTTTTTTTTTTTTATGATGATTTTTTATTAACTTTTTCTTATAACTACTTAACTGCTAGACACAAATCTTAAAACTAGCTAAAACTATCAACTTAATTAACTTACTGGATCTATGCGGGCGCTCTAAATTAATCTCTAACTTAATTTTAATTGCCTTTCGCCCTATTTTTCACCCAGAAAAATAGAAAAACTAGGTCATCATTATCGTTTTCTTAATCTTTCTGAAACTACTTAAAAACTAACTTAAAATAAACTAAAAATAAACTTAAAATTACTTAAAATAAACCTAAGATACTTAAAATTACAACAGCCGAAGCAGGCTTTTTTTATATTTTAACATTTTTTTGTTGGATTTTTGTGTTTTTATATTTTTTTTTAAATTTAATAACTAACCTTATCTAACTTAAAAATACAATAGATATATGTAGTCGGCCATAGGCGATATTTCGTCTATGACGACTGAAAAAAGCGGGTTCTAACTAAGCCACCAAAATTGGTGGACCTGATCACGGGCTTCCTTCCGATCCCGGTCGGGGACGGCCGGATTATTAAAATAAGGTTGACTACTAAATATGTTTAAATACGAGAAAAACTGAGGTATTCTTAAACTAAGTTATAATACAAAATTATTAATTTAAGTTGAATTGCCACAGATTCCACATATACATTCAAAACTATTCGAATACACCGAAATGTATGTTTGTACTTAAGAATGGGTTATCGCTACCAGATGGGCTTTGCCGATGTAAATGGAACAATGATTGTCTTGCCCCATTGTCTAGGCCTCTGCATTGTCCCATGTGAACCCCGCTTTTGAAATATTTCGATGACCGAAAGCTTCTCCAGACCGTCAGTATGGCTTTCGCAGTAATCCTTCCACTAGTGATCTGGTAGCATATCTCAATGGTGAAACAAGTCTTTACATCGCTTTGGCGAATGTATGATTATTGCGCTTGATATTTCCTAGGCATTTGATAGAGTTTGACATGAAGCTGCTTTTGGGATCGATGATACTCTATTAGTTCGTTGGATTCGAAGCTATCTTCTGCATCGTTCAATACAAATTGTAAATAAAAGACTTGGAGACACTTACACATTGACATTCAGAAAATGTTTTCAAGCGATCTTATGCCACAGTTATCATTGCTAGCAGCGCTTCTCCAAAGCCTTATCAAGCTGTTTGGAATCATTTAATGATAAAAATAACGGCTATCTGGGAAAACGATACCTTTCCCAGGAAGTGGAAGAAAGGTGTTATGTCCAAGATACCGAAGAAAGCAGAACAAATATATAGGTACTGTTGCGTTAGTCGATACTGAAACGAACTTAGACGTCAGAATAAACCAATCACGCTATGTATTTGGATTCCTTTCTCCTGTATAGAACTCCGGCAAAATATCGCTACGCGCCATATTTTACCTTTTCCAATATTGAAATCCATGCTGTTTTAGGCCTGTCATGGAAATGCTCCGCCAAAATCTCAAGCAAGTTATAGGCTTTTGTAAATCGTTGTCTGCATTATATCCGTAAAATCCGGTGTCCACAGACAATTTTCAACTATCAATATGGAGTGGGAGTGGACAAGTGGATTTTGACATCAAACTACAAAAATGGCACGGTTTGGCCACACATTGAGGAAACAAGACGATAACATAACAGCGCGGAACTATGAGTGGAATCCTCTAACTTCATGGCGAGTTATTAGGCCAAGAAAAACATGGAGGTCAACATTTTGACGAATTATCAGTCCCAAAATTTGTAATCGTGGCCACAGCTTGGACATTTTGCTGCGAATAGAGAAAGATAGGGAGATCTGGTTGTTGCCCTACGCTCCAAGAGGAGTTAATGTGTTGCAATGAATGTATGTAGTTTCCGGAACACAAATAAATAAATAAAAAAAGGAAGATTCAAGGAGTTACTTTTCTATTAAGGTATTCGAGGGATAATACCGAGTAGATCGGGGGTTCTGTTACTATAAAACAACAAAAATATAGAAAATGTTTGATATAGCTAATTTTAAGAAAGTAATTTTAAATATTTATAACGAGAAAGATAATGAATGACATTACTTACTACACGGATTTTGATAAACATTTCAATTAACTAGCTGTTTTTTTTCTCTTTTCAAATTCTCAAATCTGTATAGTGACTGTATTTAATGCAAACTTTTACATGTTGGCAAAATGTTATATAAAATTGCAAAAATTTCTACATAGCTATACTCCTATAAGTTCTGTCAATGTATTCAAATTGATAGGAAAATTCTACTTATATATTTGTTTTTAATTGTGTACAGTTCCCACGTTTTCCATTATAATCATTTTCTCACACAAAAAACTGCGTATTGCTGCTCAAAAATGTCATTCAACAATATTTTGTTTTCGTTTTTTATCATCATCATCGGCAACATCGTGTCGTCTATTTTCGGCGACATATTTTATGCATGCATACGTCTTGTTCAAGCTAATAAAATTTAAATTAAGTTAAAAAAAAATAAAAAAGATGATCCGAATACATTATTGCTTGTGTGTTCATCTTCAATTTCGCCGGAGAAATGCAACTGCATACATAATAATTTCGATTTTTTCTTTAAAAAAAATTGAATAATGCATTTTCTTGTTGCATGGTGTCTTTGCATTTTTGAATTGAGGATGAATAAAACAATTTATATTAGTTTCCTTGATTGAAATTCTTATAACATAGTAGAGTAGATATAACATACTTAGTAGAGAGAAGAAAGAAAAAAAAAGTAATACAATACCTACACTGATATAAAAGCACTTCCGGGAGCATTTATTGCAAAAATAGATTATACTAGTATAGTGGGGTATTTTTTTTTTAATGGAAATTTATAATTTTTTTGTTGTTGTTGAATTCGAGATCGATTTGTAAACAAATTTATTTGCATAAACATGTTGTTTGACTATAATTCGGTTATGTAATTAGTGCCAGTGAGTTGATCCTTGATGTGCGTGCCAAGTTAATTGAGTCTTTTGGCATCCAGGGATAAAATATTTAATAACCGACTTAATGTTAGCTCTTTGACAATTTTGAATTTTTATTAAATAATAATAATAATTAGGGTGATTAGGAGAACATTGGTATATTTTAGAAAACCAGCAAAGAATTCCTTCTTATAAATTTAGAGTAGTGCAAATAACGAAAGTTTTCTAACAAACAAACGTTCGCTTTTTGTTAAAATTAAAAAAAAATATGAAACATTGAAATCGTTTTTTAAAGAATTTTTCCTTCGCCTTAATTTAAATTTTTAAGTTCAATAATAGTATTCCGAGCGAGACGAGGTATATTTAGCCTTAACGACGGAATACGGTATTTAGTTTTCGACGAATTGATTTCCACACGATTTCTGTTACCCCATTGGATAATGCTGTGTAAATCGAAATTTAATGAGCTTATCATAGGGTACCGTTGCGATTGCATGCCTTAAGGCGAAGGATGTGAATCACCGAAAGCGAATATGAGAAGTTAAGCAACATTTAAAAAAATTAGGAAAAGAATAGGAGACAGAACGGAGCCTTGGGGAACAACAGCATTTATTTTGAAACAGTCTGACAGACTTTTAATGCATAGTTTGACATAGTCAGAGTTGTGTTATGCCTGTAAGTATTTTTAAATGATTAGTGATTTGTGTGTCGTCTGTTCTAATGTTCGCTATTTAAGAAAGAATTTCTTTCACGTGTACGTCTACACTGTTCAATACAACCCAGCTGTTTTGGCATTAAGTGAAACTCAGGTTGGAGTAAATACTGATTTATCAGGGGTATAGCTTTGTGCCATTACTCTTTTTCAATCATGGTCTCGTGGTCTATGTTAGGAATGATATTGCTTGCCAGAGCCTTCCACAATACGGGTAAAGTTCCAACACGGACTTTAATTTGTTGCGGCTCAAATTCACTGTCGGCAAGTATGTCATTCATTATTGTTTTGTTTGCAGGAGTCCAAATCTCAACAGTTATTCGACTTGTAACGAGTTTGATGCGCTGTCTGATTCCATCTCGAAAATTCTTTCCCATTGTCCTCGAACTAAAATCGTTATTGCGGACGATTTCAATGTACATCACAATTCCAATTGGCTCTGCTATTCTGGTCAGACAACACCCAAAGGAAGGTATGTCGAGCTCTTTGCCGGGTTACATCACCAACTGATCGATGTGCTAACGCGAATGTCGGATGTTGCTGGGCAAGCTGCCCATACTCTTGACTTGTTTCTTACTTCTCACCCTGATAAGTATACCATTAGTGTAACTTCACCATTTGACACTTCGGACCATTGTGTCATTTCAGCAAATTTCTCGTCTTCCACCATTCCAGTTAAAGAAGAATATATTAGAATGCTAACTGGGACGGCCTGAATATTTTTTTCCGAAACTTTAACTATTTAATATGCTTCCTCTATAGTGACATTAATGCCAGTTCTGAAATGATCACAAATGTGATTTTTCTAGGGATGCGTGCTTTTATTCCTATTAGAGTAAAAAGCATCAAGCCTAAAGAAAATTACTAGTTTAACTCTGAGTGTAAAGAAGCCATCAGGCTATCAGATGATACTCTTGTTCGTTGGATTAAAAGCTATCTTCTGGACCGTTCAATACAAGTTGTATTGGACGGATTCAAGTCTGATTCCCACAAAATAAATGCTGGTGTGCCCCAGGGTTCTGTTTTGTCTCCAACTCTTTTCCTCATTTTTATAAATGATCTTCTGTCTGCTACTTCTAATCCACTTAACTGTTTTGCTGACGACTCTACCCTCAGCTTTTCATATTCGTTCGATAATTCACGTCCTTCGCCTTCGGACGTACAATTGCAACGGTGTCGTATGTCAAGCTCATTAAACTCCGATTTATACAGCATTGTCAAATGAGGTAATAGGAATCATGTGGAGTTTAATGCTTCGAAAACTCAATGCTGTCTTCTGTCGTTAAAGCTAAACATACCTCAATGCCATTGTCCATGAATGGAAAGAAAAACTGTCGGTCATGAAGAAGTTTTCGGTCATCGAGATATTTCTTTAACTGATGGAAAAGCTTACGCAGTGGTTTTGCTAGTAAGGAGAAACACCTTTGCAGAAGAATGGGGTATACCATCCGGGCCAGTGGATTTGTGTAAAAATTGACACGAATATGTAGGCTAACCATGACCAAGATATATAGGTGGAAGACTTATAGTTCCAGCTCGATCGCGCTACTATATACCACAAAGTTGATCCACGCAACATTAGGACACTATATTTGCTTTTTTTCCAATATCATTTAAATGTTTATTTATTTGTTTATATTATTACTTTGTGTTTTTATTATTTTTGTTTTTATTTATTATATTTTTTAACCATAAGAAGGTGATGATAAATGATCACTAGACCTACATCTATCTACCTATTTACCTACTTAGAAGAAAATTTCGTTAAAATTCATATAGAGGTTTGGAAAAACATTCAAGTATAATAAAAAATTAATAAAATATCGAGTTGACTTGCAACTTTATTAAGCATTCTTTAAATTGACTTTAAAGCACAATATGCAATAATGAATCTTGAAATCTAATTCGCACTCTTCTGTACCCCCTTTGCTGCAAACTCTCTTTAAAATTGATCCGAATTTACCGCCAAAATTAAGAAAACAAAAAATATTCTTTTTTATCCAACATTTTAAAATATATATCGTTTAAAATTCAGAGCATCGATTGGTGGTGCAAAACTAGAGCTGTCATGATGTTCTTGGTGTTTGTCATGACTCTGTTTGTATTTATAAGGATGTTGCCAAAGTTTCCACACAAAATAACTCACTGAAGCACTCAACCATGACGGGTATGCCTCCTACCACCCGAAACCAATACATTTCGTAGAGAAAATTTCAGAGAAAAGTCTTGGATAGAAATTCCAAAAATAAAAACAAAAGACTTTGTAAAAGATTTTTTTTTTTAACTTTTAATAATCCTCTTCCTTGACAAGGACCTTATATATCTATTCAGAGGCATGATGTACAACGGTGGTGTGGATAAATAAAAAAAGCCAAACGAACTCTATTGATAAAGTGCCACAAACTTATATTTACTCACCTGGAAGAGCAAATGCCGAACTTATTGCCAAAGATACAAGTAATCCAAGTAGGAGCTTCATGATGATGATCCTTGTTTGCTTTTTTTTTATTTTATTTGGAGTTTATATCCTTATTACACTTTTTCTTTTTCTTAATTTGGGTTGTATAGCACTTCTTTGCAAGGCCAAAACGGTTTGTGCTTTGGATAATTTGAGATTTAGATATTTTTTTTGTATTTAGATAGATAAAACAGATTCTACAAAACAAAAACAGAAAAAACACAATGTTTAATTAATTTTTTTAAAAATATTAAATAAATAAATAAAAGTTAAACTGTAAAGCAACTAATTAGGAAAAGAGAAGGAAAAAATAAGAATAGTTGAAAAAAAAGTATCGCGAACACCAGCAACCAACTTGAACTAAGGTTGACAATTCACTGATACACCTAACTACGCGATGCCGGATTGCGATACATTCATCGGTTTGTTTTTCGTTTGATGATATATTCTGTAGTATTTTTCGTTTGCTTTTTTAAGTAGCTAGCTGGCCTAGCCTCCCCGTTCCTCTTCTGGGGGTACACTTAAAGCACTACGAATCGATCCCGGGTTCCCCCCTTTTTTTCTGTCAGAGTCAGAAACTCAGAAAGCATTATTGCACCCACCCTCTTTGGTTGACTTTTTTTAGTTATACAATTTTTGTTTTTTTTTTTTGGAATAGTAGATACAATTCTATTGATTGACTTATTATAATGCACTTAATTGTGAGCACATATAAGGTTGATAGACAAATTTATTACCGAAGGTGAATAATGTGCGCGATACCGTTGATGACAAAATACACGAAGATACAACAAATCGTCTGAGATTCAACAACAAAACTAAAGTGGTTGAGGCAGTTCGCTGTAAATTTATACACAGACGAGAACAGGCCAGCTAAGGTGTCCAACTCCGAGCGGAATATAATGATCTTATTAAATTGATGAAGAGCGAGAGCACCAAGAGAATCAAAATGATAATTACGGTTTACGGAACGGAACTGGTTGATGTTGTTCTTGCCGGTGCCGGGCCGGCTTGGTCATCATAATTAAAATACAAAAACATAACAGTCACCTGACTGAGTGATCTTTTTTTATAATACAAAACATCAGTGTTGTCTCTGGCGTAAGTTCGCGAAATAAAAGTACTAAATTGAGGTTTAAAACTGGGTCGCTTACATTTATTTCTTAGAAAATGATGTGTTCGATAAAAGCCAACTCAATGCTGAAGAAGTTATAAGCAATCTCAATGGCAGGATGGGCTGGGAAAAGCCTTAGAGATTTGTCCGAAATGCGATGGTGTATAGAAATAGAATACTAACTGAATGCTTTTGATTTAAGTACCTGTATAGAAAAAAAAAGATTGATTCACTGTTTCTTTATTTAATCTGGCTTAAGTGTAAATTATGTGTAAATTATTATTAGTTAACTTATTTTATTTTCTGTAAATCTGAACGACGGTTCTAAAACCAGGTCGTAAAAGACTTGCAAACAATATAATAACTGTAAACCTGAATTATCATATACATAAAGTCAATTCTAAACTCTAAAACTAACTCTTGGAACAAATATAATCAAGCAGTGAATTTAGCGTTTTTAGTTTGGTAAAAGTTAATTGAATTACTTTTGAGAAAAAATTTAACAAAATTGTTCGTTCTTAGGAAAATCGAACAAAAATTTAAATGCAATCTAGATAATTAAGTATATGGAGGCATTAATTGAATTTTTAGAATTTTATGATTAAGCAGTTGAATGAGGGTCCAGGGACCAATATTTATAGCCTTATTTTAACCAATCTTTGCTCTCGAAGTCATCAGAACTAGAAGGAATCTACAATTAAATGTAGAAGCTGAACGGCTAGGTAGTAGCTTAGAGTATTTCTCACTTCCTCGTAATAAGGATTGCCTACAACTAAATTGAGCTTTAGAACTTTTTACTTTCTAATTTCGATAGTATTTACTTAATTTTTAAATTGCATTGAAAAAGTTATCTAGTCAAAACGATTGGGTCTTATCATCATCTTTGATAAAACTAGTGATTTTTTAGAAGAATAACACTATCGGAACTTATAAAAAGTGCGAAAACTACCGTAGGAAACAATCTCTAGTTAATATGAAGTACATTTAACATCTTTTATCACACCTGCTACATAGAAAAATATTTTAGATATTTTAGATTTTAGAAAAAAATATTTCGAAAACAGTAGGGCCTATTTTGATTAAATTCAGTTTTTTTATATTAAGTTTAAAAAAAATATTTCTTTTAAGATTTAAATAAACAGTTTTTTTTGAAGTGCAGGTAATTAATTACATAGGAATCTGCTTCCATGGTAATTTATTATATTTTTAGTGGGAATCTACTTTACTTTTAGATGTATAGCTGATTCCTACTGAGAGCGAAAACAAATCAGTGTAGCTAAAAATTTTAAGATCGTGGGCTAAAAACGATATACCTTCCATAGTAGGTACCATCTTTTTGCTTTCGATTATAGGTACAATAATGTAAGTTATGCATTCTTGCAAAAAAATGAGATAACAATCAAACATCAAATTACGATGATAGAGAAACATATTTGAGTTACTAGCGAAATTCTGTCCGTCTGTCTGTCTGTACGGATGTATTTTGGACTGTAGCCTAAACGGTTGGGCCAATCGTATTCGTTCGTATCGTTAGAACTTAAGGTTATTTTGACATTCTACAGACAAGTTTTCTTTATTTTTTTTAGTTAAAAAAAACGGCTCCAAGAATTTTTATGAAAAAAAAAATCAGTGTATACTACTGTAGAAGCATTATATTTTGATGTACAAAAATGTGGGCTAAAAACGGTACCCCCCATAGGGCTGGTTTTATTTTCTCGAAAACCGTTATCCGATTACTATCAAAATTAATATTCAAGAAAATGTAGGTAGCCTAAATAATTTCTTATTTTTTTTTTGTATTTATAAATAAAATTTTTTAAATTTTTTTTTTTTGAAAAATCAATATTTTGAAAATGGGTAAGTGAATTTTCTTAATTTTTGTTTTTAAATGTATGTTATTTTTGTTCTTAAGTTTGTATTCTTAAATTATATTTTTTATTTAAAAAAAAAAAGTTGTTCAAAAAAATCGTTTTTATTAAAACCGTCCCTACGATTTTGAAAAAAAAAAATCACACTTTTATACATATCTTAAAGAAATAAAATGACATTTAAATCATTTCACTCAATACAATTAAACATACAATCAATCAAGTCACAAAAATCGAATAAATGCTTTGACGTTAACTTTAATTTTCTTAAATGTTATTCTGCAACTAGCTTAGCAGTCCGAACACCCATTAAGCCACGGGTCACTACGGGTACGATAACTTTGGAGCTGCAAAATTATAACGGATTCTTGTAGAAAGAATTTTTTACTATGAGCGGGGTCTATTAAGTGGGAGGTTCAATTTTCTTAAAAAATTACTTAAAATTAAAAAAAAACTATTATTTAATAACAACGGCAACACTTACAACTAAAAGTTATACTTTTTCTGAGAGATAGAACTCGCACTTAATTTTAGTTCTTAAATCAGGTTAATCTGGTCAATAGTTTTTGAAAAAAAAATTACATAAAACTCATAAAAACAAAAGAAAAAATATGTGCTCCTAAGCATATGCAAAGTTTCTTTAAATTCAAAGAATTTTTACAAAACCCAACCCCGCACCTACCCCAAATCCTCTATTGAAGCCAAGCAGGGAAGTTGGATTTCTACCTCACTTTTTTTTGGCCAGAAACTAATTGGCTTTGAAAAACGGTATATCACATTATTGTAAATATTTCCGTTATTTCAAAAAAATTTTTTTTCAATTCGATTGCCTTTCTTAGAAAATTGCTCGTCTTTCCTAAATGGTGGTTGGTAAACCGTCCTCCCAAAGAAAAAAATACTTGTTTTTAGTCTATCTAGTGCTTTTTTAGAAATTTGCCTAAAACGGCGGGAGATAGACATCCCCTTCGAATAAAATTTGAAAAATATTAAATGAACTTCAAAGTTCTTATTCGATTTTTCTGACTTTTGATTGTTTCAAAAAAGTACGTAAAATAGTTTTTAAAATATTAAACGCCATTTCCTTATAAAATGTAAGAAAGTGTGAATTTTTTTTTATCATAGGAACGGTTTTTTTAATAAAACAACTTAAAAAAAAAAATTAAAAAAAATATTCATGAATGTAAACTTAAACACAAAAATTACTTAGATTTTAAATTAAAATTAAAAAACAAAATCCATTTACCCATTTTCAAAATATAGATTTTTGAAAAAAAAAATTAAGAAAATTATTAAAAATACGAAAAAAAGATTTCGAAAATATATTTTAAAATAAAATTACTAAGGCTACCAACATCTTCCTGATTATTTTGATTGATATCGGATGACCAATTCCGAGAAAGTCGAAGAAAAAAAAACTGTTCTATGGGAGGTACCGTTTTTAGCTCACCATTTTCAATTTTTTTTTCATCAAAACATAACCTACACTTACAATAATACACTGATTTTTTTCATAAAAATTCTTTCAGCCTTTTTCGAGAAAAATAAACTTTTACTGAATGGTTATATGACAGGTACCGTTAATATTTGAGCTTAAAACAAAACTTAAAAAGTACTCTGTAGAATGTCAAAATAACCTAATGTTCGAAATTTGAAGACGATTGGCCAAACCTGTAGTTCATTACACATCCGTACAGCTGGACAGACAGACAGAATTTTGCCAGTAACTCAAATATGTTTCTCTATCATCGCAATATCATGTCTGATTGTTAGAATTATTTTTTTACGAATGCAAACATTACCTTATAGTCCCTATAAGTACGCCATCATAGATCACACGTCTTATTTGATAATGAATTTATGAAAAAAATATTTCAAAAATTATATAAAATTCGAGAAAGTCGAAAATTAAAAACGGGCACAACTGTGTCGCACGCACCGCTACCGCTATTTTTAGCTATAAAAATAAAATTTGAATTCTTTTTTCTAAAGAATGTTAAAAGAACCTCACATACCAAATTTGATGGTAATCACTTTAGCCGTTTAGGCTGTAAATATATATACATTCAGACAGACTGACAGACTGACAGACACACATTTTTTGTAACAAACTTTTTTAGTTTTCTCTATGATCGTAATGTCATGTTTGATTGTTGTCTCAAATTTGTTTACATTCACGAATCCTTAACTTGCCTTATAGTACATACATCTAATCGCAAGTAAAATAGTGGGCACGACTGGATGGCACGTACTTTGCTCTTTTGTGCCTTATAAAAACTATAAAAACCACAATACTTAAAGGTTTTGGTATGCAGTTTTTTAGAGCTTGTTTACATACACCTTATTTTAAAATTTTAGATAATTAATTTTTTGAAAAGTCTTAAAAATATTGAATTCAAAAAAAAATAAAAATTTATAATAAATAGAAAAAAATATTTTTTTGAAAATTTTGGTATGCAGGATTTATTTGGCTATCTAGGCCTTTTGAAATACATTTTTTTATTGAAATTCATTGAGCAGTTACCGAGAAAGTCGAAAATTAAAAAATTCGTTATATGAAAGGTATCGTTAATAAACTTTTCCCGTAAATTCGGTTTCCTTAAGATGGTAGCTAAGCCTACAAAAAATTCTACAAAATTTTCATCAAAATCGTTGGAGCTATTTTCGAGAAAAATAAGCTTTTCTTTGACGGTCATATGACAAGTACCGTTATTTTGTGGCCTAAAAATAAAATTTCAATTTCCCCTCTGGGGAATGCTAAAAGAATCACACACACCAAATTTGAAGATAATCGCTTAAGCTGTTTAAGCTGTAGCTCGTTATACATACTGCCAGACAGACAGACAAAAAGATAAACAGGCATACATGCAGACAGACATTTTTGCCACAAACTTTTTTAGACTTCTCTATGATCATAATGCCATGTTTGATTGTTATCTCAATTTGTTTATATTTACGAATCCTAAACTTTTTACATGAAAGGTACAGTAAATATGTAGACTGTTTCAAAAAATTTGGTTTCGATAATTACTTACACACACAAAAGTTCTCAAAAAATTTGATCAAAATCGTTGGAGCGGTTTTCGATAGTAATTATCCTTTCCTTAAGAGTTATATGGCAGGTACCGTTGTTGTTAGCCCTAAAAACTTAATTTCAAAAACTCCTCTGAGGAATGCCAAAAGGACCACACGTACGAAAAGTTAAAGCAATGTAATCGCTTTAGCTGTTTAGGCTTCATATCGTTATAAATACAGACAGACAAATAGACCAATACTACATTACGTTTCTCTATCATGGTATTGTCATGCTTGATTGTTATCTCGATTTTTGTAACATATGTTATATTGAACGAACATATATCAGCAAGTTTAAATGGGTACAACTGGGTCGCAAGTACTCGCTCTTAAGTACTCAAAGATATGAGTAATATTAACTTACTAAAAACTAACTAACAAAAACAGTCAAAAACCAGCGGTTTGGAATAAAAATATAGTAAGCCATTACACGTCTAAATTTTGTAAACATTTTCGAAATCGTAGTTTTTTGTTTTTTTAGCATTTTTTTTTAGATTTTGGGAATCATAATAAATTATAAAATATAAAAAATGTATTGATTATTTTTTAAAAGATTGAAAATTCAAAAAAGTTTTCGAAAAATTAATTATAAATAGAAGCAGAAATGCATTCTCAATATTGGTATGCGGAATTTATTTTGCTGCATATATCTGATTTAATACAAAACCAATAAGCCGTTACCGAAAACGTCGAAAATTAAAAAGTTACGGCTTATAGAATTTTTTTTTTTTTTGTTTTTATTAAATAACAAAATAAAAAAGAGATATCTAGCTTTACAAAAATGTATTATTTGACACTGTAAGTGTAACCATTGTTTTTTAATAACTTTTTTGTCGGTTTTTTTTTTGAAAATTGTCCCAACCGACTAAACGATGGAAAAAGACCCCCTGCTATGCGATGTTTTTTTTTGTCTCGACGCAACCTATAGGCTCTAGCTTTTTCTCAAACTTTATACGAATCACCCTGTATAGGTATGGCTATTTTAAGCCCTTAAATTAAAATTTTATAAAACCCGTCTGCGGAATGCTTAAAAAACATATATACGAAATTTGTAGAAAACCGCTTCTTGTACATTTCAAATACTTAAGTGTAGTCTGAAGTGCTAAGAGTATGCTACTATCTAAGATCAGAGGCTTATCATCAGTTCATGTTTTGATTGTCAGTTAAATACATGTCGATCGAAAAGCATCATATTTTTTCGTAGAATAGAAATTGTGTTTGTTTTTCACAGATTTATAAATTTTATAAAAGTTTCTTAGAATAAATCTCTAGAAATTAATAGTAATTAAAAAAAATGCAATAAATCTACTTTCCTTACAAAAATCCAATCATATTTCTACTTACTGAAATCGTATTCTTCTAACCTCAATTCAGTGCTTGTTTCTTGCGTATCTTTAATTAATCGAGATTAAATAATTAATTATGAGCATGACTAAAAACAAGGAAGTGGTTACTACGGAATCTTTGGCTGAGAGACTAAATGAGCTGGTCAATCTAAGTCTCGATCTCAAAAAAGAGTTAGCAGACTTTAAGTCATATGTTGTCGCTCCCATAGCCCTTGAATTGAAACATCTGAAAGATGAAAACCTTAAGCTGCAAAATGACAAAGAAAGAATGTCCATGTTACTGAGACGGAATGATATTATTATTTATGGAATCCCTGGGTCAGTTTTGAACCCTATGACTTTCTTTATGAAAATAACACAGTTTTATAATGTCCCAATCATTGATTCTGACATTTCACAATGTATTCGCTCAAAAACATATGTGCTTATGAAATTTTTTTGTGTCCTAAAGAGAGATCTTGTTATGAACAAATATCTCGCTAAGAAAAACCTTCACATCAATGATATCGATGCATCGTTTCCAGTCAATTCTCGTATTTACTTAAATGACAATTTACCTCCCACATTAGCAGCAATGAAAAAAGCTGCACATAGTGCTATCAAGCTTGAACTAATTAAAAAATATAAATTTAAAAATGGAAAGATCACCATATTTTTGCCAAATGATGAAACGGAAGAATTTTCTTCGGTATCTGAACTTAATGAGTTCATAGCCTTCAAATTGAACTAAACAAGCTGCACCGAAAAAAAAAACTGCGGGTGATAAAGTGATCCACTTTCAAATATTGCTAAGAAGTACAAGGGCCCCAAAACTGGTTTAAGCCCAAACTTATCTTTGGCTGACTCCTGGAGAAATTGCTGAAGTTGTATTCTTTTTTTATAAATGTTATTGTAACGTCGTTTTAGCATAATTTATTTTGTTCCTTCAAATTATTTTTTTAACCAAATATTTGTAAATCTTGCTTTATTATTTTGTATGTAGATCTATGTAATCATTGATTTTTTTATTGTATAAAAGTATGTCTTTCTCTTTATAGTTATTTTTTTTCTTAACCTTTACCCTTTACATATTTCATAATTCTTTTTTGATTCTCATAAAGTTTTTTTTTGTATTAAATTTGATCCCTAATATAAAAAACTGTTGTCTTTTTTCAGTTTGTTATTATTTTTACAAATTTTTTTCTCAATTTTTTTGTTTTTTTGGTTTGCGTGCTTTATTTTTTTATTTACGCACGCGTGCAAGGGATTCTTGTTTTCCTTATTTTTAACGCGCTGTGCGAGCATTAGGATGTTAGGAAAGGAGGGACAGGTCTCTATTAACATTGGTTTTGAATGCTTTGAAATTCGTGTTGTCCGCCTAATAATAAAATGCTCTAAATTTCACGTTACGTCCGTTATTCGGCTCAAGGGTGTACTGACGAGCATTACTTACGAGACGAGTATTACGGGTGTTACGCTTATTTATTATATTATTTGACACCATTTTTGCCCGCAACTATAACCGAAACTGAACGAAGCATTTTGTCAACTTTTGGAAATATCCGGCAGCTTCGTCATCTTTCGTTTTCCGTCGCTCGTTAGGTAAAGAACATTTTGTAGATTTCTTTTGTAAGTTGAAATAAATAAAATAATTATTAAGAACTTGGAATTCAACGTGTTGTTTTACCACTTCAAAAAACATTACATACACAACAACGGTTGATTTTTTTAGGGGAAGAAATGGAGGTGGCTACCCCAAGTGAGCTATATAAAAGAAACGATAATATAAGCAGAGACATGAAACATTGCTTGGGTGCATGATATACATATGCTCTTATAAACGCCATTCATGGATATAGCTATGAATGTTGCTATGCCCATAGCAACAAGATCAAAACAGAACTGAAAAAAACTCATGTCAGCTCAGCTCAGGTCACATCAGCTCAGCTCACATTAGTTCAAATGAGCTAGCTCTTATGTGAGCTAGGTCAAAAAAGAGCTGAGCTGATTAGATGTGAGCTGATTTGAGCTGAGCTGTGTTTTGAGCTATGACATGAGCTGAATTAACAACGAGTTATTATTTTTCCCTACGTTTATTATTTTATTGGTTTATGTTATATGTATGAACTCTAAAAAATGCAAGTGAACATAGCTTCGATACATACCAGATACCTAACAGCTAACACCTAACAGATATCGAAAATCCGCAAACATATCATACACATACTCATTCCTAAAAAAAATTGATACGCAGAATAATTAAAATTACGTAGATCTTCTCAAATACAAAATTTGACAGAAATCTAAAGAGCCGTTACCGAGAAAGTCTTAAATTAATTGTTGCCAATACCAACAAAAAAATATTCTCAAAAATGTTCATTAAAATCGTTGGAGCCGTTTTCGAGAAAAATAAGCTTTTCCTAAACGGTCATATGGCGGGTACCGTTATTTTTAGGCCTAAAAATAAAATTTCAATTTCCCCTCTGGGGAATGCCAAAATAATCACACACACCAAGTTTGAACATAATCGCTTAACCGTTTAGGCTGCAGCTCGTTATACATACTGACAGACATTTTTTCTCGATCACATTTTTAGACTTCTCTATGATCAATGTCATGTTTCAATGTTATCTCAATTTTTTTTTATTCACGAATCCTAAACTTGCCTTATAGTCACTATTATCGCAAGTAAAAATAAAGTGCACAACTAGGTCAAACGAACTTGCTTGACAGTGCTCTTGGGGCTTGAGATTTTTGAAAAAAGGAGGTAAAAAATCATTTGAAATTTTGTTAATCACTTAAAAATCACTAGTTAAAACGTTTTTTGAAAAAAATAAAGTAAGCCATTTAATTTCTTTTACAGGTTTTAATTTTAAGGAAACATTTTTTTTCAAAATCGTTTGACCAGTTTTTTTTCAAAAAACGTTTTTTTTTTTAAACTTTTCAAAAACATATTCCAATTTGTTTGTTAGTATGCCAATATTTAGCAGCTGTAGTTATTATCAGAAAACAAAATTAAAAATGCAACAGTGTCCTTTTTTTAATATCTGTTTGTTTGGCGACTACATTACCAGCGCTATAACTTTCCAAACGGTCACTTTTGTCGGGATCTGTTGACAGAAGTTTTATTTGAGAATTATAATATGAGTCATTGGTGCAGGACCCGGAGATCGTGAGTTCGATACTCAGGTTCAGAAGAATTTTTTCTAACTCCTAGTGCAAGCTAGAGCCGCCCGTGAGTTTTAAGTGAGAAAATAGTCACCTAATTCTCGATCTACTGCGCCGACAAAAAATTCTTTCCTATCTTTCTAATTCTTCTAACTAGTGTCGTGCAACGTCATGTTGCATTCTAAAAGGCAATGTGCCTTACGGACACTTAGCTAAAAATATTATTATTATTAGTCAATTACAAGAACTTTGTAGATTGCTTCTGAAAAAATATTATTCTGTGAATGCAAAAAAAATACTGGGGCGAGTGAAATATGTCACCAAAAAACAGAGGCAAGGAATCCCCCCAACTAACAATTTAAATTGTATAAAGTTCTAAACAAGCTATTTCTAGACTGCTTAAAAGGCCTTATACAAGTTATTTTTCCACACATTATTTAAGCTTTTATAACTGTTATAAGACAATTGTTGAAAGGTATTATAGAAGCAAATAGCTTTTCATAAAATTGTATTAGCTTGTCTAACATTTTATGACAGCTTAATACTAATACCTTGCTTTGGATGTTTCAAAAAGAGCTTACCCAAGCCATTTAATGACAACTTTTGCTAATATCATGCCTTATGCTTATATAAAGTCTATTTTGTATTGCTACGAACAAAAAGTACTTGGTAGCCTACAATATTTTATTTTTAAGGGAAACACGTAATTTTTTAGAACAAAAAAGCAGATTTAGAATTGCTTAAAAAAATACATTATTTTTTTTTTTTGTTTTATATAGGGTTGAATTAATATAGCATTATTTGTATTGCATATTTTAGCTATATTTTTCCTCAGTCAATTTACGAAAACTTTTCTAATGTATAATGTAACGATTGAAATTTTATTTTAATTATAAAATTGAAAAGTTTTTATTTTGCCTGAGGCCTCCATAAGCAAGCCTTACACAAGTTATTTGAATTTTAATTTTCAATAAACATCTTTGGAAGGCCATTTTTAACCTTTATCTACAAGCCCTGTATAGAGCTTTCCGAACTCGCTTTTAAAGGCCTTAAAGCAGCTATTTTTTTTGCGATTATAGGAACTATAAGGCAAGTTTAGGATTCGTGAATATAAAGAAAATTGAGATAACAATAAAACATGACATTACGATCATTGAGAAGTCTAAAAAAGAGATCGAGACAAAATGTCTCTCTGTCTGTGTGTCTTTCTGTCTGTCTGTCTATCTGTCAGTATGTATAAAGAGCTGCAGCCTAAACGGCTTAAGCGATTATCTTCAAACTTGGTGTGTGGGATTATTTGGGCATTCCCCAGAAGGGAAATTGAAACTTTCGTTTTAGGCCTAAAATAACGGTACCTGCCATATGACCGTTTAGGAAAAGTTTATTTTCCTCGAAAACGGCTCCAACGATTTTGATGAAGATTTAAAAAAAAAATTTTTGGTTTTGGCTATCATTTGAGTGGAACCAAATTTACGGGAAGTCTATTAACGGTACCTTTCATATAACCGTTTTTTTTATTTTGGGCTTTCTCGGTAACGGCTCTTTGGATTTCTGTCAAATTTTATATTTGAGAAGATCTAGGTAACTTAATTAATTCTGTATATCAAATTTTTTAACAACTTTTTTTCTAATAAAAATTTATTTTTGAAATTTTCTTTTTTTAAAAATCAATATTTTTAAGGCTAATAAAAAAACATTATTTTAAATTTTATAATGACATGTATATTAATAAAGTCTAAAAAACTGCATACTAAAATTCCAAATAAAAATTTTTTTCAAAAAACTAAAATTAAAAAACATGATTTTATCAAAACCGTAGGACCGGCTTTCCAAATATATTTTTCATAAATTCTTTGTTATTTAAGACATGTGATGGCGTACTTCATTTTTACTAAAAACCGTTAAGTATTGTCGTTTTGATACTTTTTTATAAGTTCAAATTGTAACGTAAATGTTACTTGTTTCTGTCAAAAATCTGACTTTCCAATGTATTTAGGCACACAAGAGCAAGTACGTGCGACCCAGTCGTGCCCATTTTTAAATGTTCAAAGTTTGAATTGTGTGCAGCATGCCCCCCCCCCCCTTACATATCACGCTTTTTAAACGCCACCGTAATGCGCAAATAAAAAAAATCAGAAAAAGTACTTTCAGTTATTTTAAATTTTCTCAAGAACTAGTAGACACAAAAGCTTTCGTTTTTTTTGCGTTTCATTTAAAATTGATATGAGCATCGACCACAATAAGAAAATTTTATTTTACATTTCACAATTTTGAACAAAATTGGTTCAGAAATATTTTTTTTACTTTTTTACTTGCGATTATAGGGACTATAAGGCAAGTTTAGGATTCGTGAATATTAAAAAAATTGAGATAACAATCAAACATGACATTACGATCATAGAGAAGTCTAAAAAAGTGATCGAGAAAAAATGTCTGCCTGTCTGTCTGTCTGTCTATCAGTATGTATAACGAGCTACAGCCTAAACGGCTTAAGCGATTATCTTCAAACTTGGTGTGTGTGATTCTTTTAGCATTTCCCAGAGGAAAAATTAAAATTTTATTTTTAGCCCTAAAAACAACGGTACCTGCCATAGGACCGTGTAGGAAAATATTATTTTTCTCGAAAACGGCTCCAACGATTTTAATAAAAAAATTTGAGAATTTTTTTGTTTTTATTGATCATTTGATTAGTACCACATACACAGGAAAAGTCTATTAAAGGGACCTTTCATACTCGGTTACGGCTTTTTGAATTTCTGTCAAATTTTATATTTAAGAAGATCTAGGTAGCCGAATTAATTCTGCATATCAAAATTTTGAATAACTTTTTTTTCTAGTTAAAATTAATTTTTGAATTTTTTTTTTTCAAAAATCAATATTCTGAAAACATATCAAAAACAATTATTTTAAATTTTATAATCACCATGTATTTTAATAAATTCTAAAAAACTACATACCAAAATTAAAAAAATAATTTTTTTTCAAAGAACTAAAAAATAAAAACAGGATTTTATCAAAACCGGTCTTACAATTTTCGAAATATATTTTTCATAAATTTCTTGATATTTAAGACGTGTGATCGCATACTTCATTTTTACTAAAAACTGTTAAGTATTGTGTTTTTTAATACTTTTTATAAGTTCAAACTGTGTTATTTTCAATGCAAATGTTCCTTGTTTCTCGCAAAGATCTTGCTTTCCAATGTAATTAGACACATAACAGCAAGTACGTGCGACCCAGTCGTGCCCATTTTTTTATATAAAATTTCGAGTTTGAATGCAAATATTTTGAAAACTATTGACGCAAATAATTTCATTTAAATGTAGGATTAAAGAGCAGATTTCTGGCTGTTAAAACCGTTATAGTAATGCTTTTAAAGTGTTGTCGTTGGTTTTTAATATTTATTTTTCCATTAAAGAATTTTTTTTTCGAAAAAAAAAATGAGTTTGCATCACAAATATTTATGTCTTATACAAATCATATTTATATACGAATTTGTGTAGAATTCACAAATTGTCTGATCTACGTGTAAGCTTGATTAAAACAAAATTTGATAATCAAATGATTTTGATTGATTTTGTTTAATTATTAATAAATTAAATATTTACTGGTGCGACAACTCCTTAAGGAGGCAAGGCCGACTTATAATCTCAACCATTGCAAGAATGGAAGGGACCTACAATTTACCGCAGAGCCCGAACGCTGAGTTAAAACTCTTGGAGGTTTTGTCAGTTCCTGGATGGAGGCAGTAACACGGAAAAAACGGTGGCTCTGACGGGGAGTGGAACCCCGACCCTTCGCTTAGCAGTCCGACCCACTAACCACTAAGCCACGGGACACTAATTATTAAGAAGGCTTAATGTCATGTCTAAAAGCTTTACAAAACCATTCTTCCCACTTACACCCTAAAGACAGACAATACCAATTTATTCGGTTGAATTACAACGTTTTTTTACCAAATTGTTTTGATCAAAACTATGCAAAAACGTACTAGATTTTAATTGAGTCCAAGTTTATTGGTGCTCTGCAACTAATCGAGCATCCTGTCCGATGTTAAAATAAAATAGAAACAAAAAAAAGCAAAAGACACAGAAAAATAATCATTTTTTCTTGCGCCTCATTGCACACGGGAATGCAGAATGCAGGTCACTGCAAATAAAATAAGCGCCAGGCAATTTGCGAAGCTATATGGTGACAATCGAACTAGCATCGAGGTAAAAAAAAAAACATGGAACTATGTCTATATAGTACAAATTGACAACGCAAGGCCATTCCATACACCCACACTGGCATGTTGGAGCCTTAGATGGTGTCGCGCGTTGCCGCCGCCACCAAGCTAATTGGTTTAGCATAAAATTGGTTAAAAGAATTTTTTTTAAGTCTGTCCAGCAAAAAATCGTTTTCATTCTGAGAAGTACTGGCGTAGCACGAACGTTATATGAGGCCAATTTGTTTTTTTTTTTTTTTGCTTTTTTTGTGATTAAGACTCTACGCTTGACATAGATTTTTTATGGTCCAAGCCTAACATTGATTTTTTTGTTTAGAGTTATAAAACTTTTAATGGTCCACCCTTTTTGACCATCTGGATACATAGCAGTTAGAAAGGTTTGATGTGAATGGGACAAGGTCAGTACTGAATGCTTCTGCTTTACAATCTGAGTCAGTGATTCAAAGCTGTGTCTTGTGAATTCGGTGATTCACTGTTCACAGCGTGACGGCGTTAATTAAAAACTGTCAACGCTTATTAAATTTCATAATTAAACGTTCCAAAGTAATTATTATTCACGTTTTTTTATCGGTGCAAATGTATCGCCTAAATAGTATCTCAAATCTTAATGGAATACTATGGAAAACTTTTCAGTGAGTCATTAGGTCATTACGATATGGCAGGTGATAGCATTGTTTCGAGCTTTACTAGGTACATTAGCCTATATTCCTAAAGAAATATAACGATATAACGATTTTTACAATTTTCCTAGAAAAGAACATTGTTTAAGTAAATCGATGAGAATGTTTATGTAATGGCTGGATGAAGTACCTCGTGCCAACAACATGATTTATGACATACAGGTATTCAAATGTGTTATTATTTATTCTACTCTTTCTGTCGGAATGCACGTGTTCAAAGGGACGTGGTTGTGTATATTTATTTAAGTGCGCCTCTTTAGCAAAGATTCCGTCTAAACATATCCACATAAATCAATTGAAAATGCAAATGAATGACACAATGCCTAATGGGAACCCAGTTCGCTTTCCGATTGGGCTAATCTAATATTTGATTTCTAGTATCTAGTAACCTAAGTTCTGGAGCTAAAACACTAATTAACATCACATCCTTATCCAGAAGCATTTTAGCTTCGAAGCGAGGCGTATTGAACTGTATGCCAACTAGGTCACCACCAGTTGTTTATGCGTCGTGCTTGCTATGCTGTACTCCCGTTCATCCTGGAATCTGGCACCAAAGGTGGCGAAGTCATCGTCTCTGGAAGTTTGCGAGACAATTCAATGAAGTTTGTCGAAGGATTGATGATCCATTTCGGGGATCCATGCAATTACTATGTCGAGACCGTAACTCGACACGTTCTGTTGCGGCAAGGAGTGTTGGGTATCTAAGTTAACACCATGTTGCCGAAAACAAGATTGGTCGACGAAGAAGCCCTTGCCAGACAGTGTGAAGAGAATACCAAAAACAAAAAAACCATCTAAACCGAAATATGGGTAGTGTTCTAATTGTAATGAAAAATAAAATTTATATAAAAAACGCTGTATGTTGTCTGGCTCATGTGTTTCAAAGAGTGAATTTTACAGAAATATTGCCGTTTTGAGAGCCCAGAGATCACAGTGCCTATAATAAGCACTCAAGACGAAGTCGTCTGTGTAAGTAAATATCTGGCTGAGTTTTATGACAATAGTCTTTCTTGTTATCGTTCCAGTCAATGATTGCTTTTTCCAGCGCCATGTTGAAGAGGATGCAAGCCAGACCATTCCTTAATCGTAGTCCATTAAATTGTGGATTGGTCTGTACAGTAAAACGCCTACTTTTACCTTGCTTATAATGTTGGTCATGGTCAGCCTACAAAGTCATGACAATTAATTTGGGATGTCGAATTTACTAACGCTTCCAGTTGTTACCAATTCCACTTTTGAAAATAAACTAAACTCTCAATGCCATCTACTCTTTTATTTATACAAATTTACAAACTTCTGGAAGCTTTCGTCAATGTTAGTTGTTGTACACAATGAATCCCACAGAGGTCGTTAATTTACAAACAAAATGTATCCTCCGAATATCGAAACATTTTATTGCCACATCACACTATGTATTTATTTTGGAACTTTCATTTAGTTGTCTAGGGTTGGTTGGTTGGCTCGCAACGAGCATGATGTATGTATGTTTAGCTGTGTGTTCTGGAAATGGAGACAAAGTCTCCATGCCAGAAAACCCTCTCAGAAAAAATTATGCATGTGTACAAAATTATAAATACAGCATGACTAACCAAGCTGGTACTATGCCATGTGCTTTAGAAGATGCTCCGACAAACCAGTTCAAAATGCAATAGCATACGACGGATATCCCGACCTACGATAAGAAGAGGTAATACTGTGACGAAGTTTGAAGTCGCGTCGTACGGCTTCATCATTTTCTCATGGAGTCTCTAACCTTCAAAGGACTCTTGTACCGCCATCATCAAATATTGATGGCTACATTGTCAAAATGCCACCTGACACATCGCCTCTGAAGTCCTGGATCTTACACTGCAACCACATCGAAACCCCTGATTCGACGATGATTCAGCAAGCACATGCAGTTAAATAGAAAGCACACAAGGCGGCGCCACACTGAAGGGCAAGAACCATAACCGTTTGTGGGCTCTTCGAACAGAAGAGAATATGGAAAAAACACCACTTTTGCAGACTGTATAACGGCAATGACGAAACAAATTCCACTGTCAGGCAGAATGATCCATTCTCTGTGAGCGAAGTAGAAAAACAATTCCGCCTATATCCTGTATGAGTAATGAAGCCGCCGGAGCCGATGGCCTAGCTGGCAAGCTCTTCAAAGCTGTAGGCGATGGCTGCGTTAGACCATTCACATTACGCCAGGAAAAAAACCTAAGAACTTCAAATCGATGCCCACCATCTTTTTATCGATTTAAAAGCCGCTAAGGACAGCATTTATAGAGACGAGTAAACAGGATATATGTATACTTTTTAATCAAGCTAATTCGAGGGAAAATTGCGAGAGCAATGACTTCGACTAATATGGTAATATTAGAAGAATATTTTGAGAGTGCACGTTTCATCCCCCTGAGATCTGCCGACTTTTTTTAAGATCAACCTGACGAACTGCACAGAAAGAGCCTCGTATTTAGGCTCCTTCTTTGCAGTTCGTCAGCAGGGAAGTGGGATGGTTGTGGTCCATTTCAAGATCATAACAATCGTCGGTTAAAGAGGAAGAATAATAAACTTGCACATTTATTTACGGGTATACAGTACATTTTCGAAACAAACGAACTTGGCGTGGCGTCATCTAGTAATCAAAATAGCCTTAGTTACTTCTTACAAAATAAGCTATCTGCTTGTAGAACGACCCCAGCGGCAACAACGGTCGATTTAAATAGCCTTAGTTACACCTTTCAACAGCATCTGCATGTGAAAGTTTCGTCAAAAGCGGAGCATAAATACAAATAAAAAAAAAAATCCTCCAGTATGGGTAATTAAAATAGCCTTACTTAATCCTTACAATATCAGCTTTCTGCCTGTGAAAATCCCATTTTCCAAAAGAACACCACCCGCCGCCACCTAGTGGGTACTTTAGCCTAAGTTAGTACCTAGAAAAATCGGTGCAGCCGTTGCCGAGACTACACGGAACAAACAGACAGAAAGACAGACATATTGTCAAAAACTTTAAAAATTGTGTTTTCGTTATAAGTACTGTATATACTTTCATGTGCATCTAGTAAAAAGGTGTTACTTTGATATTAAAAACAGACACTTCATTTTTATTTATGTGTATAGATGAAATAACTGGGGAAATTTGTCATGAATCTATAATAATCAACAAATATTTGTGCTAAGTAATTTTCTCACGACTTGAATCACATGAGCATCACATCTGCACCACAGAAATTATTTTTATCTTCGAATAATATCTCAAATCCAATTTACTTGCAATGCCAACCTGACTAAGTAAGTAGCATAAACAAAAATCCCAGACCCCATTGGGGATCGCAAAACAATGATATGCACGATTAAACGCTTTCAATAATAAATTATTTACGCTTTAATTAAAAAAAAAACAAGGAGCGTAAGCAGTATAAAGCAATATTTATTCTTTAATCATTTTTTATATTGAAAATCCCCTTTGCGCATCAAAGGTGGGAAGTGAAGTTTCGTGAAGATAACCTATATAATAGAGATCAGAGAAACAAAGTCGAGAGATACCAAAGTACCAATCATCTGCTTTACTTGTGCTTGGCAAGCATATCATTTGATGATTTAATTGTCTGAAATGATGTGAACAAAATTACAGAATGTTGTGAATAAGCTAACAGAAGACGATGAGAATATGTACAATGTATGAACCATTTATATATAATACATCGCAGACAAAGATTTCTAACATGTTTGAATTGAAAAAATTCAACTTGTCGATTTACCTAAAGTCAATTAACTCTTAACATCACTGAGTGCCCATTGCAATTTTCAAATCGGAAAAAATATAGTCGCAAAATAAATAAACGTACTATAATTTCAAAAAAGATTTTTTTTTCAAAAATTAAAATAAGAAGCAGAATTTTATCAAAATTGGTCTTAAAATTAAATTAAATTAAATTAACTACTTGGTAGGGACCTTCAAAGTCCTGCTGAAACTTGGGCGATTTTCCCTTTCTGCGTTGTGGGTTGCAAAGCCATACCAGATCGTCCCTCGTTAATTTCAGGAGCTGTGCTCGCGCATCGTATCTGCTCCTCAGACGGTCTCTCGTAATGTTAATGTTGCTTTGGGTTCTTTGGTGTGTATCGTTGATCTTTTTAATCGGGCGATCACTTTGTTCTGGTAAATTTTAGCGCTTGCCTTGTCTTTGGGTCCTTTACTAGCTTCGCACGTGGTGCACTTTCGACATCATCTCTGCATGTTAAAGGATCTTCCATTCCCATTTTCTCCGCAAAACACCATCTTTTACATGGAGAGGTTCTCACTGCCTCCAGTATGCCTTTAAGGTAGGACTTCTGTCAGAAATGTCTCTTGCATTCGGCTTCTCCAAAGATTCCTTCCATGCAAGAATCGGCTCGATGTCAGGATCTTCCTTTTGTTCATTACGAAGTTCTTCCACCGTCCAACTCTTTACAGGTTCAGCTCATAGTCTCTGGAGAGAAATACTTTCGTCCTTTCTATTATTCAAAACCTCCCACGAGCTGTCTCTGAAGATGGCCGTAAGACTTCATCACTCCTTACAGTTGTCCGAAGATTTACAGCATGCTCGTTTCCGTACACCATTGGACGATTGAATACCTTAACACCTGCTTCTAAAATCTATAATTACCTCATGTGCCTTCATAAAATCCACACCTAGGATGCAGTCGTCGCATATGTCAGCTACCAAGAATGCATGTGTGAAGGTCAACCCTGCCAGTTCTATCTTCAAAAGTACCTCCCCGTATATTTTTGCTACTTCTCCCGTAGCTGCCTTCAGACTGTTCCAGCTGGTGTTGTGTGTGCAGCTTACCTGTTAAGATGGGAATAGGCATTGTCGCTGTAGGTGTCCTAGCTTCTTGCAATTCCAGCACCTCATTTGACCTCGAGCACTGTTCGAGTTTTGTCTTTTAATGTCGACGCGTTGACTCTAGCACTCTAGCGTAGTCATTTCCCTGACGCGATGGCTACCTTGCGAAGCTTGGTCTGCTGCTTCCATTGCCAGGGCAAATACTAAAGCCTCAGAGTGCTTTTTCTTACCTGCCATTCTTACAGCCATTTGTAGTTTTCTATCTGCAATGGCATTAGTGAACGCATCAGACGCCAGCTCGTTGATGATTTTCCTGCTGGTATTAGGATAAGACAAATTCGCCAGGCGCTCAATGTCAGTTTGCAATTGTTGTAGCGTTTCACCTCTTGTCTGGACCCTTCGGCGCAACTTGACTCGGTAAACTTGCTGCATGTGGTCGTCGCCAAACCTCATCTAGATTGCCTTGACCATGGCATCATAATCATGATGTTTGTCTTCAGGAATGGTCTGCAGCCATTCGGCAGCTGTTCCTCTGAGCGCAAGTGTAAGAGCAATTGATTTGTCTTCGTTGTCCCAGTTGTTCGTGGCAGCTTCGAACTGCCTCTTATAAATTGGCCATGATGTTTGACCATCGAAGACATGGGGCTGCATTTCTTTTCTTCGTGGACCGTCGCTCGAATATTCCCGAACCTTCTGCTTCTTCAAAGAATTAAATTCCTTAGCCAGATGTTTGTACTGTTGGTCTACACTTTCTACTTTCTTTCCGAATTTTTCTTCTAAGTTTTTGTATTTTCTGGTCTACTATTTGGAGTCTTTTGTCGAGGAGATTTTGTGCATCGAGTTTGTTTTGGAGAGCATCCTTTTGTTCGCTTAGTTGCTTCTGAAGAACTTCTAAAGAATTTTTCTGCTCATTCTTTGTTCGTCGAATTTACTTTCGAGAGCGTTCTTTTGTTCTTCGAGAATGTTCTTTTGTTCTTCGAGAACGTTCTGCTGTTTTTTCGAGGAACTTTCCAGAGTATCGAATTTCGACAGAAGCAACTTCAAGAAAGCAGGCATTTCATCGTCTGTACTTACTGTGCTTTCTCTCTCTTGTTCTTCAAGTTTTTGTATTTTCTGGTCTACTATTTGGAGTCTTTTGTCGAGGAGAACATTCTGTGCATCGAGTTTGTTTTCGAGAGCATCCCTTTGTTCGCTTAGTTGCTTATCAAGAACTTCTAAAGAATTCTTCTGCTCATTCTTTGTTCGTCGCATTTACTTTCGAGTGCGTTCTTTTGTTCTTCGAGAATGTTCTTCGAGAACGTTCTGCTGTTTTTTCGAGGAACTTTCCAGAGTATCAAATTTCGACAGAAGCAACTTCATGGAAGCAGGCATTTCATCGTCTGTACTTACTGTGCTTTCTCTCTCTTGTTCTTCAACATCGAACAACATGGTATCGGGGTCTCCACCATCCTGAGTGATAGCATTTTGAAGATTTCTTTTTTCCTAATTCTTCTTTCAACTCAGCTGTTGTCAATTTTTCTAATTTGCGGCCCACTTCATATAACCGAAACACAATTTTCGCGACACAGTTAGTTTTATTTTAATATCTCTTCTATAAAAATCTTTTTCAAACAGTATTTTTAACAAAAATATTCGCTATTCCCAATTTTATAGCACAATCAGTTCAATAGTTTCTGGAAAATTCCACTTTCACAATTATATGAGTCACCGAAACTGTTTTAGAAAATGTCACTATGGAATTTTCTAGCACTTAACTGAGCTTTATCCCCAATTGAGGTTCGACAAATAAAACTCAATCAAAATTCCAAAATAATACAACAAATCTCTTTATTGAATGAAACACAACGTCTTTCAGTTTAAATAACACCAAATTAATTTTATTCCACTTATTCACAATTCAAATTCGTTTTTATAATTCAACACTTTTTATTTAATCTCAATTCAATCACTTTTTCCTAACGCTTCCAGTTGTTAACAATTCCACTTTTGAAAATAAACTAACTCTCAATGCCATCTACTCTTGTATTTTATTTATGCAAATTTACAAGCTTCTGAAAGCTTCCGTCTGGTTCTGGCACAATCTAAGCTTTCCGTACTTATTCGAGTCTGGAATTAGTACTTCAAGTTCGATTTAGTACTCTGTCAAAATATATTGCAAATATGTAGCATACTTTTAGGGGCATGGTTGTTGTACACAATAAGGGTTGGTAGTTGTACACAATGAATCTCACAGATGTCATCAGTTTACAAACATAATGTATTCCCTGAATATCTAATCATTTTGTTGCCACATCACAGTATGTTTACTATAATAAAAATATAAAAAAAGATATATTGTGATGTGGCAACAAGTTTAGATATTCGGAGGATATATTTTGTAAATTAACGACATCTGTTGCATTCATTGTGTACAACAACCAACATTCATTGTGTACAACGACCATGCGCCTAAAAGTATGCTAAATATTTGCAATATGTTTAACTAAGTACTAAATCGAACTTGAAGTACTAATTCGAGACTCGAATTAGTACCGAAAGCTTAGATTGTGCCAGAACCAGACAGAAGCTTCCAGAAGCTTGTAAACTTGTATAAATACAAGAGTAGATTGCATTGAAAGTTCAGTTTATTTTCGAAAGTGGAATTGTTAACAACTGGAAGCGTTAATAAAAAGTGATTGAATTGAGATTAAATAAAAAGTGTTGAATGATAAAAACGTATTTGAATTGTGAATAAGTGGAATAAGTTAAATAGGTGTTATTTAAACTGAAAGACGTTGTGTTGAATAAAATAAAGGGATTTGTTGTATTAATTTGGAATTTTGATTGAGTTTTATTTGTCGAAACCCAGGCCAAAATATCACAATATTTTACAAACATTATATTTTGCACCTTTCATCTTTGTGGGCATAGATTGCCGACTGGGACACTATTGTCCCATGCAAAAGTACTGCCCGGCCATATGAGTCCCAGCCCCGCCTCCCGCCTCTAAAACTTTTTTTTTTTCATTTTGAAAATATAAAACATTTTTAATTTTATTACTGTGATGGTTCAACGTAAGAAACATAGAATTTTCACATTAGCGGCTTTCCGAAAAGGGTTAAAGTAGGATTTCTCCATAGATTCCTTCCATGCAAGGGTTGGCTCGATGAAAGGGTGAATTACGAAGTTCTTCCGCACTTCAACCCTCTACAGGTTCGCCTCTTATTCTCTGGACAGAAACTGAACTGTAACAACCATTTAAAAGCGGCGTGATCGGTACGCTGGATGAATCTCTGTCCATACAGGTATTTATGGAAATGTTTTGTCGCCAGTATTAGAGGAAGTAGTTCACGTCTGGTTACACAACAAAACTTTGCTGAAATAGGGTACCACATTCTCCTACCCATCGTGTATCTGCGACAGAACTGCTCCAACACCCAACTCCCACCCACACCCACTCCAACACACGCATCCGCGTAATAAATGTCTTACCAAGGGTGGGGTAAGCTAGTATTGGTGCCTCACAAAGTCGCTGTTTTAGATGTTGAAAGCTTCTTTCGCACTCGCCTGACCATTTAAATTGTCTACCTTTCTTAGTTAGCTGGTGCAGACACTGCGATTCCGGCAAAATTTTTCACAAACCTCCTGTAATATGTGATGATATGATCACACGACGTGACACTTTTAGGACAGACAATTACGTCATAGTGACGTCAGAGTGTCACGGCAATGACGCATTACAAGGACCGTCTAATATCTACTAGCTTGATGATTGAGATATTCGGAGGATACATTTTGTTTGTAAACTAACGAGTAACGACATCAGCGTCGATCTTAAGCTCATAGAGGCCGGACGTCGGGTCGAGATGCGCGCACAAATAATTAAACAAAAGTCAAAAAAAAAAATTATTGCGCATTGTTATGGCGAGTGTTAAAAAAAAATAATATTACACACTCGTTTGAGAAATTGGCAAAAACCCCTCGCGTGTGCTGTAAAGAAAATAACAATATCCACTCGCGTCGTTGGAAGACGATAAGATGCCTATTCGCGCTGTGGAAGAAAAAAAAAATAATAATACACACTTGCATAACAAATCAAATTATCCTCTTATTTTTCCCAACCCTTTCTGCTTAGCTTAACCGCCTCTTCCTTATCTACTGTAGGCATCGTATGCTTGCGGTAAATGGATAAGGGCATCTGAGTTTGTCCTATTGTGCTGAATATTTAAATTGATTTTTTGTATGCAAGCTGTCTTATAGGCATAACACCTAAGACAGTTTGCTTATTACAGAGATTAATTTGGATTTTCACTGCATGGTTCGACTTAGTCAGAATTGTGGTTTGTGTGTAAGTATTTTTAAATGGTAAGTGATTTTTGTGTCGTGTATTCCAATGTTCGTGGTATAAGAAAGAATTTCTTTCACCTGTTTTGGCATTAAGTGAAACCCAGGTTGGAGTAAATACTGATTTATCAAAGTTTGCTCTACATGGGTATAGCTTGGTGCATTACTCTTTTCCCATCATGGTCTCGTGGTCTATGTTAGGAACGATATTGCTTGCCAGAGCCTTCCCCAATATGGGCACGGCCACTTCTTGTGGCTCAAATTCACTGTCCGCAAGCATGTCATTCATTATTGTTTTAATTACAGGAGTCCAAATCTCGACAGCAATTCGACTTGTAACGAGTTTGATGCGCTGTCTGATTCTATATCGAAAATTGTTTCCCTTTGTCCTCGCACTGAAATCGTTATTGCGGGCGATTTCAATGTACACAGTGTAAGCTTCTCCATGACCATCAGTATGTCTTCCGCAGCAACCGTTCCACTGGTGATCTGATGGCATATCTTACCGAACAGTGGAACAAATCTTTACATCGCTTTGGTGAAAGTAAGATTATTGCTCTTGACATCTCCAAGGCATTTGATAGAGTTTGGCATGAAGCTCTCTTATCGAAAATGCGTGCTTTTGGGATCGATAATACTCTTGTTCGTTGGATTAGAAGCTATTTCTGGACCGTTCAATACAAGTTGTATTGGACGGATTCAAGTCTGATTCCCATAAAATAAATGCTGGTGTGCCCCAGGGCTCTGTTCTGTCTCCGACTCTTTTCCTCATTTTTATAAATGATCTTCTTTCTGTTCTAATCCACTTAACTGTTTTGCTGACGACTCTACCCTCAGCTTTTCATATTCGTTCGATAATTCACGTCCTTCGCCTTCGGTGCAACGGTGCCGTATGTCAAGCTCATTAAACTCCGATTTATACAGCATTGTCAAATGGGATAATAGGAATCGTGTGGAGTTTAATGCTTCGTAAACTCAATGCTGTCTTCTGTCGTTAAAGCTTAACAAACCCTTAATGCCATTGTCCATGAATGGCACTTACATCGAAGAAACCGAAAAGCCCTCAGTACTCGGTATGTGTGTCAACGACGACCTCCGTTGGAACGACCATATATTTGAAATCGCTAAGAATGCTGCTAAGTGCTTAGGTTTTCTGTATCGGTGTAAGAAGTATTTTTCTCCATCTGATCTGGCTATAATTTATAAAGCGTTTATACGCCCTAAACTCGAGTATAACTCCCACCTCTGGGCAGGTGCTTCACAAACATCGCTTCACTTGCTTGATAGAATACAAAATATAGCGTTAAGATTGATAGGAAATAGAACTGCCGCTGAAAAAATTGCCCCTCTCGAACACCGACGCAATGTTTCATCTCTTTCCTTATTTTATCGTTTCTTTTATAAAAAATGTTCACTCGAGGTAGCCAGCTGCATTCCTCCCCTTAAAAGTTTCGCTCGTAATACTCGTCTTGCTAGGAATGCCCATCAGTTCAGTTCACCCTTGAACGGACGTACCGTGAAATATAGAGATTTTTTTTTTAGCCGTACAACACGACTTTCGAATGGTTTACCCGGTGAGATTTTCCCTTGCCATTTCAATATGCAAACATTCAAAACCAATGTTAATCGACACCTCCTATCTCTCCCCTCCCTATCTTCCTAATGCCCGTGCAGTGTGTTACATTAAAAGGAAAACAAATAGTCCCTTGTGCGCGCGTTAATTATAAAAAAAATTCTGTGGGATTAATTTTGTACAACTACCAACATTTATTGTGTACAAAAACCACGCTCCTAAAAGTATGCTACATATGTGCAAAATGTTTTGATTGAGTACTAAATCGAACTCGAAACTAATTCGAGACTCGAATTAGTACTGAAAGCTTAGACAATCTAAGTCCGCCAGAACCGGACGGAAGCTTCCAGAAGCTAAATTTACAAGCATACAAGTATAAATACAAGAGAAGATGGCGTTGAGAGTTAGTTTATTTTAAAAAGTGGAATTGTTAACAACTGGAAGCGTTAGTAAAAAGAGATTGAATTGAAATTAAATAAAACGTGTTGAATTATAAAAACGTATTTAAATTGTGAATAAGTGGAATAAGTTAAATTTGCTGTCATTTACATAAACTGAAAGACTGTGTGTTTAATAAAATAAAGAGATTTGTTGTATTATTTTGGAATTTTGATTGAGTTTTATTTGTCGAACCCAAGCCAAAACTTCACATTGGTATCAGAAATTGGGGATAAAATTCATTGAAGTGCTAGAAAATTCCGTAGTGACTTTTTCTAAAACAGTTTCGGTGACTCGTATAATTGTGAAAGTGGAATTTTCCAGAAACTATTGAACTGATTGTGCTATAAAATTGGGAATAGCGAATATTTTTGTTAAAAATATTGTTTGAAAAAGATTTTTCTAGAAGAGATATTAAAATAAAACTAAATGTGTCGCGGAAATTGTGTTTCGGTTATATGAAATGGGCCGCAAATTAGAACAATTGACAACAGCTGAGTTGAAAGAAGAATTAGGAAATAGAAATTTTCAGAATGCTATCACTCAGGAGGGTGAAGACCCCGATACCATGTTGTTCGATGTTGAAGAACAAGAGAGAGAAAGCACAGTAAGTACAGCCGATGAAATGCCTGCTTTCATGAAGTTGCTTCTGTCGAAATTCGAAGAACAAAAGAACGTTCTCGAAGAACAAAAGAACGTTCTCGAAAGCAAATTTGATGGTCTCGAAAACAAACTCGAGGCACAGAATGTTCTCTTCGACAAAAGACTTCAAACAATCGATCAGAAATTCGAAGCCAAAAAAGAAAACTTGGAAGAAAAGTTCGGAAGTGTAGGGCAACAGTACGAACATCTGGCTAAGGAATTTGATTCTTTGAAAAAGCAGAAGGTTCGGGAATATTCGAGCGACGGTCCACGAAGAAAAGAAATGCAGCCCCTGTCTTCGATGGTCAAACATCATGGCCAATTTATAAGAGGCAGTTCGTCGCATTGACGAACAACTGGGTCAACGAAGACAAGTCAATTGCTCTTACGCTTGCGCTCAGAGGAACAGCTGCCTAATTGCTGCAGACCATTCCTGAAGACAAACATCATGATTATGAAGCCATGGTCAAGGCAATCGAGATGAGCTTTGGTGACGACCACATGCAGCAAGTTTACCGAGTCCAGTTGCGCCGAAGGGTCCAGACAAGAGGTGAAACGCTACAACAATTGCAAGTTGACATTGAGCGCTTGGCGAATTTGTCTTATCCCAATACCAGCAGGGAAATCATAAACGAACTGGCAACCGATGCGTTCACTAATGCCATTGAAGATGGATAACTACAAATGGCTGTAATAATGGCAGGTAAGAAAACGCACGCTGAGGCTTTAGCATTTGCCGTGACAATGGAAGCAGCAGACCAAGCTTCGCAACGTAGCCATCGCGTCAGGGAAATGGCTACGCTAGAGTGCTAGAGTCAACGCGTCGACATTAAAAGACAAAACTCGAACAGTGCTCGAGGTCAAATGAGATGCTGGAATTGCAAGAAGCTAGGACACCTACAGCGACAATGCCTATTCCCATCTTAACAGGTAAGCTGCACACATAATCAGAAGAGAACTTGTCCAGACGTCCTGGCTACACAACACCAGCTGGAACAGTCTGAAGGCAGCTACGGGAGAAGTAGCAAAAATATACGGGGAGGTACTTTTGAAGATAGAACTGGCAGGGTTGACCTTCACACATGCATTCTTGGTAGCTGACATATGCGACGACTGCATCCTAGGTGTGGATTTTATGAAGGCACATGAGGTAATTATAGATTTTAGAAGCAGATGTTAAGGTATTCAATCGTCCAATGGTGTACGGAAACGAGCATGCTGTAAATCTTCGGACGACTATAAGCAGTGATAAGGTCCTTCGGCCATCTTCAGAGACAGCTCATTCTAGGTGTTTGAACGATAAGAAGGATGAAAGTATTTCTGTACAGAGACTAAGGGCCGAACCTGTAAAGGGTTGCACTGCGGAAGATTTTTGTAATGCACAAAAGGAAGATCCTGACATCGAGCCGATTCTTGTATGGAAGGAATCTTTGGAGAAGCCACACGCAAGAGACATCTCTGACAGAAGTCCTACCTTAAAGGCATACTGGGCGTAGTGTAAAATCCATGTAAAAGATGGTGTTTTGTGGAGAAAATGGGAAATGCCGAATGGAAGATCCTTTAAGATACAGCTTGTGGTTCCACGCTCGAAAGTGCAGGAGATTCTAAGGGAAATGCTTGATGAAGAATCCGGTGGTCACTTGGGAATCAACAGGACATTGAAAATGGTACGGGTACGCTATTATTGGTTAACTGTAAGAAAAGATGTTAAGAGATGGTGTCGAAAGTGCACCACGTGCAAAGCTAGTAAAGGACCCAAAATCTAGGCAAGCGCTAAAATGCACCAGAACAAACTGATCGCCCGATTAAAAAGATCAACGATACACACCAAAGAACCCAAAGCAACATTAACATTACGAGAGACCGTCTGAGGAGCAGATACGATGCGCGAGCAACAACACCTGGCTTTACAACCCACATCACAGAAAGGGAAAATCGTCCAAGCTTCAGCAGGACTGGGAAGATCCCTATCAAGTAGTTACGCGCATTAATGATTACGTTTTTCCAATCCAACGAGGACAAAAAGCAAAAATGAAAATTGTCCATGTGGATCGCCTGCATCGTTACCACGGAAACAATGATGATGTGCTTGTTCGGGACGAACAAAACTAGGAGGCGGACAATGTGCTGTGGCAACAAAATGGTTAGATATACGGAGGATACATTTTGTTTGTAAATCAACGACATCTGTGAGATTCATTGTGTACAACTACCAACCTTTATTGTGTACAACGACCATGTCTCTAAAAGTATGCTACATATTTGCAATATGTTTTGACTGAGTACTGAATCGAACTTCAAGCACTAATTCGAGACTCGAATTAATACAGAAAACTTATATTGTGCCAGAACCAGACGGAAGCTTCCAGAAGCTTGTAAATTTTTATAAATACAAGAGTAGATGGCATTGAGAGTTTAGTTTATTTTCGAAAGTGAAATTGTTAACAACTGGAAGCGTTAGTAAAAAGTGATTGATTTGAGATTAAATAAAAAGTGTTAAATTATAAAAACGAATTTGAATTGTGAATAAGTGGAATAAGTTTAATTTGGTGTTATTTAAACTGAAAGACGTTGTGTTTCATTAAATAAAGAGATTCGTTGTATTATTTTGGAATTTTGATTGAGTTTTATTTGTCGACCCCAGGCCAAAACATCACATTATTCTATATTCACACCAATTGGCAATTTAAGCACGCCTCATTACGACGTGATTCAGAACTTAAAAATGATGCTTCATGATAGTACTATATGCAGTGTATATACAATGGTTGAACTCGACTCTGCGTTGAAAACGCGCTCTTTATGTCATGGGATATGTATTGCTGTATACTACAACGTGGCGTAAAAACGCACTCTGTTTGACGAGTCCTTTAAACTTTGACGTAACATGTTTGACCGTGTTTGAAAATAAAAATTCTAGGGAAGAGCTTAAAATATTTTTTTTTTTTAAGTGAAAATAATTCACAAACATGTCTTTTAGTGGTTATACATATTTTTTTCTTGATTTATTTTGAATTTTGCAAATTTATTTGAAATCAAATGTTCTTTGAAATAAAATGTTATTTCATTATCTCGCCGTCAACTCGTATTTTGGGTATACGAAATTGCAAATCCAATAGCACCATCAAAACTATTGAACAAAAGGCTGTTCAACTCCGAACGCCCGAAATTCCTGCCGTGCCACGGTTGGAACAAAGTCCTTGCAGCGACTGGCTACGTGTCACGGTGTCCCACCAACAATGACTGGGCTATCACACGGTCATGGTAATTTGCCACTGCAGTGACATAAAATTGACGTGTCACGGTACCTGTCACTGTTTTTCTCACGGCAATGACATGCAAAACAATGACGATCACACGACGTGACACTTTTAGGACAGAAAACTACGTCATAGTTACGTCAGAATGTCAAGGCTATGACACATTACCAGTACCGTCTAATATTAGCTTTACGCTAACCGCGGTACTGTGGTTTTTTAACTAAAATTTCGGACGTGCCATGAAATACATAGTTCCTTTTTTTAGCCAAACAACACGAATTCGGAATAATTTACTAACTCGGCGAGAGCTTTGCGCAGAACGAAAAGCCTCTGTTTTGTGCATAAAACCCCCGAATATCACCCCAATAAACTTTGTTAGTCGTCTTCCGTCCAGTCTATAATTTTTGGTTCGAATTGTCCAGCATCTCTTTAAAATCGTTTTACCGTATTCAAGGACATCAGTGGTTGTTCAGTAAAAATCTGTAAAAACCGTTTTAAAATGTTTTTTTTGAATAAATCATTTGAAATCTACTTCACAAACCAGTTCTTAATCAAATGACAAAACCAACAAATTTAACGAATGGAAGTATATCGTAGACAAGAACCGAATGGAAACCATGGAAACGGTTTTTGGGACAAACAAAGTTCATTTCCCACTTTGCAAAAAAAAATAAAAAATAAAAACAAATTTCATTCAATAAATTTTAACATCCTGGCAAGTATGTTCCGCCGTGTTAGTAAATTATCTCTTTTGTCCACCAAAGATGATAGAATTAAAGTATTGAACGAACGAATAAACTTAACTGAGAAACATTTAATGGAACTCTGTACAAATTTCGCTTCATGCACCAGGAAGTTGGCAAAGTATATAAAGGACAATAGTATCTTCCCTGAATTCATTTGGTTTATATTAAGGTGTCGGAACTCTTATGATGAACTGGCAAAAGGATTTAAAACGTATGCGGAGGAAGAAGAAATCAACGAAAGTTTGTGTGAAGGGCTGAAAAGTTTCACTAACTCGGTGACTATTCTAGCCGATTATTTAGACATAGAGGTCCATCGAATGGAGTTGAAAGTAAGTTTTTTAACCTTTATTGATTTGGTCATCTATAGTCTGCTTTTTAACAGATTGTAAATGAATTGTCCCAGTTTGAGAACATTTGTAAAGCAACACGAGAAAGTCTCCGCATAGCCGTTATAGCCAGAGACAAGGAAGTCCTTCGGCAAAAACAAATGATGGAAATCAAATCCAAGTTTTCTGCGAACACAGTAAGTATTCTTGTGGTTGGTTTCCTTTCCGATTCTTCCACCAAGGAATCGGCAGTGAGCACAGTTTATATATGTAATAATTATATTAAAGTTTAAGTGTCCTGTTGTCCACATTGATATTGATAATTTTTCCTGTTAGTCAGCTGCTGATTCCGAACTAATCAAAGCCAAACTTGAAGTTAATCGCACAAATAAAGAAATCGATGAAATTATAAACAACTTTGAGAAACGCAAGTTGCTTGATTTAAAACAAATTCTAACAGACTTCGTGCTTATATCTATGAAGCAGCATACAAAGGCTCTAGAAGCTTTGTCAGCGACGTACTATGACATATCGAATATTGATGAAAACCATGATCTGAAGGAGTTTCAAAAGCTTATGAAGAGCGATGAGGAACCTGTTAAGAAAACTCAACTAAAGAAAGGACTTCGGGCAGCTCATTCTATGGACAATTTGGACAGAGATGATCTAATGAGTCCAGCTAAGAACAAGAAGCGATTATCAAAGAGCACTAAGAACCTTTCAACAGAAACTCATACAGACGAGGACGATGATGACGAGGTAATTTTTTTTGAAATGGATGACGATTTTGTCAGTGCTTTTCCTTTATTTGACTGTTGTTCTGGCAGATATTTCTTTTAAAGAAGCATTCCGCGACAAAATTCTTATCTAGGTATTTATTCTTTTTTCTGAGACGGTTTCCATTAATAGAATGTTTTTATGTCTGTTCCTGATCTGCGAATTCGTACGAATTTTCACGAATTTCTGCTAATTCCTGTTCCCGTACACCAAAAACTCGCAGAGAAAATAATTTCCCCACCCTGCGAATTTCTTCTCAAGAAATTTTTGAATGCAGAAAAAAGTAGCAGCCAAACGGCAAACATAAAAAAACCGGTGGTTTTATAAACTTTTCCATGTATATTGTTGACGAAGTCCAGGTACCTGATTTAGTTCAAGGTTCAGGCAATTGTTTTACAGAATACAGAGCAGTGTGAATTGATTGAGTCCTCTGATGCCAGCTGTTTGCAAGAAGTAGAGAAGAATTGTTGCTGGAAGCGTGGAAGCAATTACAAAACTACTAATTGTTTTGTTGTCGGAGCTGAAGCAACAAATAGGCAAAACATTTCCCTTGAAATAATTAACAAAACTTTTAAAAATCGTTTCGCAATAATTGTTATAGCGAGTTTCATTGAAGAAAAGATTTGCTCTTCCTGTCAAAAGATTTGATCTTTTTCAGTTTTTCATTGCAAGAAAAAGAGCAAATCTAGATCAAATCTCAACATCTCTGATGGGGTGGCAGATTCGATCTGAATGCACATATACATGTAAATAGTCTTCGGTCAAACGTCAAATGGAAAATGTTTTGTTATTTGTTGTTTGTTGTAAACTTTTGCCTATATTTAGCAATAAAATTAACAAATATTCGTAAAAGAAAAAAACAGTAATAAAAATGTTTGTGAAGTCAGAAAATACCAAAATGGGATTTTGAGTGAATCAACAACTGTGCATAGACATTCGTGCGTTCCGTCAAAATACTGTGTGTGCTCGTCAGATAATCACCAATACTACGATAAAATCGTGAAACAAGTTTCATTGAAAAGACCAAATCTGAATTTTGAGATCTAATCTTTAAAATTTGAATGAAACTCGCTATTAGTTTCCACCAATCTTTTGACATTTAAGTAGTGATGCTCGAACATCCGACAGTTTATCGATAGTATAGATTATGAAAAAATATCGGCTACATCGATAGTTTAAAAACAATCGACCGACTATCGATAGTTTAAATAAAAATCGAGCTTAAGCTTATTCAAGAGATGAAAACCTGTTGAAAAAGCTCATATTATATGCTTAAACGACTATCAAATTTTCGATGTGAGCTTGTTAAAGCTATGATATAGTGTCCAAAAGCTCTTGCTGCACTGACAGACAAACATTTTCAGGCAATAGATAAAATCTTGCAGCTTCCGGAGTGCTTTGAAATTTTGAGCACAACAATATTCAGCGAAAAATACGTAATAATTTCCTCTTACACGAGGAATTTCCGCAGTTGAAAGCGTTATATGTGAAGGTTGTAACTGTTGAAGGCAAGGATGTACTTAAAAATTTAACAGATACTGTCAATAAGCTAATAAAACCTATTACACAAGAACGCCAATAGTGCTCTCTAGTCTTTTCGATTATAACTTTTTACAATTTTATTGAAAGACATTAAGGGTATTCATAAAACGTGGTAAGCCTTACTTTTGTTGTAAATTTTTTTTTAATTTGATGAAATTATCGTCGTAAGAGAGTTAAAAACTATGAATAATTTAAATTGTATTTTATTTTTTTAATGATAGAAGTACCTTTAATAGTAAGTTAAATGCTTTATAATTTGCCTTAGGCTATTCATTTGATAAATTTATCGATAGTATAGGTAGGTACTATCGATATTTTTTCGAAACTGTCGATAATATCGGAAATAAATACTATTGATGCTTAAGCAACGCTAGGAAAGAATGCTGCAATTTTTTTTTTTGGTTTAAAGCGTTCCCGTACTTTTCGTAGAAATCTCTCAGAGAGAAAATATCTCCTCTACAACACAAGACACAACATAAACAAAGGAACCAGAGAGGAGATATAAGGAGAGTGACACGTAATAACACCTAATCTGAATTCATGTACAGGCTTTTTTGAAGAGTATTCTCAATTTTCTTAGCTTATAACAAAATTAACGATTTTGTATTAATATTTCTTAAGGCCGAATGGCTGAACTAAAATGCGTGGAATGACGCGGACGGGCCCGTCCGTAAATGAGCGAGAACACGCAATTTGTATGTTGTGCCCTAAATGGCGGATTGCTCGGTTTCGTCAAGTTTCGATGAGTTTTGCTTACGGACGTAAACTACGCTCGCGAGCGCATTTTACGACGAAAATTGGACAGCTGACTTTAGATGGTGTTCAATCAGCTGGAAAACAGCTTTTTTAACCATGCTAATGCCTACGTTCACGAACGTAAATTTTGGGTAGGTTACCTTGCTTGTGTTTGGGTTTTTTTGTGAACGAACAAATCCAACCATATAGGTTACCTCTCTTAATTCGAAGCAAAAGAGAAACACAGTCAGCTGTTCATCAGCTGTTCACGTGTTGAGAAATGTATCCAGCAAATTTTAGGATACCTTTGGATTTAATCTCTGTTTCCATATTTTCTTCAATCAGCTGGAAAACAGCTGTTTTTACCGATGCTAATTACAACAAAAGCAAGGTAAACTATCCGAAAGTTACGTTGGTGAAGGTACCGAATTACAACAAAAGTAAAGGTAACCTATCCGAAGGATTAGTTCGTAAGCATACGCATTAGCAAGGTTGAAAGAGAGCTGTCAAAAACACGCGATGCAAAAATTGGAAAAACATCTAGGTGTACTACCACGTGATGGAAGGGACAAGGGTTCAAAAGAAAATTAACGAAACACGCGAACGACAGAACGTCTAAATATAAGGCGCGGAACAAATGAAACCAGCGACAGCACCAGCACCGTCAACAGGAAACAGCACGCTGACCAGCAAAAAAATTGAAACCCATTGCCACCAGCACCAGCATCGTCTTCTTACTTCTGTTTGACACTTTGTGTCATAAAAAAAGTATACGAAGTTTTCTTTTGCAGTATGGTGCCCCGAATTTCACTTGCGCAAAGTTGGTAGCAATGGAACAGCAACAGCAAATTTAGGACTTTTGACTAACGACGCTGTTGACGTTGCTGTTGCTGGTCTAATCTAACTTGAGCCATTTCGGGTTGGGTATACAAATTACATGTCCTTCGTAGTGTTTCGTGAGCAACGTACGTATAGCAATTCTACTATAAGGTAAGTTTAGGGTTTGTGAAAATATATATGAGATAAGAATCAAAAATAACGATACCTGCCATATAACCGTTAACGAAAAGTTTATTTTCCTCGAAAATGGCGCCAAAGATTTTGAAATCATATTAATGTAAGTACCCATTGGCAATAGCCGAATTTAACCGAAAATTTTATTAACGGTGCCTTTCGTGTTAGGGTTTTTTTAATTTTTCGACTTTCTCGGTACCTACAGTTATAATGAACGGAATTTTATCAAAATCGGTTGTACAATTTTCGAAATATTTTTTTCCTTTGAATAAAAACACAAATGATATACCGAACGATAGCCAATGATTCACAGAAAATAAAAGAAACGACTCAAAGAGAATTCGAGAATCTGGCTACTGCCTAAAATGGAAGTGCTTGCGTTTCCTAATATACTTCTTTTTTCACCTTCCTGACCGATGGAATGTAGCCTTTTCTTTTTATATGAATCTTCACATACAAGGCCCCCTTTCTAAATTCAAATCGATCGAAATATGTAAATTGATAGCAAGTTACTTTGCATGAAAGACAACAAATATTGCAATATCAAAAGGACGACTTTTTCAATTAAAGTGAATTTGTAATTCAACTGAATTTTGTTCGTTTAATCACTAATAAATAGTTTCCATGGAAATACAAAATAGTTCCTGCAGATGCGTATCATTATTCTAGTCATATGAATTTTCTCAACTCATAAAATAATTGACTGCTTGCTTTATTTTCAGGACTCTGATGCCGAATCAGGCGAAGAAGAAGAATCCAATACTGAAAGTGAAGAATCTGCTTCTTTAGAGGCAGAACAGTCAGATGAATCGGAATTGGACGTCCCCGAAAAACCAAAAAAGCCAAACTTCCAGGTACAAAAATACCTCTCGACCAAATTTCAGGACCTAATTAATTTGTCCCTTCCAGATTGCAAAGGCCAAACCAAAAACTTCCATAGGCATACCAAAAGAATCCCCCACATCAGCTTTCGGTCGCATGGTTACCGTCACTGAAACTAAGGGTGACCCTCCAACAGCAACGCTCCGTCAATCAATCGATTGTTCTGTAAAAAAGAGGCGAACCACAAATGAATAAAGTTCAATAAACTAATATTAATTTATTAATTTTTGTTCTTTTCATTTCTATGCGTCGCCGATTCAGCGAACAATTTTTGTTTAAGTGGATAGTGTCTCCATGTCACATCAATGCACCGCTCTGATAAATGAAGGGAACTACATTCAAGTCTTCCCTTCCGGGTCTGGTTAGGTTTTGTGTGGGTTAGTAAACATGATACATATTTTTGTTTTTGTGTATAAAATTACTTCTCTACATACTAAATGAATATAAGAAAATGATTTTTTATTTGTTTTGTTTCATAATAATATTGTCGAGTGAGAAATTTACTTCTCTTGTCCCTCGACTCCGGCTTGATTCATTAAATCGGCGATGCTCTTTTCCAAGTCATCTATCCGATTTCCCATGTCATCGATCCGGATGATAATTTGATCGGACATTGTTTGGAACTTATCTTGGACATTTTGTAGAAGATTTTGCACCTTAAAATGGTCAATTAAACATATTAGTGTTGATAATCCAAGTTTTAAAATTAGTTTTTTATTTGTACTTACATAGATTGTTAATTCCTGCATGTTCTTTGGGTCCGCATTGCTGTTTAAGGAATAGTTTTGTTCCAAATCACTGTCGATTTCGGATGCTTTTAAGTCAGTCATTTGATTGTGTTTAAATTTATTTATATTCAATGAGAAATATAAAGCAAAAATTTAGTTTTTTGGTGCGAGTTAGCATACGAACACAACAAAATTGGAAAAAATTATTTTGGTTGACAGATGCAGAATTTTCAGTTTTGACAGCAATTGGGTTGTGCCATGAGACGTTGCCAGGGTAACATTGTTTTGAGTGTGTAAACAAATTAATGAATGCATACAGAAATTTGTTTATTCGAATTCTAAATAATTTGAACTTATTTATTGACATTGTATGCGTCTGTACATTATGTACATTCTCTATAGTACATTATATATACATTCTCTATAGTACTCTCATGGTGGTCATTTTTCATCTGGCCATCTTCCTGGTTGATTCGGAACTAACTCTTAATAGTGGAGACGAGAACATTTACCGATATTTTACCGGTATTTCATATACTTTTGTTATTTGTTCTTATTCTATATTCACACCAATTGGCAATATCAACGCGTCACATATTAAATACTGGTAAAATATCGGTAAATGTTCTCGTCTCCACTATTAAGAGTTAGTTCCGAATCAACCAGGAAGATGGCCAGATGAAAAATGACCACCATGAGAGTACTATAGAGAATGTATATACAATGTTCGCAACTAAAAAATGATGCTTCATGATGGTACTATATGCAGTGTTTATACAAATTATTGCAATTGCCCATACAAAAAAATCATTTTCAATAAGCATCACTAGAATATGAGCAAGGAGGTGTAGCTGAAATTCACTATGAATTGATTTATAAGCAAAAGTACCAAGTTTTGCAATAAAAATAGTAATACAAAATTTGGTAAAAGCAAATCTTAATTATCCTTTATTATTTTATATATATATATTTTTGATACACGAACAAACCCAACCACATAGGTTACCTCTCAAAAATCGAAGCAAAAAAAGAGAAACACAGTCTGCTGTTCATTACATGTTTTTTTCAGACATAAAATTATCCAACAAATTTTAAAATAATTAAAATAGCTTTGGATTTTCTCTGTTTCCATCTATTCTTCAGTCAGCTGTCTGTCAGTTGTTTTTTACCATGCTTATTACAACAAAAGCACTGAATCCACCCCAAAGGATACAAATGAGAAAGTTCCTAATGTGAACGCACCCAATACTGGTGCTGCCACATAATGTCTGTTCCTAATCTGCGAATTCGTACGAAATTTCACGAATTTCTGCTAATTCCTGTTCCCGTACACCAAAAATTCGTAGAAAATCGCAGAAGAGACAGCTCGTGAGAGGGAAAATAATTTCCCCGCCCTGCGAATTTCTGCTTAAGAAATTTTTGAAGGCAGAAAAAAGTAGCAGCCAAACGTCAGTTTGATAATGGAAAAGACAATAAATAAATAAAGTTTACGATACGTTTGATAAAAATTGCAGTTATTTTTAAAAGTTTATAAAAAAAACATAAAAAACCGGTGGTTCTGTGAACTGTTCAGGGTTCAGGCAATTGTTACAGAGCAGTGTGAGTTTAGTCGAGTTCTCTGAAGCCAGCTGTTTGCAAGACGGAGTAGAGAAGAATTGTTGCTGGAAGCGTGGAAGCACCTACAAAACTACTAATTGTTTTATTGATGGAGTTGATGCAACAAATAGGCAAAACATTTTAAAAATCGTTTCGCAATAATTAGTTTCCACCAATCTTTTGACATTTAAGTAGTGATGCTCGAACTTCCGACAGTTTATCTATAGTATATATAGTGAAAAATATCGGCTACATCGATAGTTTAAAAAACAATCGAACGACTATCGATAGTTTAAATAATTCAAACTTACCTTCACATTGCGAGCTTGAGCTTATTCAAGAGATAACAGATACCTGTTGGAAAAGCTCATGTGAGCTATGAGATAGTGTCAAAAAGGTGTTGCTCCGCTGACAGCCAAACATTTTTAGGCAATAGATAAAATCTTGCAGCTTCCTGAGTGCTTTGAAATTTTGAACACAACAATATCCAGCCAAAAATACATAACAATTTCCTCTTACACAAGGAATTTCCGCAGTTGAAATCCTTATATTATGTAAAGGTTGTAACTGTTGAAGGCAGGGATGTACTTGAAAAGTTAACTGATACTGTTAATAAGCGAATAAAACCTATTCCAGAAGAAAGCCACTCGTGTTGTCTAAAATCTGTTCGATTATAACTTTTTTTAAATTTCATTAAAAGACATTAATGGCTAAAACACAATCACGCTTTAGCTTCGGTTTCGCCTGACGTTTATAAGTTCAACCATAGGAAATCAATACATCTTAACATAATGTTGCGTTGGCTTTGACTTTACGTTTGGTTCGTGTAGAATATAAGGTAACGTGACTCAAGCACAAAGCTGAACTAGAAACTGGTATAACTTTTGCGCGCTTTGACAGAAAAAAGTAAAAAAACAACAACCGAAATTTGGAAAATGTCACTTAAAGCGAACACAAAGCGTATGAAATGTAACGTGACGAAGCCAAAGCTGAAGCGTGATTGTGTTTTAGCCATAGGTAAGGGTATTCATAAAACTTGGTAAGCTTCACTTTTGTTTTATGGATAGGCGGCCATAAATCTAAAAAATTGGACAAGCTTATTCTCAAACTATGAATAATTTAAATTGTATTTTAATTTTTTTAATGATAGAAGGACCTTTAATGATAAGTTTTAAATGCTTTATAATTTGCCTATTCAATTGATAAATGCATCGATAGTATCAATACTATCGATATTTTTTTTAAAACTATCGATGATATCGGAAATAAATACTATCGATGCATAAGCAACACTAGGAAAGAATGCTGCAATTTTTTTGGTTTAAAGCGTTCCCGTACTTTTTTCGTAGAAATCATAGAAATATTATCATAGAATAATTATCGGGAACACAACTATAATTTGAGAACTGCAAAATAAAAATAAAATGTTGCAATTTTACAAACTTGTTGCACCGAATCGTGAATATCCCTACTGTTCCTTTCTGTATATAAAAGCAATGGCTGCGTTCACATTTTGTATCCTTGGTATTGTTGTTGTAAAAAGCATGATTAAAAATATCTAATACACAACTAATTGTTCAACAAGTGTAAACAGGGGGAAAATCCAAAGGTATCTTAAAATTTGTTGGATACTTTTCTCTTTAAAAGGAACACGTGATGAACAGCTGAATATGTTTTGCTTCTGCTTCAAATTTAAGGTAATTTATTTGGTTAGGTTTGTTTGCTTACAAACAGAATTGGATTTTTGGTATCCGAAATGCAAATCAAGTAAAACTGTAAGCATTGTATAGGAAATCTATAGTACTACCATCAGGCAACATCTAGTTTAGCGAGATACTGCCGTAATAGCGCTGCAGTAGTTTTTGATATACATTTGTATGGGTTTTGGAGAGTAGAATCAAATATAATGATGAAAGAGTAGTTGTATGTTATATTTTCAGAAAGTTATGAGTCAGAATGAAAAGAAGCATTTGAAGGAATAATGAATAATAAGTACGAGTGAAAGGTTTAAAAAGTGACACTAGACCATATGGTATGGTAGAGTAAGGAAAACAAAAATTGTGGATTTCCCTTTGATATTTCGTAAACAAACCAAGATTGTGTGTTTTCAATTATTTTTTGGATATTAATAATAAAGAATAAGGAATTGATTTTGTTTGTATTTAAACGTAGGTAGGTTGCTTTTAACATTTCTATTGAAGGAAAGAACAATAAAAGCTAATGTTTATTCAAAACGGCATTTACTGCTTATCATCATCATAGGTACGGTCTATATTTCCGTGATTTTTTTTCAAACAAATTAAAAACACCCAGAATAATTTTTTATTTTTCAAATTTCTATTTTCCGGCTTAAAAAATGTTAACCATTTTTTGAAGATACTCAAAAGCAATAACATACATAAAAAGGTACAAACATCTTCAATAAATGTGTTTTATTTGTAAAGTAAGTAACTAGGTAGGTACTTCAACTCAAATTTATTTTTTGCAGACTAAAAAAATTGATATAATCAAATATGGTAAGCATATAAATGCAAATTCTTCCATCAAATCCATGGCAATCAAGAAAGATAAAGAATACGAATTGCGTACATACACATACAGTGTAAGTGATGTATATTGCTAGCGAAGCTGCATAAGAAAAAAACATTTTTTTTTGTCTAATGGCAGAGTAAAATCATGAGCGCAATATTTTGCAAAAAAATAGGGCGCCCGTAATAAGGACTTTTTTGTTAGGAAGTTTTTGGTCTATCCCTTATTTTTTTTTAATTCAATATTGAAAGACTATATAAAGTGTCGTCTTGTTTGTCGGTTTTAATTATATTGTTGTTTAGTTGATTTAATGGTACCTACATATGTCACGTTTATTACGAAAAATTAACAAACTCAAAAATTTATTTTGCAAATACTCCCTTCTACAAATTTGCAAAATGTTGAGAAGGTATGAAAGAATTTAATTTTATCTTGGCAAAAAAAATCAAAATCTTGTCTCTTAAGGCGCTTAATGCAATGTCAATTTTGCACTCCTTCCCTGTGTGAATATTTCGTCATCTCTCAATACCAGTTTTCAGCGATATGCAAATGATTTAAAAATAACACGAAAAAGTGTCGATGGCTTGTTTTCTTCTAACTGCTAACACTTTACATACATCTTTTCCGTTCTGTCTCTTTCTAACATTGCATATGTATTGAATTCATTTCCCCGACTAAAAGTCTACACAGAGAAATAGCGAGATAGCGAAACTAGATGACGCTAGGTGAAACACCTATCTTGATAGTACTATAGAATAGATATACAATGCTGTAACCTCATCCAATGCCGAGGAATAAAGGAATATCAAAAACACGCAATGCAATTCTTACCCACAACTCGCCGAGTTGAGACGATTTAAAATATTCCTATTTTACTAACTCTCTCTTTCGCACTTATTTGCGTCTTTGCAAAAACGTCTAAGTGTAATACCGCACTTAGGTCCATGCCAGCAGTGGTAAGAAGCTCAACAGTAAAAAAGTTAATTTTGTTTCTAGTATGGCAATGATGATAACAACTTGCGCCATCTTTATCTTAGACTATATAAACATTCAACAGCTTTGGCACCCACCTTTGGTTTCAAATACAAGGCACCCACTCAAAAATAAACGACTTCCTTTTTGTTTAATCTCCAAACTCAAAAAAATAACTGTTTTACAATCATTTAATAAATAACACAAATTAATTAACCATGTGAATTAAATTAGCTACTAAAATCCTTATCTAACTACCCCCACTTAAATCGGTTTTAGTTAAATCATAAATCTTATTGGGGTTAATCTTCCAAACATCTTGTTGAAATTTCGTCTTTCCCATTTCAACTGGACTACTCCCCGCTGAAACACAAGAATTGACTAAAGATGCTTCATTTGTTTGGATTTGCTGCTGGAGCATCTGAGCATAAACTAGTCGTTCTTGAATGCCTCCAGTCAGAAATTGCTGTTGCTGAACAATCGATGTATTTATTTGAGTTTCCCTTACGAACAAATTCAAATATTGCGTCATTAGAAAAGGATTCGAGTACATCAATGGTTGAATTAGATTTTGAGTCTGATAGAAGGGAAAGCTGCAGTAGTTAGCTGGGTTCATAAGAAGTGGTAACTGTGGGACATTAAGACCTCCCAGATTCTGGAATTGGCCTGTTGGAATTTGAAAGCTTTGAGGAGTCCTGGGTCTTGGAAACGAACAGGAAACATCTCCAAAGCAGCTAACATCCAATGGCTGGGGAAATTTTATGTCTGTTGGAAAGTCCAGAAATTCCTTTCCGTACAGGGCGTAGTTTTCTGCTGTTTGAAAGTATTCCGGCGAATTATTCGTTGGATGTCCGATGGTTGAGGAAAACATTAATCTGTTCACTTCTTGTAAGTATGGGTCCTTGTAGCGACAGGCGTTCTCAATATGTTTGTTCTTTTTTAAGTAATTCAATTGACCCTGTTCATCTTGCTTACTTGCTGAAGGCGACGGTCCAGGCAACATTTGAATTATTTTTTTTATTCCGGAAGTTATGGTATCCTTTGACTCGTTGATAACTTGTTTTGTGTGTTCCGTAGAGTCTAAGCACAAACGGGACAGATTAAAGTAATTTATTTATTTTGTTTAATTAGTAAGTTAAAACGCAAGACTCAAAGAACTGAAATTACCGTTGAGGAATGACAACATTTCGTTAATTATTTGTTCTGTATTATTGAAATCTGAACCAGATTCTGAATCCATATTTTTAAATACGGTTTTTTTTTGGAATTTTGAATATATATCGCAACCGCCTACCTTAAAAACATATGGGAAAGGTGTTTATACAGCAAATTGCTGTTAACAGGTGGATATGAAATACATCCAGTCAAATGGACTATTCTGCTACTAAGCGGTTGGGAAAGCCAATTACTTTTCAGTTCCCATTAAGCAACGCAGCGGATAAGGCGCAGCTAAGGTAGCGCAACCAATTAAAGTGCATATTTAGATGTTGGCTTTATAGTGCAGGTTCTACTCTATAGTATTTTGTAGCCCAGAATTAATCCACCTCAACAACAGTTTTTTTTTTATTTTATTCACAAAAATAAAAAGAAAAACATAACACTTCGTTACATAACATAATCGTTAAAAAAATAAAGTTGGTCCCCCAAAATAAAAACGGAAGTAGGTACTTCTCCAAAAAGACTTATTCCTCGCAGATAGCATAACAGAATCCTGCTCCAGTTCCTGCCATCTTGCATGGTGATTTCAAAACAACTAGAGTGGGAGTAAACCTATGATGACACAAGTAAGTCACAACATTAATGATGCATTTCCGTTTACTTACACATTATCTGATGAACCAGTTCCACAATTTCCATGCTCATTCCAGCCCCACGTGTACACTTTTCCATCAACTGAACTGACTAGACCATGTTCGGATCCTAAATGTAACTTCCTAGGTATGACTCCATCTGGTAGAATTAATTCCACAGGCGTTCGAATGACGTCACACGCTTCTCTTCCCAATTGTCCATAGCAATTCCTACCCCAAAGGAATACCTTGTTATCTTTGGTCAAAACTCCGTTGTGTGTCCATCCAGCAACTAATTGTTTAATGTCCTCCTCAAACTCAAAGCAATTAGCCTGGCCGTACTTATTGTCACCCAATGCTAATATTCGCCTCCGGTTCTCAGCAAGAATTAACAAATGGTTTTGTCCACCAGCAATTGCATCGATTTTGAATTCACACTGCACTCGCACAACGTCCTCCATGCGATTGAATGCAACCTGGGTGACTTTCAATGCCGGCGGTGGGTCGTTTACGCGCAGACGACCTAGTATGTAAATTCGATTTTCTTGTGTGAGGATACTACAATGCCGCAAACCGAATGTAATCTGGCGGGGCACCTCATTCCGTGGCAATTGCAATGGTAACGGTCGTCGCACGGCAGTGAATCCACGTTGGCAAACGCCTAACTGTTGAAAAGCATTAGAGCCCCAAACATACAAACAGCCATCGGATGTTATTGCCCCCGATAAATCCCATCCGCAAGCAAGGGATTCAATAGTGCAATCCTTGAAAAACTCACTTGGAATTGCGGTGAATTGGCTTTGATTATCGTCAGGGTGGTCTATGCCCAGTTGTCCACGATTATTCCACCCACAGGCGTGCAGGCGGCCACATTGATCTAGGGCAAGGACATGACCGCCTCCACCACGAAGAGCTCGAACAGCATTGGCATTGAAGGAGAACCTTGACAGTGGTTGTGGCGTTGCACACAGTTCACTTTCGATGCCAAGACCAAGTTGACCATGGGAGTTGGCCCCCTAGATGGAGAAAGACACGCGCATAAGAAAGTTATGTAGGTTTTGGTCAAAATACTTACCCAAGAATATACTGCCATTGCAGAACCACTAGTTGAATGCGGCTTTTTCAGTGAGAATATTGCAATATGAACATATCACCCAGTTGCAAGACTAGAAGGAACCGTCACCTTTGTGGAAACAACACGAACTGTTTTTGCGAGGAAAGGATTTCTTGGAATTTCATCAAGAATTTGCAATTCCACTTTTGGTTATTCATACACGGATTTCGTGACCACAAATAAGCAGGTGTTTTTGACGTTTTGCATGGTGAGTTTGTAACCTTTGCAGTGCTGCCAGTAACACTTAAAATAAACTAATGGTGAGTTATTATATTATGTGACTCATATTTGTATGGTTCTCGAATAATTCACAGGAATATTCATTGAAAAGTGTGCTTTTACACGTTGACTGGCCAGCCATAAGTTTTCTCTTTGTTATTTTCTTTCCGTGAGTCCAACGCTTCTACACAGTTGACTTTTACGTTTGACTGGCTTGACTCAAATTTGACATTCCTCTGGTTCTTTTTTTTTCTGCTTGAAAAGATTTTTTTATTTTTGACATGAAGCAATTAATAATAATAAAATTATGGACTTTTACGTTCGAAGTGTTCAGTTATGTCGTATTCTCTGTTCAACAAATATTTTTTCCAACTAAAAATAAATATAAGAAAAATCATTAACAAATATGAAAGACATTGCTCACATCCAAACCGACTTTGCAAGCATTGAAAACATCAATGATAAAAAGAAGAAGCGAAAAGAAAAACGTCAATAAAAGTTAACAATAAAAAGTTACCCTCGACCTATCGGGTAAAATGTTTTTTCTTCTCAACTTTCGAATTTGCTTTCTCGTTTGCACTCATGGCCAGTCAACGTGTAATAGCACACATAGGAAGTACAGGAAGTTGTGTTGTGTATATATACAGTATACGTGACTGAAGCTAATCACATATACATGTAGTAGAAATTTCCATCCCTACCTGTCATTTTGGCCAGGCGGTTAATTAAAAAAAGTGATTCGAATTTGGATAATTTTGTTTTACGAACATGGTAAACTGTATAACTTTTGTAAAATTACGTGCATCCATAAGAGAATTCATTGTATATGAAATCTATAGTACTATCAAGATGGGTGTTTCACCTAGTGCCATCTAGTTTCGATATCTCGCTATTTCGCATTGTAGACTTTTCATTTCTGATTTGAAAATACACTGTTTTTGGGGTGGCTATTTTTTTATAGATACGGCAACAATTTTAACAATTTTTGCTGAAATTTGATTATTGAAGAATGAGCAGGAGAATTCTTTAGAAGTTATTCAGAAGCAACTAAGCGAACAAAGGGATGCTCTAGAAAACAAGCTCGATGCACAGAATGTTCTCTTCGACAAAAGACCATAAAATAGAAAACTTAGAAGAAAAGTTCGCAAAGCAAGTAGAAAGTGTAGAGCAACAGTACGAACATCTGGCTAAGAAATTTGATTCTTTGAAGAAGCAGAAGGTTCGGGAATATTCGAGCGAGGGTCCACGAAGAAAAGAAATGCAGTCCCCTGTCTTCGATGGTCAAACATCATGGCCAATTTATAAGAGGCAGGTCGAAGCTGCCGCCTTGACGAACAACTGGGACAACGAAGACAAATCAATTGCTCTTACGCTTGCGCTCAGAGGAACAGCTGCCGAATTGCTGCAGACCATTCCTAAAAAAAAACATGTTTATGATGCCAACGCTACAACACTTGCAAGCTGACATCGAGCGGTTGACGAATTTGTCTTGTCCCAATACCAGCTGGGAAATCATCAACGAACTGGCAACCGATGCGTACACTAATGCCATTGCAGATGGAAAACTACAAAAAATGGCTGTAAGGATGGCAGGTATGAAAACGCTCGCTGAGGCTTTAGCATTTGCCCTGACAATGGAAGCAGCAGACCAAGCTTCGCAAGGTAGCCAGCTAGAGTGCTCATGTCAACGCATCGATATTGAAAGACAAAACCCGAACACTTCTCGAGGTCAAATGAGATGCTGGAATTGCAACAAGCTAGGACACCTAGAGCGATAATGCAGATCTCCACCTAGACAAGTAAGCTGCCCACATTGCACAAGGAGGAGGCAGAATGACGAAGCATTTGGCAGGAATAACACGTAACGGGTGCTACAGCCTCCATAATCAGAAGAGACCTTGTTCAGACGTCCTGGCTACATAACACCAGCTGCTACAATCTGAAAACAGCTACCGGAGAGGCAGCAAAAGTATACGGGGAGTCATTTCTAAAGATACAACTGGCAGGGTTGACCTTCTCACATGCATTCTTGGTAGCCTACATATGCATCATAGGAGTGGATTTCATGAAGGCACATGAGGTAATCATAGACCTTCGAATGCAAGTGTTAAGGTATCGAACCGCTGAGATCCCTATGGTATACGGAAACGAGAACGCTGTGAATCTTCGGGCGGTTATAAGCAGAGATGAAGTCCTACCACCTTCTTCAGAGACAGTTCTTTGGATGCGTTTGGAGGGTGATCCTGGGAACCACCGATTCTATTTCGTTGAAGCAGATAATAAAGAGGACTTTCCAAGCTATATCGTTGGAAAAATTTTAGTAGAACCAACAAAAAATATGGTTCGGTAAGGCTAATGAATCCGAACAAACACTCCGTCAAGCTCAGACAAGGAGAGGTGATTGGAAGATGCGTACCCATTGCAGCCATATCGACAATATTTGGGAGTGAATCTGCGAGTCCTGTTTCTAGTACATGACCGCATAGACACCGGCGATAGCAGACTGATCCGACAACCTGCTAGATGACTTCTTTTGGCAAAACAGGCGGAAGTCGATGGGATGATATCGAACATGAAAAAAGACAGTCCGTGGGCATCATCCGTTGTACTAGTGAAAAAGATGGACGGCAGCACTCGATTCTGCGTGGATTACCGGAGGCTCAACGATGTCACCAAGAAGGACAGCTACCCCTTGCCTCGAATAGATGGCACCTTGGATACACTTTCTGGAGCAAAATGGTTTTCCACCTTCGATCTGAAAAGTGGTTACTGGCAAAGACAAAGAAAAGACAAGGAAATGGACTATGGCAGTTTACCGTTATGCCATTTGGCTTGTGTAACGCTCCAGTGGAATTGTTAACAACTGGACGCGTTAGTAAAAAGAGATTGAATTGAGATTAAATAAAAAAGTGTTGAATTATATAAACGTATTTGAATTGTGAATAAGTGAAATAAGTTAAATTTGCTGTTATTTAAACTGAAAGACGTTGTGTTTCATAAAATAAAGAGATTTGTTGTATTATTTTGGAATTTTGATTGAGTTTTATTTGTACTCCAGGCCAAAACTTCACAATAGGATCAAATCTGAAAATTAAAAGTGAATTCGACAATAATAATTCAATAAATGAGATATCCAATGACGCAGAGATGTCATTAGAGAGAGAGAGAGAGAGAGAGATAGATATATAGATAGATAGAGAGAGAGAGAGAGAGAGAGATAGAGAGAGAGAGAGAGAGGAGTTGTAAGGCATGAGTTATGACAACGAGAGGGTTCGGACTTGGAAGCAGAATAGATTAGGGATACCTAGATTTGATTATAGTTTAGAAAATTTTTGTTTGTGATGTCAGCACGTTGCACAACCATTCACGTTTTATGTACATAGTTATATGACGAATCGGTTAATAATGTTATCCGAAGAAGGGTTGTGACATGCGGTAAAGCTAGAATCAATATTTATGTTATTTTTGTTATTAATAAAGGATAGCCCACTTTTAAGTAATCCTATAAATTGGGAAGAAAATAAGATTGGGATTACAGGGAGGGCAATAGAAAAAGAGAAAGAGATGAAAGAGATAATCTGTAGTTGGGAAACTACAGCTTTAAGACGTAAAAATATTAGACAAAAAAACTGTCGCAATTGTGATGTAATACTCGCCCGTAATACTCGTCTTGCTGGGAATGCTCATCAGTTCACGCTTGAGCCCAATTTCAGACATACCGTGAAATATAGGGATTCTTTTTTTAGCTGTACAACACGACTTTGGAATGGTTTACCCGGCGAGATTTTCCTTGCCATTTCGATTTGCAAGCATTCAAAACCAATGTTAATCGACACCTTCTTTCCCTTTCTCCCTAATCTTCCTATGCTCGCGCAGTGCGTTTTAACACCATAAGGGCAACACACAAACTCCTTTTGCACGCGCATGTTATAAAAAAAAAAAATGAGTGGGAAAGTGTAGCTGGATGGACCGTTTGGGAATCTTTGAGTTAACATCTTGAACAGATTGTTAGCAGCGGCCAAGTAAACAGGCAGTGAAGGTATATGAAATAAAAAGCCCTAAAAGTCCATATTCGGGATACCTAGATTTGATTATAGTTTAGAAAATGTTTGTTTGTGATGTCAGCACGTTGCACAACCATTCAAGTTTTATGTACATAGTTATATGACGAATCGGTTAATAATGTTATCCGATGAAGGGTTGTGACATGCGGTAAAGCTAGAATCAATATTTATATTATTTTTGTTATTAATAAAGGATAGCCCACTTTTAAGTAATCCTATAAATAAGGAAGAAAATTAGATTGGGATTACAGGGAGGGCAATAGAAAAAGAGAAAGAGATGAAAGAGATAAGCTGTAGTTGGGAAACTACAGCTTTAAGACGTAAAAATATTAGACAAAAAACTGTCGCAATGGTGATGTAATACTCGCCCGTAATACTCGTCTTGCTTGGATGATGGGTGCTCTAACCCGTTAGTTCCCGAATCGGCACATCTCTGCCTAAAACTGATGAGGTCTTAGCACTACCAGCAAATAATTCCATTGTAACTGAGATTGCAAATCAGTTTGTGGATGACATAGTTGCTGCCCCTATAAACTCTGCTAATAAGGGTGACGAGACCAACGCTAATTTGAATGGAGTTAATGATCAAAACAATCAACGTAAACATAAGTGTTATTGGAAGTAATGTCAATTTTGGTGCGGACGTGATTGAAGTTATCCAAAATAAAAAATGGCTGCATTTATCTAAATTTAAACCTTCAACATTTGCCCAGGCAATAATAAATCTAATCGCTACTTATTTTAAAGCCCCGCCGGCCAAATTCGAATGTTATAAATTAATTAAGAAAGGAACTGATGAAAGTCTTATTGAACATGTTAACTTTAAAATGGGTGTTCCCGCTGAGCTTTATGATGCTGTATTTGATTCGAGCTGTTGGCCAGCTGGTGTGTTCGTTCGAAATTTTCGGCACATTCCAAAAAACCACGTCTCACCGGAGGGGAATGCGAACTTAACTTCGCAGCCGCAAAGACAAGACATTTCATACCTATTTTTCTATATGAACACTGGTCGAATTAGAACTAAATTTCAAGAATTGCTATTATATTCTTCATTGCTCTCGCTGAAACTTGGCTAAACGTAAATCATCACACATCCGAATTTTTCAATAACCATCTGTATAATGTTTTCCGCAAAGATCGCTGCTTTATCACATCAGGTCTTGGTAGAGCTGACGGTGTTATGATTGCAGTTCCTTCAACGTTTACCAGCACGAAAATTGCTTTGCCATCATCATCTTTTAATTTGAATTATGATTTAGATCAGCTTATAGTTAAGGTTAATTTCGATCAAATTCATGAAGTTTTTTTTGTTTGAGTTATATACCTCCAAAAAGTCATCTTGACTTATATCGGGGTTTTCAGGGACGCTAAAAAGTAGAGCAACAGGGACAGCAAAATACGCCATATTTCTTGCCGCTCTTTTGACATTTCTCTTCAGTAAGGTTTGCCATTTCATGATGGAAATACTAGCCAACAACGAGTCGAAATTATTAAAATTTACTACCGAAATTCGGAGTCAGTGGCCTCAACGTTAAGAGCGCTACGTCCAATTTATGGTCGTCATAATTGTCCTAGCAGATCAACAATTGAGCCTCTAGTTAAAAAAATTGAATCCACAGGCACAGTCCGTAGTGTCGAGAATATTGCTGCCGCTGATATCTAGGCCTACATCCTTAAAAGATTAAATTGACGCAAGAACTGAAGCCGCTTGACCACCAGAAGCGTCGTATGTTCGTGAATTGGGCTGAGTAACAACTTGAAAATGATTCGGATTTTCATCGAAAAATCATCTTCAGCGATGAGGCTCATTTCTGGCTGAATGGCTTCGTCAATAATCAAAATATGCGGTATTGGTCAGGCAGCAATCTACACGTACTCCATGAGTCATCATTGCATCCCGAAAAAATTACGGTTTGGTGTGGTTTATGGGCCGGGGGCGTCATTGGGCCGTACTTCTCCCGTGATGATCAAGACCGGCACGTTACTGTGCATGGGGATCGCTACCGTTCAATGATAACCGAATATTTTTGGCCCCAATTGGATGATATGGACTTGGACGACATGTGGTTCCAACAGGACGGCGCCACAAGCCACACAGCGAATGTCACAATCAATTTATTGGAAACCAAGTTTGGAGAACGTGTTATCTCACGAAATGGTTCAGTCGCTTGGCCGCCTCGGTCGTGCGATTTGACGCCGTTAGACTATTTCCTGTGAGGCTACGTCAAGTCTATGGTCTATGCCAACAAGCCAGCGACGATTGATGAACTTCGTACGAATATCGAACGTGAAATTGCGGCAGTATCGGCCGATTTATGCTTGAAAACCGTAGAAAATTGGGTTCAGCGTCTGGACTTCTGCAAGCGTGCCCGTGGTGGCCATGCAAAAAAAAATCGAAATCCATACATAATGGCATCGAACGTACTTTCACAGGAATAAAAAATTTCATTGATATCCAAAACCGTTTTTGTTTTATTTAAAAAAAAACTTTTTTAGCGCTCTTATTGAAAAACACGTTACAAATTACATATTGTGATATTTTGGCCTGGGGTTCGAAAAATAAAACTCAATCAAAATTCCACAATAATAAAACAAATCTCTTTATTTTATAAAACACAACGTCTTTCAGTTTAAATAACACCAATTTAACTTATTTCACTTATTCACAATTCCAATACGTTTTTATCATTCAACACTTTTTATTTAATCTCAATGCAATCACTTTTTTACTAATACTTCCAGTTGTTAACAATTCCACTTTCGAAAATAAACTGAGCTTTCAATGCAATCCACTCTTGTATTTATACAAGTTTACAAGCTTCTGGAAGCTTCTGTCTGGTTCTGGCACAATCTAAGCTTTCGGTACTATTTCGAGTCTCGAATTAGTACTTCAAGTTCGATTTAGTACTCAGTTAAAACATATTGCAAATATGTAGCATACTTTTAGGCGCTCACAATGAATGTTGGTTGTTGTACACAATGAATCCAACAGATGTCGTTAATTTACAAAATGTATCCTCCGAATATCTAAACTTGTTGCCACATCACATTGTCCCCCTCTTAGTTTTGTTCGTCCCGAACAAGCACATCATCATTGTTTCCGTGGTAACGATGCAGTCGATCCAAATGGACAATTTTCATTTTTGCTCTTGGTCCTCGTTGGATTCGGAAAACGACGTCATTAATGCGCGTAACTACTTGGTAGGGACCTTCCCAGTCCTGCTGAAGCTTGGGCGATTTTCCCTTTCTGCGATGTGGGTTATAAAGCCATACCAGATCTCCCTCATTGAATTCAGGTGCTGTTGCTCTTGCATCGTATCTGGTTTTCATGCCTTTAAAGTAGGACTTCTGTCGGAGATGTCTCTTGCGTTTGGTTTCTCCATAGATTCCTTCCATGCAAGGATTGGCTCGATGTCAGGGTCTTCTTTTTGTGCATTACGAATTTCTTCGGCACTCCAACCCTCTACAGGTTCGGCTCTTATTCTCTGGACAGATATACCTTCATCCTTTTCCTCTTTTCGCGCACAATGTTTGCAACTGGGCTCACATGGTCTGCGGGAAAGCGCGTCCGCATTGCAGTGCAGTCTTCCTTTGCGATGCTGTACTTCGAAGTCGTAAGTCTGCAATTGTTCGATCCATCTTGCTACTTGCCCCTCAGGATTTTTGAACTGTAGCAACCATTTAAAAGCGGCGTGATCGGTACGCAGGATGAATCTCTGTCCATACAGATATTTATGGAAATGTTTTGTCGCCAGTATCAGAGCAAGGAGTTCCCGTCTGGTTACACAGTAGTTTCTCTCTGATCGCGACAGAACTTTGCTAAAATAGACTACCACTTTCTCCTCCCCATCGTGTATCTGCGACAGAACTGCTCCAACACCCACGTTACTAGCATCCGCGTCCACAATAAATGTCTTGCCAGGGGTGGGGTAAGCTAGTATTGGTGCCTCACAAAGTCGCTGTTTTAGATGTTGAAAGCTTCTTTTGCACTCACCTGACCATTTAAATTGTCTACCCTTCTCAGTTAGCTGGTGCAGACACTTTGCAATTCCGGCAAAATCCTTTACGAACCTCCTGTAATATGTGGCGAGACCGAGAAAGCTCCTCAGTTGGTGTTTGTCTGCGGGATCTGGCCAATTTTTCACGGCTTCGATTTTCTCCGGGTCAGTTTTTACTCCATTTGATGATATCACATGTCCCAAATATTTCACCTCAGGTTTGAATAGAGCACATTTTTTTGGATTTAGTTTCAAATGTGCTGTTCGAAGTCGTGTAAACACCTCCCTCAAGTTGTCGCGATGTTCAGCGAACGTCTTTGCCACAACGATGACGTCATCCAAGTATACCAGGCAGGTTTTCCATGTCAGACCCTGCAACACACGTTCCATTAAACGCTCAAAGGTGGCTGGAGCGTTACACAAGCCAAATGGCATAACGGTAAATTGCCATAGTCCATTTCCCGTTGTGAAAGCGGTCTTTTCTTTGTCTTCTGGATGGATCTGTACCTGCCAGTAGCCACTTTTCAGATCGAGGGTGGAAAACCATTTCGCTCCAGAAAGGGTATCCAAGGTGTCATCTATTCGAGGCAAGGGGTAGCTGTCCTTCTTGGTGACATCGTTGAGCCTCCGGTAATCCACGCAGAATCGAGTGCTGCCGTCCTTCTTTTTCACTAGTACAACGGGTGATGCCCACGGACTTTTTGAGTTTTCGATTAGACCGTCTTTTTCCATGGTTGATATCATCTCATCGACTTCCGACTGTTTTGCCAATGGAAGTCTTCTAGCAGGTTGTCGGATCGGTCTGCTATCGCCGGTGTCTATTCGGTGCTGTACTAGGTGTGTTCGACCATAGTCTCCATCCTGCGATGCAAATATATCAGCAAACTCGCCAATGAGATTTTTGGCCATGGTTTTCTGCTCCTGATTTAACTCACAATTTTCAAGGATAGCATTACATACCTCAGCCAATTTTGTTGCAGAAACAGGACTCGCAGATTCACTCCCAGATGTTGTCGATATGGCTGCAATGGGTACGCATCTCCCAATCACCTCTCCTTGTCTGAGCTTGACGGAGTGTTTGTTCGGATTCATCAGCCTTACCGGAACCATGTTTTTCTTTGGTTCTACTAAAATTTTTCCAACGATATAGCTTGGAAAGTCCTCTTTATTATCTGCTTCAATGAAATAGAATCGGTGGTTCCCAGGATCACCCTCCAAACGCGTCCAAAGAACTGTGATTTGGCAACAAGTTTAGATATTCGGAGGATACATTTTGTAAACTAACGACATCTGTTGGATTCATTGTGTACAACAACCACCATTTATTGTGTACAACAACCATGCCCTTAGAAGTATGCTACATATTTGCCATCGAACTTGAAGTACTAATTCGAGACTCGAATTAGTACCGAAAGCTTAGATTGTGCCAGAACCAGACAGAAGCTTCCAGAAGCTTGTAAACTTGTATAAATACAAGAGAAGATTGCATTGAAAGTTCAGTTTATTTTCGAAAGTGGAATTGTTAACAAGTGGAAGTATTAGTAAAAAGTGATTGAATTGAGATTAAATAAAAAGTGTTGAATTATAAAAACGTATTTGAATTGTGAATAAGTGAAATAAGTTAAATTGGTGTTATTTAAACTGAAAGACGTTGTGTTTTATAAAATAAAGAGATTTGTTTTATTATTGTGGAATTTTGATTGAGTTTTATTGGTCGAAACCCAGGCCAAAATATCACGTTGGTGTCAGAAATTGGGGATAAAACTCAGTAAAGTGATAGAAAATTCCATAGTGACATTTTCTAAAACAGTTTCGGTGGCTCATTTAATTGTGAAAGTGGAATTTTCCAGAAACTATTGAACTGATTGTGCTATAAAACTGTGAACAGCGAGTATTTTTGTTAAAAATAGTGTTGGAAAAAGATCTTTCTAGAAGAGACATTAAAATAAAACTGACTGTGTTGCGAAAAAAGTGTTTCAGTTACATAAAATGGGTCGCAAATTAGAACAATTGACAACAGCTGAGTTGAAAGAAGAATTAGGAAAACGAAATCTTCAGACTTCGGGGCTGAAAAAGGAACTATTGCTCCGACTTCAGAATGCTATCACTCAGGATGGTGGAGACCCCGATACCATGTTGTTCGATGTTGAAGAACAAGGGAGAGAATGCACAGTAAGTACAGCCGATGAAATGCCTGCTTTCATGAAATTGCTTCTGTCGAAATTCGATGCTTTGGAAAGTTCCTCGAAAGAACAAAAGAACTTTCTCGAAAAACAACTAAGCGAACAAAGGAACGTTCTCGAAGACCAAAGGAACGTTCTCGAAAGTAAATTCGACGAACAAAAGAATTCATTAGAAACTCTCCAGAATCAACTAAGCGAAAGACTTCAAATAGTAGATCAGAAATTTGAAGCCAAAATAGAAAGCTTAGAAGAAAAGTTCGGAAAGCAAGTAGAAAGTGTAGAACAACAGTACGAACATTTGGCTAAGGAGGTTGATTCTTTGAAAAAGCAGAAGGTTCGGGAATATTCGAGCGACGGTCCACGAAGAAAGGAAATGCAGCCCCCTGTCTTCGATGGTCAAACATCATGGCCAATTTATAAGAGGCAGTTTGAAGCTGCCGCCTTGACGAACAACTGGGACAACGAAGACAAATCAATTGCTCTTACGCTTGCGCTCAGAGGAACAGCTGCCGAATTGCTGCAGACCATTCCTGAAGACAAACATCATGATTATGATGCCATGGTCAAGGCAATCGAGATGAGGTTTGGCGACGACTACATGCAGCAAGTTTACCGAGTCCAGTTGCGCCGAAGGGTCCAGACAAGAGGTGAAACGCTACAACAATTGCAAGCTGACATCGAGCGCTTGGCCAATTTGTCTTATCCCAATACCAGCAGGGAAATCATAAACGAACTGGCAACCGATGCGTTCACTAATGCCATTGCAGATGGAAAACTACAAATGGCTGTGAGAATGGCAGGTAAGAAAACGCTCGCTGAGGCTTTAGCATTTGCCCTGACAATGGAAGCAGCAGACCAAGCTTCGCAAGGTAGCCATCGCGTCAGGGAAATGGCTACGCTAGAGTGCTCATGTCAACGTGTCGACATTGAAAGACAAAACCCGAACACTGCTCGAGGTCAAATGAGATGCTGGAATTGCAACAAGCTAGGACACCTACAACGACAATGCAGATCTCCACAGGTAAGCTGCCCACATACCGCGAGAAAAAGGCCTACTGACAGGGATACCGCTTACCCTACCGGGCATGATTTGGGGATACATCAGTGTGGAAAGCGCGTAAGATCCAACTTTGCAGAGCAGAAGTCGGTTGATGAAATGAACGCCCCCAGGACCATTATCCAAGTTGCGCAAACGAAACGCTGCAACCAGAGTTTGACGGTGAAGACCGTCATCGCCAACAGAAAATGTGTGGCCACTATCGATACGGGTGCCACGGCCTCCATAATTAGAAGAGGCCTTGTCCAGACGTCCTGGCTACACAACACCAGCTGGAACAGCCTGAAGGCAGCTACGGGAGAAGTAGCAAAATTATACGGAGAGGTACTTCTGAAGATAGAACTGGCAGGGCTGGCCTTCGCACATACATTCTTGGTAGCTGACATATGCGACGACTGCATACTAGGTGTGGATTTTATGAAGGCACATGAAGTAGTCCTAGACTTTCGAATGCAGGTGTTAAGGTATTCAATCGTCGAGATTCCAATGGTGTACGGAAACAAGAATGCTGTAAATCTTCGGACGATCATAAGCAGTGATGAAATTCTCGGGCCATCTTCAGAAAGAGCGCATCCTAGGTGTTTGAACGGTAAGAAGGACGAAAGTATTTCTGTTCAGAGACTAAGGGCTGAACCTGTAAAGGGTTGGACTGCGGAAGAATTTCGTAATGCACAAAAGGAAGATCCTCATATCGAGCCCATTCTTGTATGGAAGGAATCTATGGATAAGCCGAATGCAAGAGACATCTCCGACAGAAGTCCTACCTTAAAGGCATACTGGGCACAGTGGGACTCTCTCCATGTAAAAGATGGTGTTTTGTGGAGAAAATGGGAAATGCCGAATGGAAGATCCTTTAAGATGCAGCTTGTGGTGCCACGGTCGAAAGTGCAGGAGATTTTAAGGGAAATGCACGATGAAGAATCCGGCGGGCACTTAGGAATCAACAAGACACGGAAAAAGGTACGGGTACGTTTTTATTGGTTAACTGTAAGAAAAGATGTCGAGAGATGGTGTCGAAAGTGCACCACGTGCAAAGCTGGTAGAGGACCCAAAGTCACGGCAAGCGCTAAGATGCACCCGAACAAAGTGAGCGCCCCGATTAAAAGGAACAACGACACACACCAAAGAACCCAAAGCAATATAAACATTGCGAGAGACCGCCTGAGGACCAGATACGATGCGCGAGCAACAGCACCTGAATTTAATGAGGGAGATCTGGTATGGCTTTACAACCCACATCGCAGAAAAGGAGATTCGCCCAAGCTTCAGCAGGACTGGGAAGGTCCCTACCAAGTAGTTACGCGCATTAATGACGTCGTTTTCCGAATCCAACGAGGACCAAGAGCAAAAATGAAAATTGTCCATTTGGATCGACTGCATCGTTACCACGGAAACAATGATGATGTGCTTGTTCGGGACGAACAAAACTAAGAGGGGGACAATGTGATGTGGCAACAAGTTTAGATATTCGGAGGATACATTTTGTAAACTAACGACATCTGTTGGATTCATTGTGTACAACAACCACCATTTATTGTGTACAACAACCATGCCCCTAGAAGTATGCTACATATTTGCCATCGAACTTGAAGTACTAATTCGAGACTCGAATTAGTACCGAAAGCTTAGATTGTGCCAGAACCAGACAGAAGCTTCCAGAAGCTTGTAAACTTGTATAAATACAAGAGAAGATTGCATTGAAAGTTCAGTTTATTTTCGAAAGTGGAATTGTTAACAAGTGGAAGTATTAGTAAAAAGTGATTGAATTGAGATTAAATAAAAAGTGTTGAATTATAAAAACGTATTTGAATTGTGAATAAGTGAAATAAGTTAAATTGGTGTTATTTAAACTGAAAGACGTTGTGTTTTATAAAATAAAGAGATTTGTTTTATTATTGTGGAATTTTGATTGAGTTTTATTGGTCGAAACCCAGGCCAAAATATCACATTGGTGTCAGAAATTGGGGATAAAACTCAGTAAAGTGATAGAAAATTCCATAGTGACATTTTCTAAAACAGTTTCGGTGGCTCATTTAATTGTGAAAGTGGAATTTTCCAGAAACTATTGAACTGATTGTGCTATAAAACTGTGAATAGCGAGTATTTTTGATAAAAATAGTGTTGGAAAAAGATCTTTCTAGAAGAGACATTAAAATAAAACTGACTGTGTTGCGAAAATAGTGTTTCAGTTACATAAAATGGGTCGCAAATTAGAACAATTGACAACAGCTGAGTTGAAAGAAGAATTAGGAAAACGAAATCTTCAGACTTCGGGGCTGAAAAAGGAACTATTGCTCCGACTTCAGAATGCTATCACTCAGGATGGTGGAGACTCCGATACTATGTTGTTCGATGTTGAAGAACAAGGGAAAGAAAGCACAGTAAGTACAGACGATGAAATACCTGCTTTCATGAAGTTGCTTCTGTCGAAATTCGATGCTCTGGAAAGTTCCTCGAAAGAACAAAAGAATTCGTCAGAAATGCTGCAGAAGCAACTAAGCGAACAGAAGAACTTTCTCGAAAAACAAAAGAACGTTCTCCAAAGTAAATTCGACGAACAACAGAATGAGCAGAAGAATTCGTTGGAAATTCTCCAGCAACAACTAAGCGAACAAAGGAACGTTCTCGAAAGTAAATTCGAAGAACAAAAGAATTCATTAGAAACTCTCCAGAATCAACTAAGCGAAAGACTTCAAATAGTAGATCAGAAATTTGAAGCCAAAATAGAAAGCTTAAAAGAAAAGTTCGGAAAGCAAGTAGAAAGTGTAGAACAACAGTACGAACACCTGGCTAAGGAGGTTGATTCTTTGAAAAAGCAGAAGGTTCGGGAATATTCGAGCGACGGTCCACGAAGAAAGGAAATGCAGCCCCCTGTCTTCGATGGTCAAACATCATGGCCAATTTATAAGAGGCAGTTCGAAGCTGCCGCCTTGACGAACAACTGGGACAACGAACACAAATCAATTGCTCTTACGCTTGCGCTCAGAGGAACAGCTGCCGAATTGCTGCAGACCATTCCTGAAGACAAACATCAGGATTATGATGCCATGGTCAAGGCAATCGAGATGATGTTTGGCGACGACCACATGCAGCAAGTTTACCGAGTCCAGTTGCGCCGAAGGGTCCAGACAAGAGGTGAAACGCTACAACAATTGCAAGCTGACATCGAGCGCTTGGCCAATTTGTCTTATCCCAATACCAGCAGGGAAATCATAAACGAACTGGCAACCGATGCGTTCACTAATGCCATTGCAGATGGAAAACTACAAATGGCTGTGAGAATGGCAGGTAAGAAAACGCTCGCTGAGGCTTTAGCATTTGCCCTGACAATGGAAGCAGCAGACCAAGCTTCACAAGGTAGCCATCGCGTCAGGGAAATGGCGACGCTAGAGTGCTCATGTCAACGTGTCGACATTGAAAGACAAAACCGGAACACTGCTCGAGGTCAAATGAGATGCTGGAATTGCAACAAGTTAGGACACCTACAGCGACAATGCAGATCTCCACAGTGTGGAAAGCGCGTAAGAACCAACTTTGCAGAGCAGAAGTCGGTTGATGAAATGAACGCCCCCAGGACCATTATCCAAGTTGCGCAAACGAAACGCTGCAACCAGAGTTTGACGGTGAAGACCGTCATCGCCAACAGAAAATGTGTGGCCACTATCGATACGGGTGCCACGGCCTCCATAATTAGAAGAGGCCTTGTCCAGACGTCCTGGCTGCACAACACCAGCTTGAACAGTCTGAAGGCAGCTACGGGAGAAGTAGCAAAAGTATACGGAGAGGTACTTCTGAAGATAGAACTGGCAGGGCTGACCTTCGCACATACATTCTTGGTAGCTGACATATGCGACGACTGCATACTAGGTGTGGATTTTATGAAGGCACATGAAGTAGTCCTAGACTTTCGAATGCAGGTGTTAAGGTATTCAATCGTCGAGATTCCAATGGTGTACGGAAACGAGAATGCTGTAAATCGTCGGACGATCATAAGCAGTGATGAAATCCTACGGCCATCTTCAGAAAGAGCGCATCCTAGGTGTTTGAACGGTAAGAAGGACGAAAGTATTTCTGTTCAGAGACTAAGGGCTGAACCTGTAAAGGGTTGGACTGCGGAAGAACTTCGTAATGCACAAAAGGAAGATCCTGACATCGAGCCCATTCTTGTATGGAAGGAATCTATGGATAAGCCGAATGCAAGAGACATCTCCGACAGAAGTCCTACCTTAAAGGCATACTGGGCGCAGGTGTTTTGTGGAGAAAATGGGAAATGCCGAATGGAAGATCCTTTAAGATGCAGCTTGTGGTGCCACGGTCGAAAGTGCAGGAGATTTTAAGGGAAATGCACGATGAAGAATCCGGCGGGCACTTAGGAATCAACAAGACAAGGAAAAAGGTACGGGTACGCTATTATTGGTTAACTGTAAGAAAAGATGTTGAGAGATGGTGTCGAAAGTGCACCATGTGCAAAGCTAGTAAAGGACCCAAAATCAAGGCAAGTGCTAAAATGCACCAGAACAAAGTGAGCGCCCCGATTAAAAGGATCAACGACACACACCAAAGAACCCAAAGCAACATTAACATTGCGAGAGACCGCCTGAGAGCCAGATACGATGCGCGAGCAACAGCACCTGAATTCAATGAGGGAGATCTGGTATGGCTGTACAACCCACATCGCAGAAAAGGAGAATCGCCCAAGCTTCAGCAGGACTGGGAAGGTCCCTACCAAGTAGTTAAGCGCATTAATGACGTCGTTTTCCGAATCCAACGAGGACCAAGAGCAAAAATGAAAATTGTCCATTTGGATCGACTGCATCGTTACCACGGAAACAATGATGATGTGCTTGTTCGGGACGAACAAAACTAAGAGGGGGACAATGTGATGTGGCAACAAGTTTAGATACATTTTGTAAATTAACGCCATCTGTTGGATTCATTGTGTACAACAACCAACATTTATTGTGTACAACAACCACCATTTATTGTGTACAACAACCATGCCCCTAGAAGTATGCTACATATTTGCAACATGTTTTAACTTAGTACTAAATCGAACTTGACGAAACAATTCGAGACTCGAATTAGTACCGAAAGCTTAGATTGTGCCAGAACCAGACAGAAGCTTCCAGAAGCTTTTAAAGTTGTATAAATACAAGAGTAGATTGCATTGACAGTTCAGTTTATTTTCGAAAGTGAAATTGTTAACAACTGGAAGCATTAGTAAAAAGTGATTGAATTGAGATTAAATGAAAAGTGTTGAATTATAAAAACGAATTGAATTGTGAATAAGTGGAATAAGTTTAACTTGGTGTTATTTAAACTGAAAGACGTTGTGTTTCATTAAATAAAGAGATTTGTTGTATTATTTTGGAATTTTGATTGAGTTTTATTTGTCGAACCCCAGGCTAAAATATCACAATATGATTGGGAAAGTGAGGTTGTTGATATATTAGCTGGGTATAATCTTCAGCAAATTAATAAGTTTCCAAACAATTACGACCGTATACTTGACCTGATTTTTGTCGACAAGAAATTATGTATAGATATTAATTATGTCTCTTCATCTTCAATTTCTAAATCTCCACATCATATAGCACTTGATCTAAATGTTAAATTTTATAACTATATGAAACCTAGTCATATTAACTGTAACTATGGTTTTGATTATGCTAAAGGTGATTTTGTCTCTATTTCTAATTTTACCCGTTCCTTTGACTGGAGGTCTGTTTTAAGTGACGGTGAGCTAAACAACGCGTATTTTTATTTCAGTACTAAGCTTAATGAGGCCATAAGTTTACATATTCCTAAAGTTCGTTCAAAAAACTCTGAATAAGCCTCCGTGGTTTAAGAAAGAATTAATCAATTTGAATAATAGAAAGAACAAAGCTTTTAAACAGTTTCGAAATTCTAATAATAGTTCAGAATTATATGTAAGGTACTGCTCGTTGCAAAAGAGTTTTGATTTTCTCAATAAGTTCTTATATAAGAATTATATTTTTGAAGTAGAATCCAAACTGAAGTCCGATCCCAAATGTTTTTGGGCATTCATTAGTAATAAAAAGAAATCGGTTGGTATTCCAAATAGTATGCGATATTCAGATACCTCTTCCTCAGATCTTCCAACAATTTGCCTATTTTTCGCTCAGTATACTGTGATATTTTGGCCTGGGGTTCGACAAATAAAACTCAATCAAAATTCCAAAATAATACAACAAATCTCTTTATTTTATGAAACACAATGTCTTTCAGTTTAAATAACAGCAAATTTAACTTTTTCCATTTATTCACAATTCAAATACGTTTCAATTCAATCACTCTTTACTAACGCTTCAACTTGTTAACAATTCCACTTTCGAAAATAAACTGAACTCTCAATGCAATCTACTCTTGTATTTATACAAGTTTACAAGCTTATGTACGTTTCGAGTCTCGAATTAGTACTTCAAGTTCTATTTAGTACTCAGTTAAAACATATTGCAAATATGTAGCATACTTTTAGGGACATGGTTGTTGTACACACTAAATGTTGGTTGTTGTATACAATGAATTCAACAGATGTCGTTAGTTTACAAAATGTATCCCCCGAATATCTAAACTTGTTGCCACATCACAATACGTTAATCCTTCAAACGATGTACAATTAGCTGATAGGAATATTTCCCTGAATACATTAAATATGGGTAGCTTGATTCTTACTGCAGAAAAAGTTGAAGAGGAGTTGGTTGAGTTGAATTGAGACAAAAAGCAAGGCATGGATGGATTTCCTACTGTTATCTTTAAAAATTGTGCTATTGCCTTTCCACTATCTATTATATTTAACCGTTCTCTTGAGTAAGGAGTATTTCTCGATGATTGGAAATACTCTTTTTTAATTCCCATTCATAAGTCTGGTTCAAAAAATTTGTTACCAATTTAAGACCGATTTGTAAAATATCTACCATTCCTAAGCTTTTTGAAAAATTAATTTACAAAAAACTTATAGGGCTATCTAAAGAAATCATTTCACCGTTGCAACATGGTTTTATTACCGGAAGATCTACGAACACAAACCTGGCAATTTTTTCAAATTTTGTTCTGTGTGCACTGGAGAATGGCCTAATATGTGAAGTAATCTACACTGATTTTGCGAAGGCGTTTGACAGGGTTGATCACAATATATTTCTTAAGTAACTTCAAAGATATGGTTTTCACTCAAATTTTTTGAAATGGATTAAGTCGTATCTTTGTGGACGTACACAATTTGTTCGCTTAGACAATGACTTGCCTGGTGCTATCGAGGTTACTTCGGGTGTTCCCCAAGGAAGCCATCTTGGACCTCTCCTATTCCTGTTATTTGTCAATGATATTCCTGATATTTCCATATATTCCAATTACCTGATGTATGCTGATGACTTAAAACTGTTTTGTGTTGTGAAAGATATATCTGACTGTTTAAAATTACAAAAGGATCTGTTCAATCTTTCTGTGTGGTGTGAAAATAACAGTTTACATTTGAACGTCTCTAAGTGTCAAAGCTTAACTTTTTGTCGTCGCTTGTCACCATTAAACTTTCAATATAATATAAATGATATACCTCTTGCTAAAATTTCTGAAAAAAAAAGATTAAGGTGTCATTTTTGATGCAAAGTTTAGTTTTAATAGCCATGTAGACTACATTGTAGCTAAATACAGTTCTATGTTAGGTTTTATAACTAGAAACTCAAAAGAATTTAAAGATCCTTTTACAATTAAATGTTTGTACCTCTCTTATGTAAGATCAGCCCTGGAATATTGCTCTGTTATTTGGAACCCTTTTTATTCCATTAATTTTTTTTTTTTTTTTTTTTTATAATTAACGCGCGCACAAGGGATTATGTGTTTCCCTTTTAATGTAGAACACACTGCGCGGGCATTACGAAGATAGGGAGGGGAGAGATAGGAGGTGCCGATTAACCTTGGTTTTGAATGTCAGCAGATCAAAATGGCAAGGGAAAATCCCGCCGGGTAAACTATTCCAAATTCGTGTCGTTCGGCTAAAAAAAGAATCCCTATATTTCACGGTACGTCCGAAATTAGGCTCAAGGGGGAACTGATGAGCATTCCTTGCGAGACGAGTATTACGGGAGAAACTTTTAAGGGGAGGAATGCAACTGGCTACTTCGAGTGAACATTTTTTGTAAAAGAAACGATAAAATAAGGAAAGACATGAAACATTGCGTCGGTGTTCGAGTGGGGCAATTGTTTCAGCGGCAGTTCTATTTCCTATCAATATTAACGCTCGATTTTGTATTCTATCAAGCAGGAGAAGCGATGTTTGCGAAGCACCTGCCCAGAGGTGGGAGTTATACTCGAGTTTAGGGCGTATAATAGCCTTATAAATTGTAGCCAGATCAAATGGGGAAAAATACTTCTTACACCGATACAGGAAACTTAAGCACCTAGCAGCATTCTTAGCGATTTCAAATATATGGTCGTTCCAACGGAGGTCGTCGTTGACACACATACCGAGTACTGAGAGCTTTTCGGTTTCTTCGATGTAAGTGCCATTTATGGACAATGGCATTGGGGGAATGTTTAGCTTTAACGACAGAAGACAGCATTGAGTTTTCGAAGCATTAAACTCCACACGATTTCTATTACCCCATTTGACAATGCTGTATAAATCGGAGTTTAATGAGCTTGACATATGGTACCGTTGCAATTGTACGTCCGAAGGCGAAGGACGTGAATTATCGAACGAATATGAAAAGCTAAGGGTAGAGTCGTCAGCAAAACAGTTAAGTGGATTAGAAGTAACAGACAGAAGATCGTTTATAAAAATCAAGAAAAGAGTCGGAGACAGAACAGAGCCCTGGGGCACACCAGCATTTATTTTGTGCGAATCAGACTTGAATCCGTCCAATACAACTTATATTGAACGGTCCAGAAGATAGCTTCTAATCCAACGAACAAGTGTATCATCGATCCCAAAAGCACGTATTTTCGATAAAAGAGCTTCATGCCAAACTTTGTCGAATGCCTTGGAGATATCAAGAGCAATAATCTTACTTTCACCAAAACGATGTAAAGATTTGTTCCACTGTTCGGTGAGATATGCCATCAGATCACCAGTGGAACGGTTGCTGCGGAAGCCGTACTGACGGTCATGGAGAAGCTTTCGATCTTCGAGATATTCCTTAAGCTGACGGTTAATCAGTGTTTCCATGACCTTAGAAAGAAGGGATGTCAGTGCTATGGGTCGGTAGGAGGAGGGGGAGGATGGGTCACCTTTCTTAGGGACAGGCTGGACAAATGCTGTTTTCCATCTTCTAGGAAATATTCCAGAAGAGTAGGAGCGATGGAAAAGCTTACGCAGTGGCTTTGCCAGTGTGGAAGAACACCTCTTCAGAAGAATAGGGGGTATACCATCCGGGCCAGCGGATTTGTGTATATCGAAATCTTTGAGAACTCTTGCTACTGTACGAGTGCGGAAAAAAATCTGTCCCATGGAAAAATTTACGTTCTCAAGTACCGGAGGGGCAGCGTGGAGCTGGCAGCGAAATGGGCGGCGAGCAAGTTTGCCTTCTCTGAAGAGTAAACAATTGGTTTGTTGTTTTCGATGAGCGTTGGAACCGAAGATGTCGAGGAGTTTTTTATATTTTTTACAAATGACCAAACATTTTTACTGCCTTTGGGACACTGCAGAATTTTTTGCCATAATTTTTGGTCATGCAAAAATTTGGTTCTTTCAATAACGGAGTTGCATGAGTTCCTTGCTTGTTTGTGCTTTTTCCGATTTTCCTCTGTAGGGTTGGCTTTGTAAGATCGGAAACTTACTTCTTTGAGTCTGATAGCTTCTTTACACTCAGAATTAAACCAAGACTTTTCTTTAGGTTTGATGCTTTTTACTCTGTTAGGAATAAAAGCACGCATCCCTGGAAGAATCACATTTGTGATCATTTCAGTACTGGCATCAATGTCACTATCGAGGAAGCATAGTGACCAGTTAAGGTTTCGGAAAAAGATATTCAGGCCGTCCCAGTTGGCTTTCTCGTATTGCCAAACGGTCCTGGTGGGAAGTTTTTCTTTAACTGGATGGGTGGGGGATGAGAAATTAGCTGAAATGATACAATGGTCTGAAGTGCCAAATGGAGAAGTTACACTAATGGTATATTTATCAGGGTGAGAAGTAAGAAACAAGTCAAGAGTATGGGCGGCTTGCCCAGCAACATCCGGTATACGCGTTGGCACATCGATCAGTTGGGTAAGGTGATGTAACCCGGCAAAGAGCTCGACATACCTTCCTTCGGGTGTTGTCTGACCAGAATAGCAGAGCCAGTTGGAATTGTGTACATTGAAATCGCCCGCAATTAACGATTTCAGTGCGAGGACAAAGGGAAACAAGTTTCGAGATGGAATCAGACAGTGCATCAAACTCGTTACAAGTCGAATTACTGTCAAGATTTGGACTCCTGTAAATAAAACAATAATGAATGACATGCTTGCGGACAGTGAATTTGAGCCATAAGAAGTTAAAGTCCCTGTTGGAACATTGCCCATATTGGGGAAGGCTCTGGCAAGCAATATCATTCCTAACATAGACCACGAGACCATGATGGGAAAAGAGTAATGGCACTAAGCTATACCCATGTAGAGCAAATTCTGATAAATCAGTATTTACTCCAACCTGAGTTTCACTTAATGCCAAAACAGCTGGCCTGTGTTGAACAGTGTAGACGTACACGTGAAAGAAGTTCTTTCTTAAACCACGAATATTTGAATACACAAAAATCATGGTAAGTGATTAAAAATACTTACATACAAAAACACAACTCTGATTAAGTCGAACTGCGCAGTGAAAATCTAAATTAACTTCGCACGCACAAGGGATTATGTGTTTCCCTTTTAATGTAGAACACACTGCGCGGGCATTACGAAGATAGGGAGGGAAAAATAGGAGGTGCCGATTAACATTGGATTTGAATGTCAGCAGATCAAAATGGCAAGGGAAAATCCCGCCGGGTAAACTATTCCAAATTCGTGTCGTTCGGCTAAAAAAAGAATCCCTATGTTTCCCTTTTAATGTAGAACACACTGCGCGGGCATTACGAAGATAGGGAGGGGAGAGATAGGAGGTGCCGATTAACATTGGTTTTGAATGTCAGCAGATCAAAATGGCAAGGGAAAATCCCGCCGGGTAAACTATTCCAAATTCGTGTCGTTCGGCTAAAAAAAGAATCCCTATATTTCACGGTACGTCCGAAATTAGGCTCAAGGGTGAACTGATGAGCATTCCTTGCGAAACGAGTATTACGGGAGAAACTTTTAAGGGGAGGAATGCAACTGGCTACTTCGAGTGAACATTTTTTGTAAAAGAAACGATAAAATAAGGAAAGACATGAAACATTGCGTCGGTGTTCGAGTGGGGCAATTGTTTCAGCGGCAGTTCTATTTCCTATCAATATTAACGCTCGATTTTGTATTCTATCAAGCAGGAGAAGCGATGTTTGCGAAGCACCTGCCCAGAGGTGGGAGTTATACTCGAGTTTAGGGCGTATAAACGCCTTATAAATTGTAGCCAGATCAAATGGGGAAAAATACTTCTTACACCGATACAGGAAACCTAAGCACCTAGCAGCATTCTTAGCGATTTCAAATATATGGTCGTTCCAACGGAGGTCGTCGTTGACACACATACCGAGTACTGAGAGCTTTTCGGTTTCTTCGATGTAAGTGCCATTTATGGACAATGGCATTGGGGGAATGTTTAGCTTTAACGACAGAAGACAGCATTGAGTTTTCGAAGCATTAAACTCCACACGATTTCTATTACCCCATTTGACAATGCTGTATAAATCGGAGTTTAATGAGCTTGACATATGGTACCGTTGCAATTGTACGTCCGAAGGCGAAGGACGTGAATTATCGAACGAATATGAAAAGCTAAGGGTAGAGTCGTCAGCAAAACAGTTAAGTGGATTAGAAGTAACAGACAGAAGATCGTTTATAAAAATCAAGAAAAGAGTCGGAGACAGAACAGAGCCCTGGGGCACACCAGCATTTATTTTGTGCGAATCAGACTTGAATCCGTCCAATACAACTTATATTGAACGGTCCAGAAGATAGCTTCTAATCCAACGAACAAGTGTATCATCGATCCCAAAAACACGTATTTTCGATAAAAGAGCTTCATGCCAAACTCTGTCGAATGCCTTGGAGATATCAAGAGCAATAATCTTACTTTCACCAAAACGATGTAAAGATTTGTTCCACTGTTCGGTGAGATATGCCATCAGATCACCAGTGGAACGGTTGCTGCGGAAGCCGTACTGACGGTCATGGAGAAGCTTTCGATCTTCGAGATATTCCTTAAGCTGACGGTTAATCAGTGTTTCCATGACCTTAGAAAGAAGGGATGTCAGTGCTATGGGTCGGTAGGAGGAGGGGGAGGATGGGTCACCTTTCTTAGGGACAGGCTGGACAAATGCTGTTTTCCATCTTCTAGGAAAGATTCCAGAAGAGTAGGAGCGATGGAAAAGCTTACGCAGTGGCTTTGCCAGTGTGGAAGAACACCTCTTCAGAAGAATAGGGGGTATACCATCCGGGCCAGCGGATTTGTGTATATCGAAATCTTTGAGAACTCTTGCTACTGTACGAGTGCGGAAAAAAATCTGTCCCATGGAAAAATTTACGTTCTCAAGTACCGGAGGGGCAGCGTGGAGCTGGCAGCGAAATGGGCGGCGAGCAAGTCTGCCTTCTCTGAAGAGTAAACAATTGGTTTGTTGTTTTCGATGAGCGTTGGAACCGAAGATGTCGAGGAGTTTTTTATATTTTTTACAAATGACCAAACATTTTTACTGCCTTTGGGACACTGCAGAATTTTTTGCCATAATTTTTGGTCATGCAAAAATTTGGTTCTTTCAATAACGGAGTTGCATGAGTTCCTTGCTTGTTTGTGCTTTTTCCGATTTTCCTCTGTAGGGTTGGCTTTGTAAGATCGGAAACTTACTTCTTTGAGTCTGATAGCTTATTTACACTCAGAATTAAACCAAGACTTTTCTTTAGGTTTGATGCTTTTTACTCTGTTAGGAATAAAAGCACGCATCCCTAGAAGAATCACATTTGTGATCATTTCAGTACTGGCATCAATGTCACTATCGAGGAAGCATAGTGACCAGTTAAAGTTTCGGAAAAAGATATTCAGGCCGTCCCAGTTGGCTTTCTCGTATTCCCAAACGGTCCTGGTGGGAAGTTTTTCTTTAACTGGATGGGTGGGGGATGAGAAATTAGCTGAAATGATACAATGGTCTGAAGTGCCAAATGGAGAAGTTACACTAATGGTATATTTATCAGGGTGAGAAGTAAGAAACAAGTCAAGAGTATGGGCGGCTTGCCCAGCAACATCCGGTATACGCGTTGGCACATCGATCAGTTGGGTAAGGTGATGTAACCCGGCAAAGAGCTCGACATACCTTCCTTCGGGTGTTGTCTGACCAGAATAGCGAGCCAGTTGGAATTGTGTACATTGAAATCGCCCGCAATAACGATTTCAGTGCGAGGACAAAGGGAAACAAGTTTCGAGATGGAAGAAGTTCTTTCTTAATTCTGATAAATCAGTATTTACTCCAACCTGAGTTTCACTTAATGCCAAAACAGCTGGCCTGTGTTGAACAGTGTAGACGTACACGTGAAAGAAGTTCTTTCTTAAACCACGAACATTTGAATACACGACACAAAAATCATGGTAAGTGATTAAAAATACTTACATACAAAAACACAACTCTGATTAAGTCGAACTGCGCAGTGAAAATCTAAATTAACTTCTGTAATAATCAAACTGTCTTAGGTGTTATGCCCATAAGACAGCCTGTTTACAAAAAATCAATCTAAACATTCAGCACAAAGGACAAATTCAGATGCCCTTATCTATTTACCGTAAGCATTGTATGGTCATACGATGCCTTCAGTAGATAAGAAAGAGGCAGTTAAGCACAAAGGTCTTGGGACAGACTAGAGGATAATTTGTTATGCGGCGTTTTATTTTTTTTCTTCCTCAGCGCGAGTGGGCATCTTTATCATTCATCCTACGACGCGAGTGAATATTATTATTTTTTTTACACCATACGCGAGGGTTTTTTTTTCCAATTTCTCTAACGAGTGTGTATTATTATTATTTTTTTTTAAAGCACTCGCGATAACAACGCGCAATAATTATTTTTTTGGCTTTTGTTTAATTATTTGTGCGCGCACCTTGACGTCCGTCCTCTACGAGCTTAAGATCGACACTCATTCTAAAAGGCTAGAAAATGTTCAAAAACCTCTTACCAGATACTTATTTTATCTACTACGATGGAATGTATAATGAACCGATTTCACGTTTCTTAAGGCAAAACCATTGCGTAAGCTTTTCCATCTGTCCTATTCCTCTGGTCTCTTTCCGAGTGGATGGAAAACAGCATTTGTCCAGCCAATCCCTAAGAAAGGCAAATCTTCTTCTCCCTCAAACTATCGACCAATTGCACTTACGTCCCTTCTTTCCAAGGTCATGGAAACGTTGATTAATTTTCAGCTTAAGAAATATCTTCAGGATCGAAAGCTTCTTAATGACCGGCAGTACGGCTTTCGTAGCAACAGGTCCACTGGTGATTTGATGGTATATCTCACCGAAAAGTGGAACCAATCTCTCCATCGTTTTGGGGAAAGCAAAATTATTGCACTTGATATTTCTAAGGCATTTGATAGAGTTTGGCATCAAGCTCTTTTATCGAAAATGCGTGCATTTGGACTCGACAAATCTCTTCTTCGTTGGATTAGTAATTACCTTTCGAAACGCTCAATACAAGTTGTATTGGACGGATTCAAGTCTGATTCTCACAAAATAAACGCTGGCGTGCCCCAGGGCTCTGTTTTGTATCCGACTCTCTTTCTTATTTTTATGAACGACTTATTATCTGAAACAACTAATCCTATCAATTGTTTCGCAGACGACAGTACTCTCAGCTTCTCATATTCGTTTCCAGATTCACATCCTCGTTCTTCGGATGTGGAACTGCAATGGCAGCGTATGATAAGTTCATTAAATTCTGATCTTGACAGCATTGTACAATGGGGAATAAGAAACCGCGTAGAATTTAATGCTTCGAAAACACAATGTTGTCTTTTGTCGTTAAAGCGAAATATACCCCTAATGCCACTATCCATGAGTGGCACTTGCATAGAGGAAACCAACCACCTCTCAGTTCTCGGTATGTGCATTACAGACCACCTTCTGTGGAATGACCACATATTTGACGTTGCCAAAAATGCCGCGAGATGTTTAGGTTTCCTTCGAAGATGCAAGAAGTTCTTCACCCCGTCTGATCTGGCTACAGTATACAAAGCATATATTCGCCCTAAACTTGAGTATAACTCCCACATTTGGGCAGGTGCTCCTGTAACCCACTTGAGTTTTCTAGATAGAATACAAAAAAGAGCTTTAAAAATGATAGGCGATCGAACAATAACAGAAACATTTACATCTCTGGGGCACAGACGTAATGTTTCGCATTCATCTAGCGAAATAGCCAGTTGCATTCCTCCCCTGAAACGCTTTAACCGTAATACTCGCACTGCAAGGAATGCCCATCATTATACCCTTGAGCCCAACTTCGGACGTACTGTCAAGTACAGGGATTCTTTCTTTAGTCGTACCACGCGAATGTGGAATGCCTTGCCAGACTCTGTTTTTCCCTCCCACTTTGAAGTGCAGAACTTTAAAACAAATGTGCATCGTTACCTCCTTACACATCCTTCCCTATTTTCCTAAAGCCCTCGCTGTGTTTAATTAACATTATAAGGGTAGTCAAAATCCCTTTAGTGCGGGCTAATTATAAAAAAAAAAAAAAAAAAAAAAAAAAATATACAATTTCAAAACTTATTTATTAGTTGAATTAAAATTCGGAAAATGATTATTGTAATTCATTATTTGTTATTAAGCTTTAACTGGTAGGTATAGTAGTCTGTAAGGAGTTTCAAACTCAAATTGACGAATAAAAATATTAATTTTAAAATTATTGTATTAGAGGGAGATTTTGAAATTTTATTGCGGTCGCCGACAGGAAAAAGTATTCTACCGTCGGGGCGGCAAGCGATTATTCTAAACACAGAAAAGAAAGAGTGAATATAAAAGCAGATGAAAAGTGGATTTCGATCAAAGTATGATGCTGGAGGCGAAATTTATTTATTATTTATTGATACTTTTTGGCGTGAAAGTTTTTTTTTATTAATACTGTGAAGTTTTGGCCTGGGGTTCGATAAATAAAACTTAATCAAAATTCCAAAATAATACAAAAAATCAACAATATCTTATAAAACACAATGCCTTTCAGTTTAAATAACAGCAAATTTAACTTATTCCACTTATTCACAATTCAAATAGGTTTTAATAATTCAACACTTATTATTTAATCTCAATTCATTCACTTTTTACTAACACTTCCAGTTGTTAACAATTCCACTTTCGAAATTTAACTAGCTCTCAATGCCATCTACTCTTGTATTTATACAAATTTACAAATTCGAGTCTCGAATCAGTACTTCAAGTTCGATTAAGTACTCAGTCAAAACATATTGCAAATATGTAGCATACTTTTAGGAACATGGTTGTTGTACACAATAAATGTTGGTAGTTGTACACGATGAATCCCACAGATGTCGTTAATTTACAAAAATGTATTCTCCGAATATCTAATTATTTTGTTGCCACATCACATTGTCCCCCTCTTAGTTTTGTTCGTCCCGAACAAGCACATCATCATTGTTTTTGTGGTAACGATGCAGGCGATCCACATGGACAATTTTCGTTTTCGCTCTTGGTTCTCGTTGGATTCGAAAAACGACAGCATAATGCGCGTAGCTACTACCTTCCCAGTCCTGCTGAAGCTTGGGCGATTTTCCCTTTTTTGCGATGTGGCTTATAAAACCATACCAGATCTCCCTCGTTGAATTCAGGTGCTGTTACTCTCGCATCGTATCTGGTCTTCATTCGGTCACTCGCAATTCTTATGTTGTTTCTTGTTCTCTGGTGAATGTCATTGATTCTTTCTCTAAGATCCAACACGTAGTCCTCTTTGCATTTTTGGTCTTCAATAGGAAATCCGAATTTTAGCTCACTTGCAAGCCGGGCAGTTCGTCCAAATAGAATTTCGGATGGAGCGTATCCAGTTGTTCTATGAACCGCATTCTTGTAGGCCACAAGAAATAAAGGAATTCACCTATCCCAATCCCGTTGGTTCTCGTTCACAATTTTGGACAGATATTCCTTCAAGGTCTTTTTAAATCGTTCTACCATTCCATCATACTGTGGATGAAGTGGTGTAGTCCTTGTTTTCTTTAACCCGCCCACCAGATACTCCATCAAGCGCGTCCGCATTGCAGTGCAGTCTTCCTTTGCGATGCTGTAACTCGAAGTTGTAAGTCTTCAATCGTTCGATCCATCTTGCTACTTGCCCCTCAGGATTTTTGAACTGTAGCAACCATTTTAAAGAGGCGTGATCGGTACGCTGGATAAATCTCTGTCCATACAGGTATTTATGGAAATGTTTTGTCGCCAGCATCAGAGCACGGAGTTCCCGTCTGGTTACACAGTAATTTCTCTCAGGTCGCGACAGAACTTTGCTGATATAGGCTTTCAGTTAGCTTGTGCAGACACTTTGAGATTCCTGCAAAATCCTTCACGAACCTCCTGTAATATGTGGCGATACCGAGAAAGCTCCTCAGCTGGTGTTTGTCTTTGTCTGCGGGATCTGGCCAATTTTTCACGGCCTCGATTTTCTCCGGGTCAGTTTTTACTCCATTTGACGATATCACATGTCCCAATTACTTCACCACGGCTTTGAACAGAGCGCATTTCTTTGGATTTAGTTTCAAATGTGCTGTTCGAAGTCGTGTAAACACCTCCCTCAAGTTGTCGTGATGTTCAGCGCACGTCTTTCCCAGTACACCAGGCAGGTTTTCCATGTCAGACCCTGTAACACACGTTCCTATAAACGCTCGAAGGTGGCTGGAGCGTTACACAAGCCAAATGGCATAACGGTAAACTGCCATAGTCCATTTCCTGTTGTGAAGCGATCTTTTCTTTGTCTTCTGGATGGATCCGTACCTGCCAGTAACCACTTTTCAGATCGATAGTGGAAAACCATTTTGCTCCAGAAAGGGTATCCAAGGTGTCATCTATTCGTGGCAAGGGGTAGCTGTCCTTCTTGGTGACATCGTTGAGCCTCTGGTTATCCACGCAGAATCGAGTGCTGCCGTCCTTCTTTTTCACTAGTACAACGATTCAATTAGACCGTCTTTTTCCAAGGTCGATATCATCTCATCGACTTCCGCCTGTTTTTCCAATGGAAGTCTTCTAGCAGGTTGTCGGACCGGTCTGCTATCGCCGGTGTCTATGCGGTGCTGTACAAGGTGTGTTCGACCATAGTCTCCATCCTGCGATGCAAATATATCAGCAAACTCGCCAATGAGATTTTTGGCCATGGTTTTCTGCTCCTGATTTAGCTCACAGTTTCCAAGGATAGCATTACATACCTCAGCCAATTTTGTTGCAGAAACAGGACTCGCAGATTCACTCCCAGATGTTGTCGATATGGCTGCATTGGGTACGCATCTTCCAATCACCTCTCCTTGTCTGAGCTTAACGGAGTGTTTGTTCGGATTCATAAGCCTTACCGGAACCATATTTTTTGTTGGTTCTACTAAAATTTTTCCAATGATATAGCTTGGAAAGTCCTCTTTATTATCTGCTTCAACGAAATAGAATCGGTGGTTCCCAGGATCACCCTCCAAATGCGTCCAAAGAACTGTCTCTGAAGAAGGTGGTAGGACTTCATCTCTGCTTATAACCGCCCAAAGAATGCATGAGAGAAGGTCAACCCTGCCAGTTGTATCTTTAGAAATACCTCCCCGTATACTTTTGCTGCTTCTCCGGTAGCGGTTTTCAAATTGTAGCAGCTGGTGTTATTTAGCCAGGACGTCTGAACAAGGTCTCTTCTGATTATGGAGGCTGTGTCACGCGTTACGTGTTGTTCCTGCCAGATGCTTCGTCATTCTGCCTCCTCCTTGTGCAATGTGGCAGCTTAACCGTCTAGGTGGAGATCTGCATTATCGCTGTAGGTGTCCTAGCTTGTTGCAATTCCAGCATCTCATTTGACCTCGAGCATTGTTCGGTTTTTGTCTTTCAATGTCGACGCGTTGATATGAGCACTCTAGCATAGTCATTTCCCTGACGCGGTGGCTACCTTGCGAAGCTTGGTCTGCTGCTTCCATTGTCAGGGCAAATGCTAAAGCCTCAGGGAGCGTTTTCTCACCTGCCATTCTTAAAGCCATTTGTAGTTTTCTATCTGCAATGGTATTAATGAACGCATCGGTCGCCAGCTCGTTTATGATTTCCCTGCTGGTATTGGGATAAGACAAATTCGCCAAGCGCTCGATGTCAGCTTGCAATTGTTGTAGCGTTTCACCTCTTGCCTGGATCCTTCTGCGCAACTGGACTCAGTAAACCAGCTGTATGTGGTCGTCGCCAAACCTCATCTCGATTGACTTGACCATGGTATCATAATCATGATGTTTGTCTTCAGGAATGGTCTGCAGCATTTCGGCAGCTGTTCCTCTGAGCGCAAACGTAAGAGCAATTGATTTGTCTTCGTTGTCCTAGTTGTGCGTCAAGGCGGCAGCTTCGAACTGTTTCTTATAAATTGGCCATGATGTTAGACCATCGAAGACAGAGGCTGCATTTGTTTTCTTCGTGGACCTTCGCTCGAATATTCCCGAGCCTTCTGCTTCTTCAAAGAATCAAATTCTTTAGCCAGATGTTCGTACTGTTGCTCTACACTTTCTACTTGCTTTCCGAACTTTTCTTCTAAGTTTTCTGGTCTACTGTATGGAATCTTTTGCCGAAGAGAACATTCTGCGCATCGATCTTATTTTCGAGGGCATTCCTTTGTTTGCTTCTGAAGAACTACTAAAGAATTCTTCTGCTTATTCTTTTGTTCGTCGAATTTACTTTCGAGAACGTTCTTTTGTTCTTCGAATTTCGACTGAAGCAACTTCATGAAAGCAGGCATTTCATCGGCTGTACTTACTACACCTTCTCCCTCTGATTCTTCAACATCGAACAACATAGTATCGGGGTCTCCACCATCCTGAGTGATAGCATTCTGAAGTCGGAGCAATAGTTCTTTTTTCAGCCCGAAGTCTGAATATTTTGTTTTCCTAATTCTTCTTTCAACTCAGCTCTTGTCAATTGTTCTAATTTGCGACCCATTTTATATAACCAAAACACAATTTTCGCAACACAGTCAGTTTTAATTGGATGTCTCTTCTAGAAAATCTTTTTTAAACACTGTTTTTAACAAAAAAATTCGATATTCACAGTTTTATAGCACAATCAGTTCAATAGTTTCTGGAAAATTCCACTTTCACAATTATATGAGTCACCGAAACTGTTTTAAAAAATGTCACTATGGAATTTTCTAGCACTTTACTGAGTTTTATCCCCAATTTCTGACACCAGTGTGAAGTGTTGGGCTGGGGTTCGACAAATAAAACTCAATCAAAATTCCAAAATAATACAACAAATCTCTTTATTTTATGAAACACAGCTTCCTTGACTTTAAATAACACCAAAATTAACTTATTCCACTTATTCACAATTCAAATACGTTTTTATAATTCAATACTTTATATTTAATCTCAATTCAATCACTTTTACTAACGCTTCCAGTTGTTAAAAATTCCACTTTCGAAAATAAACTTAACTTTCAATGCCATCTACTCTTTTTTTTATACAAATTTACAAGCTTCTGGAAGCTTCCGTCTGGTTCTGGCACAATCTAAGCTTTCGGTACTAATTCGAGTCTCGAATTAGTACTTCAAGTTCGATTTAGTAATCAGTCAAAACATATTGTAAATATGTAGCATACTTTTAGGGGCATGGTTGTTGTACACAATAAATCCCACATATGTCGTTAATTTACAAACAAATGTATCCTCCTTATATCTAAACATTTTGTTGCCACATCACAATATCTATGTCTCAGTAAGAAAATGGGTGTCGTATTGAATCCCCTGCTAGGGATTTCACTTTGGGGATTACGAATTTGGGAATTTTCCTTTGGGGATTAAATCTTGGGGGAAATTATCACCAACCCAAAGAAAATACTGTGATAAATTATTTAAATAAAACAAACCTCACATTTAAATTATAAAAAAAGTTTAATCGTTTCACTTGTTTGTATTTTTCGGATTTTTGAAACAGGTAAGTTTGATTAATAAAACAAAGCCAAATGTATTTTATAGTAACTATTTATTTCCATTACACGATTTATAACATTGTATTTGGCGCCCCACAAGAGCTTTTTGTCTTCTGCACTCCGCACCAGTGCTAATAATTGTGTGTGTGTGATAACTCACACTATTTAGAAAGAGACTTCATCTATTTTCAAAAACACGTCCCCGTACTTCTTATTCAATGGACTTCACAGACAAATAAAGTCAGTCTGGGAGAAAAACATTGTCTGTAAAATTGAAAGAAATAGAGAGTGAGGTCAACACTAGGTTTGGAAGTTCTACTAATCCGTCAGAAACATGTCGCAATATACACCACGCTTCACATACTGCAAGGACGGAGAGGAAAAACTGATCACCAATCCTGAAGGCATTCTGGAGCGATAAAAGTACGTTTTAATGAATTGTTGAACAGTCAGCTCACGGAAGAAATAGAGACTCCTTTACTCAGCTCGAGCAGGCGGCACAAAACCTAGATTTCATGAGCGATGAAGAACCAGCTCTGATAGTCTTTTGCAGTTCTTTTATGTTAATAGACAACGTGGCAGACCTTGCTTACGTTGGAAGGATGCTGTAGACCGAAGCCTTGGGTGCACAATTGGATTGCCTCGTCCAGCAATCGGGATATATGAAAAAAACTTGTTGAACAAGACCTTAAACGAATTTCGGTTGTTGCAGCAATGATGATGATGATATTGATATTGCAACATGTAAGGATTGACTTCCGCACCTGGTGCAGATCTCACTCTCTATTTATTTCAAAATTTCACAGATAACAGCCTGCATTTTGTACTGTGAAGTCAAGCTCTGCCAAGCTCTTTCTATACATCTCCGCGTTTAGGTTAGCAGAAAGCTAAAAAACAAGCAGCACTTAATACACTGACTAACAAAACGAAACATATTGGTTCCTTAAGGTAAAGACTAATGATGTATAGTTAAACAAGATCTCTGTTAAATCTCGAATTGTTTCATTTGGGCATTACTACCAAAAGCATGTAGTTCATCTTGTAAAAATTAGCCATATTAGCTTTTTTTTCAGGATGCTGTCCAGGAAAGAGTCATCTGTTCCTTACATTTCATTTCTACTTTATGAGTAACTAGGAACTGGTGATCCGTTTTTAAACCAAGAAAGTTTCTTTCATAAAACAGAAACATTAAATAAAATTAGAAAGTTCACTACAACAAGTCATCCGACAAAATAATAAACCCATCGAATTCGAATTTCTTCAAACAGATCCCCAAGCTGCCCACGAGACAGGTTGGGATCTTCGATTGCTATCTATTGAAAGAACCAGCTCTTCAACAGGTTACATTACTATGTCTGTGCCTTGACTATTGTGGGAAGTGATCTACAATAACCAAACAATTCAATAGGTAATTACAATGACATGGTATTTTGTATAAAATGTATTTTTTCATCTACAAAGTCTCAATCGACCACAGGTCAGGCATACCGACCATTCGAACAGCTCTTCCATTGTTGTATATAGGAATATTAAGAGCTCTAGGGCAAACCGTGCTCATGATCCTACCAGCTTCACGATTTCAACAACATCAACCTGTTGGGCTAAGATACTATTATTACTTTTATTGTTATTATAGCTGAAACTTTTATTGGCCTTATTGTCTTTCAACGAGCAGTAACGACGAAGACGCCAACTATTTCGGAAGGAGAATGACCCATGTTGTGTAAGAGTATCTTGATAATAAACTTATAGATATGTGCACTTCAGTGCGCTAGATCCAGTTAAGGTATCTTCATGGCAATAGAAAGAGGGACATTTGAAATGCTTTCATTTGGCGATTTTCTATTTTAAAAGTCGTGTATTCCTTTTAAGTGGAATTTAATCTAATTATGGGCGGTCTCGCATTCAGTCTTCGATTTACAATATGTCCAAAAAGAAAAGACACATGTATTGTTTAAAAAAAATTGCTGCTGGTAGTACTATTTGTTATTATCGACCTATGTCTTATAACACTTAAAATTCAAAAAAAAAAAGAAACGATTGATTACGATTGCGAAGGCAATTCGCATTTTACAGACTTCAAGCAAGGATGTTTGCTCAACTCCAATCAAAAAGTTCGAAGAGAATATTTTGGGAGCTGGAAGAAATATCTTTATGCCTGGTGGCTGCATATGTAAACCAGGCTATTCAGGAACTGTGAAATTCCAGTATGAAAAATGGGGCAAAAATTTCCAAAACTGCCACTTAAAGAGGGAAAAATGCTCAGGAAAAACACTAACCCAAATTCACTAACAATGCTCAAAGGCAACTTCAATTTTTTTCACAAATGGCGACAGTATTGTAAGGGTAAGTTTACTTGGCTATGCTGTTCAATAGCTGCAACTTGCAACGGAGAAGTTCAGACATAACAGTCGAACAAGATAGTGCTGTGGTGAAAAACTCCAAAAAGCTTTAGTGATAGCTACAGAGTTCTGGATAAAGATAGGAGGCTATAAGCCCATGTGGCTAATCATAGTCATTTTCTTAACAGTGGTAATCAAATGCCTGTTCAGTAGAGGGAAAATAACCTTTAGTCAATCTGCAAGGTGATACAAAGAATTTCTTTCAATTAAGCTGATTTCACACCGCATGAAAATCATTAGGAGGTATTGTAGGTGTAGGTTTGTTTCGGGTAAATTCACTACAAATGCAATGTATAGTATAAAAAACCGGATTTTGTAGAAGACACCGAAAAGAACACAATCAAAGTTGGTGTGCGCCAGGGAAGGTCCTTGAGTCCTTTGTTCTTTATAACAGAGTCCTTGATTTTCTGCTAGATGGTAAGGTGATCACTCGAAAGTTATGTAAATACTTTTTGCAGATGGTGGAGCCATCATATAAGTCAAGGTCGTACATAATTGTAATGAGCACTTGATCGGTACACAAGGGACTATTTGTTTCTCTTTTAATGTAAGAACACTGCGCGAGCTTAGGAAGATAGAGAGAGGACAGAAGGTGTCGATTAACATTGGTTGCCAGGTAAACGATTCCAAATTCGTGTTGTTCGGCTAACAAAAGAATTCCTGTATTTCACTGTTAACGGTACATCCGAAATTCTATCGAACAGGTGTAGCGATGTTTGCGAAGCACCTACTCAGAGGTGGGAGTTATACTTAAGTCTTGGGCGTATAAACGCTTTATAAATTGTAGCCAGATCAGAAGTAGATCGTCGTTGACACTCGATCCTTGTCTTGTTTTTTCGACCTTTCCGGTTTTTTCGATGCAAGTGTCATTCATGGACAATGGCATGAGGGGTATGCTTAGCTTTAACGACAGAATAATGCTGTGTAAATCGGAGTTCAATGAGCTTAACAAACGGTCCCGCAACTGTCAATCAAAAACACGAGAGACGTAAAACTGAAGGAGATGAATCGTGTAATCAGCTGCTAACTCTTAAGATACAAAATAAGAGTAACAGGGAGGTAGTAAGTGTAAAGTTTAAAAAAGAGTAAAAACCATAACAATTATTAAAAACTATCCCCTGCGTCCCCTGCATAGCAAAAAAGAGTACATGTCCGAGAAAACCCGGACGGATGGCAACGCTAGTCTAAGGGTGAAGCAGAGAAGAAAGAGAATTCTGATCGCATTGTAGTTCATTAGTCATTACAATTATCAGCTAAAGAAGAAGAAGACACATCCAACGCAATAAGCATTTTTTTAATTTTTCGATCTTCAAAAAATGTCTCAAAGATCGCAATTTTCTCTCTGCTGGTATGAGATATATCTCTGCGTTGTTGAACCTATATATCAGGGTTATTATAAACCAGGTAAGATTTGCAACTCCATTAATAAATTGAGTCAGTATTAGCTACACATTTTACAGAACAGGCTAGACGATGAGCAACAATCCTAGATTTTCTGTACCCCAAGCTTGCTAGTTTTGTTAAAAAAAACGTATCCATTTAAACGGAATTGTGCATTTCAGCTCAGTAAATTTATTGGAATACTGTAGCCGATGATGTTCTTAGCAATGTTCACTTTTTTTGAGTTTTGTATGGAAACATCCTTAAATTTTATTCCAAAATGCTTTTAAGCAATTTTTATTAGTTGCCAAAGTGAAAAAAACGTCTATCAAGATAAATTGATCATCAATGTCTATCGTTCATTCTTAAAAAAAAATATCCCATTTCTTTTCGAACCTAGTGTTACAATGTTTATCTCATCATCGGAAGATACTCTTACCGCTTGAATAGTAATTTAGTATTCTTCTTTTCCTCCATGAAGATATCAAGGTAGATTATTGAATCTTACCTGCTACATCTAATAATACTCATTATGAATCTACGCTGCTAAGCATCTCGCCAGTGTAAAAGATGTTTAGCCGAAAAAGACATTTTAATGATACCTATATCGTGCAAACTTCTCAAGAGACCGTGAGCCGATTACTTTTGTATTGTTGGTATCAGTAATGTTATATATTTCTTTTTATTTTATTCAATGGGATGTTATATGATTAAAATTCAATTTGCATTTCTTTAACGGATTAAAAAAAATTACATGGAATGGAGAGAGTTTCTAGGAACACATACTACACTATTTGAATCTATGACCAATAAAAACGTAACAAAGATATAAATTAAATAAGAGTTAGGTGTTGAGATATTGTATCTGAAAAGCATGCAATCCAATGCACATCCGACTTTGAAGCCAAAGGCCTGCAACAGGTTAACCTCTTTCTTCTATATTACGGAACAGCCTGTTCAACCTGATGTTCATAGGGTGCGGCAAGGATCTCAATGCCGCACGATTTTTATTCAGCAAATATGTTGAATTAGGTAAAAATAATGAGTTTTCTTTTAGTTTTTCTGGGTTTTGTGGGGGTCCTCTACAAAGATTTCAGTGCATCCAATTTATTAACGAAGATCAACTACTAATGAAGCATGTGGAACTGGTTAGAAGAACAACATTGCTACCATTTTCAGACTCAGGTTGGTGAATCTATGGCGAATTATGGTAAATTGTTGTTTCCATTTTTGGTACAAAACATTTGATTTCGTAAGATTTCGTATTCTTGGATGCGGGATGAGCATCGACAGATGATACCAATTACTCTATATATGGTGTGTGTATTGAATATTCAAATAGGTATTGCTGATTGGTTTTGTTTTACGAGGTATGACGTATGAAGTATAAATGCATGAAGCGTAATTCAGTGATACTAGCTGTTTTTTATTATCTTCGGATCTGGATCTGGATTATGTCCTAGCACGAATTAATAACAATTTTAAATCCTGCTTTCTATCTGAATCTATTTCCAGATCCAAGAATCAGTACTAATTCTGAAAAACAGATGGCCTTTTTGCAGTATTGTAATATGAATTTAACACAAAATAATGCATGCTCTGGATCTAGATCTGGATCGTTTTATTTATCGATAAAGTTCCACACGGATCTTGGTAGATAATAAAACGCAGCTACTGTTGTTGTTGGTGTTGGTCGCTTCAACTAAATCTGTTGTTTATTGTGGGCGACCGTAATACAGCAAATAAGATGTTTGTTTATGAACCCAGAGATCGCGAATTCGAACCTGGGTTTGGGTTGCATTTTTTTAAACTCCGAGTGTAAGCTAGACGCCATCCGTGGGTTTTAAGTGAGAAAAAATTCTCTATCTTTTGAAAAAATCTTTCTTATCTTTCTAAATTTTCTAACTAGTGTCGTGCAGCATACAGTAACATTCTAAAAGGCAATGTCTCTTAAAAAAATTAAAATATTATTAAAAGTATTATTACATTTTTATATTATGTAGTAGAAGAAGTAATCTTATATTATAAGCAAATGAACACAAAAAAAAAATTCAAATTCAATTTTTATTAAGACAATTCAGAATAAATACATTTGTTCAGTCTTACGTCTAAATAAGTAAGTAAATTTTCTTTCAAAGTTCTCCAACTCTTTGGCCACAGATGGAGAAATCGAAAACCATATACCAAACCCGTAAGTTAATATGGGTCTTATAAGAGTTTTGTACATTAAAACTTTTGTGTTTCCAGGCATGTATTTGGAAGACATCAAAGACTTCAAATTGGATGTTACCATTTTTGCTTTCCTCAGAGATTTTCTAGCATGCTTATTAAAGACGAATCTGTTATGAAAGTTTATACCCAAAATGTTTGGCTCCGAATTGAGTGGGACGCTACGTCTAGCGATTTGTAAGGCTAAAGACTTGCTTTCTTTCACAGCTTTGTAATATCCTTTTCCGCTAGAGTTTCTAAAACAAGTAAGGTAGCATTTTTCGGGGTTAATTTTTAAACCCCATCTTTTGTAGTATTTTTCTAGGTTTGGAATTTTTTCTTGAATCCTACCTAGGGCAATGCTTGGCTTTTTGTCACTTGCGATGATGCTGGTGTCGTCTGCATACAGCAGACTACAAGGCTCTTGAATTAAAAAATTCTTTGAAAGGAAAATCATGAAGGAAAATGTTAAATAATGTTGGACCTAATATAGATCCTTGAGCTATTCCCGATAAAACTGCAATTTGTTCCGAAAATTCTGACCCTATATACACAGAGGTAAATCTGGCATCTAAAAATGCCAAATGTTATCGAAGGTTTTCTCCAGATCTATATTAAGACACAGCATTACTTTCTTGATTCTTTGGTTCTGTGTAATTTTATTGTGTAAAACCAACAACGCATGTTCCGTAGAGTGGCTTTTTCTGAATCCAAATTGGTTATTGGGGACATTTAAATCGTCGCATATTTTATTGATGTGTTCAACCAAAACTCTTTCCAAAAGTTTGCCAATATTTGAAAGTAAAGAGACCGGGCGAAAAGCTTTAATGTGTTTTGCGTTTTTGGTTTTCGCCTCCATTGCCTCCTATGCCTCCTATTATAACTGAATCAAATGTTTCCATAAAAGCGAAAAAACTTGCATTTTTTTTTTTAACGGTTCACCAGCCTTAGAAGAAATGTATATGCTTCCAATAAGCGTTTTGTTTGCTACACCTGCATTGTTACAGGTTAAATGTACATAGAGCAACAGAAAGTATTTCGCTTGGAAAATTAACAATATTATACTTATATTTTTTACTTAACACGATTGCAGTCCCCCTCCCAGAATCGTTTCGAATTATGTTATAGTCATTAAAAACCGGTTTATGTCTAATATTTAATCTTGTTTCTGATATGAAACAAATTTGAGGTTTATTTTTATTAAGCAAGTTTAACAGTGCAAGTCTACGGTCATGAGAGATAATTGAATTAAAATTAGCTGATATTATTCTTATTTTTGTTGAATCTATCATACTCCAATAGAAGCAACGAAGTCGAGATATGCGAACATTTTCTCTTCTTTAGTTTGTAATTGTTGGTATTTCGGCCAAAACTTACGATTTTTTTATTAAAAGATCTTGGAATGATAAATTAAATAGGTTTTTAGCTTCATTTAAAAAAATTGTTTAAATCACCAGTTGGTGAACTTCTAACCTTTGATGTGACTTGTATCGTAGAAGGGCTAGGCCGTTCTGGATCAAGATGTTTTCGTGCAACATTTGAATAAGAAACGTTTGAATTTAAAAAATTGTTTATATTCTCATGTGCTATTATTTGGTTTGCATAAGCATTTTGTTTGGATCTCTGAGCAAGAGATTCTTTTTTTCCTTTATATTTCAAATAAGAAGAACAACCCATATAACTTGCTGCATGACCTGTTTCACCACAGTTAACGCATTTCGGAGTTGGGATAACTCCATTGGATTCCTGCAGGTTTTTAACAGCATTAATACATTCCTTTGAATCGTGTGGTTCCCCACAGAGCACGCACCTTCTAATGTATGTTCAACATTCCCCTGAATGTCCAAATCTTTGACATCGAAAACATCTAATAACGGACTTGGGATGGGGTTTCTCCCAATAAATTCGTTGATCCAATAAATATTTTATGCAAGTTAGATCTTTAATAGATTCACCTGGATCTAATTGAATTGAAAAAATGTTCAGTTTCACATTCTGCTCCCTAGTTCCTAGAAATTTTATGAATTTTGAGGTTAGGAGAGACCGCAACTAATGCCTGTTTAACCCTCTCAATAGGAGTGTCACCATCAAGACACTTCAACAGGATAGTTACGCGTTTATTTTCTTTGGGAGAAAAAGAGAACGCACCAATGCCTGTTCCACGTATTTTTTCCGATGGCCGATGGCCTCAGTAGCCAGTGCTCGTAAGTGTGTCTACTTCGTAGATTTATCTACCTTCGTTTTCTTATAGCCAATATTATCAAATTTATGTCCGAGATCTTGCATTCATTAGCTGCAAGAGCAACAACATCATTTATAATTTCGCAGTTAGCACCAAAAATGAATATTGGAGGGCAAAATGTCACATTTTTTACATCACATTGGTTAGACTTATTTGTTGAAATATTATTAGTAGGATTATTAGTAGTCTTATTATTAACACTATTAATACGGTTATTATTTTTAATCGATGGGTTTGGTATAGACGAACCTAGATTTATTAAAGGTGCAAAACATTGTTAGAAAGATTTCCGTTCTCTTGTGAATTACTAAGCGATGATTCATTCGTAACATTTTTTTGTTTTTTTCCTTGCTTAGGTAGAAATTTGGTTGCAGATCGCTTAAGATTTCTTATCACTGCTGTCCACTCCATTTCCTGATTGGAATTATGCTCATGTTCCTCCATAGCTTGGCCTTGATTGTAGATTGAGTTTTTTTCTCTAATTGCTTGAACCACCTCGATAACATCTTGTGCACATGCAGCTTTGCTGACATCGCCACCCAGAGAATGAGAAAAACCTTGGTTCATTGTTGTATTGAAGAGATTATCTCCATAATTGTTTTTAATAAATTTATGATGAGTGGTTTCGTAGTTTGGCGCCTTTTTATGCAAAATTTCCTTACAAGGCGTAGAACTTGTATTGTTCGTTTTTTTAACACTGTTTATATATTCCAGCCTAGAAGCTGGAATATCTGGATTAAACTTTTCACTTTCCTCCACTTTTAAGGGTCACTGTCTCAGTAGGGAAAATTTAATATTTGCGGAACAAAGCCGCTTCAAATTGGGTAATGAGAAAGGAGTTATCACACTTTAACAAATCGGCACGTCTTTACACTTCCAGCAAATGAACACAAGACACAGGATGCCTTGAAATGTTAGTGTACACACATTTTAGCGCAGGAGACTTCGTTGAAATAATTAAATTTTACTTGCGTGTATAGGTACTAAAGGGTGTTTTTTTTTTAAAGGAATAGAACTTTAAGTTGATAAACACTATTTTAACCGGCGGCCATTGTGTCAGCTGTAAAGTGATTTATTTTTAGTTTGGTTTGGCATTTCCTTATGAATTAATTTAATTGTAAGAATTGAAGCCACAGGATCACATAGATTCGGTGAATGGGCTTGAAACAAGAATGCCGTTGATCCTAATTTTCATAATTTTGTTTAGCGATGAAGCTCACTTTTAGTTGAATGTCAATAAACAAAACTGTCGTATTTGCAGTGACACCGTTACATCCACAAAAACTGACTGTTTGGTGTGTTTAATGGGTTGGTGGAATAATTGGTCCCTACTTTGTTAAAAACCATGCTAGCCAGAACGTTAAAGCTAGTGGTGACCGCTATAGAGCCACGATTACTAACTTTTTCGTTCATCAATTGAACAACCATCATGTGCAGAAGCTGGTGATTTTATGATTTTATTTATATCTCATCGAACAGTGGAGGAAATCTTTACATCGCTTTGGGGAAAGTAAGATTATTGCACTTGATAATTTAATGGAGTTTGGTATGAAGCTCTTTTATCAAAAATCGGTGCTTTTGGGATCGATAATACTTTTGTTTGTTGGATTACATTAGGTTCCAAGTCTGATTCCCACTTTCTTTAGTCGCACCACTCGAATGTGGAATGCTTTGTCTGGCTCGGTTTTTCCTTCCATTTTTATTTCAAAAGTTTCAAAACTAATGTCAATCGACATCTCCTTTTACATCCTTTCCTATTTCCCTAATGCCCGCGTGGTATTTTAACATTTGAAGGGTAGACAAATAATACTTACCTTTCGCGCGTGTTTATTATAAAAAAAACAATTAAATGCTGGTGTGCCCCAGGGTTACATTCTGTCTTCGACTCTCTTTCTCATTTTTGTAAATGATCTTCTCTCTGTTGCTTCTAATCCCCTGAACTATTATGTTGATGATTCTATCTTCCTTTAAACGTGCAATCACAATGATACTGTATATTCAACTGTAATCAATTATTTATGTGTATCTTTCAGGGCCCTCATTACGTATGACAGAGGATATCATTTGCGATATCGAGAACGATAGACAAGTTTCATGTAACAATAAACATCCCACAGCGTCTAAGCGATATCGACTGAACGATTTGATATTTGCTTCACGTACACGTAACACTTAAAGTTGTCAAACACTATCTTCTTGACGATAGCAGTAGCGAGATAGCTATTTAGCAATCGTCCGTCGCGTCGGCGTCGTCCCGTTTGTGTTCTTTAAGTTGTGTCTTGTATTTATTAAAAGTACCTAAATATTATAAGAAATGTTTCGCCGTGATGCATTATTCATGTGAATGAGGAGGAAATCTAAATTCGAATAATACAAATAAGAAGAGAGAGAAACAAAAATCTATGTCAATATAAAAACCTATTTTTTTCTTCATTCTATAACAAATATTTTGGAATAATTACAGCTTTATTAATCGCTTCCGTCTTTCTAAGGAAACTGCTTTGTTTTGTTTTATATTTTAAGAAGATTGTACTTACATTTTGAAAAATAAGTCGATTTTCACTGTTAATTTGGAATGTACAGTGCCTCTCAAACTGTAACAACGAGAGCGATAGTGTTTCGTGAAACAAACTATTGGCTATAGCGTTCAGTGCTATTGCTTTGACGATTATCGTCGGAAAAGTTACATGATGAGAACCCAGTAATAGATTACGTTAACCAAGATAATAATTGGCCTTAAAGATGGAATGATTTTACCGCTTCTATTTTACTGTCCTTAACCGTTATACCGTTTTTTTTCCAGAGTCATTTCTTTTCTTGTTCGTCAGAGTTATCCTACACCGCTAATTACAAAGCATTGTCAAATCTGGTAATAATAATCGTCTGTAAATTAATACATAAAAACTCAATGCTTCTGTCGTTAAAGCTAACAAACCTCAGATTCTAAATGCTATTGTCCATAAATGGCACTTGCATCGAGGAAACTGAACAGCTTTCAGTACTCAGCGTCAGTAAGTATGTCAACGACTATATTAGTTGCAAAGATCATGTACATAAGATCGCCAAAAATGCTGCTAAAAGCTATTTTTTTTTTTTATTTTATATATAATATACAAGACAAGATAGAGCAGCTAACGTCCGGTTGGGAAACTAAACTGTTATCTTAAAGTTGGCAGCCCTAATAACAGAAAACAGTGAGAAAGCTCCGCAAGGAGTCACACCTTTGAAGTCACTACTAGTTGCAATTTGCAAATGCAAATAAGTAATGTCTAGCGTGTAAAAAAAAAGGCTCATTGATTTGTTTAACTTCATCGGTTAATCATGAAAAGATCGTGACAAATGTTGATCAAATAAATTTATTTTGCTTTTGAGTGATCCTACTACAAGTTTTTATTTCGCATTCGATTCTCACTCTCAAGGTCCATTGCAACATGCAACAGTGTTTTTTTCTAGTTCCTTAATAGATTGGCATTTAACTGGCCCAGGGTTTAGTTTCCGGGGTATCTTCCGGTCGAGCACCAAATAAAAAAAAACATTTACAAAATGCACCATCTTCCAGCGTCGAATATGTCAGCCATAACGGCAACTTTAAAAGCGTTGAATTGTTCAGTTTTATCGCAAAATCATCTTCAGTGACGAAGCTCATTTCTGGCTCAATGGGTTCGTCAATAAGCAAAATATGCGTTATTGGTCAGGTGAAAATCCACATTTGCTTCATGAACCAGCACTTCATCCACAAAAAATAACTGTTTTGTTGCGGTTTGCATGCCGGCGGCGTTTTTGGGCCATATTTTTTCGTTGACGATAACCACGTTACTGTGAATGGCCAGTGTTATCGCGCCATGATTACCGATTATTTTTGGCCCGAACTGAAAGATGTGGACTTGAACGATATGGAGTTTCAACAAGATGGTACCACAAGCCACACAGCACACCTTACAATCGATTGCCCGCCTCGTTCGTGCGATTTAACACCTGTAGACTATTTTCTTTGGAGCTACGTTAAGTCATTGGCTTATGCCAACAAACCGACGACGTTGGAAAAGCTCAGAGACAATATTGAACGAGTCATCGAAAATTGTGTCCAACGAATCGACCGCTGCAAACGTGCCCGAGGTGGCCATATGAACAAAGTCGAGTTCCATTCATAAATGTTTCGATTGTACTTCAAGCTGATAATAAAGTTTGTGTTTTATTTAAAAAGAAAAGTTGTCAAGTCCTTATTCGAAAAACTTTTTTATATATTTTAAGCCTTAATTTAATGTCAATTAGTTGCATGACCCAGTTCAGCATTTACCATAAATGTTTCTTGAGAAACCCGGAAAGTGGGTTTTAATTGAAAAGTATAAGTTTATTGAATCTTCAATTGAATGAAGCCAGGAACCATTAGAAGTTTGTAAAGAACTTGGCATGAATGCAGATTTGCTCAAAAGATTTAAAAGGATTTGTTTTTGCCTTTTATTTGGATGACAATAAAATAGATTTATGGAACTCTTAAAGGAAAGGCGATGATCTTTTTCAAACTCTCTTCTAGCGACAAACCAGTCGTTCAAGACAAACTTATACATACAATTTGACGTTACAGATGCCAGGTGGCCTAAGCAGCATGAGCTCATTCTTCTCAAGCAGACCCAAATAATTTCCTTTCATTAGCTCCAGATAAGCAGTAACAATGTTTTTTTTCACGTGATAAATGTCCCGAACTCCATAAGGCTTCTAAGATACATCCACCTACTCTGCCCAGAGTCTCCTCCTTGCCATTATCCAAATGAGAAGAAAATGCCACAACCAAAAGGAGATCCTTAACAAAATGTTAAGACACCACCGCATACACACTGTAACATGACAACCGACAACGCGTAACATATGACTGCTACCTGCAAGCTTAATAAATTGTGCTGTACCACTGTACATTGTTTTACACTACAGCAGTACAGTGTACTACTGTCTTTTGGTGGCGGCTGTTTTCCCTCTCCTCCTTCCACGGTGTCACTCTGTATTGCGCACAAAGATAATGCGCTAAACAATTGCCTATATGAACATGGAGTCACCAAAGAGTGTGCACTGCAGAAGAGGGTATTCCATTGGAGTGTGAGCTAACCATCTACCCACTGCCATGAAATTAAAATAATTTTTGGAGCTGTCACACAGGCAACTGCGGATTGCAAAAAAAGTCAAAAACCAAGCAACCAGCGACGCATAGTCAACAAAACTACCGCCTTTAGACCAGAAGGATGTCATTTAATGCTGCAAGCAGTATAAATTAAGTAACGTCCACACGACATTCGAATATATCTGCATTATCATTACGGCTGGGCCTCATGAAACTGTGAATGAATAGACCGTAACTGGGAGCTGGTTAAGAGGTGGATTTTTAAGTACCAGGAACGAAGACTCCTCCACACGAGTTTGATGATGAGAAGTATCGATCGAAACATTACATTCTCTTCCTAAATCCCGTTTTGTATTTCTTCGTTTTTGATAAGGAAAGAAGATCCACCTAAGGAACGAGCATCAGAACTGCGTCCCTACTTTGCCTCAGAGCAACCTTATACGACATAGAGATCTGCCTTTTCTCCAGATTCACGGCCAGCACTCCCCGAAACAACCAAAACATTACATTCATGTCGTAGCTATTCAGTGATGGATCAGCAACGCAGATAAATGTTATTCTCATCAGAATCCCAAATTAAAGATCCACTTCAGCATTCAGGGACCAATACCACTAACTGCTACCTATCCCTCGTAACTTGGTATAAAACTTGACACCGCGAAAAGCAACTCGGGCGTATACTTACTATTTGAATTGACGAACGCCAACTCTGGCGATCATGAATTGCAAATGAAGCATAATCCTCGCCATCAATCTTGAGCGTTGTGGGTGTTTTAAGGATGAGTCGTCGGTCGTCGTCGTCTTTGCCGTCAACATTGTCGTAGCTCAACGACTTTTTTTTTCATTTTCATTTTACAGTATAACTAACTGTAAGTGATCCTTCTCGCGTTACCAATCCAAAAGTAATTAAGTTGAAAAATTACGAAAAGAAAAGAGGACACCATCGCGAAGTTGTATAAAAGGTTTCCGTAGGCGCATCGAATCATTTTATATCTCGTGGTGGTTTTTTTTTTATGAAGCACCAAGGTGTGGACGCAGAATTTCTCTTCCAAAGGAGAACGCACACGTTCGGTGAAATTTATATACACCAAGTCCCGTATATGGAGTGAATTGTAGTCTTAAGGTATAATTAGAGATGTGATTCTCTGGGTTGGAACGGATGGACGTTTTTGGATTAAGGAGGACGCACGCTTCTCGAAGTCTAAAACAAACATACGTCTTGGAGGATCAACTTGTGATGAGTAATATGGGAGGTTTGGGCGATCGTTCATATCATTTTTCAGGGATAATTGCTAGGATTAACTAATAAACATTGGAGCGAGTAATTTATATATCAATTCGATTTCATGTGCTTACAGCAAGCTTACATGATGTTCCGTGACCTGGATTCCAGATTTTTTTTTGTTTCTGTTTAAAAAGGACAATGTTTTGAAAATTGCATTATGATGTACGATGACAGTTGACTTTTTAGTAGGGCTGTATCTACTCAAGTCATGTTATCAAGTTGTTTTCAGTAATTTAATCGTTTTTGAAAGATAAGCGGTTATTAACGATGGGGAAAATAATAATTTATTTGGAAAGCATGTTAAAGGAACCGATTGGATGAAAGAATTGTCCTTTCGACTCCAAAAAAATAGGAAGTTGTATGTGTGTAACTTTGTTGTAACGATTTTTGGTTATTTTATTAATTCGCCTAATTGACAATATGTTTTGTATAGTGGATGAGAATTTTAGACGTTTTAAGCATCAAAAATCATTTTTTATATCAAGAGTTTTTACATATTAAAATTGACATTTTGGGAGGTGAATTCAATGCAGCCGTATATCGTCTTATTGTGAGGGTTAGTGTTAAGAAAATTATAGTTGATAAGGATTATGCAGTTAACGCTAGAATATTTAATTTAAATCGTCTTAAAAGGAAGGAAGTGTCAAAGATTTATTCCAACGCAGACTTCGAAGATCCAATTGAAGAAAACGGCGATGTATGCTCTCGATTCTAGGACTTTGATTTTTGATTTGATAGTAAGGACAACAGACTTGCCAAATGCATTCAGAGAGAATGGTAGGCACATTGTATATATAGATCGGGTTATTTGAATTTACTTTTAGAATTATTTCATTCAATTCAGCTTCTGTTTGCATATTAAGCTAAGGTAACGACCACGAACTTTCTGAGCACCAGAAATGGGTTGACTGAGATCTTTTTGGAAAAAATGAGTGAGCTATGCTAAGAAGTCAGTAGTGCTACAGATTAAGTCCGTCAATAAATCTTTATATCTTCTAACTTAAGCCACGTCTTTCGCCTTAAAATATAGTAGCGTTATTGCTTAATTTCTTGCTTTGCTTTTTAATTGGAAATCATAATTGACAATAAGCTGGAGTGTCTTTCTCGTATTGTTTAATTTATAAATTTTAAAACTCACAAAATATTTTTCCATAATGTATACCGGTACAATGCCTGTTGATAGACGCACCACTACAAAGGCTTACAACACCAACAACAATTATCCCAAAGTCACCAAAACTACAAGAATGGGGAGAAAATTTAAAAATTGAGTTTTCTCAAATGCTGAATTTGAAGATTTTGGAATTGGAACACAAAACGGACACTAAACTTAATGAGATGAATCTGGATTATCAACGAAAAATAAAATCACTTTCACTAAACCACAACCGATTAGAGATGGAAATAGATTCATTTCAACGCGAAAAGTAAACCCCAGATCTCAATATCTTTGGTATATCCGAAACCGACAATAAAAACTCAATCGACAATGCAAAAAATATCCAAAACAATAAATATAACACCGCCACCGATCAACGCTGTCTTCAGGGGAAAGCCACCACGCGCTATTTCTATGCCTCCATGTTTAGCTGACTCTACTGTAATCACCGAAATCTTGGAAGATATATGTCATTCATCGAAAAATTTTGTCGTTCTTGGTGACATAAACATAAATTTATTAAATGACCATAATAGGACCCCTCTCCGACAATCCTGAGCACATTAAATATCTCTCCTTTGCCAACCTCATCGAACCCACCCACTTTGGCCAGCCTACCTACTCTTATAGACATTCTACTTTTAAGTAGCAAACATCTTTTGAAAGCATACATCAGCCAGCTGTCCTTCCCTGCCTTCTCGCGGCATGATCTCCTTTTTGCTGTCATACATATAAACTATGGAAATAGACAGAAACCTGCAAAATATTCTTTCTTTGATTTTAAAAGTATAGACCTCAATTCACTTTTCATTGAATGTGACTCCTTAAATTGGTCTTCGTTATTCCTTTGTATGAATGGTAATGAACAAGTAGACATTTTCAATATGAATATAAAATATCTGTTTAGAAAATATGTGCCTCGGTTTATAAAAAAATCAAATTGGTCTTGGATATCAGAAAGTATAAAAGAAATAATGTCGGAAAGAGATCGCGTGTTCCACCGGTAGAAACGTTTTGGCTGTTTAAACATATTAGTAGATTACAAGCAAACCAGAAATCGTGTGACATCCTTGTTAAAACAAGCAAAACGTTCATATTATAGTGCCTATTCCGACTCCAACCGTTCCTCCAAACATCTTTGGAATCAGGTCCGTAAACTGGGTTTTTGTTAACCATCTCAATGCAACAAAAATAATGATATTGAAGAAATTAATCGTTGTTTGGTTGGTGCTTCGCCACCAGTAGATGAATGTCCTCTTCTCATATTTTAATTAAACAACGATTCCAACGACTTCTTTTCGTTGTCTTGTATTTATGTTATAACAGCTTGTGAATCGGTTTTGTCAAAATCCATGGGAGTTGTTGAAATACACCCCAAAATTCTTTTTCCGCGTTTGAGCATCTACATAACCCAAATCTTCAATTCTATTCTTACTTTCTCAGAGTATCCTCTTTCATGGAAGCAAGCAAGAGTCATACCCATCCCAAAAAAAGGTAGCAACACTGAATACAGACCCATAGCCATCTTACCTTTTCTATCGAAAGCATTTGAATCTGTTATATGCAATCAAATAAAAACGTACTAAAAGTATAAAAAGCTATTGACTCCTCTACAATCTGGTTTTCAGCAAAAACATTCCTGTACCACAGCGACAGCACTACTTAAAGTTACGGAAGATATAAGAAGAGCTATCGACAAGAACCACATTACACTGTTATTATTATTGGACTTCTCTAAAGCCTTCGATTCAGTGGATTCAATTTTGCTATGCAGTCAATTAAAGACCTTTTTCAACATGTCTAGTTCTACAAACAAACTAATTTTTTCCTATATGTCCAACCGTTCTCAAGCAGTATCATTCCAATGGTAATCTGTCTTCTTTTCTTAATCTTAGTAAAGGTGTCCCTCAAGGCTCATTACTAGGCCCTTTACTGTTTTCCATGACTTACCTTTAGTTTTATCATATTGTAAACTCCATATATATGCCGATGATGTCCAGCTTTACATAAGTTTTGATAAAAGTCAAGCTGTAGATGCAGTAGAAAAATTAAAATCTGATTTAGCCGCAATCGCTACTTGGTCTGTGGATAATAAGCTTCTCATCAAACCAACAAAATCTAAAGTTATCCCTATTTTTAAAAGAGAAATAACCTTAAATGATTTTCCACCTATCATACTTAATAACTCTTCTCTAGAAATGGTAAGCAAAATTAAAGATCTAGGCATCATATTCAAAAGTAACTTGTCTTGGAACAAGCACATTAATCATATTGTTGCTAACATTTACCGCTCTCTTCGTAGTCTCTCCGTCAGTAAGAACTACTTGCCAGCACAAATTAAAATTAAATTAGTTAATTAGTGCCTATTGTATCTTATGGTTGTGAGATTTTTGCTTATTCGGATGATGAGTCCAAGCGGAAACTTGAAGTAGCTTTCAACGCTGCTTCCAGATTTGTCTTTAACCTACGCAGGTATGACCACGTCTCAGCATATGAAAGTCGTATACTTGGATGCACGCTTGAAACATATCTAAAATACCGAACGTTGAACCTGCTTGTTTAACTTGTTCAAACGATAACTCCAGAGTACTTATATGAAAATCTGTCTTTCTCGCGATCAACACGAAACTTAACAATCGTACCAAATACATTTACATGCTTGGTTTCTTCGTTCACTCTCTTTCCCTGTGGAATAACATTCCACTTTCCATTAGACGAAAATTTGAACATTTTTTTTCTCAATAACAATCATTGAAAGCTCTCCCTAAAGATATTTTTTTATAAGAGTAAACTTACTAAAAACATTATACAATGAACCATCATAAACCTGTACTATTTTAAAGAGCAACCTTCATTTTATCTTTATGTACAGGTGATAAATATATTCAATAAATCTAAATCTAAATCTTAAAAGCAAATATTAATCAGATGAAGAAATATAGTGAGATCCAATGTTCTTGCTAGTTATATAATGGAAAGAAGGGGGCCTAAGTAGCTGCCTTGAGGAACTCCTAAACGCTTAATGAGGCATATCTGAATTGAACAATGTAAAATCAGTTTTGCAGATAAGTTCACCTTAATTCAAAAGTTTCACGGCCGAGGGTATAAATATTAAGGTGTAATAGCCTGTGGGAATTTTTTTAGAAGCCTTACTAAAATTCGTTGGAATAAAACGGACTTCTTTGCTATTTTCTTAGGCTGAGGGGATAAATGACACAAATTAAACGAGCGCTGGAAAAATAAAATATTATGTCTTCATAGAAGCTATATTGGCCCGTAATAATAGTATTGTGGGATTCTTACTCAATAAAAATACTCTAATATTTACTTACGACTACTACTAAGAAGCCTTGGCGCGATTATTTTAAGCTGAAAATATTAAGTTCTTTTTGACAAAGATTTAATTTTGATGTTTTTTTTTGACGTGCAACTTCTTTAGAATAGTTGTGGTTTGATGCTCGAACGAACATGCGTCACGACAAAGGGAGAAACACATAAATATATAGGATTGATAGCTTTTGCAGTTTTTAAGTGTATTATCTTTCTACTTGCTGCTTACTGTTTATAATATAATTTGCTAATAGAAAGATATGAAGGACTTTTTTCAGTTTAATTTTCATTTTTGTATTGGAAAAATTGAACAACTGGCATAAAGATTCGTGGGAATCAGCAGTAGGGCATTAATGCTAGTATAGGGACCTATATAGGTCCCAATAACAATTTAAAAATTTCCCAATAATAATTTACTATTTTGAAATCAAATTAATTAAAATAGCTCAATTATGTTTGATGTATCGATAAAAGTATGGTGTGGGTAGGTATTAATGGAATTTATTAAGGATATTAGGTACCTATAAAAGGTTGGAATGCAAGGAAGATAGGCACTAAAATTAAGACACACATTACAACTACTGCTAAGCGATTGGGTATAGAGACAATATTACAAGTTAACACAGTGGTTTTGTTTATTTATAGGCAGGTGTAAAGTTTTGTTTTCTTGATTTGAAATTTTTGCATTCAGTAGTAAACGAATAGTTTTTTTATTTATTAGTTGTTTTTGTGCGTTTATCATAGGCGTCCTTATTTATGATGATGGAAAGCTTTAAAATACGTAGGTATGTGTGTAGGTTGTCCCCTTCTTTTTTTGACTAATGGTCCTAGCCGAGCAATATGAAATAATTTTTTGGGGAAAATATTAAACAAATAAAATTTTTATGAAATCAAAAAAAAAAATACTATTAATAACGTTTTTTTGGAAAATATGTTGTAAGCCATCTTATTTCTTTTGTTGTTTTCTATTTAATGAATTTTTCATTTCAAAATCGTTCGACCAGTTTTTTCAAAAAAATGTTTTTTTTTTGAAAACTTTTTGAAAACATATTTTAAAATTTTTGTGAGTATGTCAATTTAAAATCTATAGTTTTTACTATGAGAAAAATTAAAAAAAAATTATAGATTCGTTTTTAAAATATTCAAAAAACAAAATAATTTTTTTCAAAAAAATATTAAAAATTAAAAAAAAATGTTTTTGAAAATTTTAATAAGCAATATTTTTTAAATCATAAAACACTACATATTTTGAAAATGTCATCAAAATCTGTCAATTGGTTAACGAGAAAGTCTGATTTTAAGAAACCGGTCATATGGGAGGTACCGTTATGAAACTTTCTGAAAAATCCATTAAAACTAAAAGTTATATTTTGCATAGAAAACATCATTCAGAAAGCTTTATCAAAATCTTATGAGCCGTTTTCAAGAAAAATAAGTTTTTTCATTAAAAGTTATATGGCATGTACCGTTAGTTTTGGAGCTAGAATGCCAATTCAAAACAAAACTGTCGGGTAGAGTACTCTAAAAATACTATATTCCAAGTTTGAATCAAATCGGCCCAACCGTTTAGGCTGTAGATATCGATACGACAGACAGACAGACAGACAGACAGACGAACGGAATTTCCGGACCCTCTTTTTTGACTTCTCTATCATCTTAATGTCATGTTTGATTATTAGAATTTTTTTTTGCGAATGCATAACTTGCCTTATAGTCCCTATAAATAGCAAGTAAAAAGTGAAGCACCACTTGCGTTAGTGTCTGTACTTCGCCATTGAAGGTGATGGGCATTGCCATCACAGCCTGTCAGCATGTCCTTCTTGTTCCTGCCTGTTTCTTTTACCAGATCATTAAAATCAGCTAATTGTGGAGGCCCTGGTTCGTCACCTGGTATGCATTTATGTAAGTGGAGGCCAAAATCAGAGGCGGTGTCTATTCTCTTTCGAACTTCAACGTTTTCATATCAGCGCTGCAAATAGGGAGATAGTAGATAAAGGTTTAATATTTTTTTCGCCACTATGCATGTTCGATAGTCACCATATTTTGGCCCTTTTTTAAAATACAAGATGTAATCCTTTGGATCTTAATCCGAAGGTATTGCCTCTGTCAATGCATAGCTTCTGAATAAGGGCAAATTCAATATTGTCCTCCGACAATAAGGAGATTAAAGTAGCACATGCCAGCCACAATATGTTGAAGATTCAACTGAATGATGAAGGACGAATTATTCTATTTGTTCGTTTGATTGGCTGCCGTTACCGGTTTCACCTTTACCTCTTAACTTGTGTCCTGTTGACGGAAGCATTACCAAGGATGGATATTAAATCCCTGCCCTGATAATTAGGACCACCAGTTTTGGTGGCTAATAATCAAAATTGATAGTTTTAGTCGGCTTATATATTTTAAGGTATCTTTAAGCTTAACAAAAAATGGCGGCTGAAGAAAATTGACCCCCTAAAGGACTGTAAATATGTAAAATATGTAAGAATTAATTTTGTCCATTTCAAATGTTTAACTCGACTGTTATAATTTTTGTAATTTAATATAAATAATGTAAATAATATAATAAAGATAAGCAGCAACGTTACCGTTGAAAATTTTTGAAAAAGTCTCATTAAAAAAAACTCGCAAACAAAAATTAATTGAAAAAGTCGATTTTTTGTTATCAATAAATTGAACAAATTGGATTTAGGCGAAGAAGATTGTTCTTCATTGATCAGAGCTACGACATTATATTTCTCTACAAAGGATTAACTCCTACACATCATCAACATAATATAGAAGTATTAAACAAAGTTCGTTAGCATGAACGTAAACAACAAAGATGTGGGTTAAGACCTCTTATACTATATAAATATTTAGACTCCTCCGGTAGTTTCAAGCGCAGATGTTTTCTAAGCATCAATCGGTTTTCCCGCTTTCCAAAATACGTTCACCCAAATAGTATCTTTTCAAATATTCTGAAGAGGTGTTCTTGTACTCAAGGTTAATCATGGTGTTAATTTTTTTTCTTCTTCTTCTTGGTGCTTTTTTTCAAAATGAGTAAAAACAATCCTTAAAAAAATGCGACACTAATGTTCAACTTTAACAATAAATCAAATGAAGTTCATCTTCTCACAGTGCTACAATCCTTCTTGAGACATAGTGAGCCAAACAATCTCTTCCATACCTTACACAGATATTTATATTGTGGCCATTTCTTCTTCAAATAATTTACTTCTTACCTAAATCTTATGATAAACGGAACAAATCTAAAAGTTCTTATTCGTTCATTTGACTTTTAATAATTGCATCGTTAAAAACTCTGAAAAAATATTTCAATCATTTCGAATAACTCTCCCTTATCCATATCCCACTCCCATGTCCCATTACGTTTTTTAATGTAACACGCAACTTTATGGTCATTACCAGTTCATGACTTATTAACTTCATGTTTCGCACTCCATGAGATCAAAGATAACCCATCGTGAACCTAGGTTCCTGTGCATTAAACACCGATTTCTCGGATGTCACCATGACATTCCATGACAATATTGGCTTAAAAAAAAAATCCTCAAAAAAAACAATTATTTCGACAAGCACCTACACACGCATGTGTCAGGTCACCATCGGATCCTCCTTTTACAATTAATCGAAATCCGCAAGGCCATCTCTCCATCATCATATTTAACTTCACCAAAACCAAGATTCGCATTGCATCATAACTCAAGGCATTAATTGAGAATTTCACTTTCCATCGGATTGTGGAACACGAATTGGCAATGAAGGCGGAAAGGATATTCCTGCCACGCCTGCAGCGCCCATGCATCATTCTGGCAATGAAATATGAAATTAAAGGGACTTTAGGACGATAAACCATCGATGATGATCTTCACCCGCTACTAATTAATTTCGACATGGGTCTCTGTGTTCGAATACGAAGAATGCATTACTTTATGCTGGGTACTGTATTGTGGTTCCATTCCGTGCCATGGCCGACTTTTGCAGCCACTCCACCTTACTCCCACCGACTCGAGCAAATACTCAATTTACAGGGCTGCATTTGGGTAAGAACGGGCCTTCTGAGTTTATTTGAGGTTTAATATGTCAATGATGTTGCATAAATTTCAGTTGAAGAAATGTCATAGAATGTGTGAAGCCCGTGTTGGCTCTGTCTCTCGAGGTTCCTCTTAAAATTTGTTGACATTTAGTCAAGAATTTAGTATAGATTTTTTGGTACTTTCAACTGACAGTTTCGCTTTGTGAAATATTGCTGTTAGTCATTCAATATTTTCAATTTGGCTAAAATTAGCTGACTAGGAGTCAGAGCACAAATTAAATGATCCCTTTAAATTAAGCTGTATTTTGACAGCTGTCATAAACAAAAAGCTCTAAATTAAACTTTGTTTTGACAGATGTCAATAGAAAATGTTAGTCTTTCGTTAGAGAATTTGTAATTGTTTGTTTCTTTGACAGTATTTTTTGTTTCAGTTGTTCAAAGACAATTTGCTTTTATATACATAACTCAAAATGCTAAACTCCATTTTGTATGCGCCTTCGATGTTTATCACCTGAATGTGGCCCTGAACAGTGGGTGAAAGTATTTGTTTTTGCCAAAAGAAATCAACCTAAAGGATTGACCCCCGCCCCTTGGAACATTTATTTCAACCTCTATACGCATCCTCTACGTGTCTTTCATGCTCCGTAAATAATTATTGTTCCTTTCGCAGACAAATTAATAATAACTCTTGTGCTTTGTGTCAAAAAAAATCAGAGAATTGAGTACGTACACGATTTTGTTGGTCGTTGGAACGATAATGATTATACAATTTCGGCATCTCAACAATAATAATTGTTATTAATTTGCTCGTGTATTGTAGGCGCTTTTTGGGCGCCTCGGAGGGTTTGCTTCAAGTCTCTTCAACCATATGTATATGCCTTGCTTATACGATTGTGCTGCCAAAAAATGACTTCCCTTTTCAGGTGGATTCCACACGCGAGCTTAACACCTGACAATTACAAATTATCATTGATTGTTTGTCATACACGGTAGTGTGATATTGGCTCCCTTGGAGTTCCTTGTGGCGATTTCTTCAGAGGACGCTTCGAAGCCAGCCGGAGATTGTGTAAGCTTTTGTTTAACATGGTGGTTCAGTTGGTAATGCAAATAACCAATTTAATGACGCAATTGTAGAGTTTTGTTCAGTTGATCTTCCTGCGGATTTATTGAATATGAAAGGAAAAGTCATTTCCAGTAATTAGTTAACAATTCAAGGAGAATCAATCATCCGAATGATGATATATGGACAGTGGGAGTTTGCATGGTGGCTTTGTTTAATGGGTCAATTCAAAGTGAAGGGAAAAAGACATAGTAACATACTATTTATATTACGAGTACACCTTATGTGTTTGTTAGCAAAGTTGTAGTCGTAAGAGTGATTTATATACCAAAAAAGATTACTTTTGTGTCTTACAAAGACAAGATATTAAATCGTGACTTCTGTTAATACCAATCTGAGGCTTCTTTCACCAAAATATAAGCTACAATCATAAATTTGTAATTTTAAATCACAATTACAAATTTGTTTTCAAGTTTCTTGTTTCACGAACTCATCATCATCATCATCGGCGAAACAAACGGCATCCTTCAATACTTCAACAAGTTCTTCAATACATCCCGATTGCTGGCCGACGCCATCCAATTGCGCACCCTAAGGCTTCGGGCGTCGTGGTCTACGCCATCCTTCCAACGCAAGTAGGTCTGCCACAATGTCTTCAACCATAAAAAGAAATGCAAAAGAATTTCCGAGCTGGTTCCTCTTCGCTCATGGGAGCTAGATGCCAAGCCCACGGAAGTATACCGAGCTCTATTTTTACCACAACATTTGCTTCGAGGTAGATTTCAAACAATTCATGAATGTATCTTCTACGGAATCGTCCGCCCTTTAACAATTCTCCGCAAGACTTTTCTCTCGAACACGGATAAAAGATCAGACGTAGCAACCAGTTTCTTTGTTTTCCCTGCATTAATATGCACCCCCATCAGGTTCTGGATGAAGGAGGTTTGTAGAGCTTGTGGACCTCTGCCGATGATGTCGATGTCCCCTGCGTATGCCAATATCTGGCTGGTGGCTGGACTAGGACACGAAAGTCCCTCTTGTTGACGTACCAGAGTTATGAATTCCTTTCTTCAAGTCCGGGTTGAAGAGAATGGAAGCCAGACCATCCCATTGTAAAAGTCACTGAAATTGCTGATTGATATGGACAGCAAACCGGCTCCTTTTACTTGTCTTGTAATTTTGGTCGTGTATTTTTTTTTTGGGATGCCGAATTATTTCATGGCCTTATAAAGTTCTACCCTGGATATGCTTTCGTAGGCGGCCTTAAAGTATATATTGGTGGTAAGGCGGAATGTTAAATTCAAGACTTTATTTCTTTTACCTACATAAAGGTAAGGATTTTGTTCCATACAATTATAAATAAAACACATCCCATTTGTTTTTAGTGCGAAAAGTATCTAAAAAACCCACTTTTATTTTCTCCAATTTTAAAATTGTAAGAAACTACGAACCTCTCCGTCTAAGTGACTAAGAGAGACTGAAAATTATTATATATCTGAATTTCTACTACTCTACACAGCAGAAGACTGTACACGTACGACCAGTGCTGTCGTACGTAACAGTCTCGACAAAAAACATGGTTTTTTCTCTATTACATGTTACATTTTATAAAATTAATTTAAATTCAACTGTCAGGATGCATAGCTTCTGCACGGGCTCCTGAGTTTGTTGGTGGCTGTTCGAACTACGACATTACGTACCAAACCGTCCTGGCTAGGAAGTAATTTGCATATCCGAGCCATAGCCCAACTGGTAGGGGGGAAGTTCTCACTCCTGAGAACGACCAATTGTCCCACCTTTAGGTTCTCCTTTTGCTTTCTCCATTTTTTACGCTCCTGCAGTGTTGTTAGGTATTCCGATTGCCATCGTACCCAGAAATGCTGTATCATCCGTTGCCGTTCTTTCCACAGGGCAGTTCCCACTGCATCCGAGCGGTCGTCCAACCTGAAAGGAAGAGGTAAAATTAATGGTTCACCTACCAAAAAATTTCCCGGCTTCAGCACCTGAACGTCCATTGGGTCATCACTCAGGGGGTGAAGAGGCCGGGAATTATGTATGGCCTCTATCTGAGTGAGGAGTGTCCTGAATTCCTCCGGGGGCAACATCCTTTGTCCCATAATTCTTCTTAGGTTAAACTTCATAGATTTCACCGCCGCTTCATAGATCCCTCCTTGATGTGGGGCGGCTGGAGTCATAAACTTCCAGTCTGTACCTTTCCGGTGCAAATGATCTAACATGTCCTTGTCACCGCCGCTTCATAGATCCCTCCTTGATGTGGGGCGGCTGGAGTCATAAACTTCCAGTCTGTACCTTTCCGGTGCAAATGATCTAACATGTCCTTGTCTGAAAAGATTCTTAATGCTTTATTTAGTTCTTTAGACGCGCCAACGAAAGCCGTTCCGTTGTCGCTGAACATTTTTCACATCTTCCCTCCTTGCAATAAACCTTTCATATGTAGCTATGAAAGCCATGGAAGAAAAATCCGTGACAGGTTCCATTGGCAATCCTGCTAAATTTGATCCATTCGCTACGATTGCCGGATGTTTCATCTCGTAATCGATTTATGACCTACCTAACCTTCCCCCTACCCGCAAGATACTATTTTTATCCAGTATTGGCTTTAAGGTTATTATTTTGCTCTTCTCTGGAAGTGCTTTTCCCACTTTTAATGCCGTAATCTCCCGATTATAATATTCTTGTTGACTTATACGTATTAAATATTCCATGGCTCCCGCCTTCTCCTCATTGGTTGGTGGCATTACATCCTGCCGCCCCCTTCTCCTTTTCCTCTTTGGCCCCAGGTTCCTCCTGCTTTCGATCCAATTGTCTATGTATCGGTTCACATAACTAACAATGTTTACCGCTTTCTCCAGTTTGCTTACATATTCCAATAAAGGTGGTATACCCTTTCCTCTCCCGAGGAAAATGCTTATTGGTTCCTTGAATTTCGAAATTGAATGTATTTTCATTTCGTATTCCATCTCCTTGTTAATTCCTTCCATTATTCCACTTTTCGGCCAATCCTTTTCCTCCTTTATTATCCAACTAGGCCCTTGAATCCATAAATTATTGTCTACCAATTCCTTTGGTAAAATCCCCCTTGTCAGCAAGTGTGCTGGATTCTCCTTGCCATCTATGTGGCGCCAGCTCCTTATTTCCGTATTTGCCTGAATAGATGCTACCCTATTAGCAACATATGTCCTTAAATCCCTTGTTTCCTTAACCAGTAAAATGCTAGACTTGAGTCAATCCATAGCACATATTCCGTTCCTTTCCATTCCATTGATTCTATAATCTCCTTTATCATCCTTGATAGCAGCTCCGCTGCCGATAGCTCCAAACGTGGGATGGTCACCATTTACAGTGGTGCCACCCTTGTCTTTGACGTTAAGAGCTTGCTTGTTATGACTCCATTTCCATAATTCGCTCTCAAGTATATGACCGCACCCAATGCTGCCTCACTACTGTCCGAAAACCCATTGTAATTATTCCATTAAAATTGCAGTTTTTTACTATGAAGGTAAATTTATCCTCTTCTATCAACCATTTCAGTCCTAAAATGGTTGTCCCTTCCCCCTCAGAAAACAACAGTGTGTTTTCTGATTCCGAATCCATAGCTTGCACCACAGCATTGCGGTTCGATTTCCATTTTCTCAATTCAAATTTAGCTCCTTTTAATATCGTATCGATTTCCTTTGCTAATTTGATTGCCGCTTTTACTGTATGAGCTGCTGTTGTACAGTCATCCATGTAGAAGTCCTCTTCTATTGCTTTTGCATAGTTTTGCTTTGCCAGTCTGGCTGTTTCTATCAGCGCCCTGACCGCAGCAAATGGCGATGCTGTTAGACCAAAAGTGACTACTGTGAGCCAATATTCCTTCAACTTTTGGCTTGAGTCCTCTCTCCAAAACAGTCTTTGTAAATTCCATTGTTCCTTGGCAAGTCTGACTTGATTGAACATCTTCCTGATGTCCGCATACACTGCTATTTCTATCCCCTCTCTCATCTTCTCGATGTAGGTTTTTCTCATCTCCGGATGTTTTTCCAGACGCTTCTCCAAATAGAAAAAACGTCTCAGTGCTATTTCTCTGGAGCTTCCCAGCTCTTTTATTTCTGTTTTCAATGGTATTTTTTTAATGAACCTTCCTGATTCGTCCCTCCTATGCGTTTCTTTGAAATGCTTCTCAACCAATGCTTCCTCTTCCGAATATTTGCTTCGTGTTCTTATTTGGTCTTGTTGCCATAATCGTTCCAATAATTTGTCTAGCTGATCTCATTCCTTGTATTGAAGACATGAGATTGGCTGTTCGGTTGCCTCATCCATTTCTTCTCCTTGCGTTCCAAATACAATAATTCCTAGCATTGTTTCCATCAATGTAGTGCACTCAATACTTCTTTGAATTACTGACGTGACTATTTTCGCAAAAAATCCCACCCCGAATAGCACATATGTAAGATCAGGCTTGCAAAATGTTGGATCTGCTAATGGCAGGCCATTGCTTGGAATTCTCATTCTTAATGAGTCCAATGTTGCTGAGGGCATTATTGGTTTCCACCTACTTTCCTTCGGCAGAACCCAGAAAATTTCTTCCCTATACTCCTGTATCTTTGTGTCATACCATGGTAACACAGTTGCTTTTGTCCATTGTTTTATGGTAAATGGTTCTCCATCTATACCAACCGCTCTTTGCCTTGTGGAAAAGACCGTTAATTTGTGCTCCTGCACTAGATCATGACTTACCACATTTGGTTGTGACCCAGTATCGAGGAACGCTCTTATAGGTCCGATGTTGTAATTTTCCCCCAGCAACCTAACTAATATAGTCAGCATAAAAGAAAGTGTCCTACCTAATGAAAATTGGAAGTCAATAATATATGGTTCAACTTTAAATTTATTTTTGCCGATCTCCAATTTTGGTTTTTTCGACCCTCCCTGGTTCCCTTCATGAATTCTTTTACGCCTTTTCCCTTGTTTGACCCGTCTAGTCATTGCATCCTTGCTCTACCTGTACCTACCTGATTCGTCCCTCCAGTTTGTGTTTCTCTTCCTCTGCGTATTGGGTTTGGTGCTCCAACCCTTCTCTGGCTTCCTTGCCATCCGGATGTTCCCGCTACGGGTACTTCTACTACACTTACCATCCTGGCGTCCTCAAGCGATCCTGCTTGTTTGTCTAGAAAATCTAGCATTTCCAAAATTGTTGGGGTCTCCGACGACCGTTGCAATTCCTATTGCCTTCTTGTGTCTGGGTCTAGCCTCTCGTGTAATCCAAACACAAATACCAGGTCCCAGTGCTCCACTGGTAACTCCAAAGCCTTCACCTGCCGAATGGCTTCATATGTCTCGTTTGGCATCCTCTGCAAATCCTTTGCTGTCGGTCTACCTCCCAGGAACGGTAGCTGGTAGAATTTGTTGACCTGTTCCTTTGCTATGTGGTATGGTTTGTTGTATAACTGGTTAAGGCGTTTCCAGGCCTCTTGGTAACTTCCTTCCACCAGATTGCTCTGTCCTAGAGCCTTGAATTTTTTTTCTATAAAAATCCCAGCTCAGCCTGTGCTAATAATTCCTAAATCCCATCCTGGAATTTTTATTTTTTACGTATCCCAGCACATCCTGTGCTGATAATTCAACAATTCCAGATTTAAATATACCAACACATCCTGTGCTATTGATATCTAGAATCCCATCCTAGAACTCTGTAAATTTTCCCAAATTTTTATCCAATCCATTTGCCATGGCCGATCTGTGCATTTGTAAGATGCGCAGATGGATAATTCGAGCCGCAAAAATAATTAAATAAATGGCCAATCTGTGCGTTTGTAAGGCGCGCAGATGGACAATTTATGCCGCAAAAATGACAAAATGACCAATCTGTGCGTTTGTAAGGCAAAAATAATTTAAATATTAAAGTTTTCATGATCGAACTGCACATTTTCCAGTTGTGTAGCCGAACATGTTACCTCAAATGTCCTGTTTTGTCCTCAAAGCACGTCCTGTGCCGCCCTCCATGGGTCCTCCATGCACCTCCTGTGCTGCCTATCATTCACCATCCTCCCGAATGAGTCCTGTCCTTCCTTCTTCGAGAGCTCCTATCCTCCTGATTTTAAATCACACTCTTTTCCTTTTTTGTATTTCACTATTTTCACTCCCGTGTCTATAGGTCGCTCGCGTTTTTTTTCATCTTTTATCCTTTATCCGGCTCTGAATGACCATAATGTTCCGTAGAATTATAAATAAAACACATCCTATTTGTTTTTAGTGGGAAAAGTATCCAAAAAACCCACTTTTATTTTCTCCGTTTTTACAATTGTAAGAAACCACGAACCTCTCCGTCTAAGTGACTAAGAGAGACTGAAAATTATTATATATCTGAATTTCTACTACTCTACACAGCAGAAGGCTGTACACGTACGACCAGTGCTGTCGTACGTAACAGATTTGACCAACTGTTAATTTGCCTGGTATAAAACCACATTAATAGTTGCTAATTATTGTTTTCGCCTTAAGGACTATCCTTTCTTGGAGGATAGAGGAGAATATTTTATATGTTATTTTCAATAATGCAAAATAATAATAATAATTAAATAATAATAAAAATAAAAAGTGGAGTTTTTGTTGAATTAAATTCAATAAAAAGGTTTTGTGTCCTTTACTCCAAAAAGTGTGCGTTTCGCCCAAGCATGAATAATGGTAAACTCCTATCATTGCTGAACTCTGTGATGAAATTATTGATTTTTCAAAAAAAAAACAAGTTAATTTTAATTAGAAATTTATATTAGATTATAAAAATTTTGATATGCAGAATTAATTTGGCTACGCAAATTTGAAAAAAATCGCTTAAGCCGACGGAAATTTTTGCCACTAACTTTTTTAGACTTTTTATGATCTTAATATCATATTTGATTGTTATCTCATTTTTTTTTTATTCACGAATCCTAAACTTGCTTGTAGTGCCTACAATTGTAAGTAAAAAGGTGAACCTGACTACTACCTTTTGTTTCGAATCCATGCTCTAGTCTAGTCAATAAACTCAATGGGCGCTTAATTCTATCCTGAAAACAGTAAGACTTGTGTTGATGATCAAATGTGCAGCACAAAGACGAAACACCGTCTTCGTCAATATATTATGCCAATCAAACGGCACAAGTGGGGTGTCAAATTGTTTGTTCTCTGAGGTTCAAACATTTTGTGGTATAACATATAACTACAATGGTGCAGATGATAATGTCATCTTAGCTAGCACACCGGATCTAGAGGCCACATCAAATGTTGTCGTTCGGTTATCACAAACAATTCCCGAATTTGCTAACCATATTTTCTATTTCAGGGGGAGTTGACCACATGGATGAACTTATGTGTCGGTATCATATTCGAGCTAAAAGCCGAAACATCATGACGGGACTCTTATCATTTCATTGACATGGTCCCAAAGAAAGCATACGTTTTGTACAAAAGAATTCATGCCGAAAAGCGGAATAATTTATCCCAAAAAGAACAGCTTCTGCAGTTTCCCCATAATTGCGGGAGGAAATACATGCTGCACTTGTTACCTTTACAGAAAAACAACCTCTAGGGCGACCATCATCACCTCAAAGTTCGGAGCGACTAATTCTTACCAATTTCAGTGTGGACAAATATCTGTTTACCCCGTTGCTGATGTAAATAAAACACACGATTTTATCAAAATCGGTCCTAAAATTGACGAAAACTTTTTTCATGTGTTACTAGAAACCGTTACGTATTGTGGTTTTGACATAGAACGTCTTATTTTTTCGTAAATGTTACTTCTTTCTGTTAAAGATCTTGTCTTCTAATCTTCCAATGCAAATAAAAGCAAGTATCTGCGTCCTAGTTATGCTATTTTTTTTCTATTTACAGCAAACTCCCTTTCCGAGGCTTGATTGAAACATTGGAAACATTAACGCTCGCTAAAACAATATTTCTTCCAAGTCAAGGATACATTCTATATTTAAATGAAAATGAAAAGGTTTGTTAAATATTTCATTTCAAACAAGCTTTTCTTATTTTTCAAATAAAATCAAGTAGACGGGTCCTAATAAAGACCTCCAAATAAAGTGTCTGCCATTCATTATTTTCAAATTGAATGATTTCCGCAAATTACACCTTAGTTCGCCGAATATGTATGAAAACCATCGCCCCCTTATTATTTATGAAACCAAACAACCAAGCCCCTTCGATGTGCTGTGGACAAGTGAACCTTTTACAGCCATCAACTGTATTCCGCACCAGACTGTGGGACCGAATGCATTTTTTCGTTGCAAAAACTAGAACTTAACATAATTGGACTATTGTTTTCGTTCTTACGTAAGAAGGCGTTTTTTGATAGTTAATATAATAATTGAGTTCAAATACTTGAAGAAATAAACAAAATTTCACATTTATTAATTTAAAACAATCATTTTAACCAATTAGGTATACCTAATATCTTTTTAAAACCCTAAAATTGGTATTGTCAGTATAAACTAATTTTTCCGAAATTTTGCTAGAAGCTGGAACAACTCATAAGTTAAAATAAAAGCATTTGCGTAGTAATATTTTGAATAATTCAAAACAAGAAAAATGTAATTTTTTTGAGACTTCTGGCATTTGGTCCCACAGTGGAGCGTTTGAAAAATATTCCACGCTTCACTTATTTTAACAACAACACTATTGTCATAATTCGCCATAACCCCAGTTATTGCCAATAAATCAGTTGTTATTACCGTTATTACTTTTGCATACACCTATAGGTATCTGAAAGTCCAGGATAAAATACAACAGGTTCTTTGTTCCAGACATAAGTGTTTGCCTGCTGCACACGGTTAAGAGATATGCGAAAACCACCAACTGCCAGGTTCTATTGATCTGTGTCAGGCTAAATCAAAGCCTGCTCAATCGGTCTTTGAGTAATGGCTTGACAGTTTTGCAAATGACACTAGTGGCAGTTGCACTCTGTTATGGTAGGCACGTCGTATCTTAAGTGCACCCAACGGAGAGTATCGTAAACACGAATCAAGTTGCTGATTGAATTAAATTGAATGATTTCTTTGAGCCTGCAACTTGCAACTTTTCCTCATGGAACGTGTTTTGAGAGAGGTTTTTCAACAAAAAATTACGAATTACGACCGATGACGATGAGGCGTGACGTAACTCCGTAGAGATGCGAAGCCAAAGTCGTGTTATCGTTTAATGAGCTGGTGGATCCTAAACAGTAGCGGTCTTAGATAATAGCCATATCATTATCCAGGTGCTATAAAAATGTAGATCGATTAATTTCGTCAGTTTATTGCTTTGCCGCATAAATCATCTGCCACAAATGCCTCTTGTAGTAGCAATGGTCTATGGAGTTTTTTTTTCTTCAACGACAACGACGACGGTAGTCGTGGAGGCGACACGCAAAACAAGCACTTTGTGGCACGAATTTGACGTTCGTGTTTATGGGAGGCTAATGCAATTCTCACCTTGTGTGTGCACTGTTTGCAATTCAACGTTGTTAAAGCTTTTGAATCCAAAAAAAAACAAGAAAACGGATAAATTATAGGCAATGTTTAGACCATATCGTAATCGGGTCCCCGTTATACAAGGGGCGGCACTTCGAGGACCTCTGATAGGCAGTGTTTAAATTGCTCGGGAAGGAAGTGTACCTATTATTATTTCTTCGGTCAGCGGAAATTGCACTTACTGGTTGATTTACAGAATAGTTGGAAACTTACGAGCACTGCTGGCTCCGAAAAACATGAACCGTAACGCGTATTATGCTCTGACCTTTGGTCATTCTTGTTGTATAAATTTGTTCGAAAATGGGTTGATATAATGTTAAAAGGTTGCCAAGAAATTTGTATGGTATGGTGGTTGGTGTAGGGTTTTTACATTAGCGGAGACATTACGAGGAATGTTTTTTGTTCTCGTTATCGTTTACGTTGGATGAATCAAGAAATCAATATCCAAACTTGAACTTCAAGTTTTATTTTTTTGATAGGAGTTTAGAGAGCTTATAAGTAGATATGAATTTATTCATTTCTGCGCTGACTAAGCCGTAATTTAAAACGACACCAGATTTTTTTTTATTTAAGTTTTACGATTAACGTCATTAATATTTCTATTTTATTGGTTTTACTTATCGGAAGAGTCGTGTCCATTCTTCTTTCCCGCTTTCCTTCCTTTCGTTCTTTGATTCTTTCTATTCTAATCTTCATTTATTTTACTAGTCCAAGCAAATTATAAGCCTGAAAATAATAAATAAACATTAAAATCCACGTAGTTCCAATTTTTGCAGGAATGTGTAGGGGGGGGGGGGGGAAGGGTCCACTCGTAAAGTGTAAGACATAGTAAACATGCTGTCAAAATTTGTATGGAAAATCTTTTACAACAGAAGGTTAACTTCACCACATGAATTTGTATTGTAAACTTAATTGAAAACGTCGTAAAATTTTTGCAACAACAAAATTGTAGTTGTTTCGGAACCGAATAATGGAAAAATCGATCAGTTCAGTATATCGGGAACCCTTAAACTACCGTCATCATATGAACCAAGCCTTTTATGATCCCATCCTCTTTGTTCACTTTTATCAATTTTATCAAATTTTTTAAATTTAGGTTGACAAATGTTCAATTTAACTTTTATTCCCAATAATTCCAACATAAAAATATCATTTAAAACAGTTTTCTCAAACAATTCCACAAATTTGTTTTGTAACTTATTTTAAGCATGGCGTTTAACAAACAGCTGTTTGAGTTACGACAAAGTTTACAATTTTACAATTTACGATTTTGCCATGTCGTAATAACTTTACAACGTTGCATAAGTACTCTTGATGTTTAATCTTCTATTTAATTTTTCAACCACTAATAATCTGCGTTAAAATCTGCATTTTTTATATTTTTTTTTGTTTGGAAGCATTGTTATCAATTGATTTATTTTGGTTCTAAACTATCAACTCGGCAAAAGCACATACTGTAATCTTCATCGTAAACGTCATTGATAAAGCGAAAAAGCTTCATCTGTCAAGTGAATACACTGGCTTCCTATGAACTGAAATTCAGTTGATATTCGCCGTCCAAAGCATTCACTTCAGATTCAGACATTTCCTGCATCGATTTCCATCTTCCATATGAGTAAAATGTCGACTTTGATCAGAAAATTGGTGAGCACCGCAAACGCTGCTAAGCCGGTAGCTCCATACAAGTGTGTTACAAATTAATTATTTAAAAAAAATTTAAATTAAAAACATTTCTTCCGTTAGCCAAGCTGTTGTAGCTGATCGTACAGTTTATGTTTCTGGATGCTTGGGATTGGATAAAGACACAATGAAGCTGGTCGATGGAGTTGCTGCTCAAACCAGTATGGCCTTAAAGAACATGGAAGCTACTCTCAAGGCAGCCGATTCCGGAATGGACAGAATCGTTAAGAATACCATTTTCTTAAAAGATCTTGAAGATTTCGGAACTGTCAATGATGTTTACAAGACAAGTAAGTTAAGCGAAAGCAACTCAGATAAGATAACACAGAGTGACCTTTCGGTGAAACCCAAATAAGCTATCAAATCAGAAAGCTACTATCGCATACTTTAGGCTTATCAGCGCAACTAGCACTAGATTGTCTGTCTGATCAGCCAAAGGTAAACAATATATTGATATAATCATTGTTTTTGTTTTCTTTTTCGCTTTCCTAGTTTTTACTAAAGAGTTTCCAGCTCGCTCTTGTTTCCAAGTCGCCCGGCTACCGATGGACGCTTTGGTTGAAATTGAATGCATTGCAATGACTGGTGACGTCAAAACTGTTTCGTGACTAGAAGATAGTAGTGAATGGTGTAGTTCGAAGCTTTAACAAGTACATGTCTGGAATAATGTTGTCTTGTAAGCTTTTTCTTGAGTAAACTTTTTCTTTTTTGATTTGGTGTTGTAAATAAAGTTTTTTTTTTGAACGAAATATTTTAAACAATTGTTTTTTTTTTTAATTTTCAAGATAACCCGCTGTGATGAGCGGGTCATGGTTTTCAGCAGCTTTATTGTTCAAGAAATTTTAACCACATGTTTTCGGTGTCACAATTTTAACTTTCTTCTATTAATTGCATCACCATTTTTCCTTTCAACAATTATCTCTAAACAAAAAATGGGCACGACTTGGTCCTTGAGACATAGGATTGTTTTTATCTGGATTAATACACTCAATATTACTTGCGATTTATAGGGACTATAAGGCAAGTTATGCATTCGACTTTTTTACTTTTTTAATTTTTTTTAGCTCAAATATTAACGGTGCCTGTCATATAACCGTTAAGTAAAAGCTTATTTTTCTCGAAAACGGTTCCAAGAAATTTTATGAAAAAAATCAGTGTACTATTAAAGGTGTATAGGTTATGTTTTGGAGAAAAAATAAATTGCACGACTGGATCGCGCGTACTTGCTCATATGTGCGTGCGGTCACATTGTAGAATAAAATTAAAAAAAAATTAAAGTGAACATCAAAGCATGTATTCGATTTTTGTGACTTTTGATTGTTCGAATAAAGTATGTTAAAATGTATTGGGTGAAATAATTTAAACGCTATTTTTATTCCTTGGGAAATGTAAAAAAAAGTGTGAATTTTTTTTTCAAAATTGTAGGAGCCGTTTTTAAATAAAACGATTTTTTTTAACAACTTTTTTTAAAAAATTAAAAAAAATAATTCAAGAATACAAACTTCAGCAAAAAAATAACAAAATTTAAAAAAAAATCACTTACCCGTTTTCAAAATATTGATTTTTCAAAAAAAAAAAACAATTTAAAAAAAATTATTAAAAATACAAAAAAAAAAAATTTTCGAAAAAAAATTAATGCAAAATTACTCAAGCTACCTACATCTTCTTGAATATCAATTTTGATTGTAATCGGATCTCCAGTTTTCGAGAAAGTGGAAGAAAAAAAACCGGTCCTATGGGAGGTACCGTTTTTAGCCCACCATATTAATTTTTTTTTCACTTAAATATAATGCATACCTACAGTATTACACTGATTTTTTTTTTTAATTCTTCGAGCTGTTTTCGAGAAATATAAGCTTTTACATAACGGTTATATGACAGGTACCGTTAATTCTTGAGCTAAAAACAAATTTAAAAAACTCCTCTGTAGAATGTCAAAATAACCGTTTAAGCTGCAGTCCAATATACATCCGTACAGACAGACAGACAGACAGGCAGACACAAAGACGGACAGAATTTTGCCAGTAACTCAAATATGTTTCTCTATCATCGTTATGTCATGTTTGATTGTTATCTCAAAATTTTTAATCTGCACAAATGCATAACTTGTATTATAAAGGGTCCGCCACCTAACTTTTTTTTTCAACTAGTGCTTATTTCTTGAATGGTAACACTTAGTTCATGTCTGACTGGACAGATAATTAGTTTTATCCTTCCGCTGAACAAATATGGTTGTGTATACGCTGGAAAATATTGCGACATTACTGCCTGCGATAAACTTTGAGAAGATGCCGATTTTGCCAAAAAATCATCTTTTCAGATGAAGCTCATTTTGATCTTGGCGGGTATTTAAACAATCAAAATTGTCGCATTTGGGGCACAGAAAACCCGCACGCATACATTGAAAAGCCGATACACCCAAAACGAGTCACTGTTTGGTGCGGATTTTGGTCCAGAGGCATAATTGGGCCATTTTTCGAAGATGAGCAAGGAGTGGCCGTTACAGTTGATGGCGATCGTTATCGGGTCATCTTGAAAGAATTTTTGTTCACAAATATTGAAGAGGAGGATATTGGCAACATTTGGTTTCAACAGGACGGCGCTACGTGCCACACAGCCGAAGCTACACTCGATGTTGATGAAGCATTTAAAAAAAAAAAAAGTTATTTGGCGGGCCCGTTAGTACCTATAATCGCAAGTAAAATTTGAAGATGGCTAAAAAAGGTACTTCCCATAGAACCGTTTTTGTTTTCTTCGACTTTCTCGAAAACTGGTCATCCGATTTCAATTAAAATTGATATTTAGGAAGATGTTGGTAGACTAAGTATAATTTCATTTTAAAATATTTTCGAAAACTTTTTTTTTGTATTTTTAATAATTTTCTTAATTTTTTTGTTTTCAAAAATCAATATTTTGAAAACGGGTAGATAAATCTGATGTTTAAATGTAGATTTTTGTTTGCTCAAATTTGCATTTTAAAATTATTATTTTTTTTTATTTTTGAAAAAAGTTATTGGAATAAAATCGTTTTATTTAAAAACCACTCGATTTTCGATTTTGGAAAAAAAATCAACCAATTTCCATAAAATATAATGCCTACGTAGTACACTGATTTTTTTTTTTCATAAAAAGTTCTTGGAGCCGTTTTCGAGAAAAATAAGCTTTTACATAACGGTTATATGACAGGTACCGTTAGTTTTTCAGCTAAAATAAAAAAGATTAAAAAAAACTCCCCTGTAATATTTTGAATGTCAAAATAATCTTAAGTTCTAAGTTTGAAGACGATTGGCCCAACTGTTTAGGCTACAGCATTGTATATAAAAACTATAGTACTACCATCAGGCAGCATCTAGTTCAGCGAAATACTGCCGTAATAGCGCTGCAGTAGTTCTTGGTATGCATTTGTATGGGATTTGGAGAGTAGAAAGAAATATAGTGATGAAAGAGTAGGTTGTATGTTATATTTTCAGAAACGTATGAGTTAGAATGATTACAGGCATTTGCAGGAATAATGAATAATAAGTACGAGTGAAATGTTCAAAAAGTGACACTAGACCATATGGTATGGCAGAGTAAGGGAAACAAAAATTAATGGATTTCCCTTTGATTTTTCGTAAAAAAACCAAGATCGTGTCTTGAATTATTTTTTGGGTTTAGTATTTTTCACCCCTGTCTAAATTTCTATCTTCCATTATCTCATTATCAGAAATTGACAAAGAAATAACACGAAAAAGACTTGATAATTTGCTTCCCTCTGACTGCTAACACTTTATATACATCTTTCCCGTTCTGTCAATTTTTAATGTTGCATATGTGTTGAATTCATCTTCCCGACTCAAAGTCTACACTGAGAAATAGCGAGATAGTGAAACTAGATGGCGCTAGGTAAAACACCCATCTTGATGGTGCTATAGATTCTATATACAATGGTCCCTGGAGAATTTTCCAAATTGGCTCAATTTTTGTATGCAGAACTTCAATGGACATATTGGCTGACACGTGGTAAATTTTTTATTCAGGTTATTCGCGCTTTTTACCTTAGCTCTATTTCAGTCAAAATTCTGTTAAACACATCTTTTATGTTTTTAGAAAACATCTAAATAAGGGCTTAAAGTTCTTGATTCCTCCTCGCTTTCTAGCACTTTTAATGCCAATCTTACTGTATAACAAAACAAAATAGTAAACAGAGTTTACAGTTAATAGCCAAATATTTGTAGACAAAATCAATATTTGTGCGAAAAAAAAACAGAACAAAACATAATTTGTGCAGACTGTATAGATTACTCTAGTCGACGTCAATAAACTGTTCTGTTCTGTTAAAATCGCATTCTTCACGATTATAATTATTATACTGAAGGTAACTGATGATATCAGTGCTACTGTCGACGAAGATAAGTGCACGTTTGATTTAATTAATATCAATATTTGTATGGAATTAACTCCTTACCTTATTTAGTTTCTCAGCCATATCTGTGCCCAACTAACAATTTAACTTGTATAAGGTTCTAAACAAGCTATTTCCTGACTGCTAAAGTAACATTAGAATATATATAGCACAAAAGAGCAGATTTAGTATTTGTTTAAAAAAATGCATTATTTGCATTGCGTTTTTTAGCTTTATTTTTCCTCAAGCAAATTTTAATTATAAAAGCGAAAAGTTTACAGGCAAGCCTTACACAAGTTGTTTGCATTGTCTTGTCGTGGAAAGCTTTATATTTTCAGTAAACATCTTCGGAAGGACTTTTACAGGCCATTTTGAACCTTTATCTAAAAGCTATAACAGCTATTTTTTTAATTGTCAAAGTTTGAAATGTGTGGCTTGCGAAAGTTTGCTTTATACAAGCTCTATACAAGCAATTGCTTGCCAAATAAAAAAAATTGAACCTTATACAAGCTAAATTCTTAGTTGTAGTAGTAGTTGTAGTAGTTTGTACACATGTGTTACATCGCGAAAGCAATTTTTCATTTACCCTGTTAGCTTATGGAATAAACTTCCAATTAATATAAGGACGAAAATTCAACACAGTCTTTTTTGAGGAACTTTTTAACTATTTTTGTTGTCTTCGTTAATGTTTCATTTTCTTTACATCATTGATATTCTATTTTGTTTATTTTCTATCTCCCTATCTTTTTCTTAATATTTTGTTTTATTGTTTATTTTGTTCAAATTTATCTCTTTTGCATTATATTACCTGTTTATTCTTTCCTTTTTACTTTTGACGTGATAACATCTTATAAATCAATAACAGGCTACACGTACGAAATAACATGACTCATGCTGATAACACTCATGACTTATGCTAACCGCGATACTGTTGTTCTTTCAACCAAAATCGATCGCAAGCACCAGCCGAACATGAAAAGGAACAGGCGCAATTTCTTAAAATAATTCCACTCAAATCAAATAAAAGAACAAGAAGAGAAAAAAAATAAAAAAATAGACGGAATTTCGTTGCACTGCAGTTGTAACTTTTACATTACGATTCTTTCTATTTCGTGTTGTTTTGATTTCACCGTAAATGGTAAAAATTCCATCCTCTTTCTTGCTGATAATGATCGAAGGGAAGGTTTTGAGTTCCACCGATCCAGTGGCAGTAGCCTTCCTAGATCTTGCGCTGCTGCTGGAATAAACTAACCTAAAGATCGTTTTTATTTAAATCAGTGTCACGGCAGGTTTAAATAAATTAAATAAATAAATAAATTTACTGGCGCAACAGCTCTTTAAAGAGCCAAGGCCTAGTAACTTATACTCTCAACCATTCCTGTGTGTGTGCTGTTGTTGTCTGCAAGAATGGAAGGGACCTACAGTTTACCGCCGATTCCGAACGGCAACATGAGATGCACTTTTTCGAGACAAATTTTACTGTTGGAGGTTTTGTCAGTTCCTCACAAGAGGCAGTAGCCCGGAAAAGAAGATGGCTATTAGCTGGATTCGAGCCCAGGCTCATTTGCTTAGCAGTCCGACACACTAACCACTGAGGCACGGGGAACTACGACCGGTTTAGGATTGTTATATGTGTGAAGCAAGTACTTAGATTATATTATTCGAAGATGTACTTGGCATGTACAATGGTATTTGTGGTTTTTCTTTCACCACCGCTGTTCTGTTAAGCTCTGAAGGGTGCTGTCAGCTTTCATTTTATCGAAGAAATTGTTCACCTCTTTATTCATTCAAACGCTTCTCAATTGTCATTCAATAGTTTCGTCTTTATTTTGTTTCATAATATTGAGGAATTATTTCTTCAGAATGGCTAAAAGTAAAATAAAAAAATGGGCGAGACGCGGTCGCACGTACTTGCTCTTATGTTTAATGAAAGTTTTTGTTTCTGCCTCCATGTTGTTAGATTTATGAAAAATAGTAACGAAAAATTGTATTAAATTAAACAACTGTTTACTTTTTAATATGATTTTAAGTTAAAGTATTTATTTAAACATTTAAATTACAACATTTATTTTTAATTATTAATACGATGATGGACGCAAGTCCGAAACGCGCGTTGCGACCTTAATATTAATAATTAAAAATAAATGTTGTAATTTAAATGTTAAAATAAATACTTTAACTTAAAATCATATTAAAAATTAAACATTTGTTTAATTTAATAGAATTTTTCGTTATTATTTTTCATGCTCTTATGTGCCTAATTACATTGTAAGGCAAGATCTTGGACAAAAACAAATAACGTTTACGTTGAAAGTAACACAGTTTCAACTTATAAGACATACGAAAACCACAATACTTAACGGTTTTTAGTAAAAATGAAGTATGCCATCACACGTCTTAAAAGAATTTATGGAAAAAGTATTTTGAAAATTGAAGGACGGATTTTGATAAAATCCAATTTTTATTTTAAGGTTTTTGAAAAAAGTTTATGTTTAAATGTTGGTATGCAGTATGGTAGAGCTGTTCATAAAATAAAAAAAATTTGGATAATTTTAAAAATATTGAATATTGAAAAAAAAACTAGATTTAAAATTTAATGTTAAATACAAAATTGAACTATTCAAAATATTGGTATGCAAAATTAATTTGATTGCATTGGTCTTTTCAAATATATGTATATTTTTTTTAGAAATCTAAAGAGCCCTTACCGGCCAAAAATAAAAAAAAAGTAAATTTGGTTTGAATAAAATTAAAGCTAAACTAGAAAAAAAACTTCAAAAATGTTCGTCAAAATCGTTGATTGGACGGTTATATGGCCGGTACGGCTATTTTTAGCCATACAAATAAAATTTCAATTCTTTTTTCCAAAGAATGTTAAAAGAACCTCTCATGTCACATACCAAATTTGATGGTAATCATTTAAGCCGTTAAAATCCTGTTTTTTTTTGATTTTTTTTTTTAAATTTATGTATGCAGTTTTTTAGAGTGTATTAACCCTTAAACCCTACCCATCCCGGGAGAAACACTTTTGCTACCCTGGGGTCTTGGAAACCCCAAACAGTTTTTGGCCCAATTTAAATAAAAAGACTATTTAATAAAAATTATTATTTATTACATCAAAGATTGGAATGTTTAAAATTATAAAATGTTTTAAAAAATTAAATCAAGATACATTTGGCACACAGAGTGGCTATGATCCTCACAAAGTGAATTTTGAAAACTGTTACTTATTTCGGTCTAGCGGCCTTTGTCTCTTGGACAGATGACCCATCTTTTTTTGTGGGGACTGCAGATGTTGGCTTAGTCACTGGTCGCTTCTTTTTTAAAATAACACCAATAAGAACGTTGAGATTGAATAGCAAAGTTAACCAAATGAATATCTCCTCCATATGGTATTTAGTGAGTTGCAGTCCCAAGTTTTTTTAAGAAATGTCATTTTATGTTTTTTTATTGGACGCCATTTTGAGGAAGACATAAATAAATATTTACAATTTCATTAAACAAAGCCAATGGCCATCTTTTCGTTCGTCTCGATGTACTGACAGTATTCAAAAACATTCACAATCACTACCCTGGGGTCTGTGGGACCACGATGTCTAAATATCTTCAACTGCACCACTTCTTAATGATTGCTGATTTTTAGATGTCTACAATGATAATATGAGAATACTATGAGTTTCGCCGACGTGGAGTAGTTAGATTTAAAAAAAAATCAAAAAAAAATGTTTGCTTTCAGTAGCGCTGGAACCCAGGGTAGGGTTTATGGGTTAATATAAATGTAAATATAAAATTAAAAATTTTTTTTTTATTAGTTTTAGAAATATTGATTTTTCAAAAAAGAAAAATCAAAAATTTATTTTAATTTTTGGATGGATCTTCTCAGATTTAATTTGACAGAAATCCAATTAGCCGTTATTCAGAAAGCTAAATATTAAAAAAAAAAACAGTTTTATGATAGGTACCGTTAATAGACCTTTCCCGTAAATTAGGTTCTGATCAAATGATAGCCAATACCAACAAAAAAATTCTATTTTTTTTAAATCCAAATCGTTGGAGCCGTTTTCGAGAAAAATAAGCTTTTCGTAAACGGTCATATGGCAAGTATACCGTTATTTTTAGGCTTAAAAATTAAATTTCAATTTCTCCTCTGGGGGGAATCACACAAACGGAATTTGAAAATAATCGCTTAAGCCGTTTAGGCTGCAGCTCGTTATATATACTGACATACAGACAGACAGACAGATATTTTTTGTCGATCACTTTTTTTGACTTCTTTATGATCGTAATGCATTGTTTGATTGTTATCACAATTTTCTTATCAACCGAATCTATTCCTTTTAAATTCTGAAAATTCTAAGACATCTTAAGATCATGTCTAGCAAAAAGAATTTCTCGCCAATCCTCTCAGACTCAACATACTTTTGCATTAGTTTTTCCTTAAAAAGTATACAAAAGACTCAAAACACGGAGGACATGAATAAGACCCTGTCCCCATACACCAAACAGCTAAAGGTCTGATCGCACTCGTTAACTTATTATGAGAGTCAGCAATTCATTACGACTCACATTATACTCCACGTTCTGCGCTGGCACTGCCAGAGATCTCTCTGTAGATGGAGATCGGCAGACAAGATTGTTAATTTGGTTTTGCATCTTTGCGTTCATAAATATAAAATAAAATTATCTACGCATTCATAGAAGATGTGGTTCGAGGTTTCAACGGAGAGGATGGCGAGAATACGTGTGCTGCAATTGGCGCACCAAAAGGCAAGCAGAGTTATAATATATGGACACAAGAGGGCGGGAGTTGACTGTTGCATAAAGTATTTATGTTTTGTCAGTGTCACTTCATTATTGTGGGGTAATAATTTAATGTTTGTAGGCGAGGCAACTTGTGTGCGCATACAGGTGCATGCCAATTGACGAATGTCATCCAGACCTGTTGTGGTATGGAATGTGTGTTAAGTTAGTTCCAGACTAAAGGCTTAAGGTGACGGGGAAGGAGTGTAAGACTTATGAACTCATTACCTCTCCATTCTTTTAAAAGACTTTATTTTGTGAGTTGAGTTTTATGTTCTTTCTTTCCTAAAATATTGCAGAGGCTTTGATCAATTTACACTTTCGGGTAAACCATGTTCAAGATGGTAATCCTGTTAAGAATTCCCATTAACATTATGACGTTGTTATTGCCCCTTTACCAGATCCTATTAAAATGAGGCTTTCGCTGTTAATCTGGCGAACAATAAAACCCAATACCTTCTCATAATCTATGGAGGTGAGGTTATGTTTCCTTTTTTACCTTGGAGCTTAAATTCAGACGCAGTTTATAGTTTACACAATGGCAATACCCATATTATGGTGATGAACGAGAGACATGTTAAAATCGTTCTCAAAGAAGTTTGCGAGGAAATGACGAATGGAATCTCCTTAAGGGATCCATCGCAGGTTGGCAATAAAAACATAAGTTAATGTGAGATTTTTTGAAAATCTGTCTTCTTCATTGATTTATGAGACGTCATAAATAAAACTTATTTATTATTTTATTTTTGGCTCAATTTTGAAATGTAAAAATTGTACATCTGGTAATGGAAGTTTGACCTATTTTATTCTGCGGGGAGAAATAAATTAAACATTTAAAATTTGCGAATGAGAACTAATTTATTAATATTTTTTTATCTAAGACAATTTATTGGTAAATACATATAAATATAAAATCGAATTACAATAGTATCAAATGCAAAAAAGCTTTATAGCTTTGCCTTCAGGTGGAAGGCAATGGTTTATAAAAACAAATTCCATCGTAGTTTTATCAGAAATAAGAATAGAATGAGAAACAATGTCAACAATTAACAATATAAAAAAAACTGATAATTTGGACGAAACAAGGAAACATTGGGGGAAAAGTATCGTCTATAGTGACAGTTTTGATGATCAAATGGTTAATAATTTTAGAATATACTGTGATATTTTGGCCGGGGGTTCGACAAATAAAACTCAATCAAAATTCCAAAATAATACAACAAATCTCTTTATTTTATGAAACACAATGTCTTTCAGTTTAAATAACAGCAAATTTAACTTATTCCACTTAATCACAATTCAAATACGTTTTTATAATTCAACACTTATTATTTAATCTCAATTCAATCACTTTTTACTAACACTTCCAGTTGTTAACAATTCCACTTTCGAAAATAAACTGAACTTTCAATGCCATCTACTCTTGTATTTAAACAAATTTACAAGCTTCTGGAAGCTTCCGTCTGGTTCTGGCACAATCTAAGCTTTCGGTACTAATTCGAGTCTCGAATTAGTACTTCAAAATTGATTTAGTACTCAGTCAAAACATATTTCAAATATGTATCATACTTTTAGGGACATGGGTGTTGTACATAATAAATGTTGGTAGTTGTACACAATGAATCCCACAGATGTCGTTAGTTTACAAACAAAATGTATCCTCCGAATATGCCACATCACAATACAAAGATTGTTTTAAATTTATGTGCGAAAAAAGTTTCTCCAGCACTATCGCCAGCTCCATTCTGTGTTCGCGAGGCTCTTTCAGTTGATATGTATTAAAGTGGTTAAGCTAACGAATGTGCCATCTAGTGGTTTCTTTTTAAATCACAGGTTATTTTGACACTGACAGCTGTATCCCTCTTGAAATTTTGAAAAAAAGTCAGTATCATACCTCCACTTATTTCCAAAGAGAGTGCTGTGTAGCCGAAACAGTGTCTTTTTTGAAAAGAAGTTTTGGCCGAAATGAAGCCACCGCCCTTGCTGTACGCAGGTTTTTGCAAAATGTTCAGGAGACTGGTATATATGCTAGTGGACAATACTCATGGTCCTTCATACGGTGCGCACAGACGAGATGTGGTTAGACACCCTGGTCGACGGTCTTTTGTGAATGATCGTTTTATGCTGCATTTCTTGAGAAGGTTGCAATGTTGCACTTGGACATTAAGCAACAGGCGGCTGCCTATGGGTTTTTTTTTGAAAGCTGCCAATAGCTTCTCAGCTTGAGTTATTTCGATATTATATTAAGAGCAATTTGATTGTCGGTCGACTCGAATCTAGTACTAGATTGGGAACGGGAAAGATAATATAATTTAGTAGTGGTTTTTTGTATCATTTCTTTTTTTTAAATTTTAAATGGTATTTTATTTCATCCATGGTTTTTGTTTTATTTTCTTGATTAGAAAATCAAAGCTTTTCTTAATTTCTTGTAGTTTTTACTTACTGCCCTCGCGATAAAAAAAATCAAAGTGATCTAAGGTTTTTGCAAGTTCGGTTGACCAGTATTTTGGGTACTGAATAAAAAAAAAAATTGTTTATACTGAACCCTACAGGGGGGTTCCCTACTTACTGTTTATCTGATCAGAAGTGAGATGTATGCGGAAACATAACTCTGTCTTTTGTAACGGAACAAAAACAAAGAAACTGTTGTAAGGGTTTATTATTATGATAACAAAGCAAATTTTCCATGCGTTTTGCAATCCAAACCATAAAGTTGTTTGCGATCAGTGTCAAAATGTCGGAGCAAAATATTAAGAAAATTCAAGTCCGTTAGAACTGCAACCAAAAACTTCAGGTGAAAATCTCTGCCTTAAGCGTCAGTTGTACTCTGCAGAGGGGTAATCTCAATGGAAGTTAGAGCGGTTAGAGTGAGGAAGTGTTCCTATAAAACAGTAAGAGTGGAAGATTTGGGCGAGACACAGTGCTTGTCTCAACGGACAATCACAGGCAGGTATAATTAAACATTTTAGGCCAAAGAAAAAAGAGGCGGGCCCTCGAAAATGGCCCAGATCGATGGGAGCAAATTCAGGAAAAGAAAAGTCAACAAGAGAAGGGGTCTGGACGGAATATGGCTGCTTGGTTTAATTGATGATTGATCTGAAGATTTGAGCTTAAGGATTATCCACACTATGAACAAAGTGCTGAAGGGCTATTACCGCTCATTAAAAAGAAAGTTAAATCTGGAACCACCATTCAAACGGATTGCTGGAATGCGTCTAGGTTCAGAAAATTAGTTCGGGCACAGTGACCCGGACAATCCGTTCGTTGCAATCGATCGCACGCACAAGCAACGCGTCGATGCTCAGTGGCGTATTGTTAAACGGGAGTTTTATTACTCCAATAACTTTGACGAGATAGTTGAATACCAATGAAGGACTCTAATCTGCTAAATAAAGCTTTACGGAGAACTGTTGGCCCTCTTTGTGGATTAGAATGATCCCGGAGAAGATAAGATCATGAATTGTATGAAACCTACATCTAAGCAGATGTTGTGGAAAAAATAATACTCAGTTAGCTCCGGTGGGCTGGGAGAAGAAGTGAAGTCGTATGGTCCTTTTTTATGGTAGAAGGCAACGAGGTAGGCCTTACCTACGTTGCGTGTCTCACTGGCATTAGAGTTTGTAGTCTCGCCATAAACATTCTTCGTTTGACTTTTTGGCTATTTCTGGTATAAACTCATTTGATTTAGCCTTACATTCTTGTTGTGAGCTTGTTTTTTGCGACATCACAGCTGCTATAGTATGACAGAGTAGTTCGAATAAGCAGCTGGGCGTGATCGATTTCATAAAAATCCAGATTTATTTGACCGGCGTCGAAAGAATACCTTAAATTAGCTGTTCAAAAACACTTTATAGCTTTTTTATCGAACTTTGACAGTGTCTATATGATCATGCCTCTGCACCTTAAGGCAGAATTGGAATAAAAAGTATCTTACACTTTCGTAGCCCAGCAGTTTTAACCCGAAGGAACAGTGAATTGCAAGAATTGTTCACTGCTGATTAAGCACTTGTCTGGTTCTTCAAATTGATAGCGGAGCCTAGAGGCAAGGTCTTTTGCTTTCTTAAAGTTATAGATGTGTTCGTAACACTTTGTTCGTTTGATCGTCTGATATATTCTTGCAGGTTTGAAGATGAAGAAGTCGCATGACAAATGATCGCCTTAAGCTTTTTTCCCTTTCAAAAGTGTCGTTTTGATCGACCTTTGCAGAACGGTCTGTCGGCGTTTTCTGAAGTCAACGAGACGAACTATACTGAAACTTTAAAACTAGCAAGTGCAGTGGGAGAGTTGTGGTTCCAGTAGAGATCATAACAATCGTGAGTCAAAAAATAAGAGAAACATTATTAACCACTTAAAGGGCTTTTTAATATTTGCCAAGATTTTTATTTGATTTCTTGCCAACAATTCCCTAGCGATTTTTTAAGTCCAGACTTTGTATCATAGCAACCAGTATGACAATATGACTTCCGCAAGAGAATTACCTCCAACTCACATATTTATATGATTGCGTAATCTCCTGATGGCTTACAATTCCACTTTAGCCACCTGAATTACAAAAGGCACCCCGCTGACACAGACGAAACAGCTCAACCGAATATATTATGATTAACAAGTCCTGACCCAAAGATGATAGATCCCAGATAAAGTTGCGCGCTCATAACAAGCAACTTTAAGTGCGTAGCTTATATGATTCAATGTATGGAAGTCGTCAGGCCCAATAGCTCCATGAATGTGTTGAAATTTTGCATTTTGCATGCGCGCACACAGCAACTAATCAATTATAACGTTGTCTTATACACATATAAAGTTTTCATGTACATTTACCGATATCGATCTTATTTTAAACTTTTATTCATTTCCTTGGCACGCATTAGATCCCATTAACCGTAATACACTCGATTAATAATCGTGAGGTGAATAGAAATTCCCAAAAGGCTCAATAAAGTCAGAAAATAAAGTCTGCCCCAGCCAAAATAAATGACTCATTGACCATGTGCGCGCCCAATGTGTGCCTGAGTCGATGCCATGCAACATGCTCCAATTTCAACAGAGGAAACTGGATCATGCAATCACGGTATCATAATTGACATCTAGTGGACAGTAGCAGCAATAATGATATAAAAAGGTACCAGCTCGCCAGCCGCCAATGTAATTAGTTTCTCCTCGAAATTCTACCCGAATGAATGGAAACCGAGACCCTTGTCTCATATAATCGTACCTATGTATATCGCGACCCACGTCCATGAGGGAAAGAAGCCATTTGCCAAAATGTCAAAATCCTTTATAATATATTTGTTTTGTCATTCAGTGAAAAATGGGCTAATCTCAAAATCAGTCCACACACATGAGTCCAATCTTTTTTGTCTCTCTCTATATCTCCCTCTTTTGGCTGGCCACCATAACTGACTGACGGTCCTGGTGATCCTACAGATAAGGAAAATCATTTTTCACTTCCTTCCCATTCCCAGTTGGACTGTCGCAGAAGGGGTGGTACGGTGGCAGGCTTCGTAAATATTAAAATATGTTTGTATCTCAAAAGCACACTTTCATTCACTTGAGACATTTTTTTTTTGAAAAAAGGAACGATTACATAAAATGAAGCAAAATTGCAAACCTAATTCGCCTGGCTTTTGAGTGTCTAACTATGATATTAGTCCTTCTATCTTTTTCTAGCTTCTTGTGCTGTTGCGCATGCGCGACGGGATATTAATCTTCGTGCAGTTTGTGGTCCGGCGTGGTTAAGCGCGAAAAAAATCTAAATTGAAATCAAAACGCAAGCAGTATGAGAGAAATTGGTGTGGTGGTTGAATGGTGAGGCTGACAGGTTGAATGGGAGGTAGAGGGCGTTACGTTAACGCTTTAATCGCAACCTGTATGACACTGGTCGTAAACATTAGTCAGTCAGAGGTACGATATCTCTCTGTCTCTCCTCTCGCGGCTTTGTTGATGCGATTGTTGTGGAGTGGGGTGGAAATGCACGGGATAAGTAAAACGTTGCATTTCGAGGCAAATAAACTTGTTGGATTGGATGTCTGGAGCGTGTTTTATGTGATATTTCACTTAGACCACGGTGCATAAATATTGAGGTACACTGGCGTAAAGGATTTTGTCAAATGTTTTGCATTACTTCCTCGTTTTTTGGGAGTTTAGGTCTAGCCCAAACGCAAAATAGTTGGACTACCTACCTATGCTGGATATATTTATTATAAATAGGAAAAAATAACAAAAACAAAATGCCTTCAATTATATAACGATATAGAGCAGTCTTACAAAATAAAATAACGATTGATACATTTTTATTTTACCATGGTGTAACGACTCCTTTGTCCTTGATAACTGCTTCTTTGCGTCGTGGCATTGTTTCAATTAATTTTTGACATTCTTCGGTACAAAAAGATTCCCAAATATTTATGATTTTAGCTTTTAGGTCTTGAAGAGTGCGGACTGGTTCTTTCCGCAGGTTTTGCTTCATTTTTTGCCAGACAGTTTCAATTGGTGAAAGGTCAGGGCTTCTGGAAGGCCATTCTAGCACAAAACCACGCCATTGTAGACTTTGCTGTATGGCAAGAAGCACCATCCTGTTAGAAAATATAGTCTCCATCACTAGCTTGAAGTCGTGGTATTGATGGGAGAAGCTCATTTTCCAGAATATCCCGGTATTCGGCAGCATAGAGATTGACAGTTCCATTTACAAAACGAACATTTCCCAAACTTCGCCCAGGCATGCATCCCAATATCATTAGTGATGCTGGAAACTTGACGTTTTTTTAAAAGCAAATACGTTTTTAACGAATTAAAATAGCTCTTATATAAATAAATCTACAACAAAACTTATGAAATTAGTATCCATTTTTTTCACTGTCCGCAAACAAGTGTCGACTGAAACACTTTTTTGGATTCTTTCCCTCCATCGAACAGTTATTGCATTTGCAGTTTGACGCGATTTTCTTTTATTATTTTCTTTAAGATTCGGCAAACTCGAGGTTTCGCAATTGGTTGGCGTCCCGATTTTTTACCAACCTATTTTTTAATATTGAGATAATGTTTCGAATTGATGAGCGAGGTAATTTGAATTGTATTCCGATTTTGTAGCTCGATAATCCCGTTTTGAAGCTTTAATTATGGATTCCCTAAGGTCTCGTGATAATGCACTACCATGCGCACCATGGTTGATATTAAAATAATGCTGGCTTGCATAAAACAAGAGATCAATAAACAACAAAATAAGTGCGTGTCATTTTTTACTTGCGTTTATAGGTACTATAAGGCATATGGATTCGTGCAAAAAAAAATCTAACAATCAAGCATGACATTACGATAAAAGAGAAGTCGAAAAAAGTGGGTCCCGAAATTCCGTTCATCTGTCAGTCTGTCCGTTCGCACCTCTACAGCCTAAACGGATGGGCAGATTTGCTTCAAACTTGGTATTTAGTATTTATTTGGTAGTATCTCGGGGGGTGTTTTTCATTTTTGCTCTAGGTCGAAAATAACGGTAGCTGCCATACAATCTTTTAATTTCTCGAAAACGGCTCTAACAATTTTGATAAAACTTTCAGGGTGATATTTTCTTACAGCAGTACAATACTCAGTTAGAATAAATTTTTCAAAATTTGTTCTATGACAGTACCTCATAGAACCGGTTTTTTCAAATGCGGTTTTATCATAAATCATATATCATATATCATATCCTGATTTCAATAAAATTTTGCACACAGGAAGTCATATATAATTCAACTAATATTGCATTTCAAAATTTACAAGCTTTTTTTTTGATTTTTTTAAATTTTCTAAAAAAATTGGTTTTCGAAATGATTGAATATTTTTTAAATAATTTTCCCAGATGAAAACTACATATTTCCTTATATATATATACTAGAAAAAAATTTAAATATTTTTTTCGAAAAATATTTCAAAAAAAAATTGGTCGAATGATTTTCAATATTTTTTTTCCTCGATATACATTTAATTTTGAAATTGAAACTAATTGAAAAAATAAAGAATTTTCGAAAAAAATAAAATATATTTTTATTTTAATATTCATATAGGTACATACATATGCAGCCACTAAGCAAATATCAGCATAAGAACAAGTTCGTTCCACCCATTCGTGCATTTTTTTAAATTTTATTCGCCGTTGTGACCGCACATAATATGAGCAAGTACGTGCGATCCAGTCGTGGAATTAATTTCATTACTGAATTAACTACGTGGTTTTTAGTTTGGGGATTTAGTTTCTCGAAATTATGGAACCAACCCTTTAAGAAATTACCTATAACTGCAAAAGATTTATTTATTGATTTATTAATTTAAGGTTATTTAAAAATAGGGTAGTAAAATCACCTCGGCAAAATGTGAACTGGTCTGCTCAAAAAGACATGGATCAGAAAATGCATCGATCGACCGGAAACTACAGACCCTATACTGAAACTTCCTAACAGAGCACCAATAGCTATAAACTATTAAAATGGAACTACCACTCACTTGCCACTTGAAGTTGTTTATTTTATGTATAACAACTCATCAGATTCATTATTAAATACAGAATCCTTGAAAGAAGATATACTGCCACCTGCCAGCAATTAATAACGAATAAGTTTTCTTTTACGCTGACCCAGGATCATAGAGTAAATATATTATATAGAGGAAAATCTTTCGTACGTTCCACGCCTCAAGACCCTCAATTTTCGTTGTTGCTTTGGTATATCATTCATTGTGTTTCGTGTTCTTATTGTATTTTGTCACATATCGTTCGAAGTGAAGGAACCCCGTGAATTATTGTGTCCTTTTTTACAAAATTAAACTGCTTATTCGTTTTATTAATGATAATAAGCACATAGTTCTCGTTGTCACTATCACTACACAATATTCACTAAACAATTTACTGAATGCATGAATTGATAATAAAATTTTCTATCGAAAACAACTTGTACCTATAACTTGATTTCTGTTATGTTGTTGTTGACATTTTAGCAACCTACCTCCACCATATCGAGCGGGATGTGTTGGAAATATATTCCTTATGCGTGAAACAGATTGAACCAGCAACAGCAACAGCAACAGCACCAGCAACAGCGGCCGCCATTAGTTTAGAACCAATGTATTTCAATGGCTAAAATTAGATTAGACCAGCACCAGCAACGTCACCAGCGTCGTTGGACCAAAGTCCTTAATTTGCTGTTGCTGTTCCATTGCTACCAACTTTGCGCAAGTGAAATTCGGGGGCACCATACTGCAAAAGAAAATTTTGTATACTTTTTTTATGACACAAAGTGTCAAACAGAAGTAAGAAGACGATGCTGGTGCTGGTGGCAATGTATTTCAATTTCTTTTGCTGGTCAGCGTGCTGTTTGCTGTTGACGGTGCTGGTGCTGTCGCTGGTTCAATCTGTTTCGCGCTTTATGGCTTATGCGTGAAACAGATTGAACCAGCAACAGCAACAGCACCAGCAACAGCGGCCGCCATTAATTTAGAACCAATGTATTTCAATGGCTCAAATTAGATTAGACCAACATCACCAGCGTCGTTAGACCAAAGTCCTAAATTTGCTGTTGCTGTTCCATTGCTAGCAACTTTGAGCAGGTGAAATTCAGGGGCAAAAGAAAACTTCGTATACTTTTTTATGACACAAAGTGTCAAACAGAAGTAAGAAGACGATGCTGGTGCTGGTAGCAATGTGCTTCAATTTATTTTGCTGGTCAGCGTGCTGTTTGCTGTTGACGGTGCTGGTGCTGTCGCTGGTTCAATCTGTTTCGCGCTTTAAGGAAAAAAGGAATCATGTACACAAGGTCTATTCGTACGAAAAAATATAATGTGTACAATTTTCTAATATAAACCAATATAATACAGTGTTTTTCTTTTTAAGTTTGTAGGATTAATAATTTAATAAACATGGCGTTAGAGAACGTCAGACAGAGAGCTATCCGTCGCGTCGTCAATATTTGAATCTTGATTTTCACTTTCTTACTAGGTATTACTGGGAGGCGCTCCCAGTGGTAACAAATCATTCGTCGCCTGCGGCTGTGGCGAACTCCTCGCGAATCTTTCGCGACATGTCTGCTTAGCTATTTATATTATTGACGTTTGTTAATTATATTCTTTATGTGGATCAATGTAGTGCCCCGTGGCTTAGTGGTTAGTGTGTCGGACTGCTAAGCGAAAGAACCTGGGTTCAAATCCAGCTCATAGCCACCTTTTTTTCTGGGGTACTGCCTCTTGCGAGGAACTGACAAAACCTCCAAGAGTAAAATTTTTCTCGAAAAAGTGCATCTCATGTAGCCGTTCGGACTCGGCGATAAACTGTAGGTCCCTTCCATTCTTGCAGATTAACAACACACACACAGGAATGGTTGAGAGTATAAGTCACTAGGCCTTGGCTCCTTAAGGAGCTGTCGCGCCAGTAAATTTATTTATTTTATTATGTGGATCAATATCGCAGACTTTGACGCCAGAATCTCAACCAATTTTTTTTTTATATTCATTCTATACACCAAGTAAGGAACTTGCGAAGCTGTCGGCAAAATTTTCAAGTAATTTGGCCAAGATTATTGGTATTTATTTTGCTTCAGACATATCATAGCTCTGGTTCAAAAGAATTATTTTAGGAACTTCTGAACGTTTTATTCTATCATGTTACTTTTTAATTCATAGTCGCACCCAAAACAGGGGTGTTTCTTTTCAAAAAATTACGAACAAAAATCTTAAAGATATCTTCATTCAAGGTTTTAACTTGTCTATGCCAAGATGCCAACATTCAAAGCTTGCCACCGACATCCAGTTACACGCATGACATTCAGATAGATTCAACACTGCACATATTTTGCAATCAACTCCCGATTGCCAAGGAATGCACCTTCTCTCTCCTGCGGCCGAAAATTATTGCCCAAAGATTCCGAAGACATCGTCATGACAAGTCGCAGCTCGAGGAGTGTGTAGTCGCTGTGGGTTGTGCGGATCTTTAACAATAATTTTTCCAGCGCATTAAATAAGCTACTCAAGACACTGTATAGCGCGAGGATCACATACTGTCCAACTGTCCGTCTATATTTCTGGCCAGGTAGCAATCGCACTTTAAGTTGCCGAGGAACTCCTGGATAAACAAATAAAGTGTGTGTGTTTCGTGGACAACGACAAACACTTAAGTTGTGACCACAGGATTAGAGAGAACTTTTTTTTATTTGTTATGGACTCCCCGCACTTGTGACGAAATAAAACATGAATTTCTGTGTCGGCCATAATGAAAATATACGACGAGTTAATTCCAGGATTTATTTATTACTCCTTGTGTGCAGTTGGGTCGTAATGTAAATGTTTGTCGGGTGGTTTGGGTGAACAAGCGCTAGCGTCGCGTCTGTCGGTTACCAAAACACGGAAATGACACTTTATATTGTATTTGTATGGTTGAGTGGAAGTGAATGTGTGTGCAGGCCTGCGTTTTGGAAAGGTTTAGGTTAGGTTTTCTTGCAGCTAGTAAATGAGGTATTATTGAGCTTTTGGTGATTGTACTGGGCTTATAGAATATTGTACAACTATCAACTAGAGTGACATGTTTTTGCTACTTTCGCAGTAAAAGTAAACCTGTTAAATCGACCTTTGATTGTTTCGGGATAATTGTAGGGATTCAAAAGGACTTAATCTGAAAAACTTTAAAATGTGTGAATCTATGGAAAAGCAACATTAGCTACGTTTTATTATCCACCAAGATCCATATGGATGTTGATAATAAAACGATCCAGATCTAGATCCAGATCATGTTTTTTTGTGTTCAATTCCCATTACAATACTGCAAAAGTGCCATCTGTTTTTCAGAATTAGTACTAATTCTTGGATCTGCAAATAGATCCAGATAGAAAGCAGGATCCCAAATTGTTATTGTTATACGTGTTAAGACTTAATCCAGATTCAGATCCGAAGTTAATAAAACACAGCAATTGTCTATACATATAAATTAAAATTAAGTGTCTGTTTTAAAAATCAAAATAACAGCTTTTTACTTGATGTATACGAAAGGATATAAGTACTTATAACAAAAACACCATTTAAATTTTTTTGTCTGTCTGTCTGTCTGTCTTTCTGTCTGTTTGTTCGGGTAATCTGGGGAACGGCTGCACTGATTTTGACGGGACTTTCACTGGCAGGTAGCTGATATCCTAAGGAGTAACTTAGGCTATTTAATTACTCACTAGGTGGCGCTGGTGTCGTTTTTTTTCGAATTTTCTTATTTATGAACCGATTTTGACGGGACTTTCACAGGTGTGGAGCTCATTTTGAAAGAAATAGCTAAAGCTATTTGTGGCGCTAAGTTTGGTTATTTATTATTATTTTAGAACGATATGACTCAAAACCACACTTTGCGAATTGAGGAAACAGTTTTTGATAAATTTCAGGTGGATTAATTCGCGGGTAACAGCTAGTTTGTAATATAATTCGATCTAAGCCCAGCTTGAAAAAAACACCAAAACCTTTTCGACTTACAAATTGGATTTTGATGAATTTTGATTTGTGTTTATCAAAATAAGCTAAGGACATTACTGCTAAAAGAATAGCGCGATTAAGGACACGGAGAACTGTTACTGCAGGAATGAAATGTGCCCCAGGGCTCTGTTCTATCTCCGACTCTTTTCCTCATTTTTATAAATGATCTTCTGTCTGTTACTTCTAATCCACTTAACTGTTTTGCTGACGACTCTACCCTCAGCTTTTCATATTCGTTCGATAATTCACGTCGTTCGCCTTCGGACGTAGAATTGCAACGGTGCCGTATGTCAAGCTCATTAAACTCCGATTTATACAGCATTGTCAAATGGGGTAATAGAAATCGTGTGGAGTTTAATGCTTCGAAAACTCAATGCTGTCTCCTGTCGTTAAAGCTTAACATTCCCCCAATGCCATTGTCCATGAATGGCACTTACATCGAAGAAACCGAAAAGCTCTCAGTACTCGGTATGTGTGTCAACGACGACCTCCGTTGGAACGACCATATATTTGAAATCGCTAAGAATGCTGCTAAGTGCTTAGGTTTTCTGTATCGGTGTAAGAAGTATTTTTCCCCATCTGATCTGGCTACAATTTATAAAGCGTTTATACGCCCTAAACTCGAGTATAACTCCCACCTGTGGGCAGGTGCTTCACAAACATCGCTTCACCTGCTTGATAGAATACAAAATCGAGCGTTAAGATTGATAGGAAATAGAACTGCCGCTGAAACAATTGCCCCTCTCGAACACCGACGCAATGTTTCATGTCTTTCCTTATTTTATCGTTTCTTTTATAAAAAATGTTCACTCGAGGTAGCCAGCTGCATTCCTCCCCTTAAAAGTTTCGCCCGTAATACTCGTCTTGCTAGGAATGCCCATCAGTTCACCCTTGAGCCCAATTTCGGACGTACCGTGAAATATAGGGATTCTTTTTTTAGCCGTACAACACGACTTTGGAATGGTTTACCCGGCGAGATTTTCCCTTGCCATTTCAATTTGCAAACATTCAAAACCAATGTTAATCGACACCTCCTATCTCTCCCCTCCCTATCTTCCTAATGCCCGCGCAGTGTGTTACATTAAAAGGGAAACAAATAGTCCCTTGTGCGCGCGTTAATTATAAAAAAAAAAAAAAAAAAAAAAAGCTTTGCCTAAAGGTAAAAGGAACTAAACTTGCAAATGCGTTCAAGGCAGCATGCCGAGAACATGGAAAACCATTTCTGAAGACTAACGTCGATGACGAACCGAATTGCGCTGTTAGCATAATGAATCATTCTATATCTGGGAGAAGTTGAAAAACAATTCTGCCCTACCCATCTGAACGAAACAAAGCTTTAGAGTAATAAAATTGCCGACGTCCTAGTTGCCAAGCTCTTTAAAACTGGAGGCGATGACTTGGTTAAAAGTATGCACCAACTCATAAGGAAGTTGTGGTTAGAAGAAAGAATGCCCGATGAATGGAATTTCAGCATAATTTTCCCGATCATTTAGAAATGATACCTTTCGAACTGCGCCAACTACAGAGGTTTTTGTCTCCACAACATCGCCTTCAAGATATTTCTGCCGGTGTGAGTGTGAGTGGCTTAAGCCACCAACCAGTCGGAACCAAAGATGTTGAGGAGTTTTTAATATTTTTCACAAACGACCACATATTTGTACTGCTTTAGTACATTGCAAAATGTTTGCCGGAATTTTTTGTCATTCAAAATGTTAGTTTTATCAATAACGGAGTTGCATAAGTTCTTTACTTATTGTAAAGTCCAACTACTGCCAAATTTGGGTTCCTGTCTCAGGGCAAGAGACAAGAACCTGCAAAAAAAAAGACTAATTATCTTAGTTTTTTAAACGGGATATAATTTTATATATTGTTTTCTAAACTTGTATCACATACTGTATTTATCAATTCCCTCGACATATAAATCAAAACTTAAACCTGTTATTATAATCAAAGAAACATGGTGGTGAAATAATGAAGTCAGTGAGAAGCAAGAAGAAAGCAGCTTTCAAAGCCTGGTCAAAGAGCCCCTCAAGATCTATAGATGAAAAAGCACGCTTCGAAGTGGAATACAGACGTTGCAAGAAAAAAGCGAAGAAGAAGTTTGCCCAGCTTCAGGCATTGTATATACATTTTCTATAGTACTCTCATGGTGGTCATTTTTCGTCTGGCCATCTTCCTGGTTGATTCAGAACTAACTCTTAATAGTGGAGACGAGAACCTATACCTATATTTTACCAGTATTTAATAAACTTTTGTTGTCTGTACTTATTCTATATTCACACCAATTGGCAATTTCAGCACGCCTCATTGCGACTTGATTCAGAACTAAAAAATGATGCTCCATGATGGTACTATATGCAGTGTATATACAAATCTTCAGGCAGAGAATACGCTAATGCCAAGCTTTTCAGTTTCTGTTACAAGACAACATGAATAAGGGCGCAACCATATTCAGAATAGCCACTGAAAGAAAGAGCTATGCTCAGGAGATTCATTCACCAAAGTTCAATAACAAATACAACAGGTAGGGCGACAGTATTGTGAGGGATTTTTGAATGAACAATTTCCCCGGCTATACTTTCCAATAGCTGCTCGTTACTTCGTTGAAGTACCCGACGTCACAGTCAAAGAGGTTAGACTTTGTATATACACTGCAAATAGTACTATCATGGAGCATAATTTTTTAGTTCTTAATCAAGCCGCAATGAGGTGCGCTGAAGTCACCAATTGGTGTGGATATAGAATAAAATCAAATAACAAAAGCGTGTGAAATATTGGTAAAATATCGAGAAATGTTCTCGTCTCCACTATTTAGAGTTAGTTCCGAATCAACCAGTAAAATGGCCAGACGAAAAATGACACCATGAGAATACTAAAGAGAATGTATACAATGTCATAGCCACTTTCTTTTCTGGAGTACTCTTGCGAGGAACTGACAAAACCTCCAAGAGTAAAATTTGTAAAGTGGATCTCATGTAGCCATTCGGACTCGGCGGTAAACTGTAGGTCCCTTCCATTCTTGCAGATTAACAACACACACAGGAATGGTTGAAAGTATGTCACTAGGCCTTGGTCCCTTAAGGAGGTGTCGCGCCAATAAATTTATTTATTTATATTGTGATGTACAACAAAATGATTAGATATTCGGAGGATACATTTTGTTTGTAAATTAACGACATCTGTGAGATTCATTGTGTACAACTACCAACCTTTATTGTGTACAACAACCATGCCCCTAAAAGTATGCTACATATTTGCAATATGTTTTGACTGAGTACTAAATCGAACTTGAAGTACTACTTCGAGACTCGAATTAGTACCGAAAGCTTAGAATGTGCCAGAACCAGACGGAAGCTTCCAGAAGCTTGTATATTTTTATAAATACAAGAGTAGATGGTATTGAAAGTCTAGTTTATTTTCGAAAGTGGAACTGTTAACAAGTGGAAGCGTTAGTAAAAAGTGATTAAATTGAGATTAAAGAAAAAGTGTTGAATTATAAAAACGTATTTGAATTATGAATAAGTGGAATAAGTTAAATTTGCTGTTATTTAAACTGAAAGACATTGTGTTTCATAAAATAAAGAGATTTGTTGTATTATTTTGGAATTTTAATTGAGTTTTATTTGTCGAACCCCAGGCCAAAACTTCACAATAAGATAGGGCCGGACGAGATACCTTCTGAGTTTTGAAAAAAGATGGGAGACAGCGGGTCTAGGTTGCTCGTGATTCTCGTCTCAAAACTTCTAAGTGGTGATTGATGCCTTATCAATGGAGAGAAAGTTACCTTATCCCAATATACAAGGGGAATGATGATACGTGAAGCTGTGCCTGTGATATGTAATTAACGTTTAATAAAGCTGATATTACACACCATGAATATCGTGTGTTAGTCGATTTTGAAAAAGCATTCGATAGACAACCACGGGATCTGATATTGGAAAAGTTCCGGAAACCTACGTGCGGATAATTATGGACATGTACGTGGAAGCAATAACAAAGTTTCGATGTCCTGCCGTATCACAGAAGAAGTTGTTGGTGTACACCAAGCGTGATCACTTTAAATATCTCGGATCTCTCAGGCTATAAAATGTAGCTGTGTGTCCGGCACTTATGTTTATGGTTCACAATGCTGGAAAATGTACAAAACGTGTGATATAAATTGACAGGAGCTGAGATGAAGATGCTTTGCATGACAGGAGGAGTAACAAAGCTTGCCCGAATAAGAAGTACATAAATTCTTAGAAAAAATAGAGCGCGACCGGCTCATTTGTTATTGTCATGTTTTAAAAAGGAATTCTGAAAACCCCGTCAAAAAGGCAATATCATACAACATTCCAACACAATCAGTGTCAATCTTAAGCTCGTAGAGGCCGGATGTCGAGGTGCGCGCACAAATAATTAAACAAAAGTAAAAAAAAAAAAATTATTGCGCATTGTTATCGCGAGTGTTTAAAAAAACGTAATAATACACACTCGTTAGAGAAATTGAAAAAAACCCCTCGCGTGTGCTGTAAAGAATAAAATAATATCCCCTGGCGTCGTTGGAGGAAAGAAAAAGATGCCCACTCGCGCTGTGAAAAAAATAAACAAATAAAACGCACTCGCATAGCAAATTATCCTCTTATCTGTCCCAAGACCTTTGTGCTTAACTGCCTCTTTCTTATCTACTGTAGGCATCGTATGACCATGTAATGCTTGCGGTAAATGGATAAGGGCATCTGAGTTTGTCCTATTGTGCTGAATATTTAAATTGATTTTTTGTATGCAAGCTGTCTTATGGGCATAACACCTAAGAAAGTTTGTTTATTACAGAAATTAATTTGGATTTTCACTGCATGGTTCGACTTAGTCAGAATTGTGTTTTGTATGTAAGTATATATTTAAAATGGTAAGTGATTTTCGTGTCGTCTGTTCTAATGTTCGTGGTTTAATAAAGAATTCCTTTCACGTGTTCGTCTACACTGTACAATACATGCCAGCTGTTTTGGCATTAAGTGAAACCAGGTTGGAGTAAATACTGATTTATTAGAATTTTCCCATCATGGTCTCGTAGTCTATGTTAGGAATGATATTGCTTGCCAGAGCCTTCCCCAATATGGGCAATGTTCCAAAAAGGACTTTAACTTCTTATGGCTCAAATTCACTGTCCGCAAGCATGTCATTCATTATTGTTTTATTTACAGGAGTCCAAATCTTGACAGTAATTCGACTTGTAACGAGTTTGATGCACTGTCTGATTCCATCTCGAAAATTGTTTCCCTTTGTCCTCGCACGGAAATCGTTATTGCGGGCGATTTCAATGTACACAATTCAAACTGGTTCCGCTATTCTGGTCAGACAACACCCGAAGGAAGGTATGTCCAGCTCTTTGCCGGGTTACATCACCTTACCCAACTCATCGATGTGCCAACGCTTATACCGGATGTTGCTGGGCAAGCCGCCCATACTCTTGACTTGTTTCTTACTTCTCACCCTGATAAATATACCATTAGTGTAACTTCTCCATTTGGCACTTCAGACCATTGTATCATTTCAGCTAATTTCTTATCCTCCGCCATCCAGTTAAAGAAAAACTTCCCACCAGGACCGTTTGGCAATACGAGAAAGCCAACTGGGACGGCCTAAATATTTTTTTCCGAAACTTTAACTGGTCACTATGCTTCCTCGATAGTGACATTGATGCCAGTGCTGAAATGATCACAAATTTGATTCTTCTAGGGATGCGTGCTTTTATACCTAACAGAGTAAAAAGCATCAAGCCTAAAGAAAAGTCCTGGTTTAATTTTGAATTTAAAGAAGCTATCAGGCTCAAAGAAGTAAGTTTTCGATGCTACAAAGCCAACCCTAAACAAGAAAATCGGAAAGAGCACAAACAAGCAAGGAACTCATGCAACTCCGTTATTGAAAGAACCAAATTTTTGTATGACCAAAATTTACGGCAAAAATTCAAAGGCAGTAAATTTTTTTGGTCGTTTGTAAAAAATACTAAAAACTCCTCAACATCTTTGGTTCCAACGCTCATCGACAATAACAAACCAATTGGTGACTCTTCAGAGAAGGCAAACTTGTTCGCCGCCCATTTCGCTGCCAGCTCCACGCTGCCTCACAGCAACGTTGCCCCTCCTGTACTTGAGAATGTAAATTTTTCAATGGGATAGATTTTTTTCCGCACTGGTACAGTAGCAAGAGTTCTCAAAGATCTCGATATACACAAATCCGCTGGCCCGGATGGTATACCCCCGATTCTTCTGAAGAGGTGTTCTTCCACACTGGCAAAGCCACTGCGTAAGCTTTTCCATCCATCGCTCCTAGAAGATGGAAAACAGCTTTGGTCCAGCCTGTCTTTAAGAAAGGTGACCCATCCTCCCCCTCCTCCTACCGACCCATAGCACTGACATCCCTTCTTTCTAAGGTCATGGAAACACTGATTAACCGTCAGCTTAAGGAATATCTCGAAGATCGAAAGATTCTCCATGACCGTCATTATGGCTTCCGCAGCAACCGTTCCACTGGTGATCTGATGGCATATCTCACGGAACAGTGGAACAAATCTGTACATCGCTTTGGTGAAAGTAAGATTATTGCTCTTGATATCTCCAAGGCATTTGATAGAGTTTGGCATGAAGCTCTCTTATCGAAAATGCGTGCTTTTGGGATCAATAATACTCTTGTTCGTTGGATTAGAAGCTATCTTCTGGACCGTTCAATACAAGTTGTATTGGACGGATTCAAGTCTGATTCCCACAAAATAAATGCTGGTGTGCCCCAGGGCTCTGTTCTGTCTCCGACTCTTTTCCTCATTTTTATAAATGATCTTCTGTCTTTTACTTCTAATCCAGTTAACTGTTTTGCTGACGACTCTACCCTCAGCTATTCATATTCGTACGATAATTCACGTCCTTCGCCTTCGGACGTACAATTGCAACGGTACCGTATTTCAAGCTCATTAAACTCCGATTTATACAGCATTGTTAAATGGGGTAATAGGAATCGTGTGGAGTTTAATGCTTCGAGAACTCAATGCTGTCTTCTGTCGTTAAAGCTAAACATACCCCTAATGCCATTGACCATGAATGGCATCTACATCGAAGAAACCGAAAAGCTCTCAGTACTCGGTATGTGTGTCAACGACGACCTCCGTTGGAACGATCATATATTTGAGATTGCTAAGAATGCTGCTAAGTGCTTAAGTTTTCTGTATCGGTGTAAGAAGTATTTTTCCCCATCTGATCTCGCTTCAAATTATAACGCTGCCACCTCTGGGCAGATGCTTCACAAACATCGCTTCACCTGCTTGATAGAATACAAAATCGAGCGTTAAGATTGGTAGGAAATAGAACTGCCACTGAATCAAGTGCCCCTCTCGAACACCGACGCAATGTTTCATGTCTTTCCTTATTTTATCGTTTCTTTTACAAAAAATGTTCACTCGAAGTAGCCAGTTGCATTCCTCCCCTTAAAAGTTTCTCTCGTAATACTCGTCTCGGAAGGAATGCTCATCAGTTCACCCTTGAGCCCAATTTCGGACGTACCATGAAATATAGGGATTCTTTTTTTAGCCGAACAACACGAATTTGGAATGCTTTACCCGGCGAGATTTTCCCTTGCCATTTTGATCTGCAAACATTCAAAACCAATGTTAATGGACACCTCCTATTTCTCCCCACCCTATCTTCATAATGCCCGTGCAGTGTGTTACATTAAAAGGGAAACAAATAGTATACCTTGTGCGCGCGTTAATTATAAAAAAAAAATATCGCGAAAGAGAAGACGCAGTCCTAAGTATTCCTGATACAAACAAATGCAAAAACACCAGCATTTGATTGGCCCCAGGCATAAAACAATTCGAAACCGTGAGGCTTGCCGACGTTTTCTGATGTCAAATCAGTAAAGTGGGAGAATTGTAATCCTAGTCGTGATCAGAAAGTCGTCGGTTATAAAAAGGTTATTATTATATTCAATAATTTATGCGGCCACATGTGGTGTTTTCTTTGGCCTCTGCTTGAAATATATCAGTACCAGCTCGATAGATTCTGAACAGTTACGGGAATTATGGAAACAGAATCGAGAATAGAGTACGTAGAGTTATTGATCTATTGAAAGATGGATGTGATCGCAGACATTTTGTTTGTTAAAAATACCGAGGGGTGTCAAGTCAAATTAAGGAGTACGAGTATACCTTAAGCAGCTAAAACTGTCGAATGGTTAGCACCGCTGATACGCACGTACGCTGATCGCTGGACTTTGTCTAGTTTACCACGATTAAGTTACTTTATCCACAGCAGTTCAACATTCCCCTGTTTTATAAAAGAGTATCGTTCTGATAAGGAACTGCGTATAGCCAGCGAGTGGTAATATGCTCCGAAAGCCACATTTGTTCCTTTGTTCCCAATTTTTTTTTCTCGAAAAATTGCTATTAATGTGATTGTGTTGAGACTTTTTCTATGTATAATAGATTTCCATGTTAACCCTTTATCTAAAGTAAGAACCAGGTTTTTAAGCTTTATCACAAAAGTAAGTGGAGTTCTATTTATTAAGGGGGCTTATAATAGTCGTATTTTCAACTTGTTGGGAACTATACATAGCCTACTATTTCCTGTCCATTTAAATAGATAGTTGGGAGAAGTTTGAATGAGTTTAAAAAAAGCTTCCTAATACACAAACAGTCCAACTTCTGTTTCTCCCGGAATAATCTCACAACATCCAACAATAAACATTTTTCAAGCTATTAATCCCCTCATCGATTGCTGTTAATACATTTCCTGATTACGTTACTCCACCACTCCCAAATGTTTCCTTCTCCATCTGGCCAAACCGAAACCCAATTCATACTAAAAAGACAACCAATAAAACATGACCCAATCATGCAGTGTCATCGCCAAAGCCAAAAGCCGTTTCAAATGCCAAAACTATCCAATCAATACGCAATTTCAAAGAAAAAGTATAGGTCCACCAGAAAGGCCATTCGATTCAACCTGATGCCTAGATGATTGGCAACCATGTCCAATAGGACACATCTCCCAGAGAAACCCCCTCACAAACAAACGTTTAAGCGAACACCGATCATCAAAACACCTGAATTCGCTCCGACACTTAACTCATGCTTATCAAGATTCCCCTTTGAGAGACTTCAATTGAACTTATGATGACGACGATGGTGCGGCCGGGCGGACGGCATGTGGTTTGTGTTCGAAACCGTATGGTGTCAGAATAACCACAGCCGCCAGCTCCGGGCACAATAAAAACACATGTCTGACGTCCATTATGGTTTTACTCAAAGGCGCTAGCTATTCCTGTGCAATGCATATGGAGGATCATAGACAACCAGCCTCATGCTGCACCGAGATCCAAACAGGCAAACAAAAACAAAAAAAAATGCGGAAAATTATGAATGCGCTGCAATAAGCAATTGGAAAAATGGAAATGGCTCAATCAATAACACTCCTGTTAAGAGGTGTGAGCCACATGCAGAGAGAAATGCTGTCCATTCCACAGTGCAGGGTCATTGACGATGGCGGCGCGGTGCGGCAACTTCAAGTACCATGTGGCTGATGCTCAATTGCGCAATGACAGATACTACACAACAACAGCGACTTCGATAGAAACCCGTAGTGGTGGTCATACCTTCCCCAGGGCCATTTAATTGATCACTTTAGAAGCTTTATTTGGAATTCCATGATTCTGTTCATCGTTGACAGTAGTTGTTGTTTTTGTCCCATTTGGAATGCTTTCCCAGAAAAGTTACTTCTATATCTCCTGTCGACATAAATCATCGATCATATGGGCAAAAAATGGTCTCTTTGCATCCTGGCGTACAGGTGAATGTAATCACTGAAAGTAATTCCCAGAGCGGATCATAAATCATTATAAAGCCGGAATGGAATACCCATATGAAAATTCTTCCAAGAGAGAGGGCGAAATCGTGGTTCGGTATCGTGGTGAATAATGATCGATTCTCGCTGAGCCCAGCAATTCATTGACCAATCGTTGCAGGGGACGGACATTAATAATTCATCTATTGGCATTCATGGCTTTGCAGAGAGTCTCAGCAAGGTCAGTGAGGATAAGCTTACCCGCGCAGAGACCTCGTCTAATGATGACTTGGACCAGACGAAGTCAAGTTGCACGATCATTATTCACCATAGCCAGCGCAGTTCAGCACAGCATCCTCGTCGTCGGCCAGCGTTTGATGGTGCGCTTACATTTCAGAGTTGTGTGCGGCCCAGCAATCAAATTTTATTCTGACAGCTGAGTTTCTTAATTGCGTTTCCTGACATTTCGATGCGTTAGCCAGCGAAAATTCTGCCGAATGACAGCGATTTAATTATTAATGGTCGAAACAAATCTACCCTGATGTGTGGGGGAAACGACGCTTTTAATTTTTTTTTTTACTGTAAATTGTGGCAGTTTGAGGCTTAAAGTTGCATTTATTTCAGTCGTTGCAATGATCGGTGGCTGGATAATTGTTGCTCCTGCGGGAAGAGACAGTTTGCTTACCGGTACATCGGGTGATATATGGTTTGTATTGGCATTTTAAAGAGATTAGTTGGTACTAAAACCAATTAGGCTAATATGATTGAAGGCGGTGTGCTGCACGCTTGCGGAAGAAGTATTTGTCCCAGCATGGGGCTGGAGCGGCATATGTTTTCAAATGTTAAAGGCGGAGTTCTATGACAGATGATCTGGCTAAGTCATCGATAGTAAATTAAGAAACCGAATGATAGTTGCTTTGGATATTTTTAAGCTTTTAGAAAAATCGATTTCACTTTGTGGTCTGAAAAAAAATTAGGAAACCGTTAAACAGGTTCTGCTTCAGCAGGAAGCAGAACGTGTGCAAATGAATCGATCTAGAGAATAGGCGTACAAGAGGTAAACCTTTTAAAAGTTGTTCTCCTAGATTCGTATACATATATATTTTCGGCACTTGCTTATAACTTCATAATAAGTACTTGCTTCTTAATAAACAGTTTGTTAAAGGTACTAAGATTGAAGTACTTACCAAGAAGCCAGTTCAATTCTTCTGATGGACCATTGAGTTTTTCTCGTTCTTTTTTAACAACGGTTGTTAATCGAAGCTTCTCTCAAACGTTTTATGCCTATCACAGTTCACAGATCCACATTAATCTGCTTTTGAGAGAAACAAATGTAAACTTTTGTAATAGTTGGGGCAATGTACGTTGGAAAGTTTTTAAATGAGCAAAACAAAAACCTCTTAAGATGGCAACAGTTTTTTGTTAACCATGTGTGATTAGTAAATCTTATTGGTTACCTTTTGGTAGGCGTACCAGCAGGACAACAAGTGCTGCAGAGCAAGTACATGGGAATCTCTGTGGGCCTATGCAGCAGAATATAATAGCAGCTTCAAAGTATTCTGCGGAGTCTGAAGCTTATATTGTAACTGGCTATGTAATGTACCAAACATTTATATTTTTCAGGTTTACATAATTCACAAAAGAGTCGTCAGCAAAACAGGTAAATGGATTAGAAGTAACAAAGAGTAGATAATTTACATATAAAAATGAGAAAAAGAGTCGCAGATAGAACGGGGCTAGGCTGCTGGGGCACAGAAATAGAAGATAGAAGTTAGAAGATAGAAGATAAAAGATAGAAGAAAGAAGATAGAAGATAGAAGCTAGAAAATAGAAGATAGATCACAGAAGATAGAAGATAGAAGGTAGAAGATAGAAGATAGAAAATAGAAGATAGAAGATAGAAGATAGAAGATAGAAAATAGAAAATAGAAGATAGAAGATAGAAGATAGAAGACAGAAGATAGAAGATAGAAAATAGAAGATAGAAGATAGAAGATAGAAGATAGAAGATAGAAAATAGAAGATAGAAGATAGAAGATAGAAGATAGTTAGTTAGTTAAGATAGATAGTTGAGGAATCTATTCTGTGTTTTTCTTCGAGACATTTAATTGCTGACATGTGGTACAGGTATCCACGGAAATATTTGACCGGGTTTCAATGATGAACCGTTTTTGGTTAGTTTATCTTCCAATTCATTCCAGTATATGCCACAGTGTCCGCTGTCCGGGACCCATTTTAGAGTTACTAGCATTTTTTATATACTAAGATTTTCAAAAGAATTCAAGTCTGTGAAATGTGCCGGCCAATTCTTAACTTGAATTTCATTAATTAGGTTTCCTTCATAGATGAAACAAATGTTGTACCCCATCTGATCTGGCTATAGTCTAAAGCGTATATTCGACCAAAACTAATTCTCATATTTGGGCAGGTGCTCTAATGATCCCCTTGAGTTTCTTAGATAGAATTCATCAATTTACCCTTAAGCCCAACTTTGGACTTACAGTCAAATTCAGAGATTATTTTCTTATTCGTATCGCACGGATATGGAACACATTGCCGGCCTCTGTTTTTCCCTCCCGTTTTGAAATGCAGAACTTTAAAACGAATGAGCATCGGTACTTCCTCTTACATCCTTACCTATTTACCTAACGCTCCCTATGTGTTTAATCAACATTATAGGGGTAGTGCAGGCTTATTATACAAATTATTATATTGAACCAAGAAAACATCCCCATAAAATGATTTTTGATCGACAGCAATATTCAACAATTAAATTAACCGTTATTATAAAGCCTGGCATAATTTCTATAGCTGTCTTTTTTATAAAATAGCTTAAGATTTAGCCTTTTAGTGAATATATTCTTTTTTAAGTTTGGAGTCCAGAATCAAAAAGAATAAGAATAATAAGAGGCTAACATCAGATTTAGTTTAGAGGCCTTACATTTTACTTCCGATTATAGGTACTGTAATGCAAGTAATGTAATCGTGCAAAATAAAATTGAAAATTGAAATGATAACATTTTTGATTTACTGGCAAAATTCTGTCCGTCTGTCTGTCTATACGGATGTATTTTGGACTGTAGCCTAAACGGTTGGCCAATCGCCTTCAAATTAAGAACTTAAGGTTATTTTGACATTCTACAGAGGAGTTTTTTTTTATTTTTTTTAGCTCAAAAATTAGCTGTAACTGCCATATAACTGTTATGTAAAAGCTTATTTTTTTTCGAAAACGACACCAAGAATTTGTATGAATAAAAATCATTTTACAAGTAGGTAAGCATTTTATTTTGATGAAAAAATAAAAGGCACGACTGCGTCGCACGTACTTGCTCCTGTGTGCTAATCCTTTTTAGGTACAGGCGTCTTTTTGACAAAGATTTAATGTTAATGTTTTTTTTTTTTGACGTGCAACTTCTTAAGAATCAAGGCTGAGGTAAATTGTTTCTTACTAGTAAAATGCAATACAGTAGAACAAAAAACAATTTTTTATTTTTTAAAGCTACCCAAGCTTGGCAGCATTTTAACTAATATTGCACAATTTGTAGTCTCACAAACAACTGCATATGTGTATGTACGGTACGTACATACATGAATAACAGGAACCTAGTTAAGCGGAAGTGTCCACAAAGTACACAAATGAAGGAAAATTAATAAATAAATAAAAAAAAAAACAATTATACTAGAAAGCAGCACAGGTGAAAAGTCATTAATTTTCAGCGAACAGTGCGGTCTCTTTTCATATTTTGTGTGGTTTCGTTTTACCACCCACGAACCGTTATAATGTTGCTTATTGCCGACGCGAAGTGTGCTCACTCACAGTCATTAGCAGCTGTATCTTATGGGCTTACTGTTAAAATTAATGATAATGTATTTACAATCTACCTGTTGCTCGGCACAAGTTTTGGCATTCTAATAACCATGTTATTAGCTGTATTTACAGTTATTTTTCCCGTTATTAAGAGAAGTAATGACGGGGGTGTTTTAATGGATTTATATTTCTTAATGGATTTTTAATTTATTTAAATATTTAATGAAGCATTAAGAATATTTAGAATCTTAAGTTAGTACAATGTCATGGAACAACACAATATAAATTAAATAATTAAAAGAGTATGATTAATCAATTATGGATTGTTTGGTGATTTTGAAGACGCTCTTGTTTTAGCTGATGACTAAACTGAGTTTTAATGAAGTGATTTTCAAGAGGCTCTTGAATCAACTCATAATGCCGAGTCTCCAAACCATTTATTCATTTTAATTAATGAGAATCCCTAAATCCAACCATCTTTCACATATTTTACGTACCAAGGTTTTAAAATCCCAATTCAAATGACTTACCTCTTTGCTGCTCCTTCCACTTCCATGAACCATCAACCAAAATCGGTCCACTTTAATTTTCGATTTCATCGCATCCTCCAGTTATGCCTCTGCAACTGCAATCCTCCTAAAGAACATGATTGCTACCGATTTAACTGACTCTACGTAGGTGGCACTCTAAATCCGCTTTAAGTCTTCAAAACTTAATCACCTTACACGCCCCAATATTCAATTTGTTTTCATTTTATCTTTTTTTTTTTGGCTCAAGGCCCCACCGTGCGTGTGCATCTCCTTTTCTGATTACACCTGTCAATCCTGCTCCTTGGCTACATGCAGAGCAGAGGCGTGACATTAATTTTTATTTAACGAAGCCCTTTTGTGATTCCACTCAAAAGGAACCCCCCCCCCCTCTCAACCAAACAACAATAAGTCTGGTTCCTTCGATGTTCTTCCATTTGGAACACAAATTTCTTGTTGATTCTTTCGTTTTCTTGTCTGTCCGTTCAGTTGGATTGAGCAATTCGAAAGTGGATCGTGTCACCACTTTAGTATTCATTGTCCCCCGACCGACATCCCACAGCCAGCTCGAAGGAGCACGAGCTCTCCAACACCTGCCCTATCGAGGCACGGGATCAAATTTATTTTACGATTTGTTAAAATATTAATTTTACTTGTCCAGGGTCCTGCGGAATAAGTTTCAGGAACTTCGGGGCCATACTAAATCCATTGGCCAACACATTCCAAAGTAAGTGGGAGCGGACATGTTTATGCTGAAGTCTCATCGCGATACGGTTGGTCAGACTCTGAAGACTCGACCAGATGAAGTGGAGGCAGTGTGGACGCCTGTCAAAATAAAGTCGCGTAGTATGTGTGTAGCATGGTGTGGCGAGGAGCGCGTGCGCACGAGTCCCGATTGGGCCGCGATAACGCGCTTACGCACATCAATTTAAGAGTTAACAACAAATTATGCTGGGTGTCCGAAATGGAAAGTCGCGTCTCTTCGTTCCCAAAGTGAGCGATGGAGGGATAATTGAAAAGGCTGCATGGACCATCAACGCGGAGATATACCCGCTTGATGGTGGCCACTGATGATGACGATGCGATGACGATGATGCTGATGATGAGGATACGGATGGGACCCTTGGGGTGAGATGGTTATTTGATTGTGCAATAAGTTTCGGCTGTTTTTCAGTTAAGTCTGTCCATGCGGCCGTTCATGCGTATTGAATGGAAATTAAATCTGGAATTCCAGTGCCATCTGGTATCTTTATTTGTAATTTAGGGCTTTTGTGACCTGTTTTCGAAGCTATGCAATGGTAAGGCACTCGGCTTGCCCATATTATAAGGATAGTGAGTAGCACTGTCGGTTATTGATAAGTTGGGAAGGGAAGAGGGTCGATTAAGAGGAGATTGTTGAAGGTTTCCTCTGGCGTGCTGGGCTTTCACTTGACCTATCGTTTAATAAATTTCGATACGATGACATTATGTGCGCGTTTTGTGTTCACTTGAATTAAATGGATTCGCATTGTGATGTGGGACGCACTGAGCCTGAAATGTATCGGCGAGGTCGTCATGAGTTTTTATTTATTTTATTTCGGTTAAGCGTTTTCATCTGATTAATCGGGACTTTATAGGTGATGGTTAATTTATGGTAGAGATATTGCCTTGTTGTGACAAGAGAGGTGAGTTGTGTAGCAACTTGTTATTGAAAGTACTTATTGGCAGGATTATGAGGGAAAAGGTATTTAGGGTTAAATCATTGCACTCGTGAACGATTTTTTAAAGAAATTTGCATTTTATGGTTATGAGAGGAAAATTTTCATATAGATTTCAGAGAGAAATTGAAAGTTTATTGTGACTCTTTGGAAAGTTTAAAAACTCCATTCTTATTTAAAGCTTCTTTCTTAAATTGATTCTTTTTTTCTTGTAAACAGAAGCGTATGTTTTAATGTTTCTTTGAAACTTTTGAAGTCTTTTAAATCTTTATCGATTAACCAGAAATCAATTTCGGTAAAAGGCCGGAACCTCTGTTTCAGTTCCAAAATGAAAAATGTAGATGAGGTTTCTTCAGAATCAAAAGATATTTAATTTTTTGTTTTTAAATTAAACAATTAAATAAAACAATAAACTAAACCCATTGTGTAGTGTGGACTTTGGACTCCCATTCTGAAATTAGGGCATTCCTTTTTTCTCGATGGCTCAAAGACCACTTGGGTCACTCTTTGGACAATACAAAATAAATTGCATGACTGGATCGCACGTGCGGTCACAGCTTCGAATAAAATTTGAATAATATCTTTCTTCTTCAACTTCAAAGTGTTTTTTTTCGATTTTCTAACTTTTAATTGTTTAAAGAATGTACGTAAAATAGTTTTCAGTGGGAAAATTTAAACGCAATTTTATTTCGTAAAAAATGTTGAAAATGGTGATTTTTTTTTTAAATCGTAGGAATGTTTTTTTAAATAAAACGGTTTTTAGTTAATAACTTATCGAAAATATTTTTATGTCGTATTATGTAGCTTTGGCTATCTACATCTTCCTGAATATCAAACTTGATTGTAATCGGTTAAGCGGTTCTCCAGAAAGTCGAAGAAAAACAAACGGTCCTATGGGGGGTACCATTTTTAGCCCACCAACTTACAGTTTTTTTTTTCACCAGTACATATACCACATCTACAAAAGTGCACTGATTTTTGTTCATAAAACTTGGAACTGTTTTCGAGAAAAATAAGCTTTTAACAGACAGGTACCGTTTATATCTGAGATAAAAAAAATTACAAAAATTCCTCTGTAGAATGTCAAAATAACCTTAAGTTCTAAATTTGAAGACGATTGGTTTAATCGTTTAGCCTGTAGTTCAATAGACATCCGTACAGACAGACAGACAGACAAAAATATGTTTCTCTATCATCGTAATGTCATGTTTGATTGTTATCTCAAATTTTTTAATCTGCACAAATGCATAACTTACATTATTACTACCTATAATCGCGAGTAAAAAACGGTATTCATTAATTCAAAACAGCTTTTTTCGGCCTTTAGTAATTTTTTTTATGTTTATAAAACAACATATTTAGAGCTAATTAATATACAGCTGATCATAACATGTTAAGAGAATTTAAAATTCTTGAAAAGGAATTCAAAATTAATTAGGTACATTGTATACATATAGAAAAAATATCCAAAATGTTAGTATGCAGAATTTATTTGGCTACCTATACGCATCTTTGAAATATAAAATTTAATAGATTAAAAATCCAACGAGTCGTTACTGAAAAAGTCGTAAATTAAAAAAAGAAAAACAAACAAAACGATTCTTAATAGACTTTTCCGGTAAATTGTTTATTTTTTGACTAGATAACGTCTTATAAATCGATGACAGGCTACACATACGAAATAACATGACTCATGCTGATAAGACTCATGCTGATATTGCTGATAAGACTCATGCTGTTAATGTTGTGTGGATTTACCGAGAGAGTTTGTGAGTGTGTGTTTAAAGGCTGTATGTTATCGGTGTTGCTGTTTTCTTATGACGTTAGCACGTAAAATTATCGTCCGTAAACCGACTTTACAAACAAACAATTTTTTAATAAAACAAGAGACCGTACATACAAAATATGTATTCGTAAAAATTTTCATCAAAATCGTTATAGAAGTTTTCAAGAAAATAAGCTTTCCTTAAAGGTTACATTGTAGATACAGTTATTTTAAGACCTACAAAAAAATCTAAAACCCCTCATGCTCTATCACATAAACTACAATTTTATTGAAATATTAAAAACCATAAATCGAGATATTGCCGAACTTGTGAACTCAACTCATCCGTTTAAAAAAATTGGAGTTAATTTACTTGAATTTGGAGGTAGATCGCATTTAATTTTAGTTGGTTACTTATCTAAGTGGTTCGAAATCAGTGTTGTTAACGCACTTAAAAACATTTTTAGTACCAATTGAATTGCGGAAATTGTGGTATCCGATAACCAACCGTTGATTTCATATAATTTATTTGGTTAATAGATTTCATCTCCAAGCTATTTTACAGCTTACTGATTTAATTGTTGATTGCACTCCAAGATAAATAAATAATCCAGAAAAAATATGAAATTTAAAATATAAAAAAATATATAAATTTAGTAAATCGTCTTTGGATGCTTTCCAATCGATCAGAATGTGTAACGAAAGCAGGGCTCCAAATAACATCATCCAAAATCGATCTCACAAGAGAAGTGTACAACGTTAAAAGGACGACGGGGTATCTAAAATCTTTTGCATTTATTTTTATAAATCTTAACATCGGGTTTGCTTTCGGAACCAAGTAATCAAAATGGTTTTTAAATGATAGAGAGGGATCGATCAAGTATTATGCCTAAGTCTTTAATATTAGTGACTCTACAAATTGATTTTGAATCTTTATGATAATCAAATAATTGAAAATTTTTCTTCCTTAAAAAAGAAATTGAATTGCACTCACTAATACTTAGATTAAGGTCATTATATCAGTACTACTTTGACAATGAATTGAGGTCAGATTAAACCAACAGGAAACCATTTAAATTATCATCTTTAAAAAAAAACTTCAAATCATCAGCATATAACGGATTTACAATATTAAATAACAGAGATGATATCGTAAATAAATATTATAGAAATAAAAGAGGGCCAAAATGGCTGCCTTGTGGAACACCCGATGAGCACATGAATTCTTTCTAAATAGTACTAAGTGAATGATTTCGAAGAAAGAGGGTCTGTAGGTGATCAGGAGCTTGGTCTTCAAAGAACAACTTTGGCCACAATTTTGCACAAGGATTTGCATTTGTTTCCATTTAAGATTCAGTTGACACAAGAGCTTCTTCCACAAGACAATTTACGCCGCCGTATATATGCCAATAGGATGTTACAGCTAGCCCATGACAACCCCGATTTTCATGAAAAAAATCATAATGAGTGACGAGGTACATTTTCATTTGAATGGATATGTGAATAAACAAAATAGTCGGTTCTGGGTAATGAAAAACCCTCAAATTATTCATCAGTCACCTTTGCATCCATTAAAAGTTACAGTCTGGTGTGCAATTTGGTCAAGAGGAATCATTGGACCTTACTTCTTTGAAAATGAAAACGACGTAAAGGTAACTGTGAATGGGGAGCGATATCGTGATATGATTGAAAACTATTTAACGCAACAACTGCATGCTTTGGGCTTGATTAACATGTGGTATCAACAAGACGGTGCCACATCGCATACAGTCAGGATTACAACGGAATTACTGCGAGACCTCTTTCCACAAGTTATTTCAAGAAATGGTGATGTTGATTGGCCTCCACGGTCGCTTAATTTGACTGCTCCGGACTTCTTTTTGTGGGAATATCTGAAAAGCAAGGTTTATGTAAACAAACCAGAAACGCTTGAGCAACTCAAACAAAATATTCGTGATGAAATTAATGAAATACCGCGTGAAATGTGCGAGAATGTAATGAAAAATGTGCTCAAAAGGGCTGGCATTTGTGAGACTAACAGAGGGGGACATTTACACCTGATATTGTATTCCATACATAATTACCGACATTAAATAAAACATTTATCAATATAAAATCCATTCTCTTACATTTAATCAAACATATAAAATATAATTATAAATTATAAAAAATAAATTTGATTTAAATTTTATATTTAGACTGACTGATATACATATCTGTTCAATATCGGTGCTTGGTAGGACGACTTCATTACTGCTTAGAAAAGACCGAACAGCAACTATAATTCCACCTCCACGTTGATCGGCAGATTTACAGCAATCAAATCGGTATGTGTTGAACTATCGACAGTCAAAAAGTTCAGTAGAAAGAATTCCACTGTAAAGCCATGTTTCAACTATATGATGATAACATCATAGTGTAGATAACTGGAGTTGACAAAAAGATTATTAACTTTCGTTCGGACACCACTTGCGTTGTGGAAATATATTTTAAGCGTGGATAGATGAGCACTTTGAGGAAACATACATGATGGCGTTTGAGTTTGTTTCAAGAAGTTTGAGGACGTTTGATGTTCAATCTCATATGATAATATGTCTACGCTTTCTGCCTCGAAAAAACTTATGGACAACTGTAGAGGCCAAAAAGATGCATGGCAAAGCAAGTCAAATAACTCAAAACCCCTCCCAACTTTAATCTCAAAAGATGAATAGTCCTTCTCAGGGGCCATTTTGAATTTCCTCATGTTGAACACACGAACCGAATCTTCTGAAGTTGACGGAGAGAGCCGAGAAATAAATATGCTCTTACTTGGTGGTAGAGCAGTAAGTTCTTCGATGGTAGATGACTGTTGAGTTGAAAAGTCTTGCTAAAAGTAGGAATCTTAATTTTATTTATTCAAGCCCTCGTGACGCACGCTCAAATGGATTACGTGAGAAAAGAATTCATATTGCAAAGCAGATGATTCGAAAAGCAAGCTAAAAGGGGGTCAATTCCCGATCTGTGATACTGAGAAATGATGAAAAACTTATCATTTCAGTTTTAAAAGAAACTTTTCATTTTATCATTTCATAAACTAGCTTTATGCGATTCTCGATCTCATTGTGATAAATTTTTAGTTTTTACTAAAAAGTATACTAAATGATAAATGCTGTAGCTTTTTTCAAATTAATCTCTTGTTTTTAATGCATTGGAAGAATTATTAATCAATATTTGTTAATTAAACATTCAAAAAGGTCGTGAATGGATAAGAAAATATTACTAATAAGTTAATAAACAAAAAATATCGGAAACTGCCATAGAATGGATCAATCGGTCCTCCATCATTTTCCTTTGACTATACATAGTTGCTTGATCCTAAAATTGAGGTGCTCTTCGCGGGATGTTTTGGTTGTGAAAAATAATTTATCTTTGTGAAAAGTTTTGACGTTTGTTTTCATTTTTCCACAGATCTAGAATTGAATTTAGCGTGAAGACGTGAAATAATGTATCTTTCAGTTTCACAGATGCCTCCAGGGCAACGATATTTACACAGCTCTTTTAGAATAAATGTCTTTAAGAACCAAACTTCCCATAAGTGTTGTAGCATTATACTGGCCAAGATAATTTCGATCGGGTTATATTTATATACAACGCGCTATGACATATAAATAAATATATTGCACGACTGCGAACTTGCTCATATGTGCGGTCACGTCGTCGACTAAAATTTAAAAAAATAAGTAACATAAACGTAGAAAAATAACACTATCTGAACTTAAAACGGTTTGTCTTGTATAATAACGAATTTATGAAAAAAGTATTTCGAAAATTGTAGGACGGGTTTTGATAAAGTCCTGTTTTTTATTTTTTTTTAGAAATTTTGGTGTGCAGTTTCTTAGAGTTTTTTTTTAATAAACATGTGATTTTAAAATTTGAAATAATATTTTTCATTAGTTTTAAATATGTATATTGATTTGTCAAAAAAAAAAAATTCAAAAATAAATTTTAATTAGAAAAAAAAGTTATTCAAAACTTTGGTATGCAGAATTAATTGGGCTACCTAGATCTTCTCAAGTATAAAATTTGACAAAAATCCAAAGAGCCGTTACCGCGAAGAAAGTCTTTAAAAACCGTTATATGAAAAGTACCGTTAATATAGACTTTTGCTGTTAATTTGGTTCTGATTAGATAATAACTAGTACCAACAAAAAAAATTCACAAAAATGTTCATCAATATCGTTGGAGCCGTTTTCGAAAAAATAAGCTTTTTCTAAACGGTCATATGGCAGGTACCGTTATTTTTAAGTCTAAATAAAAAAATTCAATTTCCCCTCTGGGGAACGCCAAAAGAATCACACATACCAAATTTTAAGATAACCGCTTAAGCCGTTTAGGCTGCAGCGCGTTATACATACTGACAGGCAGACAGACATTTTTTTACACTAAGTTTTTTAGACTTCTCTATGATGTCATGTTTTATTGTTATCTCATTTTTTTTTTATATTCACAATCCTAAACTTGCTTATTTTTCTTATATAATCGCAAGTAAGAAGTCAAACATTTTCGGTACAAACTTATAATATTTGAAGCTCTTTTCAATAGGGAGGACATGGTTCGGAAAATTCGTTGACGATACAACAGAGTTGTCTGCTCCACTTTTCATTGTGGCTTAGCCTGATGGTGGAGACATAAGCCTGTGCGGATCACAACCTTACTTTAAGTTAGCCGCTGCCACATTTTCACCAAATTAGAAACGAAAAACAGGTTTTGGCCGGTGAAACATACGTCTCAGACTTTTGTCAGAAGCAAGTGTAGAAGTAGTGTGCCAAACTTCTTGTCATCAAAGATCCAAAATAATGCATTTTTAAATAAAAAAAAAATTTGATCACAAGAAGCTGTTTTGAAAATGTTCGACACAAGTCCGAAGGCGATTATTTTAACAGATGCTTACTCATTCGGAATGGGAGCTGTCTTGCAACAAAAGAGACAGGGGTTATAAATATCTTTCGTCAAAGCAATAATCACAGATTTACCAGCAACAACAGTCATTACACTTTACTCTTGAACTGACTGAACTGAAGGAATTTGAAACAACTTCAGGAAATCCATTTCAATAAATTCCAACATGAGGCTTTTTGATCTACACCTACATACACATGTACTTGAATTAAAAATTTCTCACAAAAGACATAATGTCATGGCTTAAGTCATCATTTTTCATAAACCTTTTTTACTCAAGCCTTTAAAATAGCTCATATTTCTTTTTGCCTAAGACAAAACTAACCATGAGCACCCGCCGTCCACCCTCTTAAAACCTTTTATTTTCAAAAATCCATCAAAATCCAAAAAGTGTTGTTCATCATCAATTCATCGCGCCCATTAACACCTTATTACATTAAAATTCCCCAAAGAACAGATCAATTTTATAGCCAATCCTCTCCAAAGTATTTTCACCCAATTTCCCATCACTAACTCCAAAGCCCCAAAAGAAAGTCAGCGTTCATGCACCAAGTAATCCCTCATTTGAATCCGCCTGGTAAGAAAATACAAGTCCGTTGATTACACACATCAAACTAAACTCATTTAAAGCCTGATAGCCCATTATTAATAACACCACACCATTGGGTTACTCCTCCTTCCTCGAGCGGCATCAGGTTTTGTCACATCCAACTCCTCTCGGATAGACCCAAAGCGTTCCGATTAATCAATCATTAATACTCCACCATTTAAGTGTCTTTAAACACCAAACAGCGATTAATCTCTCTCACTGCACAGCACCACACTGAGTCGCGTCATCGTCATCTGGGCAGTCATCTAAGAGATGAACACCGGCAAAACGTCCGTCGCAGTACATATCGTCGCGGGTATTATGGACCACGAACAGCCAGCAATGTTGTTAGATTCCACTGTCCGGTACCACACAGTGGGGTGAAGCCATCAGAGAGCAGAGCAGAGCAGAAGCAGCAGGAACCGGCCGATAACTGTCCACGGACATCGGGCAGCGCATTAGCCAACCGGCAGGTATCTTTCATCGCGGTCCAGCGGACACAAATGGGCGCAGAAGTCTGAAAAGATGATGGAATTTAAGTCACAAAAAGAAGCAAATCCTCACTGGATGGATGAATGGGGCGACTTGTCCGCGCCCATGTGCTGCAGTCGAAGAGCAATACACGCATTAGAAGAGGAGAAACGAACGAACCGGGATACGGAAACAGGATCACGGCTGCGCGCAGAGTGAACCACTTTGCTCTCATTATGCTCACCGGTATAAGCCGCATAATGGAATGACAGTAAGCTCATAACTTACATCCGAATGATTTGAAGTTATTTCTGGAGCAGCATCCACATGCACATGCGAAGTCCCATTCGAGCATCATCCTTTGGGCTCCTCCTAGGCGAGGAGGAAACAACTTAGTGCCTTGGATGATAGTGACTTGTCGCGCGAACATCGTTTCGAATCAATTGAGCAGACAGGGAGCAGCAAAATGCCTGGGTGGACGATGATGATGGCAGGTTGGGGGAATGCATGTGGGCAGCGGTTCAGTTTTTCATGCAAGGAAAGTAGTGAGTGAGTAGTGACTGTTTTGTTTTTTTTCCTCCACATATGGATAAGTTGGGGTCATTTATGGTTTCGGTCGTAAATTGGCGAAGAGAAAAAGAGTCTTTTGGAGACTTTTCTATTTTATGTCCAGAGCAATCTCACCATCGGCAGATGGAAAGTGGAGACGATTATGATTCCTTTTTTGGCAGAAGATACATCAATTAGAATCAAATTTTATAAGTGCAATCGATCATTTTAGAAATTCTTACAAATGCGATATAAATCCGAGGAAACTTATGGTTCGGTCAATCGGTGGGATGTGATGAGAATTGCGGCCTCGGAAATGCTTTATTGTTGGCATTTGAAATGGAATTTTTGAATTTCATGGAAAAGAAAAGTCGTTTTTTATTGATTTGAAAAAGAAAATATATCGGATGGATTGGCAACCGATTGTTATTGCAAGATAAAGATATAATGTAAAAACAATGGAAATAAAATAGGTGAAGAAAGTTGATAATCGAATTCCACTTACTCATGAAATCATGTAAGTTTCAAAACTAAATAAATTAAAAATGTATTGGCGCGACAATAGGAGCCAAGGCCTAGACTTATACTCTCAACCATTCCAGTGTGTGTGTTGTTAATCTGCAAGAATGGAAGGGACCTACAGTTTACCGCCGAGTCCGAACGGCTACATGAGATGCACTTTTTCGAGAAAAAATTTACTCTTGGAGGTTTTGTCAGTTCCTTGCAAGAGGCAGTACCCCAGAAAATAAGATGGCTAAGAGCTGGATTCGAGCCCAGTCTCATTCGATTAGCAGTCAAAACTATGGAAAATAAATTGAACGACTTGATCGCACATACTTGCTTATGTGCGGTCATATCGTCGAATGAAATTTAGTAAGTAAGAAAAATAACACTATCTGAACTAAAGAAAAAACCACAACACTCAACGGTTTTTAATAAAAATGGAGTACGCCATCACACATCTTGTATAATAACAAATTTATGAAAAAAAGTATTTCAAATATTGTAGGACGGATATTGATAAGATCCTGTTTTTTATTTTTATTTTTTGAAAAATTATTTTTTTTTTTTTAATTTTGGTATGCAGTTGTTTAGAGTTTAATATATGTACATGTGATTGTAAAATACAAAATAATTTTTTTTTAGTTTAAAAATATTGATTTTTCAAAAAAAAAATTTCAAAAATTATTTCTTATTAGAAAAAACTTACTTACAGTTCGAGATGAACCTGGGCCTCAACCAACACGCCTCTCCAGCCAGCTCGGTCTTTGGCTAGCTGCTTCCAGCTTCGCGCTCCAATTTGGTTGAAGTCGTCCTCCACTTGCTCGCGCCACTTAAGGCAAGGTATTCTTTGACTGCGTCTACCCTCTGGGATGGAATCGCAAATCCTGCGAGCCGGAGCATTGTTGTCCATTCGCTCTACATGACCTAGCCATCTTAAACGTGATATGCGTATTTTTTTGATCAGGTCAATGTCGCTGTATTGTTCGTATAGTTCTTGGTTGAACCTTCTCCTCCAAAGCCCGTTAAATCAGATAGGGCCAAAAATCCTCCGAAGAATCTTATGCTCGAAACGACTAAGGATATCTTTATCCGCTTTAGATAGAGCCCATGCCTCGGCGCCATAGAGCAGGACTGGGATGATTAGGGTCTTATACAGAGTCTCCTTTGTCTTTCGAGAAAGGGCTTTGCTAGTCAATTGCTATCCTAGCCCATAGAAACAGCGATTTGCAAAAGTAATTCTTCGCTTTATTTCTGACGAGATGTTGTTGTCAGATGTTATAGCGGATCCGAGGTACACAAAGTCCCTAACTACCTCAAAGTTGTATCTGTCTATTGTGATGTTTTGTCCAATCCGCCGGTGTAGTGTGTCCCTTTTTGTGGACAGCAGGTACTTCGTTTTGGCCTCATTGACTGCTAGTCCCATCTTAGCCGCTTCAGCTTCAATGCTAGCAAACGTTCCAGTGGCAGCTCGCCGAGTTCTGCCAATGATATCTATGTCGTCAACGTATGCTAGCAATTGCACAGACTTGAAAAAAATTGTCCTACTCCAATGAATTGGCTTGTGAGTTTCTTATTAATTTTTCAAGTATTAAGTTGAAGAAATTGCACGATAGCGCATCACCTTGTCGGAATCATTTTTTGACGTCAAAAGCTTCTGTGAGGTCAGTACCAACCTTGACGAAGCAGCAAGCGTTCTCCATCGTTATCCTGCACAGTCGGACGAGCTTTGTGGAAATGCCAAAACCAGAGATGGCTCTGTTTATCTTGTCTTTATAAATGCTATCGTACGCGGCCTTAAAATCGATAAGGAGGTGGTGGGTATCGATTTGGAATTCTTGGGGACTTTCCTGGTGTAAAACCACAGTGATAAGGGCCAATCAGGTTGCTGACGAAAGGTTTCAGGCGTTCACATAGTACGGCAGAGAGGATCTTGTAGACGATATTCAGGAGACTTATTCTTCTATAGTTAGCGCAGTTTAGAGGGTTTCCTTTCGTGTGGATCGAGAAAACGATGCTGTGGTTCCATTCATCAGCCATACTTTCTTCTGACCAAACTTTAGGGAGTTAGTGTATGCACTCCACCAGGTCATTTCCGGCCGCTTTAAAAAGTTCGGCGGGTAGTCCGTCGGGTCCAGCAGCTTTGTTGTTTTTTAGTTTAGATATTGCTATCCTTACTTCATTTTGGTCAAGTGAACGGAAGTTTTGTATGTCATCGTCCATGTTGAATGGTTCATTCTGCATGACAGCGGGATTTTGGTCTTCATCGCCGTTTAACAGTCTGCAGAAATAGTCGTTCCATGTACTCAGCACCATTTTCTTGAGACGTGACGGGATATGCTATCGGCATAGGTTTTTGCCGTTTTTTTGCGATTGCAGCTTTCCGACGTCATACTTTCCCACAGTATTACTCCGTTGTTGTGGTGTTCGGGTTATTCGCATTCTTACCTTTGCTGCAACAAGGTAGTGATCCGAATCGATGTTAGCTGCTCGGAAGGTGCGAACATCTAAGATACTCGAGGCGTGTCTTGCATCGATCGCAACGTGATCAATCTGGTTGACGGTTCTTTGATCTAGGTGTCGCCAAGTCGCTTTTTGTATATCGAGGTGAGGAAACCGTCCTTTGAAGGTTGCTTCATAACTATTTATTTTTTCCATTTTTCCAACTCCCAACCTGGAGGGCCAGGTCTTTTGTTGAATTCCTTGGACAAAAGGAACCCGAAAGGTCGGAGTAAATAACCAACTCGGGGATATGAGCGCTGTCGTTGGCCATTTAAGAGCTCATTCGCCACTATCTCTATTTCAATACCCTGACTAGCGTTGAATTGTCCCGCCAGTCTCCCTTCCCCTACTCTTTTCATTTCTCAAATGAATCTATTCGAGTTGTGTCCATTATACCTGATCTTGTCTATATATTTCATTATTCCAGACATTAGTATAAAATATAACACAGATTTTAGTATGACTAAAAGTTAATTTACAACATAAACTTTCAATTGGCTTTATATTCCGCTGCAGCGTGAAGGAACAACATGAAAGTAAATAATCCAAGGATTTCATTAAAGACGTGACAAAGGGTGGCCACTGGCCAGTCTTTCCTAAATTTTTTTAATTGCTACAATTTTAATCTTCATTCTGGTTGGCATGCATGGACGTCATACTACCTTTGAACAATCAATATAATATTCTTTCCCAGGCACAATCATTCCAAATGAAGGTCAAAAAATACACATTTTTCCCTCAAAGATAAACAAGTCAAACGCAATCACAAATATATCGACCCACTTAGGCTACGGCAATATATCCTTCGCGGAAATTCCCGAATGCCACAGAGAAATAACAATCAATTCCAAGCACAAAAGCTCACCTCCGACCTGTGTTAATTATTATTCTACACGATACAAATAAATTCTCCTTAATCCTTTTGCCATTGCTGCAACTGTTTGCGTACGTTGGCTGGTTGCAACTGCACTCGCAACCATTCGCATGGCACACGATAAATAACTGCACGTCACTACTGCCATGGCGAACTCTAAACTAATCTCGACCACACGCGACCGCAGTCAGCTTTGGAATCGGAACTCCTATGAATGCAGCCAGAGCTCGATGCAAGACACCAGCACCCGCATGCCGCCCTAACCAACAGCTACGTCAAACAGCTCTGTTGTTCCGTTTAATCGTATTCAATTAATACGCGATACCAGAACGTTGTACTTTTGGCCAAAAAATTAATTTCTTATCCCTGCTGATTCGACTGCAGGTATAGTGGGTATGGACATCTCCAGACTACGAACGCTCGAAAATCCCAGAAAAACCCATCTCTCCTCTGGGACGCGCATGTTAACAAGATGCTTCTGGGTTTGAAAAGTTCCGTGCGCACGATAGGGATCTCACCAAATGATCAATATCCTACACTCGATTCCCGATAATTAAACATTTCTCCACTGTGCAGCAGGTTCCCGAGTTAGTGGAGCCTTCGGAAATCGAAAGATGATGATGACCACCTGTGCCTTCAGCCAGCAGAAGTCTGCTCTGTGTGGTCTCAAGTTCTCGCTGAAAATTGAAAAATTAACGGGTATGAGATGTGTAATTAGAACCATTACTATTATTTTGTCATTTGGATAACACACAGAGCGGAAATTTACGAGCGTGTAGTACCAACGGGAATAATTAATTGCCCGGCTAACAAGCTCGCCGCCCTGGTGGGCAGAGGCAGAAACTGAGACAGCGTTGGCGAGGCGAAGATATGTCTAACGCTTAATGCCATACCCTGGGCTAATTAATTGTATTAATTGCTGGCCCAAAGCATGTGGCGTCAGAGGCAGATACAAATTGGTCAGGGGGAAATCTTTTTATAGCCAAACCTCCTCCCAATGGAACCGCCACTTCGTTTTCTCGTCGGAAGCCCCATAATAAAGTTGTAGAAATTCCAGAAACCAAACGATGATTTGGTTTGGTCTTAACTTTTCCCTCAATCTCAGTCGGACAAGTGGGACTGCAGATAGTAGCGAGGCGGCGGCGCGCAGAGCTAAGGATAATGTCCGTTGTCAACATGGCTAACTTATTCTGGGCCATAATGTTGAGGCAAATCGAAATCGGGTCTCGTAAATAAGTTTCGGGCGGGCATGCAATTATAGCCAAACTCGTAGGGAAATTATGACGAACGTCCTACACAATATTCGTTTGCCGTGTGGCGCCGCTACCATTAGTTGTTCCCAAGCTCACGGTTGCACTATCCCAGGATAGCCGAACAGGTTCAGTTTCGCAGGCATGTTTATGGTCAGTTGGATATTTATGATTCCTAGATTCTAGAATGCAATGGTTATGTGGTGTTCCATTGTCAGATTTTTTTTTTATTGCACCTTGACTACTGTGATGGGCGTAGTAAGAATCAGAAGCCAATCGTTTTATAATCATCTTCAATCGGCGCTCCAATGTAATGGGGGGAATCGTAAAGAAGCAATCATTTTGGCGGGAAAATTATATTCCCGACGCAGCTGATGGAGGTGCTGGCAGGATGGCTTTATTTGCCAATTCGCGCAGATCCAGTAGTCGAGAGCAATGATTCTATATATCTAGAAGTTACGCCTTAATTGAAGGCTTTGTGGCTGAGCTTGATTGCATGGAATTTACATATAACGAGGACAACAAGTTATGGGTCAATAAATGGGTGAAATTGGTAAGGGTCTAGTTATTCTTTTATTGATGCATCGGCAAGAGTTAAGGCCTGATTTTTGAAAATAGGTTCTCTGAAATCTAAAATAAAAATATTTTGACTTTAACAGGACCTATCTACCTATCGCAGTATTCAAATTTGGATAAGGCTTTTGGAAAAGTAATAAATTAAGAATTTTTTTTTTTAATTAATTGCATATTAATATTGAACTGATACTTTTTTTTAGAAAAATATTTACATAAAGTACTTTCCGTGAGCCAAGAAGAGAGCAAACATCCGAAAACGACGTTGAACGCTTTCGATTCTAGAGATGTGAGCCGTATGATACATGCCATGCATAGCATACTCAAGGAGAGGACGAACATAGGAAATAAAAAGGGACTTGGTTACAGAACTCTTTGGACCACCTTTTGATTATACCAAGGGAGGATTTAGCTCTTGATATAGCATCGTCGATGTGGAAGCGAAAATTTAATTCGCAGTCACAGAGAACGCATAAATCGCCGATAAGCTGTACGCGGTAAATGGAAGGTAAAGATGATAAGATCTAAAGGAAAGCTTTTTACTTTTACGAGAAAAAGTTATAAGCTCGCATTTGACAGTGTTTACTTCAAGAAAATTCTTACGACACCAATTCACTAATAAATTGAGGTAATTTTGAAGCAGGAGACTCCAAGAGAAAACACAAGTAAGTAAAGCGCATTTTTTTTATAATTAAAAACTAACCTAACTAAACCTAGGACAAAATAAAACTAATAAAACTAAAACTAAAAAAAAAAATAAAAATAAACCCCATCACCAAAAAATAAAATATAACTAAAAAAAAAAAAAAAAACTTAATCTAAAACCCTAATGCACCCTGCTTTTTCTCGACCCTGGATATCACCATGCTAAGTTCCAGACGCTCGTCTGATGTTTTTGACAATGTCTGGCCAGCCCATCCCAGTATCAGAAGGATACTTCCAAATGCTACCTTTTTGGCCGAAATTTTCGAAGGTAGCCCCTAATATGACCTACCAGTCACCTGTCCATGGTAAAAATGTCCGTAGGTTCTATATGATCTCACTTCAGGACGGCCTTGTCAAGCCTCCGCACACCTGTAAGCTGTTGGCTTAGCAATCCAGATTTGCATTTTTTTATAATGACAATCTGCACATGCAAACCAACACGTAAAGCATAGCAGGGAGATAAGTAAAACAATTGATTTATTTTCAAGGCTGAGATGAGAGTTTTTATTCAAAAGTGGATACAAAATTTTGATTAAAACTTGAGCTTTCTTTATACTTTCTGAAACTTGGTTAGAAAAAATCAAGCTTTTATCCAGAACTATACCGATATAAGTATTTTATAGTTTTTACTTGCGATTATAGGGACCTTATAATAAGGCATGTTTAGGATTCTTCAATATAAAAATTTGAGATAACAATCAAACATGGCATTACGATTATAGAGAAGTCTAAAAAAGTAAGTCGGAAAAAAATGTCTGTCTGTCTGTCTTTCTATGTATAACGAGTTGCAGCCGTAACGGCTTAAGCGATTATCTTCAAATTTGGCATTCCCCGACTGGAAATTGAAATTTTATTTTAAGGGCTTAAAATTACTTATAGCTTATTTTTCTCGAAAACAGTCAAATGATTTCGATAAAATTGTTTGAGAATTTTGTTGTAGGCATTAGCTACCATATTATAGATGCCAAATTTAACGAAAGTCTATTAATGGTAACTTTCATATAACGGTTTTTTTTTAATTTTCGACTTTCTCGGTAACGGCTCAATGGATTTCAATCATATTTTATATTTGAAAAGACCTAGATTGCCAAATATATTCTGCATACCAACATTTTGAATGATATTTTTTTTCTATTTATAATTAATTTTTGAAATTTTTTTTTGATATTCAATATTATTAAAACTTATGAAAAAAAAATATTTAAAGTTTTAAAACTAGGTGTATACTAATAAACTCTAACAAACTGCAAATCAAAATCTCAAAATTAAAAAAAAAAAAAACAAAAAATTAAAAAACACGATTTTATCAAAACCGGTCATACAATTTTCGAATTTTTTTTTTAATAAATTCTTTGTTATTTAAGACTTGCGATGGCGTATTCATTTTTACTAAAAACCGTATTGTGGTTTTGATAGTTTTTTATAAGTTCAAACTGTTTTACTTTCAATGTAAATGTTATTTGTTTTTGTCAAAGATCTTGCCCTCGAATGTAATTAGGTACATAAGAGCAAGTACGTGAGACCCAGGCGTGCCCATTTTTGCCCTTTAAAGTGAAGCATTGCACACTAAAAGATTTGTTTGACGTAGAATACATTGCTTTCTTTTCCTTGTTAAAGAACAACCTTGAGTCTTTGCAGGATTTATTATAATTTCCCAGCTCAATGTCAAGGGCCTTTTGTAAATTAAATAAAATTTGTTGATAGTTTTCTGAGATACAATAGATGCACGTATCATCTGCGAAAAATTATCTTTTGCAGAAACTGAGAACAGGAAAGTCAGATACGTCTAAATTATATAACAAAGGTGAAAGGATCGATCCTTGAGGAACACCGGCCTTTATAGATTACAATGGAGATTTGCTTGACAAAATTTCAAAAAAAAAACTTTCTTTCATGAAGGAAACTTTAAACTAATTTAACTAGATAAGTGGGAAGACCATTTACTAAGATCTTGTGAACGTAATGCCAGATGCAATCAAAAGCCTTTTCAATGTCGAAGGATACCATTCCAACAGATTTTTACTTGTAATTGGTGATTTTTTTGAGGTTAGGATTTTCATGCATTAGTATTTGACAGATGACGCGGGATTTCAGACATGGTGTCAAAAAGAAAGATGCTCAATATGCTTTGACATTTCATCATAAATAGACTTACTAACGAGCAACGCTTGCAAATCATTGAATTTTATTACCAAAATCTTTTTTATCTTTTTTATCTTTTTTATCGACAAATTTTGTTCAGCGATGAGGCTCATTTCTGGTTGAATGGCTACGTAAATAAGCGAAATTGCCGCATTTGGAGTGAAGAGCAACCAGAAGCCGTTCAAGAACGGCCCATGCATCCCGAAAAATGCACTGTTTGGTGTGGTTTGTACGCTGGTGGAATCATTGGACCGTATTTTTTCAAAGATGCTGTTGGACGCAACGTTACGGTGAATGGCGATCGCTATCGTTCGATGCTAACAAACTTTTTGTTGCCAAAAATGGAAGAACTGAACTTGGTTGACATGTGGTTTCAACAAGATGGCGCTACATGCCACACAGCTCGCGATTCTATGGCCATTTTGAGGGAAAACTTCGGAGAACAATTCATATCAAGAAATGGACCGGTAAGTTGGCCACCAAGATCATGCGATTTGACGCCTTTAGACTATTTTTTGTGGGGCTACGTCAAGTCTTAAGTCTACAGAAATAAGCCAGCAACTATTCCAGCTTTGGAAGACAACATTTCCGAAGAAATTCGGGCTATTCCGGCCGAAATGCTCGAAAAAGTTGCCCAAAATTGGACTTTCCGAATGGACCACCTAAGACGCAGCCGCGGTCAACATTTAAATGAAATTATCTTCAAAAAGTAAATGTCATGGACCAATCTAACGTTTCAAATAAAGAACCGATGAGATTTTGCAAATTTTATGCGTTTTTAAAAAAAAAAAAGTTCTAACCTCAAAAAAATCACCCGTTAATTATAGGTACTATAATGCAAGTTAGGCATTCGTGCAAAAAAAATTGAGATAATCAAACATGAGAATACGATCATAGAGAAACATATTTGAGTTACTGGCAAAATTCTGCCTGTCTGTCTGTCTGTAAGGATGTATTTTGTACTGTAGCCTAAACGGTTGGGCCAATCGTCTTCAAATTTAGAACTTCAGGTTAATTTGACATTCTACAGAAGAGTTTTTTCAATTTTTTTATACCTCAAAAATTAACGCTACCTTTCATATAATCGTTATGTAAAAGCTTATTTTTCTCGAAAACGGCTCCGAGACTTTTTATGAAAAAAATAAGTGCACTACGTTAGGTAAACATTATATTTTTGGTGAAAAAAAAAATTAATATGGAGGGCTAAAAACGGACCGGTTTTTTTGTCGTCGACTTTCTCGAAAACTGGTGATTTGATGACAATCAAAATTAATATTCAAGAAGATGTAGGTAGGTAACCTTAGTAATTTCGCATAAATTTAATTTTTTTTTTTTGAAAAATCAGTATTTTGAAAACGGGCAGGTGAATTTTATTTTAAATGTTTGTTATTTTTGTGCCAAGTTTGTATTCTTGAATTATTTGTGTTATTTTTTAAAAAAAGTTGTTAAAAAACCGTTCCTAAAATGGTGAAAAAAAATTTAAATTTCTTACATTTTTTTAAGGAAATAAAATGGCGTTTAAATTACATTACATTTCATTTTAATCTACTCCGTAAATATAAAAATAAATAAATCTAAGAAGTAGACGAGCACTGGCTACTGAGACCATAGGCTCAGACAATTACAAGACAACACACAAGACGACATTGATACAGGCGTTTAAATTAGTTCACTCAATACTTTGGGGCAATGCAGTATAGAGCGGATGGCGGCTGCAAAAACACTTAACTCATCGAGTTAAAGAAAAAATTTAGTTTTCTAGTAAGAGATGAGTTGGAGTAGGTTCAAAAACGCCATGTATTCCAGTCGTGATACTGGTGCGATTGGCGTGGGAGGGCAAAATAGGGCAAGTTTCTTGGGTGACTGTGTACTCATAGAGTTAAAGAACAATTTTGCCATGGTGGTATAAGTCTCAATTAGTATAACAAAAATACACAGGTCTTCCTCTTGAAATCCTGGTGAGAGTGTAGGGAGGGATCATTAAAGTGGTTAATTTTTTGGGACCTTTATACTCATCGAGTTAGAGGATGAATTAGGTATCAAATGAAAGGTAATAACATTATTATTTTAAGATTCAGAGGTCTTCCGGGTGAAAGCTTGGCAGTTTTTTCACTACTAGACCTGGTTTTATGTGGATAGGGAGCATGGGGGGGGGGGGTTCGTTTGAAACTTATTTTTTCCTATGTTATTCATTAACTTAATTAAAAAAATTGAAGTTAAATCAATGGTCAGACTATGCCATTTCATTATATATAAGAATCTCAGGTAACACCTCAACAGTTTTTCAAACAACCCAAATGTATGCCCAGTAACACCGATCGTTTCGAAAAAAGCTTGCATATTCATTAAAGGTGAATATACTGTTAAAGAAAGTTAATCGTCAAGTTAAAGAATGAATTTGAAAGGTAATAACTTCTTGTTTTAAAATATATATGTTTTTATATTTAATAAAATGACATAATTTTAGCATTGATTTGATATAAATTTTATTCATTATCTGAATGAGTAACAGGAAGAAGTATGTTTTAAGCGAAAACCGCGCAGTTTTGCCTACAATCATAAAATCAGGCCAAGTGACGAAACTGCCAAGCTTTCGCCCAGAAGACCTCTTAATCTTAAAACAAGAAGTTATTACCTTTCAAATTCATTCTTTAACTCGACGATTAACTTTCTTAAATAGTATATTAACCTTTAATGAATATGCAAGATTTTTTCGAAACGATCGGTGCATACATTTGGGTTGTTTGAAAAACTGTTGGGGTGTTACATAATTTTTTTTTAATTAAGTTAATGCATAACATAGGAAAAAATAAGTTTCAAACGAAAAACCCCCCATACTGCCTATCCACATAAAATCAGGTCTAGTGAAAAAACTGCCAAGCTTTCATCCGGAAGACCTCTGAATCTTAAAAGCATATGTAATTACCTTTCATTTGATACCAAATTCATCCATTAACTCGATGAGTACAAAGGTCCCAAAAAATCAACCACTTTAATGATCCCTACACTCCCACCATTTCAAGAGGAAGACCTGTGTATTTTTGTTATTCTAATTGAGACTTATACCACCATGGCAAAATTGTTCTTTAACTCGATGAGTACCCAGTCACCCAAAAAACGTGCACTTATTTGGCCTCCCACGCCAATCGCACCAGGATTAGGACTGGAAGTCCTGGCGTTTTTGAACCTACTCCAACACATCTCTGACTAGAAAACTGAATTTTTCTTTAACTCGATGAGTTAAAAGTTTTTGCAGCCGCCGACCGGACTAGTAGGAAAAGAACCATTTTTTTCTCGTTTCTATAAGTAATAAAATTTTTGAACAAAATTTTATTTCGCGAATATGTATGTGGCAAATACCAAAAAGACATATTAAATGTTTGCGCGTCAACAATTAATATATATTTTTAGCTATGAACATAATATCATGTTTGATTATTAATTTAATTAAAAATAAATTGAGCTTTAGCATCCACTTTCACTAGAAAAAATTCCTTAATCATCCGAAACGATTTTCACTAATAAACAAGACTTTCTTTCTTCCTACGCTTAAAATACCTTCTTCCACAACAACAAAACAGGGTACACCTGCAACACACATAATCGACTTCCCTATTAAGACTGATTGATTACCTTTGATTGAATAAGCTCTAACCAAACGCATTACACCAGCTCACCCAACCTCCATTTTCTAACGACAACGTGCAGCCGAAGTTCAAGCAAAAAAAAAAACAAGAAATATCAACTCCTGTCCTCAATAATTAGCGTAACCAAGCCTTTTGTGGAACCAAATAAGTTTTAATTTATACGGAACCGGCATTATCTTGACTTTGACGCGTCATGACACAAGTTTCACATTCGATTCCAACTCCACCATCAGTCGACTCAGACTCTCACAGACGTTTTTTACTGCTTATAACGGTATACAGTATCTAAAGGTATCATTGGAAATATCTTTAAAGGAAAGGTGACAAAGTCACGAAGTCCTTGTCAATTTTTGAATGCGAACCAATTTGTTTCTTGAATTCATTCAACGCCCCCCTTCGTCTTTGTCACCGTTATTGCCCACTTGGGAATGCCACCCTTCACTCAATCGAAATTCGTCGTGACAAATCAAGCTTCCAAAATTGGAGAAGGTGTTTGGGATATTGAGGCTTAAGGTGCCCTGTCGGGGCACTGCGGAACACTCTATAGGGTATGTTCGGTTTTGAAAATGTTTAGGGTACAGAAATTGGAAGTTATTAGGGATCAATATTCACTCCTCAACGTAATGCTCATGAGTTTTAAAAGTGCAGTCTGAAAATGAATAATTAGACCTCCGCCAATAATAGGGTACCACATATTGGAACCATTTTGTGTGCTGTTTCTCTGCTATTTTCATACCAAAACCCCTATGCCTATTTGAGCAAGTGCCACGTATCTCAGCTCAATGCACCACAATAAATTCGTAATACATCAATGTTGAATTCATTTCTCCATTGCGGAAACTGTCAAGAATTAGTTGGGCCTGTAGTCAGAGGCTCGGAGGTACTTACAGTGGTTTTCCAGTCTTGGTCGTCCCGCCAAATGATTTGTGGCTTGCATATGCATAAGGCGCTGCAGTGCAGCGTGGGCGATAGGAATCTGTTAGAGTGAGAATTATTTGTTCATATGGAAATTGACGTCGATAGATCACTCTTCGATGATTATTTTTGGTGGAGGAGACTGTTTGTGGCCGCAGGCGGGAACTCAATTTGACATTAGAATCAAGTTGGCTTATTAAACTTGAACTTGTTCGCTTACCTACCAACAGCTGGATCCGCATAGCCTACATGAATTATGCTGAAGTGATTCTATTGAATGCAACTTCCTTAGAAGTAGAAGGAAGGGGGGGGGCAAGCATATAACTGTTCTGGAAGAATCTGGAACACAATAAACTACTTTCTATACAAGCGGGGAACAATTGTTCAATTTAGACGGGAATTTGCTTAAGAAATTTGTTCAGATTGGCAGCCGCTGAACTTGAAGTGCATTGATGCCAAGGGATCGTATATTGATGCGGCTGTCAGATGGCAAATGGACAATGCATGTAGGTGGATGGTTTTGTGGGTCACACATCAAGGAGATATGCACAGATGACCTCCAAATGAGGGCCTGATGATTTCTGGTAAAGTTGTTTGAATAATGCCGATTGGCTTTATGGTGAGCGCACCGGCCAGAGCGTGGTTGCATTGTTGCATCCGCATTGAAGGAATTTCACTTCCGAGGAACATGTTTGAGTTTTGTGCCAGAGGTCAAATATTTTTTTCAAGACAGGACTCACTACTATCAGGATTGAATATGGCCTAGGCCACATAGGTAAGTTTTGTTGAAAACCTACCTCTGTCCATTAACTCCTACTCTCACCTCTATATGATGAACATCGTGTGCCTAGAACTTCAAGCAGAGATTGTGTCTTAACAGTTTTGGGATTTTGTTTGGTGGCAGCGAACGAGAAAGGGAGTAAAAGGTGTTGCAACAAAGGCATTTCTCCTTGTATCCCGGCTGCAGCAGAAGATACTTCTAAATGTATTGGTGAACAATATATATGTGCTATAACTAGGTTTTCAGAGTTTAAGCCTATAAAGATAGGTCTATCCTACTCCTGGGCTTATATAAGGGACCTGTTCATCCAGGTTAGGAATCGTGCTATCGGGGTCGCGTTGTTGTAACTTTAAAACCATAAAATGGAAAAATTATTTTTGAGGCAATTAAAATCACACATAACCACTATACAAGAAATGCGATGGGATAAGCTGGGTAAAAGGAAAATGGAATGAGGCAGAATGAACCACAAAGTTGAACAACAATTTCGCCCTTCCGATCAGAACGAAGTGGAGCGGGCTATATCTCTATATGAACTTAAAGCCAATAAGCCCGAAATTGTCCTGACTGTCGAACTTTTAAAAGTTGTAGGCGATGACTTCATTAGAAGTATGCACTTTTAACTCGGCTTTAATCCTTTTTGGTATTCCTCGTTGCATTTCCTGTGACTGTAAAAACAAAAGTCATAAGATATACGTCATTTGTTATCAATCCTAAAACACTAGTTCAAAGGACTGTGTAACTTACGCTGCCCCATTATACAGCTTCCAAACTACCTTGTGGTGTTGTGCCTAACAATTTTTAGCGACAGAAAAATGTTTCCTGAAACAAAAAAATTAATAAACAATAAACAATCAAAAATGATCTACGGTGTTTTAAGCTTCGGGAACGACATATAATGAAAAGATACCTATGACCGCAGGCATAGATATTGGAAATGCAGTCTTGAATAACGATGCCCTATGAATTATGATCGAAGATCTTTGAAAAAGGTGTAGCCGGAAGGGATTTCATTTTAGCGTGTTTATGGTTAATGAGTGCATTTGCCTGCATCATGACCTCGAGAACTGAACTGAATCATGTTTCCCTTAGAAATAGCACCAAACAATCTAATAATCTTGGTTTTACCAAACTCAATGACGAACATTTGCCAAACGCCAACGAAACGAACGGACCATATTCGCTCTCTTTATTTCGAAGGTGGAATTCCATAATAATAAGTCTTCTTCGGAAAATCAGAGAGGAGTTCAAACAATTGTTTTTCCATAGAGCTCTGTCCAAGTGGGCGAACCACAAAAATTTAATTCCAGAGTCACTTAAGCTTTGAGGCCTGGCATGTGGATGATACATTTCAGTTGAGTCTTCAAGCCAACAAGATTCAGCGACAATGTGACCATGTTTTAAGTTAAGTTAAGTAACCGTGCTTAAAACTACTTTTCCTAAAGTTTCTAAGAACACGCAAAACTGGCGCAAGCTAGTGTTCGCTGGACGCTGGACCACATTGACATCCGAACTGGCGACTTAAAGTGAAGGATTGGTATCTGCTAAGATCAATGTTTACAGACGGATGTTTTACACGGGCTTACCTTCAAGGTAAATATTTTGAGAGCAAGCGTTGCAGAGGTTTCATCCCGCCCGAGGCGTTCTAACATAGTATAGTTGAGGATGACGAAGGAATAATCGAAGATGTCGTTGATCTATCACTCGATGATTAAGCTTGGGAAAGGTGGCTTACTTATCATCAAGACATTATGGTAGCGGCCGCACAAAAGTACCTCAGGTTCAGAAGGTAGTGACTATTCTGAATTTAAGTTTAATTGGTTTTTCGCAACACTCGTGACCAAATATGAACATAAATTAAATCCCATATAATTTAAACCGCAGAATTTTTAAACAATTCTAGGAAAAGCTTTTTAATCCTTAATTATTTATCAGTTTTTCAATCAAATATTGAAAACATAAGTATCAACATAAAATATTAAAAATTCCTCAACATCATCGGTTCCAACGCTCATCGACAATAAAAAAACAATTGTTTACTCTTCAGAAAAGGCCAACTTGCTTGCCGCCCATTTCGATGCCAGGTCCACGCTGCCTCACAGCAACTTTGCCCCTCCTGTACTTGAGAATGTTAATTTTTCCATGGGACAGATTTTTTCCGCACTCGTACAGTAGAAAGAGTTATCAGAGATCTCAATATACACAAATCGGCTGGCCCGGAAAGTATACCCCAATTCTTCTGAAAAGTTATTCTCCAACACTGGCAAAGCCACTGCGCAAGCTTTTCCATCGCTTCTACTCTTCTGGAATCTTTTCCAGAAGATGGAAAACAGCATTTGTCCAGCCTGTCCCTAAGAAAGGTGACCTATCTTCCCCCTCCTCCTACCGACCCATAGAGCTAACATCCCTTTTTTCTAAGGTCATGGAAACGCTGATTTACCGTCAGCTTAAGGAATATCTCGAAGATCGAAAGCATCTTCATGACCGTCAGTATGTCTTACGCAGCAACCGTTCCACTGGTGATCTGATGGCATATCTCACCGAACAGTGGAACAAATCTTTACATCGCTTTGGTGAAAGTAAGATTATTGCTCTTGATATCTCCAAGGCATTTGATAGAGTTTGGCATGAAGCTCTCTTATCGAAAATGCGTGCTTTTGAGATCGATAATACTCTTGTTCGTTGAATTAGAAGCTATCTTCTGGACTGTTCAATACTCTGATTCCCACAAAATAAATGTTGGTATGCCCCAGGGCTCCGATCTGTCTCCGACTATTTTCCTCATTTTTATAAATGATCTTCTGTCTGCTACTTATAATCCACTTAACTGTTTTGCTGACGACTCTACCCAGACCATCTCGGCTTTAGGCGGCTCCCATTTTTACTTGCGATTATAGTTTAGGATTCGGGAATATAGAACAAAATTGAGATAACAATCAAACATGACATTATGATGATAGAGAAACATATTTGGGTTACTGGCAAAATTCTGCCTGTCTGTCTGTCTGTCTGTTCGGTTGTATATTGGACTTTAGCCTAAACGGTTTCTCCGATCGTCTTCAAATTCAGAACTTTAGGTTATTTTGACATTCTACAGAGGATTTTTTTTTTTTCTAGCTCAAATATAATGGATAATAACAGCCAAGGGCACAAACACACGCTTACTCAATAAAACTTTTTATGGCATATTTCTTCACATTTCTGAAATAAAGTATAAATAAAAAGGGTTTAGTCGTTTCTAATAAAAGTCTATCAGCCCTATCATGATAACCGATCGGAACGGAGTTTTCTCCGACTCATACAAAATGTTTTTGTATTCCGCACTATAATCATACAAATATCTTTTAAAGCGTTTACACCTCCGAAAAATATTCAATGTGCGTTTGAAAAGGGAAATATTAAAAAGAATTTTGTTCGTAATAAATTGTATTTCTCAAAAATTGAAAATTCCGTTCCGATCGGTTACCATGATAGTGCTATATATATCCTGTTTTCTTTTTCCTTAAGACTGCTTCATCGAGATAAAGTTCAATCTCAAGAAATTCCACTTCTCACTGTGCTACTTCCACATAGCAGGATCATCTATTTTAATTTTCTTCATAAAAAAAAAATTGAAATAAAATTAGCATGCTCACTGACCTGTTGAACGGTATCGATCCGATGTCGTCGCAGCGCGTATACTCCTAGAAGCTATGTCGATACATGGACACATGTCCAAAATACCAAATCCAATATCTAGCAGCATGCCGTCCCATAGAGAGTGGGTATTCTATAAGATACATCCGTGTATACATGCCTTAAACAGTATCTTCACGGCGACAAAGACCCCAAAGTGCTCCACTTGACGATGATTATTGCAAAGATATTCCGCCCTCCATAGAGTGCCCCATCATCACCCACCGTCTCGTTTCTATGTACGTTTGTTAGTATATATGCAGTCAACTCTATGGAGAGCGCGCACAACAATAGAAGCTCAAGCATAACCAATTCCAGAGGAAGCATTCCAAGCCACCATTTATCACATCTAGCGTTGGCTTAATCTCCTCCATGCCGTGTATAAATGAATAGCGAATAAGCTGGCAATTCGTGCGCCCAGCTAAACACCTGATAACAGAGGGTCCCAGCAGTAGAGCTCTCTCAGCCGGGTGACGATAGTGTGGATCAGCCAGCACTGATCCACAGGCCAATGCTGCACATCACATTAGTGTGACCAGGATGTGTATTTTGTTTTTCATGTGGGAAGTTTATTTAATCAAATAGCTGAGATGAAAAAAAATGCTAGAAAAAAGAAGACACTATTTATGGAAATCTCCCTTTTTCCAATAATATAATATAATAAATTAATTTATTTTATAACTAGCTGTGCCCGCGCTTATTGCTTGGGTTAGCCTCGGATACAAAAATCGTGTTTTAGTTTTTTTTTAAACATACATGACATACCATTCATTTATTCTTCAATTTTAAGATAAAGCCTTCACTTAAAAAAATAAATAATAATAATAGGTGATAGTGACGTCAGGAAATACTAAGATAGGGATTTGTATGCATTATACCAGCATACCTGGTATTTCTGTGTATTATTTTATTTCTCTAGCTTAAAATAAGGAATGAAATAAAAAGTTACATTACCAACGCCATCTGTATACAGCAATGCAATGTATGGAGTAGATATAAAAAAAAATGAAATAGGTATACCTTTGTACATACGAATGTTTTGTCATTTTGCGGTGATGTGGTAAGCACATTTTTTCTTTGACCAATTTACAAAGTTTTAGTAAGTTTATTGTAAAAAAATGTGTCCTATGTGTTTCTCGAGTAAATATCCAGTTAATTAAAAAACGATTTATTCAAATTCGTTTTTTCGTTCTCGTGTGCTGCTGAAACAGGCCGAAACCTCTTCAATTTTACTATATAAAAAGATACATTTAATGCAACCGTAACCTTAACTTCTTGAGATTTAATTTCTTTTTATATGTGGGGTGTTTTTTTAAATCAATTTGAATTGATAATGAAGTTAAGGATGTTTTAAGTGGCTTTTTTTGCCAAGTTTGACAAAGTATTCTCCGAGGACTGTTTTTCTAGTCTGGGCTAGGCTGGGGCCTACATAGAAGAAGTCTTCTTCTGCATCAACGTCTTGACACCCTTATTCTGTATTTTCCTTTGAGACATATGACCAAAAACTTCTCCAAACCCGACATTTGTCAAGCCATCTTTTGTTTGCAGCTTTAAAAATCTTTACCTTGGTTCCAGTGATGAACCGTTTTGTCTTGTCAGTTTCTCAGCTATTTAATTCCCATAAAATTTATTTTGATAATGGCGAAGAAAGGATTAGCAAAATAATTTCTGACGAGATGAAATGCTTCCATATTAATATCAGAGAAATATAGTAAAGGATGATTATCTTATTGGCCCAACAATGAGGTCAATTTACTGTTTTAGGCTACCCAATTTGTATTTCTAGGGTTTCTGTAATTCTTTGGATTTTCTGTTTTATGTTCGATATGAAAAGTTATCACTCTTTGGTCTAACTTTTTAACTAACTGTTTAACTGCTTGAAACTTTCAAGTCACTGATCACAATAAAGTTAGAAAGCCTTAACTCGAGCACTTCTCTTCTATTTTGGGAAATGAAAGTTATATCATTACCTCTACCTATTTATCATCAACATATTTTTCTTAAAAGTAAGTTAAAAAAAGTGAATCACCACTTGCGTTAGTGTCTGTACTTCGCCATTGAAGGTGATGGGCATTGCCATCACAGCCTGTCAGCATGTTCTTCTTGTTCCTGCCTGTTTCTTTTACCAGATCATTAAAATCAGCTAATTGTGGAGGCCCTGGTTCGTCACCTGGTATGCATTTATGTAAGTGGAGGCCAAAATCAGAGGCGGTGTCCATTCTCTTTCGAACTTCAACGTTTTCATATCAGCGCTGCAAAGAGATAGTAGATAAAGATAGTAGATAAAGTTGTTCGATAGTCACCATATTTTGGCCCTTTTTTCAAATACAAGATGTAATCCTTTGGATCTTAATCCGAAGGTATTGCCTCTGTCAATGCATAGCTTTTGAATAAGGGCAAATTCAATATTGTCCTCTGACAATAAGGAGATTAAAGTAGCACATGCCAGCCACAATATGTTGAAGATCCAAGTGAACGATGAAGGACAAATTATTCTATTTGTTCGTTTGATTAGCTGCCTTTACCGGTTTCACCTTTACCTCTTAACTTGTGTCCTGTTGACGGAAGCATTACCAAGGATGGATATTAAATCCCTGCCCGAAATGTAGCATAAATCAACTCTTCGTTCACAAACCTGAGCAGACTTGTCTCCACTTGAGACACTGCTCCATGGTTAGCCTTTATTAGGAGATCCCTTATTTAATGCATTTCTCACTGCGTCAATAATGGATGGCTGCAGTCTGGTACTAAAAGCATGTAAAAATGAGGCCTAAGGCCTGAACCATGTTGAACGCTAGCCTATTTTGCATCCAGAACTGGTTAATTTTTTTTCTGATGTGATTAATGATGTCTAAGGCTATAGGCGCATGCAACCGTCTCAACTGAAATCATCATCATCATTACCGGGATCTGGTCCGAGTCTCCTTCAACAAGTTCTTCTTGATGGCCAGCACTATCGAATTGCGCACCTGAAGGCTTCGGGGGTCCTATTCTATGCCATCCTTCCAACGCAAACAAGGTCTGCTACGTTGTCTCATACCAAAAAAAGAACTGCAAAAGACTTTCCGAGCTAGTTCCTCTTCGCTCATATGAGCTAGGAGCCCAGCCAACCGAAATCTACCGAGCTTTAATTTTTCCACATCTGATTTGAGGTAGATTTCATACAATATTCATGGTGATATCTTCTCTGAAGTCGTACACGGGGTCAACAAGCCTCCAAGTCTCGGATCCCTATATGGTTAGACCATAGTCTTGTACAGCAGCAGCTTGGTTTTTATAGTAAGGTTTCTGGATTAAAAGAGCCTTGATGGACTATGGTTCTGTTGGATTTACCAAAACTAAACTCATTAAACTTCAAAAAAAAACTTAAATTTCCGAAATCAGTTTTCAGGTTTAGTACATATAACATTATACTTAATATGTTAAAGTTTTCTTATTTGAATTGTTGGTCACACTAATCACCGCAACTCTTGATCACCAGGTAGCTGCCTCCCATTGCAGTGGCAAAAGTGTGGACTTATCGCATTTGCTCTCTATTCGTGTCTTAAATTAACCTTTTATAGAAAAAAACTTATTTATTCCCTTATTTCTTAACGCTGTTTGCTGCGATTTTTTTTTTCTTATTTTCTTATTTTGTCCCGTTTTTATCCTCCTTTGAAGTATTGATGCCTTTGTGGGGGGACACGTTTATATAGCTTCGTCGTCTTCCACAACCTCAACAACAAAAAACAGCGAAACCATCTCTCTGTCGTTCTGCAAATCATTTAGCCAATCTTTTATGCACCATAAATTTTGCAAAGCGGTCCTAAGAAAGCCGGACAACTGCAGCCACAAAAAAAAAAAAAAACCAAAACGGGGGAAAGTATAGCTCTTTCGCTGACTGTGTGTGCAGCGCACAGGTAGCCCATATTTGGTAACGCATGATTCTACCAAACAACGAACGACGACAACGAGGCGGTGAGAGAGCTATCCCTCCGATAGATGGTGATAGTATGCGCGCCCTTAGGCCTTCCGCCTTCATGTCTGACCCCCAAAAGCGATAAAGTGTCCTGCACGCCAGCCAGCCAATTCGAAACAATCCCAATACAATTCGATAGCAGCCCATTCGATCCATATTACAAGGAAGATCCGTTAACAAATTCCACCTGGAACGGTACCAATCTGCGCGCAGGCCCACCACAGTCAATATGGTCACAGCACGATCAGACCGCGCAGCCCTGCTGGCGCGATTTATGTGCCAAGTCGTGGGCACGATTAGTCCACCATATAGTGACACAAACGTCCGATGTCCGAACCCTTTGTGCACTTCCATTTTGCGGCGCACTTGTCATCTGTCATTAGACTAAATGCTGCATCGATCAGTCGCAGATCAATCGATCGAAGTCTAGAAGGTGTTAAAGTTGTGTGTGCCGCAGGACCCCCTAAACTGACTGGCGATAAGCTACCCATACCAAATGATATCAATAGATGCCGCCGCCATGTTAGCTATGCGCATGCGCAGATCCAGTGACATGCACTCTGGGGCCACTCGTAGCTCTTTTGCCAAAATTGGTCTTGGCAATAAGTCACGTGAATGTTTTCAACATTTTTAAATGGTCGCGATATTCGTTAGCCTCGAAACTTTGGGCTAAGATGGGAATTAAATGTTCCGCTTGTCGGGATGATTGTATACAGCTTGACTCCGAATGAATAGACGTACTCGGGGGCATAAATATCTGATTGGAAGCAAACGAACTGAATGCCGATTGTGTGGCAGTATTACGCTATTTTATATATACACAAGCAAGGCACTGACTTTGTTGCGAAGTCTATTAGTGGAAACTGGAAACCTAGTGCTTGACTGATGCTACATGTGTTTTGCCTCACGTCTGGATGGGTTAAGTGAAAACATTTTGTTAGTGTCGGTGTTTGCGGAAAAGGAATCATCATTGACTTTAAACATTTTGACAAGTTAGTAGATCGTTGTTGGATTTTGGAATGTAAATTCCCAAACCGCCAGTAATACTTCGCTACAAGGTTGACTTAAGTAAAGAATTTTCATGTATTAGGAGATAACGGTAGACAAGACGGAGCCCTGCCCAGGGCTGAGCCAGCATTTATTTTTTTAATTTTAGATTTGAAACCGTTGGATATTGCTTGCTTTAAATACCATTAACTTAGTTGCAGAAACAGGTAGGAAACAGGGTATCAAAATATTAGCTATAACCCCATCATTAATAGAACCAAATTTTTGCATGATCAAAATTTACGGCAACAAATTCTGCAATGACCCAAAGGCAGTAAATTTTGTTGTCATTAGTAAAAAACGTATTAAAAACTCCTCAACAACTTCGGTTCCAACGCTAATGGAATATAACAAAAATAAAAAAACACTTGTTTAATCTTCAGAGAAGGCAAATTTTCTCGCAGTCCATTTCGCTGCTAGCCCCTCCTGTACTTGAAAATGTAAATTTTTACATGGGACTTTTTTTTCGGCACTCGTACATTACCAAGAGTTCTCAAAGATGTCGATATACACAAATCCGTTGGCTCAGATGGTATACCCTCCATTCTTCTGAAGAGGTTTTCTTAAACACTTGTAATGCCAGTAAGCAATCGTTCCACTGTTGATCTGACGACATATTTTACCGAACAGTGGAACAAATCCTTACATCGTTTTGGTGAAATTGAGATTATTGCGCTTGATATTTCCAAAGCATTTGATAGAGTTTGGCATTAAGCTTTTTAATCGAATCGCATTGTCAAATTGGGTAATAGAGATCGAGTGGAGTTTAATGCTTCCAAAAATTATATTTAATTCTTTAAAAAATGTGAAAAAGTGTGATTTTTTTTTTTAATTGTAGGAACGGTTTTTATTCAACCACTTTTTTTTTAAATTAAAAAAAAATAAAATAAAAAAGAAAATTAAGCACAAAAATAACTTTATTTAAAAACAAAATTTAAAAAAAATCCATTTAACCGTTTTTAAAATATTGAATTTTCAAAAAAAATATAAAAATATTAAAAATAAAATAAAATTATTCGAAAAGTTTTTTATGTAAAATTTTTTTGGCTATCATCATCTTTTCGATTATTAAATTTGATTGTAATCGCGGGTACCCATTTCTCGAGAAAGTCGAAGAAAAAAAACCTGTCCATTCAACATCTACACGAAATCCGACACACAATACAAGATAAGGAAAAACATGAAATCTAGTCAACTTCTTGAATGGAGCTTGTACCACCACCACTACAGTAAAATTAACTCTGATAGATGCCTTCAAAAATATCCCACCAATGTCAATAAAACAAAAATATCAAACTTCGTTCGACTTCGACTTGGTCACACCAACGCTACCCACCAACACCTATTGACAAAAAACAATCCACCGATCTGTCCTACCTGCAACGTAACATTTGATCTTCAACATATTCTTGAAAATTGCTCAGTACTTAAACCAATTATCGTTCACTTATTTAAAAATACTAATATCTATGATATACTAAAAAATCCCAATGCTAGAAATATAGAAAAAATAAATGAATTTTTATCCATCACTAATATTAGTATATAAGCATATCATTTATAAAAGAGCCAATAGTCTCTGCAGCTAGGTTCATTAATATTAATATTTCCATGTAATTTAAATTACTTGTGAATAAAAAATAATAATAATAATAATAATAAAAACCTGTCCTATGGGGGGTACCGTTTTTAGCGCACCAACTTATTTTGTTCCACCAAAATATATACTACACCTACAAAAGTACACTGGTTTTTTTCATAAAAATTCTTCGAGCCGTTTTCGAGAATAATAAGCTTTTACCTAACGGTTATATACAGCCGTTGACAGCTAATTAGAAACGATTTCACGGAGATCCTCACTGCTTTAAAACTGCTGCACAACGTCTTTGAATTGATTCGATTACGTCTTGGCATTTTTTCATTGGAATTGCGTACAAGGCTTCCTTTACTCTTTCAAATAAAGTATCCAAATTTGGAATGTTTTGCAAACTTACGGTTCTTTTTTGACATCATCCCATAGTTGCTCAATGGGATTTAAATCCGGACTTGACAATGGCCAGTCTAGTACTCGTATAGCATTTCGATAAAAAAAATTGTTTTGTGAGTTTTGCAGTATGCTCCGGGTCATTGTCTTGTTGAAAATTCCAAAAAACCTGCTATTTTCCTCAGCCCACGGTAAAATTTTTTTTTTTGTATTTCAACGTTTTTTTCTTTGTTCAAAATTCCGCCAATACGATGAATAGGTCCCACGCCGTTCCATGAAAAACATCCCCAAACCCAGACTGACCCACCGACATGTTTGACCACTGGCGAAACGTACATTGGGTCAAGTTCTTGGGTGTCTGATGTACAGGAGCTGAAGTGATGAAAAATACCATAAATCAATCAATCAATTGTGACGGCGCCCATTTGGCCGATATCATCTTCTCGACTTGACCAATACAATTTTAAGGTTCAAATAAACATAATCAAACATAAACAAAAACAGAATCGAAGTTTTTCATTTAGAAAAAAAGAGAGCCAAACAACATCGGGTGGATGAATTCTTTTGGCCCACCCTGTACTTTCTGCCGTCGGGACCAAAGCGGGTTACCTTCGTCTCATCATGCCTTTGCACATTTGTGATCATTGGTTTCTTGCATGAAATCCGTCCATGAAGTCCAGCTTCAACTAAACGACGTGCAACAGTTTTTTTTGATATGTGGACTTAAGATTCATCCATTATTTCGCGCTGAATTACTCTTGCACTTTTTCTAGGATCTGCTATTGACAGCCGAACAATTTTTCTGTCAGTGTAAACTGAGGTCTTCCGTGGTCTCTTTCGGCGCGGAATATTTTCTGTAGTCTTATATTTACGAAAATGGGCTATTGTAACGAAAGCAATCTTTTTGGAACAATTGAGCTGGGTTGCAATGTCTCGATATGATAATCCAGCCCTATCAAACTCAACAATAGCGCTTCGCATTTTTGGTGTACTTACAACTCCTGCTTTTTGCCATGGTAAAAACAGCCTGTGTAACAGTTGTTTGTTTTTAAAAGATGGGTATTTTCTGTAGTCCAAAATACATACGCACAGACAGACAGACAGAATTTTGAAAGTAACTCAAATATCTTTCTCTATCATCGTAATGTCATGTTTACCCAAATGTTCTTTTAGCTTGAACCAATTCACTTGCCCATTCTACTGCGCTGCTCTCAATCTAGTTCTAGCGATGGACTTTCTTTACATGAGGTGTGATCATAACATATTCTCATTTAAAAAATGTATTTCATCTCTGGCATTGTACTCATTAAATCTCTTGCGTAATATTTTTTGTTCTCTTAATCCTTTCTCTGCATAACCGACCAGTTGCCAAGTGATTTGGTTCAAGCTATACTTCCTTATCAAAATTTTAGGATTAACTCAGTTAAAGCTTTTGGTTTAAAAAGATGTTGATTGTGTGAAATGAAATCTTTGAAAAGAAAGGATCCTTTTTACATAAAATTTTTCCGAATAATTAAGGTATAAGATACAGTTTGAAGATCGGCGATAATTTGAAATATGTTGTTTAGGCCCAGACTTATAAATAAAAAATAAATAAATACATTTATTGGCGCGACAGCTCCTTAAGGAGCCAAGGCCTAGTGACTTATACACTCAACCATTCCTGTGTGTATGTGTTGCCAATCTGCAAGAATGGAAGGTACCTACAGTTTACCGCCGAGTCCGAACGACAACATGAGATGCACTTTTTCGAAACAAATTTTACTCTTAGAGGTTTTGTCAGTTCCTCGCAAGAGGCAGTACCTCGGAAAAGAAGGTGGCTATAAGCTGGATTCAAACCCAAGCTCATTTGCTTAGCAGTCCGACACACTAACCATTAAGCCACGGGGCACTACCAGACTTATGAATAGGGGTGATGAAAGAAGTTTTCCAATCCATCTTTAATTCACTTTTTTTAGCAAAGCATTAAACATTAGAGTCAAAGAAACACCAAAAGCACTAAAAACACTGTTTCAAAATAGAAGGAGATAGTCCATCTAAACCATATTGCTTTTCTTGAATCAAACCGCACAAAATTTTTGTAACCTCTGAGCACGTACATACTGTTCCAATATTGAGGAAACTATTTAAGGGTCATGTGCTGAAGAATCAGAAATGTGGGTAGTGGTGTAAGCCGATTTAAGGAAATTTTTTTAGACACAAAACTATGAATTGCCCATACATATAAAAAAATATTAAAATTATTAAAAGAAGCAAAAAGTATATTATCATCGAATTTTTTTTTATCAAAAAATCGAATTTATAATTAACATATTGCTATAATTGAATTGTAATTTTGTATCAAAAAATATGTTTAAAATAACAAAAAAAAAAACTAAATCTTGCACCAAGTGCTAGACCCTAGATGATGAATTGAATCAACATTAATTAATTCTAAAATTATATTTATTTATATAAGATCAATTTCTGAATCATTTAAAGCTATTAGACATAATTTACCAATTTATATTGGAAAGATTAAAATCATCTAGTATTGATAGGTGTTGATTGCAATTTAATTGTATTTAACATAAGCAAAAACTTATGATTTAATTCGAGCTGCACAGATGTTATCAGGTTAAGAGATGTAAGTTGTCAATCCATTCCAATGTGCCAAAAGCAGTACACATTTTTGGGTCAATAAAACTTACGAATTCTTCGATGTCATCGGTTCCATAGCTCATTAACTTTTCCGAGTAAAACCAATAGAAATACTGTTAAAAAGATTGGATTGAGTGCAGCAAAAAGTAGGCTTTACATGCATCTTAATCTTCATCTGCATCGACATCTGCAAAAAAAGGGGACACATAATACACAAATCATATTTGTTCGGTAGAGAGGGGAGACCAAAATGCAGATCATCTGCATGTATGAAGATTATAGGAAGTATAAATCTGAAGATTGCATATTATAGTGAATAGTCCAGTCAAAATAGACATTTGACTTAGCCAAAATTCGCATAGATCTGAAAATTGGCTGAGACGTTAAATACATCATTATAAATGAAATGTCAAAAATCCCTTTCGATCCTACATCTGCAAAAAAATTTATTCAAGGTCAAACATACGAAATTATGGTTTTTCCATTTTTCTCGAAAACGGTAAGTTTTATCGTGAAAATAGGTTAGACAAAAATTGTAGATCATACAATTCTCTACAGCTCAGTCACTTTTTCTCTTACGACGTACCATTCGTGAGATATCGTTGTTTTAATCATTAAAAAATTTATATTTTACATAATATGCACACATTTCCGCACCACCTATGAGGTAATGTACTTGGCGCATTATTTTTCACGTGGTTTCCCCAGTAGGTATAATCCACGATCTATTGTAATAACGAGAATTATTGAGATCGTATCCTATTGATTAACTATGGAGACAATATTTTCATATGGTGTCTATTGCAAAGGAATTTAAAAGAGCTGAACGTATGGGAGATTGGCGAGCTCATTTGAATTGCGTTAAAGAAATGCTTCCTTATCTTCATGCGTCAGGCCATTTTAATTATGCCATTAAATAAAATTTAATTATGTGCGCATTTATTTATATCTACAAGATATGATGCAATTAGAGAACTTGATGGATCCTAGTGTTTATCAAAGATTTATCGAAGGATTTTTCACTATTAGACGTTCTGCTAAATTAAATTGTGGAACTTCGACGGATATGGTGATTGAACAATCAATGAAGGTATTGCTCGACGAAGAAGTACGCAAGAAAGTGTCATTAGTAAATGGGTCTATGGCATGCATACGATGAATACTGTGTGTGAATGATTGGAAGATCTCGCTAATTTTAGAATGGACACAACAGACCAGCATGTGGATGCAAGCGATTCTCGTGTAAAGAGAGATATTGAAGATATTAATAAACTTGCGGAGTGGTTCTTATCACATGATCCGTTCCCTGTGATACCAAAAATTATGTCCATTGCCAGCGGAGTCGTGGGCGATGATAAAATTAATTGTGATAATGCTCGTGCAGTTGGACTTGCTTCTATAAGCAAAATGACTGGCCAAATGTTTAATAATATTAAATTTAAACGCGCTGATAGAGTACTTTCTCTTTTAAGTGCAAGTAGCGTCATAAAAGAACATGATGAAAAGGTGCCTATAGACCCCGTATTATTATTTCAACGCATGAGCATTACTAAGACATTTGAAGATGAACTTAAAACATTTTTCGCATATGATTTAGCTCCTTACCCATTATCACTATTTGATGCAGTGGGAATGCGTAAAACTATGAAGTCAGCTCTTTATAATTGCTTTGAATGTTTAAACTTCAAAAATGATAACACAAATGCTATCTACATCATCGATGGAGAGTATCTATTACACCGTGTTGTATGGGATCGAGATGAAACGTTTCATATTTTTTTTTGAAAAATATATTCAGTATGTACAAAGACATTTTCGTCATAACAGTACGGTTGTATTTGATGGTTATACTAATCATACGAAAAATATTAAAGCTGCAGAACAACGTCGTCGGACTACAAAACATCTTCATCTGTTGATATCGTTTTTGATCGATCTATGAAAGTTTCAACAAATCAACAACAATTTCTTGCAAATACTCACAATAAGTCTCGCTGTATTTCAATGTTATGTGAAGAATTAAAAGCTGCTGGTATTCCAATAAAACAAGCTGATAATGATGCTTATGTCCTTATAACTGAAACAGCAATAGAACAATGGAAAAGTTCAAATACGACTGTCGTTGGGGAAGATGTTGATTTGTTGATATTACTGATTGCACTGACTCCAAATGATAAAATTATTTACTTTTTGAAACCTGCGAAAGCTTAAGTATAATCAACAATATATTCATCACAAAGTCTAACTGCATATCCGAAATGTCAAGCTCATATTTTATTTTTACATGCAATAACTGGCTGCATGTAATTTTTAAAAGAGGTAAAATAGCAGTATTTAAATTGTTCGAAAAACGTAATGATTTAATTGATTGTGCAGAAGTATTTAAGTACAAAGATTGACTCTTCTCCACACGACATCGCTATTAATGATGAAAACAGGTTTTACTGAACAGCTGATTATCATTTCACAGAATAGTGGAACATTTCGTTCCAGTGTTTGTGGTCCATTTTTTAATGTTCCACTCATCAGTAAAAAGTTTACTGAAGCATTTTGCATCATTAAAACAAATTTGAGGTTATGGCTGGTGTGGTTGGTCTTTAAATTCTGACACAACTTTACTGATCGCTATAACCACCCGTACGTAAAAAATTCCAGTTTCCAGCTGTTTCAACTTTTAATGATAAATTTTTAATGATCGCTACAACTGGCGCCTAATGCCAATCGATGGCAATTCAATTGAAATAATTTATTTTGACCAAAAACAAACCCGAGAAACATTATTATTTATTAAATAAAGCATTTATTTATTTTAATGATGAAAATTGGTTGTACTGAACAGCTGATTGTCATTTGACAGAATAATGGAACATTTCGTTTCAGTCTTTTTGTACGTAAAAAATTCCAGTTTCCAGCTGTTTCAACTTTTAATGATGCATTTTTAATGATCGCTATAACTGGCGCCTAACGCAAAAAAAGAACAACAAACAAGCTTTCAGGTTTGTTTCCAATTTCATTCCACTTACTGGAACTGGAAATGGAAGTTGAAATTATTGCGTACGTTCACGAACATAAAGCGCGAAACAGATTGAACCAGCGACAGCACCAGCACCGTCAACAGCAAACAGCGCGCTGACCAGCAAAATAAATTGAAACGCATTGCTACCAGCACCAGCATCGTCATCTTACTTCTGTTTGACACTTTGTGTACATACGAAGTTTTCTTTTGCCCCTGAATTTCACTTGCTCAAAGTTGGTAGCAATGGAACAGCAACAGCAAGTTTAGGACTTTGGTCTAATGACGTTGGTGACGTTGCTGGTGCTGGTCTAATCTAATTTGAGCCATTGAAATACATTGGTTCTAAATAAATGCGGCCGCTGTTGCTGGTTCAAACTGTTTTACGCATAACTTTTGGGTTGGGTACCTTGCTTCTGTTTGGGATTTTTTGTGAACGAACAAATCCAACCCTATAGGTTAGCTCACAAAATTCGAAGCAAAAGAGAAACACAGTCAGCTATTCATGAGCTGTTCACGCGTTGAGAAAAGTATCCAGCAAATTTTAGGATACCTTTGGATTTTCTCTCTGTTTCCATATGTTCTTCAATAATCAGCTGGGAAACAGCTGTTTGGAAAACAGCTGTGGAAAAGAGCTGTTTTTAACCATGCTAATTACAACAAAAGCAAGATAACTAACCTAAAAGTTATGTTCGTGAACGTACCCATTTTTAAAGAATGACAGATAAAGTGTTCGGAAAATGGGTAGAGTCTGAAGGTGGAAACAAGTTCTTTAAGACCGAAGTTACACAAACAACTCTGATTTTCTTAGAATGTTTTAAAAAATAAAGTCATTATGTTAAATAAAAAAAAAATATTTGAAATGAAAAAAAGATGCCTCTTTGGTAAAAAACAAGCCTTAAAGCCTTGGCTACTGAAATAATGTCTAAAAGGCACTAAAAAGGCTTAGTTGGCATCGCTGGATATCCTGCAAGAAATTATTAATCTTCCTAGACCAGAGAAATTTCCGAGTACTAACGAGGAATTTCCGTTTTACTTTGTGGCAGACGCCGCATTCTCCTAAAAAAATATTATGCGACCTTATCCACCTTATCTTGTTATCAAGGGCTCGGGTAAAGATAGAAAATACTCTTGGAGTCGCAACGGGAAAATAAAGAGTCATTCACAGCGTTCTTTACGTCCATTCCAAAAATGGAGAACAAATTGTCAAAGCGATCGTGGTTCTACATAATTATGTGAAATAAAAATGTGAAACGACATGGCGACCTACTGTCCTCCTAACTATGTAGACCAGTATTCCGCTTCAGACTACTTCAGTCAAGAGGTGGCTAGCGCCAGGAAGTCAACCCTCTGCTTGAAAGCAGTCTGTTCACGCGGTTCTATTCTCCCAGATGTGCATTTGTATTGAGAGACGAGTTAAACAATTACCTTTTTTCAAGAAATGAATAAAAAGAAATAAATCAAAACTAGTTGAAAATTCAATTTTTATTTACAAGTTCATTGATTTTTTTTCGAAATTCTAATTGCAGGTCAGCAACTTCGATTGGAAAATAACTCTTTGGCGAGTTTGGCCACCTGTGTTACCTCCGCTTGAGCCTCCAAAAGTAAATCATCAACATATTTTTGCGGGGCCTCTTCGCTGGGCTTGGAGTCAAAGTTGATGTCCCTGGGCTTGGACTTGAACTGGGGCTGGGATCAAGGAAGTTATCTACGATTAGATGATCCTCTACCATAGGATTTTCGTCAAACTCTTTTTCCAAGTCATTGGAATCAAAAACATTGGACCCCGAAACAAAATTAAAATTCCCCGAAGTACTGCAAGTAAAAAAAAGAAAGTTTATGAGCAAAGAAAACTAAACTCAATAAAATTGATAAATTTTACCTTGAGTTGGTATGCACCACATCTTTTAGAAACATCAAGTGCTCCATCCATTTCCATTCCTTTTTGGGACTTTTGTTGCCGCTGCCGCTTTGTGTTTTGTGGGTTCTTCATAAAAAGCGTCCCTTAAAGCCCTCAACCTAATCAATTTCAATTAAAATTACTTGTGTAAAAAAATAAAAAAAATAAAAAGAATTTAAAAAAATTTATTAAGATTATGAATGAAGAATTGGAGTGTAAATAAAATTTCCTTAAGGAATGTCGGAGACAAAACAAATGCTTTTAAATATTTGTATATATGTATGTAACTTACCCGGGATATTAATAATTGTGGAAAATTCCTCCCCCTTAAATATATTTTTTTATATGAACTGCTGGTTTTATCATATATAAACATATTTTCTTTAATAAGTTTTCAGTTGCAACTAATATGGGAAAAGCGAAAGATAATTATATACTTGTGTACGAACATGTGGTATCTTTTGCTTTTCTTTATTTTTCTTATCTCATTTTATGATACTTAGTCATATAATGATTATAAATACATATAATGATCATTAACTTGCGCAGAGGAATAAAATTCTGACCCTCAAATGGTTTGGTCATATATAGGGAATCGAAACTAATGTTTCTTGTTGCCATTGTATTTGGGAAGTTATCAAAGTCTCGAACCTGAAATATTCCCATATTCGTTGATTCCATTAACTCCATTTACTTGCACATGCAAAACACATTCGACAAGTGAAGTCCCCTCCTCTCAAATCTCAATCTTGGTGCATTTATCATTTTAAATGATGTGTGTGATCGAAAAACTTTCTTTATACAGGAGTCCCATTGGAACTTGTTCCATAAATAAAACAACTCAAATATAAGAGACACAGCATTCTCCTGATTGCAAATTAATGCCCATTAAGCCTGCAATATCAATGCGCCTCCTTGAAAATTTGAGTGGCATTTATGAAGGAATCTGTGATTACTCACATGAGACACGCTACCGAGTCCATATTGCACCGGCCTTAATGCCGGTGACACACAATCCGATCGGAGCGATAATAATTCAATGCGAGATCAGTGTAAATGCAGCCTGGCCTATGGACAATGTAGCTGGAAGTTCGAGGATGAATGGCAGGCGCATGCAGATGTTGATGCAGTCACATGCCACCACACACGGACTCCAGCTAACTGACTTTGGTGACATGGAAAAACGGATTAATTAACGAAGTGAAATTGGTCTATATGAACTGTTGGACGAATACAGTTGGATGAAGGCTACTGGGCGCTTCAATGGCAGCCGGAGGCAGTGCACAATTGGGCGAGTAGTAAATCATCTTGAGCGATCACTATGGACGAATGGATTTATTTTATTATTAGCAACACTTTAGAAAGGTGACACAGATCGGTGTTCGATTTGTAGAAAAGAAAGGTAGGTACCTCATGGATGGATGATAAGACCTGAATGGTATGTAACTCATTTTCATAAGTGAATGTGGAAAAAAGCGTTTAAGCAAAACTCTAGCCTTTAAGAGTCTTTTTGACTAACTGTCAATAGGCCGTTCAAGGATTTAGTATGCACAAAGCAATCAAGGTATTTCGTTTAACAGCATACCTGCCAAGAAGTTTGCGCAAAATGGGAATGTTGGCCTTTCAGGAATAACGGCCTATGTTTAGTCAAGCCCTGAATTCTTAAGTTTAAAAACTAACCATATAATTGACATCCACTGCAAAATGCTGTCCACTTCAGAGTGCTTTCGAGAATCATTTGAAAGCTGCGACCGCCCAACTGGCCCAGCGCGCCGCACCCACTATATGTCATTAATAAATTCATCCTGGCGCGCGCTCGTTCATTCGAACTAATTTCGACAATTAACCGTTAAGTCTTGTTGAAACGTTGCCCCGGCTTAAGGATTACGTAAGAAGTCCACCACACGCGAACCTGTTGCGACTCAAGACCTACAAAAAACAGACAAAAACTAAATTAAAACTCTTTAACTGCATCGAATAGACCACCTACGGTAGAGACACCACATGACTCCTAGGATGCTTGAGGATCTGGTGGTGCTCCAGAAATCGGTCCCACAACAACGGTAATAATGATATAATTAATAGACTCAACGTTTCGTTTAATTTCACAACAAATTGATTTCGAATTAATCCTTTCAGGTGTGTAATGGGGTGAACCGTTTGGATCTCTCATGTGGAACGATATAATGCCTGATGGTCTTTGTCCCAGGTTCCACCATATGTCGGAGTCGAAGTCTCTTCTGGAAGCAAAAAAGTGTCTGCAGTGTTTTTCTTCTCAAAACTCAAAATGTATACTCCCTGCTGAAGCCAGATTAAAAGCTAAGCTAGAGGTGTCGCTTTATGGTGTCGTTGTCATTGCATCGCAGATCCGAAAAGCCGGGGAAGAGCTGGTGGGGTGCATTAGCCCGCGGTCATTGTTTGGATAGAGTTTTTACTTGATGACAAGTTGCACAGTCGATGATAACGGACGATAGAGCCCGAGGATGGTTGGAGGTGTATCTATACTATATAGATGGTATATGTATGGAGTTGGCGTCACCGCTACAATAAAAAAAAATAATTGCCACGTTAGAAAGCCTAGATCGGTGCGGGTGTTGGATGGTATATGACACATAGTAAAGACATAAATTAAGTAAGAAAAAAATTGTATTTAGTCAGCAAAAGATGGCGCCATATTTTACACATGGAGCTCTGAGTAAAGGTATATGCAGCATGACAATTTTAAAAAGTGAATTTATACCGAATTAAACAATATTGCGTTCGAATTACCTGCCACCTGGTAAGGAAAAGTATGTTAATTACTCTATACTTGAATGTAAGTCCAATGCTTCAGGGGTAGGTACTGGTCCACGTCTCCGTAAGACTTTCGTCTCAAACGCCGTTAAGAGATCAGAGTGCTATTTAATTAGCTCCAGGGTATCTCATCCGTAGGTGAATACATGTATGCGGTAAGACCATTCGTATACAGCAACAGGTTAGTTTTTATGCCAGGTTTCTCAATATTAGATTCTGTTGGATTTTAGCAGCCGCCCGCGTTTTTTTTCCTCTATGGTATTATGGGTTAATACTTTTAACCCAAGGTTTGTTAAAAGATTGCATACTACTTCAAATTCAAGCTCCACTAATAGCCCAGTCAAAGTAGACATTCAACCTTGCACAAATTCCCAGAAAGCTGAAAATTTCCATGAAAGTTAAGCTGAGACAAAAATGTAGACCATGCCAAGTTATCATCAAGTGTCATTACAGATTTTTTTTTTGAAGATTCACAATTTCATATAAAAAGCGATTCTAAATTGCTCAGTTTTTCGCATAGGCCTACTCCACGATCCTGTCCAGTAAATGAATGGGGTTTTACTCCACAAAATGTCAGGTATAGTTGGGAATTTTTAATGTGATGTTTGGTATAGGTCCGGTAGATACCAACAAAAAAATCCATAATCCACGCCCACCCCCTTCACAGCCAGGTAAAAATTACTGAAAATTTGCACTTTTTTCACTTTGTGGCTTAAGAACCCGACTTACAGAATCCGTTCGTCCGTAGTTGTAATTTTCGATTGAGCAGTGAGCACTTTATTAAATACACACATTCTTATCAGGGCGTCCCATAACTCCGCTGCCCGCGTTCTTTAAGACTTCTGTATTGCTCGATATGCAACAGATGAATAGACTGACCCATGTAATCCGTTGCGACCGGCTGTGCGTTCCGTTGCCTGAGCTTTTTACTGTTGCCGGAATTTTCATATCTTTCATTTCATTGAACATCAGTTTATTTTTAATTTATAGTTTATCATTAATTAGCTCGATTTATATATCAATTATTTACCCTCAAAAATACCTTTTTTATTTCCAAATAGTAGTTTTTTATAAATTAAAAGGATATTTTTGTAGAATACAATGCTCAGAATTTGAGTGGTTTTCTCAAACGGATTGCCGGAGTGAAAAAGTTAAAAGTTCGTCTACTTTGTGCGTTGTGTTCATTGCATGCGAAGCTTATGGGACACCCCTCATAAGAATGTGTGTATTTAATAAAGTGCTCAGTCGGACTCTTAGGGCCTGTACTGAAAATATATTTATATATATTTCTATTGTTAATTTAATAATAGTTCTTTTGTCAGCTCTCTCAAGAGCGTAAAAAATATCTTTAAGCAGATTTTACTTTGCGTTTTTTATAGACTAGTTAGTCTCCAATTTATCTATAGAGTATTTCCTAGTGCTATGGCAAAACCAACTTATAAACTTTCTATCTGTCTTACTCCTGTTGTTGATTTCCAAGTGAATGGAAAATAGCATTTATCCAAAACCGTCTTATGTAGGGTACCTACAATAGGGTACCTATAAAAAAAACACGACATTCCTTCCTCCCAAGGTATTGGAATCCCTGATTATCAGCCTTTTCGTAACTAGTAACTATTTCGAAAACGAAGCTTCTTAATGACCAGCAGTTATAATTAATTACCAATTCTTATACGGTTTTGGACTTGATGTGGATCATTCAAAGTTTTCAAACCTGACATGTGCACATAGTCTGTTGCTATTTCATAAATTATTTACCTCTGTTTTCCAAACAAACGAAATATGTATATTTCTGGGGATCACTTTAAGAGTAAGATTTTCTAACCTTAAGTTGGACTATCGAAGATTCGCAAACTATTATAGTTGGCTCACAAACAGATCATCAAGAATAAAATATTTCCTTGGTTTTACTAAAAATTCCGATCTTCATTATGTTATAGTTCATAAAAAATTGTATAAATATATATATGTCGAATGCTTAATGTAAACTGTCTAAATGTCACTTTTGTAAAACGTCGGCAAATCCTAATCCAACCCATCAAAGATATTCTTCTAAAAAGTAACACACTGGCCTCAATGCTCAATCTTCCATTTATATCAATGATGATAAAACTTCCAAAGCAATTCTTTATATCCTGATTCCGATATAAATGCAATTATATCGTCAATCGTTTATCGGCAGATTCATTTATTTAATACCATCTGACTGTATGATTCCCCTCGAAAGTTCCGCTCAGCGCAGCGACTGCCGGGATTGCAATCTGACACTAACATTGCTTAATGATCGCCTGTCTTATGTGTCACAGTGAAGACGATATACTGTATCGCGTCTCCACCTCTGTTCACCTCCTCATCATCCAAATTGTACTGCGATGCCCGCCTACCTATCAAAAACCCATTAAAATTAATCCCGAGAATCTAGCACACCATATAAGAGGCCCAAAGAAGACCTAAAGACGTCCCGAGCATAAAGAAGACCTCTTGCGGGCTCTCGCAGCATCAACATCATCAACTTTAGCTGCTCCTACTGTAGCAGCTAGACAACTTGTTCGCTTAGTGCAATCATTTATCGAGGATGACTTGTCCCGACAAGGTGGGTACCGGGATGGCAACTGTGGAACACATTCATCTCTACTTGAAACAAGGATGCGGATGCCGGATGATGGCAAACGAAAAAAAGACGGCCGCAAATAGGAGGAAAGTGCGTGATAAGATAGTCTCTTCTATGCACACACGTGCAATGTGCAGAAGCTACTTCTCGGGAATAATCAGTAATGCACGGCGGAGACCGCCCAATGTCAGTTTTGTCTTCTTCGTCACTGTGGCCTCCTTTGAGATACTTCATTACAGATATTAAGGTTGGCTAAATAAACGTCGCGCACCAGATCTAGCAAGAAAAAAATGGATGCATTTAAATACAATTAGAGCCAGGTGACGCGTGGGACTCTCTTATACACGCTCCAGACATCCAGGGATGATAAAGCAGCGATAAATCGATAATTACACTTTGGAACACGGCATCGAACATAAAGGAGGCAATCAACGACCAGGCTCGGAGGATATGCACAAAGAAAAAACACTTTACAGCGAAAATAATTGCAAAAGCATTTCCTGCGGAGCAGTGTTGAAAGCGATAGGAATAGGAAGATTGTTTATGTCGTTTGTTGAATGAAATTTAATCGAAAAAGTTTACACGAATTTTCCCAACTTTAAAATATGAACTCTATTAGTCAGGTGGGAGTATTCCGTGGCGGGATTCCCGTGAAAATCAGCTTGTTTTTTTTGGCGGGGGCACTCCTCTTGCGAGGAAATGACAACTCTTCCAAGAGTAAGTTTTGTCTCAAAAAAGTTCATCTCGTAAAGGCGTTCGAATTCGGCTACAAATTGACTTTTAGTGAACTTACTGTTTGGCAATGTCTCAACATTGAACGGCAAACTGACAGGAAGTACTGTCAGTGTATGATTAATGTCATAGTTGTCATTTGTGCTGTTTTAGAGATAAATCTTTTTTCATTCACTAACTGGTTTTACATATTTTTTTTTTTATAATTTACACGTGCGAAAGAGGTTTGTGTGTACCCTTAAAATAATAAAACACCGCACGATCATTAGGGAAATGAGGAGGGATATAAGAGGAGATACTGATGCACATTAGTTTTAAAGTTCTGCATATAAAAATGGGAGGGAAAAACAGAGTCTGGCAAAGCATTCCACATTCGTGTGGTGTGACTAAAGAAAGAATCTCTATACTTAACCGTACGTCCAAAACTAGGCTCAAGGGTAAACTGATGGGCATTCCTAGCAGTTCAAATATTACGGTTGAATCGTTTCAGGGGAGGAATGCAGCTGGCTATTTCGCTAGAGCTTTGTTTATAAAAATAACGATAAAATAACGAAAGGCACAAAACATTACGGCGGTGCTCAAGAGATGTAAATATTTATGTTATTGTTCGGTCGCCTAGCATTTTCAAAGCTCTTATGGATTGAGGATCATTCCTGGAGTGATGCTTTATGAATTCACCCTATTCTACTTGGTAGTACATTTTTAACAAGTTCTTTTGTAAACTATAAAGTATGCAGTACTTCTTGTATCTAAAATTTAATCAAGAAGCTTCTTTTACGTTTAGATGATCACCAAACAAGAAAGCTTTTTATCAGCCGGTGACCGACCGATTTAACTATGCGAAGACCTTAGCCCACATTTCTTATTATTATTGTGAAATACTTGATTTTTTTTTTTTTTTATAATTAGCCCGCACTAAAGGGATTTTGACTACCCTTATAATGTTAATTAAACACAGCGAGGGCTTTAGGAAAATAGGGAAAGATGTGAAAGGAGGTAACGATGCACATTTGTTTTAAAGTTCTGCATTTCAAAGTGGGAGGGAAAAACAGAGTCTGGCAAGGCATTTCACATTCGCGTGGTACGACTAAAGAAAGAATCCCTGTACTTGACAGTACGTCCGAAGTTGGGCTCAAGGGTGTAATGATGGGCATTCCTTGCAGTGCGAGTATTACGGTTAAAGCGTTTCAGGGGAGGAATGCAACTGGTTATTTCGTTAGAGCATTGTTTATGGAAGTAGCGATAAAATAACTTGATGCTTTGATCAGTCTGAGTCTGACTGAAGACTTGATGAAATGGCCTGGAAGAAAACAAAATGAGAGTGTTTAAGAAGTAATGCTAAGAATTAATTTAAAATTTGTTTATGTTCGTGAATTATTTTATTCAGTCTTTTAAACAAAAAACTTTGTGGAAAGATTTCCGTGACCTAAACAAGGAGCAATCCATTGGTTCCTCTTTTTTTTTGGGAAGCACCAGCCAAACGGATTATTTTGCTACCCTTAATATGTTAAAACCCCGTGCGAGCATTAGGTAAATAGGGAAGGATATAAAAGGAGAATTCGATGCACATTAGTTTTGAAAGTCTGCATTTCAAAATGGGAGGGGAAAACCGAGTCAGGAAAGGCGTTTCACATTCGTATGGTGCGAGTACTTGATGGGCATTCCTAGCAGTGCGAGCACTAGGGTTAAATTGTTTCAGGGGAGGAATGCAACTGGCTATTTCGCTAGAGCGAGGTGTAAGTATATAAAATGAAATAAAACAAAGATACATTTCTATAATTGCCACCAAATTCACTTTATTTGAAAATTAATTCTTTGCCATTTTTATATAAATATCTATTCTGGCATATGGCCATTGCAGCTGGTTCAGATGCGATGTAGTCAAATATTGATGTCCAATTTTCGATCAATTTTTCCAGCAAAAGGGCCATATATCGGTGTAGAATGGCGACTTGCATTTGCATACCTCCACAGAAAATAGTCTAGTCTAGAGGTAGATAGAGAATTATCTACACTTCTCTCGGTAAAATTTACCGCGACAAAAACCGATCTTTTTTGTTCTCTTCCTTCCTTATAATTCCCTTCCCTCAGTGGTCTTGTTCATGTTGCTGAAAGAGACAAGGGCAGCCAGGGTCCATCACCCCTTGGTCATATCTTTCAGTGACTTGGTGTTAAATCACGATCGTTGCTACACTCTGCTATTGTACCAAGGGAGTGTGAAAAGGAGTGGATATGGTATTATTCGAAGTGACAGACGGACGGGCTGGAAGAACCCCAATCGGAGAATTTGGATTTTATCTACAATGATGAGAAGAGAAGCGCGGTAGACACTTGGTCCCCGACGCTTATGTCACTCATTTAGTTGAGAATGGCCGAGTTTCCCAACGTAAAACAATGTTTTGCAATCTGTTGCATTTCATTTACTTATTTATTATTTATTTATTGTAAGTGGAAAAAGGATGGAAGATTGAGTTCCCTAATTAACGACAAAAGACTGAGTAGACGGAAAATCCAGGGAAAACTGTCCTTCTTCCTGGGTCTTAGTGTTTTAATTCAACTCAAACCAATTCTTCTAATCATTTTAGGTATTCGGTGGGGAATATTAGGCGGGTAGAAATTTCCTTAAATTTTTGTTTTACCTTTTTCTTACTATATTTGCCTTGGATTGTATGCTGGATGCGTTTATGGAATCGCCGTGACCTGGAAGTGATGCCAACGTGCAGCGAAATCCATGACGTCACCATGACTTGCATTTTTGTGGGAGAAAGTAGTGAGTAAGCAGGACAGCGATACTTTGACATGTTGGCGCTCTTCAGCAAACTTGCTGTTGAATGGCTGATGATATGATTCGAAGTCCGCAAGTCCGGATTGGCTGAAAGGACTGACAGATCGAACAAAGGATAGATTTTTCAGGAAAAAAAGATTCCTGAAAGCTCACTTTTGGTTTGACTTTAGAGTTGTGAAGACATAAAAAAATTAAAATCGAGGAAGTATAAAATACAATTTTAAGGAACTGAAGAATTAAAAAAAATTGTTGAAAAGGAAAGGAGTTAATTAAAAAAAAGTTTTAATTAGCAAAAAGAGTTTTATTATAAAAAAGAAAGAAAGGAGAATTGGAACGAGAAGGAGGATTTTGATTTGGAAAGGAAAGAAAGGAGATAGGATAGGACAGCTAAGTATTTGGATTGATTTTTTTTAAACATATTTTCTCTGATGAGTTGATTCTTATTTTATATAATCGTTTGTCGTTTTCAAAAAATATTATTGGATTCCGAAAAATTACGCAATTGTTTTTTGTACTTTTACCGTTTTTACTTCTTTGTCCATTCAGGAACCGTATCTTAACGGTCCATTCTTTTTCCACATCGTTCTAATCTTTCTACCCTATTTGTTGAAAAGATTTTTGGTGTCTCTCCTACGAATAAGGTTTCCCAAACATTATTAATAAACTCAAATAATTAAAAAAAAAATAATTCAATATTTCATTAAACAAAAATCGGTTCATAATTTTCTTCCATCGTTGCTTAAAACTAAAAAAAAGGTTTACAATTTCCTTTTTCGTATTAATTTTTTTTTTCAGGAAAAGTTACGATCGCAAGAGTATTTGGATTAGTCGAAGGCAGATTTCGTAGGTTCAAGTATGGTTTTGTACGATTCAAAAAACTACTGTAAAGCTTATGATTGCCAGCGTAATATTGCACAACCATATTATTCTGTTTGGAAGAGAACAAAATTTAAATGATTTTCCAGACAAAGACACAAAAAAAAGACAGTAGAAAAATCAAATTAATTTGAAGATAATCCTGATAGGGCAGTTTTGCAAGAAGCCGGAAATTTGGTAAATTTAAACGAAATCATTTATTTTCGTTATTTGACGAACAATAATTTATTAAATTTTCTGGTTAGAAAATTTGAAAAAAAATCATTTCGGTTTTGATTATTTTTAATTTTGTATTTTTATATTGTTTCTTATTTTTTAGAGCACCTAAATCCTTCGGTGTTAAATAACAAGGCATACATAAATCAGATATTATTATAATTATAATTATACATTAATACAATATCACTTTATAAGCAAATAACTTAATTTTTGTAAAGACAAAAAAAAAACGAACAAAATAAAATTAGTATTATTTTTCTTATCACTCATTCAGTTGCGGTTATAGGTACAATAGCTTACTCTCTCTCCTTGTAATCAAAATAGACTTAGTTGCTTAAAATCACTACTTTTTTTAGTATTATTTTTCTTATCACTCATTCAGTTGCGGTTATAGGTACAATAGCTTACTCTCTCTCCTTGTAATCAAAATAGACTTAGTTGCTTCTAACAAAATAAGCTATTTGCTTGTTAAACGACCTGATTAGCATAACGGGTAATTTAAATAACATTATAGTTACACCTTACAACATCAGCTATGCGCCTATGAAAGTCCCGTCAAAATCGGGGCATAAATAAGAATTTTCAAAAAATAACGACTCTTGCGCCACCTAGGGGTAATTAAAATAGTCTTACTTAATCCTTATAATATCAGCTTTCTGACTGTGAAAATCCCGTCAAAACAAACAGACAGAAAGACAGACACGAATTTTAAAAATTTGTGTTTTTTTTATAGTACAAATACATACTACTTTATGTATTTGTATGTGTATAGGTAATGCAAGTTTTTTAGCTCAAAAAATAACGGCACTTCTCATATGACCGTTATGTAAACGTATATTTTTCTCGAAAACCGCTCCAAGAATTTTTTGGGAAAAAACAGTGCAATTTTGTAAGAAATTATTATATTTTGGTAAAAAAAACAAGATAGTGGATTAAAAACGGTAGGTACATCTCATTTTTTTATTCAATTTTCTCGAGAACGGTTAAGCCGGTTAAGAACCAAAATCGATATTCAGGAAGATGTAAGTAACTTTAGTAATTTTAATTTAAAATATTTTCGAAAACTTTTTTTTCCATACTAAATAATCTTTTTTTTTTTAAATCAGTATTTTTAAAACGGGTTGGTGAATTTTTTTTTAATGTAAATTATTTTTGTGCTTCAGTTTGCATTCTTGAATTATTTTTCTTAAATAAATAAATAAAAAATAAATAAATTTTTTTTAAAGTTTTGAAAAAAATCGTTTTATTTTAAAACAGGTCCTACGTTTTGAAAAAATCACACTTTTCACATTTCTTAAAGAAATAAGATGGCGTTTAAATCTTTGCGCTAAAAGCTATTTTACGTACTTTGTTCGAACAATCAAAAGTCACAAAAATCGAATTAAAACTTTGAAGTTCTTCTTACATTTATCAAATTTTATTCGACGCTGTGACCGCACATAAGAGGAAGAAAGTTGTACGTGTGATCCAATCGTGCAATTAATTTATTAAAGGAATACTCTTTTATATTTAACTCTTGTATAGCCCTCTGTTTTTTTTTAAAGACAGATCTTCCGGATTTCATTTAAAATGGATTTCGCCACAACTTTCTTTCTTTCAACTTTGGAAGGCTTTTTTCTAGGCGTTACTTTCCGTTAACTTACCTTTAGAAGGTCAAAGCCTGTATTAAAGGCCTTCCCGGGTTTACATTAACATTGATGGATAACTCTTTGTCTGCATTTTCAAAACCTTCAGAAGAGCTGGGTCAGTACCAGTAGGGAAAGACCAAGTCTTCAAACATCTTCGCATGTGAGACCCAGGGTGGCTAAATCAGGACTAAACTGTCTGGATAAACTTTTTTGTTGAGGTTCAATTTACAAATAATTATTTCTCTCATTACCCTACAAAGTTAAGAAGTGAACTCCCCGAAATACTTTCCTGCACCTGAATTCGATTTAACTACCTTATCGATGTGACTTGCCGACTTAAACGTCGCGTCACACTTTATGTAATTGTAATGAAAAACCCAATCAAATAGGTTCCGAATGAGTGTACCGCGAACATCTGTACATTGGTTGTGCCCAAGACTGCATTTGAAGAAAACGCAGCGGCTTGGCAATGCGCGTTGAATTGATGAAAACCCTAACTATATCGAAAAGATCCAATAGACAGATTGATAGACAGACAGAGTATCTACAGACGTTAGCCGATCGAATTCATTCCATCTGCACTTCTATTATGCCCACGTGAGCCAATTTCGTTTTTAATTAATGGGTAGGAAGAACAATGATTCAAAGCTTCAGAAGAAATGGAAAAGACATAAAATGGGCCAATAATGTTGCACCGAATGAATGATTTCGCCGCGACGATTGCAAAGTCGCATCGATCATTTTGTGTGGTTTTTTGATACTATTTCTTGTAATTTCTTTGTTGGGCTTTTGCTCCAAGTGTGGGGCGCGTACGAATCGGTTTTTGTGTTTTACTGTCGAGGCATCCTTCGAAGATGAAATGATCCCAAATGTAGATCAACCAGGTATCCAGCGACCGGAGGCGCTCGAAGTGAAATTTCCAATGTTTGAAGGTGGGCGTCAGCAGGTTAAACACATATGTTAGGGTACACGGGTCTGATAAACCTTAGCACTAAAAAAACATATTTTATCGTTTAATCGGGATTTGGGGCAAATTTGCCGAGGCAGCTGAAAAGTGGTATTGCTGCACCTACACGCTCTTCTTTAATGAACTTACAAATTAAAAAGAAACTCACTTGTGATATACTTTTTAAAAGGAAATGCTTTGTTAAGGAAGACGCAAAAGCAAACAAATGTGCGTGAAGTTGTAACTATGTAGGTGGAAGGCGGTAGTTTTCGTCAAAATGTTAATTCTGCTGCATTACAGCAGAAATCAGAAAAAATCATTTTGCCTCAATCGAATAGAAGCAATATTCTCATGTGGAACTCCTTACCCGTCGACCTGAGGATCCTCCTGTGCTATGTTGAAAAAGGCTATTTAAATTAATTTTAGGTGCTAATTTCTTTTTGCATTTTCTCATTCAATAAATGTCTCATCTGTAAGTTTTAAATTATTATTTCTCTCATTTTTCTTTGTCATTAATTTTCCTTGTCTTCACTAATTCTAACCACAAAATTTGTTCCAATGTAACTTTACTAAGTATTTAACTAAAAAACTTATGCTTTGTAATACTTATGTTGAAAATAAATTACAATTACAATTACAAGAAAATTATAGGCTATGGTGAAATTTTATCTTCTTTTTCGGGCATTTTTTTAATGTCTATACTTTGAGTCATTCCCTGTGCATTGACATGGTATAATATTCCTGCAAATCACATTCAATGCAATATAATTCAATTTATTACTTACAACTATACAGTAAGACTTAGGCTTTGTTCCACAATATCTGACTAAGGTTTCAGTTAAGCAACTGGGAACTTATTTTTCAGTTATACCTAACTTGCGTTTCACAATATCTGTTCTTACTAGTAGTTAAAGTAATGAAAATCTTACAGGCCAGCTCAAGTTCCTGATAAAAACATAACTGGCAGTTAAAATATTCACATCTGTCAGTGTAAGCCCGAAAAAGGAAAAGTTTTCACGTTTTAGCATAAAGTAGATATTATTCAGATAAAAGAAGATAAGTTCGATATTTTGTTTTAACGTTTTGAAGGAAAAAGGTGGTAAAGGATATGAGAAAACTTAATACCTTTTTAACACCACTTTAAAACCCAATTACTTCTTAATCGAAAATTAGGAGCATTTATTTAAAGAACATTGCATTGTAGACGTATGAGCACAAACATCTATAGTTTCATATGCAGTTCTAAACGGGTTTCATTATGTGCTTCATAATCATCACCATCGACCCAACAACCGAGATCCAGTCTGGGCCTTGTCCAATATATTTTCTTCCTTTGTTTCCTATTTTAAAATGTCAATAAAACAATGTTTTGTGTGAGATATTATTAACTCTTTTTATTGGTTTGAAAAGTCATTATGTATATAACATCGCCATTATGTATGTCCAATTTTTCACGACTCGCGCATAAATCAGGCTGAATTTGAATTAAAAAAAGCAGGATCTCGGTGGCAAGTTCACATCACCTCCACGTGAGGTGACCATGCTCTCGATCCTCAAATAGCTCGTGCAGAATTTCCAATGTACCGTGAGCTGTGTTGCACGTAGCACCAGTCAAAACCACGTAAAATCATCAAATTTAGGCCAAAAGAAGTTCCTTATCATCGACCTATAAAGCTCACACTTAATGGTAATGGCCTGGCCAACGTTAGCCAAAAATCCACACCAAATGTTGACTTTTTCGGAATACATTGGTTGGACGCCCTTGGATGTCATGTGGATTGGTATTGTGCCAAATTCGACAATTTTGTTAGTTTAAATGAGCCTCATCGCTGAAGATGATTTTTCTTCTTTTTTTATCTGCTCCAAAGCCCATTCATAAAACATCACTAATATTATTTTATTTTTTATTTTCACAAACAAAATTTCCAACAAATCAATATCTTACTTTCAAAAATTATAACATTTGTTCATGTTTTCCTAATATTTTAAAGTGAAAATTCAAAAGTTAATTCCAATTTTTTTTAAGTCAAAACACTTCTGTCCGGAAAACTGGAAAAAGCTCTGAATAACTAACTGACAGTTAATTCTATAATTTAAGAAATAATTGTGAAACTCAAAGTTTAATGGGAGTTTTAACTTGTAGTTTTGTTTATGTGTCAAATAGTTAACCAGAACTTTAGTCAGATATTGTGGAACAAGCCCTTAGTCTTTATTTATAGTCCTTAAATTTGGGTAGTAGAAAGCATTTATTATTTATTTGTATTTATTTTTCATTACCGTACCTAAATATCTTAAAACACAGTGGCGCAAAATTTAAAACCGCATTCATTTTAGCAATAGAACCGACTTTAGTTAAACAAGTTCTTTAAATATGAGCCTTTGCTTAAAATATTCTCAATTTTAAACAAGTTAAACAACCCTGATAACTAGTGTGGTGTGAGGGTTATGTAACGTAGTGTAAACAATATTTTTCCAGGAGTCAATTCCCGATCTGTGAAAATGTCAAATCATAAAAAACTTATCATAATGCATTTTAGTGTCATTAATCAATATTTATTAATTAAACATTCACAAATGTGAATTAAGTAAATAAATAAAAAAAAAAACAAATTTCCGTAGAATGAATCGGTCCCCTTCATTTGCCCTTGATATACATGGTTGCTTGATCTCAAATTGCAGTGCGCTCTTGATTTGGTTGTGAAAAGTAATTTATCATTTTGAAAAGTTTTTGACACTTGTTTTCATTCTTTTTCTTACAACTAGAATCGAATTTAATTTTAAACGTCAAAAAAATTATAATTTCAAAGTTTCACAGATGGGGAATTTACCCTAACACGGCTTAATATTGACAGATTAAGACGTATTAATTTTTTTTTTTTACGAAATTACAAATCTAGTAATACAATGAGTTTATAAGAAATGTTAAACTTAAGAAATCCACATACTTGCTAGGAAAAACATCAAAAATCAATTTTAGGAAAAACATTTAAATTCAATCATCTGCCGCAAATCGACCACGCACGATAAGACCGCTTCCCTCTCCAACTACAGAATGCCGATCGCAGATGTGAACTTTCCCCTGTTGAAACAAATAAACACAGTGGCCCCGTTCGTTGCGTATAGCTTTACACTACAATGCTATTGAAATATACTATGCGTTTGTGAACGCATAAAACCCAATACCATTGTAACCATTTCTGTCAAAAATCAAAACAGAGAAAAAACTAATTGTTTACTTTTACGTTTCAGCTCAAAGTGAATTGAATTGTATTAATTTTTTTTTTAATTCAATAGAAATATAAAATATACATTTACAATGAATCAGGAATTAAGAACCACGAATGTTTCAACCGATTCAGAAGAGGAAGATGATATATTAGGTACGTAGATACATAATTAAAGAACAATAATATGCTCGGAACTTTAATATCATTGAAAATAGAAAGAGCTACCTTCTTCGTAATAAATAATTTGCTTCTGGATTCAACTCTGCCAGGAATGTTCCCTGGGCTAATGAAAAATGAAGCACCAAGAAGAAATCAGGACTACTTTGAAGAGACGATTCCTGGATATAGTTTGGAAGAATTCCGAAGTCATTTTCGAATGAATCGCACTAGTTTCGCGGTAAGTTTTGATTACAACTGTATAAGTACATAAAAGTAGCTTTTTTATTTCAATAGAATCTTATGGAAAAAGTGGGAAGCAAAAAATGTTATATCGGCTTGGAATTAAAGCTTTTATTTACCTTCTGGACACTTAGAAAGCAGGAAAGTTTTCTGTCTGCCGGCGAACGTTTCAATTTAGCAAAAAGTTCAGGCCACAACGGATTCTGTGAGGTCCTTGATGTAATATGCTCTCTTATCACGGAGTATATAACTTGGCCATTCAGTAATCAACTACACGATATTTCACAGGTAAAAGCTACTCACACATAACTACTGGACGTTTACTTAACTTCTTACATTTATGCAGTCATTTAGAGAAAAGTCTGGAGGTTATATTCCGGGAATAATTGGGGCTATAGATGGCTGCCATATTCAAATCAAGCAACCAATCAGGAATCCGATTGATTATTATAATAGAAAAAATACACATTCTGTTATATTGCAGGGTAGGACGACTTAATCATATTATAAGTAACTATATATTATTAATTAACTATTTGTTGATTTTTTAAGGGGTCTGTGACCACCGCGCTGTTTTCACGGATATTTATGTAGGAGCACCGGGTCGGTTACACGAGTCTATCGGAACAGTCCCCTTTCTGCTCTAATTTGTGAATTAATCCCGGCAGAATATCACCTAGTTGGTGATTCGGCTTATCCATTGCACAAAAACTTAGTAACTCCTTTTCGTGACAATGGGCATTTAACTGAAAAACAGAGCCATTTTAATACCCGCCTTAGCAGTGCCAGGGTTACAATAGAACGTGCTTTTGGGATTTTGAAGGGACGATTCCGTCGTTTAAAATATCTAGATGTGGCAGAACCTGCAGTGACAAACAAAATTGTGGCAGCGTGTTGTGTTCTACATAATCATATCCAGATCCAGAGCCACGAAGATTTTTGCGATCCTGAAATTGAAGTGGATTACGGCCCCCACAATGACATAAATATATAACAATAGCTATTCAGTCAACAGTGGAAGTAATCAGTCCCAAAAGAGGAATTATTTGCTCTCGCTGTTTAAAAAAAAACAATAGGGCTGATAATATGTACATGTTTTTGAAAATAAAACGTTTTTAATGATGAGTTTTTTTTCATAATTTATTATCTTTTTAATTTTGGGTTTAAAAAACAAACTTAAATCTATTAAAAGAATAACAAAAACAACAAACAAACAAAAAAATATTCAGTATTCAATTCACTAAAAAAAAACATAACACTTAAAAATTAATTAAACTTAAAACCTATTCTTCATTAGGTATATTATTATATATCAGGTATATTATTACGTTGGAAGGATGGGCCCGGAACGGATTCCGGTTGCTGCGCCGATGATGATGATGATGATATTATGTGCTCGGATTTCCTAAAACAGAAATAGAGTTAGTTTAATTTATTACCCTGGGTGTTTTCAAGAACCATTCTCTGCCTTTTCATCACCCTTATCTTCCGGATTTACTGAAGCATTTCTTCCGCAACAGCCAGCTTTCTCTCTTCTATGGCAAACATCCGCTCTTTGTCTGTCTGCAATGCTTTTCTTGAGCGAACTTTCTGTGCGCTAGTTACACCGGATGTTGAAGCGATGTTTTCTGTGTGTGCAGGCGAAGAGCTGACATTCGCTGTCACACAAGCAGCTGACAGTGGAGTCAGTAAAAGCGAACTGATGGTGGGGGCATCCTTCACCTTAACCTCGGCAGAATATATTTCCCCCAAAATCTCAAAATACATCCAATGTATACGACCTCAACCTGTCGTAGTTTTCTTGTTGTTATCGAGTATTTTATTGTACCGTATTTTGAGATTTCGTAGCTTAATCTCCAAACTGGTTACTTTGAAGAATACCCCCTTCTCCACCATAGCTGCCTGTATATCGTAAAATACTGTTCGCCGTCGTATTTTGGGGTTCCTCAAGTCCGCCTTCTTTTTGATGCATTCCTCCAAGAATAATAATACATTCTTGTGGTCCCACAATGACTCTGCTAGTTAAAAAAAGTTTGGAAGTCTTAGAGCTAATTTTAATTTACTAAATTACGAACTAATTTTAATATCTTCGTTTTCTCTAAGGGGCGAGACCGAGGAATCTATTAAACCTGCTTGAGAATTATATTCTGTTTCCTGGAACGGTTCTTAAAATAATGAACATGTTAAATTATGTAGGTACAACAGTGCAAATTAAATAAACTGTTACCTTTCGATTTACCTGTTGGGTCGTCTGGTTGCAACTGCACTCCACTCAAGAGCAAATATTGTTCCGCAAAGGACACATCTCATTCAAAGAAGAATTATATATGAAGGTACATATGGAAACAATTTTTAAACAAATACAAATTACCTGACACTATTTTGTTGCAGATATCCCCCCTGTCTTCAATTTCATATTGAATATTGTTGTAAATAATAGTTATTTGCATTATTTAACTAACAAACAAAATATCGACACAAATGCACGCACAACAATAATAATAAAAACACAAGTCACCACCAGGCAGCACTTTGACAAGAGAGCTGATTTTTTAGTCAGCTGTTCACTACGATACCAAAGTATATCAGAAATTTAGCGCTACTTGTATTTCGATTTGGAGATCATATGTTTCGTTGTTTGTTATGGTCATCAGCTGTTGATCAGCTGTCTTTTTACACGTATTACAACAACAATGCAATACTTTGGTAGCGCGTCTATGAGATACCGAACGGGGCCAGTGCTATCAACTGAAAACTATTCCATTGTATCAGACGTCGTAGCCGTAGATCGAAGTGTCCATTCCATCTGCGTTCTCTTAATAATGCAGTTGCTCTGCTTAACATGTACTTTTCATACAAGCCAAGGCCAACACAACACTTTCAATTGGAAACCATTAGACGTCATGCGTCATGGCTCATAGCGTCCTTCTGCGTCTCTATGCGTCGCTAACATACTTGTTAAAAGGCATGTTGAAAACACTATCTTATCTGTTTGTACCCAAACATATGATCGAAACGACGCAATTCATATATAAAACGAACGATATTGTTAAAGGCTACTTAAAATTTGCGTTTGCTTGCAATATCCAAACAGCAAGCAATGGAAAAAAGAGTTGGTAGAACAAGGGTTTTGGCTATAGTCATTTTTGTTGAAACTGGAAGACAACTTCTAGAGATGTACAAAACCCTCAGAGGAGCATAAATTCGACCAACAGTACATGCCAAGTGATTGCCCCACGATAGTTTTTGGTTAAAAATAACCCCAAGATTTTTTTGCTGTTTTAATATACAAAGTTGAACGTTGTCCCCTGAAGTTCAAATCTTGACAGATATGACATATCAATAGCAGCGTTGCTTATAACAATTGCCTGGCATTTGTTGGCATTAAGTTTCAAGTGATTTTCACTAGACCACTGTCCTATACACTTCAGATCTTCATTTATTTTGGCTGTTGCTTCTTCAACCATACCAATTCGATAGTTCAAGTGAATTTGTTCGTCATCTCTGCATACATATGAATTTCGAATACTTGAGTATAGGAGGGTCATTGTTGAACAGCGTGAACAGGAGTTAGCTTGAAATCGATCCCTGGGGCACACCAGTAGACTTAGAAAGAAAGTCAGATAGCTTGGAGTTCGCATAAGCTACCCCTGATTTCTATGGCTTAGGTACTTTTCTATTAATGACAAAGCTGAGTTTTCAAAAAAGAAAAGTACTTAAGCTTTTTCAGAAGTATTTCATGCGAAACGGTTTTGGCTTTGAAGAAATTCAGTAAAACCAAAGTTGATACGTAGTTTTTATCAATTTATCAAAAATACGGCAGCAGTATATCGTCTGTTATTATAAGAAGCGCAGTTGTGCAGTTGTATCTCGTGCAGAATGTCCGATGTGGCATGATCTGTTTGGCACGTGCCGCCGTCCTGTTGAAACCAGATGTCGTTGGTATCCATATCATCGAGTTCAGGCCAAAAGATGTTGGTAATCATCGACCTATAGCGCTCGCCGTTCTCAAAGAAATATGGACCGATGTCCGATGACCGTGGTATCATCCGAAATACAACATTTTTGTTTGTTTACACACCCATTCATCCAAATATGAGCCTTATCGCTGAAGTAGATTTTTTGATGAAAATTAGGGCCAGTTGCTAACTGCTCCAGAGCAGAACCCATTCAGCGTACACATTCAGCTCCTGGGTCAGTTGAATTTTGTACGGGTGGAAGCCCAAGTCAAGAAGCAAAATGCGCCAAGTTGTGGTTTACGAAAGGCCGAGTTCTTGTGAGTGATGCGAAATCGAATGCCTCGGATTCTCCTGCACACTCTCACGGACGGCGGCGATGTTTTCGTCAGATCTTGCGTTTCGTCGACAAACAGGTGTTTTTTGATTGTTTACTGAACAACAGCATACTGCGAATAGTCCTCTCGGTAGGACAATTATGGCGTCCATACAATGGGCGAAGCGCGCGGAACGTTGCACGAACAGAACACCCATTTTGATAAAACAATTTTATCATTTGCACATGTCGTTGGTGGTTTGTCAAAACAGACTGAAATATTGACAGATGTAGCTTCAACAAGATGGCCGCTATCAACTGTCAAAGTTCCGAAATCCCGAACCTTTAGAATGCCACCTTATAATTCCCAGCGTCGTTGGTTTGATTTTAATATTAGCTGAGTTCCAGCGAAATTTAACTAGTTAGTTGTCCAATTTAGTTTTTTGTTGATTTTTGAAAGCACGTGAACTCTTCATGAAGTGGTCGACATTGGTTTGCTCCTTTACTGGCATGTTTTGCATGTCCTTTGAATCCATCTCTCGTTTATAAGACATTCTCCTTGGGTTACTTATTGCAAAGTGAGGTTTGCTTTTGGGTACAAGATCATTGTCATTCATATTAGGTTGATTTTGTACTAAGAAACATAAAAAAACATTTTTGTTACATATGTACACCGATTTTTTTTATTGATTACGCACTATACCTACTTCGCCGTTGATGGCTTTGTAAAAAATCGTAAAAATATTAAATCGCATTCCCAAGTTGGCCTAACTTTATTTCATTAAATCGAAAATCTTTTTTCGTTGAGATCTATCCTTCCAATGACTCACTTTGTCGACCTACTTACTGCAATTGTGTAGCTACCAATATTAATTCCATGTGGGCGAATAAAATCTAAATAAAATGCTCACATAAAAGTTAATGAATTACTTAAGAACCTATTGTCGATACAGCTCCTACACTCTCATGCACCATTCCCGAACGTTAAGCAAACTTAAGCAATTAGCCAAACCACACAGAGAACCATTTGTCTGACCATCAATTTGAAATCGGCAGCAGCGCCACAAGAAAACACCATCAACGTTCCTCAACCCCACCGACTTAACCAATCACTCGACTCAACTGTCCAATCAGTCAGTTAATATGTTAACAAGGCTTAGACAATGACTCCACTGGGCTTGGAACATAAATACCAACAGGCGCACAACATATATTCGCATGCGCAATGTACTAACGAGAATTTTATAAAATCGACCAAAAATTATCCCAAAGCAGGCAAAAACATAATCAGACTTAGACTCAGGTTAAGAGGCAAATGACAACAGACAATTACAGTCTGTCCCGGGTGATCTTGTCTGTTTTAGGATAAAAACCTAAAACAAACAACGACACTGACAACAAGCCATCAACTCTCGTCTTGATCAACTGCAACTCTGCGCACAGAGTCGATGTCAAAATAAATCAATTGATTGATCTCGTTTTATTTATGTCCAATTCAATTGCGATCATTCGTCGGTTACGAGTCTCGATCGCAGGAGTTGTCAAGCGAAGTTACTATGGAACAGATACGAGACCACTGGCCCATGCCTTGGAGTGCTGGAAGTGCAGTGCCGCCAGTCTAGCAGTTGCAAGCAACAAATTGCGTTTAATTGAAAGGAATAAAAACATACTCTCCACCCGCAAACCTCTCGGTGGACTCTGGGCTCTGGAGGCTATTTGGGACTGCATGGAGCAAAGCAATATCTTAAAATTCCAAAGTCTCTGAAATTTATAGTTTAAGTTCTTTACCCGCAACGTTGTGGCTAATCCGATCCAAATGTGTGTGAGTTTTGTGGCGACAAGCTTTGGATGGCTTAAGAGCTAAACAAATAACCAAGTTCTTTGGTGGAGACAGTATGTGTAACAAGAAATTAGCTAGGGTCATGAAAATAAATAATTTCACCCTAGTTCTAGATATGATGCGTTAAAATGAGATCAGAAGCTGGACAACAAATCTTCAGGGCTCCTTATGAAAACCAGAGTATTACGGAACTTTGACTTGACAAAAGACGCAACTAGTTTTAAAACTGGAAAAAGGCGCAGAAATAGCCTCAGAGTTTCGGATAATGAATTATATAATATAGCATGTACGAATGTGGAGCGTTCCAGTAAGCATGAAGCTTTGATTTGGATTTCCAACTTCTGGAATTATTTCGTAACTATAATGTAAGACCTATGCACTTTAAAATGCATAAGAAAGATATGACTATATGAAACGGAAACTGAAAACCGAATACAAAAATGAAACATGGCACATTCAAATCAAATTTTAGCAGCAAAATGACTTAAGAAGACATAATATTTGAAAACGAAAATAACATTCAAAACCAGGATTTCAGACGAATCGTAAGAAACAATCATTCTTATTTTATTTGTCAATCGACCTCCCCGAAAATCATCATTATTTAAAAAAAAATAAAAAAAATAATAATAATTTGTTTGGGCCTCAACGTGGGTTGGGGTAGACCTATAAAGGATTATAATTTGTCTTGTTGACTCAACGGGAGCAACAATATTTAAATATTAAGACATTGTACTTCTTGAGGCAAGTAAATTCCAATCTCAACATTTCAAGAGCATACGAACGCTAGCAAAAGCTCAAAATAATGAGATTAAAGACTGATATAAAGCATTTCGCATACCATCCATTGAGTTCATTGAATAACAATAAACTTGAATGGGAAGCAGTAGCATAACTTGTAAGATTAGAATTTAAAGAGCTTGCATCTCTAATACTAAAATAAATTAAATACTCGGTTCAACCCGTCTTGAAATATATTTCAATTTATATGTAATTCACTTAAATATTTTATTATTAACAATAAAATTGCTGCCTAATTCACAAATCCGCTGGCCCGGATGGTATACCCTCGATTCTTCTGAAGAGGTGTTCTTCCACACTGGCAAAGCCACCGCGTAAGCTTTTCCATTGCTCCTACTCTTCTGGAATCTTTCCTAGAAGATGGAAAACAGCATTTGTCCAGCCTGTCCCTAAGAAAGGTGACCCATCCTCCCCCTCCTCCTAACGACCCATAGCACTGACATCCCTTCTTTCTAAGGTCATGGAAACACTGATTAACCGTCAGCTTAAGGAATATCTCGAAGATCGAAAGCTTCTCCATGACCGTTATTATGGCTTCCGCAGCAACCGTTCCACTGGTGATCTGATGGCATATCTCACCGAACAGTGGAACAAATCTTTACATCGCTTTGGTGAAAGTAAGATTATTGCTCTTGATATCTCATTTGATAGAATAGAATTTGGCATAAAGCTCTCTTATCGAAAATGCGTGCTTTTGGGATCGATGATACTCTTGTTCGTTGGATTAGAAGGTATCTTCTGGACCGTCCAATACAAGTTGTTTTGGACGGATTCAAGTCTGATTTCCACAAAATAAATGCTGGTGTGCCCCAGGGCACTGTTCTGTCTCCGACTCTTTTCCTCATTTTTATAAATGATCTTCTGTCTGTTACTTCTAATCCACTTAACTGTTTTGCTGACGACCCTACCCTCAGTTTTTCATATTCGTTCGATAATTCATGTCCTTCGCCTTCGGACGTACAATTGCAACGGCCAAGCTCATTAAACTCCGATTTATACAGCATAGTCAAATGGGGTAATAGGAATCGTGTGGAGTTTAATGCTGCGAAAACTCAATGCTGTCTTCTGTCGTTAAAGCTAAATATACCCCCAATGCCATTCGATCCACTTACATCGAAGAAACCGAGAAGCTCTCAGTAGTCGGTATGTGTGTTAACGACGACCTCCGTTGGAACGATCATATATTTGAGATAGCTAAGAATGCTGCTAAGTGCTTAAGTTTTCTGTATCGGTGTAAGAAGTATTTTTCCCCATCTGATCCGGCTACAATTTATAAAGTGTTTATACGCCCTAAACTCGAGTATAAATCCCACCTCTGGGCAGGTGTTTCGCAAACATCGCTTCACCTGCTTGATAGAATACAAAATCGAGCGTTAAGATTGATAGGAAATAGAACTGCCGCTGAAACAATTGCCCCACTCGAACACCGACGCAATTTTTCATGTCTTTCCTTATTTTATCGTTTCTTTTACAAAAAATGTTCACTCGAAGTAGCCAGTTGCATTCCTCCCCTTAAAAGTTTCTCCCGTAATACTCGTCTCGCAAGGAATGCTCATCAGTTCACCCTTGAGCCCAATTTCGAACGTACCGTGAAATATAGGGATTCTTTTTTTAGCCGAACAGCACGAATTTGGAATGCTTTACCCGGCGAGATTTTCCCTTGCCATTTTAATCTGCTAACATTCAAAACCAATGTTAATCGGCACCTCCTATCTCTCCCCTCCCTATCTTCGTAATGCCCGCGCCGTGTGTTCTACATTAAAAGGGAAACATATAGTCCCTTGTGCGCGCGTTAATTATAAAAAAAAAAAAAAAAAAAAATTATATACGGTCTTTGATTACAATCCAGCAAAGTTTTTAAAAAACTTTTGTACCCACACATGTCAGTGATACTGTTCATGGTTCATTCAAAATCCAATTGAAGATGAATGACTCTCTGGCCAGGGGAGACGAAGTTAAATTGCATGTAACCAACTGCCTGATCTGTAGGGGCGGGCAACATAAAATGATTGTCATGATTACACTCTGCACAGCCAAGGCAGTTAAATGTCCGCTTTTTGCGGAATAAACAACCAATGTGTTGCGTGTGTGTAGTAGATCTGCACTCCAGCGCAGCTACCGCGTTTACGTGTCTATTTGGCATTCAATAGCCTTTCGGTGTTTCCTATTTTTTTCTTACACCATATGAGGCAAAATTACCGTCCTCCTGTCTGTCTGTCTGACAGTCTGCGTCTATCTGGTCGGAAAACACTCACACATAGTGTCTTTACTTTGTTGAATGAACGAACAAGGAGGAGGTGACCAGTCTGGGAAGGAGTAGAGTATTCTCACACAGAACACGCAAGTCATGCGCGCCTTGGATCAGGTGAATTATTTAATGGCCGATTCTGGAGGCTTTTGGATCTTTCCACTTTTTTTCTTCTTCTTCACCAGCTCAGGAGTACTTCAAAGATGCCAGCATTATGTTGGAATGAATGTATCTAACTATCTTTGTTTTAAAGACGACGACGACGACGACGATGATCATTTGGAAAAACATTGGCCGCTAGCAATAGGAAATTCATCTGAGTGTGGCGACAGCTGTTGCCCATAAAGCCCAGCAAGTCCAATTTGGGCAGGAACGACATTAAGATAGATTTTTTTTCGTTGTCTTGCAGTTCTGAAAGTCGCTTTTAATAAATCTCATCGAACAAGTGATAAATTGATTGGCGCTAATCTTGCAGTTGAGATTAGTTGTGTGGAAATATTTTAACGGATTTTGATTAGACGACGCGACGCGAAGGCAATTTTTGGTTTTTGATCGAGCGTTTTGTCGGCTCCGATTTCCAGAGGCTGCCAACTACCTGCCTACACAAAGCTCAGAGTCGTGGTCGGTTTGTTAAAGCTGAAATATTTTAACGAGATGCCAAATTGTTTGTTGAATTAGATTGATATTGTTGCTGATTAATTAGCAACAAGTAGCGGTTGGACGGTGATGTTTGAGGTTTTTTTTGTCAGGTTTTAATTAACGAAGCATTCGGGCGGCTTTTGATGTCGACAAGGAGGAGAGCTTCGAGTAATGGGCACAGGTAGAAATTGAAACATAATTAGGTGACTTCGTGGGAGAATGCTTACGAAGGCTAGGTTTTAATTGAGGATGGTTGGTTCAAACGAAGTTGTTTCTTTGATTGTGGCCCAGATAAGATCGGTTGGAGAGCGGAAGGTTTTTCCGTGTCTATTCAAATTTCATGATAGTTTACTATATTGATTGATTGACATTATAAAACATTTTTAGACAAGGAAAACTTAGTTTATATTTCAAGGATATTATTTTAAATTAACTTATGTATATTGTTCATATGTTTAGGTTTGTTTGTCTGCCTTTACCTAGAGGCAGATCCTGAACCGCTGAAGCAACTTTCTTGAAACAGTCTAGGTACTTAAGATTTTTTGGCAACATTTCCTGCTAGACAACCGCTTGAAAAAAGCTTTTTCTTAAAAACGGTTGGAATGATTTTGAGCACCCTATAATTCTATATGAGAAATACGATGGTAATGAGCTAAATGTAACTATGTGGCTGGATAACATGTACTACTTCCTTGACCAGTCCCAGTTAACGTTAACTCTATGGAAAGCATTTAAAATTGTTCGAGGCCTCAAAAATGTCAACCCTTTAAATAAAGAATATATAGACGAATTTCTGTTTTGCAATTCATCTAAAAGGCTTTTCTAAAGAGAGTAAGTCAGCTGGGCAAAATTCTTCATCATCATCATCGGTCCAGAAACGAGGATCCAATACGGGCCTCAGAGTGCCTTATAGAAAGCACCTAAGTCTTAGATCCGTATGCGAGTGTACTAGTAAGACCATAGTCTTGTAAAGCAGCAGCTTAAAAGCTGCTGGCGCTACAGCAGCAGAGATTAGTTAGAACGTAAAAACCGTTAGACTATAGGTAGAAGGGAGCGATAAAAAAGAAACCCCAAGGACCTTACCGAAAAGAAAAGAGAGAACAAGAAAACCAATCCCTAGCCCAGCGCTGGTTGAACTGCATGACCCAAACAGAAGTGGTATTGGCGGTGCAGGCCAAGAAGGTCGACGAGAGGAAATCCGCACAAGCTGAAAGCAAGCTAGGGGCAACTAGCGGGGGTAAGAAAGAGAGCAAACACATAACTCCCCAAGAAAGTACCTAAAAAAGAAGACGCAGAAGCATAATTGCGTCCGTTACAACCTGCCATATCCAAGGTGCGAAGAGCGGTATCCTACGCTACAGCTGCCAAAATCACAAGTGGGTGTGCTTCCAAAAGAATCCCTAAAAACAACTCTCTCACAAAGGGAACTATCCGACAAAGAGGACGCGATAGTAAATGAGATGAGGAAAGGCTGGAAAGGAAGTGTAAGATTCGAAGGGATCCTGTTTGAACCAGGAATGATCCTAATTGACTGCACCAACCAGAAAATCAGCAAGTTGGGTGATAGAAACTGTTCCAAAGCTGAGTGGTTAGAAGGGCGGCGAGCTTACCACGAGACAAGGGGATGATATTACCAAGCCAAACACCATTACTATATTCCTTCCAAGAAGTAGTTGTTACGACAATGAAAAGGTCCTGGCGCTCATTAAGCAATAAAAAGAGGTAATGGGCAAGTGCTCAGCATAGGAATAGATAAAAAATCGATGGAGGCGATAGTAGGGAACAACTACAGCATCCACTATAGATTTGGTAAAGTCCAAACTGATGAACTGAAAAAAGCACAGTCTCACAATCTCACCATCACCAACCATAGAGGGCGGATGGCGCGAATATCCCTCCTAGAGAAATAGACGAAATTGTGGAGTATTGCCAGAGTAAGATTCTACCTGGTACTGCAAATGCACATAACCTGGTCTGGGGCAGCACCATAACTAATCAAAGGGTCGAGTACCTTTTAGAATTCATTTTAGAGAAATGTCTAGAAATTTTTAATGTAGGGTTACATTCATAACTAGAAATAGGAAAGAAAAAAATTAAATTAAATTTATTGGCGCGACAGCTCCTTAAGGAGCCAAGGCCTAGTGACTTATACTCTCAACCATTCCTGTGTGTGTCTTGTTACTCTGCAAGAATGGAAGGGACCTACAGTTTACCGCCGAGTCCGAACGGCTACATGAGATGCACTTTTTCGAGACAAATTTTACTCTTGGAGGTTTTGTCAGTTCCTCACAAGAGGCAGTACCCCAGAAAAAAAGGTGGCTATGAGCTGGATTTGAACCCAGGTTCTTTCGCTTAGCAGTCCGACACACTAACCACTAAGCCACGGGAAAGAAGTTCTAGATGTTATTTTCGGTTCAAATAATTTAACTGGAAGTTATCAAGTGAGCCCTCTATGTTAAATCACAGGATCAGAGAATTCAATCTAGACGGTATTCCTTGTAACAGTCCTCCTTAGAACCCTAGAAAAAACGGGGATCTATATAGAGCTAATCCGACAAATAACTTAGTAAAAGTAGCATCCACCAAGGAACCAAAAAGTCATCTTGAACTGGAGAGCGCAGTAGGTCAGTTCAATGGAGCTCTGATTGATTCCTATGAATCAAGCTGCACAACAGCCTCCACAAAAAAGTAGACTGATGCTTTCTGGTGGAACAAAACACTAGAAGTGCAAAGGAAGAAAATATAGACTCTTCAACAGTCCTTGTGAGATCCACAAGGAGGAATATTATTACCCCTTCTATGGTCATTAGTCATAAATGGTCTTCTAGATGATCTGATCAGGGATGCGAAATCTTACTAGTGGTTATGCTGATGATCTTGCTATTATTATTAGCGGAAAGTTTTGCGATACTGCCAGCGATATCGTGCACTGTGCCTTAAACAAAGTAGTTATGTGGTATGACCTAGAACTACTTAGTTCCTTCACCAAAAGAAGACATTACCTTACCTTACCTAAGGTGGCACTTCATTCCAGGGTGGACCTGAACCTCAACCAACAAGCTTCTCCGGCCATCATTGATGTCCATCCGCTCTTTATAACCGAGCCATCTGAGACGTTAAATTTTTACTCTTCTGGCTAAGTCTATGTCGCTGTATAGCCGGTATGGGACCAAAAATCACCCGGAGAATCTTTCTCTCGAAGCAGCCTAAAGTGTCCTCATCCGCTTTTGACAACGTCCTTGCGTCTGCACGATAATAATAATAATAAAAATAATAATATTTTTAACTAAGTGTCTGTAAGGCACATTGCCTTTTTTAGAATGCAACATGACGTTGCACGACACTATTTTCTCACTTAAAACTCACGGACGGCTCTAGCTGCCACTATGAGTTAGAAAAATGTCTTCTCAACCTGAGTATCGAACTGACGACCTCCGTGTCAGAAGCAAACATCTTATCTACTGCACCAATGCCGCCCGCATAGAGCAGGACTGGGATTATGAGGGTCTTATAAAGGGATAATTTAGTTGCCCGAGAGAGGGCTTTGCTACTTAATTGCCTTCTAAACCCGAAGAAGCAGCGATTCGTTTGATTTCAGCGTTGGTGTTGTTGTCTGAAAAAGAAGATCACTGAACCTAAATTAAATTGTAGAAAGGAATTTAGTGGTCTATTCAAACAAACTCAAATATTTTGGTGTAATCCTAGAACATGAGTCTGCCACAGCACGTACCACGGGCTTGTGGGCGTCTATGATAAAACAAGGAAAATCAACTCAAAAATAATAAATACACTAGCTATACACTTTAATATCTAGAATTATCATAAGACATGAGGCCATAGTATGGTGGCCTAAAGTACTAAGCAAACAATGCAGCAGTGTCTTCAAAAAATTGCGTATATCGGCCGTACCACTGCTATAGAGGCTGTATAAAAGCTTTTGTCTGGACACGTACATAATAGTCTTTTCCTTAAGTACCGCTTTGAGAATCAATAAGGCATCCTTGATTTTCACTCACATATTATACTGTTTTCTATACTGCTATTATGTATAACCAAACCATGGCTTTAAAGCATGCAACAAATGCAATAAAGTCACCTATAACTCAGCCTTATAATGTAGAACCAAACTATTGTTTCTCTTCAGCCTCACTTCTTCTTCCAGTGGCTTAGTAGCATTTTTTAAACTGTTTAAAGGCCCACAATTTAGACAAAAAAAAAACATTTCATTGAAGCACCAGGAAAGAAAGTCTTGATGAGCATAGCTTAGGCTTAGTTGGGAATATCTAAGAGAATTACCTTCTTCATCCAAGATCCTTAAGCATTGAAATAAACAAATTAAACACATTCCACTGCTTCACCCCGAACAGTTCAACAAACTCCAATGCCACGATTACACTGTTTTGTCCGACACAACAGTGCGCACTAAAACCAGCGACCACTCAAAAAAGCAAGCCTCCAAAAAAAAAAAAAAACAAAAAATCCTCCGGCAAATTTCAGCACAAAATCGAAACAAATAAATCGCGACTTCAATTTTGTTTTATTTTCCTTCCACGAATCAATGAAACAAAATAAGAAAAAAGCCCATAAAAAGCGACACGTATAGAAATCAAAAAACAAAACATTCCCTCCAAACAACACCATGAAGCTCTCTGTCTTCCATCAGACCAAGCCAGTCAGCCTCAAGCCGCATATATTCCGACCGACGAACATCGTTCGCCGACCAAGTCACAGGTCTTGCGTGGGCCTCTTTATTTGCTACATGCGCGAACATTTCCCAATGCAAGCCAAATAAACCATAAGCCACTCTATATACCACATCGGGATGCATCCCCGGTCCTGGCCATATACGGAACAACCAACATGGACAGAAACAAGAGGTATTGCACCTGTATCACAGGAGTAATCTAATTTCTGCTACAAGTTGTTTCCACTCACATCGTATACCTTCGAATTGATTTAATTCAATTAAGTGTCTCCCAAGCATGGGGCATCTACTATAACGGCAGGATGAAAAAAATCAGGAAGAAAGAGGAAATCTCCATGCAAAACACTTCATCCACGGGCTTCTTCGGAAGAGCGGCAAGGCAGAAAGTATGGCTGTAATGATACAGACACCCGAAAGAATTGTCTCAATCCCCAGAGGAAAAGAAGAACATTTCGGATGCAAGCAACACTCTGCGGCGCAGTCAGGCATGATGTACCTTTTATGCACCTACGTGGCTGATACCAGTAAGTAACACCATTGAACACAACAACCCGACATGGCACGAAATCCAAGGAACTCAAAAAAGAATTAAAACAAAAACAACAGGTCGGGAGATATACGTCCTCCCTGAGGAACTCCGCACACACTGTAGAACCGATACAATTTAGCGAAACACAACTCAACTCACCGAGTCGTCAATTGAACTCGAGAAATAAATCACGATCTGTGATTTTTTCGACTTCTTCTTCTTGGCTGCAAATTTACAAGGCCTCAGCTTTTACCGGTAGACGACTCTGTGACCATGTTGCGGGGGGACAGGCGATGCTGTTTTGAGACTAGGACTACATCGGTGAAGACTTGTTGCTGGATGATGTCAATTTTTGTAGACTTTTGTAGATTGGGACTTGTAGATTGTCCATTTGGGGGGCAAAACCCCACCAGCAAGGAGCCACTGATGTTGAAAAAATCGTACAAGGTGTCCCGTTTTAATGTCAAGGATTTTGAAAATTACGGATTTTACTTGAAAATTTTAAGCCACGAAGGATTTTGTAATTACTTTTGACCATTCGGTCAAAAACTCCAACAAATGTTTTGAAAAGGAAGACATCTATCACAAAAACAATGATATGAAAAATAAAATAAAAATTCTCAAAAAAATTGGAACACCCTGTGAGTAACTAATAGGCATTTGTGTTTACGGAAGGATTCGCGGAGATGATTATTTTTTTGTTAAAGAAACAGTTAGTTGACCAAAAAAAAATCGTTTAAATTTTTTAGGGAAGCAGAAGTAGAAAGCATTTGTTTTGCAATACATTTTTTTTATTTTTTATTTTGTAAGGTTTCCTTGAATCTCTTAGATGGATACAGGATGAGGGCTTAAATTAATTTGTTGAAGTTCAAGTCAGGAAAATCTGGCACACATTGTATTGTGAACCACAGAGGTGAGAGAACTATGGCTATGCTGACTGCACACAAGGCATATGGTAAGGTGGCGGTGATGTGTCACAATTGATTGCATGCAGCATGAATAAGGACATATTTTTTTTTAATTAAGTCAAAACTAAACGATTTTTCTTTGTTATGGTAACTCTGGGTTATGGGGTAAAGGTTGAAAAGGTATCATGATGTAGAAACATTCTTCCGAAACGTTGTCAAGCTATGCAAAGGCAGTGCTATGAGTATGCGACTTTGTGGTGTTTATTTTGGCAACAAAATGGACAGAGTAAATGGAACTGGCTAATATAGAGAATATATCACCGGCTTCCGAAGATAGCAGCTCTTCAAGGTATCCGAACGAAAACAAACTTATATGGTGACTGGATGGAGTTAGCTGGAGAGGTTAAGATGGAATTGAAACCAGATCATTCTAGTTATGATGTTATGAAAATGTTCTTTACCAGTTCATTTTTGGGGTGGGCATAAAACAAAGAGATAAATATATGAACAATGCCACTTGATCTCCATACAGATGATGATTAAGTTGCGAGGTGCCACATAGATAGGACTTACCCATAATTTGCTCTTTATATAACCTGGAAGAGAGGGAAGATATTATTCACTTAATGGGAACATGTCCAATTCTTAAGGAAATAAGAAGAAATGCCTTTGGGAACAATATCTTAATTCAAAATTAAATTATAAACTTGCTCAACAACATTGAAGTCAACAAATTATTTCACTATTGCAGATTAGCCTTAATCTGTAGAAACAAAATTGTAAATGAAAGCTTTTAAATTATATGTTTGGTGTTAATATTAAAATCTGAAAGAAAAATCTTGAATTATATGTTATATTACATAAATATGTATGTATATGTATATGTTTTTTCAACTATGGAGACGCCAGTAAAGCCATGCTTTTTGTTATTCTTGTTAGTGTTGTAATCATAATTAATTGTAATTAATGTTAACGAATTAAATAAAAAGATTAAATCGGACTGCCTGATTACAGCAGCAGATTAGCAGTGAAGAAATTAGTTTAATCTGCTTGGATTTTAATACTATGAGTGTTATCACTAAGGCACTACTCCTTGCATCCAGGCGGCAGCTAAAGAATTCTCTAGATGGAATCAACGGTGGCGTCTACAGTTCCAGTCAGGTTGAACTACTTAGTGAACACCTTATATGGGCTACTACGACGTTTTGCGTAGCTCAGGCCTATAAGGAGCGGTTTATCCGGCTCTTCGTCCTTGGAGTCAAAATAGGGACCTGGTCCTCCAGGTTTGGGATTGTGCCGTCGGGGTAACTTCCCGGCCACACCAAAAACAACTAGTTGTGAAGCAACAACATGCCTCGGATACGGACGGATTCACTGATGACGAACCCTGCAAACGAAATAAGGACAACGAATTTTAGATATGTGGAATGTTAGGTCCCTTAATAGACCACATGCAGCCGCACAACTAGCGGAGGCCTTTGACTGCTGTAAGGCAGACATAAACGCCATTCAAGAAATGCTATGGGACGGGCCGGACAGAAAAAAGCTGAAAAATTGCGATATCTACTATCGCAACTGCTATACACAACGAAAACAGCGCTTATTTGGATGTGGATTCGTCATTGGAGGCAAGCTCCGGCAAGAGGTTTTGAGTTACAAATGTGTGAACTAACGCGTCATGACAATCCGCATCAAGGCTAAATTTGCCAATATTAGCTTTATATGCGCGCATGCCACCACAGAGGAAAAAGATGATGACACCAAAGACATGTTTTTTGAGCTGCTGGACAAAACATATGAGCAATGCCCTAGCTATGACATTAAAATTGTCCTAGGCGACTTTAACAAAGGGACATAAAGATCCCCTGATCAATCCACTGTCAACCAAATTGACCACATTGCGATCCATGCAAGGCACTACTCCAGTATGATGGATGTCCGAACTTTCCGAGGGCAAACATTGACTCGGACCACTACCTCGTTGTAGCCAAGGTACGACTTAGGATATCACGACGCACGCCAAGAAGAGGTAATACTGTGAGGAAGTTTAACGTCGGACGGCTGCAATCGCAAGAAATCTCCAGATCCTTTTCCGATCAAGCCTCAAATAACCTCCAAAGGAGTCCTTTACCGCCAACATCAAGTATTGAGAACCAGTGGCAACATTGCCAAAAAGCCATCAGGGAAGCCGCGACTGATGTGCTGGGTTTTACACGGCCACCACAACGAAACCCATGGTTTGATGATGAGTGTCGGCAAGCAGACGCAGCTAAACAAGAAGCATACAAGGCGGCGCTGCGAAGAAGGACCAGAACTACCCGTGCACTCTACGAGCAAAAGAGGAAAGAGGAACACCACCTTCTCAGAAAGAAAAAAGGGAACATCAGAAGGGCGCGATCGAGGAAATGGAGAGCTGTTATTGCAGGAATGAAGTTCGATAGTTTACCAAAAGGTACAAAGAAACTGTCAAAAGTACAGAGCTCGAACTGAAGCTTGCAAAAACGGGAATATCGTAGTGGAATCGCAGTCGATGCTTATAATATGGAAAAACCATTTCTGCAGACTGTATAACGGCGATGACGAAACGAATTCCGCTGTCAGAATGGTTCACTTTATCTGGGCGGAGTAGACCAACAATTCCGACCACCACATCTGGATGAAATAAAGCTAGCTATATCTAAAGTTAAGAGCAACAAAGCCGCCGGAGCCGATGGCCTAGCTGCCGAGCTCTTCAAAGCTGCAGGCGATGACTTGGCTATAATTTGCCCGATCCTTAAAAAAGGATACCCTCTGAGCTGCACCAACTATAGGGGTATGAGTCTCGTCAACATCGCCTGCTGTATTGTGTGAACGCCTAAAGCCATTCGTCCATATCAGTGCGGTCTTAGGCCAGGAAAGTCCACTATCGATCAATTATTCACATTACGGCAGATCTTGGAAAAAACTCAAGAACTTCAAATCCATACCCACCACCTTCATCGATTTCAAAGCCGCGTACGACAGCATTTATAGAGACGAGTTATATAAGGCAATGTGCAGTTTTAACATCCCTGCCAAACTGGTCCGCCTGTGTAAAATAACGATGAAAAACGCACGCTGTTCCGTCAAGGTCGGTAAAGACCTCACCGACACCTTTGAAGTCAAAAACGGATTTAGACACGGCGATGCGCTGTCATGCGACTTATTCAACATCATACCTGAAAGAATAGTGCATAACTCTCACACCAATACCAGAGGCACGATCTTCCAAAAGTCCGTCCAATTACTAGCATACGCCGACTATATTGACATAATCGGAAGAACGCAGTGTGATGTCAGTAGCGCTTTTGTGAGTATTGAGACGGAAGCGGCAAAGATGGGTTTAGCAGTCAATGAGGGCAAAACCAAGTATATGCTGTTATCAAGAAGAGACACCATCGACGTCTTGGACAAAACATCAAGATAGACAGCTATAACTTGGAGGTAGTTAGGGATTTTGTCTACCTGGGCTCCGCTATTAACTCAGACAACAACACCAGCGCTGAAATCAAACGAAGAATAACTCTTGCCAATCGCTGCTTCTTTGGGCTTAGAAGGCAATTGAGTAGCAAAGCCCTCTCTCGGGCTTTAAGACCCTCATCATCCCTCTATGGTGCAGACGCATGGACGCTGTCAAAAGCGGATGAGGACACTTTAGGCTGTTTCAAGAGAAAGATTCTCCGGGTGATTTTTGGTCCCATATGCATAAACGGAGAGTGGAGAAGAAGATACAATGAAGAACTTTACCGGCTGTAAAGCGACACAGACCTAGCCAAAGAGTAAAAATTCAACGTCTCAGATGGCTGGGTCATATAGAGCGGATGGACATCAATGCTCCGGACCGGAAAATCTTCGAATCCACCCCAGAGGGACGGCGCAGTAGAGGAAGACCGAGACTCAGGTGGCGCACACAAGTGGAAGAGGACCTCAACCGACTCCACATGCGAAATTGGAGACAGCTAGCTAAGGACCAAGCTGAACCTGCACCTAAGAAGAAGAAGAAAAACTATGGAAGCGAAAATGTGATTACCAATCAATCTGGACAAAACCAAACTTTTGCATATCCAATCATGGCGCGATAACGCTGGCCATTCACAGTAACGTGACTATCGTTATCGTCGACGAAAAAATATGGCCCAATAACGGCGCCAGCATGCAAACCGCACCAAACAGTTATTTTTTGTAGATGAAGTGATGATTCATGAAGCAAATATGGATTTTCACTTGACTAATAACGCATATTTTGCTTATTGACGAACCCATTCAGCCAAAAATGAGCTTCGTCACCGAAAATGATTTTACGATGAAATTCAACAATTCAACGCTCTTAAAGTTGCGTTCTTTAATATAATGAAAATGGTGAGTTTACTGAATAAATTGACAATCACAGCTTGATTATTAGTGAAAGGTTGCGTTCACAAACTAAATTCAAAATTGTCAAGACTCTGTTGGAAAACCCTAGCTTTCATCAAGAACGGACATCAAACGTTTACCTTCACGATAGACTTCGATAACTTTGAGAAGTCGGGAACTTTGTCTACCTTGGCTCCACTTTTAACTTAGGGGACAATATCAGCGATAAGATTAAACGAATAATAACTCTTGTCAGTTAATCGATGTTTTTACGGGCAAAGAAGGCAATTGAGTAGCAAAGCTCTCTCTAGGGCAACTAAATTGTCCCTTTATAAGACTCTCATCATCCCAGTCCTGCTGTATGGTGTAGATGCAAGGACTTTGTCAAAAGTGGATGAAGACGCAAAATCTGTGATTTCACCCCGGAGGGAAGGCGCGGGGCAGTAGAAGAAGGCCGAGACTTCACTTGCAAAACTGAATCCAGCATTCTAGGGACCGATGGTTGTAGAAGCTTATTGGTCGAGGCCCAGTAACCAACGAGGGTTGTAGCGCCACCTTAGGTAAGGTTCAGCGTGGTATTCAACTCTTGAATTCTATTGTAAATTGTTGCATATAATTGTATGCTTCGCATTGCATAATACATAACTTGAAGAAAGCGTAGTATAAGTTTGGGGACATTTTCTTAAATTTCTAGGTTGAGCTAAATGTCGCCCGTAGATTTTAATTAAGAAAATAGCTGGTTACCTAATTCTCAAATTTTCTCGCCGGAAAATTCGTTTACATCTTTCTTATTCTTCTATACCAACAGTGCATTGCAACATTTATTTGCATTTTAATACATTGTGCATCTCGCAAACATTTGGTTTAAATATTATTTTTATTTTATCAAATCTGGTCAAAACTATGAAAGTACAAAAGCAATCCTCATAAATCTTATAACTGATATCAAGTACCATTTTTGCGCTAGGTCGTGGGCTTTTTTAAACTTTTGCATATCCAATCCACATATCATATTTTCCTCCTCCTGGCGAAGTATAGTACATAAATTAGTTTACTTTCCAAGGCAGCAACCAAAAGGTGGAATATATTTTGAAGAATATCACGCGTGATTGAAACATCAAAACAAATAACACGCCAATCACTTGCCCCAGCAGTGAGTAATGATGTACACCTACAACAAACACAACCCGACCTGGCTGTGCAAATAGAGTGCCTATGCCTATTTCTCCAAGGTACTCTCTTCTTGGTTGTCGCCCTGATGGAAACAAATTGCGTGTGCACCCCCACAAGTCTTCCGACCCGACCGATTCAAACCCATCCGATTCCATATCCTCAAGCTGCCTTTGTTTTTACCTCATCATCACCATCAACCCCGCGGTGCAACCATCAGAACATAAATTGGTGCGTGTAGATTCAATTAAAATGCAAATCACACTCAGGTATAATGAAATGAAAGCCTACGTTCGACAACTCGTGCTCAGCTTTTAAGTTGCCAGCTTTGTGGCAGAGTGAGGTGACATGCAAAGCGCCGATGTTATTAACTGCACTCAACTCTTATGTTAATCAGCCATCAGTCGGCATGGCAGTTCGCGCGGCTGACATTTTTTGTTTTTCATTTGCCTCATCTAAATAATAACCTGCAGAAGAAAATGCTGAACGCTTAGAGATGGAATTAATTTGATTGCTGATTAATTGATTTATGTAAAGTAGATCGAATGAGTCATGTATGCCTAGTTGGTCTATTTGTGTTGTGATATTAATAGCAGTACTTATATTGGTATCGTTCTTCATCAGAGTCTAATGTTTTTCTCGTACAGGGCCTGTTGCATGCGTCTTGGCCTTGTGACGTGTCTTAAACTTTAGAGTAATTTTTTTGTAAGGCTGTTTCGTATGTACCATGAGCACTAACGATTGCTCTGAAGGCTATTTTTATATGATTGTGCAGTGTTTGTTTAAAGCTTCATTTAATAAAACCACAATTCTGTATTCCGTACGTCCATAAAGGTTTGAGCACTTGCTTCTAAATAAGTAATTTTTTTTGACGTGATAACGTTTTATAAATCGATGACAGGCTACACATACGAAATAACATGACTAATGCTGATAAGACAACTGATGCTAACCGCTATACTGTGGTTCTTTCAACCAAAATCGATCGCAAGCACCAGGCAAACATGAAAAAGAACAGGCGCAAATTCCCAAAATAGTTCCATTCAAATTTAAAAAGAACAAGAAGAGAAAAAGAAATACAAAATAGGAGGAGTTTTGTTAAAGTAGAAAGTAGATGTAGATATTGGGGTGTGTGTGGATTTAACTAGAGGGTTTTTGAGTTAACGGGCTGTATGTTGGTGTTTCTGCCATCAATATTTTCTTGGGCCGTTATCACGTAAAATTATCGTCCGTAAACCGACTTTACAGACAACCAACCCTTTTTTTTATTGTTACTTAGATTGGAGTATTTTCCAATAAGCCAATTCAATTCCCGTAATTAAATATATAGTTCTTCTCGTTTCTTTTTAACGTGCGTCTTCTGTTTTAGCTAAACATCAGCAGACATATTAATAAACGTGAAATAGCGAAAGGTTATCTCTTATTCCATGGACTAAGTGTAAAATGTTATTAATAAAACAAAATGTCTACTAAGTGACGTTTACTAAGTTAATCCACCGAAGAAGGTGGTTTAGCGAGTGAATAAGAACCAGATGTGTCAAATTTATTCTGAAAGAAAAAAATAAAAGCAAATATTGCAAATTATTTTTTAATTAAAAATAACAATGTCTGCTCGATTTAACGAATTTTTAAACCATCTAAGATTATTGGAAAATCTTCCGTCAAGTATAAGAAAAAGGAAAACATGCTAAACCAGGTATGATCCCATGGAAAGTAAGAAATTCAATGATCAATAATCATTAGTAAAAAATCTTTTTATGATTGAGTGGTCGATTGTCAATAACCAGTTTTTAATCCTTTTCTGAAATAAATTTTTCAACCTCTTGGATCTAATATTATCTGGAAGTGAATTAAATAAAGGTGGCATAGTAAAACCGTTCAAAGTGAGCTTTAAAAATAGTAGGCACTGATATGAAGTTTCTAGCATTGATTCGCAAATTATAATTTTCTATGTTTCTTATATAGTAAAATCCCGAGTTTTCAAAGAAAATTTTTAAAACGTTAAGATGCTTTAACGGAAGAATTTTTAGTTCATTGAACAGATTAAAACTTGGAGTTCTGCGATTTAATCTATATAATATTCGAATAGCATGTTTTTGTTTTATAAGCAGTGGTTCAGTTTTATTAAAGTATGCAACCTCAACAAGTAATACCATACTGTGTCTTCGATTTAAGAAGGCCATTATATACCAATAGTAAGATTGATTGAGGACAGTATAAACTAAGATAATATAGTTGTCTTACCACGTTGTTAAGGCACTGCTTAAGATAAACTGTATGATTATTCCAAATAGCTTGTTATCTAAAATTACTCCCAACTATTTGAAATTGTCAACGCACTCAATCTTGAAACAATTATTGCAACAAGAATTCAAACTGTTGAAGAATATAAATTTTTGATTGTAAATGGGTAAACGAAAGCGTGTGCAGCTTGGAGAGTAATAATAAATCGGCAAATCATCACAAATTGTTTTTTTGATGTTAAATATCATAAATTTAGTTTTATCACTGATCTTTCTCTAAAAATCACATCCGCAACAATATTAAAAGGACTGGCATTTGAATATGAAAGAGCAGTATCGTCAGCAAATGATGTAATTTTGCCTTTAAAAGGATGAAAAAACAATGAATTGATATATATCAGTGTTAATATAATTAACCCAGTTTCAAATAAAATACAAAACACTTTTTATTAAAATCAAATCTTTTTATTTCACTCGGCAGCAGCTTGTCTGACACACACTAGAAATAACGAAAGACTAGAAAAGAAAAAAGTAAAAAGGCACTACACGCTCATATTGAAGAAGCATGCATAATTTACTATTTATGTAATAGTGTTGTCCCTTTCTGTTTTACTGAGTAACATAAGTATGTTGCTTTTGCGTAAGATGATGAACAATAATGAATTGTTGCATCAGCCAATTTTAACATGCATATGCATGCTTTTTGAAAGCAAAGCAGTTTATAAAAATGCCACAAACAATTTCAGAACAAATATCAACAATGCAAAAATTTAGAAACATACGTAGATTTCCATACGTCATTGATGCAATTGACTGCACCCACTGCGGTAAGCTTTTCCATCGCACTTTCTTTTGTGGAATCTATCCTAGAAGATGGAAAACAAAATTTGTCCAGCCTGTCCCTAAAAAAGGGACCCATCCTCCCCTCCTTGTACCGACCCGTAGCACTAACATCCCTTCTTTCTAAGGTCATGGAAACGCTGATTAACCGTCGGCTTAAGAAATATCTGGAAGATCGAAAGCTTCTCCAACAGTCAGTATGGCTTCCGCAATGGCATATCTCACCGAACAGTGGAACAAATCTTTACATAGCTTTGGTGAAAGTAAGATTATTGCTCTTGATATCTCCAAGGCATTTGATACAGTTTGGATGAAGCTCTCTTATCGAAAATGCGTGCTTTTGGGATCTATGATAAGAAGCTATCTTCTGCACAATACAAGTTGTATTGGACGGTTTCAAGTCTGATTCCCACAAATTAAATGCTGGTGTGCCCCAGGGCTCCGTTCTGTCTCCGACTCTTTTCCTCCTTTTTACTTGCGATTTATGCATTCGTTAGAAAAAAATCTAACAATCAAACATGACATTACGATGATAGAGAAGTAAAAAAAAGTGGGTCCGGAAATGCCGTCCGTCTGTCTGTCTGTCTGTCTGTCCGTATCGATATCTACAGCCTAAACCATTGGGCCGATTTGATTCAAACTTGGTACATAGTATTTTTAGAGTGCTCTACCCGACAATTTTTGGAATTGGCATTCTAGCTCCAAAACTAACGGTACCTGCCATATAACTTTTAATGAAAAACTTATTTTTCTCGAAAACGGCTCCTACGATTTTGATAAAACTTTCAGAATGATGTTTTCTATGTAAAATCTATCGTTATGTTTTAATGGATTTTTCCGAAAAAGTCTTATAACGGTACCTCCCATATGATCGGTTTTTTTAAAATCAGACTTTCTCGTTAATTAATTAACGGATTTTGATGAAATTTTCAAAATATGTAGAGCTTTATGATTTAAATAAAATTGTTTTTTAAAATTTTCAAAAACATTTTTTTTTAATTTTTAATAATTTTTTTTTTAAATATTTTGTTTTTTGAATATTTTGAAAACGGTTTCGTAGATTTTTTTTTAAATTTTTCTCGTAGTATAAGCTTTAGATTTCTTTGAATTGACATACTCAAAAAAAATTTAAAATATGTTTTCGAAAAGTTTTTCAAAAAAAACATTTGTTTGAAAAAACTGGTCAAACGATTTTGAAATGAAAAATTCATAAAATATAAAACAGCAAAAGACATAAGATGGCTTACAACATTTTTTCCAAAAAACGTTATGAATAGTGTTTTTTTGATTTCATAAAAATTTTTCCCCCAAATTTTATTTCATATTGCTCGGCTTAGCCCTAACCATTAGTCAAATAAAAGGAGGTGACAACCTACATACATACTTACGTTATTTTAAAGCATTTCATCATCATAAAAGCACACAGAATAAATAAGGAGCCTATGATAAACACACAACAACAACTAACAAATAAAAAAAACTATTCGATTATTACTAAATGCAAAAAATTCAAAAACCACTGTGTTAACTTTTAATATTGTCTCTATACCTACTCGCTTAACAGTAGTTGGAGTGTGTATATTAATTTTAGTACCTACCTTCCTTCCAACCTTATTATAGGTACCTAATATCCTTAATAAATTCTATTAATACCTACCCACATCATACGTTTATCGATCCATCAAACATAATTAAGCTATTTTAATTAATTTTATTTCAAAAAGTAAATTATTGTTATTGCGACCTATATAGGTATCTATACCTAGCATTATTTCCCTACTGCTGATTCCCACGAATCTTTATGCCAGTTGCTCAAATTTTTCCATACCAAAATGAAAATTGAACTGAAAAAAGTCTTTCTATTAGCAAATTATATTATAATCAGTAAACAACAAGTGAAAAGATGATACACTAAAAAACTGCAAAAGCTAACAATCCTACATATTTATGTGTTTATCCCTTTGTCGTGACGCATGTTCGTTCGAGCTTCAAACCACAACGATTCTAAAGAAGTTGCACGTCAAAAAAAACATTTAAACTAAATCTTTGTCAAAAAGACGCCTGCACTTAAAAAGGATTAGCACATAGGAGCAAGTACGTGCGGCCCAGTCGTGCCTTTTATTATAAATGATCTTCTGTCTGTGACTTCTGACTTCTAATCTACTTAACTGTTTTGTTTGACGACTCTCCCCTCAGCTTTTCATATTTGTTCGATAATTCACGTCCTTCACCTTCGGACTTACGATTGCATTGGTACCGTATGTCAAGCTCATTAAACTCCGATTTGTACAGCTTTTTCAAATGGGGTAATAGGAATAAAACTCCACACTTTAATGCTTCGAAAACTCAATGCTGCCTTCTGTCGTTAAAGCTAAACATACCCCCAATGCCATTGTCCATGAATTGCACTTACATCGAAGAAACCGAAAAGCTCTCAGTACGCGGTATGTGTGTCAACGACGACTTCAGTTGGAACGACCATATATTTGAGACCGCTAGAAATGCTGCTAAGTGCTTAGGTTTTCTGTATCGATGTAAGAAGTCTTTTCCCCATCTGATCTGGCTACAAATTATAAAGCGTTTATACGCCCTAAACTCGAGTATAACTCCCACCTCTGGGCAGGTGATTTACAAACATCGCTTCACCTGCTTGATAGAATACAAAATCGAGCGTTTAGATTGATAGGAAATAGAACTGCCGCTGAATTGCCCCTCTCGAACACCGACGAAGTAGCCAAGCTGCATTCCTCCCCTTAAAAATTTCTCCCGTAATACTAGTCTCGCATTCCTTGCTCATAAGTTCACCCTTGAGCCCAATTTCGGACGTACCGTGAAATATATGGATTCTTTTTTTAGCCGAACAACACGAATTTGGAATAGTTTACCCGCCAAGATTATCCCTTGCCATTTTGATTTGCAAGCATTCAAAACCAATGTTAATCGACACCTCCTATCCCTCCCCTCCCTATTTACCTAATGCCCGCGCAATGTGCTCTACATTAAAAGGGATTAATTATAAAAAAAAAATTGTCACATTATTGTCTCAATATTGTTGGGATTGACATTTGATCTGTCAAAGTGGTTATGTCTGGTTGTAACCTCACCCGAACACCTGAGAGAAGATAAACGTAGAACCTTTTTACCGACATCAGCTTCGTCACAATCAGATCCTTCTGTCCATAAAATGGGTTCAGCCACAACAATCACTATTGATTTACTCAAGCAATTACTCGATGAAAGCAACCAAAAGCTCATCAACGAACTGCCTTTAAAAGCCGACTTCCAAGTACTGCATGCAGAATTCTCTGGCTTGAAAGCAAAGTACGAAGAGATTTCAGCCAAGGTTTTGTGCTTGGAAAATCAAAATAAAAATCTGGAGGAACGAATCGACAACCTGTTGCAAAAAAGTATGGAGTCAAATGTTGTGGTGCACATGCCCGCAGAAGCAAATACCGATATGAATGATAAAGCCAAGTCTGTCTGCGCTGGTTTGCTTGACACTGATGACCAAAGTTCTAAAATTGATTACGCACATTCGGTAGCTCCTCCCAACTGTCGTACAGCAATCAGCAATGGTCGTTGTTAAACTTAACTCGCGGAACGCAGCTTGGAACATACTTCGTAACACTAGCAAACTAAAAGGCACACAAATCCATATTCATACGGATCTCCCACACAACACACGTCGCCGAAGAAACAACCTGCTTCCAATCGCCAAGTTTCTGCGTTTTAGGTTTCCTCAAGTAAAAATTCAACTGAAAGACGATAAACTTTTCATACTCAACAATTGTTTTACTTGGGATTTTATAAAAGGTTTAATTTGTGGACCAAAAGATCCCCTAGAGGTGCTACGCAATATATTTAGCGGTGATTTCATTAAATTTACCGACATTAAAAATTTTATGAATGAAATAGAATGTGGCATTAAAAACGTAAACATGCGAAATGTCAACCGCAAAATGTCAAATCGGAAGTCATCTCAAGTTGGTTGCACTTCGTCAATTGAGGTAAGAGATGAAATTAATTTGGGTGCAAACACAAGCACGACGCAGCAAACGTGTGGACATTCACACGATAGAATGGAATGAGGAGTACCCGTCTACCAGAAACAAATTAGTTATGTAAACTTAAGTATTTTAGGATCTAATATCGCAGGTCTTAAAAATAAATTTTTTATTATGAATTTCTTGAATTATATAAAAAGTTTTGATATATATACGCTCTTCGAAACACATGTATTAGAAGAAGAAAATAACAAATTTAACGATATATTTTTTAATTATGAATTAAAATGGACTCCAGCAGTCAAATCAAGCATTTTTGGAAGAGGAAGTGGTGGAGGATTATGGGGATATCGTAAAAATCTCATAGCGGTTGCTACGAGTTTCAAGAGAGTTGAAGAGATGGAAGTTTTGAAGCTAAAAATAAATGGTTTTGTGGTCCACATCTTGCCAATTTACCTGAATTGTTCAAACTGGATGAGGGATTATAATCGACTCTGCAAGACCCTGCAGAATCTAGGCTCAGTAGATGTTCTTCTTATTGGCGATATCAATGATAGGGTTGGTTTGTCGCAAAACAGCTTCGTTAGCGGAACAGCATCACCAATCATCAGACCTACGCGCAGATCAAAAGACGAAACATGTGATGGAAAAGTAGTTAAAATATTGGATATTGCCGATAGTCTGGATGCAAGGATGCTAAATGGGAGCTGCAAAGGTGACCAAAATGGCGAGTATACGTTTATTCGTGGAACATCGTGCTCAGTCATAGATTACTGTTTTGTGTCAGGAAAGTGGAATTCAATTGTAAGTGATTTTAGGATAGCAGAACAGACTTTTTCAGACCACATGCCCTTGGAAGTGACTTGCGTAGTTGTCGTAGGTGATGATTTAACGTCCAATGCAAAACAACTGGAGCTGCTTCCCAAGTTGAAGTGGAGAGATAGTCAACTTGCTTCATATCAAAATAACTTAAACGTGGAACTTGCATTACGCAGGTCGTTAAATCAGTTACAAATGAAGGACCTTACCCAAATTATAATGAAAGCTGTTCCAGTAAGTGATTAAACGAGAACTAGAAACGATTTTTTTTAAACAGAGATGGTTTGACGAGGATTGTCAAAAAGCTAGAGAGAAATCGTTCTCATTCCTAAAGCTGTTGAGGAACTATAACACATCTTTTTTCAAAATTATGTACGCAGATGCCAATAAAAAATTTAAACAACTTTGTTATGAGAAAAGAAAGTGTCTGGAACAAAGAAACATAAATGTCCTGAATACATCTAAATCTTCGGCAGAATTTTGGAAAGCCGCCAAATTAATCAACGGGAGAACCACATTTATTGCTGCAGCACTGAACGCGTCAGAACTGCGTGTTTATTTTAGGAAATTCCTCAACGCACCACAGTTTTTTCCACTTCCACAATACGCAGCGCCAAATTTTAAAGATGATATACTGGATACACCATTTTCGGTTGAGGAAGTTTAAAAATGTGATTGAAAAATCAAAAATTGGAAAGGCTCCGGGAGATGATCGTGTCCCAGTAGAGTTTTTATAAAATGTTCAACGGAATTTTTGTACGTATTGACAGAGGAGTTCAATAGAATTTTCGAGAGTGCAGACGTTTCAGAAAGCTTTAAAAGAGCAATTATAATCCCTTTACACAAAAAAGGCTCCTATGACGTACCAGAAAATTATCGGGGCATATCCTTTTTGAATTCGTCAGTGAAGCTTTTTAGCAATCTGATTTTTAAAAGGCTTACACATTGGGTTGAAGAGAAGAGAATTCTTAATGAATTTCAGGCAGGATTTAGGAGAAACTATTCTACTATAGACCAAATATTTAATCTTTTAAACATTGCTGAGAACTTTAAAAGAAAGAAAAAGAAACTGTATGCCTTTTTCGTTGATTTTCGAGCAGCGTTCGATTCGATTGCCCGCGAAGCACTTTTCTATAAGCTCTTTGAATTGGGTATATCAGGAAAAATTGTTGCTTTGCTGAAAGCGATGTATGGCAATAACGTTGCCTATGTATGGGATGGGGAACATCTGAAGAATTTCCAACACAAATGGGAGTGAAACAAGGTTGCGTCCTGAGCACATTACTGTTTATTCTGTTCATCAATGACATCGTGGAGGAGATAGGAGAAGGAATCCATTTTGGAAATAACCGGATACCTGGCCTTATATTGGCAGATGATATTGTTTTCCTATCTGAATCGGTCGAGGGAATGCAGCGAATGATGAACCGACTGGAGAGTTACTGCGAAAAATGGAACCTGTCCGTTAATCTGCAGAAGTCTAAAATCATGATATTTAGAGATGGAGGTGGCAGATATGCAAACAATGAAATGTGGATGAATAAGGAAGAAAATGTTGCAATTGTTCGAGAGTACAAATACTTAGGCGTAATAGTTACATCAAATCTCAATATGAGAAAATATTTTGAATCCAAGCTATCGGAAGCGAAAAGAGCTGTTTCTTCAGTGTGGGCACGTTGTATTGACAACAAACACATCGAACATAGCTCAAAGCTTTCACGCGACTGCAGGCTCTATAATGAAACTATATGTTGCATTTGGAGACAACTGAGCCTCCATTATTTTTAAGGAGCCTAAAGCTGCATTTTGATTACATTATGAAGGTGATGGAAATGGATGAAGTAAGACTTCCAAAGCAAGTTCTTAAGAAAATGTTGTCAACAAGGAGTAACTTAGTCGAGAGGTGGGAGGAGCTAGCTCTGGGCTTAGGTGAAAGCGTACAGTTTCCACCTGACATAAGCATTTCAGACCTGAGAGGGAAATTCAATTTAATTTTAGAAAAATTAAGCCACTTCGAGTATGCAAATTTTAAACATGAAGCACAATCTTCTCAACATAGAATGATATACAGTCAACTCAATTTGGATCTTCGAGAACTAACATACTTGCTCAACCGCTGCCCCATAAGTATGATAAATTTAATATTTAAAGTTAGAGGGGAATTATTAAATTTAAACTACATTCCACATCGACCCGATCTGCCGATCCTATGTGACCTATGCAATCTCAAGGAAAGAGAGGATGTATATCACTTTATTGCCATATGTCCAATTTTGAGAGTGTTGCGTGTGAGGTACTTTGGACTTACTTCGATGGTATGGGACGAAACCTTGGAAGTCCTGAATGGAAAATTAGGCTGGGAACGTCAACCGCCCTTTTATATTAACAACGTATTCGCGAAGGAGACTTTTGAATAAACAATTAAGTTCATATTATAATTTAGTATAAGCATATTTTCAATCTGGTAGACGGCCATTGGCCAAACCATATTAAACTTAAGAATAACAAATTACTGTTAAACATTGCTGTTCCAATAAAAGCACTTTTATTTTGCTGCTCATGATCACGTTCGCGGCACTTTTGTTCTAATTTTAACGGCTTAATCTTTTCTTCGTTGTCTGCCGTTATATGAGCTTTTGTACGTTCAAAATTTTCTTTCTTGTAGGGTGAGTCCGAATACTAAAACAGGTCGGTAATTAAATAAATAACACTATATATGTATATATATAAGTATCATCTTACATTGGTCACTTTTCTTTTTCTTTTCGGTTTTTTTTTTGGGAGGTTTAGGCGACGCATTAATTTCATTCTTTATGTTTTCTATAAATTTACTTTTGTAATTGAAATTGTTTTAGCAACTACGAATGATATGTTTTCTTAATTCTTAATCGAGGAATTCCACATCTTCGAACATGAACATGATGGTTTCCTGTGATTCTGGATTCTAAAAGAAATTAAAAAAAAAAACATTTAATAGATACACATAAATATATGTAAGAAAACTTAATATAGAAAAAAATTCTACTTACTTTTAAGAACTTACTTCGTCATTTACACTCAAGTTCTCAGTCCTTTTCCTTTTTCTATTTAAGAAATATATATCAGCTTATCTGCTGAAGATTTGTCTAACCATTTCAAAAGTCTTCTATACAGCAATCCAGATGTGAGATTCTCTTATGCAGAGCCGATAATTCTCGATGAGATTCTTGATTCGGAAATCTCGTTAGCGGAAATAAGTACTGTGATCTTAAAAGGAAAAAAATGGGAAAGCTGCTGGTGAAGACGGGATTCCATACGAGTTCTTTAAGAATGCAACGGTTGCCTTACATTTCCAACTTAAATCGTTATTTAATAAAATAATCTTGGGAGAAAAAGAATGACGATGGGCATTCAAAAGATCTGTGATATTTCCAATCCACAAAAAAGGAGACCTAAATAGTGTTGAAAATTATCGAGGCTTCTCTTTCATAAATGTCCTGGGAAAATTGTTTTGTGGTGTGCTTGTCAACAGACTAGAAACATGGGTTAACACTTACAACATTTTATCGGACTATCAGGCTGGATTCAGAAAAACATTTTCAACAGTTGACCATAAAAAGTATATGCACTTTTTGGTGATATACACCGAGTCAAAAGCAGCTGTATGGGATGGGTCAATCTATTCCGAGTGTTTAGAGACGAATAGTGGCGTTAAACAAGAACGTCTTCTTAGTGCACTTTTGTTTGCACTCTTCATTAACGATGTTGTAGCTTGTCTTCCTGGAGGAATCCGTATTTCTGATTTAAACATCAATATCCTTCTGTATGTCGATGATCTGGTGATACTTTCAGAATCGCCAGAAAGCCTTCAACTGATAATTAATCGATTAGCAGAATATTGTCTTAAATGGAGTCTTGTCATTAACTCAGACAAATCAAAAGTCATGGTGTTTTCAAGATCAGCAAGAAGTCGGAATGGATCTAGATTAGATGTAACCAATGAGTACAAATATCTGGGAGTGAATCTGAACAGTACTCTTGATTTTAACAAACATCTTTCAGATAAATCAAAAGGTGCGCAAAGTCTGATCAATATCTCATGGAGAAACATATTCTTAAATGAACGGATCGTACTTTCAGCAAAATATAAAATATTTGATGCCGTGGTTAAGTATAGTCTGTGTTACGCTGCTCAGGTGTGGGGAATTGACGAATACGAGGAGATTTAAAAATTGCAAAGAAATTTCATAAAAAAGCTATTTAATCTACCACTGAAAACGCAAACTAGTCTTCCTAAACTATTTACATATACGCTGAAGCTATAGGCAGATTACATCGTGAAGATGCTATCTTACCAAAATGAACGACTGTCTAAAAAAATGGTACTATATGAGTTCAGAAATGAGGATTGGTGGATGTCAAGATGGAAAAGTTTAGGAAACAACTACGGCGAAGTTCTCTCCATGGATCCAGGCAATTTTTACATTCTTAAAGAACAGCTATACCGTATTATTCAGCAATGTGAAAACTCTGTACGCGATAGTTTTATAGCGAGAGCACGCGAATCTGAAAGTAGAATCCTATATTCACAACTTAACACCTCTCTATTGCAAAATAACTACTTTAACGACCTGCTAAACTTTAGAGAAATATCGCTCATAATTAAAGTGAGATGTGAACTTTTAAGCCTAAACGGAAGCCCTTACAATGGAAATTTTAACCAATTCTGTTCTTTGTGCAATTTGAGATTCAAAGAAGACTGTTTCCACTTTGTCAGCTTATGTCCCATATTCTCGTCACAACGCCTGTCATACTTCGGAAAGAGAACATTAACGTTGCAAGAAACTATCAACATCCTGAATGGTTTTGACTGGAAAACTCTACAAATTTTTGAAAGATACTTTTAAATATAGGATGTTATTAATAACCGAATTCATTTAACTATTTTCTACTATTTTATTAAATATTTAATTAAATTAGTTATTTGTACATAAAGATAAAAATTGCTAACCGAGCTGACGGCAAAGCCATAGCTTTTAAATTCATTGTTTTTGTTAAACTAAGTTAAGAAAAGTAGAAATAAATGAATTAATTACTTACTTACTTACTTACTCTATTTAAGAAATCCATTTAAGAACAAAAACACACACGACACAATCCAAACAATTGAAAAAGATAACAATTTTGACAGATATATGAAAAAAAGAAGAGAATGATTTATAAGGTGTGTTCAACAATGTGAACTTTTTGTTAATATTTTTTATAAATTATCACAATTTTCTGACAAAAACCATACAAACAAAATAAAAGTTCAAAGAAGTAAGTGACAATTGCATTACTAAACAGGTATCTTAATTAGTGTAGAAAATGTTCTTAAGCGATTTTTAGTAAAAGTCACTCATTTCACGTATCTACATTTTGTTTTTATTAACGAAAATTTTTAGTCCGTGGATTAAGTCTTATTCCATGGTTTAGTTGTCTCGTGGTCTCGTGGAATAAGGGTTTTTTTTATTAGTAGGACTGTATGAGGCTATAATGACGTCTTCTTAAGCTCGAGTATAAAGTAAAAGTACGAACAATACCTACTTAGTTGAAAACAAGTTTTTGTGCCAATCAGCCACACCTTTTCTACTCCCCAAAAATGCAGACGTATTAATAGTCCCATAAGAAATATACACGGACCGGTACAAATTCTCACATATGTAGCTGACGGGATATTTTTTAGTTTTTACGCGAAAAGAGAATTATCCTCTCAGTTGTCGCTCTTGTTTTTTTTTCTAGGGCTACGAGTTTGCAGTGATGCAATTGCGATCTTAAGTCATCGGGTACGTTCGCAAATACAACTTTCGGAAAAGTTACCTTGCTTTTGTTGTAATTAGCATGGTTAAAACAGCTGTTTTCCAGCAGATTGATGAACATATAGAAACGGTGAAAAAATCCAAAGGTATCCTAAAATTTGCTGGACCCTTTTTTAAGCACGTGAACAGCTGACTAGAGAAACACTCTTTTGCTTCGAATTTTGAGAAGAAACCTATCTGGTTGGATTTGTTCGTTCGCAAAAAAAAAACCATACTCAAGCATGGTAACATATCCAAAATATACGTACGTCAACGTACGCAATGTGTCGTTCACATTCCCGTCCTGTGAAAAAAAACTAAATGATAAAATTCTTCTCGTTTATTCTGTGAAATATATTGCTAACTGCTCATAAGTATATATCATTTGACAGATGAAAAGTTTTGTTATTAATTTTGGTGTATTTTAATTTTTAATTTAAAAAGCGAGTTATACACTTCATATTAGAAGTTTATAAAATGAGGTCTATTTTTATAAGAATGTTATTTTAGACGTGTGGTTTTCAAGAAGAAATAAAACTCATAGGAATAAATGTTATGGTCAAGAATTTAGCTTTATTATAAAGACAAGGGTTTGCCATTCTGGTTTCTGGCAAGTGGCCGCCGCAGCAGCTGGCTCGAATAAATTCCAGCCGAGAAGCCCAATTTTCCACCACTTCTTGCAGCAATTGGGGCCGTATGTCAGCAATAACGCGCCGAATATTCTCTTCCAAGGCTTCAATCGTCTCGGGCTTATCTGTGTAGACAAGCTTCACATAACCCCACAAAAAATAGTCCAGCGGTGTTAAATCGCACGATCTTGGAGGCCACGTCACAGGCCCACGACGCGATATTATGCGCTCAACAGAAATTTCCTTCAATGAATTGATCGTTGGCTGTATGGCATATAGCACCGTCTTGTTGGAACCAAAGTTCGTCCACATCAACATCCTATAATTCAGGCACGAAAAAGTCATTAATCATGCCTCTATAGCGTTCCCCATTGACTGTAACATTATGACCGGCTTCATTTTTGAAGAAATATGGACCAATGATTCCCTCTGCCCATAGAGCACACCAAACACTGACTTTTTGAGGATGTGACGGTGTCTCAACAATGGCTTGTGGATTATGATCACTCCAAATACGACAATTTTGCTTATTACTATACCCATTCAACCAAAAGCAAGCTTCATCGCTGAACAAAATTTTCTTGTGAATATCGGGATCGGTGGCTATCTCGTTTTGGGCCCATTCACCGAACTCCCGACGCCCTTGTTGGTCGTTCGGCTTCAATTCTTGCATGAGTTGGATTTTGTAAGCCGACTAACCAAGATCCTTCCGCAAAATCTTCCATAAAGTGGATGGGCACAGCTCCAATTTTCGCGCGCGATGGCGGATGGACTCATTCGGGTCTTCTTCGATACTCTTCTCCACAGTAGCAATAGCGTCTTCGGTGCGCACTGTACGGCGTCTCTGAGGATGCGCATTATCCACTAGAGCAAACGTGGTGCAAAACCGATCCATGGTTCCTCGAATTACCGACTCTGCTGCGCGATTATGTCGACCGAAAATTGGAGGCAGCGAACCGAACCATTATTTTGGAAATAAATGTGCACGATTTGCAAACGTTGTTCAGAAATAAGTCTATTCATTATGAAATGGCAAATCAAATTGATCATAAATAAAGTGACAGCTGTCAAAAAGACCAACTCCAAAAAATTAATTGTCAGATTGAAAACCACACGTCTAAAATTATATATATATATATTATATAGTTTTGGTTGAAGAGGAGAGAAACTCGGGAAGGTTTTTATTATCTACTTAATTTCTGTTTTGTAAAGAATATGTACATATTTTAACTTTTAGATGCAAATGAGAACTTTTTTCTTTTGAAACCCTGGCCGACAAGTTTTATTCTATTTTATCGTTTCCCGGAACACCTTTTTAAAGAGCTAATTGATAAAATTTTGTATTCAAGGGCTGTTCCCACATATAAAAATTCTTGCAGCTTTAACTTTCCTTTCTAATAAAAGCAATCAGGGTTTTTTCGGGCAGAATGTGCTTTTGCGGCTATTGCAAACATCAGCCAATCGATGTGTTTATGAGGTCACAATGTTTCAGATGAATACATACAAAACTCATCAAATGAAGAATTGATGGCTCTTTTTAAGTGGCCTCTTTCCCATGTGTACAGGTCTGGTGGATGGAACCCACATCAACAAAATTATTAGTCTACAAAGTGAAATCAAAAGTTCAAATTTAAAATGGTTCATAGAAAAAAATATCGGACAGGCGAGGAGAACTTGTCTGATGACACCAACTTTTAAAGTAAATCTGAAGAAACATATAATGTGACGCATAAAATCACCAGACATAATGCGTAATTCATCGATATTTTAAAATGCAGATTTCTTTGTTTGTTAAAAGTAGGGTACTCTATTACTGTAACGAAACAGCCGGAAAAATTATAAATGCTTGTGCAGTAGTTCACAACATTTTAATGAAAGCTAGAGCATCATTATCTGACTATGTTGTAGAGGAAGACAGGACCGGAAAACAAACCTTAACCCAACAGTTTTTATTAGCCAAATTTACTTTCTGAGTTGAAATGTTTAATCAACATTAGTTTTTCAGTATTTTATATACGAATTTATTATAAAATAATAAAAAAAATCAATTTTAGTTATAATTTAATTCTTGCACATTTTAATAAAATAATAAATAAATACCGCTTTACAGCTCAAAGTTATATGTTATTTATTTCAAACTTTCATCTAAATACATATATATTTTAGGGTTTCAAGTTCTTCCTTTTTAATCAATTACTTTTCTTTTTCTATTTTCATTTTTTTGTCTTCTATTTCAAAATATTTCTCGAAATTCTCATCCGTTTTAAATATTTTGTTTGGATGTTTTATTCCTTTTTAGTGAACTATGTATATTGACCCTGATTTGATTTGTTGCTGATTGAGTTGTTGCTTGATTAACTGCGTTTTGTGGTGATTTGTTGTCCTCCTCAAATAAATGACAATCTTGGTACTCTTGGTTCTTTTACGGCTTTGACATAGTCCACTGTTTGTGGGGTCAAAATTGGCAAGATCATTTTCTTCAATTCTATGAGAGATTTTATTACTTCTGTACCATTTATACAACTTTTTGTAGGGGAGCCGTTAATAGCAGAATTCCGCTCTCTTGTATGTTGTAATAGCTTTTATTCAACAAACAATTAAAAAGTTAGTTTACTTCAAATCTCGCCAACATTTTATCCATTTTGCACCATCTTTCATTGCTCCACCAAGGGCACTCATCTGTTCCACCAATGGTTTCCACATAGCTTCTATGTTTCTGCCACCATCAATACCCTACAGCCCTTAAATATTATTTTTTAAAACACATACATTATTAAAGCTCTTAGAACGTACCTATCGTAAGCCAAATCAAACAAAACAACTTATCACGACTAAATGTTTGATGATAAATAACTTTTTAAATGAAAACATTTTGACATAAGTTTTCAAAGTTAAGGTGTGTCCCCACGTTGAAAACAACACAGTTTGAACTTATAAAAAGTATCAAAACCACAATAATTAACGGTTTTTAGCAAAATTGAAGTATGTTACTACGCGTCTTAAATAACAGAGAATTTATGAAAAATGTATTTCTAAAATTGTAGGACCGGTTTTGATACAATCCTGTTTTTTATTTTAAGTTTTTGAATTTTTTTTTGGAAATTTTGGTATGCAGTTTTTTAGAGTTTATTAATATACATTTGAATATAAAATTTTAAATAATTTTTTTTGATTAGTTTAACAAATATTGATTTTTGAAAAAAAAATTCAAAAATTAATTTTCATTAAAAAAAAGTTATTAAAAAAATTGATAAGCAGAATTAATAAAGCTACCTAGATCTACTCAAATAGACCGAAATCCAAAATGTCGTTACCGAGAAAGCCCAAAATTAAAAAACGTTATATGAAAGGTACCGTTAATAGAATTTTCCTGAAAATTTAGTTCTAATTAAATGATAGCCCTACCAACAAAAAAATCCTCAAAAATGTTCATCAAAATCGTTGGAGCCGTTTTCGATAAATATAAGCAGATACCGTTATTTTAGGCCTAAAAATAAAATTTTAATATCGCCTCTGGGGAATGCCAAAATAATCACACACACCAAGTTTGAAGAAAACTGCTTTAGCCGTTTAGGTTGCATCTCGTTATACATATTGAGAGACACACAGACAGACAGACATTTTTTCTCGATCACTTTTTTAGACTTCCTATGATCGTAATGTCATGTTTCATTGTTATCTCAATTTTTTTAATGTTCACGAATCCTAAACTTGCCCAATAATCGCAAGTAAAAATCATACTTGTGCGTTATAGAGGGGAGAGAAAATGCAGGTTATCTTCATGTATGAAGTTTATAGGAAGTATTAGTCTGAAGATTGCAGATTATAGTGAAAATGAACATGTTCATCTTTATTATGGCATCTCATCTGCAACGTTATAGCATTTCATCTGCAACATTGTTTTATTTTTTCCGGTGACTTTGTTCTTTAAGTATATTTCAATCAATGTTGAACAATCAACAAAAAAAAAATACTTAAAGAACACAAATTATCATTTTCGTTTGTTAAGTTTTTATTGTGATGCGTGCATTTTATTTAATTATTTGTTTTCAATTTAATTTGAAATATTTTTTGATTAGTTTGCATTTTACAATACCTGTGCATCACAAATTATCCATGTGCGCTAACAATTTGTGTGAATCTTAAAGCATGTTTTGAATATGGCACAACTAACTAATTGCATTTTTGCGGCCGTCAAATCTATTCTTTTGAGTATATACATAATTATTTGCGCGAAATAGAGACAGCGCAAATTTTTTGTATGGGAATTTGGATTTACATATATCTTCATTTCCTAGCAAATTTCACAGAATATTTGTTTTTCTTTTTTTTGTTACTTAGTTACTTTAGATTTTGATAGAAATTGTTGATATCTTTTTGTTTTTGTCTATGTTAAATGTACTTCTTCCCGAAGTGTATTGAATTGGAGCACTCGAATGAGCCCAATAACAATGTCAAAAAGTTATAGTAAATTTATGGGAAGCCTTTAGTGTGTACTCTTTCTATCTTATATAATAGTGATTTATATTGCTCCTGTTCTATTTTTCTTTAAATTTGCAGTTAAGCAAGCAGTGAGCAACAAACATCTTAACATCATCAATTTGTGTTGTTCTGTTTGTTCATCATCAATTGAAAAGTAAAGACAGACGCATTCCATTAATAAAACAATATTTTCAGCACATACTTGATATTTGCTCTAACTTAGACGGATAAGATTCTTACTGATCTGTCACAATGCTATGACCATTTCGCTGCAATGTAGAATCCGTGCTGTATATAAATGCAGGACTTGAGAAAGTTACATCATGAAAGGGCTTCGAACGCTCGTTAGTAGATGGCTACGAAATATACTTAAGATTTTCTGGCTTATCTAATCCATATATCCAACGAAGATCTCTACAGAAATATAGGTCAGCAAACCTGTTGAATTTATTATACGAAAAGGCAAATTGCACCCGATGGCGTGTAGTTGATGCTCTGTGCCCAATGTACTTAAAACGTTTGAGTACCTAAGTAAGTGAGTGGGGAACTTACTTGATTTCGCATCGTTAACTGTAAGAACCATCATACCGCTTTAGCTTTAGTGCTATGATAATTCGCTGATTTCTGCTAGTGTTGTCTCATTCGCCTTCATATCAATAAGAAATAGGATGACCCTGCAAAAGCACTTCTAATTCCAATACTGCTGTTTGGATTTTTTTTCATCCTGCTAATAAACGGTCTTAAGATAACCCGAAACTCCTTGCAGCTGACTGAATAAATCTTCATTGCTCAATCAAACCAAAGACCCCATCATACTCAGATAAAGTAAAAAATTATAATTTTTAAAAACACCAATATTCCACAAACAAATGTCCCTGGTGTTTGCCCTAAACACAGGCCATTGTCGCCCACAACAACTGGTCATTAAAAATGCCCAAGCCCATTGCCCATGGGTCATTGCTTGCACAGAGCCCATATGCATCACTTACATAACACCATTCCACATCATCAGAACTGCATTTATTCCTCAACTGACTGCAACTCCCAATATCAGCATCCCTATCCGCAACCCTTTGTAGTTAGATAACAGCAGCTTCCAAATGATATGCCAATGAAATTCACACTTCAGATCCAAAGTAACTGTGACAATAGAATTGCAAATACAAGGTGGACTCAATAGCTGATCGTTCACCCCAAAACTGACGGCTGATGTTGAGAAATGCAACCCATTTAAGCTGCGGAGAGGCCGGTAGCCCCACCAAAAAGTCAACGAACGGATGTGTATGCAACCGTCAGGACAACGGACGAATTGCACGCCTACAAGATGTCACGTAGGCCCTAAGGCGGACATTGCTCTTGGTCACTGAACCGACCTGATTGATTTCTCCGGAAGGATACTGCCCTGAGATCATAGGTAAATATAAGCCCCAATCCATTGTTCGGCAGTGGCGGGCTAAAGAATTTCCAATAACCAAAGAGCGGTCAATGAACCAGCACTGTAAACAGTGACAGCTGTATGATATTGTTCGGTGCAAAAGGCTTTTAACGAGGCCGCAAGACGGCAGGCGGTTAGTCGAATAGCCGGACGGCCGCAATGACGCGGCTGCAGCACAAAACGAACGGAATCTTTTGCATATTTGGGAAATTCTTGTGATTCTATTCTGGAGCTGGAGTGTTGCGTTGTTCATTTCGTTTTACTATGGATCGAGATGCTCGATTTGCAATTGTAAACTGTCAGATGCATGTGGTGCCCGGTTGGAATTAAGTCGGTCCAAGGAATATATTTTGGTCTCATTGTTGCAGAATAATAAATATATTTGATTTAATACTTGAATATGAGCACAGGCATTATAGTTTTATTGCCCAACAAGTAGAACATTCAATTTAATTAAAATCGAAAAAAATCGGTACAAAAAGCTCTTTCTCTTTAATCTGCAGAAAATCTAAATTATGTTGACATAGAAAGCTTTAAAAATCTCACATTTTTTGCTTCCTACATACACCTTTACTCGTTTCGACGTTTCCAAAGGAAGCAGATATTTATTTAAAGCAACCACATTAAATCTTTTGATCTCCACGTCCCTCATGATTAAGCAATTATCCTAATGCCTTGCACGATGTCATCTAAGCTAAACACGCTAACAATGACAACTTCCACCATCCGTTTATCCCGAGTTGGGACCCCGTTTTAGCATGAACCCGCTGCGTATAAGACGTCATACGCTGCGCATCGTCTCAACACAAAATCTCTGCACAGATTGGATGGATAGACTTCGTGCATCGTGCTGTCCTTTCCGCGGATGTCTGAATTATTTACGAAAATGACACTTGACTCTCACCTCCATGTTGTTGTTGGTCTGATGTGATCCTCCCCAGATACTTAACGCATAATTTTCAACTCCATTAGGTCCATAGACAAAACTCCTGCTTGCACACAGCCGCCCGATGATGCCCATCGGAGTGGGTATATCTACTGGTCCAGGGATGACCACATCATCATATCATCAACGTGATCAAGCCTATCATCAGGCATTGTCCAATGTCCGTGCTTCTATCTACGTATATATGCATTGCAATTGCACTGGAAAAGTGAATCTTGGGCTGGACAGTTTGGGGACCGCATCTTAGCATCTTATCGTGTATGAGGTCTTGTTCTTGGATTGTAAAACGTGTTTGCGATGATTCCGTAGTTGATATAGTACCACCTCGAAGAGTGAAGGATTGTGACAAAGTACTATTTCAGCTTGTTATTCTGTCCAGCTGTCAACATGGCTCAGCCTACATTTTGACAGTCGTCATCCGCTGGAAGTGTTGAAGAAGGGAAAATAAAAAAAATTGCCTTAACCAGTTGAAAATCTATTGAGGAATTTAGTTAAGACTCAGGATGTCAGAGGATTTAAGATTTGGTGTAGGACATCTCCTTTTTTATGTGATGAAGAACAACCCAGTGATCTATGCAATCAAATTTTATATCGCCCAATTTCAATACTCTTCTGCAGAAATATATGTATCTTCCAGAATATCCGTGATTTTTCCTTGCAACTGCGTATTTCGTCAGGTACGGCTCCACAATCACACGCCCAAAACTAAGTTGTGTCATTTTCGTTGTCTTCTTCGTAAGATAAGAGATATAGATATATATATATAATATGTATAAAGATGCAGCCATATAGAGATAAGGAGATACAGAGATATATACGTATAGAGATATAGAGATATAGATACAGTTATATAGGGATATAGAGATAGAGAGATATAGAAATATAAAGATAGAGATAAAGATATATAGAGATATGGAGGAATAAAGATAAGTAATATAGAGATAAGGAGATAGATAGATATAGAAATATAGAGCTATAGAGATATAGAGATAAAATGATGTAAAGATATAAGGATTTGGAGAAAAAGAGATCTGGAAATATATATAGATATCTAGAATTCTAAACACATAGAGATATAGAGATGAAAAGATATAGGGATATAGAGATAAAGAGATATATAAGGATATAAAGATATGGAAATAAAGATAAATTTTGTTTTGGTTTCCACGACCTCATATAAAAATATATTCGAAGAATATCGATTAAGATATTTTCCCCAACTTTAAATAAAACACTTTTTTTTAAATTACTAATAATGTTTGTTTATTTTCGTTTATTAAAGGTGTAGCAAGTTTGAAGTCGAATTGAAAACAGATCTGCAAAAGTATCTTGCTTATCATTTTATATGATTTGAGTTTCTTATGGTTAAAGTACATACAGTCATGCGAACATGGGGTTACTCATGGATGCATGTTAAAATGTTTACATTATAGATTTTTATTACAAATTGAAGTGTTCTGGTTTAAAAAGATATTTGGTTTGTTTATATTAGGCATCCGTTATTTTGTCGTCAATTCTAAGAATTGCCTCTAATGTATACAACATTTATAATTTATGCCAAAAGGAAGAGTAGTGTTGTTTTTAATTGAACTTAAAGTCTTATGCTTGAGGGGTCTTTGTTGATTCTTTAATGTATGGCGCACAAGCTTTAAATTCTTCTCTCGGTCGGAAAGTGGCCGATGGAAGATTTACATTTGTTATTACTTTCATCTCCCTTTTATTAAATTTCAAAATTACATAGCTTGAAATTGTTATAATGATTACAATGATTTTTTATTATTATCAAATTATAAATAATTATATACAAAGTTATGTTTGTATTTTTATGGCAGTATTTTAATTCTTTTATTTCTTTCAATTTTTTAATATTTTGATAGTGTACATTATCGATTTTTGTACAGTTTATATTCATAATAGTATTTGGTAAAAACTATTTCATGTAAATATTCATACCTTGCATATGTGTTGTAATCAATTTTAATTCAACATTTTTCAATTTTTATTATATAATTTCCTTTTATTACAATATTTTGGTCATTACAGTTTTGTTTTAAAGTTTGTAGCTGTACATTAATTAGGATTACATTATTATTTCATTACATTACTATTTCTTCGTTTAAATTTCTTAAAAAGATTTTCTATGTATTTTGCATGTTTTCTTTAAAAAGATTTTCTATACATTTGTCTTTGATTTTATTTAAATATTTCTTATTTTTAGTATTATTAAAGACATCTTGGCCTTTCATTAGATATACGTTTTTATCAATTTTTAATTGTAAACCATCCTCTTTGTTTGGAATTGGTTGTACATATATTTGTTTATACACATCAGCAGAATAATTGGGTATTTCAATTATAAATATTATATTGTTTTTATAAATGGCAAGACTTAATTAAATTTCTTTTAATTTGTTTATATCAATTTTATTTTCCCTTATCTCAACTCCTGTTAATATATCTCTGCTCAAAACTCCTAATCTTGATGTAAGTATTTTGTCCTTGATTTTTCCTATGTCATTTAGGATATACCTTATATGTTCTCGTATTTCTATTTCTAACTTTAATTTATTGAAATCCTTCTTCACGTCGTTATGCGGGTCGGTAAACTGATTTATAATTTTTGTATTGTTCCTAGTCTTTTCATTAAAAATGTCTGTTAGTAATTTTTTTTCTTTGTTAAAATGATTGTTAATTTCGATTTGCTGATTTGAATTTTCTATGGTATTGTGCGTATTTTCTTCTATTATTTTTAATCTTTCTATTATGTCTAGTCTGTCATTATTGTCCATCGTTCCGAAAATTTGAGTCCTGTTCCTATTACGTTAATTAGTCCTCGTTTTTGTCTTTCATGTGGAATAATTGTTTCAAATTCTGCTCTAGTATGTTTCATTAAATTGGTTATCTCAAAATTTTGTTCGGGTAATGCATGTATATGCTCTTTTAATATTGTTACATTGGTTTCATACTTAGTTAGGTTTATAATATGTAAAATTTTGTCATAATTTTCAATTAGGTTTACTTCTTTTAGCTGAATAACAGTGAATCCGTTACCGTGGGTAAGGTCAGTTATTTGTATTTCCTGGGATTTCACGGTTTATAAAATTATTGATATAAGAAATATTTTAAAGACTGTTAGGATTGTTTGATGATATTGATGACATATCAGTTGTGGAACCAAATGTTGCTCCGTTAGATAATGAACTTTCGTCATCATTCCTGAAAACAGAAACATTATCCCTCGTGAACTTTTTCCTTTGGTCTTCTTGTAAAATTCTATTTTTCTTTCGCTTAAATTTAAATTTTAACCTTCTTCTATAGTATAATTTTTGTTTACTTGTTTAATTCCTTTGGCTTATCTTTCATTCTTTTAATTGGTGTTGCTTATATATAATTTTCATTTATTTCACAATTTTTCCGATTTATATTTAATTTGTTTAGTACTTTTTCTTTATTTTTCTCAATTCTTTCGAATACTATTTCATTATTTATCCTATTGAAGTGTATGTCAATAGGTTTTTCTTTGGTTGTTAGGTTGTTATTATTATAAGTTTCAATCGCTTTAGTTGTATGCTCTATAGAGTCTTTTTCTTCTCCGGCTTTAATTGAGACTATTGTTCTCATATGTTCATTTAATGTACCATGAAGTCTTTCGATATCTGAATTTCCTTTATATAAAAAGAAATTATGTAATGATTTGGATACAAAGGCATTTTCATTATCTAGTGTAATAATCTTGGGTGTACCCATATATACAAATATTTTAGTTAATGCGTTGATAGTGTCAACGTGGGCTTTATATCTTATATTAGTTCGATTGCCGCGAATTTGCTAAATTTGTCTATGCATGTTACGTACTTTTTCTTAGAACCTAACAACCAAAGATCTATATGGTAGTGCTCATGGGGACCTGATGGTGTTGCTGTTTTTTCATAGGGCAACTTAATAGGGTTTCTCTCAGCTTTTGCCAAGCATATCGCGTAATTGTTTATTATTTTGTTTATTTGTGTTTTAAGATTGGGTACATAATTTTCTCTGGAGATTTCCAAGTATGTTTTATCTATACCTATGTGGTTACATTTTTATGTATCTTTAAATTGAGGTCGTTTGCTTCATCTGTTTTCAAATCCTTACGTCTGCTATTAGACGATGAAACTAGATGCATAGTAAGTGCAAAAGGGAGAAAAAAATCGAAAAGATGAGACAGGAAAAAAGCTGTCGTGTGTCGCACGGGTAGCATGTTCGAAGAATCTGTTTGACGTTTTTCTTTTCTCTTGTTCGCTTTCTTTAATTCTTTATCAATTGGTTTCGTTGTGCCCGGAGTAAACTTCTGATAAGACTCAAAATAAAGGAACAAAAATGAGTGAAAATAAAGTGGAATGTAATTTTTTCTGCTTTAATGTACTTAATTTGTACGCATCTTTCCAACATGCGGATAAATTATGTTTGGGTCCCATTTTCGTTGGTATCAAGAATAATTTGTCGACTATAATAGTTTATAGGTCGTTCGCTAATAGGAATGAGAGTAATGTTATCCGACTCAGAACTATGTTGAGTTGATAGGTCATCTTCTTCTAATACATTTATTTTTACTCTGGATAATGCGCCTGCGACTTTATTTTCCTTCCCTTGGATATATTGGATGTCAAAGTCGTACTTTTCCAATTTAATTTTCTTTTAATGTTGATAACCAGACAAGGGGTCTGTGATCGGTTGTGATGATAAATTTTCGACCATATAAGTAGTGGCGAAATTGTTTTGTGGCCCATACAATGGCTAAAAGCTCTTTCTCGATTGTTGAGCAGTTATACCATTGTATATACATTTTCTATAGTACTCTCATGATGGTAATTTTTCTTCTGGCCATCTTTCTGGTTGATTCAGAACTAACTTTAAATAGTGGTGAAGAGAACCTTTACCGATATTTTACCAGTATTTAATACAGTTTTGTTGTCTGTACTTATTATATATTCACACCAATTGGCAATTTCAGCACCTCATTGCGACTTGATTCAGAACTAAAAAATGATGCTTCATAATAGTACTATATGCAGTGTATATACAATGGTTATACACATGTTTATTTAATGTTCCAGAAGCGAAACATAATGGACCATGTGCTTGGCTTAGAACAGCTCCAAGTGCGAAATTGGAGGCGTCTGTTGTCAGAACAAATTCCTTCTGGAAATCTGGGTGACAATTGATTAGATTATCTGACATTAACTTTTTTGATTTAAAAAAATACGCCTTTATAATCTTTGTTTTCTATATTAATATTGTTGTCTTTTTTCAAGTAAAGCGTCATTGGCTTAATAATTGCTGCATAGTCACTGATAAACTTCCTATAATAACCAGTTAGACCTTAAAAGGATTTTATTTCCTTTATAGTCGTTGGGATAGGGAACTTCTGTATGCTTTCAATTTTCTTTGGATTAGGTTTAACTCCTTCGGTAGTTATTACATGCCCAAGAAATTCTGTTTCTTTTTTCATAAACTCGGATTTATTGAGAGAAACTTTTAAATTAGCATTTTCTAAAGTTTTTAATATTTTATTTAATGAATCTGTATGTTCTTGAAGACTAGAAGAGAAAATGATTATGTCATCAAGATAGACATAACATATTTTACCTATATGTTCTTTCAGAACATTATTCATTAGACGAATGTTGCGGGGGCGTTTTTTTAGGCCGAAGGGCATTCGAATAAATTCGTTGAGAGTTGAGAATGGTGTTTTTTTCTCTATCTTTTTCCTCTACTTCTATTAGATAGAAACCTTTAGTGAGGTCTAAGGTGGAAAAATAATTGCAATGCCCTAATTTGTCTAGAATGGATTCAATATTTGGAATCGGAAATTTATCTGCTTTTGTTTTTTGATTCAATTTGCGGTAGTCAATGACTATTCGCCATTCTTTGTTTCCTACGTGGCCTTCCTTTTTGGGGACAACCCAAATTTGAGCATTGTATGGAGATGTGGAAGGTTTAATGACCTTTTGTTCTAACATCACTTCGATTTGGTGATCTACTTCCTTTTTATGGATTTCTGGACAGCGGTACGTCCTAGTGTAGATTGGACAATCGTCTTCTATTGGGATGTTATGTTTTACGTGGTTGGTAAATCTCCTTTATGATAAAAAGCCTTTTTATGTATTTATTATTTTTTCCTGTAGAATCTAATATTGTTGGTTCGGGAACAATTTTATTTAAATAGTTAATAGAATCTTCATATTCTTGTTTTTCATATGCGTTGAGGAACAGAGGTATACTAACTCCATTTAGTTTCAGAATTCTACTTGAGTAATTTATTTCACCATTATTCGGAATAAGGATATTATTTCCAATAATCCCATTGTAATCTTTATTGAAATAAGAGGCTTGGAATTTACACTCTTCCTTAACTGAAAGAGAAAAGTTGTTTTTAGGTATTATTACATCCTTTGTTATAGTTATAGGATTACCTGCAGTTTATATTATTAGAGGTTTATTTCTTTTTAAAATATATTTTTTTATAGCGTCTTCTTCTCTAAGCAGGCTATTAGTTGCCCCAGTATCTATTAAAAGTTTAATAGTTTTATGTTTTTTTCCTGGTTTAATATAGGGTAATCTGGCGTGTCCGAGGCTGAATGCCGAAAATTTGCTTCAGTCTAATAAGGTTGATGGGAACGGTAAAAACTTATTGAAATGGGCGAAAACATGGGGCTTGCGTTACTTAACGGCCGCTCCAAAAAAGACAAGGAAAGGCATCTAATGTTTAAGAGCTCAACTAAAACAAAGGACAGCAGATGATTTAAGAAAATTGCAAAAACTCTAAATGGTTCAATCTTTAGGCATGTCGTATCAGTTGAAGCCTCCATCCTAGCTGCATACTTAGAAAAATATATTGGATACGTCACTCACCGAAAATGCCATACAATACGCAATGCCCCTACTAGAAGTTGAAGCTTTAGAACGACAGATAACAAAATTGGACATAACAAGAATCATTAACCGCTGCAGTGCAAACAAAGCCCCTAGTGAGGATCGTATCCCTTTTTATTTTTTATTTCATTTTCAATATTGCGAAGTGCCTTCCAGCTTCAAAAGAAACATTATATTCCCAATTCTAAAGAAATGTCACCCAAAAGAGCCGAGTAATTACAGAGAAATGCAGTCACAAAAATTTTCACAGGTGTTTTGCTCGAAAGACTTACTGACTCGGTTGAAAACAATTAGCTGAGCTGGTTTTAGGAGGGAATACTCTACGGTAGACAACAACTTCTTACTCACAAGCATCGCACGCGCATACTTGAACAATGGGAAAAAACTACGCTCTCTTCGTGGACTTTAAGGCTGATTTTAACCACAAACTCAGCAATCTAGGAGTATCACCTAATTCTAAGAGTACTCAAGTAGAAACACGACCGCTGACTGGGATGGGAATATCCTATCCGAATGGTTTTCTACGGAAACTGGAGTAAAGCAGGATTGCCTACTTAGTCCGTAGAATTTTATTATTGGCAAAAGCCAATTATTCCAGTCTACAGGTCGGAAAAAACGGGTTTAGGATAACAAAGGCCGAAACTTAATAAAACTATTGGAATTTTTTTAAATGTCCCTAAAAAATTCCAAAGAATGCAGATTCATAAATTAGGTAGCTGGACTCAATACCTATCTGATAGTGAACAAAATATTCAGCTAGGACCTACATATCATTATAGGCATGTGAAGGCTTGAGTGAACAAAAATTTTGACACATGACCTTTCAATCTTCTCCTGGAGGCGTATTTATTTGTTCAGGCGATTTGTGGTATATTGATCGGGTGGGTGATCATGTAAGACAAACTCAGATAGGATCGCTATATAACGAGACATAGACAGGTAAAATTTGAGTGAAAAATTTATTTTCCGACCTTGACCCTTATATCCGCTACTGGGGGCGTAGTTCTTTTTTTAAGAAATTTATGGTACATAGATCTAGGTGACAGAAGCATACCTATCTATAACAATGGTAAAGACACTCAATAAGGACCTCTCTAGATAAAGATATATAGGCATTCGAAACTTGTGTGAATAAATGTATTTTCGGATTTGCTACCCTTCAATCCGCTACTGGCTATGCAGTTATTTTTTTCTTGGAAAGATTTTTGGTATATTGATCAAATACATATACTCTATCAAAATACCAAACTACTTTTAAGCAAATAACTGCGCCTCTAGGGGCCGATTGGAGGTCCGCATGACAGTAAATATTTTTAGATTAGAGGATGTCAAGAACTCCATCAATTAATTCAGGAATCATAATTACAACAAAAAATGAAAATAAATTGAGTTTAACAGAAGAATATCTGTAGTTTTTGGCATTTTTAGGTAAATTTCAAAAATTACCTTTTCTTCATAGCTTCATATTTTGGTAACAAATTTACATACAAACATATTTGAATCATCAATATTGTAGGACAAAATATACCTGAACATTTTTAACATAGGACATCAGCAAAAAAAAAAAGTTATTGATGAAAAAACAAAAAAAAGTTGAAAATGTTCCCATAATTTTTTGCACAGGGTCCATGAGATTCAAAACTTCAGAAAATTTTAATTTATCATCCCTTAACATTATCCCAAATTTTTATTAAGTTCCGGCCTTTGTCGACCTAAAACTACCTGTCGATTTGACAAAATGTTTATTGTGAACTATGTACTCGTTTAAACTAGAAGAAAAATAAAATCACATTACCACTACTGCCATATGCCGCCAAAATCTACCGAACCAATTGCAAAACCCTATATAAAAATAATTCCAACAAAAATTTTCAAGTGATCATTGCAAAAAGACAAATAAAGTGTTGGGTCCTCTTTTTCCTGCTTCTAAACAAAAATATGTATCTACGTTTATTTATTATTCATTTCATATAAAATTTTCTTAGTTAACAATTTACTTTCCAACTCTTTGTTCCAAAGGTAATTCCAGGTCCCCAGCCCATCGCTATATGTCCTTATCGCATATCATTCAGTTCAGCCACCTAGACCGTAACCAAATCATATTCAAAAATTAATCTAACAACTTATTCGATTATATAACATTTGAATAAAACGGCTTTGCATTGCAAAAGATACATTTTATTTTCATGCACAAATATTTACAAAAACCAAAGTGTAAGCTAAACGTTAAACATAGGAAACAAACAACAACAGACGAAAGCTAAAGTTTATCTGCGTTTGGATTGCAACTCCATTTTAGTTATCACTTTTTTGATCTAATAAAATAATTCAATAAATTATTTTGCGTGAGTCAGAAATTTGCATTTTGCATCTAACGATTGTTATAGAGAAATAGTTTTTTAAGCTTAGTGTAGTTCCGAAGGAACAATTGCTAAAAAGTGCAATTGTATGAAGTGAACTAATAAACAAAAAATACATCATTAATATTTTTTGACGTTATTTCAACTTTTAGTTAAATATCTTGACAGTTGACAATGAGAATCTGTAAAAGGGGTTAATCGTGTAACTTTTCAACCCAGATACTCTTTTATCTAGTAGATACCATAAGACTGCTGAGTCTAATAAATATCTCGGTGGATTTAAAATATGTTCATACCAACAATTGTTTATTAATTTCATCGGCCAGACAGTGCCCTTTTGGAAATAAATTTACTGCAAGTCTACTTTTCGTGAATTTATTCGAAGCAAAGTTCAACGTCCAGACTCAAAGCAACTTCTGTCTGCAAAAAAAGCCGACTGTTTCTCATATAGCGAAGAACGCAAGAATGCACTAACTTTGAATTTTTCTGAATGTAAATTGGAACGAATCCGAGCTGAATCTTTAATTCACTTATTTCGGATTAGAATTTGGTCTGAACCTGTAAATCTATCACGTGAGCCACGAAAGTGAATTCCAAATGAAGCTCAAAGAAGCATCTACATCTCGACGAGTGAATGAAGTTTTGTGCCAAATAAATTTTGTTCAATGAACGAAAACATCCGGTGGACGGAAAACCGCAACCGTTTGACAGACTAATTTTAACGAATATTTTAAGTTGGGTGACATTAAGACTCGATTCTGAAGTTTCTTGTGGTCGTGTGCCTTTGTTAAATTATTTTCTTTGTTAGAATAAACTGATTTAAATATTTCTTCCAGACATACTGAATTTTTCCACTAAATCAAATGTTTCTCTATCATCATAATGTCATGTTTGATTGTTAACTAATTTTTTTTAATCTTCATAATGCGTGAATTGCATTTGAGTTCCTATAATCGAAATTAAAAAGAGCGCCAACGAGCGGCTGTTATAATATTAATCTAATGTGTACGACTGACTGTACGCTGCTGAAGAACTTCATAAAATCTGAAAGAATGGGTAATTGGATATTCAATCTTACTTTGATGCTGCTGATGGGCATCAGATTTATGCTGCTGATGTTCGCTTACAGTTATCTGAATAGCATGTGGAAATGAGACCACCGAGTAGTGAGAGGCAACATGTACATTGGGAAATTGCTTAGTGTTGTGGAACATTTTGAAGAATTGAAACTGACACGGAAGGATAAGGTCGAACTCTCACTTACGTTCACTGTCGACCCTGTTGATTTGCATTGCCAGATATTTTTAATAAAGATGATCTTACATTGGCAACAGGAAATGTAACTTGATTGATGGAGGATACCTTTTTTGCCAGAAGAAAATCTTGATAGAATCTTTCACAAAATCTGAGCTTTCAAAACACCCACATTAAATCGAATTTTCCGAGTTAAACAAAGATCTGACTCTGTTATAATAATCAAGTTCGTTTCAGCTTACGATAAAATTAAGGTTTTAAAAACCCATTAAGAGCCGAATGTCTTCAAAACCAAAAATATTTACATTCATTTACTTTATTTTATTAAAAAACATATAATATACATAAATAATATAAAAAAACTGGGGAAAAAATATGAAAAGTAGGTTTTAGGGCTACAAAGGCACAATGCATGCTCATTTTTGCGAGCCATGAATTTTTTTAAAACACTCCTTTTTTACATTGCTCGCAAGTCCATCTTATTCGGTAACTGCATTGACGACATCAAAGTTGCTTAGTAATTCCCTTAGGTAAATTGTTTCCGCCAGTAGTAGCTACAGAAGACACTACTGATCGCTTGGATGTTGATGTTGAAGGCTGTGTATAATTTCGCAAGTAATGACGAACAATAGTGCGATGAAAATGCAATAAGTCTATGTTGCTGTTGTAGACTATTTTATGCAACTTCCATGCATTCTTGATAGGTACCTTCAAAGTTTGAGCCAACACTCACAGCGCTGTTGTCATTCCATTTCACAAAGAGTATTTTATTAGCTGTATCGTATCTGTGATCATAGAAGCCTCTTTTTTCTTTTTTGAACTCTGCGTTCGATTTCAGCGGACATTTTTTGTTCTAGACTCGCGTACATTCCCGATAGCTCGATAACCATTTTATTTCAGCAAAAGAAGCAAATCATGTAACGTAAAAAAAATATCAAAGAACACAATGTGATCTGAAGGATGAGGAAATTTGTCCAAAATATCAACAACAACTCCGGATCCAAGCGGTTTGCTGTTTTGCCATAGTGACATTTTTGGTTCCACAATAGGTTTCGAATTGGTACTAATAATTACAACTGCTCGTTAGCATCCAATTTTTAAAGCCGAATCTTATAGGCTTGCCTCTAATGAATTGCTTCGAAGAGTGGCTGCCGCTGCCGTAGTATTTTACAATCGACTCATCAACCGAAACTTTTTCATGTATGGCAGAATTTTTCGTTTAGAAGGGTTGCTAGAGGTCTTACTTTTGCCATTTTGTCGATAAGAACCAAATTATTGTTGTCAGCAAGGTGTGGAGATATTTTTTGATTTCCTTGAATCTGGTTCGGGACATATTGTTAGCAACAATTGGTACACAAGGGTCTTCATGTGTTTGCCAGTACATGTTCTCTCTTGGCATAGAGTGATAGCCGCTGTAAAGCAAAATACCCAAAAAGACTTTCAAATCGTCTTCGGTGACTGAAAAGTTATGATCGTTAGCCTGTGCTGCATAAACGCGCGACTGTTCAACGATCAAATTTACTACTTCTTCATCAAATGAAGTTTCGAAAATTTCCAGTTCCGACTTTCCATGCAATGTAGTTACCATGTTTATTTTTTTGTCCCAAGAAAACACTGCTTTTTGACATTTCTGTTGCACATGAATTTTGGAAAATTTTCGCAACGTTCCGCGGTCTGCATTTTGGGCCGCAGCTCTTGAAGCGGTAAGTTTCCTTCACTGTCACTGCTACAAAACACCTCTACTTCACCTTCACATCTTGCGGCATTGTGCAAGCAACAAGCTCTTCAGCATCACCCTCCTCCACATCCGTGTTATTATCTGGATCTGTTGGAAGCATCACAATATCGAAAATGCTATGGTTTGAAGATTTTTCCACGAAGTCTAAAGCGTGGCCTAAGTTTTGATAGTTTCTGCAATACAAACTTGATGGTTTGATGCTTTGAAATGCCATATCAATATGAATATTTATCTAGAAAAAATATGTACCTTATTAGTCATTGTACCCAAGCGGGTATTAATGGGTTATAGGCAGTGTCCGCATTTAGGAAAACTCACTCACTCAAATCAGAAAATTTAATTTCCAATTAACCGAAGTATTATGCGACAAGCGATTAAACTCAAGCACGAAAAAAGTATTTGTTTAGTCTTTACAACTCAAGGAGTAATTTACATTAAAATGAGATCGACAACAAACAGCATCAAAATTGGCAGCTTACAAAAAAATTGAGTATAGCTGTTTTACGCTTATAACGGGTGATTTTTTTGAGGTTAGGATTTTCATGCATTAGTATTTGACAGATCATGCGGGATTTCAGACATGGTGTCAAATAGAAAGATGCTCAGTATGCTTTGACATTTCATCATGAATAGACTTATTAACGAGCAACGCATGCAAATCATTGAATTTTGTTACCAAAATCAGTGCCCTAGAAAAGTTGGCAGAAAATCCGCTTTTTTATCGACAAATTTTGTTCAGCGATGAGGCTCATTTCTGGTTGAATGGCTACGTAAATAAGCAAAATTGCAAAATGCAAAGAACTGCCCATGCATCCCGAAAAATGCACTGTTTGGTGTGGTTTGTACGCTTGGAATCATTGGACCGTATTTTTTCAAAGATGCTGTTGGACGCAACGTTACGGTGAATGAATCGAACACTGATTTTGGTAATAAAATTCAATGATTTGCAAGCGTTGCTCGTTAATAAGTCTATTCATGATGAAATGTCAAAGCATACTGAGCATCTTACTCTTTGACACCATGTCTGAAATCCCGCGTGATCTGTCAAATAATAATGCATGAAAATCCTAACCTCAAAAAAATCACCCATTAGTTATAACATACAACAAATTTAAAATTCCAGAAGCTCTGAAACCAACTGATGAATCCAGTTTCTTTCAAACTGTCTTTTTTTAATTTTCATTTTATTTTAATCTTTTTTTATTTTACTTTTATTGGTTTTTTTTTCTTTTTTCGTTTTCTATTGCAATTTATTTTCTATTTCTAAATATTTATCTGTAAATTTATTTAAACCATTTTTGGTTCTTATTATTTTTTTTAATTTATTTTATTCTTTTGTTGTAGATTGTAATTTTATTGAATGACTTTTGATATGACCCAAGATCAAAGTGAAATGGAAAGCAATATTTCAAATTCTTTTTTTTTAATTTTATTTTTATTTGAATGCTTAATAACCATAAGATGCAGTATCTTAAAAGCTAGTCATAAGCTAATTTTACAAAAAAGAGCGAGATAAAAGAAAGTTGATAGAATTTAACAAATTTAAATTTCCAATAATGATTTACAAGTTAATTTATTTTTGAAAGTTAATTTATAAATTTGTACGAAAGTAATTTATTAAGATCTTTTTAGTTCTTGTTGCGTTTCGCGTTTCTTTAATATGACGTGGTAGTAAGTTCCAAAGACGTGCGGAACTTACGAAAAATTGACGCTGAGACGTTAAACACGAACAGGAAGGATGAATTAAATGACGAGATCTTTCCGAAATCGCCATTGTAATTTTTTCAAAGCAGTATTGTGGTTGGCGCGTAATCAGGATGTCAGAGAGAAAAATCAAACTCCTAAGTTCAATGTACTTTTCAAAAGTCATACCCAGCAAGAGATTTGGCAAACCTGCTAATCTATTGTATCTTCTAATGCCAAAGACATAGCGTCCAGTACAATTAAAGACAACATTGAGTTTTCGCTTGCTTACATAACTACAGTTGCAGTAAATTTCGCAGCCATATATCAAAATGGGAATTACTAGTCTTTGCGAGGAGTAATCGAGTTTTACATGGTGTAAAGGCCTGAGTTACCCATAGAGAACGTAGTACGCCATACTCTTTGCCGACAAGTACATTTATATGGTTATCCCAAGTCAAAGATCGGTTGAAAGTCACTCTGAGATTTTTCGCAGTTTCTATATAAACGATGGGGGCATTCTTCAACACTATCGGAGGAAAATAATCAAGATCTAGACCTTTTCTTGATATGACGATACATTTAGATTTTTTTTTTGCATTTAAGAATAGACTGTTAAGTTCGGACCAATTAGAGATTTTTTCGAGGTCTTTATTGACACTATAGGCTGCATTCTCTATGAGTCCAAGGGGGCAGCTAAGGTACAATTTGATGTCATCTGCATACATATGAGAAGAGCAAAAATCAACTAAAGATGGCAGTTCGTTAACGTACATGGAAAATAGTAATGGGCCAAGTATGGAACCCTGGGGAAACATTTGAAGAAAAATTAAAATTCTGTATAAGCTTATTACATAGTTTAACGTGGTTGACTGTGTCGAAAGAGTTTGAAAAGTCGAGCAGAACCAAAAACGTTACCTCGTCTTTATCCAACGCTTGCCTTATATCTTCTATATCTTCAGTAACGTTTAAGAGTGCTGTGATACAGCTGTGTTTTTACGGAAGCCAGATTACTTCGGGGTAAGCATGGAGTTTGTCTTTGAAAAAACGTTCATTTGTTTCTGTAAAATTCGTTCAAAGACTATCGACAGATATGGTAGTACAGAAAATGGGCGAAATTCGACACTTTGCATTTTTGGGAATAGGTATGATTTTAGCTATCTTCCACAGGTCTGGATAGACTCCGGCAATCAGAATAGTATTAAATACAAAAGTAATATAAGGCAGTACAGTTGGCAGAATCATCATATATATATAATAACTGCCAACTATAAGTTTAAACCTAGCTTAACTTTTTTTTTTTTTTTGAAAATAATGACTTAAGAACTATACTAAAGCCTAACTTAATTCTTCTCTAAGAAGAGAATAGGACTAATGGTTGGAAGGTATAATGGCTTAAGATGGGTTATTATAAAGGGTATATTTAAGAGACCTCCGTACAAAATGTTGAACTCAAATTCAAGGACCAGTAATTTCGAAACCAGGCATCTTGTTTCGTTTGAATCGGTGGTTAGAGAGTGAGAGCTGTTTAGCTATGCAAGGATGGATATTTTGTGTAGTATTTTTTTTCATTCATAGAGGACAAAGCATGAGGTATCTAACAAAATACAAGTCCATAGCAAAACGGGTTATTTCGATGTATGTGTTTTTTTTGCATATTCATAAGCAAAGCCATTCCAACATGTACTTAGGATATAATCCGTTTATACTTCTACTAATGGAGGAAAAACCAGGGGGTCCATTCTCGATCCTTGAAGTGTTACAAACATTTATTAGTTCAGTTTTCATTTAATTAATTTATGATTTCTCTTTATGCGTTTTTCGAACTCATTTGGATACATTGGTGTCACAGTGTTAGTAAAAATTACTAAGTAAATGATAAATTCTGTAGCTTTTTTCAGATTTATTTCTTGTTTTTATTGCTTCGGAAGTTTTATTAATCAATATATATTAATTAAACATTCAAAGAGACCGTAAAAGTATTCAAAGAAATAATTTAATACCTAAAGTAGGTAAATACCGGAAACTGCCGGAGAATCGATCTGTCTTCCATAATTTGCATTCGATATACAATAGTTGCTTCATGCAAAATAAGTTACAAAATTGCGATGCAAACATTTTTCAGCATAGAAAACGAATTTATGAGTCAAACTTGTTATTAACGTGGCCCCAAAGGAAGAAGTCGCAGATGTTAAATCAAACGATCTCGGTGGCCAATGGTGATCATTTCTTCGAGAGATAACACGGTCCGGAAACTTTTCGCGTAAAAAAGCGATGGTTTCGTTGCTTGTGTGGCACGTATCGCCGTCTTGTTGAAAGTAAACGTTGTCCAGATCAATACCATCCAAATCCGGCCATACACAAATTATTAATCATCTCTGGATATCGCAATCAATTCACCATAGCTGTTGCTCCAGCCTCATTCGAAAAAGTAAGGTCCAATGACTCCGCCGGACCATAAACCGCATCAAACAGTTACTCATTGAGGATGGAGACGCTTTTCCACAAAAAAATCTTGGGTTTTTCGAGCCCCAGATGCGACAACTTTGCTTGTTGACTTTTGCCCCAAACAGTCAAGCGTTCGCAATTCTTCGATGATTTTAATGAAACTAATGGTTATCGATTTCAAATATGTTGAGTCAAATATTGGTTTAGCTTAAAACAAAACTTAGGAACTCTTTGCCTCAAAACCACCAAACAAACCAAACATTTTAAAAATTTAGAAAGACTTTTGTTTCAACCAATGGGAAATGCGTTAAATATTATGTTTTTATTTTTTTTTTTATATTTTATTTCTTGCGAAAATATATTTATTGAACTAGCCACGATATTCGTTATTTGATTGTCTTATTATTTGTTCCCAAAACAAAAAATTCAAAAAAATGAAAAATACAGGAAATTTGTTAAAAGGAATGTTTTTTTTATGCAACTTCTAAGGTACAATAGGTGACGAAGTCAAATAACCTTTTTTACAAAGCCAATGTGCTATTAACTGAGGTTTTATTTATTTTTTTCTGTTTTTTATAATATTTTTTTGGGTCTTGAAGTCGGCAAGACGGCAAGCATGCACTGCAAATTATACAGAAGCAAATAAAGGTTATGTACGGTTGTCAGAATTGGCGTGATGATTGCAATATAAAGGGTGATTCATAGAAGATGTGACAAAAAAGGAAGAGCGTGTAGGTTGGGTTTGTAACAAGGAAAAAATCGTTTTAAAGGTGGAGGCAATTTTCAACCTGAGGTATCTTTAAGCATAAAGTCGTAGGCTAAATCGTAGCAGAAGTGCGTTTATTCTTCTCGAAAGTAAGTAGTTTGAAATCGTGATTTGTTGACGAGTTGACACTCAAATTGGAAATGGTTATTTAATAAAAATGCATGCCTTTTATTTATACCTGGGTATTATTTCAAATGTGTATTTTGTCTTTCAGTAAAAAAAAATTGTGAGTAGAACCCATCGTTTTGACGGCAACTGGAGAACGAGGAGATAAACCCCCTCTCTATAATAAAAAATTTTTGTATTTAGTCCTTCTACAAGAATCAGTTATTAATTTGCGGCGCCAAAGTTATCGTACTCTCCCCACATTCTCTTAGAGCCATTTGCGACAAAAATAAGATTTTTATTTACATTTTTAAAGTCCTTTGTAGAAAAAATTCAAAATAACCGTATGTAGGTACCTACTAAATTTGAAAAAAAATTGGCCCAACCGTTAAGGCTGTAGTCCGAAATGCATACGAACAGACAGACAGAGACGGAAAATATATTTCTCTATAATCGCAATGTCTTGTTTGATTGTTATTTCAATTTTATAATCCTATTATAGTCGCAAGTAAAAATGTTGCTGTTGAAAATAAATAGCTTACCTCAATATACCTATGTATGTATCTTCATTTTTCTTAGTTTGAAAATTAATTTTCCAAAAACAACTTTATTTAAAAATAAAAGAACGAATTCCTGGACTTACAAAAAATGTATAATAGGGAATTGTGTTACCTAAAGTTGATTTAAATTTTTACTTGGGATTATAGGCACTATAAGCAAGTTATGCATTCATGCAGCTTACAAATTTTGAGATAACAATCAAACATGACATTACGATGATAGAGAAACATATTTGAGTTACTGGCAAAATGCTGTCCGTCTGTCTGTCTGTTTGTCATTACGGATGTATTTTGAACTGCAGCCTAAACAGTTGGACCAATTGTCTTCAAATTTAGAACTTGAGGTTATTCTGACATTCTACAGAGGAGTGTTTTTCAATTTCTTTTAGCTCAAAAATTAACGGTATCTGTCATATAACCATTATGTAAAAGCTTATTTTTCTCGAAAACAGCTCCAAGAATTTGTATGAACAAAAATCAGTGGGCGAAAAACGGTACCTCCCATAGGACCGGTTTTGTTTTCTTCGACTTTCTCAAAAACTGGTGATACGTTTACAATCATAATTGATATTCTAGAAGATGTAGGTAGCCTAAGTTATTTCGCATTAACTTTTTTTTTGTATTTTTAATAATTTAAAAAGAAATTTTTTTTTGAAAAATCAATATTTTGAAAACGGGTAAGTGATTTTTTTTTAATTTTTTTTTTTTAAATTAACGTTATTTTTGTGCTTAAGTTTGTATTCTTGAATTATTATTTTAATTTAAAAAAAAGTTGTTAAAAAAACCGTTTTATTTAAAAACCGCTCCTACGATTAAAAAAAAAATCCACACTTTTTAACATTTCTTAAAGAAAAAAATGGCGTTTAAATTATTTCACTCAATACAATTTAACGTACTTTATTCGAACAATCAAAAGTCACAAAAATCGAAAAAAATGATGTTCACTTTAATTTTCTTAAATTTAATTCTACAATGTGACCGCATATATGAGCAAGTACGTGCGATCCAGTCGTGCAATTTATTTTGTATTGTCTGAGTTCAGGCTAAACGCTCAAGCTTTTTGTCACACCTAATGGGAATCACAAAAATTAGAAAAAGGAGGTTCATACCTAGATACTAACTAACAAACTTCAATTCATATAAAATTTCAACATTCATCATTTCCTAAATTGTTGCCTTTTTTACCTACAACACCTAGGTAGGTACCTTTCGAAAATTGTAATCTGATAAAAATAACGCCTACCTAAAGATGACCTTCCACTCATAAATAAATAGATATATATATATTATTATATATGTTATTATATATATGAATGAAATGAATCAAAAAACAAAAAGGCAACAACTTACCTGCAAGCTGCAACCTTCAATCTACAACCGGGGCATTTATACTTTTGCTGGGAAATAATTTGCAATAATTTGGTACTCTTTCGAATACTAAAGTCAAATTTCGTCGGCGACTTTTTCCCAGAACACTGGTAAAGAACGGTTTTCTCAACCTCATATGCGCTGCAGAACGATAACGATTATTATGATAAGAAAACTGCTCAGACAAAAAATATATGTAATTGGAAGATCTACAAAAGGGTCACACGTACTTGCTCTTATGTGCCAAATTACATTGTAAGGCAAAAAATTTACCTTGAAAATCAAAACCAAAATTTAAATGGTTTTTAGTAAAAATGAAGTACGCCACCACACATCTTAAATAACAAAGAATTTATGAAAACAGTATTTCGAAAAAATGTATAACGGATTTGGATAAAATCCTGTTTTTTGTTTTAAGTTTTTTGAAAAAAAAAATTATTATGTTAAGTATGCACTTTCTTAGAATTTATTAATATACATGTGATCATAAAATTTAAAATAATTTTTTTTGATTAGTTTTAAAAATATTGATTGATCAAAAAAACTCAAAAATTAATTTTAATTAGAAAAAAAAAAGTTATTCAAGATGTTGACATGCAAAATTAATTCGGCTATCTAGATCTTTTTAAATATAAAATTTGACAGAAATATATAGAACCGTTACCAAGAAAGCCAAAAATTAAAAAAAAAACGTTATATGAAAGGTCCCGTTAATAGACTTTTCCCGTATATTTAGTTCTAATCAAATAATAGCCAATACCAACAAAAAAATCTCAAAATTTTTCATCGAAATCGTTGTAGCCGTTTTAGAGAAAAATAAGCTTTTCCTAAACGGTCGTATGGCAAGTACCGTTGTTTTCAGCCCTAAAAATAAAATTTCAATTTCCCCTCTGAGGAATGACAAGGCATAAACTTAACATATATACCAAATTTGAAGGAAATCGCTTAACCCGTTTAGGCTGCAGCTCTATATACATCCGGACAGATAGAAAGACAGACAGACAGACGGAAATTTTTTGCCAATGACTCTTTTAGGCTTCTCTATCATCGTAATGCCATGTTTGATTGTTATCTCAATTTTTTTTATATTCACGAATCCTAATCGTAAGTAAAAATTGTTTTTTTACAGAAATGGGAAATTATGTTGAAATTTCAACACGCTCTAACGGGCTAACGGTACGCCTAAGAAATAAACAACATGAATTTTGTAGGAAATTTAATGGTCTTTCATTATGTTATGGGTGAAATTTAAGTTAAGACACATAGTTTTCGAGATGTAAGCAAAAAAACCGAAAAAAGTGCGAAAATCCTGCGGTTTGTCGGGGATATCTCAAAACGCACCAGGAATTTTTTGGATTTCTTCAGATTCGGATTCAGCGACCCAAAAAACATTCAAGTAGAAAAAAAATCCATTTGTATATTTTTTGTAACGTGAAACTACCGTTTGACTGGACTACAAACGTATTTAAAAAACTTGTGAGCAAACAAGTACATTCATAGCTAAATGAGTTTAACCTTTTACCATGTAACATCACTTGTGTTGCTTAATTTTACAAAAGCCTTCGATACAGTACCTCATGAAATTCTCATTCTTAAGCTGAAAAACTACTTTGGTTTTGACTCTACAGCATTAAAACTAATGGAAAGTGACTTGGTCAGTCGCTCACAAGCTGTTTACTGCAACCAAAAAAGTCTAATTTCCTTGACACTAAAGCTGGTGTGCCACAAGAATCAATTTTAGGCCCGATATTATATACCCTCTTCAATAATGACATTCCATCAGTCTTAAAATGCTGTAAGTTCCAAATGTATGCTAATGATGTGCAGATGCATTTTAGCTTTCCGATATGCCATTTCGAAGATGCCACATAGCAAATTAATAAAGACCTTACCTTGAAAGTATCTTGGTAAAAATAGAATAAATTCATGGTCGAAAATTAATACTCAAAGCTTACCACATTTAATCAAAATCTCACCTGGGAAAATCACATTGTTAAAACAGTTTCCAAGATCTACGGATCCCTTCGAACCTTGTATCAAATTGGAAACTGATTTCCTTTTAAGACTAATGTAATGCTGGTTAAGTTACTTTTGTTGCCATTTATTTGTTATGCCTACCCTGTTTTTTGTTACTTATACAGTTACTCCTTACGTAAGCTGAATATAACACATTAAGGTTCGCATATAAGCTTGGTCAAAGGGAACACATTTCTGTCTAGGTTAAGGCTTTCGTTGGAATGGAATTACAAAAAAAAAATTCGAATTTAAGACATTAACTTTTCTATTCAACAAAGTACCTGAATACGTTTTTCAGCGAGCGGTGAACTCGCCGATTCTCTCTTGTATTTACACCAGCGATCTCATTTGGAATCTACCTCATGCAATTGCGTATGCCGATGATTTAGTTGCGTGCAGAACAAGTCCATGGCAACGTGATTTCAATAAAGTGGTTGGAAGCTGAAAATTAACTTCCAGAAATGTGAAACTATCTTGTTTCGAACCCCTTTGTCTAGGGCTTCTAGGGATACGAAGAAGAATTGGAAAGCTAGTGATCGCTGTGCCACATGGACATCCTCTGGCGAGTAAAGATGTAAAAAAGTACCTTGTGGCTAGATCAGTTGTATGTATATTTCAATCGACATGTAGTGGCTGCCCTGTCCAGAGCTAGGGGAGCTTTTGCCCTGACAAGACGGTTGTTTTATAGCACCTGCCTTGATAGCAGGGTAAAAGTGATTTCCTACACGGCCCTCATCAGGCCATGTAGTGTTCACATATGTACACAGAAAGTAGTCAAGCGGCGTTAAATCGCACGATCTTGGAGGCCAATTCACGTTGCACCATCTCTTATGGAAAGATTCGGATGTTTGAGAGACAGTGTCTTCACACTTGTCTCGGACTTTACAGAACACCAGAGTCGGAGTACAAACACTATTATTCCAACGAGATTCTACACATATAACGGGGTCAATAGAAACAGGATAGATAACTTTTTAATCAACAAATGGACAAATCTTCGGGGCTTACTACCCCAAGATGAATGTTTTGAAAGTACATGTTCGAGTGGTTTTATCCCGCCCGAGGCTTTCCTATACCTTGATAGTCGGGGGCTGATTCATGATAGATCGGCAATTCCCTTGATCAACCACGTCGGCCGCAGAACAGTCGATTCTCGATAGGCAATAGTTATAAGTTAAATTGAATAAAAATCATTGAAAAAATGAATACCCCTTCTCTACAGAAGTGTTTCTCATACCAAACTCTCAGCAGATCAGCGACGCTGGATAAAAGTTTCTGATAGCAGTTAAGCAGTTTATGGAGGCAGAATTGACTACGACAACCTCTAAGACCTACGGTACCGATTATTCAAACTAACAGTGATGAAGGCTTAATCTCAACATACTGATTGTTAACTATAGCTGCAACAAAATTTGTAACACCAGACCAGCAAGCAGGTCTCCTGCTAAAACACTCCCGCTACTAAATAGTCAACATTGTAAGGCTCTACAAAAAAATACGGATGTTTTTGCCTTAAGGGCGTAAAGGAAAAATATAATAAAAGTTCAACATTTTACAGCCCCCCCCTCCTCTTATTTTTTTGCGCAGGCTCCTTGAGGTCCAAAACTTGAGAAAAAGTTTACTAACCGTATATCGGCAATAACGCGGTGAATGTTGTCCCCCAAGGGTCAATCGTTTCATGCTTACCGGCGTAGACTAGCGATTTCTCATATGTACATAGAAAGTAGTCAAGCGAGTTATAACTATTTATATATATTTACCTTACTTAAGTATATTTATAATGATGTATACCTATATATAATAGCTAACCAATATGCAATATAGAAGAAGAATGCGAAACAAATTAGAGATTTTCGTCCTATATCTTTATTATCTAACGTTGGGAAGCTATTTGAAAGAGTTTTGGCTGAGTACCTAGACAGTTTCTGTGATGAAAAAAATATAATTCCGAATAAGCAATTCGGCTTCAGGAAAAATCATTCGGCCGAACACTCTTTATTGGTGTTAAATGATAGAATCGTTCAAAACCTTAGAAAAAAAAGTGTTCTGCTGTCCTTGATTTAGATTTGCAGGCCGCTTTTGACTCAATATGGCACAATGGACTGATTTTTAAACTCATTACGCTGGAATTCTCTGAGGCTTTTATTCGAATGATTATGAGTTTTTTGAGTTCTAGGACAGGAACGGTTTCTATTGCTTCTGAAGACTCAGATGAGTTCTCAATCTGTATGGGTGTTGCTCAGGGATCGTTACTTGGTCCAAAACTTTTTAACATATATCTCTATGATTTTCCTACAAACGGCCAAGAAATTGAGCCTGAAGCCTTTTTATATGCAGATGATACTAAGATATTAACAAGCGCCCCCTGATGCACTTAGCAAACTAAAACATTTCGTGCCCACATTAACATCGTATCTTAGTTTTAGTTTATCTTTAGTTTTATCTTAGGATTAGTTTTGAACGCAGAGAAAAGTAACATAACATGTTTCAGAAACGTTTATGGAAAAGGATATCGTAAAGCAGTTAAGCAGAGTAAAACGCTCTCACTAGAAATCGATAATGTCCCGATCCCACTCAAAACGGAACCAAAATATCTCGGTATACGCTACAATAATAAATTTAAATTTAACAAACATGCCAGGGAAGTGCTTAATAAAGCCAAAATAACTTCGGGTCTGCTAAAACAACTTCTATCATCGCGATTCACTTCAAAGAAAACAAAACTACTTATTTATAAAACTCTCATAAGGCCTATAATTACTTATGGATTTGGTTGTTGGTTTAGTATTTCACCAACAGAAACAAATGAGTTGGAAAACTTTGAACGAAAGATTTAAGATTTTGTTGCGGAAAATACCGGAGGTCGAATAAAAAATGGTACTCAAACTTAACAATATATAGAGAAAATAATATTGAACCTCTTTTTGTATATATGGTAAGCCTATTGAAAAATAAACTACAATCTTTTGCCAATCATCCCAACCCTATTATAAAAGATATTTGGGACAGAAATATAAACGAAAGTGTGCTAGATAGCCATTTTTACTTATCTCCTTTCAATATATATTGAACCCAAGATTACAATCACTATTTGAAATAACTCACAATTCTAACCTAAAACTACCATTTTACGAAAAGGCTACTTTACCTGCTCTTAGAGGATAATGATTTCAAATGAACTCAAAATTAAGCAAATACAAAATAGACTTTTGTTTTCTTTTTAGAAATCTTATATAACTTATAGCTCAGCTAAATTTAAATAATACATTCTTCTTGTTATTATATAAAAATAATTATATACCTAACTAAGTAGATGTTAATGTATTTCGCTGATGCTCCTAAATTATTATATATCTTGTTTTCAATAAGATCAGTTGATATTTATATTTTTAGTTTATAAGTTGTCTATTGATACATTTAATTTTGGCCATGTGAGCCATAAAGTGAACATATGTCGGGAGCAAAAAAATATAAAATGCTCATGTGTATAAATGTCTTATTGTAAGGATTTATTCTATTTATTAACTTGGTCTAACCAGATTAAATATTGAAGTCGGTTATCATGAATCTAAATATTGTAATCATAAATTATAAAAGTTATTAATGTCTCAATAAAACTAAAATGAAAATGAAAAAATGAAATGGTGTCGCCAAGTACCTTTGTGTATATCGAGATGAGGAAACCGTGTGCTTGCAATGGTGACGTTATGTGCCGCTGCGAAGTCAATTAGCCTAAGTTCGTTTTCAGACGTTGTGTCGTATAGGCTATGTTTTCCGACAGTCCTACCAAAGATTTCCTCTTTACCTATTTTGGCATTAAAATCGCCTAGTACGATCTTAACGTCGTATTTAGGGCATTGCTCATAGGTTTTGTCGAGGAGCTCATAGAGGTCATCCTTGGTGGCGTCATCTTTGTCCTCTGTGGGGGCATGAGCGCATATTAGGCTAATGTTGGCGAATTTAGCCTTGATACGGATTGTGTCGAAAGCCCAAGACTTCTTGCCTAAGTCTACCGCTTATGACGAATCCGCACCCAAATAAACGCTGTGGTCTTCTTGCGCAATCACCGTAGTACACGTCACAGTTTTTCATCCTCCTTTTGCCCGGCCCATTCCATCGCACTTCCTGGATGGCAGTAATTCCTGCTCTGTAGCAGTTTAGGGCCTCCGCTAGTTGTTTGGATGCACGTGGTATGTTAAGAGTTCTAACATTCCACGTGCAGATCCGAAGGTCGTTGTCCTTGATTCGTTTTTCCGGCTCGTCAACAGTAAATCCGTCCTTTTCCGAGGCTATTGGTCGCTTCGCGTGCTATGCCTCTAAAAAAACAACCTTCACAAGGTTTCATTAAATTTGGACCTTCCGTCTGAAGGGCTTAGAAAGGAAAATACTTCTACAACAACTAAAACTATTTTTGTTTTCTAAAACTTGCATATAATATTCCCACAATCCTAACTAGAAATTAACTACGAAATCCCCATTAACAAACCCACGAGAAGTACATAAACAAAAATATTCAAATCAATTAGAATCCTCGAAGGTGACAATCCTGGGAAACAACAAAAATTGCCCATAAAATGGCAAAAAGGTAGGTGTCTTGACTCACCCCAAATATCTTGAATCTTGTTCCAATTGGAAGACGGCCACATAAACAAAATTTCTTCCTTTTGATTGAACATTCTCAAAAACGAAAGCACCCATGCTCCCTGACTGAAACCAGATAAAAAGCAACCAAAGAAACATAATCCAGCCGCTCTGTTGGATCACAAAATCCCTTCATTTTTAATTATCCTGGGCATAGTAAATTATAATTCCCCGGCAATATATTCCCGATTCCGAAAAAAAACAGAGAAATCTATTTACACGAGAAAATCGTGAGTTATGACAATCATTGGATTTCATAATCATAACTGCACACAAGGTATTGAGGTTTACCGCCGCCGCCACAGTCCGACCGCTCCGTCTTTGTGCACTAATAAATTGAATATTTTTATTTCTTCCATGGAATCCCTTTTCCGGGGGAGACCTTCTTCTCAGGCCACCAAAATCGAGAGAAGCACATGCTCAAGATCCATCTTCGAATCAGTGGCAAGAGCGGCGGTGGTGGCGAAGACATTGTTCATCTTCTCATGCATGCGACCTGAAATGATGAATGTTATCGTTTGATTGGTCGCACATGTGCGCTATTATGGATATGCGAGGGAGTCTCATCCTCTTCTTAGAGAAAAAAAACAAACACCAGGAGCAGGACTCATCGTTGGAGAAGCACGATCATCAGCACAGCATCATCGTTTGGTGCTGATTTATTGTGGCATCGCTTGACTCAATGAAACCTTCTTCATTGATATGCAACTTTTCCCTTTTTCCAGAAAAAAAACGAAGTCGCATTCAAAAACCACAAATAGAAAACCAAAAAAAAAAACAGCTAAATGGAAAAAATATTTTAATAATCACAAACGTGCGCAGTGGGCTAATGAGGATCATCGAAGATCCCGACCGCCAATCAACAATGCAACACCCTCTCTCCCGATTGAAGAAGCAGCAAGAATTGGTCCTTTTTCGAATGTTGCTGGTGTAGTGTTCGTGGAGCAGATTTGATGATTTATTCGGAAATTGAAGTGGATGAGGTGTATTAGGATGTTGTACGTCTTTTGAAGTTTTGCCCCATTTTAAGTTTATTTTTTGTGTCGATAATGTGTGCTCGATCATCTTAAAATAAGCATGACTTCCACAAGAGTGAAGAGCTGGAACAGTACCTATCGACTCTTCATGTGTATACTCTTTTTTCAGAATTTTTTGAAGCACCTATTGGGCTAAATTTGGACGCAGGAGGAAACCATAATTTTTATTAAAAGCGACCTTTTAATATTGAAAGACTTCAGAAGAATTTTGATTTATATAGACGCTTAACCTAGAGAAACGTTGCGTGAATTTTTCGGGTAAAATATTAGTTCATATATTTTAATCGGTTTCTTTAAGTTTTTTTTTTAATGGAAATAACTCCTTAATGGCATGCTTGATAAACAACAGTATTTAGAAAATAAACAAACAGGAATACTTTCGGCACAGAACATAAAAGATTTTTCTAATAAAGGCGGGCTTATGACGAAACAGAATAAAATGGGTTACATGCGATGTTGAGGATTTTTTCAAATATAAACCTTTGGCACGGGACTGGTCCAATTTTCAATGACTGCAATAAGCTTGACTGAATTTGAACAATGACGTGCTTCATACTGATTTTGGGGATTTGGTCGATTGGATTTTATATTTCCTTTTACTTAAGCAAACAAGAATGGGTCTAATGGCTGAAAATCGCCATTAAACCATCAGGAGTGACAACCATACACCCAAACAAACGGGCGGCTTGGTATTATCTCTGGACATTAACTTCATGTGTAGGGGTGCAACCAAAGTTTAACAATAATGTTGCAACATGGCAAGATATTTCCACTTGAACTGAGCTCTTATCGCACTTTCTTTCTATATATCAGTAACTGCTTAGGTGGTGTTCTTAATTTAGGGGCTTTCCCGGATTTTCTTGCTACTTATTGGATCACGTTTTGTCACTCATTCGGTCATGCGAAACTGCCTTCAATTTACTGTCATTCTTTCTGCTTTTTGTGCAACACTGCGTACAAAACTATTTTTCAATTTAGCAAGCATTTTTTTATCGCAAAATTCACAGGTTTTTATCAATTCATTCATCCTACACTTAATTGACATGTTCATACAGAGATCGTTCGGTATCTATACACATAAATAAAAATGAAGTGCCAATTTTTCAAATTAAAATACCAGCTTTTTACTTGATGTATACCAAAGGATATACAGTACTTACAGTACACCATTGAAAAAAATTTTGTCTGTCTGTCTTTCTGTCTGTTTGTTCCGGGTAATCTAGGGAACGGCTGCACCGATTTTGACTGGACTTTCACTGGCAGGTAGCTGACATTCTAAGAAGTAGCTTAGGCTTTATTAATTATTCACTAGGTGGGGCTGGTCTTGTTTTTTTTTCAAAAATTCTTATTTACGGACCGATTTTGACGGGACTTTCACAGGCAGGGAGCTCATTTTAAAAGGAATAACTAATAGTCCAGTCAAAGCGTAATTAAAATCGCCCTCATGTTACAAAATATATACAAATGGATCTTTTTTTTTCGAATTCTATATTTTTTGGGTCACTGAATCCGAATCTGAAGAAATCCAACAAAATTTCCTGGTGCGTTTTGAGATATCCCCGAAAAACCACGGAATTTTCGCACTTTTTTCGGTTTTTTGCTTACATCTGGAAAACTATGCGTCTTAACTGAAATTTCGCCCTAGAGCGCGTTTAAAACATAATCTCCCATTTCTGAAAAAAACAATTTTTTTTACAAACGAATTTTGTAACAGTTTTGGAAGGTACTCTACTACAGCCGAAAAATTGTTTTTTTTACAGAAATGGGAAATTATGTTGAAATTTCAAAACGCTCTAACGGGCTAACGGTACGCCTGAGAAATAAACAATAATGCATGAATTTTGTAGGAAATTTAATGGTCTTTCATTTTGTTGTGGGTGAAATTTCAGTTAAGACACATAGTTTTCGAGATGTAAGCAAAAAACAAATCCATTTATATATTTTTTGTAACGTGAAACTATCGTTTGACTGGACTATAAAGCCATTTGAATTACCCGTAGGTGGCGCTTTTGATAAATTTCAGGCGGACGAAGTCGCAGGTAATAGCTAGTTGGTCATAAATCCAAAATATTTTAGTCTTTTGCATCTAGAAAAGTTATAGGAAACAAAATAAGTAGAAGAAGACTGGACACTGAGGTATAGCTTGAACCAAATCCCTTGGCTAACGGTCGGTTGCGCAGCAGCGATGAGCTCCTTCTTCAATAGAAGTGTTTCTTCTTAATTTTTTTCAAAAGCACACAATACGCACGCTTATCCAAACACTAGACTTTTTTTGACATCAGAAATAATTTTATTTTTAAAAATGAATAGTGTGTTTGTAGCTTTATATCTTATCTTAACCAATATTTTATGTGTAAGCACAGAACATCCAACATTTTCATTCATCACAATCAACTTCCAGAATGGAATCCACAGTTTGGCAGATCAGATTTGTTTTCTTTCTCCAAAATAAATATAGGTATGTATATTCTTCTCATTTTTACTTCAGTCAAAAAGTACCGTTTTGAAATTGAAATGTGAAGGTGAACTGTTTTGTAAATTATTCGCGAATGCTTGCTGGAGTTGCACAAAATCCTGTTCAGATTTCATTTTATTGACGATGAAAAAAACAAGTCATTTAACTCTTGTTTTTTTCCATAGAAATTTCAAAAGGAGACCTTCCGACTTAAAAAAAAAATTACCGTTTCATATCCAAAAAATGGGCACGACTGGGTCGCATGTACTTGCTCTTATGTGCCTTATTACATTGGAAAGCAAGATCTTTGACAGAAACAGGTAACATTTGCGTTGAAAATAACACTGTTTGAACTTATAAAAAGTATCAAAACCACAATACTAAATGGTTTTTAGTAAAAATGAAGTACGCCATCACCCGTCTTAAATAACAAGGAATTTATGAAAAATGTATTTCGAAAATTGTAGGACCGGTTTTCATAAAATCATGTTTTTTATTTTTAGGTTTTTTATTTTTTTTTTTATTTTGGTATGCAGTTTTTAAGTGTTTATTAATATACATGTGATTATAAAACTTAAAATATTTTTTTTGATTAGTTAGTTAATTAGAACAAAAAAGTTATTCAAAATTTTGATATGCAGAATTAATTTTGCTAGCCTAGATCTTCTCAATTATAAAATTTGACAGAAATACAAAAAACCGTTACCGAAAAAGCCCCAAATTAAAAAAAAAACATTATATAAAATGTACCGTTAATAGATTTTTCTAAATTTGGTGGGTTGGGGTCGGAATACTGTATGGTCAAAATTCTGTTTACAAAATACTGTATTTCAAAATTCTGGTTACACAAAATTCTGTATGTAGAAAATTCTGTAATTCAAAATTCTGTTTTTCAAAATTCTGTATGGTCACAATTCTGTATTTAAACAAAAATGGCTCAAAAAAGTGCGCACTTTTTTACGTTATCAAAACCATTTTTGTTTAAATACAGAATTATGAAAATAGAACAAAATTAATATGAACAAAATCAACAACAACAAAAACAACAGCAACAGCTACATGCTCACAAAATTTTTACTGAACTTTAATCCCAATATATATAATATTTGATTCTTACATATTTTGATATGGATACATAGACAACACCAAGTTAGCTTACAAATACGTCTCTTTCTCTCATAAACATTTTTTACTTGTTCTTTACATATCTATATCAGTAATCATTCTTAAAAGAGCCATTGCACAATTATTAACAACAAATTCATGTACTCGCACGTGCTAAGCAGTGAAATAATTATAATAAATCTATTGTGTTTAAATATTTTATTTATATTTATGAACTTCAATTTAATTTTTTTTTTCTCTGAAATTTAAAAAAAAATTTAAAATGCATTCTTCTCTAACTTATGATACACAAAAATATCAGAACAAACAAAGAGCATTGTATTTTATCCACCAAAATATACGTAGCATGAGAGCAAATTTTAATTCTTTTGTAGCACATTTTAACACCTTTAACTATGAAATTGATTTTATTTTCTTATCTGAAATATGGTTATATGACTATGAGCTTTCCATCTACTTATAAATATTCCCGGTTATTCATTCTTTGCAAATTGTAATAATTCATGTAGGGCTGGTGGTGTGGCAGTTTTTTATAAGGAGTTCGCTTGCTGACCGATGTGACATTAACAATGTTAGTATGAGTACTGCTGATAACTATTTGATTTTACAGTAGGTCTTGAAAGTTTTTCAATCATTTGTATTTATCGGCTACACGAAAATAATCTCAGCAAAAGAGTATTCATGCAAGAGTTAAATAACCTGCTCAATGGGATTAGATCGAAAAACTTATTAATCTTAGGAGATATAAACATTGATGTTTTGGAAAGTTGTCAGGACTCTGATAATTACTTGATCTCAATGTCATCAAATGGTCTTGAGTCACTAGTAAACGAACCAACTCGTATATTTTTAAGGCTGAATTCCAGGATTGAGTGTATTGTATCTAGTGAGGTGATGCATTGGAAAATTACAGACCATAGTTTGGTAAGTTTAAAACCACAGGGTTTAATGCCTAGTAAAATTATGAAAAACAGAAACATTCCATTTCCACCGAAAAAAACAGTTGATTTTGAAAAAGTTAACAATGTTTTACAGCTAGAATTTTGGGAAGAAGTATATGAAGAACCAAACCCATCATCAGCTTACGATATGTTTTTAAAAATCTTGAAAAATTATATTCATTATTCCACTGAAATTAAACGAAGATCACTTAAAATTTCTAAACTTAAACGATTTAAACAATGGATTACAGAAAACTTACTTATAATCATAAATAAAAAGAATAACATGAGAAAAAGATGTAAGCGTTTTCCACGAAATCAGTCGATTAATCAAAATTATGTGAAGCTTAGTCAATATGTACATAAAGAAGTTAAGGCATCTCAAGACAGGTTTTATAATAAAAAAAATTGAGGAATGCAGAGGAAATATCAAGGAGGAATGGATAGTAGTTAACAATATTTTAAATAGGCAGGCTACCAAAGAGGAGGTCCAAGAAGTTGAAGTTGAGAATAATATAGTATCTAACCCTATCGACATGGCGAATGCTTTCATTAATATTTTTGTATCCATAGCCGCTAAATCAAAACCTTGCACTCCACAAAACAACTTTTGTAGTTGTGATCTGTTTCCAGATTTATCTCGTGATTTTCAATGTAATAGTTTTGTTTTTGAACCCTTTACTTCACATGAGATATTTAAATAAATTATGTCACTTGACAACAAGCATTCTAGCACCTCAGATGGTATCACAAATTATCTCTTAAAATGAATTGCGTTTAATGTTGCAGATGGTTTATCACACCTGTTTAATACTAGTGTTACCTGTGGTATTCTCCCAAAAAAATTAAAATAGCGGAAGTTATTCCTTTGTTTAAGAAAGGCAATCGGAAACGACTAAGCCAATATAGACCCATTTCTATACTTCCTACATGCTCTAAGCTTTTTGAAAAGCTTAAAAAACGCATTCGGAAATTCTTAAATAAAACAGGATTTTTGAGTGATAATCAATTTAGTTTTCGCGAAGGTCGGTCAACAGAAGATGCCATCTTAAAATTGTGCTGTGAACTATACGAAGGTTTCAACAACAAAAACAACAACATAGCCTTATTTATTGACATGACTAAGGCATTTGACATGGTAAATCATGACATTCTTTTAGACAAACTTTATAAGGCTGGATTTAGGGGCGAAATGTACAACTGGTTTGATTCTTATTTAAGTGAAAGGTCTCAAAAAGTTAAACTTAAAAATGTTTACAGTGAGGAAATGAAAATAAGTATTGGTGTTCCGCAAGGATCTGTATTAGGCCCGATTTTATTCCTTATTTATGCTAACTCTATTTTCAAGCAAAACTTTAGTTTTAGCCTTTGCCGACGATTTGGCTTTCACTTACATAAGTAATACCTTGTTTGAATCTGTTGTAAAGCTCCAAAAAGACTTACAAATTTTGAGGCAGTGGTTTTCAAAACATGAGCTACTGTTGAGCGAAATAAACAAAGCTTTACAGCTTACAAAACGTAGATCTAATTAACTTCGATATATCTTTATATCTATATATTTGTCATACAAAAATTATAATAATGATGCTCCTTGCTCTTCCACTTGTTTTAAACTAGAGTCAGTACTAGTTTTAAGTACCTAGGTATTTTAATTGATAAAAATGTAAACTGGAAGGCGCATACAACACAGCTTAAAAGCTATTTTATGTCAGCTACTCGAAATATCTATCTGTTAAAACCATTTTGTTCTAAATCCCTCTTGTTAAAAATTTATTAAGGACTTGTTCACTCAAAAATGCAATATGGTATAACTAATTGGGGAGGCACCTATTTTAATGCTCTTGAACTTCTTGTACTATCACAAAAGCATATCATAAGAATACATTAGAGTACATGGCCTTTATTCCAAGATCTTCGTATCTTACCCCTTAAACATCTATATGTTTGTAAAGTACTTAAGGTGTTCTTTATAAGAAGCGGTTCTTCAATTCGGAGCTCAAACACATATAGCTTAAAAACCTTAGTCAAAGTACCAACTTCAAACAAGACCCACTTTTCCAACTTTTTCACTGTCTCAGCACCTAAACTCTTTAATAAATTGCCACACTATATAAGAATTTTAAAAGAAAGAAACATTTTTCTAAAAAAAATAGAAAAAATGGCTTTTCACGAAGGATAGCTCAGAAGTAAAAATCTTATTGATTAACTTAACTTAAAAAAAAATGTTATTAAAATTATATAGTATGAAATAACGAATCATATTTCTGTTTAAGTTTCAATCATTAAGATGTATATTTCTAATTTAGATACTATGTAAAATATAAAGTACCACTTTTTGGCATTCACTAAGTTTACTATGAAACAAAATATTTTGCACTACTAATTTCGGCTTTTTATAATAATATAGATAGATATCTTTGAAAGTTATTTAAAAAAAAATCGTTAACCCCACATAAAATTAATTTACTTCTTTTAAACAAGGATTATTCGACACTAACCGTTATTGGTTACAGAATGATTTCCTTTTATCTTTTTTTTTATTGCATTTTGAAATTTACGCAAAAAACAAAAAATTTAATAAAAGTAAAAAAAAAAGAAAAATAAAAAAAAATATTTTTTTTTGTTATTAGGTAATTCTATATTAACATCTCAATTGCCATGTTCAATAAAGGAAAACAAAAATTAATTGTCGACGGTTATTCATTTTGTTTGGAGCGGGCGGGTATAAGCAGAATTTTGAAAAACAGAATTTTGAAGTACAGAATTTTGTACGTACAGTATTTTCCAAAAAAAAAAAAAACAGAATTCTGGTCATACAGAATTTTGACAACCGGAATTATGACCTGTTCCCAAATTTGGTTCTTACCAAATGATAGCCAATACCAACAAAAAATTCTCAAAAATTTTCATCAAACTCGTTGGAGCCGTTTTCGAGAAAAATAAGCTTTTCCTTAACGGTCATATGGCAGGTATCGTTATATTTAGGCCTTCAAATAGAATTCCAATTTCTCCTCAAAGCCAAAAAGAATCACACACACCAAATTTGAAGATAATCGCTTAAGCCGTTTAGGCTGCAGTTCGTTATACAGACTGACAGACGGACAGACAAACATTTTTTTGCAGATCACTTTTATAGACTTCTCTATGATTATATTCACGAATCTTAAACTTGCCTATAGTTCCTATAATCGCAAGTAAAAATTACAGTATGTTTGGGACACAAAAAGAAAAATGTTCACCAAATTTTGTGAAAAACCAACAACTTGTTTTTTTAATTTTTCACATAAATTTTGAGGTTATGTGAAAAAGTGATTTAAAAAAGTTGTCGATCTTTGTATTACCTACTACTTTGCCATATGTATAATACATACAAGTCATAGGATTTGTAGTTTTGCCGGAAAAGGAGATAAACAGTATTTTACCCTTCAAATATCCCTCCCCGCCCGTAACTTGTGTTCTATCATTCTTGTTGTATTATATTCCTTTTCCAATGAGTTTTATTTTACTATAATTTTGTTTGCTTTCAAAAATTATCGACCCTAGTCCACATCTCTTAACTAAAAATCACTATAGCACTATTCAATTCTAGTTCAGTTGCTATAGACCAATAAATTATTTATTCGACTGAGGTTTCCGACTCATCGAGAGACAAAGTTCATCAAGTCGTTGAAAAGGCCCAACCAGAGAAAGTTGCCCATCGTCTGCACAAGGGTTCCAAAGCATGCGAATAGCCCAATAATAAATAGGCCCACAAACCGATCCTTGTAGAGCTCGAATATATTCAGAATATTAACCGTAGCAGTGAAGCAGTTTTGATTGACTGTGAAACCCATATAGGTAATTCAGAAGATGCCTTCAAATTTGTTTTTTTTCAATTATCTTCTCTAAAACCTTAGAAAGACTTGTCAGGATGTCAGGATACTGATTGGTATAAAATCAGTTGGAGTGTCAGAGTCGTGTTTTAAGGCCATGGGAAGAATTCTGGCAATTTTTAGAGAAGCAGGGAGGGTCACAGGCTTCATCCTCAGTTAAATATGTGAGTGGAACAGAACTCAAACTCAACGGATTTAGAAAATAAATAACCTAGTGGTCTTAGGATCCGACCCCCCCTCCCCCAAACGCTTACTATCTCCCGGCGACGAAAAACCGATTGCATGTCAAAATACCCGAGCAACGCTGGGTGAATAAGCTAGTTTCAATATATATCTAATGTTTATTACATTTTATGATTATTCTAATCAATCGAATAAGAGGTTTGCCGATTCCAAACGTACGAAGACGAGTCATCAAGGAAGAATTTATTGACCTTATTAAGGCCAAGAAGACACTAAGAACCTTTGTCAATGCATACACCAATCTGGCTTATGAAGTACGATCGATTATTTCAAAGCAGGAACGTACAGGGTGGATCAAAAGTGCACAAATTTAATAACTTTTTTATTTATAGATATTTTTATGTTTTTCTTTTTTTGTTTCAGGCTTGTGAGATTTAGCTTGGAGCACCCACAAACAGAAACAAATATTGTTAAATTATGTTTTCAATAAAGATTTACTCAATAATTTGTACTCAACCTGCGTACCGGCAATTTTATGGCGTTATAAATGTTCCAACAGAACCTACTATTCGCAATGTGGTGGCCAATTTCAGCAATATGGAAACGTTGGAGGCGGCGTTCGAGCAGGCCTCGTTTTGGTCGATCGATCGAAAACAGCCTGGTCGTGAGGGAAAGCATTGTAACCGATCCTGAAACATCGACACGGTGACTATTTATTCATCCGATTTTGAGGAAAGATCTAAACCTAAACGTATACACCCTTAGAAGATCCAGTCGGTCATACAACTCAATCATGGTGACCAAGAAAAACGTCTACGGTACTGCAGAGCTACCCTAAATATTGCAAGAATTTTTGGATAATGATAACAGATGCTTGGAAATAATATTTTTTTTTATTTTGGATATCGTTTATCACCCCTACGTTATATTTTTTTTATATAAAATGTATTTACGTCCCTGGTTAAAATAAGTTTTATGAGAATAGTAAGCACAATAACTACTCTCTTAAAGAGCTTCCATGATAGAAGTACCTCAAATATACATTAATGAATTGTCTTCTTCTACCAAATTTTATTTCATTTGTCTTAATTCTGGGTGGCTAGATTTTCCACCGAAACTCGCTGATGATCACCTCATCAACAGGTCAACAGGTGGCTTCTCTGGGCAACAACAGAAAATATGTAAATGATATTAAAACAAAACGTAACTTCAAGTTCCACGTACTCCATTCCTCTACAACAAGTGGACAATTGGACAGAATTATCTTGGCCACAAAAAAAGTCTTTCAATTCCAGCTAAAACGTCCAAGCTACAGCGACATCAGCACTCATATCTGATTCAGAAGTCAAGCCACCACCGACCGTTGAGTGACATGCCTGACAAGGCATCCCCTCTGCCATACCGCCATCATCTCACCAATAATGTTTATCTCACCTGTTTCGTTACGTTGTTGGGGCAATTAAATATCATGAAATGCCTGACAAAATGGCCAATTTAGAACCAGCAGCGTCTCGGCCACTTGTTGCGCCAGGCCACTTCACTCTTACACTCATGACGATCGCGATGACGATGATGACCGCAGCGACAAGCGTAAGACAGATCAAGATGTTGGGGCAATAACCAGTGGCGGCGGTTCGGTGTACTGCCGCTGATGGTGGCAAATGATGACGCGAAGATTCCTGGACGAAGATGAGGATGATGATCATGATGGTCTCATGATGGACGCGCAAAGCTCATTATGAAGTTGATGAAGATGCCACTGGCTCAGCTACTGATTTTATTATGAGATGCGATGAAGATACAAATAATTTGTTTTTAGCTGCGTTTTACTATCTTTATTACCTCAGTGCTCGGTTATCTTTAATGGTTTCATTTTACTGGGTAATCTCTTTGGGAGGAATCTTCATTGTGTCTGGCCGACCAGAACCGACCGGTAGTGTGCGTTTTATTAATTGGACGTGACTTAGTTTATTTTATTGCTGTTTCCTACGAATTGTTGACTAACTGCTCTAGACAAAGATCATTCTGAGATAAGAAGAAGTAATGCGATCGCGCAAGCTTAGAAAGAAAAGTGTTTTCGGATTTGAGAATTAATTGAAGATGCATCTCTTAAGGCGAAATAGCAATTTTCCCAAAGCTACTCCACTTACCGGAAGTGACAGTTTAATAGATGATTATGAAGTTCTGTGTGAAAAAGAAACCGAAAAAATAAAAACATTTCAGAAGTGGGATCCAGCAAAAAATATAAAAAAGTTCTAGAATCCTTTGGAACTTATTTATACTTGATGTTGCAAGAACAAATTTCTTCCGACCTATCCTAAAGGCACCTTTAACCTTCTCAACCAAAAGAAGCCAAAATTAGAAGCCTTACCTCCTCTTGCAAACTCCATTTAACAACAATATCGCAAAAGCAAGCTCTAATTCCCAATAATTGGCCTATAGATACCAATGGAAACAAAACATTTGCAATTGCAAATGTTAATTTGTTTATTGCCACTGTCTGCAACAACTATGGTGCATCCACGCGTTGAACAGATGTTTTTTTCCGTTCAAAAGACCTGTTGTTGTGTTTCCTGAGCGGTTGGCTTGTTAGCTTGTTGCGACATATCAGGAGCGTACAACTTTTTCTTCTCCATAGTCTGGTTGACTTATTGTGGATTAATGCCGCTCCCGCGTTCAAAGATGTTCATCGGCTTCCATTGTTAATTTGTGACATATGAGCTCAGCATGAGTAGATACATATGTTTGTATCCATAACCCAGGCTTTTGGCTTTCGGGTCTCAAGAGTGTCTACACCTGCACATTAGCATAGTTACCGATGCCGTTTCTGGTGGGTTAACCTAATTTGGCTAAAACACAAAAAAATGGTAGCTCCTTCGTCGTCGATTTGTTATGTCACAATGAAAGAAACTACTTTTGTTGCAGCAGCCGAAGGTATGAATTTGGTGACTTGAACATTTATGAAGACATGTGTAGTCGCGTTATCGAAAGGGATTCATCCGTAACTTTTCTTTTCTATCGCAATAATAGGAGAATTGATAGATGAAGACACATCTTTTTTCGAGGCTGGTGCACTAGACCACGAAGTGATATGATATAACATCGTTGCCCGTGGCTATGGGGATACATCCAACTAGGAATAGTCCCACAAGAAAAAAATTGTTGTGGATCTTTTAGTGAGATGTTTGTTAATGGGTATTCCAATTGGGAGATTTTTCATTCGGGCTAATTGGATATTAAAAAGCAGGTTTTTGTATCGAATAAAGTGTCTAAGTATTCATCATCCAGGGGAAAAATTTGTCGTTATTTCTATGCGATGACAGGGAAAACATATTGAAAAAATAATTTCCTTATTTATATAACCAAAAATGTTTTAACATTAGCAGTAATTGGAAATTCACATGCCAAGTTTTAAATCATTCAGACTTATCAACAGACAGTTCTCTATGGACGTTAAGTTTCCTAACGAATAGAAAAGGTTAATTGGATCAGAGCACTATAAGAATGGAATGGACTAGCGAGGCATCACTGTTTGAGATAACTTCGATCTTTCGAAATGAAAAAAAACGAGGCCCAAGCATTTCTTCGCAAGTCGTGACATATATCTATAAAATGCAACGGATAAGGTGAGCCCGAAACTATGCGATGAGGAAAATGAAGAATCTGCGATGATGGCCTTTCCAAGGTTCAAAGAATATTAAAAACTGGTTTAAGTGATTGCAGCCAAAATGCACAATTTCGTGATTATGAAAAATGAGATAACAATCAAACATTACATTACGATCATAGAGAAGCCTAGGAAAGTTAGTGAAATAAAATGTCTGTCTGTCTATCTGTACCCAGATAGAAAAAGAAGGTCTAAAATATATATTGTGATGTTTTGGCCTGGAGTTCGACAAATAAAACTCAATTAAAATTCCAAAATAATACTACAAATCTCTTTATTTTATGAACAACAACAACAACAACAACAACAACAACAACAACAACAACAACAACAACAACAACAACAAGAATACCTTCGACTCGAAGTTTCGCCGTTGGTCGGAATGCAATTGCACCCCGAACCTGCAGACTCAGTGGTCCACTATCTGCTCGACAACGGTCTTAGCTTCTTGATTGGGTATCGCAAACGCCTCTTGCTGAAGTAGTCCATAAAAACAAGGATATTACGGCTACCGTTTTCAGTTTCCGGGAACGGGCCTGTGATGTCAACGGCGATTCTTTCAAACGGGGCTCTCACGTTAAACTGGTGCATTTTACTTCGTGTGCGCATGTTGTACACTTTCGACACCAGCTCTCTACATCGTTTCTTGCGCTTAGCCAATAAAAGCGTTCCCGTACCTCTTCCAGTGCTTTGTTGATTCCCAAGTGCTCACCGGATACTCCATCATGCATTTCTCGTAAGATCTCCTCTACTTTCGATCGTGGAACCACAGGCTGCATCTTAAAGGATCTTCCATTCGGCATTTCCCATTTTCTCCACAAAACACCATCTTTTACATGGAGAGAGTCCCACTGCGCGCAGTATGCCTTTAAGGTAGGACTTCTGACGGAGATGCTTGCGTTTGGCTTCTCTATAGATTCCTTCCATACAAGAATCGGCTCGATGACAGGATCTTCCTTTTGTGCATTACGAAGTTCTTCCGCAGTCCAACCCTTTAAAGGTTTGGACCTTAGTCTATAAACAGAAAAATACTTTCGTCCTTCTTAGCGTTCAAACACCTAGGATGCGCTGTTTCTGAAGATGGCCGTAGGATTTCATCACTGCTTATATTCGTCCGAAGATTTACTAAATTTTCGTTTCCGTACACCATTGGAATCTCGACGATTGAATACCTTAACACCTGCATTCGATAGTTTAGGACTACCTTATGTGCCTTCATAAAATCCTTACCTAGGATGCAGTCGTCGCTTATGTCAGCTAACAAGAATACATGTGAGAAGGTCAGCCCTGCCAGTTCTATCTTCAGAAGTACCTCCCCGTATACTGTTGCTACTTCTCCCGTAGCTGCCTTGCGTTCATTTCATCAATCAACTTCTGCTCTGCAAAGTTGGTTCTTACGTGCTTTCCTCACTGATGTATCTCCAAATCATGCCCGGCAGGGTAAGCGATATCCCTGTCAGTAGGCCTTTTTCTCGCACTATGTGGGCAGCTTACCTGTTTAGGTGGGGATCGCCAAACCTCATCTCGATTGCCTTGACCATGGCATCATAATCATGATGTTTGTCTTCAGCTTCCAACTGCCTCTTATAAATTGGCCATGATGTTTGACCATCGAAGACAGGGGGCTGCATTTCATCGGCTGTACTTACTGCGCTTTCTCTCCCTTGTTCTTCAATATCGAACAACATGGTATCGGGATTTCCACCATCCTGAGTGATAGCATTCTGAAGTCGGAGCAATAGTTCCTTTTTTAACCCCGAAGTTTGAAGATTTCTTTTCCCTAATTCTTCTTTCAACTCAGCTGTTGCCAATTGTTCTAATGTGCGACCCATTTTATATAACCGAAACACAATTTTAGCGACACAGTCAGTTTTATTTTAATATCTCTTCTAGAAAAATTCTTTTTCAAATACTATTTTTAACAAAAATATTCGCTATTCCCAATTTTATAGCACAATCAGTTCAATAGTTTCTGGAAAATTCCACTTTTACAATTATATGAGTCACCGAAATTATTTTAGAAAATGTCACTATGGAATTTTCTAGCACTATACTGAGTTTTATCCCCAATTTCTGACACGAATGTGAAGTTTTGGCTTGGGGTTCGACAAATAAAAATTCCAAAATAATACAACAAATCTCTTTATTTTATGAAACAACGTCTTTCACCAAATTTAACTTATTCCACTAATTCACAATTCATATACTTACGTTTTTATTATTGCACACTTTTTATTTAATCTCAATTCAATCACTTTTTACTAACGCTTCCAGTTGTTAACAATTTCACTTTCGAAAATAAATTAAACCCTCAATGCCATCTACTCTTGTATTTATACAAATTTACAAGCTTCTGGGAACTTCCGTCTGGTTCAGGCACATTCTCAGCTTTTGGTTCTAATTCGAGTCTCGAATTAGTACTTCAAGTTCGATTTAGTAATCAGTCAAAACATATTGCGAATATGTAGCATACTTTTAGGGGCATGGTTGTTGTACACAATAAAGGTTGGTTGTTGTACACAATGTATCCTCCGAATATCTTATCATTTTGCTGCCACATCACAATATAATACATGCATATATATATATAATTTGTGTACGTCTATGGCGTATTAGACATATACTGAATAAATATTATAGGTCTATTTAATTGATAATTGTGGAAGAATTGTATATATGTATAATTTACGTACATTGTACACTAAACATTTGACATAGAATTGTATACATTTATTGAATGTAAACGAAATGTGTACTAAAAGATATAAATAAATACAACTGCATTGCTTTCAAAATGACGTATTTATATATACGTATATTATAGTTTTTTTTTCTTCATACATATCTCCGTATATTTTTTAAATTATCTTACGATTTCGATTAACAGATTTGAAGTTATTCAGTGAACGTATAGTATACGTATAGTTAACATCAAAGATTCCATATATTACAAAGCATTTGACATCGAATTAAATACATTTATTTTATGTATAAGAAATACATATGTACTAAACGATAAAAATGAATACAATTGCTGTCAACATGTCGTATTTATATACGTATATTGTACGTGTTTTATATAATATGTATATATATAATATTTGTTAATTATGCTACCATTTCGATTTTTAGATATGAAGTTATTCAATGAACGTATATACATATATTGAACATCAAAGATTCCATGTATTAAATGAAAGTGATACCAATTTATAGCTAAGAATTCCAAAACGAAATTGGCCGAGCGGTTAGCGATCCAGACTATTGGTGCCAACTGCCAACGGACCCGGGTTCGATTCCGTCATGAAGCAAGAATTTTTCTTTGATATAAATATAAATGATAAATAATCAACAAAAATAATATATCACAAATCATTTATATAACGCAAAAACCACAAAAAAATGTAAAATAAAAAGAAATATAAACCAAACATATTTTTTATTTTTCACCTATGTACGTCATACAGACGTAGCATAAGGCGACGTCTTTTGTATGTTTAATATACCTCTATGTTCTGTCTGGGTATGCATAACGATCTGCAGCCTTAACGGCTTAAGTGATTACATTCAAATTTGGTTTTTGTAGTAGTTCATTGGGCATTCCTAAGAGGCTTTTTGAATTTTTTTTTGATGAACATTTTTAGAGTTATTGGCTATTATTTTCTCAAAACCCAATATACCAGAAAAATCTATAAACGGTACCAACCAAATATCATTTTTTTTTAATTTTTCATCAAGGACAAGCTTGGCAAATTAATTCTGCATACCAAAATTTCAAAGAACATTTTTTTTCTATTTATAATTAATTTTCAATTTTTTTTTATTTTTGAATTTTAAATATTTTTAAAATAATGAGTAAATTTTATTTAAAATTGTATGATTACCTGTATATTAATAAACTCTGAAAAGACAGCATACCAAAACCTTTAAAAAAATAATAAAAAAAAAACTAAAAGTAAAAAACAGGATTTTATCTAATTCGGTCTAATTTTCGAAATACTTTTTTAATAAATTCGTTTTTATATAAAACGTATGGCACTTGTAAGCAGAATACCTACAAGCCAAGGTAAATTTTATTTTTCTACAACTCTAAAGTTTTATTTTGTGTTACAGAAATAATCTACACTTGTGTTTAAAGACCTCTCCATCACCATCTATAGTTCGGAGGGAACAGACAAAAGATCATTAATAATAATGAGGGAAAGACCTGTTGTCCTGGGGACAACCGCATTTATTTGGTAGGAATAAGACTTGAAATTAGATTCTAATCCAACGAACTAAAGTATCATCGATCCCAAAAGCACGCTTATTCTATAAGAGAGCTTAATGCGAAACTCTAATCAAAATGGTTTGGAAATATCAAGCGGAATACCTAATATTACTTTCACCAAAGCGATGTAAAGATTTGTTCCACTGTGAGATATGCCATCAGATCACCAGTGGAACTGTTGCTGCGGAAGCCATACTGACCGTCATGGAGAAGGTTTCGATCTTCGAGATGTTCCTTAAGCTGACTGTTAATCAGCGTTTCCATGACCTTCGAAGAATGGATGTTAGTGCTAATGGTCGGTAGGAGGGGAGGAAGAGCATCAATTTTCTCAGTATGCTTCAGTATTTTTTTCCGTAATTGTTGGCCTTACAAAAACTTGGTTATCAATAAAGGTGTTGCATTATACCTCTGTTGAGTTCTTACTTACTTACTTCTTTGAGACTTACGACCGTATAAAATCAAGAATTTGCTTTGGGCTTAATACTTTTTACTCTGTTAGGAATAAAAGAATGCATCCCTAGTAAAATAACAGTAAAGTGAAGAACAATTTATTTAGGCCTTCCCAGTTGGTTTTGGCGCAGGGACATAAGCCCAAGTTTTACGTTTTGGGACTTATGTCAACCTTGGTTATTTTTAGTTTTTTTGAAAACATTTTTTTTTTTTATTTTGCTATGCAGTTCTTTAGGATTTATTAATAAACATGTGATTATAAAATTTAAAATGATTTTTTTTGATTATTTTTAAAAATATTAATGTTCCAAAAAAAAAAAAAAAATCAAAAACTAGTTTTAATTTGAAAAAAAAGTTATTCAAAATTTTGATATGCAGATTCAATCAATCTAGATCTTCCTAAATATAAAATTGGACAGAAATTCAAAGAGCTGTTACCGAGAAAGCCAAAAATTAAAAAAAAATATAAGAAAAAAGTACCTTTATTAGACTTTTCCCGTAAGTTTGGTTCTGATCAAATGATAGCCAAAACCCACAAAAAAATCTCAAAAATTGTCATTAAAATCGTTGGGGCCGTTTTCGAGAAAAATAAAGTTTTCCTAAACGGTCATATGGCAGGTACCGTTATTTTTAGGCCTAATGTTAAATTTCAATTTCGCCTATGGGGAATGCCAAAAGAATCACACCTACCAAATTTTAAGATAATTGCTTAAGCCGTTTAGGCTGCAGCTCGTTATACATACTGACAGACAAACAGACAGATATTTTTTGCCACAAACTTTTTTAGACTTCTCTATGATCGTAATGCCATCTTTGATTGTAATATTCACGAATTTTAAACTTGCCTTATAGTCCGCAAGTAAAAAGATCAATACCCCTCTTTTTTTTGATTTTTATCCAGTAACCTACGATTTTCTATCTAAATGAGTATTCTTCTTCTTCTTTAACTGACGATTGTTATGATCTCGGTTGGGACCACAACTCCACTGGACCACAACTTCCCCACTTCTCTGATTTACCCAAAGGCTCAACATGAGATGTTCGTCGGGTTGGTTGTCGGATCGTCGGCAGGCCTTTCGGTTTTAGGTGCTAACGTGCCTGATCCCTGAGGGCAAAGAATTTCAACTGTCGTTGCATTTGTTTGATCCAGGAGTTTTTGTAACTGCCTTTCTTCAGCAATTATTTTTTTCGACTGTTATCTATAATTAACGAGACCTGTGATCTCTAGTCGTTTTAACCTAGGGATTTGCATGCTCCCTTGTCGTAAAGTGATCAGGTGTTAATGTGTCGCTAGGCTCTGTCCCTTTGATATTCATTGCCTTGATGTAATTTCTCTTTTAGACGCAAGCATGGAGGCGCTGCAGGAATATTCTAACCCGTTGGTGCACAAGGGTGAGTGAGTTTTAAATCTTTACTTGACACACATTTTTAATATGGTCGCATCTGCGTAAAATATCTCATTCATTTTTTATTACTCGTTTTTCTTATATTTTATGATTTGATATGGATTTGTAATGACTTAACTCGGCTTTTATGAAGAAATCAACTGTTCCTGAGGTTAGGTTATAGAATTACTTTTTAAAAAGTCATACCTAGTTTCATATTTTTTCCTGGCCTTTTATTTTTGAATTTAGTTCGCTTGCAGAGTTGGGAAAAAGTGTTCTCAATTTTGTGGAAAACCACAATTGCTTCGTTATTTTGAAAATAAACCGGACTCATTTTTTTCATTCCTCTATCCTGAGATTCAAATTCTCTATCTGAATTGGTCTAAGGTGAAAAATTTACTTTATAAATTAATTGTTAATTAACTTTATTAAACAATGAAAAACTAAACACGTGTCTCCCATCTTAAAACAAACTTAAGCTAACAACCAATTTCCTATAAATTAGTCAATTATTGAAAGTTTTTGTTTTAAAACTGAGATTTCTCCATTTAGCCTTCGAATTCCGAGAAAACAATTTAATATTGACAAACGTTAAATAATCTATAAGAACCCCAATAAATATCAAAATCAGAAAGTTTATATCTACCGTTCATTGCCATTGTTTATTTTTAATAAATCGAAAAATATTTTTCATGTTTCATAAACCCTAATGATTCCCCAAAAAACAAAAAAAAAAAAAAAAAACAGTATTTAAGGAGTAGCCGTAATTATGAACCCCATTTTCTAAAAACTTAAAAACAATATGCAAATTAAGTATCTAACAATTTCGTATTTAACCCAAGCAACAGCACTTAAGATATAACAATAAATTTCCTGTCAAACAAAAAAAAACCTAAAATTTCATTTGCCAATAAGAAAGATACAAATCTGCAGATACGGAAAAAAATATCGAAAACCTCAAGAAATGATTCCCACAGAAACAACATTAAGTAGGTAAAATAATAAAAAAATAACTCACAAACTGTATCCCAAAAAGATTTAAAAAACAAAAAAAAAAACCTTCCAGCATCCACACCAACAGGTATCTTCAACAATAAAATATCTTTGTTTGAAGGTTGTCATTATTATTATTCCAACATAATCATTTTTTTTGCGTGCTAAACAGCATCTCCAGCAACAAAAAAATAGTTGAATGGCAAACAGTAAGGTATAGATGGAGGTGGTGTGCTTATGGAACTCCCACCAAGCGAATTATCGGAATCCATAAACAAAACAAAGATTTCACTTCACTCAATTCTGGCGAAAGGATATCTCACCAAAAGTATCTGAACCAAAAAAAAAAAAAAAATTTCTAAACGAGTTCACATAATCCTAATTTAAAAAAGAAAACAGGTTCACACGACATTAGGAAGCTGCCGGTGCAAAAATAAAAGAAACCAACAAACTCTTGAAAAAAATACTAATTTTTGTGTATCTTTGACATACCATCTACCTGGCTCCCGGCGATGCGATGATTGCAACTTGTCTAGTTATCTAAGTCGATGTTTAGAGCTACCTGCTGATGCTGTTATGCCACCTGTGCGTGTGAATGATGGATTTTTAGAGTTTAAGTGTCTAAAGGCAGGACAAATGCACTCATTTTCTTCCCACTGATAAACTGGCCCATTCATGAAAACCAAAAGTATCTCACAGATATTTGATGTATCTACAGTCATACCTGTTGCGATTTTTGATGAATTCTTTTTTGCTCTGTTCTTGTGGGAGTTTGAATGATCGAATGTAATTCAACACTTGTGAGTTTAAATCCAGGAATTGGATTGAATTCGTACTTGGAAAATCTCCCATTCATCGATTCCGAGAGTCTATTGTTTTTCGAATTTAAACATCGAACACCTCTCCCGCATCTCAAAGGTAACCTTACCTCTATACAGGTGGTCTCTAGAGAAAATTAATGAGAAATCCATATTAACTTGTTCCTTGACCGGCTCTCTTTTTCCATCGACGGCCACCGACGCACATCGTAGGAAAAGGTGAAAGTATCTATAATAGTATCTAATCCTATTTACTATTATTATTTTAATTCCACTCAACGATCAGATGCTGCACACACCACCGTTTGTGTGTCAAGCAAGTGGGGTTACATCATTATCGTTGTTTTTGGTGGAAGCGTGGAAGGTGCATTCGAAAAGAGTTGTCCTATCCAAGTGCAATGTCCATGATGTGGGCACATTGTTCGTATATCTTTTTGGAACCGCTTGCATGGCCATCGCCATCGACACCACTACCTTGGATCCGGGTTGTTTTTCCTTTTGTGGTGCAATCATTAGACATTTTTCATCTCAATCTTCTGATAATCGTAATCTTTTTCTTTATTGTTTGGTGTCGTTTGGTGGGCACATAAAAGGGGAAAACAGATAAAGGAACCATTCTGGAGATATTTCGAGTCGTATGTTATGATTGCCGTCAGATTGAAATTGTATCGATGTTGGCACCTGATTATGAGGCTTGAAAAATGATGTTTTGATTGGACTTTAAGACCGGGAAATATGTTTATGTCTAGGACTTGATATTGAATCGAATTTTGTGTTGGATGCAGGTACCATGTGCGTCTGATTCAGGTGCATGTTTTGAGTAATAATTTATACTTAAAGAGATATAAAGATCGTTACATATAAACTTAAGTTTTAACCTGTTTTAAGAATATCCAAACGGTCTTCTTTGTGGGTCAGTTTTGAAATGAACTTATGAACGTGATCCTCTTCCTAGGAATCGAATGAGATTTCAAGTTAGTGCCTTAAAGCAGAATAACTAATCTTGTAGCTCTCACTTCCAAGCTGGAATCATTTTTGATTCAAATATCTTTGGGCCTCTTAATTTTGCAATATCCAATTCATCGTTCTAAAACAATCCAACAACAACAACTAAAACTTCACCATTTACACCATTAAATAAATAAACACCCACTTGTTTGTCCAAGTCCAAGACATGGCACAGCCTCAAACACTTGATGCCTCATATCTCCGTCATCCCCTGCCCATTAATTGAAGCAGCTGCACCACCGATCAGTTTCCAATACGGTTCAATTCAAGTAATGCCAACTATACTCTAGAGCTATTCCATGCGCGTTGCGTGGCACGCGAGATGAGATGTAAGTAACTATATGATGTTATGAAGTATCTGTATCCGTGATCCGTCTGGGTTTACTAAAGTTGTATATCTAAGAGAACCTCTCCCAATTGCCAATGCGCAGTGAATATGTCAAGAAATGCACCGCGCGCAACCGTTGTTGGATCAAGTTATTATTAATTTCCAAGCGTCAGACCGGCCACTTTATGACAAGAAATTGTTTCTGGCTTTCTGGCCATGCCGATGGCGGGCAAACAAAATACAACCGAACACGCCGAATGTGTGGAGGAGTTATTCGTGTTTTTCTTATTTAGTTTCTTGGTTTTTTTTCAAGGTGCCACCACAGCGCCATGGCATGGATCTGGTTGCCAATCCCCTTTGTTTGGAAGTGATCTGCAAGTCCACGTTCAAGGTGAATGTTCTGACATCGAATGCAGGAGAGTCTTAACTCTGGTGACCGACTAGGATTGTGGGTGTTACCAACTACCACTATATACACAACCAGCCAGAACCTACTTCTATTGAAGATCACGGATCGGTTCGGAGCGGAGGTAGAAATATTAGGTCGGAAAGAGAATGGCATCCAGTTCTATTCAGTTTAACCTGTCCACGGTTCAATTTTGTTTAATGAAAATTTATTTCGATCCTAGAGGCGGTGTCTGGTTTAGGGAGACACAAAAATAGTCCTTTTAAGGCACCGTAAGGCCATTTTCATTATTTCCATTATCATTTTAATGAAACCGCACTAAGAATAGATGAGTGTACATTAATCAAATAGTAGGGAGGCCAATTCATTACAATTATTTATATGAGGGCAATATGGCGGGTTTGGATAATATGGTCACATTCCTGGCATCATCCACGGACATGTCGCACCAAAGCGTGTAATCAGTTTTGACATAGTTTCTCTTAAGTGTGTTGTAAAAAATTTGGATTGGAAAGCCGGCAGTGTTGAAATTGAACACACCCAAAGGACACTCTCGTATTGAAATGATAAATGAAATTTTAGGATGACTTAATATAGTTTTCAGTTAGGATGGAAAGTATCTTCTTGTCTCATTGGCTAAAATTAGCATTAACAGTGGTACGTATGTCAGCCATGTGCTTAGATGATCAATGCCTACAGAATCTTGAAGTCGATAAAAATGGAGCTTGGGTCAGTTATCAGTTTGCTTAGACTGGAGGAAAAGTAAGTAAGTAAGTAAGTAATAAATCAGTTAGGAATCTTTGGTGTGTATGTACCAATCCTGACTGAGATCGCTCTATTCTGCTATATAGCATTTTATCAGGCAATAACTATCTCGTAACGGTGCCATGAAATATAGTTCAATGCTATAGAGTCCAAAACCAAGTTGTGGACTTTATTGCATTTAAGTGCAAAAAACAACAACTCTTAGGAATGTAAAAAAGTCCAAATACAAAATGTAATAACATCCAAACCGACAAAATATTAAGGATATGCTTTGCTTAAGTTGAAATTAAAAAAAAAAAATATTGCTATTTACCGTTTTTAATTGAGTTGAGTAATAAACAGAAGCGCAAGTTTAAGATTAGTAAGTTATAGGCTTTGGGTTAATCATTACGATAGAATAGTTTATAGTTTGTATTGTATAGTTTAGATTGTAACAATCTCACGCTCATCATTGCACGATTAGTTACTTGATTATTTTGACAATTTTGATTATTAATGTAATCATTTTAAAATTTGCGCGATTTTTAAACTGATTACATTTGTTGCCGAATTTGTTGTGGTTGGCCCTCCATGTTCGATCAGGTCGGTAGGTATGCCATCGGCTCCCGACCAGTTTCAGTCAGTAGAATTGGAAATGAGGCAACCAAAGTGAGATAGAGAAACACAAAAAAATATCAAACAACACCAGTCAGGGTAAAGAGCAGGGATGGGGAATGCTAAGTCGAGAAAAAGGAAGCAGATCCCTCCAAAAAACCGGAAATAAAAACAAAAAAGTAATTTATTTTCATCTTATTTAATACTAGCTGACATACACTGCGTTGCTCAGGTTTACCATCTTTTTCTGGATTACAATAACAGTGCTTCTTATCACGTCGAAGTATATCTTAATTCTACCAAGCTAAACATGTGAATACAACAAAACAAAATTTTAAATCGACCAAGGCATTTAAATACTGTCAACTGTACAACTGTACTTTACTGTTGTCTGTAAAAATCCTGTCAAGGATATGATTAATCAAGAATGCATTTTTTTACAATACAATTGTTTGTTTAATAGACAAATTACATACAAATTAATTGAAAGTATGAAGCCTATATACGTAGAAAAGCTAGTTTCACTATTTTTTTCCCGTGATACTTATTGGGTTGGCAACTATTAGAAAAAAAATAATAATAATAATAAAAAATATTGAAACAGATATTCAAACTAGCGTTTTCATATTCTATAGGCTTCATAATTTCAATTGGTATGTAATTTTTGTATTGAACAAACTAGTGCATTGTTTAAAAAACATGTATTTTTATCCTTGACTGGAATTTTTCGGGCTACCTATTTGAAAGTTTGTAGTGCCCCGTGGCTTAGTGGTTAGTGTGTCGGACTGCTAAGCGAAAGAACCTGGGTTCAAATCCAGCTCATAGCCACCTTTTTTTCTGGGGTACTGCCTCTTGCGAGGAACTGACAAAACCTCCAAGAGTAAAATTTGTCTCGAAAAAGTGCATCTAATGTAGCCGTTCGGACTCGGCGGTAAACTGTAGGTCCCTTCACATTCTTGCAGAGTAACAACACACACACAGGAATGGTTGAGAGAGAGTATAAGTCACTAGGCCTTGGCTCCATAAGGAGCTGTCGAGCCAATAAATTTATTTTATTTATTTATCTGAAATATATTATTTGGCCTATTATATTTGATATAAAATTATTTTCATTCCGACTAATTGCCTTTGTCCCTGTCCAAACGTGTTATTTCTATGACGTTTTCTTTATAACGGTGAGTGTTTACACGTTGTTATTATTACTCAGCACACTTTTCCATTTTGTATTGCGGAATGCTAGATTTTGAAGCATTGAACGTAGTAAAACAACACTCAATTTCAAATAAAAATAAATTGCACGACTGAATCGCACGTACTTGCTCATATGTGCTGTCACATTACGGTATACAATTTAAGAAAATTAAAGTGAACATGAAAGCATTTTTTCGATTTTTGTGACTTTTGATTGTTCGAATAAAGAACGTTAAATTGTATTGAGTGAAATATGTGTTGTTGTTGTTAAATAAAACGTTTTTTTTTAATAACTTTTTTTTTAAAAAAATAAAAAAAAATAATTTAAAAATACAAATTTAAGCACAAAAATAACATTGAAAAACAAAATTTAAAAAAATTCACATATCCGTTTTCAAAATATTGATTTGACAAAAAAAAATAATTTATTAAAAATACAAAAAAAACGTTTTTGAAAAAAAAGTTAATGCGAAATTACTTGGGCTACCATCTTCTTGAATATCAATTTTGATAGTTCGTTTGATAGTTTTCGAGAAAGTCGAAGAAAAAAATGGTCCTATGGGTGGTAACGTTTTTAGCCCACCGTATTACATTTTTTTGCCACCAAAAAATAATGCAGTAGTACACTGATTTGTTTTCGTAAAAATTCTTTGAGCCGTTTTCGAGAAAAATAATCTTTTACATAACGCTCAGGTACCGTTAATTTTTGAGCTAAAAAAAATTGAAAAAAAATCCTCTGTAGAATGTCAAAATAACCTTAAGTTCTAAATTTAAAGACGATTGGGCCAACCGCTTAGGCTACAGTCCAAAATATATCCGTACAGACAGACAGACATACAGACAGACAGAATTTTGCCAGTAACTCGAATATGTTTCTCTATCATGGTAATGTCATGTTTGATTGTTATCTCAAAATTTTTAATCTGCACGAATGCATAATTTGCATTAATATGTAACAACATTACAGCAACTTGACGACAAGAAAATGATGAAAAAATAAGAATATTTGGAAATGACACTGTTGTTTCGTCATGAGCATTTTGTCTTATTCTTCCTCACCCCGTTGGCCCAGAAACTACCGACATAACGTTGGGGGAATAACACATCTGGACAGGCACTTTTGTACTACGAGTACCTATATCAAAGCTTGGTTACTGCAGCATGTTTTCATCGCGTAAGGCGGCCTAGGTGATTTGAACCTGAACTAAGCAATCCGTCTTGGGAGCACTACACCAACATAAGATAGTGTCCGAGTCAATGTTGGCACCAGAGACGTATCGACGGGGGATATGTCAACCCCCACGAATTTCACGACTCTGCAAATTAATTGAGCTATATTAATAAACTACTACAGAGTTTAAAAATCAATCGACTAGTATGAATAAAACTCGACATTTTCAATGATTAGTTAAGAATAAAACGTTAAAAAAATTAATGAAAATAGATATATTTTTAGTTTTTAAACGTGAAAGTGTGCAAGTCGCCATTTCCAAATATCTAACTTTCCGAAATTCGGGTTCATTAATAGCTAATTGATTAAAAATAAAAAAAGGATTAAATATCCTTAAACTCGATGAAATATGAAGAGACCAATCGGCTAATGCAATTAATAAATGTTTGCAAGTCGGCATTGGGTTATGAAATTATTTGCACGACTGGATCGCACGTACTTGCTCTTATGTTCGCGTACAGCGTCGAATAAAATTTGAAAAAATATTTTCTTTAAGAAATGTGAAAATTTAAGATTTTTTACTTGCGATTATAGTACTATGCAAGTTATGCATTATTGCAGATTAAAAAATTTGAGATAACAATAAAACATGACATTACGATGATAGAGAAAAATATTTGAGTTACTGGCAAAATTCTATCCGTCTGTCTATCTGTACAGATGTATTTTCGACTGCAGCGGTCGTCTTCAAATTTTGAACTTAAGGTTATTTTGACATTCTACAGAGGAGTTTTTTCAATTTTTTTAGCTCAAAAATTAAGGGTACCTGACTGTTATGTAAAAGTTTATTTTTCTCGAAAACGGCTCTAAGAATTTTTATAAAAAAAAAATCGGTGTAGGTATGCATTATATTTTGGTGAAAAAAAATTTAATATGGTGGGCTAAAAAAGGTACCTCCCATAGGACCGGTTTTTTTCTTCGGCTGTCTCGAAAACTGGTAATCTGATTACTATACTCTGTTCAATTTATTTTTTCAGTACAGACTTTATGGAAGAGAGCTTTCAAACACACTGGTACCTGCAAGGGTTTTTGCATCGCACTCAACTTAAGAAATTGCCACTTAAATAAAAAAAAACCCTAAAATACATTGAAATTATTGTTGTAATATTTCACTTAACCCACGTACATTCCACCAAGACCTGTCTGCTCCTCGGGTGCAAAGAGACTGATTATCAATTTGCCTCTCGCTTATTTTGTTTATTTAAAAAAAAAGCACTACTGAAGAGTTACCATTCGCCATTATTGGAAATTATAATACCTTTTTCTTTGGTTTTTGTTATAAAAGTTCCAGAATTGAAGCTTTCTTAGAGCGAATGAGAACATATTTTAAGTTTAAGTTTGTTTTTTTGATTACATCTTTTCGTTTTTATTTTGCTTAAAAAAAACGGTTAAAATAAAGATACATAATGCAATATTTGTTGGCATTTTTTTTTTACTTGCGATTATAGGTACTTTAGTGCAAGTTATGCATTCGTACACAAAAATAAATTGAGATAATAATCAAAGATGACATTACGATTGAGAAACGTATTTGAGTTACTGGAAAATTATGTTTGTCTGTCTGTACGGATGTATTTTGGACTACAGCCTGAACGGCATTGACATTCTACAGAGGTCTTATTTAAATTTTTTTTAGCTCAAATATTAACGGTGCCTGTCATATAACCGTTAGGTTAAACCTTATTTTTCTCGAAAACGGCTTCAAGGATTTGTATGAAAAAAAAATCTTTTATTTTGCTGAATAAAAAATAAAAGTTCGAAGGCTAAAAACTGTATCTCGGAAACTGGCTATGCAATTACAATCAAAATTGTTATTCAGGAAGATATAGGTAGCCTTAGTAATTTTATTTCAAAATATTTTCGAATATTGTTGTTAAGAACCGTTATACTAAAAAACCATATATAATTTAATTTTTTTTTTAGATTTAGTTTACGGTCTACATGTCTCTGTTTTCATAAAATTTTAATAAAAAGTTGGTAAGCATACCCACATTTGTGTGAAAATTGTACCAATTTATAACGCCCAGTATGGCAAACATTTGAGAGCTTTAAAATGCAGATAGCGTATTGAAATCCATAACAGTAAAAGTGAAAGACAAATATCCTATCTTCCTTGTACTAATAATATAAATTGAACAGAGTATATCAAAATTGATATTCAAGAAAATGCAGGTAGCCTAAGTAATCTTGCATGATTTTTTTTTCGAAAACTTTTTTTGTATTTTTAATAGTTTTTTTTTTTTGAAAAAAAGTTGTTAAAAGATACCGTTTTATTTAAAAACGGCTCTAACGATTTTGAAAAAAAATAAATTCACACTTTTTTACATTTCCTTAAGAAATAAAATGGCATTTAAATTATTTCACCCAATTCAATTATTCCAAATTCCAAAAATCGAATAAATGCTTTGATGTTCACTTTAATTTTCCTAAATTTTACTCTACTGCACATATTAGCAAGTACGTGCAATTTATTTTTCAAAATCGTCGGAACGTTTCTTAAATTAAAATGGTTTTTCTTCAACAACTTTTTTTAAATATTAAAAAAAAAATCAAAAACTAAAGCAAAAAAAAATAAAATACATTCATTTAATTACAAAATTAAAAAAAAATCTATTTAAAGTTTTTAAAATATTGATTTTTCAAAAAAAAAAATTATTGTTAAAAATACAAAAAAAAAGTCATTAGAAAATATTTGTTGTTATATTACTTTGGCTACCTATAGGTACATCTTTCCGAATATCAAATTTGATTGTAATGGGTTAAGCAGTTCTCGAGAAAGTCAAAGAAAAAAATTATATGTATTTTTTACAGAGCTTTGAGGGTATCACGTCTGGTCAATTCACTGTTACCTTTTTGGAGTTATTCACTGCCGCACTAACTTCTTTAACTTCCACGTCGCTATCTGTGAAGAAGATTGTCCCTACTCCCCATCCCCAAGATGTTAAACTTGAGCATTGTTAATGAATCTGGACGAATTTTCATATAAATTTGAAATATCGATGTTTTTTATTGTACTTATTATATATATATATATTACTGTATGAAATATCTTAAGCCGATTAATTGAATTTTGAAACTCTATTTTTATCAGCCTTTAGTTGCAGCACATAGACTATAAACACTGCTAGACCAAATATTATTAAAAAAAAAACAATAATAAAAAGCAGATAACGTACAAATATGCCCGGAATTTCTTTAAATTGTCCCAAAGAACACACTTCCTAGAACGTATCCTTAAAAACAGTGTTCTTTCAAAAAAGTATCATTTAGGTCCAGATGCATTGCATTCTCTTACATAATGTTTATGTGTTCCCTATCGTATGGTCAATTTCTTAGAATCACTTTGAGCTATAATCTCATCCCAACTCAAAAGATACAAAAACGTTCAAAAAGGTGGATTCAATTTATTTTGTCTACTATTTAACAAAAACCAGAAACAAAATCCTTTCCGAAAATGATTGATCAGCATCGATCTATTCTTCCCAAAGGATCAATGAAAAATAAGGTGTAAGATAATATGTAACAATCCCTTAAAGGATATCCGGTAGCTGCAGGTACTGGAAATCAAACTTTGTAAATTATCACTTTGCACTTTATTTGCATAAGAAAAATGATGTACATAGAAGAGGCAATCCGAAGCATATAATTAGGCCAAGTGCACTGGAATATTGTGTCCTACCGGGAGGAATATTCAAATGCGTTTCCTTCCTTAAACGACGACGCGACGAGAACTAAATCCTTTGTCGATAAATATGTATCTTGCGTTACTATTTAATGAATAAGATTCCAACCGGAAATCCCAGCAATCCACAAAAATGGTACAATGGCCCCGACAGAATCCCAGACAGAGGATGTAAGTTCACAAAACAAGGAGAGAAGAATTCCTTCTTTTCCCGTCGTCATCGTCGTCGTCTGAGATGAAAAGGTTACACCTGTTTTAATGAGGATATCCTTAAATTCTTTTATTTTTTCTTCCTCCGAATTCGTTTTGGCTGTTTCCTCTCCTGAAAAAACGAGGTCTGGTTCGCCGAACTATGAAGCACTCCAAGGATATTTATTCTCATTCTATTCAAATTGGGCCATCGTCGGACACATGTGCAGCCAGGGAAAAAGAGCATTTATGGTAATATGCAGCGCTTCTTCCGTTAAACCGAAATTCAAAAAAACTCCACTCAGGTGCACAGCTGAACTTGTTGCTGACATATGTGACGTACCGGTCGAGTGGTGATCATAGACCAAATCCACATTACGCCAGACCAAACCGACCATAGAGTCCAGAGCAACATGGATAGTCGTACTTCGTACTTTCCTGTGGTGAGCTCCGTGTTCAGTTGACCAAAAAAACAGGACACCATCACCACTCGCTCGTGGATGGCACGAGCGCGTCTCATTATTCAAATTATTATTCCGGCGTGATGGAATGGTGCTGCAGGTTCTGACCAAGTCGTCTCACTGTAATGCACACACCTTAAGCAGCAGTAACAAAAGTGCATGGTCAGTGGACCGAAACTGGGGATAGGGGTGCAGAGTGTAATTTTTAAGCGTATTCGCTTTTCCTTGACTAGGCAGTAAACCGACGGAATGCCACTGCAGCAAGGGTGTACCGATGGTTAATTATCCCAGATAAGGTGCCGTCTTCCTAATGTAATTTGGAGGAAGAAGCAGCAAGGTGGCGGTTGCGACATCGTACAGGTACACGCGTGTACCGTACGTGAAGTGCGTCCTAAACAAAACCGGACAGTGGACGGGGAATATGTGTCCTTTTTGTGTTTCGTTTTAATTTGTTTAGACGAAAAAATTGTTTTACATTTTGTGGGTAAGAGGGTTGACTTGTTGGTGTAATTTAGGCTTTAGGATTTAGGATACGAACAAAGTGATGTATGTCAGGTGCTGCGATGTGGTGGTGCGGGCTTAAGAGTTCTTAATGAATTACTTCTGCCACGAGACCAGCATAACGAAGGAATTACAACCTGCTGCTCGAATAAAGGTAAGGGGATATTTTTTTAATTTGAATTAGGAACTTAGTCATTGACTTATGCTGCTGGTGAAGTTCGAAAAATGGACGTAGCATCCTTAAAATGTTCAGTAATTTAGCATTCGGGCTTTGCAGTGCGGCAGTAAATTAACGATGGTTTTAAAATCCTAACAACAGCATCCTGTTCCATTCAAAAATTATCGGGCAATGAAATAAAACGGAAACAGCGTCTGGAGCTGTAGATATTAGCAGACTATTTAGATATTAGAAAAGCCCGGATAAGACAATGTAAATTAAAAGACATTTATCCTGTCTAAGTAAGCCACATATCACTACGGTGACCATATTTCTCGGAGCAAAACCCGGGACATAAATTTGAAAATTGAAAAAAAAATTGATTTTTTACGTGGTAAGAAATCAACAAAATCTAAAAAATGTGAGTGACATTTTTGGACATAACTTTGATTCTAGACATCGCATAGCACACAGATTTCTCATATGCGCTTACCAAAAAATGTCCTAAGATCATCTAAAAATGTCATCCAAATCGATTGAGCCGAAAAAAAGTCGTTCGCGCACAAACATAATTTGGATTGTTTTTAAATATAAAAACACAAAATTCTTAAAACAAAAACTTTAAATTTAATTTGTTTTTAAATTCAGAATTTCTTGAACAAAGTCTATGAAAAATTAACATAAACCGCAACTTATCAAGGAGATCATTGTTGTTATTTTGTTGCTGAACAAATTTTGTTGATGATTTATTCCTTTGCTCTTAAATTTTTTTTTTATTTCTGAGACGAACCCGGGACAAAAAACTAAATACGGGACAATTGTACGTCTGGGGTTTTCTCAAAATTTAGCCGGGACAGGCGAGCTAAATACGGGACTCTCCCGGGAAATACGGAACCGATGGTCACCGTACATATCACTAAAATTCATTGTAATTAATCCTACTTATATTATAAATGTAAATATTTGGATGTTTGTGTGTTTGTGTGTTTGTTCCCCAATCACCCCTCAACAGCTTAACAGATTTGCATGAAATTTGGTAGGTATAGATGGATAACGTGCTGGATTGAAATATAGGCTACTTTTTATCCATGCACGGTTCCTATGGGAAAGGCTTTAACGTGAAATACTGCATTGCTGGAGATTTATTTGATATGCTTCCATGCCTTAACGAATGCACGAGTTTGTGAAGCTTGGTACACTGAAGCGTTATGACTATACTACAAAGAGATTTAGAAATATAATAATATAGAGGTATATGTAGATATATAGATATATAGAAACTTAGAGACAAAGAGATAAAGAGATATAAATATATAAAGATACAGAGATATAAAGAAATAGTGATATAGATTATAGATATATATATATATAGATACATATAACATATATAAGGATATAGAAATATAGGATATAGAGTTATAGAGATACAGAGATATAGAGATTAAGAGATTTAGAGACATAAAAAAGAGATATAAAATATAGAAATATATAAAGATATAAAGATATAGAAATATATAGATATATAGAAATACATTTCGGTTAGAAAAACGGTATTCACTATCTAAATAAAAATAAGTTATAATTTCACGAAAAATCTAATATAACCGAAATGCTTAGAATACATTTTATAAGGTAATATAAAAATTCACATTTCCAATATTTAAATAATACAAATAATTTAATCTGAAATTCACGCAGACGTCGCAGGTAAAAGTTTTTAATATACTAAGTATATAAGGAAAAAGGATTTCCATTGGCTTCTTTTCTAAAAGTTCTGTAGGAGTGTATCAGGCAATATCTCAATTAATTCACTGAGCTTTTGGGATACCTACTTATATGCCATTAAAGCTTCTTTTCTGAGGTCAACACGTCGAACTATGCAAGTGGAGCCCTATGGAGAAGCAGAAAAGTGGAAGAGTTGTGGTCGCATTCAAGATCATAAAATTCGTAGGTTAAAGAAGAAGATGGAGTTGTTTCAGATAATAACAGGTCATTATAAGTATAAGAAAAAGATTCGGAGATAAATCGAAGCCCTGGGGCACAAAAGTATTTTTTTGTGAAAATCAGACTTGAATCCGTCCAACACAAATTGTTTTGAGCGGTTCGTAATTTACCTATAAATGCACGCATTTTCGATGAAATGGCTTACAAATGTCAAGTAAAATGTAAAGATTGCTCCTATTTTCCCGTGAGGTATTTCATCCGATCACCAGTCCATAAAAAGCTTTCCATCTTCGAAACATTTCTTAAGCTGAATTTTTTTTTAAAGTTTTCTAAAGTTTTGAATGCACGTATTGTCTCCCTCTAACTGTCGGAATAAAAAATAAGTAAATTCATGTAAATATTTCATAATTCCAATAGTTTTTTTATTGAATAAAACATGGGCATGAACACTGCAGTTTCTGCTTTTCTATACTTGCAATTATAGGTACTTAATCAAAACCAAATAATAAATGTTTGTTAACGGTACCTTTCATATTCTTGGTAACGACTTATTAGATTTCTGTTAAATTTTATATCTGTAAAGATCTTTATAGGCAAAGTAATTCTGGACACGAAAATTTTGAGTATTTTTTTAATTTTTTATATTTTTGATTTTTTTTTTTTATTTTGAATATTTTTAAAACTAATCAATTAATACTTTTTTTTAATTTTATGATGATTCTCAAAAAGAATTTATCAAAATTTTATTAAAATCTGTCCTACAATTTTCAAAATACTTTTCATAAATTCGTTTTTATATAAGACATGTGATGGCATACTACATTTTTACTGAAAACCGTCAAGTGTTGTGGTTTTGACAATTTTAATAAGTTTTGACCCTGTTATTTTTCTACATACATTTTACTTGCCTTCTAATGTCATAAGGCACATAAGAACAAGTACATGCGACCCTGTCGTGCACATTTTTTATAAATAAATACCACATTTTTAAAGAAGAACTTTCTGTTAAGAAGGAATGCATGTTTGCAGCTCCTATTCTAATTCTCGACTATCACCTCTTCAGTATGTGGTTCCTAAATTTTGGTCACTCCCTCTTTGTTCGCCGCTCTCCTCGTTCTAGAAGTGTTAGTCTAACTATCAGGGTAGTGGCTAGTGGAGCATAGATTTAAAGGAGTGCATTTCATTGGGTTAAAAGTAGCAGCCGATAATACTATGGAGAAAGAAATATGCGGGCGACTGTTAAGACATAACAGAACGTACTATAGTCTGTCGAGGCTATTCAAATCCAGAAATCTATACACATAAATAAAAATGAAGTGTCATCCTTTTACAAGATGCCTATGAAAGTATATACAGTACTTATAACAGAAACACAATTGTAAATTGTAAAACAATTGTCTCTCTGTTTGTCTTTCTGTCTGCTTTTTCTGGTTAATCTCGGGAACGGCTGCACCGATTTTTATATTAAACCACTCGAACGTGTACTTTCGAAATATTCATCTTTGGGGTAGTAAGCCCCGAAGATTTGTTCAACCGTCTTACCAGGGCAATGGTTCCCCTAGCCCTAGTAAGTGCAGCCTCTACATGTCGATTAAAATATAGAAACTGATCCAATCAGATACCAAGGTACTTTACCACACTTTTACTCGCCAGAGGATGTCCATGTGGCCTAGCTTTTGCCAGTTCTTTCTCGTATCCCTAGAAACCCTAGATACAGGGGTTCTTAAGAGGATAGTTTCTCATTTCTAGAAGTTAATTTTCAGCTTCCAATCACTAAAATATTGTTGAATTTTATCGAAATCACGTTGCAAGAGAATTCTGATGACTTCAACTTTTGGACCTGTTATTTGGACCATGCATTGATTCTTAGCATTGTTGCATTGGACAGCAGATACTAGCTTAGACGCGCCATGAATTGTGTCATGTCCCGCCTTAAAGCCGAACTGGTCGTCTGGAATTATATTTTTGTCCTCGGCCCACTTGGACAGAGCTCTATTGATAACTTTTTCGAATACCTTGCTGATACTAGGAAGAAGACTTATCGACCGGAGATTTGCCGGATTGGAATTGTCCTTTCCCTTTTTCGGTAGAAAGAGCGCGTTGTTGAACAGTGTTGTGTATAATGTCTATTGCTTCCTCAGGGAGATGTCGTAGTACAATATTGGGTATACCGTCGACTCCTGCTGACTTTTTTTTCTTTAATGATGTGAAGATCATTTGTAGTTCGACCTTCGAGATGAGCAAGGAACTTGGCCGATTTCGCTGGGCGAGGGTGGCGTTTGCCAGATTGTCTTCATTGAACTCGGTAAAACCAAGATTCTCAGATGTCTCAACCTTCTCCAATGGATCTTCGATCACAAGGAAATCGACGTCCAAGACGCCGTCCCCCAGATCTATTCGTGCGGTCAGGATTATGTTTTCGTTGTCTGTCGTTCTCGGAAACTTAAGACAGAAGATCGTTTTGATTGTTTTTTCTGAAGATTTTATTAATCTCGGGAAACATACTCGGGTCGCAAGAGTTAAAAGCTCGAATTATGCTATTTAAATTACCCACCACAATTACACCAGTTGTTGCCGCTGGAGTAGTTTCACAAGCAGATAGCTTATTTCTAAAAAGTTACTAAGGCTGTTTTGATTACTAAGTGGCGCCACGCCGGGTTCGTTTTTTTCGAAATGAAAATGTATGATACACCCGAGCAACGCCGGTTGGGTAAGCTAGTAATATCATAAAAACTAACTTGAACTTCTATAAGACTATGGCCTTATTAATATTCACATACGGATCTGAGACTTGGGTGCTAGCTAAACGGCACTCCCGTCTTTTGACCGCATTCGAGAGGATAGTCTAACGGAGAATTGTTTTCCCCGTGTACGAGGGCGGACCACTACGGAGAAGATGCAATCATGAATTGTATGAAATTGACATCGAAGCAGATTTGGAGACTCGGGTGTTTTGGGCACCTAGTTCGTATGAGCGAAGAGAAACAAGTTCGAATAGTAGCCATTTGCGGTTCTTTTTATGGTAGAAGGCAACATGGCAAACCTTGTTCACGTTAGAAGGATGACGTATACCAGGACGCTGAATGAGGCTCGGACCGGATCCCGGTTGTTACGCCGTTGATAACGATGATGATTGATCCATAATAGTTATTGTGTAATCCGTAACTTTCCGATTAGAACTGATTAGAATTTTATAATCTTTATTTATTGCTGCCGTTTCAGTTAAACATCCTATGGACAAAGAATTTGAAAAGCCTGGAAAGCCATACTGTAGAACATTAAGATGTTTTTGTTTGTCGAGATATTTCTCAAGCTCGTAAACAGGTCAATGATCTTTGAAAGAGTGAAGGAGGTAAGCACTTTTTCTTTTGTAGTTTAAGGTTAAGCAAATGCTGTTTTCTATTTATTCGACTAGAGACAAGAGGGGAAGAATTATGTTTTTTTTAAATCGTCGTTACAAAATATCGTCCCTATAGAAACATTTTTTCCTAATTACTTTCTCTCAGAACTGCAACAAATTCCAAATTAAATCTATTCCACCTCATCTGCCAAAGCTATTCATCATTCGGAGCTCAAGAAATCAGACAACGAACAAAAACAAGGACAACTCCTTAAAAGTAATTAAGCGAAACATACCAGCTACTGACATATCACACCGGGCGTAAACACCATAAATACGAGTGTATTGCGCATAACTACACCATGCTCAGCTCTTTTGGCGTCAAGTGGAGTGTCAGTTAATTAATTGCACATGAAATCGATAGCACCTCCAAGAATTCCCATCACATAAAAAGACCAGGAGAGGGGGCATAGTGAATGCCCCAAGACACCTAAATTACTTCAATTTCATCTCGATGCATCATACACATCCTCATCAGTGATGGCTTCGCTCCAAATGATAACCCCATATATGAAAGGATTTAGTTTTTTTTTTTGTTCTTGGTAACTCGAGCAGCATATACTAGTGAGGGACTGATTGCTTCTCAACCTGCAATCTACATTTATGACTCTCATACGACCAAGTGGCATTTTGTTTTTATTTATTTGCGGCACGAAGTGACATAGATTTATGTGCGCAGATCACAATTTCCCGCACATCAAAATCGGGCAGCACCAGTTGCTGCAGCCGAAGCTGCAGCCGAAGCTGCAGCTGAGTGCACCTTATAGCCGGGAAGAGTCCAAGAGAGTGTTTAATTAATGAACGTCGTGGAACGTAGCACCAGAAGCCATTTCGACAAACGAAGCGAACAGATAAATTCCCTTATTATGTCTAAAGTCAATTTGCCTTCTGTTTTAATTGCCGGGGCTTTCGGTGAGACGCTGGAACTCTGAGCTCCTGGAGTACTGGACTTTAGACATCACTGGCAGACAATGTCCAATCTTAACTGGCGACCACTATACTTCTCTAATTGTGCGGACACAAGTGCAGTAGGAATGGCGAGCAAAGTAAAATCATCAGCGGTGGAGGATCAGTTTGAACAAAAGTGTGACCAGAGGTGTGTTTTAAAAAAATCTGTTTCTTTAATAAATAAAGAAAAAAAAATTATTAATACATATATATTATTTAGGGAAAATGTGATCTACTCTTTAAAAAAAAGATTTTCCTGCAGTTTTAACCGTTTATACTTCTAACAAAAATATTATAGATAGCAAAATAGCATTTTGCAATTATTTATTAGAATAGTATATAAGGGAAGAGCGTTCGATTCATAGGAACCATGGGCTGTTAAGTTGACTTCTCAGGAAATTTGAGCAGGACAAAAAAAAAACTCTGAAATCAAACTCCAACACGATTAAAATGCTCATACACAGGCCCCACGACCTGATCATTTAAGAAAAAATTGTGATGAAAAACAATAGATGTACTTCGGATGACCACAATATTAATGTTGACGGACCCCCCCCCCCCCCAACGAAAAGCACACAGTGATTTATATATATGCACCTGGAACGTACTTACATCAAATAGGGCGCGCAAAGTTGAAAAGTTAAACAGTTGATAATAAAGATTTTTTCGGAAAAGGACTAGACTCATGGATTTTACTGCGAAGAAAGCATGTTGCACACGATTCCCTCTTTTTGACATCAAAACGAACACATGGCTGTCACCAGTAGAACCTGCGACCAAATTGATCATGTTGCTATTGATGGAACATTCCTCTAGTATTCTGAACGTCCGTATAATCCAAGGAGCCAACACCTACTCGGATCACTATCTAGTTGGTGCCAAACTTCGGGTATGGGGTGATCAATAATCTTGCTGAAAATCTTAATTTTAGACGACTTCAATCGAAATTTAACGCCACAGCCTATGGCTATCGCATATCCCTTGAACAAAGCCAAAACGCAGCCATATATGTCGTGGCTCCGCATGAGAAGTAGAGCATCTCAATCTAAACACAGGAAGATGAGAGGAAGGAGAAGAAAAAAAGATCAGCAGCACCATGAAGAAACAGCAGGGGTGTTTTTTCAGGAAGGAAGTGCTAAGCTTCTATAAACTGCATAAAATATAGTGGAATAAGCATTTTAAACATCTATGGACGTTTTTCCAATCGTTAGGTGATAGAATAATTGGTCCTTACCCAGGCGGTTTTAAACCTGGAAAATCTACGATCGATTAAATCTTCACATTACGCTGCCAGATTCTGTTTATAAAACCCAAGGATTTAACTTCGAATACGTAGTACCCAATCAACCCAAAAACATGAGTTTGCTTTTAAATTTACGGAGTTAACAGCATGCAGAATGGAACTTATTTAAAAAGCCAGATAAGACGAAAGTATATGCTCTCATCAACAAAAGTGGAGTCCTATACCGACTTGGTCATAACATGACTATTGACAGGTACAACTTCGAGATAGTCAGTGAATATGTCTTCCTAATAACCTGCTGTAACCATAGGCAAGCGCGGGAATTAAACTTTGCTGGTTCGCAGGGCTAAAGTAAGCAATTGATGAATAATGCCCCATCAAGAAGAATCAAAAAAAAACTTATCATCCCGCTGTTGGTATATGGTGCAGAAACATGGATCCTTTCCCAGTCGGATAAATACTTCCTTGCTTTATTCGAGACAACACAATAAGCGGGATCCAGTCTGGGCCTCATTAAATAAGTTCATCCATACATCCCGATTGCTGGACGACGCCATCTAATTTCACACTGCAAGGCTTCGGGAGTCCTGCGCTTCGCCATTCTTCCAACATAAGCAAAGGTCTGCAACGTTTTCTTCTACCATAAAAAGAACTGCAAACGATTTTCCGAGCTGGTGCCTCTTCGCTCATACGCTTTATTTTTTTCCACAACATCTGTTTCCAGGTAGATTTCATATAATTCGTGATTTTATCTTCTTTGGAATCGTCCTCCCTCGCATACAGGGCAAACAATTCTTCGTAATAATTTCCTCACGAATGTGATTATAATCTCAGACTGCCTTTTAATTAGAAACCAAGTCTCAGACCCGTATGTGAGTGTGAGTACTGGTAATATCATAATCTACATCAGCAGCTTAATTTGTATGGTAAGATTTCTGGATTTGAAGAGCCTCGACAAACAGCAGCAGCCGCCCGCGTATTTCTTCCTCCATAATAGTATTATTGGTTTTCTTTTTGTTACCCAAGGAAGCTAAAGAATTTCACTACATCAAATTGTAGAACCAACACCATTCGCAAACGCAGCCATCATGTTCTTGGTTTTCAGTATTTTACGGTTAAGATAGCTCAGCCATCTAGAGCCGATGAACATGATGCTCCAGCGTGCCAAGTTTTCGACGCCATAACCGATGAAGTCAGAAGCCAAGATAGACTTTAATTTCAAACGACCAGATATAGGAAATGCCTCCAACTGCTTGGAGTGCAAATTTAAAGACCGTAGGCTAGAGACCGGTTGGAGGGGCATATTAAGCCAGTCTTACGCTATGCAGCACCATCAAAAGGAAAAGAAGAAGTTTACATTTAAGAAGCTAAAACACAACTTTCTTATTTGTTACAACTTCAATTTAATTCAATTACTTAATCATATAGGGGAGCTATGGTCACCCTAATTGTGACTTAAAGAATAATTTATTACTTTCAATCTGTGGTCTTGTCACCGCCGTGAGATCTAAGTTGGTCATTTATTCCGAGGCTGGCCAATATGATTTATCACTTGAATGTACTGCAATAAAAGCGCAGTAGTTGGTCATAATCTGTAGTGGATATCCATCCATTAAGGATCCTCGGCATATACCTTTAGGTACATATCTGCACATGTATGGATACTCTTTGGAATGGAAATGACATCTGTTCCAGTGGTTGATTGCATTATGTGATGCATCCTATTAAATGATTGAATACCAATGCAATGTAAATGTTGTTTTCCCCCTCAGCGGAAGGACGATCGCGAGCGCGATCACCCTCTTCGGATATCCTGAATGAGGTTCTTTAGAAATGTTTGCAGCAATATAGTTCCAGTTTGTTCACCTTGCTTCTTGGGTGCGGTATTTTTTGTCCTCATCCCCTTACACTTTGATAGAAAACGTTGGAAATAGGCAGAAGAAGGGGGAATATATAGAGCGCATGCTTCGTGGATATAATGGAATGTGAGGCTTCTTTATTTTTGTCGGTTTGTCCTGTTGGGGGCATGGCAAGGATGTGTCGCGGCTAACAGCTGTGCTAATAATACATCAGACATGAGTGCGCTGTGTGGATTCATAGAACGGAACGGGTAGGTGCATCAACTTTAACCTACAACAGTAGGGTTCTGTCAATTGACGAATTATGCATATTTCACCATTGCACCTGCTTAAAGTAAAAGGTGTATTTGAAAAAGAAATTAAAGGAGAGGATCCTATAACATTAATATACACGTTACTAGTTCCATGTTAATTGAAATATCCTTGAGGTTTTGGTGAAGTGTTTATGAAAACAGAGAATCAACAGCCTTCAATGCAAATAGATGGACGAAACTTGTATCTTCAGATGAGCTATTAGGACCTGCGCTCTATGTCACATCGAAAGGGCGAACCTACTCACTGGACTACATAAAATGCGAATCCACCCTGTACGGAAGGTTGGATTAACTATGGATCATGCAAGGTACAAGGTAAAGTTTTGGTTTTAGCCTTGATCCACTACGGACCTTACCCCAAAATATCCATCTGAGGATGGTCAATCCATACTAACTGCCACATTTTACTTTTCTCAGCACAGTTTCTCCACTCCGAATTTCAATTACTTAGAAGAATTCAGATAGTTTTTCTTCAATTATTGTATCATATTTCCTTTTTTATCTTCTTCTTCATCCAAAGAATGTAGCGGAATTGCTTCTAACCATCTGGCAAGTTTTGTCCAAAAAACCAATCCAACTCCACATGGTATTGAATTAATTTCAATCAAGCATTCAAAAATCAATTACTGTAAAATGCTGCGGTCATAAAAGTCAAGCATTCCCATTTCTAAATACATAGTTAAATTAAATTCTACCTTAATCATTCGTTCCAACCACCATACATATATATATATTTCTTAGTCTTTCCCTGCAAACCAACCATATGAATGTCAAACAAGCGGAACTTGAGCACCATCACCAACGGCTTATATATGCAAAATGGTCCATTTGTCCATTCAGAAGCTTAAACTTAACTGCCCACCCCACCCATATTGACGAAGCTCTAATGGACTACTTGGACATTGGCACAGAATCCCACATCGCTGGCTGAGTGTTTTCTAGGCTCTGTGCAACTCCGAAAGACAAATAACCATCCATAAAACATTTCAAAGGAATAATACGGGTAGAGAGCTACTGCAACCCACAAAAACAACCGCCGCCGATCATCCCAGAGCAAGCAACAGGTAGTTTCTTTATGGCCATGGCCATTATGCTCCACCTGATCGGGCTACACATGCGAATGTGTGCTTGCTTGTAGAAACAGTCTACGTCAATTGACGAGATACGGTCGAGGATGTGGCTTCCATTCCATTGTAGAGTGGTGACCTGTTAACTCCATTCGAAACCGACAACCTTCTGCCGATGATGATGCTTCCACTGCTGGCTGCCGGACGTAAACCGGCAAGTCTAGAAGATATACGTAGATACATGCCACTTATATTTTTTATAGCCACCATATTCGCTTGGGCTGGGGCTGTGCTGTTTGCTTCTAGTAATCCACATCTGGACACAAACACTGTACTGCCAGTAATCACAATCAATTTCCATATGATAATATTTTTGCAGGACCAAATACCAACACCACCGCGCGCTAGGCCAGCACCATCTCAGTCTAGGAGGAACTAGTGTGTAAGAGGAATTTCACTTGTCCGAGTCTTATAAATCTTTTGCAAATGCAAACAATTATTTGAAAATGGACTTTTTGTTTTAGGATAGGTCTCCACGTGAAGAACCAAATTTGTGATCATTTCAGTGCTGACATCAATGTCACTATCGAGGAAACATAGTGACCAGTTAAAGTTTCGAAAAAAAATCCAAGGAAATTATAACCCAACCACTGATTAACCCACGAATTACACAGGAGAAAATATTGTACGCTAATGGTGGATTTTTCTTTGGATTTTGTTAAAGAGCTTCCACAATTGGTTTTTTTTTAAAGCTTCTTAAGACCAATGACCTGTATATTGTGCAATACGGAAAGCCTGTAATATTTGTGCTCTCACAGTTAAGTCAAATTTATCTGGTGAACGTCTTATCTTCACTCTACTGAGATTTTTTTGTGGAAACTCGACAAATTGTTATAGCTAGCTACAATTAGTTTTGCACAGGAAGTTGTTCAGGTTATTTTCCACTTATCAGTGTGGCTCTCCCAACTAAAAAATTAGCTTATATAAGGTTCAATTTTTTGAGTTTGGCGAGCAGCTTGCATAGAGCTTGTCTAAGGCAAACTTTCGCAAACCACACATTTCAAACCTATAAAGGCCCTATAAAACTTAATGTGTTGCTAATATCAAGAGTTTTATAAATAAGTTCTTATAAATAAAATCAGAGAGTTACAACTGAATATTGTAACAGAAATTATGTCTCAAGTTCACAGATATGAAAACAGATGCTTACGTTAAGTATATGGTTTCAAGGAATAAACCTTTGAATTAATTTCTCTCAAATAAAAATTTTGCTTGATTTATAAAACCTAATTGTTTCGTTTGTTTTTTAAGTTTTAGATCGTATAATGAGCTAACATGTTGCAAGCTTTAGAAAGCCATACAACTCAAATTTTGACAATTAAAAAAATTGGCACGACTGGGTCGCACGTACTTGCTCTCATGTGCCTAATTTCATTGGAAAGTAAGATCTTTGACAGAAACAAATAACATTTACTTTCAAAATAACATAGTTTGAACTTACTAAAAGTATCAAAATACAACACTTAACGCTTTTTAGTAAAAATGAAGTACGCCGTCAAAAGCCTTAATGTACAATGAATTTATGAAATATGTATTTCGAAAATTGTAGGACCGGCTTTGATAAAATCCTGTTTGGCTATCGAGGTCTCCTCAAATATAAAATTTGACAGAAATCCAAAGAGCCGTTACAGAGAAAGATCAAATTAAAAAAAAAACGTTATATGAAAGGTACGGTTAATAAAAACTTGCTCTCATGTGCCTAATTTCATTGGAAAGTAAGATCTTTGACAGAAACAAATAACATTTACTTTCAAAATAACATAGTTTGAACTTACTAAAAGTATCAAAATACAACACTTAACGCTTTTTAGTAAAAATGAAGTACGCCGTCAAAAGCCTTAATGTACAATGAATTTATGAAATATGTATTTCGAAAATTGTAGGACCGGCTTTGATAAAATCCTGTTTGGCTATCGAGGTCTCCTCAAATATAAAATTTGACAGAAATCCAAAGAGCCGTTACAGAGAAAGATCAAATTAAAAAAAAAACGTTATATGAAAGGTACGGTTAATAGACTTTTCCTGTAATATTGGTTCTAATCAAATAATAGCCAACACCAACCAAAAAAATTCTCACAATTTTTCATCAAAATCGTTGGAGCCGTTTTCGAGAAAAATACCGTTATTTTTAGGCCTTCAAATAAAATTTAAAACACCCAGAGCAGATTATTAGCAATGGCTTGTTTAAGGCCTTTTTATGACACCCAGAGCAGGCTATAAGCATTTAGCTGTCACAAATTGGCTTGCTTAGCCAAGCTAATAACATTTCATGAAAAGCTATTTGGTGCTATAAGACCATTCACAAAAGTCTTATAGCAGTTAAATAGCTTGTGTAATGTGCGCCAAAAAACACACGCACATGATTACGGCACTGGTGACACGATTTCTTCAACAAGGAGCTATAGTTGATCTTCCTCGAGTAGGAAGATCTCGCACTGCCCGAACTGAAGCGAAAGTTGAACGCATGTTTATTTTTAATTGGCCTCCACGTTCTCCGGAACGATGTCCTACGAAGTCTTATGGAAAACGCTCTAGAAAGAGCCCGTCTCTGTGAGCATGAAGCTGGCGCTCATTTGAGGGACATTATATTCCATACTTAGCGGAAAAAAATCTCCATGAATCGTACTTTCTGATTCTAAAATTCTTTTTCTAATACAAAATTAAATGTATAAATACTATTATATTATAGTATATATATTATTACCCCCAGTCTGCTTGATCTAATAATAGTGATAATTCTAATGTTTTATTCAACGATCAACTTTCTTTGGATGTAATTTCAGAGTTTTACTCAGAGTGCAGTTAATCTTTATAAAAGATTATTTGTGTAATACATGGCAGAGAGTGGTGGTGGGAAATAATCAATCTGGCCTTAGGCAAATTAAATCAGGCGTTCCACAAGGATCTATTTTGGGCCATATTCTTTTCTGCATTTATATAAATGACCTACCAAGAGTTTCATCTCTCGAGATCACCTAGCTTAATTGAAGATTTAGTGTGTAGAGTTAATGAGGATCTTTCTGCTGTACATAACTGGTCCCGAAAAAATATACTCCTACACTATTTAAAAGCCGTGTTAATGTAGCAACAATACCCCCAATATTCATTTCTGATAACAGACTGACATTTGTCGACCCTGTTACTACTCTTGGGTTTAAGTTGAATCGTAACTTATCCTGTGATACCCACATAAGTTATATTGTTGGCCGAATTTATGAAGGGCTTCGTTAATTAAGGCTCTCAGCAGCGTTTACTCCTCAAGCAACAATATTGACACGGTGCCGTGTCATATGGCCATGTGTCGTATGGCCATAGTTCGAAATATGGTCATATGACTCAATTTGAAAGTGTCATATGGCCATATTCAAACATATGGCCATTTGTGGCTTTGCTAAAGAGTCATATGGCCATATTTAACTGCGATTTTTTGCCATATAGTCTTATGACACTTTTTAAAAGCGTCAAACAGCCATATGATCGAGTATGACATACGTATGAAGGGGCATGCTGCCACCTGCAACCTCCCTGCTTTGGTTCACTATCCGAGTTTTCAAAGAACAAGGCAGGAATTTAGTGCAAGATACACTTAACCCACATGCCGATCTTTATCAAGATATCGATGAAACCATTTCCCCTGAATACAGGAACGATCTGGACAAAATACCCGACATTGCCGAAATCTTAGGACATTCTCTGGAGATCCTGGAGAATTTAGTTCAAGGAAGAAGAGTGTTGAGAGAGTGCTCAACATCTATGAACCCATCAGCGGTACACCAAAGTACTATGCCATTCTAAGCACTGCGAGAAACAAGATTATCGGTAACGCTGATATAGCCTTGGAATCCTATATTATTAAAATGTCTCGTCATGCACTACGCTGATAAACGAGACATCAGTACTCTCGAGTATCAAATTTCCCTTCTGATACAAGGAGGTAAAACAGTGCAAGAATATTATCAAATAGTATTCTCCCACCTATCGCTTATACTTGACAGACTATCCTGCATGGACGTCAGCCAGAATCTATGACCCTCTTAAAGCAAACATATCGCGCAAGGCCTTAGATACATTCAGAAGCGCACTAAGGGAAGATTTGCCAAAATTATTTGCTATAAAAGAGCCTCTCGATCTTCCGCAAGCTCTTCATTTTTGTCTGAAATTAGAGAATCAAAATTTCCGAGCAAGTCACGCTTAGTTACATCATCCTCATCCAATCCGAAATAACCAACAATTCCGGCCTCAATACAACCAAAAATACATACAAGCACCTCGCTTTATGTATCCACATCCTGGATACAGTTTAAACAATCCAAACATGCGAATAAAAACTGAACCAAATGAATCCTCCCAACCCAGACCATTTCAGAGTCAAAAACAATCAAAGCAATCGATAGAAAATACGCTCGAAACCTACAATAATGTAAAAGATCAAGTAAACGCAGATTTTGACCAAACCTTTGACGAATATATAGAACGAGGTTATGAAACCTATGAAAATTGTTCTCCAACACAAGGAGAACTGACTTCTGACTTAATAAATGACTTCTCCGATATTCATTTTTTAGGTTAACGAGTTCTTCGTTACCATACTTTGAGTGTCGAATGAAGAACGGTGAACTATTAAAATTCCTAATTGATACAGGTTCAAATAAGAACTATTTACAGCCAAATCTGGTATCAAAACCACTTTTAAACGAAACTCAATTTTATGCCAACTCTGTAGGAGGTCGAACAAAACTAGATCATCATACTTTCCTCAACCTTTTCGGTCTCCCTAAAAAGATTAAATTCTTCTTGTTCCCTTCACTAATATCTTTCCATGGCATTCTAGGCCATGATACACTAAAAGAACTTTCAGCAGTAATTTATACACATATTGACCATATGGTTATAACGGGTGATTTTTTAAGAGCTTGAGAACTTTTTAAAAAAAAAAACGCATAAAATTTGCAAAATCTCATCGGTTCTTTATTTGATTGGTCCATGACATTTACTTTTTGAAGATAATTTCATTTAAATGTTGACCGCGGCTGCGTCTTAGGTGGTCCATTCGGAAAGTCCAATTTTGGGCCACTTTTTCAAGCATTTCGGCCGGAATAGCCCGAATTTCTTCGGAAATGTTGTCTTCCAAAGCTGGAATAGTTGCTGGCTTATTTCTGTAGACTTTAGACTTGACGTAGCCCCACAAAAAATAATCTAAAGGCGTCAAATCGCATGATCTTGGTGGCCAACTTACCGGTCCATTTCTTGAGATGAATTGTTCTCCGAAGTTTTCCCTCAAAATGGCCATAGAATCGCGAGCTGTGTGGCATGTAGCGCCATCTTGTTGAAACCACATGTCAACCAAGTTCAGTTCTTCCATTTTTGGCAACAAAAAGTTTGTTAGCATCGAACGATAGCGATCGCCATTCACCGTAACGTTGCGTCCAACAGCATCTTTGAAAAAATACGGTCCAATGATTCCACCAGCGTACAAACCACACCAAACAGTGCATTATTCGGGATGCATGGGCAGTTCTTGAACGGCTTCTGGTTGCTCTTCACTCCAAATGCGGCAATTTTGCTTATTTACGTAGCCATTCAACCAGAAATGAGCCTCATCGCTGAACAAAATTTGTCGATAAAAAAGCGGATTTTCACATTTCGAACCGAACACTGATTTTGGTAATAAAATTCAATGATTTGCAAGCGTTGCTCGTTAGTAAGTCTATTCATGATGAAATGTCAAAGCATACTGAGCATCTTTCTCTTTAACACCATGTCTGAAATCCCGCGTGATCTGTCAAATACTAATGCATGAAAATCCTAACCTCAAAAAAATCACCCGTTACAAGATAAAGTGAAAATTCGAGTTAAATATCAAACAAGCCAAGATGTCAATAAATTAGAAATTGCCACCAAAAACTTAAACATTAAAGAGAATCAATCTCTCGAATCTATGGTTAAAGATTTTTCTGACCTTTTTGCAGACCCAGACGAGAAACTCACTTTTATGACAGAAGTTAAAGGTGAAATACGGACAACTAACGACAGACCCATGTATACAAAATTCTACGCTTACCCAATGGGACTAAAAGATGAAGTAGAAACACAAGTAAAAATACTACTCAATGACGAAATTATAAGACCATCTCGGTCTGCTTACAATTCACCCGTGTGGATTGTATTAAAGAAATTGGAATCAAGTGGCCAGAAAAAGTATCGTCTCGTTATTAACTATAGAAAACTCAAAAACGTTACCATGCCAGATCGATACTCTATTCCCAATATCAATGGACAAGCATGGTTTACTGTACTAGACTTAAAAAGCGGTTTGCATCAAATTCCTCTTAAGGAACTTGACATCGAGAAAACTGCATTTTCAATAAACAATGCTAAATATGAATTTACTAGGCTTCCATTCGGCCTTAAAAACGCTCCTTCGATCTTCCAAAGGGCGTTAGATGACATTCTCCGTGACCATATAGGAAGGATATGTTTCATATATTAAGACGACATCATCATATTTAGCAAAAATAAATCCAACCATTTACAGCATATTAAAACAATTTTCCAAACACTTAGCCAAGCAAACATTAAAGTTCAACTTGATAAGTGCGACTTTTTTAAGCAAGAAGTCGAATTTCTCGGATTTATTGTGTCTGACAGCGCTGTTCGAACAAATCCTTTTAAAGTGTCCGCCATTCTTAACTTCCCTTGTCCCAAAAATATCAAAGAACTTCGCTCTTTTCTTGGGTTATCAGGTTATTGCCGACGGTTTGTGCGAGATTATGCCAAACTGGTAAAACCTCTTACAACCGTTTTAAGAGGGGAAGAGGGATGCTTATCAAAAAACGCATCCCAGAAAAAAATCAAGGCTTAAATGAAGCAGCATTAGACGCATTCAACAAAATTAAAAATATACTCGTGTCCGATAACACCATCTTACATTACCCAGACTTCAACAAACATTTCGAATTAACAACCGACGCGTCAGATTTTGCAATGGGCGCAGTATTGTCTCAAGAATCAAAACCCATTATGATCATTTCAAGAACACTCTATAAAGCAGGAGAGCACTACGCCGCTAATGAAAAGGTAATGCTGGCGATAATATGGGCTCTAGGCTCATTGAGAAATTACCTCTACGGTTCTACCAGGGTTAAAATTTACACAGATCATCAGCCACTAACTTTCGCTCCCAGCAATGAAAACAATAATGGGAAAAAGAAGCGTTGGAAGGCTATCCTTGAGGAATAAAATTATGAGATGCACTACAAACCAGGCAAAGCCAATGTGGTTGCAGATGCACTTTCAAGAATAACTTAAGACACGAATGTAAATATTTTGACCTCCATGTTACACAATAACTTAATTATTCCGGATAATATTATACCGAGTGTAGATGTGCCTATCAATGTCTACCAAAACCAAATATTTCTAAATATGAAAATGTCATATTGCCATATTTAAAAATATGGCCACATGACGCACCGCCAAATGTCACGGCACCGATTGATACGGGTTAAGACACTTATTCTTCCATTAATACATTATGCTGATACTATTTTTTGCACTCTGTGTCGCAAAACAAACTTCAAGTTGCTTTTAACAACTCGGTTCGTTATAAATATAATGTTCGCCGTTATGATCATATAACGCATTTCAATTGGCTTGCTTTAGGGTGTTCATTTACACAGTTTTTAAATGCAAGAAAACTATTTTTTCCATAAATTAATTGATTCTGGAGAACTTACTTATTTATTTCAAAATTTGCAGTTCATAGTTCCACCTTATCGGTGCATAAACTCAGCACGATTGTTTTTTGTCAATACAATTAAGCTTTGGAATCCCCTGCCAACTGATATAAAAACGGCCAATGGATTCAAACAATTTAAAAATAAAGTATTTCAATATGTATCGGAACAGCGTTAGTTTAATATTTAATAATTATGCAATTATATTTTCATACTCTCCCAACTTTATCTTCATTGGCGTATATTTCTACTCTCTTTTTCTTTCCATCTCCATGGTACGGAAATTATTGTGATATGTATTATATTTCATTCACATTTTCGAGACAAATTTTTACTCTTGTCAGTTCCACGCAAGAGGCAGTACCCCGGAAAAGAAGGTGGCTATGAGCGGGACTCGAACCCAGGGTCTTCGCTTAGCAGTCAGATACACTAACCATTAAGCCAAGGGGCACTATAAATGTTGTTATTACTTTAAATTAGGAAGTCACTTTTGACCCATCCTGTAGTTACAACAATATTTCGCCCCACAGCAATGTCTGTTCGCCTGATTCGTTTGAGTGTCATAATCTAAGGCACGAGCTCATATGTTTTGTTCACTTAAGGGGTTCTAGCTACCCTTATAATGTTAATAAAACACAGTAACTCTCCCACCAATTACAAGTATATATTTTCTTCCTAATATATATTCATATATATATAACAGGGCTCCGTTTTCTCTCCGACTCTCTTTTTTTTATTCTTCGAAAACTTTTTTCTGCAACTTCTAATACATTAGGTTTCATATTATTTTTAAGATTCTAATAATGTTTGGCGGCAGCGATTATAAACTCATCAAATTCAAATTGTTTTGGCAGCATTGGCCAGAGGAGTATAAGAAATCGAGAAGAAAGTTATGCTTCAAGATCTCAATGTTGTTTTTTGAGGATAGAGTCTTTCGATGAAAAACCCTGAATATATCCTTCCAAACTTATGTAAGTATGGCCGTAGTAGTGCTTACTCAAGAGGTGAAATTCACCTAACCACATCAAAGATCAAAGATGTGAGTAGCTTCCGTCATACACTTTGCTCCAGCAGCAGGGTGGTGCTGCAGCGATGGTGATCAAGTTGCGTGGGTGGTCGATCTGCGAAGTAGCACTGTGCGCGGTGGACGCGCAATTTCAACAAAAATTGTTCCACAGTTTGAAGTATTAAAATTTTATTCGTGATATTTATCACCCCAGTTGGAGCAGCAATCGCTGGTTTTTTGTTGTTGCTGTTTGTCTGTTGGAGCTGGAATAGCTGGTGGATCTGCGTCCGCCAATATCTAAAGGAAGAGTGTCTGTTTGGTTTTTGTTCTTTTTTTTTGCTGTTCAAGTCACCAGAGGAGATTTCACTTTGAGTTGAGAGTGCGCGGAATCCCAATCCTGTCCGAATGGAAGGAAAAGATGATTGTGTTGTCTTGGCAAGGGAGCATCTGAGTTAATGGAATTCCGTTTTAGGTGCAGGCATTCAGATTGTTTTATTGCAGGATCGATCGCTGCGCTGGGTAAAGCCAGGAAGTTAGACAGCCGTGACTGTGTGTAGTAGTCAAGATGTTGAGGATGTACATTCGTCCAATTCTGCGGGCATCAATTTATCTATAAAATTGTTGTTTGTTTTTGGAGAGCTTGCTGCGTCTAGGTGACCTTTGATTTGAGATGCCTTGAGAACAGTTTTATGAAGTTGATTTTGTTTATTACAAACGCTATATGAACAGTAGTTTGATGCACCTACATATACTTTCATGTAAAGGTATGCATCTTGTTTCAATGTCAACAGTTTGGAAAGTGAAAATAAAACGAATGGTTTTCTTTAAGTGCTTTCTAACTTTAAATTTAAATAAAATAAAGTGTTTGTAAGATATAATTTTTTTATTTGTTTGAAAGGTCTATTGATGCCATTAATATAACATTATTTAAATGTCCGGCCAGTTCACATCACCTCCACGTGAGATGACCATGCCTTTAAATCGCTCGTGGAGAATGCCAAATGTGGCATGAGCTGTGTGGCCGTGGTGCCGTTCTGTTGAAACCACATGTCGTTGGTGTCCCATATCACCCAGTTCAGGCCAAAAGAAGTTGGTATCTGTCGACGGTGATAACCTCGCCAACATCTTTCTCAAAGAAGTTCTATTTCCTATCAATCTTAACGCCCGATTTTGTATTCTATCAAGTAGGTGGAGCGATGTTTGCGAAGCACCTGCCCAAAGGTGGGAGTTATACTCGAGTTTAGGGCGTATAAACGCTTTATAAATTGTAGCCAGATCAGATGGGGAAAAATACTTCTTACACCGATACAGAAAACCTAAGCACCTAGCAGCGGTCTATATGGTCGTTCCAACGGAGGTCGTCGTTGACACACCTACCGAGTACTGAGAGCTTTTCGGTTTCTTCGATGTAAGTGCCATTCATGGACAATGGCATTGGGGGTATGTTTAGCTTTAACGACAGAAGACAGCATTGAGTTTTCGAAGTATTAAACTCCACACGATTCCTATTACCTCATTTAACAATGCTGTATAAATCGGAGCTTGACATACGGTACCGTTGCAATTGCATGTCCGGAGGCGAAGGACGTGAATTATCGAACGAATATGAAAAGCTGAGGGTAGAGTCGTCAGCAAAACAGTTAAGTGGATTAGAAGTAATAGACAGAAGATCATTTATAAAAATGAGGAAAAGATTCGGAGATAGAACAGAGCCCTGGGGCACACCAGCATTTATTTTATTGGAAGACTAGAATCCGTCCAATACAACTTATATTGAACGGTCCAGAAGATAGCTTCTAATCCAATGAACAAGAGTATTATCGATCCCAAAAGCACGCATTTTCGATAAGCGAGCTTCATGCCAAACTCTTTCAAAAGCCTTGGAGATATCAAGAGCAATAATCTTACTTTCACCAAAGCGATGTAAAGATTTGTTCCACTGTTCAGTGAGATACGCCATCAGATCACCAGTGGAACGGTTTCTGCGGAAGCTATACTGACGGTCATGGAGAAGCTTTCGATCTTCGAGATATTCCTTAAGCTGACGGTTAATTAGTGTTTTCATGACCTTAGAAAGAAGGGATGTCAGTGCTATGGGTCGGTAGGAGGAGGAGGAGGAGAAGAAGAAGAAAGGTGACCCTTCTTAGCGACAGACTGGACAAATGCTGTTTTTCATCTTCTAGGAAAGATTCCAGAAGAGTAGGAGCGATGGAAAAGCTTACGCATTGGCTTTGCCAGTGTGGAAGAACACCTCTTCAGAAAAATCGGGGGTATACCATCCGGGCCAGCGGATTTGTGTATATCGAGATCTTTGAGAACTCTTGCTACTGTACGAGTGCGGAAAAAAATCTGTCCCATGGACAAATTTACATTCTCATGTACAGGAGGGGACCACGAGACCATGATGGGAAAAGATTAATGGCACCAAGCTATACCCATATAGAGCAAATTCTGATAAATCAGTATTTACTCCAACCTGGGTTTAGCTTAATGCCAAAACAGGTGGCCTGTATTGAACAGTGTAGACGTACACGTGAAAGATATTCTTTCTTATACCACGAAGATTAGAATACACGACACAAAAATCACTTACCATTTAAAAATACTTACACACAAAACACAATACTGACTAAGTCGAACCATGCAGTGAAAATCCGAACTTATTTTGGTAATAAACCTTTTTGAAATAGTCCTCATCGCTTAAGATGATTTTTCGATAAACTTTGCGCGGACCGTTGCTCGAACAGAACACCTTTTTTAATAGAACAATTTTATCATTTGCACGTGTTGTTAAACGCTATATCCATCCACAGTAATTTGGCAAAACAGACTGAATAAATGACATCTAATTTGACAGATGCAGCTTCAACAAGATGGCCGCTACCATTATTAAGGACCTAGCCTATTTAATTAAAAAATTGTGATTCCGAATGCGAAAAAATAAGTCTAACTTTCTGACCAAGGATCTACAAAACAAATAAAAAAAAAAGACCTGATTTCCAAATTCTCATGCTGATTATTTCGTCTAAAAAGGGATGGTCTACACAACAATCCAAATGAGCACTCAATCAAGCGTCAATAGGACCTTATGTGCCCAAAACATTGGACCACCTCCCTGTAAGATAAAACAATAAACTACATAACACATGAGACACCACAGTCCTAGATACTGAACCATTCAATTCCAATCCAATGCAATTACTTTCTAATAAGGCAGAGTACAGGTGTCCTGTCCTTCCTTCGTTCTACTTTTGTTTTTTGCATTTGCAAAGGCACCTTACTTCTAGACATTTGGCATACCTGCTCATGCTCATCCTGGTTATAAACAAAGCCCCTATGAAGACGGACTCATCTATTTTTATCTTTTTCTTCCTTGTAAGGAAGACTACTTGCCTGTCGCCCTGACAGGTCTACAAGAAATTAACAAACAAGACATCTGTCCAATTCCTGATATACAACCACAACCACAAAGGGAACTATGTAAAAATATACAAGACTGCCATAAAATCTCATAATTAACCGTTTGGGGACAACAACTTTTGGGAATGGCAAACAAAACTCAAATGACGTCCCCATTTGGTTCTATAGGTGTGAATTGGTGTTGTTGCCAGTTCCCAAATATGTAAAACCGAATTCGATCTGGGTGAAGGTCCCACGAGATTTCCATGCGGATAGACAAATTTTCCAAAGCCAGGCAGAGATAAAAATAGGGTTCCCTTAAGATCCCGAAATACACTAGACTAGACGCGTTTTATCGTTATCTATCGTATTAGCGGGGGCAGTAAAATTGATAAGTCATAACCATGGTTAAAGACTTGAATTTTTTGAAATCGAAATTCCCAGCGATAAGGCACGTTATCATCCGTCAGATACAAATATTCTAAACAAATATTCGATTGGCATGTTGCACAACCACAATGCGCCACCGTCGTCATCCGTCCATCTACATATGTCTTTATGAGTGATAGTGTCTGCTCATAGTCCTTCTTTATCAGCAAGGATAAGTGAGGAATTTATGAACAAGAAACTCAAACAATAAAATTGAAATCTCAAACCAATAGATACTCGAAGCAGGTTAAATATTTTCTCGCGGCGCGGCGATAAGACAAACACTTATCCCGGGATGGGTTGATGAGCGATGCGGTTTTGACACGGGCACCTGAAACTCCTTGTTTGATTGCTTGCAACACAATTTCTCAAGCAAATAACACAATAGTTACGGCGCGCGGAGTGTTGTGTCACTTCTTGTCAAATTTGTTATACATTTTGTGTTTGGTTGTTTTGGATGCGTGGATAGATGCGAGATATTTTTACTTACTACAGGTGGCAAATAAAAAAAAAAAAAAAAACATAAATTATTATCGCTCTTGTTTGTCAATAAAAAAAAATCATTCCAAATAATTGGGAAGAGATGTTTTTTTTTAAGGATACACTAAGAAACTCGAAATTTGTATTTGAAGGAGCAGGTCTAATAAGGATCAGTTATCTTAAGTGTTTGTTGGAGGAGATAGTAAAAGGTAGTAAGGAGGTTGTGATAAAATAAAGATACAGGTAAAAGAAATTTCCAATATTTATTGAAGCTAGATGCAACTGAGGCAATCTAAATAATTTGTTCACCACGATGCTTCCTCGATAGTAACGTCGATTCCAGTGCAATTATGGAAACTAAATATTATACTGTTGGGAAAGAAGAATTCGTCCGAAATAGTTTAAAAAGTGTCAAACCCAAGGGTAAACTCATTGTTTGATTCGAGCTTTAAAAAGATTATCAGATTAAGGAATGTAGATATGTTCCGTTGTTATAAAGCCAATTCCGGCGGAGAAAGCCAGCAAAACATTTTCAGAAAATTAGAAAGATCTGTAGTGCTTCAAGGAGCATTTGTAGCAAATCTTTCCGTGGAAAACTGAAAAAAAGTTCAAAACAAGGCACGAAGGCCTGCAGACCCCATATTTGGCGGATCAAATTCTTACATGACTAAAAATTAAGACAAAAATACTAAAATGTTCCAAAAGGTAGTAAAAACGTTTGGTCATATGAAGAAAATATGATGAATTCTTTCTCGTCCTCGATTCTAGCGCTTATTTTTAATGACTCCATTTGTTAGCTCTTAAGAAAAGCTAACCTTTTTGCTAGGCCGCCAATTCTAGTCGAGGCCCCGCCCGCACTTAAAAACTTAAATGATTCTAATGGTCATAGTTTTAAATGATCTCGATATACATAAGTCCGCTTCTCCAGATAGTATTCCCACTATTGTTCTTAAGAGGTGTTCTGGGCAAAGCCTATGCGTATAAGCTTTCTACTTATCCTAGTTCTCAGGGCTCGTTCCAAGCCTCAGGGCCCCAACATGGTTAATTGGGCCCTGCTTCTAAAGCAGGCTCAATTTAAAATGCTTCCTTACGGTATTGATACTTCCCCGACAACAACCGGGTTCTGGTATGGGCCTCATGCAACAAGTTCTTCCAAACATCACGATTGCTGGCCGACGCGACGCTATCAAATTGCGCACCCCAAGGCTTCGGGCGTCCTAGTCCACGCCATCCTTCCAACGCAAGTAAGGTCTGCCACGTTGTCTTTTTTTTTGTTTTCACTATTTAAAACAAATTAATCGCCTATATAATAATAGCTAGTTGTATGCAATGTTTTTTCGTAACAAATCAAATCAAATTGAATGATGCTATGTTTTCAGATTGTGCACTTGATAAATAATGTAAATTTCCTGCTGGATAATAGCTATAATGTTCCCATCAGTACTCATATGGATGTCATTTCGCCTCTGGCCTTCTTCACCGTTGTGCAGGCCAGGGTTGCCGAAAGCACTCCTATCGGATTATTGTACTACTTTCAATTCATCCGTACTACCGTTTTCCCCTTTCACCCTCGTACTACTATTTTCTTTAAGAGCATAAACATGTAACAGGTGAAATGTTATCCTTAAGCGCAGCGGCAAAACAAGTTTTTTCTCAACTCTTCCTCATGTAGGTTAAAAATAGTATTATACGGTCAACGAAATTAGTCCTACAAATTGAAGTTCAGACGGCTGAAGTAGCATCTTTACATCTTTACAGCGAGGAGCTGGCTTAAGTATCATTCGTTACGTATCGTTCAAATAGGGTGTTTCCAAAATTTTCAGGACCTTGATGAACTTTCTTCTAGCCCTTGACGGTTGGTAACTTGCAGTTATATTTAGTGCCGCATACTGAGGCAAGGCTGGCGCACTCGCTAAACGTTGTTTCTATTCTTGGATAACTGTTTTTAAAATAATTATTAGAATCCGATTATCTTCTATTTCATTTACCTCCAAGGCTAAGGTGTTTACAATGAAAGGAAGTTCCTGTTTCTATAAAATCCAGATAAACCAAATAATTTGATTTATTCTTTGCCAATCGAAATATTCATTTTACGAAAACTTGCGCTTTGTAAAACAGGTTTCATTAATGTTTTTGTATGTGTTTTCTAAAAAACTTTAAAAAGGATTTTAAAAGAGATTTTAAGTGCACTTACACTTATTTTTAAAGTAATTTTTACTTGCGATTATAGGTACTATAATGCAAGTTATGCATTCGTTCAAATTAAAAACTTTGAGGTAACAATCAAACATGACATTACAATAATAGAGAAACATATTTGAGTTACAGGCAAAATTCTGTCTGTCTGTCTGTCTGTCTGTCTGGATGTATTTTGGACTGCAGCCTTAACGGTTGGGCCAATCGTCTTTAAATTTTGAACTTAAGATTATTTTGGCATTCTACAGAGCAGTTTTTAAGTTTGTTATGTAAAAGTTTATTTTTATCGAAAACGGCTCCAAGAATTTTTATAAAAAAAATCAGTGTACTGTAAGTATGCATTATATTTTGGTGAAAAAAAAAATAATATGGTGGGCTAAAAACGGTACCTCCAATAGGACCGGTTTTTTTTTCTTCGACTTTCTCGAAAACTGGTGATCCTATTACAATTAAAATTGATATTCAAAAATATGTATGTAGCCTGAGTAATTTCGCATTAATTTTTTTGAAAACTCTTTTTTTGTGTTTTTAATAATTTAAAAAAAATTGAAAAACCAATATTTTGAAAACGGGTAAGGGATTTTTTTCAAATTTTGTTTTTAAATGTATGTTATGTTTGTGCTTAGGTTTTTATTCTTAAATTATTTTTTTTAATTTGAAAAAAAAAGTTGTTAAGAAAAATCGTTTTATTTAAAAACCTTTTCTACGATTAAAAAAAAAAATTCACACTTTAAACATTTTTTAAAGAAATAAAAGGGCGTTATTTTACTAAATACAATTTTACGTATTTTATTCGAACATCCAAAAGTCACAAACATCGAATAAATGCTTTGACGTTAATTTTAAGTTTCTTAAATTTTATTCTACAATTACAATGTAACCGCACATATGAGCAAATACTTACGTGCGATCTAGTCGGGCAATTTATTTTCTATTTCAATTTTCAATTGCATTCCACCCTTACTTTTGTGGATTTTAATAAGCTATCTCCATTTGAAGCTTTGAACAAGGATCTTGACTTATAAGGTGAAGAACAAGAACAAAAAAACTGCAAAACTGCCAGCAAAACTTTCAGTAATCTGTGCCATTATTGGAATTTGGCCTGATCTATGCTCCGAGTGCTAGAAAAATACTTTTCTATTTAAAAGAAAATCTGATATTTCTTCAGGAGTTCATATTCAAATTGGCTAGGTATCTTAGGATCTATGTGTTTTTTTTACATTAAAATCACTCGTCTGTAAATGTTCATCTGGTTTTCTTTTTGAAAGTGCCAGCTGGATCCTTTACAATTATTGTACCTATTTAAATATTCCTTCCCTTTTATGCAACAACGAATTTCTGCACTTGCGTAGGTAATTTCATAGGCAAACCAACCTACATACCCATACTTTACATAAGCCTAAGGATAACAAAATTCTGATCCTTAAAATACTGACAAGCTGTGATATTCCATCACCCTAGACTTCTTGGCGCGCCAAAAGTCACTTTTCCTCTATCCTATATGTTTGCCACACTCCAAACTCATCTCCAGATACCTAGAATCACTTAAATAGTTTTCCTTTCATTTTCATCTTCCATTTCCAAAGAAATCAACAAGACAACGACGCACGCTAACGGTGACAGAATGAAGACAGAAAATGATTAAAACCTACAAACACCAGGCTGGAAAAAAAGAAAAATAATGTCCTCCATTCAGAGGGCCACAAATACCAGAGAAATCTAGGGAACATTAAAGGTGAATCCGTGTATTGTGTCCATTGTGAAACTGGTAGCCTTTTATGTCGAACAAAGTCAAAAAAAAAAAAAAATCTAAAATGTCTGATTGCGTGTCGGACAATCGGACATGGAAAATGATAGTGGAGCGACATTGCGCAGAGTGTGCGTCCGTTTCGTTTTCATGTCCAATCCATTGTATATCAAAAGACCTGACATAGGACTTGTGTTCTACTTCTCCGGGATGTCGTTACAATTAACATGGACAACAGAAGCGAAAGATGTAACGTTTAACCCAAGAATAAGAAGATCGAAACAAGTTCCTCTCTCCCAAGATTTATTCGGCATAATGCCACTTAATAAATATAACTTTTATGACACCTGACTAAATACGACCGGCTTTATATGCAACTGGGTCTTTATTAGGCATGAGTAATGGCTATCGGGGGCCTTTATAGTGAGTTGGTCTTTGGAGGCTTGGGTTCGGCTTTTTGGTGTTGTCCACGTTTACGTGCGATGCACATGGACAATGGGATCATCTACAGCTTGGCTATCACCATGGGAGGCTTTACTTCATTCTGTTAGTAAAGATTCATAGATACTTCTTTATTTCATGGGTGTTATAGTTAAGACTGATGTGTTAGATAGATGCGCATCCAAGCATATGTATTCACATCTATCAAAAGAGTTTCAATCGTAAATTAAAATCTGTCGGAGATTTGGACGCAGAACTGGAACTAAATTGACTCATTTTGTGAAGACTTAAAACCTAACATCTACGTGAAATAATAAAACGTGATTCTTGGAATGATTTATGCTTGTCTTAAGTTTCAAATAATAAAAACAAGTTAGAAGGTTTTTTAAACGACAATTAAAGTGATTTGTAAATACTTTTCTATGAAAATTCCAATAGGATACTGAAAATGCTAGTCTTTGTTGCAAGAAATGTAACTCATTTCTTCAAAAACATTTCATAACATCTTTAACTTAATTCTAAAAAAAATTAAATCTAAATAAATGGAGAGAACTTAGAACCTTAGTTTGCTAGGAGGAAAATCAGAGGCGTGGTATCTTCCTTAATATCTCATCAAGCCCGCAAACAGTATTGCATTGCGAAGGCTCAAAAGTAAAACAGATACAAAAGCAGCCTTCTAGGTATCACTAGAGAACTAAACGATGTTCAAAAGGTAGACATGAAAGATGGTTAAGGCACTAAGAATTCTCTAGAGCGTTGATGTCTAAAGCTCCAGTGATGCTAATTTTATTAAAGTGAAAAGAAAACCTTAAAATGACTTTTTCGAAGTTTCCAGAGTTCATTTGCCCTAGTCAAATTTAAACCAAGCTTGGGATAGAGTGTATCTCTGTTGTGGCAACAGAAAATTCAGAACAACAAGTTTGGCGGATTTTTTTTTCTTGAAAAAATGTTCCACTTTTCAAAGAGTATATCTCAGAAACGGTCCTTTATTTTCAAATATAGTGCCACAGTAAATTGTAGGAAATTTTATTAGCTTCATTTTTCCTTCAGAATTTTTAAGATATGCGTGAGCAACCGTGGAACCGTGGGAAGGTCCATTTAAATCTTCCCCCACCCCGCACGACCCAAACGATCAACGTAGTTTTTTTATCGCGGGTAGAGGGACCCCTCAGTACTGTATGTACGTTGTAAATCTGTAACATAGTAGGGGAGCTACAATTAACTGCGACTGCAATCGCTTGTATGAAAAACACTTTTTTTCGAAACAAAGATTGGTAGATTATTGTATTTATTTGCAAGAGGCTCTGCCAAGCCAAAAATAAAACAAGGAAACCTGGCGGATATCAACCCAACATTGACATGCATATTGGGTTAAAAATCTTGTTTGTAGGTACTTTTTTGTTCAAGCGTTTCTATTAGCCCAGTCGGAATGTATCTACAATTGAAATGGAAAAAATGGGCACGACCCAGTGCACGTACCTTCTCTTATGTGCCTAATTACAGTGAAAAGCAATATCTTTGACAAAAACGAGTAACATTACGTTGAAAATAACACAGTTTAAACTTATAAAAAGTATTAAAAACCACCATACTTTGTTAGTAAAAATGAAGTACGCCATCACACGTCTTAAATAACAAATATATTATTAAAAATGTATTTCGAGAATTGTAGAACCGGTTTTTATAAAATCCAGTTTTTTTATTTTTTTGAAAAAAATTTTTTTTTTGAAATTTTGGTATGCCGTTACCGAGAAAGTCAAAAATTTAAAAAACCGTTATAGGAAAGGTACCGTTAATAGACTTTTCCCGTAAATTTTGTTCTAATCGAATTATAGCCAATAGTAACAAAAAAATTCTTAAAATTTTTCATCAAAATCGTTGAAGCCGTTTTCGAGAAAAATAAGCTTTTCCTGAAGGGTCATAGGCAGGTACCGTTATTTTAAGGCCTTAAATTAAAATTAAAATTTCCCCTCTGGGCAATGCAAAAAGAATCACACACACCAAACTTGAAGATAATCGCTTAAGCCGTTTTGTTATAAATACTGACAGACAGTCAGATATTTTTTGTCGATCCCTTTTTAAGACTTCTCTATGATCGTAATGTCATGTTTCATTGTTATCTCAATTTTTTGTATAATCAAGAATCCTAAACTTGCCTTATAGTCCCTAAGTCCCTATAATCGCAAGTAAAATTAGATAGCGATTTTATCGCTATTTTCGAATTCCTAAGTTTTTAGCGTTGGGCGCCATCTTGAATTGCAGGTAAATTGATTTTCGTTAAATAACTCGCTTATTTATGACTTTTGCTAAAAAATACCAAAAGTTGTTCAGAATTGAATTTCCTACAACTTTGGTCTTAATATTTTTTTGTCGACGATTGATATTTTTTCCAAAAAAGTAAGAAAATTCTTATTTTTTTTTGTATTTGGAAAAATATAAATCTTAGATGAAAAATTATGAAGACCAAAGTTGTAGGAAATTAATTTCTAAACTAATTTTGTTATGTGCATTTTTCGTCAAAAGTTAAAAATAAGCGAGTTATTTAACGAAAATATATTAAATTTAAATTCAAAATGGAGGCCAACTCTAAAGCCTTAGGAATTCGAAAATCGAAATTTATACTCCTTAGGAGTCCTTATTACGATTAAAAATAAAAAAAAATCCTATCTATTTGTTTCCATTTCAGCTAATTGTTTTGTACGTTCCTAGTGGACTGTAGTAGGTACATAATGTGCTTAAAGCATCCTTCTTACTGTTGGTTTATACAAACATTTAAGGGTTACCTATCTTACTTCCCTAACCTAGATTACGCAATTTTTTTATTAGAAATATGATCAGCTAGAAAACACATGCCAATATCATCAAAAGCAAAAAAGAACAAAAATTGCACTAAGGGTGAGGATCTATACCCCGAATTTCATTTCTACATTCTAGCACACCTTGCTTTGCAACCGGTGCAAAGGACGGAATTGCCACACGCAGTCTGCATTTCCATTCTTAATCCTTACGAAATGCTAACAGTTTACCTATATAGAATCATTCTTTTGCTATTCCATATATGGACAGAATAACATTGAACTACCATATATAAACATACATAAAGAAAAACATTTTCATAACGGCCAACAAGGATCAGCTGAGCAGATGTGTTCCATGACATTCAAACAAAAAAAAAAAAAAAAAAAACACCATCGACGTCGCACACAATAAATCACCCCTCACTAGCTGTAGCTAAAGTGCAACACCAGGGGGAATTTTGAAATAAATTTATTCGAAAATCCTGTTTGCTCCACAAGGATCTACGATGATAATATAATCCCTGCTGGTCCTGGGCCAGCTTACTTCCAATATTTCACCAAATAACACGCGCACGTCCTCGAATGCGCGGAACTAAATGAGCGCACGCACCCTTGATATTGAAATTTTCATAATACTTATAGAGGATGGATAGAAAACAAGGACAAGGACCTGTGCAAAAAATCCTGATCCTGAATGCTGGTAACGCACATGCCGTTGCATCTGCAGGTTGAGGGATTGTGTGTGTCTGTCTGATTGAAGGAGAGGTTGATCTGAAATTTACTGGATTCGAAATTCAAAAATTATAACGAACTTTTAGTGCTTAAGAACCCTTAAATTATTTGTGATTTGAATATTTACTGTGTCCTTTGGTGTTGAATTAAGCCAACAAGATGCGCACTTTAGTGGTCTTCCAGAAACACAGGTTTGCTTTTGCAAGGTATTTCCAGAGGACAATGAAGTCTAGAATGAGGACATAAATTAAATAACTCACAGCACCGGGCCCGGCAGTCAGTGAAGATTTTTTTATCGTTCCATAAAAATTGAAAATGAAAAAAACTGTTCTTTTCTTCTAAGGACTCTCTGCGTGCCAGGTGCGTTGATTTTCCATCTTTGTTTTTTTGTTCTTGATTTAACTCGAACAATATGAATTCCTGAATATTTTTTGCTTGTCGTCGACTTGAAGTCCTGCCACTCTCCTGCTGCCGAAAGGACAATGGACCATTGTTAAAAAAAATCAAGTCGAAGAAAATGTTAAGACCACTGAAGGAACCTCTATTCGTTGTACACCTTTTAGAACACTCCGTTCTGGAGTTCCTGTGTACCTGTTTTTTTTTTATTTTCCAGGACATTTTTATAGCTATAACTGCCGCATGTTGATTTTTATATCATTTTATTCATGTCAAAGGATAAAACGACCCGGCAGGACAGCAGATCGTGCCACAAACAATTTACTGAGATTTCCATCGTTAGACGGTTTGTATTTGTTTTTTTCTTTTCATTGAGGTAGTTTGATCCTTTTGAGTGAAAGTTTGATGAAATTCGGTGCGTTTAACCTAGTGATGTGTCCTTTGTTTGAATTGTGAGGTTATTACACAGAAATCTGACTTTGTGGTTTGTTTTGAAAGTGCAAAAGATATTAAAAGTAATGGAGGTATAGGTATACGTATGCATTATATTTCAAAATATGGGAGCCTTTATATTTGTAAGACGGTCGAAAGCTATTGTATTGTTAATTGTTTTTCTCAGAACAATGAAAAACGAAAAAAAAAACGAATTTTTTGGCCAGCAAAGAACATGGTGCAGAATGATGACAGCCAAGACAGTGCTTACTAAAAAAAATGTCTTTCAAAACTTTGGTAATAGACATTCAGTTGTCTGTAATGTACCTTTGTACAACATACCTAACCTAGTATAGAAAGCAGTTTCAATTATTCGATGACCATTTATTACAATGAAACGCGTAGCTTTACGCTCCGAGTCTTGTTGGTACCCCATTTGACGATGGTGTTTGGATCAGAATCTATCTAAAGCATCACCGTTTTCAATTCTATAATCCGAGAAGAGCTAATTGAATCCGGAAAAGAATATTAAAAGTCGAGGAAGAAGAGAGCGTTGAGCTTACCAAACTCTACCAAATGCTCTTGATGTTGATATATCAAGAGAGGTTGTCGCTCTTCCCAAAATTGTGTAAAAATTGGTTCCACTTCTCAGTGAGATATGCCATCAAACCAGGAGTCGATCTTTAAATTCGAAAGCCGTAATATCGTAATTAAGACGCTTTCGATCCTCAAAATATTTTTTTAGTTGACAATTTATCAGTGTTTCCATGACCTTAGAAGAATAGCCATAACTATTGGCCGATAGTTATAAAGTGAAAAGATTCAGCTTTTTAAGGAACTGGTTAGACAAAGACTGCTTTCTACCTATTCATTAAATGCCCGGAGGAATAGGATAGATGAAAAAATTTGCGCAGTGGCTGTTGACAACATTGAAAAAAACATTTTTAAAACTATAAAGTTCTATTCCATAAAACTCCAAAAGGATTATCATTGAAGACAAAAGTTGGAACTGACGAAAAGGTGGAATTTTAAGTGTTCTTAACGGTCTTGCGTTCTTAACCTTTAGGGCACTGTGCTTTTTTTCTTTTTCTTTTTTGTTCGAATAACAATTTGGTTCTTCTAATACAGGATTTACAGGAATTTGTTGTTTGCTTCCACCTCAATTGGTTTTCATCAGAAGGGTTAATGTTCGGAAGCTGAATTCTCTTACCCTTATTATTTTTCTACAACTAACCTCAAAACAAGAGAGTTTTTGGGTTTCAAAGGCTATGTTCTGAATGAAGGGTAGGAACATGAAAAAACTGCTGATACAACAAAGTGATCCGTCCACCTTAAGATGCATACACGTTTTGACAAAGCATATTTTAAAAAGTGAGAGGTGAGCAATAAGTCAAGAGTATTGGAAGTTTGGTCTGCAAGATCTGGAATTCGAGTAGGCTCATGAACAATTTGTTGATGTAGCATGATGCAAAGAAAGAAGCATAGGAGAAGTGCACCCTACTTCAAGCAAAGAGTACGGAGATTATGTCTAAAGAGCTGAAAGTAATATCTGAACCTACACTAGACACTCAGTTACTTTGACTAGCTAGACAGAATGGACTTTTACATACATACAAGTGTGGAATTATTTTCAAAATTTCCGCTCAGTAGAAGATTTTTCGGTAAAATTCTGTGTGCATAATATGTTTGATGACGAGCAAATGTTTTACAAATGGTGAAAGTATTGTGAGGGACTTTTTAAATGAACAGTTTTCTAGGTTTAGGCCACATACTTATACTCTAGTCTAGTTGGATTCGCATTTTTGAAGTTATTCAGGGGTAATCAAATACTTGATCATTGGAAGGAAAGTAACGTTCGCTCATTCATTAAATCAAGCTGATCTCAATCACCATGCAGATGGAATCGAAAATAACACCGGTGACCACTGCCGGTTTGGTTAGGGTAAATCAACTACAGTTGCAATCCAGGTATAAGAAATAGAATAGACAGTATCGGGACTTCTCAAGAAATTTGCACATTATGTTGTATGATTTCAGACAATCACAAGATCTGATAAGCGTTGGCCTAAGGCAAAATAAAGTTTTGAAATATTACGTCCGGATCATTATGGAGACACTGAAAAGTTTGTCATCAATGGTGGGGTGCACCATTAAAACGACTTGAGTCCTTTACTCCATATTAACTTCCGTGAATTTCTGCTAGGGAGTATGTTGACGAACCTAAATTGGAATGGAATCAATTATTCTTCTTTGCTAATGATGGAACCATAGAACTTTATGTGTCGGTGAGGGAAATTAAAACCGTTTTACTCTGTCCGTTTTCTGATCCTCGCAGCCCTACTCCAGACTTTTTTCAATCAAACAACTCTTCCTAATTGCGAAAATTTCAAATATTTGGATTCTATGATCGATAGCGAATCTATAGCTAGCACAGTAATGGAAGTCCCAATTAACTATATACTCACTCCATGATTCACTTTTTATTCAACCCGGAAAGTTGGTTCTGCATTCCAGGTTGTTGACATTTCTTTCCAAACATTCCAGACTTATCTCAACTTTTTATCTTTTTTATCTTTACTTTTTTCACTAACAGGCTCTGATAAAGCATTGCTTCCCGTGAGATCAGCGAAATCAAGCATCGTTGCGCGTGGTTAGTGGAAAGATGGAGGACCGTCCGAAAACCAACTGCGTGCAGTTGACATGTGTTATGTGTTTTCTGTTTTTCCGTCCTCTTTCTTTCTTCTGTTCTGTCCTGTATCAATTTCGTCTTGTGTGTTGTATTGTAATTGTCTGAGCCGATGGTCTCAGTAGCCAGTGCTCATAAGTGTCTCTGCTTCGTAGATTTATCTACAAAGAAGAAGAACAGCGTGATGTCAGTAGCGCTTTTGTGAGTATTGTGACGGAAGCGGCGAAGATGGGTTTTAGCAGTCGATGAGGGCAAAACCAAGTATATGCTGTCATTAAGGAGAAATACACAACATCGACGTCTTGGACAAAACGTCACCATAGACAGCGAAGAATAACTCTTTCCAATAGCTGCTTTTTCGGGCTTAAAATACAATTGAGTAGCAAAGCCCTCTCTCGGGCAACTAAATTGTCCCTTTATAAGAGCCTCATCATCCCAGTTATACTCTATGGTGCAGACGCATAGACGTTGTCAAAAGCAGATGAGGACGCTATAGGCTGCTTTGAGAGAAAGATTCTCCGGGTGGTTTTTGGTCCCGTATGCATTAACGGAGAGTGGAGAAGAAGATGCAATGAAGAACTGTACCGGCTGTACAGTGACACAGACCTAGCCAAAAAAGTAAAAATTCAATGTATCAGATGGATGGGTCATATAGATCGGATGGACATCAATGCTCCGGCCCGGAAAATATTCGAATCCACCCTAGAGGGACGGCGCAGTAGAGAAAGACCGAGACTCAGGTGGCCAAACAAGTGAAAGAGGACCGCAACCGACTCCACTTGCGAAACTGGAGACAGCTAGCTAGGTCTAACCCGGACTGTAGAGCCACCTAATGAAATATAAGATAAGGTTACACACTTACCAATAAAGCATCGCGTAAGTGCACGTTAACTAAAGTCTGGGGAAAACTCTGACATGTTTAAGAAATTTGCCTTCCTTAATAATGTAGATCAAACAGCAACGACGAAACTTTGGAAAAATATGTTAGTCCAGGTTAGGTTAAGTAGTATCTTGAGACTTAGTAGTTAGGGTGTCGGACTGCTAAGCAAAGGTTCGGGGTTTGACTCCCTGTCAGAGTTACCTTTTTCCGGGCTAAATCCTCTTGCGAGAAACTGACAAATCCTACAAGAGTAAAATTTGTCTTGAAAAAGTGCATCTCATGTAGCCGTTCGGACTCGGGTAAATTGTAGCATTGTAGGTCCCTTTCATTCTTGCATTCATTCACAGCAAACACACAGGAATGGTTGAGAGTAAAAGTCACTAGGCTTTGGCTTCTTAAGGGTCTGTCGCGCCAATAATTTTTTTATTAAGGTTAGGTTCAGGTCGTTGTCATAAAAGCAATTGACATCATAAAGTCAATAAACCCCAATTGTGATACCAAGAAAACTACAAGAAGAATTGCACATTTGTAAAATCTTTCAGAATTTTGTGGAACCCTGTTTATTTCTATATTCATTAGATCATTGGAATCATGCTTATGTTGTTTTTGATGACATTTGGAGAATGCATTGTTTATTATTATCTAACTGATGCCAAATCACCATCCGGCAAATTACACAATTGTACAGCACCTCCAAACGAAAAGACTTCATTATCATAATTGCAAACGTTGTGCGTGTTGTGCCTATTTTAGGGCAGATGTTGTGGCTTTTCACAGTCGACTCTTCAACATTTGGTGACCAAATTTGAGACGATCGAATCGGTAATCAATCATCAGCCAATATTCGTTCGTCAAAGGAATGTAAGATCTGCTCAAGAACTCGCCCTTTCGCAGACTTCAAGTTTTGGCGAATTTTTCTTCGGGTCTTCGGCCTATAATCGGACATCCAATTAGGAGTTCAAAGAGTTCATGACCATAAAATAAAACTGTTTTTTCGATTTTGTTCGAATTTTCGGTCACCGTTAGGATGAGGATAACTGTGTTTCATTCTGAAGAGGGCTAGTTCAGAAGTTTGTTTAACGACTTTACATATAAGCGGGAATAGGACTCCTCCTTTTTTTTTTTTTTTTTTTTTTTTTTTCAATGATTTTTTATTGCATTAAATCTTATAACTAATTAAGTCTAGACAAAAAATCTTAAAAACTAGTATAGTATACTATAACTAGATAGCGCTCTAAATTAATCAATATCTTAATTTTAATTGCCTTTCGGCTTTAAACTAACTTATATATAAATTATAACTAGCGGGTTTTATTTTTCTACCAGAAAAATAAAAAAACTGGGTAAACTGTATCGGTTTTTTTTTTTAACCTATCTTAAAGTACTTAAAATTAACTTAGAATAACTTAAAATAACTTAAAATAAACCTAAAATACTTAAATCTAGAACAGCCACAGCAGCCTTTTTTTTTTTTTTTTTTTGGTGCCGCCACAACTGCCCTATTCTATCTTATAGATACTTAAAACATTTGCAAGCCAGCCATAGGCGATAGTCGACTAAAATTATCTGGTTTAATTAAGCCACCAAAACTGGTGGACCTGATTAATGACTTCCTTCCGATCCAAATCGGGCACTGCCCTACTGAATCGGAGGCGCTCTGTTTCGCTTCTAGCGACTATGTCTCGGTCGTAAAGGAGCCGCCTATCGACTGTTCTGCGGCCGACGTGGTAGATCAACGGGATCGCCGATCTATCCCTCGACTATCTAAGTATAGGAAAGCCTCGGGCGGGATAAAACCACTCGAACGTGTACTTTCAAATTATTCATCTTGGTGGTAGTAAGCCCCGAAGATTTGTCCATTAGTTGAGGCCATCGCTCTTGCAATGTGTCCGCGAATGAGCTTAATTAAAAAGTTATCTATCCTGCTTGTATTGGCCCCGTTGTATAGGACCTCGTTGGAATAATAGTGTTTGTACTCCGACTCTGGTGTTCTGTAAAGTCCTAGACAAGTGCGAAGACACTGTCTCTCGAACACCCGAATCTTTTCCATTAGAGATGGTGCAACGTTGAACCACACAGGGCATCCATAGGCAATCATCGGCCTAATGATGGCCATGTAGCAAATCATTTTCACTCTGCTGTCAAGGCGGCTGCTATAAAACAACCGTCTTGTCAGAGCAAAAGCTCCCCTAGCCCTGGCTAGAGCAGCCTCTACATGTCGGTTGAAATATAGAAACTGATCCAGCCAGATGCCAAGGTACTTTACTACACTTTTACTCGCCAGTGGATGTCCATGTGGCCCAGCGATCACTAGCTTGCGCCAGTTCTTTCTCGTATCCCTAGATCCCTAGACACAGGGGTTCTAAACAGGATAGTTTCACATTTCTGGAAGTTAATTTTCAGCTTCCAATCATTACAATATTGCTGAATTTTATCGAAATCACGTTGCAAGAGAATTCTGATGACTTCAACTTTTGGACCTGTTCTGTACGCAACTAAATCATCGGCATACGCAATTGCATGAGGTAGACTCCCAATGAGATCGCTGGTGTAAATACTAAAGAGAATCGGCGAGTTCACCGCTCCCTGTTGCAGACCGTTTTTAATATCAAACGTTGTGGTAGATGTTACATTGCCACTCTTGACAACAAACATTCTACCATTAAGCATGTCGTAAAGCATATATAGCAGTTGTTTACTTATGCCCCATCTGGTTAGCTTCAGATAAAGACCCTCTAACCATACGGTGTCGAAAGCCTTCTCCAAATCAACCAGACAGGCACCCGTGCATTGATTCTTAGCATTGTTCCATTGGACAGCAGATACTAACTTTGACGCGGCATGAATTGTGTCATGTCCCGCCTTAAAGCCGAACTGGGTGTCTGGAATTATATTTTTGTCCTCGGACCACTTGGACAGAGCTCTATTGATAACTTTTTCGAATACTTTGCTGATACTCGAAATAAGACTTATCGACCGGAGATTTGCCGGATTGGAATTGTCCTTTCCCTTTTTTGGGAGAGGATGTACAACAGCTGTCTTCCAACTCACTGGATAATATGCATTATTCAGCGCGTTGTTGAACAGTGTTGTGTATATGTCTATTGCTTCCTCAGGGAGATGTCGTAGTACAACATTGGGTATACCATCGACTCCTGCTGACTTCTTTTTCTTTAATGATGCGAAGATCATTTGTAGTTCGACCTTCGAGATGAGCAGGGAACTTGGCCCATTTAGCTCGGCGATGGTGGCGTTTGCCAGATTGTCTTCATTGAACCCGGTAAAACCAAGATTCTCAGATCGCCATTGCGTGATGCTATTTCGAAGGTAAAAGTGATTCAGCAGAGCTCTGTTCTCCAGGTCGTGGTTCGGGCAAATGGAATCATTCACCTTATACACTTGCTGAAAAGCAGAACCCACTGTCTCAACCTTCTTCAATGGATCTTCGACCACAAAGAAATCGTCATCCAAGACGGCGTCCCCCAGATCTATTCCTGCGGTCAGGAGTATGTTTTCATTTTCTGTCGTTCTCGGAAGCTTAAGACACGGAAGATCGTTTTGATTGTTTTTTCTGAAGATTTTATTAATCTCGGGAAACATACTCGGGTCGCTAGAGTTAACGGCTCTAATTCTGTTATCCCAGTACAAGTTAATAGACAATCTGTAATTTTGCTTTATGAGCGAATTGACGTTTTTGATTGACAACTTCAGTGTCCTAATCTCCAGATCGTTTCTTTCAGTAAACCGTCTGTACAAGAGTTTTAATCTTGTCAGAAGGCCACTTTTTTGTCTGTGTAGTGCGTCTATTGTCGCGTTCTTGTAAGTTTCAGTTACTCCCAATGAGATCGCTGGTGTAAATACTAAAGAGAATCGGCGAGTTCACCGCTCCCTGTTGCAGACCGTTTTTAATATCAAACGTTGTGGTAGATGTTACATTGCCACTCTTGACAACAAACATTCTACCATTAAGCATGTCGTAAAGCATATATAGCAGTTGTTTACTTATGCCCCATCTGGTTAGCTTCAGATAAGGACCCTCTAACCATACGGTGTCGAAAGCCTTCTCCAAATCAACCAGACAGGCACCCGTGCATTGATTCTTAGCATTGTTCCATTGGACAGCAGATACTAACTTTGACGCGGCATGAATTGTGTCATGTCCCGCCTTAAAGCCGAACTGGGTGTCTGGAATTATATTTTTGTCCTCGGACCACTTGGACAGAGCTCTATTGATAACTTTTTCGAATACTTTGCTGATACTCGAAATAAGACTTATCGACCGGAGATTTGCCGGATTGGAATTGTCCTTTCCCTTTTTTGGGAGAGGATGTACAACAGCTGTCTTCCAACTCACTGGATAATATGCATTATTCAGCGCGTTGTTGAACAGTGTTGTGTATATGTCTATTGCTTCCTCAGGGAGATGTCGTAGTACAACATTGGGTATACCATCGACTCCTGCTGACTTCTTTTTCTTTAATGATGCGAAGATCATTTGTAGTTCGACCTTCGAGATGAGCAGGGAACTTGGCCCATTTAGCTCGGCGATGGTGGCGTTTGCCAGATTGTCTTCATTGAACCCGGTAAAACCAAGATTCTCAGATCGCCATTGCGTGATGCTATTTCGAAGGTAAAAGTGATTCAGCAGAGCTCTGTTCTCCAGGTCGTGGTTCGGGCAAATGGAATCATTCACCTTATACACTTGCTGAAAAGCAGAACCCACTGTCTCAACTTTCTTCAATGGATCTTCGACCACAAAGAAATCGTCATCCAAGACGGCGTCCCCCAGATCTATTCCTGCGGTCAGGAGTATGTTTTCATTTTCTGTCGTTCTCGGAAGCTTAAGACACGGAAGATCGTTTTGATTGTTTTTTCTGAAGATTTTATTAATCTCGGGAAACATACTCGGGTCGCTAGAGTTAACGGCTCTAATTCTGTTATCCCAGTACAAGTTAATAGACAATCTGTAATTTTGCTTTATGAGCGAATTGACGTTTTTGATTGACGACTTCAGTGTCCTAATCTCCAGATCGTTTCTTTCAGTAAACCGTCTGTACAAGAGTTTTAATCTTGTCAGAAGGCCACTTTTTTGTCTGTGTAGTGCGTCTATTGTCGCGTTCTTGTAAGTTTCAGTTACGTTATGTTCTTTGTATCGTGGGATTGTTCTGTCCATCGTTTGCTTTATGACACCATCCATCTGATGTAGGTATCCATCGATCTCTACGTTCGATAGATTCCTGTCGTTTGGAGGCACAATGTCGTTAGAGAGGAGTTCTCTTGTCAGGGTGTTGGAAAAACGTGGCCAGCGTGCCTTACTAAAATTGTAAGAGCGCTCAGGCACAAATTCCTCCAACACCACAAGCTCGTTTGGTAGCTGTATGACGGCGGCAAGTCCGCAGTGGTCACTGTCGTATTCTACCGTCTGTAAACAATTTCTTGTATGTTGGCTGACAGAGTCAGTTACTATCAGTCTTGAGTCTAACAGTAGTAGATCCAAAAAAGCACCGCTCCTTGGGAACGATGGTCTATCTGTAGCAAGGAGGTCGATTTTAAACTCAATATGATGTCGACCCATCCAATTAAAAAGATGGCATCCCCTTAGATTTTGGATTTGATTTCCCCAATCTTCGTGCTTGGCATTTAAATCCCCAGCGATAATGTAGTAATTTTCATCCGAGTGCAGACTAAGACACTCGAAAAGTTTTTCGAGCTCTGCTATAAAATTTGCAGGTTGAGGTGCTTCTGGTGCGTACACTGCTATCACATACATTCGCTTCCCATGTTGGAATGCATATGATGCAAGCTTCTCGCATCTCGAATCTTCGCACTTCACTATTATATATGACCTTATGATTAATACCTTTTCGTAAAAAGATAGCGACCCCGCCCCCACGAGTGGAGTTGGGCCGGTCCCTTCTTACGATATTGTAATTATTGTAAGTCAGTTTGTGTTTCTGGTTTAGCTTGGTTTCGCTAGCCAAAAAGACATCTGGACTGTGATCATGCAACAATTGGAACAAATTTGCTCTACGTTCGGTCCTGATTAGTGAATTTACATTCACAGCCAGGATTTTAAATGGGTTCTCGTACAGCGCGCCCATTATGGTTTAAATTGCCCTAAGCTGGGAAGGTAAGCGTAGACACGGTCTAGTCTTTCCTCCTGCTTTCCGAGCTGTTGTTGTAGGCTGGTTAACTGGGCCTGCATGGCCAGCAACACAGTCATTATATCGGCCTGTCCCGCAGGTGCCGTAGGCACAGGGGCCTGTTTTGCAACCTTTGGTTGTGGCTGTACCGTTGTTGTTGCCCTCCCTGACGCCATTTGGGCGTAAGAGATTTGGGGCACAACGGCTGTCGGTGCAGGAGCAAAAACAGGTCGCCTCTCCACCACCTTCGGAGCTTTTGTTTGCTTTATTTGCTGAAACTTAGGACAGCCCCGATAGCTAGCAGGGTGCCCCTCGCCTCCGCATAGCACACATCTTAGTTGAGTCTTATCTTCGACCCTTTCATTCCCGAGTTTACACTCGCCTATATTGTGATCCTCACTGCATTTCACGCAGCGATACTGCATACCACAGTTTGCCGCGGCATGCCCGAATCTCTGGCAGCGCATGAATTGGAGCATGTCACCGCGCCTCTTTAATTTGTCCCATGTGACAACCTGGTAGTTTAAGAGGACCGTTTGAATTTTCTCTTCTTTTGGAGTGAAACTATAATGTTCAATTGTCGACTCCTTAAGAATTTGTTTAACTATATTATGATGCTCCACTGAGAAGCAGTGAATAGCATGTCTATCGCTACTAAGTCGTTTAATAAGAAAATTTTCGCCTATGGCAGACTTACACATTTGGATGGTATCCTGAAGATCCATCTTGTACGTGTTGATGGGCGGCACCTTTCCCTTTTTTTTTGTTTGCTGCGTTGGCTGTTGCTGCTGATTTTGTTGTGGCTTCTTCAGTTGTTGTTGATGCTTCTGTTGCTCCTGTTGTTGTTGAGCTAGTGCTTGCTTGGATGTAGATGGTCGGTCCATCTCAATAGCTTGCTGTTGCTTTTTTTGCTTTGGTTGTTGTTGTTGCTGTTTTTGTAGTTGATTTTGTTGATGTTGTTGTTGTTGTTGTTGTTGTTGTTGTGTTGTATCCACATTAGAGCATTTTTGTTTTTGTTGTTTTTGTTTTCGCATTTGTTGTGGCTGGGTTGGTTGTTGTTGTTGCATCTCTGTTGGCTGTTGTTGTTGCACCTGCTGCTGTGGTTGCGTTTCAGCAGTGTGGACTGCCCTTAATCTGGCTGCCTCTTTTTCTTTTTTAGCCAGCCTCTCATTATGACGTCGCAATTCCTGCTTTGCCTTTATTTTGAGGATTTGCTGTTGTAGAAGGCTAATTTTCTCCTCCTCATCATCAGACTCCGATGACGACAGCTCTATATCGTTTGTTGTGTCATTTGGGGTGGTAGCGTACCGCCCTTCTCCCTCGTCAGACACATACGACACCGACATGTCTGACTTCTGGCCAGCAGTATGTAGTTGTTGGCGAATCCTAGCTGCTGCTGTTGTTTTGGCTGGACGCGCCATCACGTGTTCTCCGTCTTGCAGCTGAGCCGGGGTCGCATTTTTAGCATTTGAAGGTTTTTTGCTGGTATTAGCCTTAACCTGTTTTTTTTTCTTTTGACTGACGTCATCATATCAGCCGATGTTGATGGGACATCTTCCGATGTCTCCAAATTTTCTATTTCACTCATAGTTGGGACGCTGCTGCCGCCTTCTAGGCTTTTTCGGTTGTTTAGAACCTCTTCCCAAAAAAAAGTAGTGATTTGGCCCAGGCCGGATTTTAACCCGGGACCTTCTGGACCGTGCTCGGCCACTCTTTTTTACTTTTAAATGATTTTTATTTTACTTTTTCTTATATCTACTTAAATGCTAGACAAAAATCTTAAAACTAGCTAAAACTATCATCTTAATTAACTTACTGGCCCTATGCGGGCGCTCTAAATTATACTCTAACTTAATTTTAATTGCCTTTCGGCCTAAAGTGCTCGGCCACTCTTCTACTAGGCAATTTCCTTATACGAAAACTGGCTATCTATCTTGTTCGAGTATTATTTCTGGGCTGGCTTGCCCAAAACAATAGTCACACTTTAAATGGCTTTTTTTTTTTTTTTTTTTTCTTTAAAAATTAGCCAAAATGCCTTTGGCTTTATTTTTAAAGTGAAATATTTTTGCCCTTTGGCAAAAAATAAAACTAGCGATTAAATTAACTTGAAAAAGCTACCACTTGAAAATATACTGCACTGTGAAAGTCGTCAGGGGTGTTGTCTCCTCCACAGTAGCTGAACGACTCCTCCTTGTGGCGTACCTCTACTGACTGAGCTGCTTCTAAAGAATTTGATTAATTAGTTCACCAAGTGACAATGTACGTTAAAATTCTCTGGTCCCAATGCGATTGAGACGCCATCTATATCTAGGAATGAAAGCGGTATTTACTCTTACTTAGTATGTAAGGAATATTCAAAAGTGTGAAGTAAACGGTTTCTGCTTACACTCTTGTAGTGTGCTTTTGTGCTTTGACATCATGACATCACCCAGATTGATATCAATCAATCTTTCTAGAGTTCTAAGAAGAAGTAAAGATAGACTAATCGGCCTTAGATCTTCCGGATTAATAGTGAGAGAATGTCGATCAGTGGTAAATATCCATTCAGTATCATCTCTAGAATAGGAAGAGATTATGTCTGAAGTCATTTGAAAGTTTGGCTGCTATGATGCAGTCTGTTTCCACGGATTTGTACGTTCCATTCTAGCCTCTCGCTTGTTATTAGGACTTGATTTAATGTCAATTTGTTGTGTGACTCATCTGAGTATTTATCACAAATGTTGGAAAATATTTTGAAATGATATATAAATGTTAAGAAATATTCCTTAAAACTTCATGAAGTGTAGTTTTATTTTCATTTTGAGCCACTATATTCCTGGACTAATTCAGGAAATAATAAGAAATGAAATGTTCCCTTAGGGCATCACAAAAGCACCTCCACCACCAAAACCACGGTAAACTTTTTTTCCGTTTTGCAATTTCCAAATTCGATTTGTCCTCATTAATTTCCCACTCTTGTTCGCATCGTTCCCGAACAATTAATGTCAAAAGATCACCACCGAAGCCTCAAACTCCCGACCCAGAAAAATGAATCCCAACATAACACACTTTTGTATACAAGGAAAACATTCTTAGCAGACTCATCTGTACGTTCCAGGATGCAAGGTAAGAACATGACCACACAATGGTCTTAAAAATACTTCACGGACAAAAAATCAATAAAATATGTCCAAAAGTAATTTCACCGGGACATGTTATTACTCCTTATTTCTTATATTCATCTGGCTTTCTGGATTCTGGCTGAATCTTCCAGGGTGTAACATTGAGGCTTTTAATTTTGCTGTTTTTTTTTTAATTTTAATTTAATTTTCAGTCTTCTGACTGACTATTAGTCCTTTTGCTTGACCAGACTCGGAGATGTACACTTTCTTAACATACCGTACGTGCTTGAGAGCTCCTCTCACTTGTTCTCCAGACGCACGTCTGGGGAACTTGGTTTTCGTGTGTGCGAATTCAGAGGGCAGTGCAACACAACGTCAGATTTAATTTTTGTTGTTCTTAACATTTCGATTTGTGATGTGAACATGTCATAAAAAAACGTTTTTTTTTCGTTTTGAACCATAAAACCGAAAACAATTTCGTGGTTGGTTTCACTTGAACAGCATTTCGTTGTTCTGAGGATTTCTCTGGATGCTTTGGTGCCAGAGCTTTCACCAGGCGCACTATTGTGCTGGAAAGCGCATCAAATTAGCCGGATAAATATTTAATTGGCGGTTGTCAGTCTCGGTAATGAAGTTCTATGAAAACGAACTGAAAAGTTCACCAAAATGGGATGGAATCATCATAAAGGATTAGTGGCTGTTTAAGTTGAGGATGATGGTGATTAATTTCTTCTCAAGATCATATTACTTAGCATATCAACAACCTCTCAAGTGTATACCTAAGGAGCAATATGTGTTTCGATACAAATTGATTATTCGTGTCAAACATGACAGGATCACTCCTTGCCCACCCAAAGCGAATTGAAAGTGTAAAAATTAGTCAACTGTCATCGCCGACACGACCCTTCTTTTCATATTCTTCGAAAAGAATGTGCCCAAACCAATATTCTGCCGAACAACGGAGGGGTTGTGCACCTTGTTCTGCATCCTGTGCGTCTGGCACTTAAGAATCCCATTCCAATTGCAATCCACCATATACTTGTCATCAACCAGCCAATTTGCGTTAAAGAGTCCACATTTCTAAGTTGTCCTTAACATTCCTATTTCGGATCAAAATAACCCAAAAGGTCCCTTACATTACTCCACCAACGTGCAGCAAGTCAGTGCTCCAACAAAAAAATTCCAGTTTCTATTTTGAACTTATCTCAATTAACACTCGGAATCTTAAATCACGCGACCATGTCGACATAGGAACATGCGCATCCACTTGAGCATCATTGCGCAGAGCACTTAAGTCCGTTGCTGGAAAGGATTGCTTGGCAGTCCGGTGGCAGGGAGAACCCGGAGCATCCTCTATGGCAGGGCATCCATTTCGAGTGACACAGCAGGCAGGCGCACTCTGTTTGGGTAGGCATGGTGCCTAAATGGCATACATCAGCATCACTACCTATCCTATATGCACTGAACTAATGCCGCATCAGCAGCGATTGCGGCAGCAGCACTCGTGTTTGGTACATGTTTGAAATTTTGCATTTCAACGTTATACGGATTTTGAGAAGTATTGCTGCAGTTTATGCACTGAGAAAATTATTTAGAAGTATTTGCTGTTTTTTTTTTTTTTTTTTTTTTTGAAAATGCACTTTTGTCAATAAAAATTTTACGATTTTTCTTAAAATTGGCGAAACAAAACAATGAAATTATTTAAAAAAAAAATTAAGTACTTGTTATTTCGTTCGAACATTTTTTTAAAATATCGAAGTTTTTTCTAAAAAAAACAAGAATTTACATATAATGAAAAATTTTTTTGTTCAGTGTAAAACTCATCAGTATGTCCATGGTGGGTGAAACCGGGATGATGACCATTCAGGACCACTGTGCATGCAGCAGGTTCGAAATTCAAATCTTAGCAAGAACGAGAAATCAAATTTATCTATTCCAAATGCAAGTTGATTTGGTGGACGATTGAGAAGGTGCTCTGCCGGTTGAGCAGTGGCGCACACTGCCGCTGCCGCATACAACAAATTCAGCTCGAGTATGCGGGTGGTCCCGGACATCTTAAGCAATGCATCCATATGCATCTATAAACCAAAAAATGTAGTTAGAGGGTATACCGCACATAGCACCTCTGCAGTGGTGGGCTTCTAATAGACTCTCTTTCTCTGAAGACATCCAACAGAATGTTGATAAGATAAGGAGCAAAATAACTCACTATGGTTCCATTGGATTGTGAATTTGTTTCTATTTCTTTTTTTTATTTATTTCTATGTCAGGAATGCATGCAATACCAGCATCTTAACAAGATGTTTGTAGTTGTTTGTCTTAGCGGTCTGGGAAAATGATAATTAAATGGACGTTAGTTGCACAGTGTGTGACAAGATCTGCAGGCAACAATGTTATCGAAGATGGTCATTTGTGCATCAATGTGGTAATTGCATTGGCATGCGGCTGTGTCCTTAGGGGCTTCCCGCTGGGAGGACAGTGCCAATTACAAGAAATACCTACATTTTTACAAGACGATTGAATCCTTAAAACAATTAATAGTAGTGACAGGTAAGGAGAACCTCTACACTCAAGTACTGCAATGATAAAGTAATATTATAAGTGCTCACTAAATCTTTTGTCCCACCATGGTCTGGTTATTTATCTTAGGAATGATTTTACTTACCGGAGTCCCATACAGGCAATGTTCTAACACCGGCCTTAACTAGTTGTGGCTCAAATACACTGTCCGCAGTATTATTCATTATTTTCGTATTTACAAGTCGACTTTAAACAAGTTTAATGCGTTGCCTGATTCCATTTCAAAAAAAAAAAATTCCATTGTTTTCGCACTGAAATCATTATTTCGGGCGATTTCAATTTACATAATTTCTACTGGGAAAAATTGGAAGTTCCGTAACTTTAACTGGTCGCCATGCTTCCTTGATAGTAACATTAATGCCATTGCTGAAATGATCACAATTGAGATTTTTCTAGGGATGGTTGCTTTTTATCAGTAAGAGAGTAAGAATCTTACCAAGTCACACTGACTGTAATATCGTTGGCTACAAGATATAATAATACAAGATAAGTGCATAAGTTAAGCTGGTGGTATTAGTGACGCTGTTTCGCTGATCTTCTCCATACGATACAGAACTCATGAAACTCTATTAATGATAGAACCAAATTTTTTCATGACCAAAAATTACGACTAAAAATGCTGCAATGTCCCAAAGGCAGTAAAATTTTTTGGCCATTTGTAAGAAGTATCAAAAAGCTCATGGAAACATTGATTAACCGTCAGCTTGAGAAATGTCTCGAGGACCGAAAAAAAGATTACCGCACTAGATATTTCCATGGCATTTTTATTCTTATCGAAAATTTATACTTTTCGGCCCATAATACTCTTGTTCTTTGAATCAGAAGCTATCTTGTGGGGGATTCAATAATAGTTGTATTAAACGTTTGCAAGTCTGATTCATATCAAATAAAAGCTGATGTGCCCAGGAGTAATAGTCTGTGAGCCGATTTAACGGGTTAAAGAAAAACAATGCTTTCAATCATGTATTTACTTTTAAAACAGTTCTTTATTCTTTTATGATCAATTTAAGACTAACTGAAAGTTCTATTTTATCGGCAACTAGGTACAAGTTTATTGGAGAGAGTGTTGTTGTCTATATTCAGCAAAGCTCGACTTAACATCCATATGAGAATCATTGCCTTTATAAACATAGAGTTCTTCTTTCTTGGTTTGGGTTGATGTTGGCATATAAAGCTTTGATTGTTGTTTGTGCTGTTATCTCGCTTAGCAACAGAGAACGTCTCTAGTCGTTAAACATGATGTCATGGCTCAGAGTGTATGTCAGGTGTCTTCATGTTACTCTTCCCCCCTTTGTTGAAACAGAACGCTTTTATTGCGTTTCAATGTATTTAAATGCGGCTGTGACAAATCAATCTTTTTGAAGTTGTTGTTCTCTTGTAGTTACCGATTAATACAACTAAACACATACATAATAATATTCAGTTTTAGTTAAAATTATTGTATCTGAATTAAATTATTAGATAAGGTACACAGTTATAACGTTTCAAATAAATTGTAGAAGTATAGTTATACAATTATATATAGTAATACATAGGTAGTTTAAATGATTTATGTAATATTTTTTTTTTTTTTTTTTTTTATTTATATAACTCAAGATAATACTTTATGTTTTTCAATTGTCTTGTTTTTTTTTATTGTACAGATTTGTTTATTTACTATAATATACATATATAATATATATATATATTTTTTTTTTATTGATATTGTATACCTAGGTACTTAATACAAAATTTAATGAAACTGGAAACAACAATCAATTCAATAATTTTTCTTATACGAATATTCAGAAATTTAAAAAGAAAATCGAGCTCCAGTCTATAAATATTATTAAAACAATACAATATTGTTATTGGACCTTCTTGGTTTCAAGTTTGTTTCTATTTGTGTAATCTCTTCCAGTAAGCTTTCTATCAAATTTCACGTCTCCTAAAGGATTTTGATATTTATAATTTCTTTTAATAATTTGTCTATCCCTTTTGACTGATCTTTGAAATAAGTTTTCCCTTTCTCTTTTACCTGTTTTACAATGTATCTTGGCAAGTGTTTTACGTTGTGAAAACCTAAATTTTTTACTAACTCTCTATCTTTGTAATCCCTTGGATCTTCACGCGTCTCATTTATCTTATTTATTTGTTTTTCTTTTGCTCTTACTACCCGCTTTTTAAGTTCTTTCCATTCAGACTCGTTTAATTTACTATGTAAAATATCATTTGGTTTGTATTTTGTTACTGAATGTAAAGAATCATTATATAACTGAACTGCTTTATAAACTAAAAGTCTATCATTTTTGTCCTTATTTTCTTTATTTAATTTAAAAAGTCGCATATGTTCGTTGATTGTAAGGTGGAATCGCTCAATTACCCCATTACCTGTATGCGTGTTTGGAGACGTAAAGTGATACAATATGTTTTCGCTAGTAAGGTAGTTTTTTATATAGGCGGTGTTAAATTCGTTGTCAGCCACGATCTTGAGTGGTTTTCCTAGGTTTGCGAATCTGTGTCTTAGAGCTTCAACTATAGTGATGGAATTTCTATCTGCCGACGAGTGAATTGAAGCATGTTTAGTTAACTTGTCAAAACAAGTTAGAAACATGTTATTTTTATTTTGAAACCAAATATCGATGTGGACAATTTGGTTGGGACTATCCGGTGTTTCTGATATGATGAGTTTTGGTTTTATCGGGTTTCTGTCGTATTTGCACATGTTACAGATAATGCAATTATTTATATATTTGTGGACTTCGAGTCTAAGATTCGGAAAATAAAAAACATCCTTCAATTCTAAATAGGTTTCCTCGATTCCCCTATGATTTTTTGCGAGATGAAATTTTTCTATTGTCTCTAACAAAATCTCATGGCTTGTTATATCCTTCAGGAACTTTGTACATCTTAGGATTTTCATTTTAGGAGAATTAGAAAAATACTTTACTACTGTCGTTTGAAATTTCACAAATATCATCCTTGCAAAAGATTCCTAATGTGCCCTTGATGGAGAAAAGTTCTTTCAAAATATTTAAAACATATTCTTCGTCATATTCTGGTAAATTTATTATCGATCTCCTTTTTTTTCTAAACAAAAATTTGTTTGAATAACCTTTGGAACAATTTGTTTGTATTACTAATTGGTTCTTATATATATTGATTGGGTTTTCCGTAATAAATATATGGTCGTTTAGGTTTTCTATGCCACTATGAATAGTTGCTATGTCCGATCTAACCTCGTCTTTATCTTCTTCTACAAAATTGGTTTGTAAACGACTAAGAAAATCAGCAACATTGTTTTCTTTGCCTTTTATATATGCAATGTCGAAATCATATTCGTTAAGACGAATTTTCCAGCGTTGTAGCTTGGAATTTGGTTCTTTCATTGAATTTAGCCATATTAGCGGTCGATGGTCAGTTTGAATTTGAAATTTTCTTCCGAACAAGTAGGGTCGAAAGTATTTCGTGGCCCAAACTATAGCTAAAAGCTCTTTCTCAATCGTGCTGTAATGTGACTCGTGACGATTTAAGGTCCGAGATGCAAAAGCTATAGGGTGTTGGTTTTGCGAAAGAACTGCACCTAAGGCCGCGTTGCTGGCATCTGTTGTTAAAGTGAAGGTTTTAGTAAAATTTGGGTAGGCCAAAACAGGACAACTACATATAAGTGCTTTAAGCTTGTTAAAGGACTCAATATAAAAAGGGTTTTTGACGTTTATTTTTGAACCTTTTTTTAAACAATTTGTCATTGGTAGGGCTACTTTTGAGTAGTCCTTAATGAACTTACGGTAAAATCCAGTAATTCCAAGAAAAGATATTATTTGTTTAGATGACGAAGGAAGCTCTATTTTTTGTATGACCTCAATTTTACTAGGATTAGGACTTATACCATTACTTGATATAATGTGACCTTAATACTCAGTTTCACGCTTAAAGAAGTTGCACTTATTAATTTGCACTTTAAGGTTAAATTTCAAGAGACGTTTAAATATTTTATTTAGGGAATCTATATGTTCCTGCAAAGAAGTCGAAAATATTAATATATCATCTAGATACACCACGCATATTCTATTAATGTAGTCAGATAGAACTTCATTTATCATCCGCTGGAACGATGCGGGGGCATTTTTCAGACCAAACGGCATTCGTGTAAACTCATAGTGCCCGTTTGCGGTGGAAAATGCTGTTTTGTGTCTGTCTTCCACACTAAGTGGGATTTGATGGAAGCCCTTCGCTAGGTCGAGTGTCGAAAAATACTGTGCGTTACCTAATTTGGAAAAAATGTCCTCAATATTGGGAATTGGGAATCTATCCTCTGTTGTTACTTCATTTAATTTTCTGTAGTCCACTACAATGCGCCACTTTTTTTGACCGGAATTGTCAAGCTTTTTTTCGACTACCCAAATTGGTGCATTGTATGGACTCATTGATTTAACGATTATTCCCGACCTAAGCATTTCCGAAATTTGAATTTCAACCTCTTCCTTGTGGGCCTCTGGATACCTATATGTTTTCGAAAATATAGGAATATCATTCTTCGTTGGTATTTTATGGGTGTATGCAAGAACGCAAGACAAGTTGTCGCCTTCTAGATAAAATACTTTCTTATACTTTCGGATTGTAGAGGTTAAAAAATCGATTTCTTCTGAATTTAGATTACCAATTTTTAGTTTACTTGTAATTTTGTCTATATCTGGTTCTATGAAATGTATATCTATGATATCTTTGCATAGTATATTAACATCTTCCTCTGTATATTTAGTAGTGGATTGGTTAAAAATCAATGGCAATGCAGCATTTTTTGTTATAAGTAGTGAGCTTTTGAAATCAATTTTGGCTTGTAATGGCCTTAGAATATTACAGCCAATTATACCGTCAAAATCACCATTTAATTTCGTTTCGAGCATTTCAACTGTAGTAGACGATCTATTAATTTCTTTAAATAAAGGAATAATAACTTTTGAGGTTACAATAATATTACCGTTCACAGACTTAAGTGTGACAGGTTTTGTTAGTTCCGTTTTGAAGGACTTCTCAAAAAGATCGCTCTGAATAAGTGAAGTGCTCGCTCCGGAATCGATGAGTAGTTTGAGAGGGAAAGGATGATTTTTTACAATTATACAGGGTAGTGCTCTAAGGTGGCTGACAGAAAATTTTGATATGGTGAATTATTATGATCTTGATATGTTTCAGTATTATTGGACAAATTTTCTGCCTCAACATAATCGATATCCATAGTATCGTTATTCATACTAACTCTCGTTTGTGCCGAATTTCGCTTACCTTGTTGTGAAATATTATTTGAGTTTCTTGAATATCCTAAACTACTATTTTGCGGATTATTTGTGTTGCGTGAATTTAAACTATGAGGTTGGTTGTTATTTTGGCGAAACTGACCGGAATTACCTCTGAAATTTTCTGAATTATTTTCCTGTCTATTACCTGTAAGATTCTGTAGAGTACTTGATCGAAAAAAGTTTCTTGTGTTACCTCTCTGATTTTGCCCTGAGTATCTATTTGGATTTGCGAAACTATTGTTATGAAGATTTGTTGGGTTAGTTTCGAAATTTTGTGACAAAAAATAAGTATTTTTAAAACTTTTATGAGAAACGGAAACATTAAAGTTATCTGTATCCTTCAAAATATCTTTAGCCTCCCTTAGAGTTTTCGGATTTCTAGCCTGAAGAATAAGTTTCGGGTTGCTTGGAAGTTTACTTATGAATATTTTAAGAGTCATTTCCTCATTTTGATCTTTATTAAACCAAGAAGGAGTATCAATAGACAAATCTGCTTTAATATTTAATTTGGTAAGATGACTTAAGCATTGATCAAAAAGTAATGATACTGAACCTCGAAATTCTAACAGTTTAATCTGATTCACAATATTTTCAACACTTTCATTTACAGAACAATTTGATAATAAAACTTTTTTTATTTCCGGCCAACTTGTCGGATTGTTATTATTGATTAGTGTAATATTTGCGGATTCCTTTATTTTCTGCCTTATTTTTAATTCCATTAACTCTTTCGAGGGTTCGTTTAAGTCCACGACATAACTGTATATACAATCCACATGTTTAATAAATAGGCTTAGTTCTTCGGGTAATCCGGTAAATGCCTGAATATCTTTTATTAAAGTAAATAACTCCATATTCATCATACCTTGTCCTTTTTCGTTGTTTAGCTCTTGTTGTTTTTTTTTTTTTATTTAATTTTAAATAACACGTATTTTTGTCTGTTTCCCGACTGCGCCAGTAATAGTCTGTGAGCCGATTTAACGGGTTAAAGAAAAACAATGCTTTCAATCATGTATTTACTTTTAAAACAGTTCTTTATTCTTTTATGATCAATTTAAGACTAACTGAAAGTTCTATTTTATCGGCAACTAGGTACAAGTTTATTGGAGAGAGTGTTGTTGTCTATATTCAGCAAAGCTCGACTTAACATCCATATGAGAATCATTGCCTTTATAAACATAGAGTTCTTCTTTCTTGGTTTGGGTTGATGTTGGCATATAAAGCTTTGATTGTTGTTTGTGCTGTTATCTCGCTTAGCAACAGAGAACGTCTCTAGTCGTTAAACATGATGTCATGGCTCAGAGTGTATGTCAGGTGTCTTCATGTTACTCAGGGCTCTGTTATATGTCTCTGATTCTCTTCGTCTGACAGATCTTCTGTCTGTTACTGCTAACCCACTAATCTGTTTTGCTGACGACTCTACCCTCAGCTTTTCATGTTCGTTTGGTAATTTTCTTCCTTCGTCTTCGGACGTGCAATTGCAACGGTTAAGCTCATTACACTCTAATTTACCCAGCATTGTCGAATGCGGAGTAATAAAAATCGTGTGTAGTTTTAATGCGTCGTAAACTTAATGCTGTTTTCTGTTTTCAAAATTTAACGTACACCTAATGCAGTTTTCCATTAATTGCAATTGCATCGAAGAAACCGAAAGGTTTACAGTACTCGGTGTGTATGTCAACGACGATCATATTTCATCAATCAAATTTTGCCCGTTATACTCCCCTCGATGACTTTTGAGACCAATTTCGAACGTATCATGAAAGACAGGGATTCTTTTCTTTCCCGAAAAGCACGAATTCGGAATAGTTTACCCGGTGAAATTTTCCCTTGCCATTTCAAATTAAAACAATTGAAAACCAATGTTAATCGACATTTTCTGTACCCCCCCCCCCGTCTTCTTCTTCTTCTTCTTATTCTTCTTCTTCTTCTTCTTCTTCTTCTTCTTCTTCTTCTTCTTCTTCTTCTTCTTCTTCTTTTTTATTTTTTTCCACAACATCTGTTTAGAGGTAGATTTCATACAATTGATGATTGTATCTTTTCCGGAATCGTCGATGTCTTAAAAAACTAATATATCATTGCCATTTCTCTAATCAACTTAGTCTGAGGCAGGATGACCTTGTCATATTGAAATCAGGTAAAGTTCAGCATCAATTCAACATCATCTTTCACCGATTGCTATTTATTTCCATACTGTACTCAATTTCTTCCGAGGTTTTGCTTCCGCCAGAACTGTTTATTTTTATGTTAAATTTGGTTTTCTAACAAGGTGTTCTCTCTGAGTTCTGTCGTTCTCTATCCAAAATGTTAAAACAATCGAACTTCATCATTCTTTGATCATTCTGTGTAATTTCGCCATTGAACCTCTTGAATGAAGCATAAGCGATAAGTTGACCATAACCATTGTAAGGAGCTGCACAGCGACACACCACATGCCTAGTCAAGGGTTTATAAATACAAAGCCAACATTATTTGCGGGTCATATTGAGAGCCCACATGCCATAACTCCCGAAAACAATCAAGGATTTATTTCCACTTAATTTCCAATATTTTCTTTCGAATTGAAAAGCTAATAGGTTGAGGCTCAAGTCTATCGAGGACTAAACTTAAGATCAACATCAAAATTGTCGGTCCTGTTTACAAGAAAAAATAATCTCTTTCTAAACAGTGGGAGATACCCTTATTTCAAATCTTGAAAATAAAGTAGGGAAAGCAAAATAATCAAGCAACAACAATATTTAAAAGAAATCGGTTCAGTCGGTAAGACCAAAAAGCCATATACATTCAGACTGTAACTATTTTAGACTTTCTTGCTATCTCGATTTTGTTCATATTTCAAATACATTTTTATAATTTTACCTTACACGTTAAATTTTTCTTTCCTATTCATTGATCGGACCTTTTCCTGTTCAACATACTGTCCTAAGCTACAATTCAAAGACATTTCGTTCAGCAATTAGTTTGTATGGTCAAAATCGCCACATTCCGACCAGTACCTAATCATGTGTCCTTCAATCACTGTGCTAAATTCAATGAGAGGAGTCCTACAACTTTGAAGGACAATATAGGATGTTATCAAGTACCAGGAATGCGATTTCTCATGAATATTCAGATAGATTTCCATTTTCTTCCTCTGGCCGAAGTTTATATGACTCCAACAAAGAATATAAAAAAAAAATTAGGCCAACAGAAATTTTTTCTCGGTCAGTCTCTGCCCAACTCACCAACCAATATTATCCACTTCACGGTTATGATCCGTTTACGATGCATAGGCATTCAGGCCGTTGAAAGTTCATCTTTTCCTGCCCTGTTATTAATTGTAATAAATCTCGATGAAGTAATAAGGCTGTGGTCATTAAAAATAAAACAAAGAAGACGAAAATAGCCCTCAAATCTTCAAAACCAAAAACCCAACAAAATTGGGTACCCGTTTCACCAAATGCACTCCTCTTAATTCCCTTCGGAATAATAATTGTCGGTCATGTTAACCTTTTGACGAGGAAAGCGAAAAGGCTTGGTTTCACCTTGCAAGTGGTGGTAATGTTCACAAATGAAACCCTTTTTTTTGGAGCCCCAATCATCATTAGGACATAATAACATTGCTCAGGCCAGAAGGATGAAAGAAGGGCGCCAGTTTAAACACACTTAAGCTCTTCAAAACGAAACATATTCAGGACCCCACTTTGGAACCCTCGATAGCTCAAACAGTAACAATAAGCTACAAAGGACGATATTGGATGGCCTCACCATCACCATTGGAAGACCGGCACCATGCAACCACCTGCCTGGCCGATTAATCAAACGATAATCCGCTGAAGTGTGTCTTCATATCTATGACGAGGAAACAAGCTGGTTAGGCTGGTTAGAGAGAGCGAGAACTGGTGGTTATGTTTAGTGGTGGCTGCGTGTTAACACCTTTCGATTTACTTTTGGCCCAGTCATTATGATGGTCATGACAAAGGGCTCCGACCGACACCACCGCCTTCATCAATTATCGAGCTTAGCTGGCTTGTGGCGGCCGACCGACGACGACCGACCCATGGCTGTTGTGGTCGTTTTTGATGAGATTTTCAAATGCATAGCTAAGTTGAAAAATAAGCAAACATCAAGGATTGGCGGCATGACATGGCGTGGTGGCAGTGGCATGGACTAACCCTTCCTGCAATTTGTGCTCTTTAATCATGCCAGTTGAGTAGTCGTTTGGTTTGGTGTAATTTGATTATATTAGCTTTAATACAGGGGTGGGGTCATTTGGGTTTGAGTTAATGGCTTCCGATTGGCTTGGGGTAAACCTAAACAGGATAAGGGTTTTTTTGTTTTAAAGGAGTGTGATTCAATTCATTGCGTCGTCGTATGGAGTGTTTTTATGTGAATTCAGAATGAGAAGGAGGCATTTTTAACAAATTTTATAAATTTGATTGAAGAGGGTCTTAGGTTTTATGTTTGGGGCTTGATAGAGGATGCAGGTTTTTTTTTTATTTGGAACGTGATATGAGATAACAGCTGCATTCTTGAAAAAAATATTGTATTTTTACTTAATAATAGAAATTCTGAAGAAGTTTTGTTTATACTTATTGCATTCTCATTTGCGAGATTTCTTCTAATATGATATTGAAAGTTTGAAAAACCTTTTGGTATTCGAGCTCGGAGATTATGTATCTAATACCTTCAGTTGGTGAGCATTTGTGTCTGCCTCTATGCTAGACATGCAGAAAGCCACAATGGCTGAAGTGCTTACCATTAAAGCTGGCATTTCTGGGAAGGATTTTTGAAAAATGTGGAGTCAATATCAAAATTTTAAGTAAGGAAAAACGGCCTCGTGAAATTTCAATTTCCCCTCTGGGAAATGGCAAAAGAAACAGATAATCGCTTAAGCTGTTTAGGCTGCAGCTCGTTATACATACTGACAGACAGACAGACATTATTTGTCGATCACTTTTTTAGACTTATCTATAATCGTAATGTCATGTTTCATTGTTATGTCAATTTTTTTTATATTCAGGAATCCTAAACTTGCCTTATAGTCCCTATAATCGCAAGTAAAAATTAAATACATTGCACGACTGCATCCAACGAACTTGCTCATATGTGCGGTAACATTGAAGAATAAAATTTAAGAAAATTAAAGTTAACATCAAAGCATTTATTCGATTTTTTTGACTTTTGATTGTTCTAATAAAGTACGTTAAATTGTATTGAGTGAAATAATTTCAACGCCATTTTATTTTATTTTTAAATAAAACAGGTTGTTTTTAACAACTTTACATACATTTAAAACAAAATTAAAAAAAAAATACCCATTTTCAAAATATTGATTTTTCAAAAAAAAATTAAAAAAATTATTAAAAATACAAAAAAAAAACAGTTTCCGAAAAAAATATTAATCTTTTCGAATGTCAATTTTGATACTAATCGTCGCCCACCATATTAATTTTGTTCACCAAAATATAATGCTAACCTACAGTGGTACACTGATTTTTTTCATTCTTGGGGCCGTTTTCGAAAAAATAAGCTTTTACATAACGGTTATTTGACAGGTACCGTTAATTTTTGAGCTAAGAAAAAATTCAAAAAACTCTTCTGTGGAATGTTATAATAACCCTATATACTAATTTTGAAGACGATTGGCCCAAACGTTTAAGCTGCAGTCCAAAATAAATCCGTACAGATAGATAGACAGACATACAGACGGACAGAATTTTGCCAGTAACTCAAATATGTTTCTCTATCATCGTAATGTCATGTTTGATTGGTAGAATTTTTTTTACGAATGCATAATTTGCCTTATAGTTCCTATGAATCGCAAATAAAAAGTCCATGACCAGTAAATTTTTTTTTTTTATAAAATTCACGCTCAAAAGGATTTGTGTGTTGCCCTTATAATGTTAAAACACACTGCACGAGCATAGGATGGTTAGGGAGGGTGGGAAGGAAGGTGTCGATTAACATTAGTTTTGAATGCTTTTAAATTGAAATGGCAAGAGCAAAACTCGCAAAACTGTGTAAACCATTCCAAATTCGTGTTGTTCGGCTAAAAAATAATAAGAAGGGGAAACAAATTTTCCTACACCGATACAGAAAACCTAAGCTATATTGAATTTTCGAAGCATTAAACTCCACACGATTTTATTACCCTATTTGACAATGCTGTGTAAATCGGAGTTTAATGAGCTTAACATATGGTACCGTTGCGATTGTACCTCCGAAGGCGAAGGACGTGAATCGTCGAACGAATAAGAAAAGCTGAGGGATGAGGGTAGAGTCGTCAGCAAAACAGTTGAGTGGATTAGAAGTAAAAGAAAGAAGATGTATTTTAGGCAACTGTTGTAAATAGCACTTTCAGTTTTACATATAAGACTGCAAAAGGAGGACATTGTTTTTCGAATTAATAGCTAAACCCAAAATTTCATAACCCACATATTTAACAATATTTTGGACAACCTTTGTTTTTCCTATGGAATGGAAGAATGCTAAAATCATCTCCATTTTAATGAAAACTTCATATCAAATATTTTTGAAAAAGCCGTTTTAAAACAAACTATATGTCTTCCCACATGTAGTAAATGGACGAGGGTCACATTTCACTTTTAAAACCCTCCTGGATTTTGCAAATATTCGAAAATTTCTATGGGTTTCTATCGAATCATATCACTGGACCCTTTCGTATCTTATTGGTAGACAACAATGTGTTATCGCAAATGGTCGTTCATCCAGCTTAAGGAATGTTTTGACGGATGTGCCACAAGGGTCTATGCTTCAGAAAGTTATCCTTTCGGAATGGGAAAGAGAGAAACACTTAATAAAAATTTCAGAAATGTTTCTTTGTTTTTGAAATGTTTCTTAAGGTGTGTCTACATCAAAGAAACATTTCAGAAATGTATCTGAAATTTCTGAAACATTTATTAATGTTTATTTGTTTCCCATTTTATATATCCAGTTTTGTACTTCAAGATGGATTGTAAAAAAACAGTAATCATAGCAACGCGTTTTGTCATCAGGAACAAAATACAAACAAAGAAAAACAAAAAACCTGTGACCTTGACTAACATGCTTGAAAAATAAAGAAAGATTTCCGTTCAGAAGGGGAAAAGAACATTTAAAAAACAAAAATGTTCCTTGGTGTGGACACGCCTTAAGACGTATTACGATTTTGAGAACAATAACGATTAATTTAGAAATATAAATGAATTAATACAATTTTAACCATTTAACAATTTTAACTTGATAGTATTCTTTGATAAATTAATAATAAATTAAAGTCAATGCATAAAATATTATTCCACAGTTCACTTTTTCCTTGATAGGTGTCGTTGTATTTAGGGAAGACACGCCACGAAACTCGGTGTCTTCTGTAATGATTTTGGCAAAAGAGGAAAACGAGTCCATTTCGCACCCCATTTGCTAGTGTCCTTCTCTTTCCCAAGGACGTAAATTTTACTTAGGATAATTTTTCTTGGCTGAACAAAGTAATCTGATTTTTTCCTTTTTTTTAAATGACCACACCTCTTGCTCGGTTTAGCTTGTGTTTGTCAGGCTCTTTTGGATTATTCCATGTCTGAAGTCAACTTAGTGAAGGTGTCGTTGCATTAACTTGAGCCAGCAGTTTTTGTGACTGAAATGTATCACAAGTCACAACGTCCCATATTGAAGCCCGAATAATAGCCATTAGAACCTTACCCATTTCATTGAGGATTCATTTCAGATCAGACTTTCATGCCCTTGAAAGAGGGGCATTCGTTGACAATTCGGCAGTCTATTTCCAGAATATTTTCTGCAAACTTATAAAAAAAAAAGATTCTGCAGAATAGGCTTGCAGCCAAAAGTAAGTGATTTTTGCAAGCTAAAAAAATGTCAAATCAACCAGCCAAACAAGACTTAAGATTGTATCATCTGCGACAAATTCCTTAACCTGTGCTATACTGCCAAGCCAATCATTACCTCACGTATCTTCTGTAAATCTTACTTTGCCTAACTGTAATATCCGTTTAAAAGAAGCAAGAAACACTAAAAATAAGTCAAAAGTGCCTCCAGAAAAATCAAAAACCGGTGCATTTCAACTCCAAACATGTCTTCCCCGTGCCAACTGTCAACCAACCGAAGAAGTTCACTGACTTTTTTGACATAATCCGCCAGTTAAAGAACATTTTTCTGCTTTACTTCTGATTGCACATGAAATTGTTACAAAATAAATATAAAAACCTAAAATAAAACAAAAAACCAAAAATTATAATTTCCTTGTTTAAATGTTTCGCTGAAAAATTACGACAAGTCAACGACGCGTCTACGACGACGACAAAGTGTGCAACCTGTTCACCTTTAACTCCGCTGTGTGTGTCTTCGCCGTTGGTACAGGTAGTTTGCGTTTGGAATATTGTTTGTCTTGTCCCACTGACAATCACAATACCACAAGCTTCAGGCTTGCTACGGCTTATCCGAAGCAAGTTGATGTCGCTTTTTTTATGACAGCAAGAGAGGAACCATAACTTCTTTTATTTCCGTGCGGAGTCGTTTTGACGGTTGTGGGTTGGTGATTCTACCTTCTATTTTGTTTTTCGGATTCCAGCAACGGTAATACGATACAAAACACAGAACCTTTGAACTTCTTCCATCTTTCGTCATCCGAGCATCTCCAACATTCGTCGTCATTTAAGAGATTCTTTCTTAGGAACTAGACGACCTGTCTTTGTTACGAAACAGAAGGTTATTATTTTCATCTAAATGGAAGAGCCATCTTACCTGCTGATGACTGGAAGGTGAATTTTGTCATCACAAATTCAAATCATCGCCAAGCTGCCATCTTGCGCCAAAACACACCGCTATATTCAGGACCGCCATATTGAGCAACATACTTACTACCTTTGCCGCCCTTATGACAATGATGAACGATGAAATGGAATAGATACAGTAAGAACGGAACCGAATGAAGTAGAAACAACTAGAACCGCCAGACAGGCAATACCGAATCTTTTGGAAAGAATTCAGATGTTTTATTTTAAGAACCGATCGCAATCAGCTGGGAGCTCAACCTCAGGGTTGCACCTTTTTGCCAATTCTGTTTTAAGAGAGATGATGAATCAACTTCATCATAGTGCCCTATTATCCCTCTTCTGATGGTCCTGGTCCTGGTGGTGATTGAGATGAATGCTGTTGCAGCAGAGAGCCAGGTTGTCTGTAATGAATTCTAGGAATTCGATTCATGGTGGTGGGCTCTATAGAATATTGTGTGGCTATTGGAATTGTTTTGGGTTTTTTGCACCTTGATGTGCGCACAGGTTGAGGTTGACATTGCCAACTTCAATTCATAGAACTGTGTGCGCAGAAGCAGAATTCTTTTTTTTCTTTTGTTCGTTGTGTTGTTAGATAATAATGGATTTTTTTTGCTATGGGACAGGTGAAGGGATTGTTCTGGGATCTAGGATATCAAGATCGACATCTGTGTGGGGCAGGATTCTTCGCACCTTTTCCTAAAAAGTTTTTATGGGGACCTGCATGACATTGTTGTGTTGGCACTAGCCATTTTTTTTTTGGGGTGGATATGTTTATCGATTTATGGCGCAATCGATTTGATATGGATTCTGGAAGCATGATCAATGGTACCGAAAACTTATCCGTTTAAGTTTGTTTCGGTTTTTATAGAATTTTGGCATAAGATACAATATTTTGTTACAACCCTAGCCCGATAGGATAGGATTACTCTTGTGTGTGTGTGTGGCACTTAATGTTTTTCATCCAGTTTATCTATTGGAATGCGTAATGCTGAAGTCTCTTTAAATCCAACACCTTCAAATAGGGCATGAACAAAAATAAAGACAGACTTAGGAATTAAGTACCTATTCTTCTCGAACTTTTGAATCGTTCCTTCAATTTGCAATATCAGATTTTTCCCAAATTTCTAAAAAAAAATAGAAAAAGCTATAGCCTAGGTACTTATATGTACTCTTAACTTTTACAGTAAATGCCTTGTGAATCTGCAAGAGGAATCCGAATCCGAACGGCTACATGAGATGCACTTTGTCATGACAATGCTTATCTAATAAAAGTCTCGAGAACGATGTTTGTTCGCCATGAACTGAAACTACTTTACCGATCTTTATTAAATTTTGTATACCTATGTACTGTGTTCAGTTAAGTTGAACTTGAGAAGGGGAGATAGTTTTTATATCGATTAATGTATGACCTAAACATTTTTTACTTGCGATTATAGGGACTACCTATAAGGCAAGTTTAGGATTCGTGAATATAAAAAAATTGAGATAACAATCAAACATTACATTACGATCATAGAGAAGCCTAAAAAAGTCATTGACAAAAAATGTCCGTCGCTCTCTCTCTCTGTCTGCCTGTCCGGGGGTATATCGATCTGCAGCTTAAACTGGTTAAGCGATAATTTGGTATGTGGGTATCTCTTGGCATTCCTCATAGGGGAAATTGAAATTTTATTTGTTGTGCTAAAAATAACGGTACCTGCCATATAATGATTAAGGAAAGGCTTATTTTTTCGAACACTGCTCCAACGATTTTGATGAACATTTTTGAGATTTCTTTTTTGTTGGTAGTAGCTCTCAGCTAATTAGAACTAAATTCACTGAAAAACTCTTGTAACGGTACCTTTCATATAACGGTTTTTTTTTGAATTTTCGACTTTCCCGGTAACGGTTAAATGGATTTCAATAAAATTTTATATTTGAAAAGATCTAAGTATCCTTATTAGTTCTACATATACAAATTGTGGCTAATTATTTTTTTCTATTTTTAGTTAATTTTTGATTATTTTTTTTTAAATTCATTATTTTTAAAACGTATCAAAAAAAAATATTTAGAATTTAAAAATCAGGTGTAATTTAATAAATTGCAAACAAATTTTTTTTTTCAAAAAACTAAAAATAAAAAAACAGGATTTTATCAAAACCGGTCATACAATATTCGAAATACTTTTTTCTTAAATTCTTTGTTATTTAAGATGCGTGATGGTGTACTTCATTTTTACTAAAAACCGTTAAGTATTGTGGTTTTCATACTTTTTATAAGTTCAAACTGTGTTATTTTGAACGTAAATGTTAATTGTTTCTGTCAAAGATGTAATTGGGCACATAAGAGCAAGTACGTGCGATACAGTCGTGCCCATTTTTTTAATTCCAAATTGATGCTAGCCAGATGGGACATAAATGAAACTGTTAACTGTTATATGCTGTACAACATGCTTATTGGTAAAAATGGCAACTGCGTATGCAGATGATCAATCGCCTAACGGACAGGTCTAAAAGTTAAGGTTATCCGGATAATCTTGCAGCGTGATTTGGACAAGATTCAGCAATATTGTTATAATTCAATGTGAATCTATACTAGAACCACTTTATTATATTCGAGAAGGAACTGGCGAAGAAGAGCTCTAAGCTCCAATTTCATGAAATATTTGAACAGGGAAAGATAAGTTCGTTGTGCAATCGTTAAAAGTTTTTAACGGTTTTTGGAGCACCAGATACACAAATTGGTGGAATCTTGAAGGACGCGGGAGAAGTGATGAGATGAAGAAATGATCTTGCAGAACTTAATATCATCTGCACACATTCGAATACAATAGTTTTTACAATAAACATGACCATGACAATGTCGTTGATGGTAAGTATGAAAAGAAGAGGACTTAAGTGGCTGGCTTGCGAGATATAAGGGAAAGCTGCGGAAAGCGCTAGATAAGGCAGATCTAAAGAAAGTTGCAGAGCTCGCAAAAGTGAAGGTAAATACCAATGTAACTAGAGTAGTTGTAAGAAGATCGAAATCGTAGAAAAGGAGGGGTTGATAATAAGTAACCATAGCTTTAAGGAAAAAATGACAAAGTGAAAATGATAAGTTAATGGGATCAGTCTAGAATCTTCTAAGCGATTAACGAAGTTCTTTAAACAATTTTAAACGATTGGTCGTACATTTAGAAACAAAATTTAAAAAAAAATTCACTTGGTCGTTTTCAAAGTATTGATTTTTCAAAACAAAATTTTAAAAAAACTTATTAAAAATACAAAAAAAAGTTTTCGAAAAAAAATTTATGTAAAATTATTTAGGCTACCTACATCTTCTTGAATATCAATTTTGATTGTAATCGGATCTCCAGTTTTCGAGAAAGTCGAAGAAAAAAAAACACGTCCTATGGGAGGTACCGTTTTTAGCCCACCATATTAAATTTTTTTTTCACCGAAATATAATGCATATCTACAGTAGTACACTTATTATTTTTTATAAAAATTCTCTTTGAGCCGTTTTCGAGAAAAATAAGCTTTTACATAACGGTTATATGACAGGTACCGTTAATTTTTGAGCTTAAAAAAAATTGAAAAAAGTCCTCTGTAGAATGTCAAAAGAACCTTAAGTTCAAAATTTGAAGACGATTGGCCCAACCGTTTAGGCTGCAGTCCAAAATATATCCGTACAGACAGACAGACAGACAGACGGACAGAATTTTGCCAGTAACTCAAATATGTTTCTCTATCATCGTAATGTCATGTTTGATTGTTATCTCAAAATTTTTAATCTGCACGAATGCATAACTTGTATTATACGGGTGCGCCAGAGAAACTTACTTATTTGAAAAAATTCCCGCGCGGTGAGTTGGGAGGGTAGAGGGGCAAGAGGGGGCGCATATGGAGGGGGAAGTTCCCAAGTTTGTTTCTCCCTCCAGTCAGTTGCCATCATGCTCTGGTCTAGAGAGCAGCGGGCCTTCGCAGTTGAGAGCTTCTTTTCTAACGGTCGCTCACTTGTTGCTACGCAACGTGCCTTCCGCGCTCGCTTTGAAATTCCTCCTCACAGACTCGTTCCTGGCCGTAATTCGATTCTGTCGTGGGTTAACTCATTTCGGGAGTGTGGAAGTGTCGCTAAACCCAGAAATGGACTTCAACGGACCCTCAGAACTCCGGAAAATATCGAAAGAGTGAGGCAGTCAGTTGTGCGTTTTCAACGGCGTTCGGCTCGCAAACACGCAGCTGCTATGGGAATTTCTGACACCACTGTTCGACGAATTCTCCATAAAGACCTTCGATTTCATCCCTATAAATTGGCTGTTGTGCAAGAATTAACTGAACGCGATTTTGTTGCCTGTCAAAATGCATGTGAAATGCTGATTGACAACCTGCCTGAAGACGCGGTCATTTTTTTCAGTGACGAGGCTCACTTCCACATTTCCGAAGAAGAAATGAACGTTAGGAACGTGTGGTTTCAGCAAGATGGAGCCACAGCACACACAGCACGAGACTCAATGAATTTGTTGCGACAACATTTCCCCGACCGCCTCATCTCTCTCAGAGGCGATCTCCAATGGCCGGCACGCTCTCCAGATTTGACTCCATGCGATTTCTTTTTGTGGGGTTATTTGAAATCCCTGGTTTATGTCGATCGACCACGGACCATAGCACACCTCAAGAACAACATTTGCGACGCCATTGCCAACATACCGATTGATATGCTGCGAAGAGTGGATACGAATTTCAAAAATCGACTTCATCAGTGTATGCGCAATGGGGGTCGCCATTTATCCGATGTCATTTTTAAGACTGCATAAAAAAAAAATTGGGATAGTATTCTCAAATAAAAAAAAAATTTAAAACAATAACTGAAGTCCTTTTTTTTTATTGACCTTTCAAATAAGTAAGTTTCTCTGGCGCACCCTGTAGTACTTATAATTGCAAGTAAAAAAAAAACTTTTTCTTATAGATAATTATCTTGAGTTTTAAGAACGAACAATACTTCGCAGAACACCTTGTTTAACTCATGAGTCATGACTAAATACCTAAGTATATACTTTTTTTTTAGAAAATGTTTGGATGGTGGCTCATAAAAAAAGAAATCTCTAAACGAAGTTCAAAAATTTATAATATGAAGTATTTAAATTTTTTGAATTTTGTAAAATTGTTCTTACACTATACCATAAGCAACAATTCGACCTTCAAATTATATTTTTGTAAACACCTTTCCTTACTCCAGCCCCGTCCCGAGTATTTTGAAGATATTGACAAACAAACGATTTTCTTGCAGCCGTTCGTATACCAATGCTTTCCTCGGGCAAAGCGTGATCGTTGTCATCTTGCCAAAATGACAGCATAGCCGAAATATATACGTAGATACAATAGAAAATCCGATTGGTGCTGCTGCATTGATAAATGGTCCGTTAGGGATCAAGATATACATCCCGCTTTCATATTGCTCCGTACCTACATAGGTACCTCTACCTATGTAAGCATACCTACCTACGCACTTTTTCCTCTTCTATAACGGCAACAAATGAAAACTTGCCGCAGCTGCCCAAAAGAAACCGGTGGTTTACTTTTCAAAGGAGGAAAGAAAAAAGAATTCCTTACCGAGGTCCACGCAACAAATTAAAACTCTCGAAACAGGAAAAAAATATATAGGTATCAACCCCAACCAAAACCAAAAACAATCTAACAGCTAACAAGACAAGATGAAGATGAAGAAGTTCTCTCCAGATCCCCCTTAACACAATAACCGTAAATCGCAGACGTTTCAAAATAACTTTCGATGCTATACAATCCGGAATTAGGAAACTCAATAGAATCCAGCCAACAGACCACTAGGGAACCCTCGATGAATAAAATCGAATGTAAACATAACACTCCACAAGGATATTCACCTTAAAATAGTAAATAATTTTGTGCTGTTTTGGATGTGCCGTTTGGGTGTCATCGCTGCAGTGGTATACTGAACCGTTCAGTTCCGTGTTTTCTTTTCCGGGTGCATCTACCACCACCGGGAACTCAAAATGCTACACGGAGACGGACACCGTTTGATGGAATTCTCTCCCCTCTGTTTTTAAAAACAGGATTGCGAGTGCGAGCATGGCGCACCGGCACACGACAGATGTACAGTTCGATACGTTGGAGTGGAGGATATCCTTGTGCAGAATCGAAGGTTACTTACTTGAATAAAGTGAGTGTGCTCTGTAGTCCTGAATCCATGACAATGCCAGCGAGCAGTCGCACATTGAAATAACTTTACTTTCGTTATTTCTTTTTTTCCTCATAGTTAGTCTGCATTAGCGGAAGGATATTCACCATTTAAGGGCACACCGATGATATGTTTGCATAGCCTGTGCCTGTGTGCACATGTCAAAAATACGGAAACAAGGGTGAACTATGGGTACAAGCGTGATGCATCAGTCGTCCATCATTTAACTCGCTTGCTGTCATGTGCGAGATGATGCACCGTGTAGGTACCTATATTGGATCTGGACTTTGAATGGTAGTTTTTAGTCAGTGAAGGGATACAAATATACCAACAAACAGTATGGAAACGTGCCGCAGGGTTAGCGGGCAGATGTGATTTATGGCAGAAAAGTGTTGAGTAATTTGGTGACATTACCCAAATTGTTTGTAGGACATCGACTATTTACATATAAGAAGTTGAAATTAAAACATATTTAGGTATCTATTTAAATTAAAATGTTAATGATGTAGCCAGTAATCGGTCAATTATCCTTTTTTACGTGGCCCCTTCCAGGGTTTGAACTATCATTGCAGCCGCATTGTTAGCAACTGGCCTGTGTGCTTACTTGAAGCAATGCTAAGGGTAATATTGATAGTATGCACACATTTTTTCTGTCCACTAATTCAAGGATTGCGGTAAGGTATGGATCCAAGTTAGTGCTAATCATTGAAAGCTGAGAGAAAGAGAGTGAGCCGAGTAATAGAAATCTGGCATTTAACGTCAGTAGCATACTGGAAGCACTGTAAAGGAAAAGATGATCCCTCCTACCTTCTCAGCAGAGGATTCAAGCGATCATGGATTAACTTGATCAAAAGGCGATACATATTTCTGTTAAAAAGGGAACGAGTCTTGATCCCAAAAATACCTATCGAACGCATGTCTCTTTTATTTTGATGATGCAACTAACCCAATGAACAATAGTTATGTATTTGATGATTTTCACTTGTTCTGGAATTTCGCTAGCCCCACGCCGGGCATGATCCATCAAAAACTTTCTGGAAGTAGTAATGGGAAGAGAGAAGCTGACGTTTGGGCAACTAAGTTGCAAAAGCTGAAGGAAATGCTAAACATTCTCTATCAAACCTTTGCAAGCATTGATCACTTAGATATTTCCACACTTAATAATAACACATATTTAAGGGGCCCTAACGAATTCAGAAAATTCTGTAACATAAACCTAACTACGCAATCATCAACTTTTAACGTTTGAACTTTCGGGTCACTTTCTTATGGCCGCTGATATGGACCCATTGATTCAAACCTATAGATAGCTGGAATTAGTTTATTGTACAAGTTATATCGAATGTATAGCTGAACAGATTTCCCTTCAAAACTTCAGTCGTTCGTTGACTTCGAAAACATTGTGTATTTCAAAAAACATTTGTGATAAATACTCAACTGAGCAATACAACCAGGTGGATTCCTATCCCCACTTCTAAGGAATAAAGTTGTAAATAAACTTCTTACATCTTTAAAAAAAAATAAGGATTCAAAGAGATGATTTACGCTGAAGACAAAATAAACATCAGCTATCTGCCTGTGAAAGTTCCATCAAAATCGGGGCATTAATAAGAATTCAAAAAAAAAACTCCTCCAGTGCTCCTAGGGGTAATTAAAACACCAATCCTTAATCAATTCTTACAATATTAGCTTTCTGCCTGTGAAAATCCTCTTAAAATTGGCCCATAAATAAGAATTTACCAAACAAACTAACCTCCCAGCGCCACCTAGTAGGTAATTTAAATTGCCCAAGTTACTGTATAGAACATCAGCAATCTGCCAGTAAAAGTCCCGTCAAAATCAGTGCAGCCATTCCCGATATTACCCGAAACAAACAGACAGAAAGACAAACATACAGACAAAAAATTAAAAAAATGCACTTTATATACTTTCATATACATCTTGTAAAAAGCTATTATTTTGATATTAAAAACAGACACTTCAATTTTACTTATGTGTACCTATAGATTATAATAATATTTTTAACTAAGTGTATGACACATTGCCTTTTAGAATGCAACATGTCGTGCAACGTCACTAGTTAGAAGAGTTAGAAAGATAGGAAAGATTTGTTTCCCATAAAAAAGTAATTTTAGTAATTTTTAATTTTTTTCAAAAACTAGAAGACGGTTTTTTGTATTCGATTCAGAATCAATATTAACGTTGACCACAAAAAGTCAATTTAGCACTTCATTTCACAATTTTGAAAAAAATGGTCAAAACTATTTTTTTTTCATTTTTTTTATAAAAACTTTGAGCTTGCAAGCGAATTTTTCAAAAACTATTACCACAAATAACAAATAATAATTTAAATTTTGGATTAAACAACAATTTCTGGCTTTCAAAACCGGTTTAATACTTAATGGTAAGTATTTCCGTTGGTTTTTAATAATTTTGTTTCCATTTTATGTAATTTTTTGAATATAAAAAACCCCTACCTCCTTAATGGGCGCGGTAGACTCCCCCCTCCCACAATAAAAAAAAAATGCCCCACTACAAAAAATCGTAATAAATTTTTGGCGCCTAAGTTATCGTACACGTGCCCGTATATAAATACATCATGTTGACAGCAATGCAGTTGGATTTATCTTTATCGTTTAGTACATGTTTCGAATACGTATAATAAATGTATATAATTCGATGTCAAATGTTTATTGTATAATGTAAGTAAATTATGCATACATATGTATGTACATACAATTCTTTCACTGTTTTTAATTAAATAGATTTACAATATCCATTCAGGGTATGTAGGTGTTATATGTACATAGGTATGTATATTAGACCTTCTTGTTCTATCTGGGAGGTACCTACCTATTTACAAGTTTTTCTGATAGGTAGCTAGGTAGGTATACATCAATATATAATTTTTTAATATTACTTTGAATTCCTGCTGCCATTGGAGGATAACGATACCTAATAGGTATACAATTTATCAGGGCAACACTGGAGTTCGCATACCTACTAGGGAATGCCTTCAGTTCAAAGCTATTCTTCAATTCACCCATAGGTATTAAGAGAAACAAAATCATTTCTGCTAAAACTATTTTGGAAGAATAATCATTGCCTAGAATCTATCCCCTTCATTTCCAAGAATGTATACCAAATTGAAAGTATTCTTATTAATAGGTAACACAATATGGTTCAATTGCACTAAGTGTGTCTATCGGTTTTTTTTACAACTATCTTTACCTAAACCAGCCTAACCTAAAGAATTAAGTATTCATAAATTATGTATATATACTATGCCTAGTTTTATATCCACTAAATACATATACCTAGGTACCTATGTAGGTTCCAAGTCTGACCTAATTTAAAAAAAAGAAGATGGCATTTTAAATCAATTTATAAAGACCTACATAGAAGCAATCTATGTTTCCTACATATACCAGAGCTCGAGCATCTTTTCTTGTAAAAATCTACTATTTTGTAATTGAAATTCCATATCTAGACATCTGATAGCTTCAAACCCAATTTCATATCACCTTATGTAGGCATTCCTACCTCTCTATACAAAAAAACAATCCATAGATAATCCCCCTCGATCGACAGTTTTGTACCTTTTTATTCACATTTGTCAGGTTTTTGCTTTAATTTTGTTAAACGAGGGAAGGAAACCAGAAAGGAGAAATTAATGAACTACTAGTAAAAGTTCTCCAAGAAACCAATCTATTTTCTCCAGAAACAAAAATGAACACACATCCCTTAAATTATATCCCTTTGAATTGAATAACAAAAAGGGGAATAAAATTAATAGTACAACAAAAAAAAACATCAAAGGAATAAATTCCAAAATTCACACCAGGATCATACTGCACATCCAGTTTCCAGTAGCACCACACCATCCACCATACACACAAAACTCTCACGTCCTTCATCACTGGTAGGTAGAGTACGAACAAAATTATCCTTAATAATTGACAGGGGAAATCATTCCATAAGCTGAAAACATCCACCATCAGGTAACGGAAAAAAGTCAAACATACAAGACACAAGGTTTAAGGCGCCCGGCAGTATCAACTTTAACTTAACTCTGCCCAAGAACCATGCGTACGGCCGGGTAGAGTTAGTCATGTTCAAATTCAAGGCAAGTGGATTGTGCATTGTGCAGACTGCAGCTACAGACAGCAGGAATCTCTTATCTTCCACAATTCACCCGACCAATTTGAATTTTCAAAAACTCAAAAAGAGGATACAAAACGGCAATGAAACAAAAGATACCATCCACAAGAGGAAAATATACCATCCACACAAGAGACACACTTTGCAGAGGTAAACTGTTAAAAGAAAAGATCTAAGCAAAAAACGGTAAGCACCTCGTTGTGTATTGGTAAGGTACCCTTATCTCTAGACTCTAGCCAGCAGCAGAGAGCACACCTGTCCATGTTCACCACCAGTAGCACAGCACCGCACCAGACCAAACCAACACGGAACGGCACCAGACTAGCACGTTAACCGAAGAGCCAGCCAGAGCCGGGGCCTGTTCTCCAGCTAAACTATCGACAAGTAAACATTAAACAGACACACACAACGGCCAACAAGAACAACACCAACGGCAACTTCATCAGTTCACTAGTTCAGGGGAATAGTAAGAATTGCTGCCTTCCAATTGGTCCGACGGCACGCGTCGATGAACACAACTGCAACTACGGACAACAGAGCTCAGTCAGTGGGGAAGGCTATAAAAACACTTGGATCTTGAAAATCCCTCACAGTTCTTCGTTGGTTGCTCTTGTGTTCTGTTCGATAAATATTTTACAAAAAAGATACAAAAAACATTTTAAGATATCGGAGCCAAAAAAAAAAACTCGAGAGAAATTATTTAGAATCCTTTTATATACATATTTTTTGTAACTGAAAAAAAGTGATCCTTTAAAAAAAACCCAAAATGCATCTCGAAATGATCGCGGGTAAAAACTATAGCAAGTGTCCTTTGAAAAAACGTCCAGTAAACTATCAATTCGAGGACGAAAATGACAATGACATTGATGTCGATAGTAGTGATTCACCGCCGCCGTTGGTCCTTACAAAGGACGAACCGGAAAATTTGAGTGTTAAAAAAGAAATCGACTGCTGCAGTGACGAGTCTTCATCCACAGTCGATGTAATGTCCACCACATCGTCCTGCAAGGACAACGATAATAGTGTTTGTGTTAAAGAAGAAAAATCTTCACCAGTGATCGTACCAATGCCGACATATCCTAATGGCTATGGAAATGGCCTACAGCCATGGAATTTCCATGTATCTCCTTACACTGCTGAATTCTACAGGACAATTAATAATCCCCATCTGAATCATACGCAAATCTCACCGCTGAGAGGAGAACTCCTTTCGCCTAGTTCACCTTCGGAAGCTGGTTCCTTGTCGCCACCACCACACTATTTGAACGGTCGTGCCAGCTCTGTGTCGCCTCCAATGCGATCAGAGATTATCCACCGGCCGATTGGAGTGCGACATCTGCCACATTCCCAGCTTACCCACCGTTTCATGCCATATCAGATTCCAGCCTCGCCATATTCACCGTTCGGATTAAATCTCGCTCATGCACCTATTTCGCCAGCCTACAGTGACTCGTCGTACTTCTCAATGAGAGCACTAACTCCAGAATCCAATTGCTCATCCCTGCCAGAAGATCTATCCTTAAAACAAATTTCATCGCCATCTGGATCCTCATCGGCCTTATTGTCACCAACATCGCCAGCGATCTCTTCAGGAGGTTCCATGGCCAATTCTCAGCACTCGCCAAGTGATATCTCTGTGAAGAAAGAAAAATCCTCGTCGCCTCCTCGCTACCAGTGTCCTGATTGCAACAAATCCTATTCCACATTCTCCGGCCTGACTAAGCACCAGCAATTCCATTGCCCAGCTGCCGAAGGAAATCAAATAAAAAAATCATTCAGTTGCAAGGATTGCGACAAGACGTATGTGTCTTTGGGAGCCCTAAAAATGCACATACGCACTCATACTCTTCCGTGCAAGTGTTCAATATGTGGAAAGGCTTTCTCTCGACCCTGGCTACTCCAAGGACATATTCGAACCCACACTGGGGAAAAACCATTCAGTTGCCAACATTGCCATCGGGCGTTCGCCGATCGATCCAATCTGCGAGCTCATCTCCAAACTCACTCGGACGTTAAGAAGTACTCATGCACTTCCTGCTCTAAGACTTTCTCTCGCATGTCCTTGCTGACAAAACACACCGAAGGTGGTTGCCCTGGTGGCAATAGTTGCTCCGGAACTTCATCTTATCTCGCATCCTACGGAGATCATTAAAGACCATCGTCCACATCGTCCTCCTCCAGCCATAGAACATATTTTTGGATTGAATTCTGTTAATAACCAAAAATTAGTTCCTAGAACCTCAAAAACCCACCCAGCATCCTAAAAAAAAGTAAACAGATGAGACCATCAAACCCAGTTATTTGTTATTATTTTTTTTTATTTTTGCTTAAATTTTGAAGTAAATTTTTATTTTTTTTTTTTAATTCCTTGTAAATGTTGAAAATACGGAACTTCTAGTCACACATCATTGTAAAAACAACACTTGTAACTACTTGAACTCATAATCCTTGCGAGAAAAAGTGCCTATTTTTTTAATTTATTGTTTTATTTTATTTGTATTTTTGTAAAAAAAAGAAATGTATACAAAAACTGTAGATATTTTGAAAAGAAGATGTAAAATAATGTTATTTTTTATAAGCAGTAATAAGTAAAAGACAAGCAAAACAAACAAACCGAAAAGTGAGAAGATTAATTTAAATGAATTTTTACGTTTTTTTAGCGCAAAAACCTATCGTGTAAGAGAAATATTTTTTTAAATAATATTTTTGTACAATTTGTAGTTTCATAAGGAAAATTTATTTATAAAGTTGAAAAAAAAAGAAAATTAAATGAAATAATTTTTTACATGTGAATTTTTTGTTTTAATTTTTTTGTTGGTTTTTCTTGGGAATTTGTTTCTTTTATGATTTTTCAAGTTTTTATTTTAGGTGTTGAAATAATATTCATCGTAGTAAAAAGAGTGCAAGGAGGACTCGGAAATACCTACAATAAATTAAAATTCTAAATACGCAAAATAGTATTAGGTAATAGTAATTTTTTAGGCGGGTGAAATATTTTTTGATAATAAATCAATTTGTTTTGGCAAAAAAAAGAAATAGTTTTTCTGAGGAGCGCTGGCTAAACTGTGATACAAAAAAACTATAAAAAACCGAAAAAATCCGGATGTTTGCGCTATGACCAGTGGATACATGTCCTCTTTTATAGGCGCTGCCACCCAATAGACGCTTACACAATAATAGAATATACCTACTAAAAAAAAATTAATTCAATCGTTTTCTTTAGGGAAAAAAACACGAGCATCTGGAAACTTAACAAATAGGTACCTAACTGTAAATTCGAGCTCCACAATATCTAAATAAAATCAAAATTATTAAAAAAAAAAGTTATGAACAAAATTAACAAACATCTCATTTCGTTGAAGGAAACAAAGTTTTGTCGGTAACATACACATAAAAAAACAGTTTATTGAATAGGTTAAACCCGAATCCATTTTAAGATTCATACATAGGAAATTTTCTTGAAATAGACTCAATGGAACAAAATTTAAGCTAATTGAATAATGGTACCTTTTAATACTCTAGTTAAAAAAACGCTTATTTTCTTCAAAAAATAAATTTTGTATTTGAACTACATATTTGGAACTATGTGTCTGTTAGTTACAATGCTTTTTAGAATGCAACTTGATGTTGCTCGACACCACTAGTTAGAAGAATTACAGAAATAGGAAAGAATTTTTTTCGGCAAAGTAGATCGAGAATTATTCCGTGGGAGAATTATTTTCTCCCATGGACAGCTCTAGCTTGCACTAGGAGTTAGAAAAATTGCTTCCCAAACTGAAAATCGAACTAACTTACGATCTCTCGCTTAACAAGCAAACATCTTACCTACTGCACCACTGCCGCTCGAATTTAAGGTCAAAATGCATTTGAAATCCACTTATTTTTAAATCGCCGATAAGGTAATTATTTTTAAATTTCACTCTAAAATGACAACAAATTGTACTTTCCGTAGATAGCCATAAACCTTAGCCTTCTTTTTAACTGAATATGAATTTCAGGTATGTACAATCTACAATGTATATGTATTTATATATCTATATCTCTTAATTTCTATATTTTTATATTTCTATATTTATATATCCCTACATAATTATATCTCCATATTTCTTTATGGAATAGTGAATCGTGTAACTCTTCCGTCAACTACACTTCACAAATTCGTGCAGGTAGGCATAGAAGCATATCTAACAAAATTTCACATTTAAGACTCTCCCACAGGAACCCTGCATTTTTTCTGGAAAAAACAAACATTATCCATCTACTTATTATTTAATAATAAATAACAATTATCAACCTATGCTAAGTAAATATCGGAAAATTTCCAAGAACACACTTTCTATATCACCTTAATACATAATGTTCTTTCTTTATTTTTTTTACAGCCAACTATGACTATGACAACTATGGCAAATGAACAAAATCCTTACTATAAATTATTATAAATTAAAAATAAAAAAGTTTAAAATTATCATTTGATTTTATGGCTGGATTTTTACATGCGATACATGCAAGTAGGTACCTACTGTAAGGACACAATTAGGATCCGTGCATATAAAAATCGAGATTACATTCAAACATGACATTAGGATGATCGAGAAACAGAATGTATCTGTACATATACATAATATATCGGTTCTTTAAGCTACATTATTAGGCTTAAAAGTGCATTAATATTTGAACTAGTGTATATAATAAACTATTTTTATAAAATCATTACTTCGCGTAAAACTTAATATTTATATAATTAAATAAATATTTCTAATTTTAACTTACCTTTTTTCATTAATAGCATCTGATCATAGTTAATTTTCCCGCAGTGCATTTAAAAATATAAAATATCTACACAAATTCCTTGTGCAAGGGTATATTAAAAAAAAAAAACATTTTATCGATTTCAAGTGCAAAATCCAGTTTTAATTCGTCAAAGCCCGACCAGAAGATTTCAACGAAAACTGGAAGAATTTACGTGATGCTGATGGTGTGGAAAAGAACGATGTTTTTTTTCTGACTTTCTTTCTGCTTTTCGAAAATACTTCATGGTGTTATGACTGACTTTTTAAACACTTGGAAACAGGGCTGCCAATTTACTTCATATGTATTAGATCTCTTTCATTTATTTGTTTGTATGCATCTGCTACGTAGCAACTAACTAAACGAAGTAGAAATCGTTTAATTTGATTTGATAAAACGATACAAATTTCCTTTACGATGTGTTGTATTGATTTATGCTTGAAAATTGAAAAAGTCACTTTTTGTCTCTGGATGTTTTTTCCAGGTAATCTAAATTGCTAGACCCATTAAGCAGATAGCTGACGTTGTATGGAGTAAGGTATATGTAATTACACCTTAGGTGGCGCTGTGGTCTTTTACAAAACTTCTTATTTTTTGAACGATTTCGTAAGATTTTGACCCAAAAGGGCGCTATGGTTGAGATATATCTAAGAAAATATAGTTTTCCCTGTATACCTTTATAATTTCCATTTCAACAATATTATACATATTTAAATGGCTTGGCCGATTAAAAAAAATAATGTGTTTTGTATTAATATGTTAAGCTTGGTTCATTTAAGATATACTTGGATGTGATTGGAAGCACTGTTATTGTGATCCAGAAAACGATGTTACACCTGAGCAATGCCGGGTGGGCCAGCTAGTACTAACTAAGATGTAAATAAATTACTTTTTTGCTATGATTTTTGTTATTATTATCTGCTACATATTTATCAACTTTACTTCGTTTTTTTTTAGCGATCTGCTTTATCTAACTAAATCCATCGAAGTGTGAATGCATATAATTACTTGTGCATAAGAACCCTTTATAGATACATCTTCATTCCCCTTCATAATGTGCACAAATCAAACTACCTAATATGTCAAAACGGTCAAGAACTTAGGGATGACGTTTAATAGTTTTCTTACATGAAATGAACTTGATTGTTCTTAAGATAAAATTGATTGACTTTCGAAAACTTTCCAGAGTAGATAGGGAGGTACATTACAATTTTTGTGTAAATGTAATACATGTTAAAGCACATGTATTACATTTACAAAATTTACATTTACAAAATGATAAATATTCCAGTGTACCTCAAGGCGTTACTCATTTAAAAAAAAAAAAAACGATCACACAATTATATTTCGTTTTCAGGATATTGATGTACATATGTATGCCGGCTATCTAAAGAGTAATTTCAGAACGAGAGATGAAATTTTCTTTATGATATTAGAAGTAGAAGTTGTGCAAAACGTAATCCAATAACTGATTCTTGTCTTTTTTAAAATAATTTTGATCTCGTCGTTGGTTTTTATAAAAATAGGGTAGTAATTAAGAAAAATAAATTTAAAAAAAGTTTTTATTTTAAATTTGTAGTAAAATTCAGAAAGTTGTGATTCTTGATTAACAAAATAATTTCATAAACGTTGGGAAACAATAAAGAAATATAATTGTAGATATGTTTAATTCTGTAACTCAGATTGACCTCGATTGAGCTTCGAGCTTACTTTCATTTAAATTCCTCTCTGTTGTGCCAATGATAGAAAATAGAAACCGATATTCGTATATCGTATCTGCAGTATGTATCTATACTTAATACAATCCTCCCAGAAACGTTAACTATAGCATACCTCTTAAAATATTTATTCCACCAATTAATATCACTCTAAGCCTTTCCTTCATCTCCCTGCCAACCAGCAAATTCAATAACATTAATTTATACGATATTTATTCGCCCATTGAAGTTTAGTCATAAAACCCAAACAAAACTCCACATCATCCGCACAGGGAAGATCATAACTCACCGATCCACATATAAATCAATGCTAGATAATTTAAAATTAGCACAATAAATGTGAAATGCGCGCGGAGGCGCACCATATGCCGACTCGCCAATATACCCTCTTCCGAATGCCAGCCCCAGTCATCCATATCCATGCCATCCATCCTTACCTACCTGCTGAATGTGCCTGTCTCTTTTGTTGAGAACATGTTTCCAGCTTCATCAGCTCATAGATCCACTTCTTCAAAACGCAGGCCAAGTTCAACAATTCAATAAATCTGCTAACTTTTTGTTGGTGTCTATATTTCCCTCTCGCTCTTTGTATACAGTTTGCATATTATAATATTTCCTAGCAGGAGTGTCCATCAAAAAGAGCTAAGGCGTACGACGATCGACGACGACGATGACTATGACGACGACGCGCGCACCATTTCACTTGGAATGAAATGGTACCACCAATAGTCCACAATTTACGTTTAACATCCAAGCCTATTGACTTTGTTCTCAGCGAACAGCGAACAACAAATGCAAATTTGTACCTTGGACAAGAACCATCACTAACAACAACAACAACTACACAACAGGCAGGCTGATTTGGCTCAGAGTTCGGCTTTTTGATAGATGGCCTCGCTGGGCGCACACACTTGTACGCCCAGGCCCGTTGCTGCCCAATTGGCATTTGGGAAGCCTCTCTCGGTGCGGCTTCAGCTCAGCGCTGAATTAAAATTGTGGATTTTGCCAGTGTGGTTGTTGCAAATTTACAAATTTACGTCATGTTAAGGAAAAACGGGAATTTCTTTCCAAAACCACCTTTAAGAACCTAACCAAAAATGAGCTTCTGTTTTTAGGACCAGATTTGAATAAACATCGAAGTTCTACCGATGATTATAAGGACTGCCATGGTGCATGAAATATGGAACTAGGAATCGTCCCAGTGAAGACATGACATGAGCATGTAGCCATGTACGTACATGCCACACGGTCTTATGGTAATTGATTTCAATGTTTATCAAAAACGAGCGGCAGCTTATGACAAGCAGCAGTAATGGAAACGGAACTAAGGTCGACTATAATTTGGTAGCCCGTTTTGGAGCTGCACGTGAAGGATTATAAAGTAATTTTGGGAGAAGCGATTGCCACGCAAAACCATATATTCCGTTAGGAGAATATTGTATAGGGACGAAAATCAAGTGATAGCTCTGGGCATTGAAATTGCGTTATACAAAACATGTCGGATTCTCTCTTACAAACTTGCTACAGAAAGTGAAATCACTGCTAAGAACTGACAAAGAAAAATATGATAGTGGATAGATAAATAATAGTTTCCCAAGGTATTGGGCATCAGAGTAAAAGACGTTAGTGTTGCGGTGAAAATAACTCCAAAAATGGAAAACCAATTTTTGACAAATCATCATCGAAAATCAACGAGCAAGCTAAATCAATGATGATTTGATTTGTCCAGCGCTCACATACGGTTCACAGTGTTGGACAATCCACGTTATGAATTAGAGCAGGCAGTTTAAATAAATATGACTCGAATGACAGCAGGAGTGAGAATTTCGCTAACGCATGATCATCCAAGAAAGCATCCAAATTAATAATACCATGTTGGCCGAAATGCAAAATGTCCATCAATGCTCATTATGCATTACCAAGTAGAATTAGGAAGCCCTTAAAATACAGTTAAAAAAGGCAAGTAAACTCCTTGATCTAAGAAACAGCACGGCACCAACATTCATTTGGCCTCAGACGTAGAACACTTCAAAACAGGAAGGCCTACCAACATTTTCTAAGATCAATCCGCGAACCCGATTCTGAGAAGCAGTTCATGGAAGTGAAATACATTGAAATTGTTTTAGTAATATTCCAAGAAAACCCACGAACCACGATTTGTCTGTTCCCTGGCTGGAGGAGTTAGGACTGAGGAGACTGATTGGGATTTTGTGATGGCCATTGCCAATTTACCTCTGGCTTCTCGCTTATTGTGTTTATTTAAAAAAAAAACACTGATGCACAGTTACCATTCGCCGTTGGTACTTAGGTTTTTGCTATGGAAACTATCAGAATTAAGGCTTTCTTAGAGCTTATGAGAGCATATTTTAAGTTTAATGAAGGTTTTCGCTAGCCATGTGATATTTGTTGGCTATTTTTACTTGTGATTATAGGGACTATAAGCAAGTTATGCATTCGTGAAAAAAAATTCTAACAACCGAACATGACATTACGATCATGATAGAGAAGTCGAAAAAAGTGTGTCGGACAAAATCTGTCTGTCTGTATTGGCAGCTATACTCTGTTCAATTTATATTTTCAGTGCAGACCTTATGGAAGAGAGCTTTCAAACACACTGGTACCTGAAAGGCTGCGAGTGTTCGCATCGCACTCAACTTAAGAAATTGCCACTTAAATATAAAAGAGAACCCTGAAATACATTGAAATTGTTGTTGTATTACTTCATTTAACCCTCTACTGCATACAACGCCATATATGGCTTTTAATTTTTAAGTTTCAGATTTTTGACCGAAATAAAAAATTAAAAAAACCGACGGTTACTAGATTGCATTTGCCGTTAATTGTAGCTAAGAAGCATGCTTTGGTTTGTCTCTTGTATTTTTTTTTAACTGCGAATTCCTCATTTTAATATATCAGTGTTCGTGGTCACGTTGGAAAATTCACTAAATTAAACAGATTTTTTCAGAAGTTACAAGTAAAAGTTGTTGCAAATATAATTTTTTTTACTAAATACATAATCTGGTAAGTAATTTCTGAGATTTTATTTTAGAATTCGTACATGCACTGACATGAAAATTTATGTTTTTTTGTCTAATTAAAATAAATTTTTGAAATTTTCTTTTTGAAAAATCAATATTTCTAAAATTAATCAAAAAAAATATTTTACATCTTATAATCACATGTATGTATATTAATAAGCTCTAAAAAACTGCATACAAAAAATTTCAAAAAAAAAAATGTTTGTTCAAAAAACTAAAAATAAAAAACAGGTTTTTATCAAAATCCGTCCTACAATTTTCGAAATAGTTTTTTCATAAATTTTTTATTATACAAGACGTGTGATAGCGTACTCCATTTTTACTAAGAACCGTAAAGTTTTGTGGTTTTGACACTTCTTAAATTCAGAGAGTATTATTTTTCTACGTTACTGTTATTTATTTTTGAAATTTTATTCGACGATGTGACGGCACATATGAGCTAGTGCGTGCGATCTAGTCGTGCAATTTATTTAACTTTAAGAAAGCAGCTTTTCTTTTCCTGGTACGCTGTTGATGTCTTGTTCAGTTCCTCTTTCGGTAGAGATGATATTCCCAAGATATTAAAAGCTCTGTACTTTCTCTACCAGGTCTTGAGAAATATTTATTAGAGAGGATGCCTGGATCCCGAGGATGATCATCTTTCTTTTAAAGGTATTGATTCCCAACCCCTTGATTTCAGTTCAGAGATCCATTATCCTATGAGAGCGAGTAAATATACGTCCTCCGCATAATAATGATGTCCATCGAATCTCTCCTTTTCTGTCAAGGCTGCGGGCAGACCATAGCTCATCACGGCTCCGTCTGACTCAACTTCGTACTAAACACTCATCCGACAACCTACCTTCGTGTAACATAGCTTTCTAGAAATAACTGTAATGTCATGATAGATGGATCTGTGTTATAGAAGGCATCATAAAAAACCCTTTTGCAAAAAAAAATAATTTGCTTTGTGTGTGTGTGCTCAGTTCTTAACAATATACGTCTTCTCCATTAAGTTGTGAAATTCACCTTAAAAATTGAGATAACTTCTTATGGAATTGGTTTGCATGCCAAATCCATCTATGAACACAAGAGTAAATTATATACAACAAAAAAATATGAAAGCGACTTACAATAGTTCCAGGCGTTGTTCCGGAGATTTATGTCCTCCTGTCAGAAGGCAACTGGGGTCGAAGTAGCGCAGGGAATATAATGTTAGCCAGGACTTCTAAGCCTAAGAATCAAAATCTCATAATTCACCATCGGGCATCATCAATATATGTATAACTAGAAGCGCGGCTAGCCGGCACAGTGCAGAAGAAACTTCCAAGACGCCCGTAGATGCACTCCAATTTACATATATAGGCCATCGAATAGACATTGGCGTGCAGTTCATTGGACTACAACCACCCCAGCTCCGTTTATGGAACTTCTTCTCTACAGATCATCTTGCCATAATATCGATGTTTTGAATTCTATGCAGGGACAGCAAGACAGACAGAAAGACAGACGTACATCACGCAGTTCCAAGTGCATATTGTACCAACTGCCAAAGATGTTGATCATCATGGTCCATGGCTTATACTCCCTGGTAATAGGTGACGGAGGAAAAGGAACTTCTTCCAAAGGGGTTATTATGGCTGCCAATCCTCTCTCCCGATCCCAGGTAGGTATATTTGTATACCTATACTCTGATTTTGAAATCCGATATTATTAAGAAATACACCTGCCATTCCGTCGATGATCGCTTGAATTGTATCTACGGGTTCGTTTATGGTTTTGTCAGAACGCTGGTACTTAAAAGATACTCCAGAGATGTGGGAAGGTATGTATATTGCTTATATGGTAATGCGTCCATATTTACGCACCTTTAACTCCTTTAGCCCGTCATGATGATGGCGATGATGATGATGAAGGCTTTGGTTTTGCTTGATGGTGTTTCCTTTTTACAGGTTGTTGCTGCGAGATGCCTCCGGTTGTGGTACCTAATTCGTTTTTTGAAGTACATATTTTTTTTTTATTTATCTGTATCTATAAGATTCTATTATAGCGAAGTAGGTACATTTTGACGTAGACGTTCTATTGAGCATGGAATTTTTTTTTGTTATGAAGGTGCTTGGTTTAATTTGAATAGAAGATGAAGTCGTGATGGAAATTTTCTAAGAATAATATTTTTTTTGATTCAACTTAATCGATCTAACTCAGGTAAACAGGTAAACTTGATGAGAGGGCAAAGGTCTTTTTGTTGTTGTTTGTTAATACAATAGAATCAGAGCAATGAATGTTGATTAATGTATATGTGTAATTGAAGAATCCAATAGCTGTGGATCGCATCGCGGCAGACTTAGAGACGAGTAAAGGTCAATCACCTAGGGTAGATCTGGAGTTATTGTATCTAGTGCTTTGGTTAGTTAGAAAAATAATTTTAGGATACACATAAGTGTATATTCCGAATCGGTTAAAGGTTTAATGGAAAGTTCTATTAAAGAAGCACCTTTTTATGTTCAAGTTGTCTTTTTATGTAATAAATAAGATTTGGGTTAAATTTGTATTGACTTTTAACCAAATTCAATAGAACTCTCCATTAAAACTTTCCGTTAAAGGATACTGGAAATAAAGTCGATATGATGCGATGCGATATGGTCAAAAACTCTAAGAAATTCAAACTGTTCGTCAGAATAAATAAAATAGCCGACGACTTCTTAGAAAAGATAGAAGAGATCGGAAAAAAGGAGACAAGTATAAAAGCTCCTCAAATATTCTAATGCAGATAATATCCAAAGTATCTAGAACAAAGTTCTGAAGTGGTGCAGATACTTCTTAGTCATTATCAAGGGTGCACCTATAACTTTAAAATATCCAGTTGGGATAATCAAATAAAAGCAGTTCTAAAACAAGCCGTGATAGAAGGTAAAGTGATGGACCTGGAAATTGCATCACGCGAACTAGTCAATGAATCAATATGGGCCTACATTTTTTTTCATAATTTGAACGCCCAAAAGGTGTTTTGTATATCCTTAATAATAATATAATAGCGGGAATACTGTATATCTCCTTGATTATAACAATTGTTGATGCAGGCGCCCAAAGGATTTTAATTTCTCAGATAAATCGAATACAATGTCAGCTTCAAGACGTTCCACGTTCCGCATAATTTGGAACTACATCAGAAATGTGAAAACTCTATTTAGCCAGCTGCCTTTGGAATAGTGTCAACGAAAATGATTACTGGAAGATTTGTCGGTATATCAGAGATCAGAAACAGGTTTCAAAATATAGTTTTAAATGTAGAGAACTTTGCTAGCGAATATCGGATAGTTTTTGAAGTTTCTATAAGCAAGTCAATTTTTTTTGTTTAATAAAAAAGGGATCATTTTGCGAAACCAAATGTAGTGCACGCTATTAAAAAAGTCATGATCATCATCATCGGCGCATTGTCCGGGTCTCCTTCAACAAGTTCCAAGTTCTTCCATTAATCCCGATTGCTGGCCAATACCGCTAGACTTCGGATGTCCTGGTCTACGCCATCATTCCAACACAAGCAAGGTCTGCCATGTTGTTTTCTACCATAAAAAGAACTGCAAAAGACTTTCCGAGCTGGTTCCTCTTCGCTCATGCGATCTAGGTGCCCAGCCCACCGGAGGCTACCGAGCCTTATTTTTTCCACATGATCTGCTTCGGGGTAGATTTCCTACAATTCATGATTGTATCTTCTCCGGAATCGTCCTCTCTCGTAAACGGGCCAACAATTCTCTGTAAGACTTTCCTCTCGAACGCGGATAAGAGATTAGAGTGCCTTTTTGTAAGCACCCAAGTCTCGGATCCGTATGTGAGTACTGGTTAGACCATAGTCTTGTACAGCACCAGTGTGGTTTTTATGGTAAGGTTTGTGGATTAAAAGAGCATTGACAGACTATAGTAGTTTCTGTTGGATTCTAACAGCCGCCCGCGTATTTCATCCTCCATATTATTATTGGCTGCTACTTTTGACCCAGGTAGTTAAAGGACTTTACTACTTCAAATTCATGATCCGCTACCTTGATAGCTGGACCAACACTTCTCGCAGACTTAGCCACCATATACTTAGTATTCCCTTCATTAATATGCAGCCCTAGGTTTTGTGCCGCCTGGGTAAAGGAGTCCTGTACATAGTTTGTTGGCTTCTGCCGATGATGTCAATTTTGTCTGCGTAAGCCAGTATCTGGCTGTACTTGGTGACGATAGTCCCTCTTGTTGACGTGCCAGAGTCACAGAAGGCTTTCTCCAACGCCAGGTTGATGAGCTGGATAATTCACCGGCGTTTGCCCACGACATATTTCTGTACGATAGTGTCTTTAAAATTAAAAACGTTTGAACCCAGCTTCAAAGCAAAGATGGATACAATTCATGCATTCTGATCGGAATGGAATCATAGGATAAACTATGTGTGGTGTGAAACCGTACTTTTCCGCACCCCAATGTATTTAGAGGTGTTTAGTTGAACAAGTTCTTACACTATCATCATCATCATCAACGACGCAGCAACCATGATCCGGCCCGGGCCTCATCCAACAAGTTCTTCCATAAATCCCGATTGCTTGCCGACGCCATGCAGTTTCGCCGCCACAAGTGATCTTCACCACCCTTTTAACCTTTTGGGAAGATTTCCATTCTATCATAGGAAAAACTGCATGCACTTTATTTTTCCACATCTACTTCGAGGTTTATTTTATACAATTCATGATTGAATATTCTCCGGAATATTCATACTTCGAAAACGGCGCCGAAAATTCTACGTAAGACTTTCCCTTGGAAAGCGGTTAAGAGATCAGGGTTCCTTTTAAAAAGCACCCTAGTCTCGAATCTATATATGAGTACTGGTGAAATCGTAGTATTTGTATAGGAGGGTATTTCTACCACCATTACAACCTCAAAGGTCTAGCCTGTTGCTGAATACTCATTTCCGTCAATGTACCTCTGTGGCCAAACTGGTAAGACCATCGCAACTATTTATTCAGGTAATAGACTATAATGGCAGATGAACACCATTCAACTTTTTAAATCACATGCCTGTAGATGGTAAGTAATTTTAAGCCTATTACAAGAAAGAATTGAATATTTGTGGATTGAGTTAAGAAAAGGTCCAGATCTAGCAGAAAACCTCCAGGAACTAAAGGTCGCTTTTTAAGAGGAGTATGCAGAATTCTGGCTCTCGGCATATAACATACAATATAAAACTGTGTCAGAACTGCAGTTTTCAATGCACATTTTCTTCAAAATCCTTGATTGATAATTGATTGGCTGCCCGAAGCCGAAAATATTGTCGCTAAAAGAATATCTAATATCGAACTAGGTATTCTACCGTACATCTGAATACGATGAAAACTTTCTTCTTGTAATCAAAATCTTGAGACCCAATTCGTTCAGCATATCATCGTGGTTAGGCAAACTAAACCGGAGCAGCGTGACGTCGTCCTCGTCGTCCTCCATTCAAAAAGATCTTACTTCCACCTAAACATAAGAAAACCCACAAAATGTAAGCCTCTCTTCTGTATAGATCGCCAATTTTTTTGGTGTCAGCATCATTAGTGCCATTCCAACTTCACCACCGAAGTTGTACACCATCCATATCACCCGTGAAAAATCATCAAAAAAATTGCAAATTGGCATTGAGCTTGAGCCACTACTACAAACCACCAACAAGCCAACGCACCACTGCACACCATCATCACCGTTAATCATCGTCTTGCATTATCATCCATATCACCACATGGGCCAGCAGAACGTTGTTGTAAGTGCGTTATTAATGCGTTATGAAGAGGCACCTTATTAGAGCGAGAGCGATTGGGAAGCCCGGTTAATACCTCTGCTGATTGCTACCATTTACCTTCATATCGTTCGGCGGAGTTCCTTCAGCTCCTTCCCTTGTTCCTGCTGCAGATTGTTGGTCTACCTGACGACAACGCACGACGACACGTCTGGTTGGAATGAACACCACTGCTGTGTATTGGATCCACGCATAAGACAAGCAAAATGTTTGGTAGAAAATAGGGTATACAAACGGTATTCCGATGCAGCGATTCTGGAACTTCTCTGATGGTGGTGATGGCATTGAATGCGACGACCAACGATCCATTGGTGCGGTTGCTGTGTGAACTATTTTGTCTTGGTGGTGTCTCAAGTTCATCTTTCTCCGAGGAGCTGGTGGAACCTTACCACTGATACCTTAACAACAACCATATGTGCTCTGGCATGGGAAAAACATTTTTGTCCCGAAATGTGGAATTATTGTTCGCTGTTTTCATTTGTATGAAACTGCGCTGTTTCTCTTCTTAATATCGCCGATTTGCGGTCGGGAGAATGCGTGCATAGAATCACATTGCAGAGTTGGATGCCAGGGTTAAACTTTCCCCCGGCTTCAGTTACTTCATTCAATCTTTTCCAATTCTACCACTAACTATTTCGATATTCAATATAGGAGTATCTGTAAGATACTTTTCTTTTGTTTCTTTTTTGTGTATATTGAACTCGTTAACTGGATGAAGATGACTGAACATTTACAGTACTAATGAGATGATCGGATCGATTCATAAAATCCAAAGAGCTTAAGGAGTTCGGTGTAGATATTGTATCTTTAACGTAATATAGATGCGCTAGTTGGGTAAGTAATTCATATTGCAATGGTGTCACTTGGTATATTGGAAAACTTAGTATTTTTGTATCGTTTACTGTTCGGTGATTTTGCGGTAACTTAATATATGGCATTGACTATGATTTCATGGTGCATTGTCATTTGCAAGTGACTGTTCGGAGCAAAAGAATTTCTATCTGGTGGACTGTAAGTAGGGCGAAATGTTGAGAGAAATGTTAAAAAAAAAGAGTAGGTATCTCGAATCGAAGATGTCTTAAATTTCTTCTTCTTCTAAAGTTGATTGAAATAAGTAACTCAAGAAAGGGACCTCTGGAAAATGGGGGGTAAAAATTGAAAATATTGAAAAACGCTTTATTATGAAATTCAAGTGAACACATGTTCAACACAAATGGCTTTTTATTGTTTCATAATGTAATATGCCTTTATGTATACATACATAGATGATGGAGGAGAGTGCTTGGCAGCTTGACTTTCAGAGAAGATTTGGATGAAAGCACATTTAAAGGCGTTGGTTTGGAATATCGGCAAAGATATGATTTTGAGTTCAGCCGTGGAACAAGTTTTCATTTTTACTGAAAATAATGCACTTACTCCATCTGCCATTTTGGATCTATCAGTTTATCATACTTCTTAAGTCAATTGTATAGGAGTTTCAATAGATAAGATATTTGTGCGGGTGTTATTTCTAACTCAAAAGACTTTTCAAAACAATATTCGCAATCTTATTTTTGATTTATTGGGTATTGATTCAATTATTTGGTCCAGCTGTCTTCTTTTGGTGAAATTAACTAAAGTAGTGTTAAATAAATTGATCCATAACCCCTCTTCCCATCCCACCTCTCTAATATTTTATTTAGGGAACACTGCATCTTTTTGTTATATCTAGAAAACCATCTTTTACCAGTGACCACAAAAGGAGTGATAGCACTCCTTCTATTTGAAATCCTCTGCCCGCAGGTATTGTAAATATAACATCTTAAGAAGAAAATGAAACAGTATGACATTCCAACCATTACCAGTTGTTGGTTAAGTCTTCATTACCTCTATTGCTATTACTAATGGTAATGGCCATGGACGTATTATATATGGACTGCTAGTTGCTTACCTCAAGTTGGTTCCATTTTAGTCTCAGTTATTTTTGGCGACACTAAGCCCTCCTGAGTACACTAGCGGGAAAAAAATTAAACCTCAATTTTGACATTTCATCCAGTAATCCCAGACTTTGGCAGAAGGTTTTCCCATGTCGGCATGTTAAAATTTCCTTTTTTACTTGCGATTTATAGGGACTATAAGGCAAGTTATGCATTCGTAAAAAAAAAAAAAAATTCTAACAATCAAACATGCCACGATGATAGAGAAGTCAAAAAAAGTGGGTCCGGAAATTCCGTCCGTCTGTCTGTCTGTCTGTCTGTCTGTCTGTCTGTCTGTCTGTCTGTCCGTATCGATATCTACAGCCCAAACGGTTGGGCCGATTTGATTCAAACTTGCTATATAGTATTTTTAGAGTGCTCTACCCGACAGTTTTTGGAATTGGCATTCTAGCTCTAAAACTAACGGTACCTGCCATATAACTTTTAATGAAAAACTTATTTTTCTCGAAAACGGCTCCTACGATTTTGATAAAACTTTCAGAATGATGTTTTCTGTGCAAAATCTATCTTTTAATTTTAATGGATTTTTCAGAAAAAGTTTTATAACGGTACCTCCCATATGACCGGTTTTTTAAAATCCGACTTTCTCGTTAATTAATTAACGGATTTTGATGAATTTTTTAAAATATGTAGAACTTTATGATTTAAATAATACTGCTTATCAAAATTTTCAAAAACATTTTTTTTTAATTTTTAATAATTTTTTTTAAAAAATATTTTGTTTTTTGAATATTTTGAAAACGGTTTAATAGATTTTTTTTTTAATTTTTCTCCTAGTATAAGCTTTAGATTTCTTTGAATTGACATACTGAAAAAAAATTTAAAATATGTTTTCGAAAAGTTTTTCAAAAAAAACATTTTTTTGAAAAAACTGGTCGAACGATTTTGAAATAAAAAATTCATAAAATATAAAACAGCAAAAGACATAAGATGGCTTACAACATTTTTTCCAAAAAACGTTATGAATAGTGTTTTTTTGATTTCATAAAAAATTTTCCCCCAAATTTTATTTCATATTGCTCGGCTAAGCCCTAGCCATTAGTCAAATAAAAGAACCTAAATACATACCTACGTATTTTAAAACATTTCATCATCATAAAAGCACACAGAATAAATAATGAGCCTATGATAAACACACAAAAACAACTAACAAATAAAAAGAATTATTCGATTAGTACTGAATGCAAAAATTTCAATCGAGAAAACACAAGTTTACACCTTCCTATAAATAAACAAAACCACTGTGTTAACTTTTAATATTGTCGCTATACCTACTCGCTTAACAGTAGTTGGAACGTGTATCTTATATTTAGTACCTACCTTCCTTCCAACCTTATTATAGGTAAATAATATCCTTAATAAATTCCATTAATACCTACCCAGATCATACGTTTATCGATCCATCAAACATAATTCAGCTATTTTAATTAATTTGATTTCAAAAAGTAAATTATTGTTATTGGGACCTACTTATATAGGTCCCTATACCTAGCATTATTGCCCTACTGCTGATTCCCACGAATCTTTATGGCAGTTGTTCAAATTTGTCCATACCAAAATGAAAATTAAACTGAAAAAAGTCCTTTATATCTTTCTATTAGCAAATTATATTATAAGCACTAAACAACAAGTGGAAAGATAATACACTAAGAAAACTGCAAAAGCTAACAATCCTATATATTTATGTGTTTATCCTTTTATCGTGACGCATGTTCGTTCGAGCTTCAAACCACAACGATTCTAAAGAAGTTGCACGTCAAAAAAACATTAAAATTAAATCTTTGTCAAAAAGACGCCTGTACCTAAAAAGGATTAGCACACAGGAGCAAGTACGTGCGACCCAGTCGTGCCTTTTATTCTCTACGTGTTATTTAGAATATCCCACAATAATTGATCCACCAAGTAATAAATACAAAAAAACACTCATTGATTTATTGAAATAATTTTTTTTGTAGCTTGGTAAATTACAAGTTCGTAAAATCTTTAGAATCTAAACTTTGTTGCGATTTTGGTGTGTCCACACATTTTCGAAACATTTAAAAAACCATACAATTTTTAAAAAAAAGTTTGATTTTCTCAAAAACGGCTCTTTTTTTAAAACAATACATATTTCAGTTAGAATAATTTTTTCCAAATTTTCTCTATATTGGTTTTCGAAATATTTTAAAAATGGGTTGATTGAATTTTTTTAAAAAATTTTCTCAGATGAAAACTACAGATTTCCTTATAATGACATACTAGAAAAAAAAATTAAAATATTTTTTCGAAAAGTTTTTCAAAAAAACGACTTTTTAAGAAAACTGGTCGAACGATTTTAAATATTTTTTTTCCTCGATAGACATTTAGTTTTCAAATTTTTTTGCATACCTAGTTTTTCCGAAAAAAATATTTAAGCTAATTAAAAAAATAAAAGAATTTTCTAAAAAAAAATTATTTTTTTATTTTAACAAACGTGTGGTTGCCAATCCGGCAATACTTCTTTCGGAGTTGGTCTTTTTGATATCTGTCACTTGATTTATGCTCAGTTTGGTTTGCCATTTCATAATAAATAGACTTACTCCTGAACAAGTTTGCAAATTGTGCAAATTTATTACCAAAATAATGGTTCGTTTCGGTAGAGCAGAGTATCGAAGAAGAACCAAATGAGTCCATCCGCCATCGCGCGCAACAATTGGAGATGCCCATCCACTTCATGAAAGATTTTGTGGAAGGATCTTGGCTTGCAGGCTTACAAAATCCACCTTTCAGGTTGGACAGGCTAGACAAATGCTGTTTTCCATCTTCTAGGAAAGATTCCAGAAGAGAAGGAAGAAGAAGAGATGGAAAAGCTTACGCAATGGTTTTGCCAGTGTGGAAGAACACCTCTTCAGAAGAATCGAGGGTATACCATCTGGGCCAGCGGATTTGTATATATATATATATGATCTTGCTACCGTACGAAAAAAATCTGTCCCATGGAAAAATTTACATCCTCAAGTACAGGAGGGGCAACGTTGCTGTGAGGCAGCGTGGAGTTGGCAGCGAAATGGCCAGCAAGTTTGCCTTCTCTAAAAAGTAAATAATTGGTTTGTTACTGTCGATTAGCGTTGGAACCGAAGATGTTGAGGAGTTTTTAGTATTTTTTTACAAATGTCCAACAATTTTTACTGCCTTTGGGATACTGCAGAATTTTTTGCCGTAATTTTTGGTCATGCAAAAATTTGGTTCTTTCAAGTTGTTGTTTCGGAGTTGCTTGAGTTCCTTGCTTGTTTGTCTTTTAGAACGCAACTGGAATTTAGACGTACATATGTAGTTTGAAGAATAAGAATAATAGGAAAAAATGTCCAAACACCTTATCTACTGCCTTAGTAGTGTTTTATTGGATCATAATTAATTAATTTCTTTTAAAATCTTAATAAAATCAGCAATATTTGAAGAGATTAGAACATAACCTAATAATAATAAAATAAAACGTTTTATTTGAACAACTTTTTTTAAAAAATTAAAAAAATAATTCAAGAATATAAACATAAGCACAAAAATAATGTACATCTAAAAATTAAATTATAAAAAAAATCATTTACCCGTTTTCAAAATATTGATTTTTCAAAAAAAAAAAAAAAAAAAATACAAAGAAAAAAGTTTTCGAAAAAAAAATTAATGCGAAATTACTAAGGCTACCTACATCTTCTTGAACATCAATTTTGATAGTAATCGGATCACCAGTTTTCGAGAAAGTCGTAGACAAAAAAACCGGCCCTATGGGAGCTACCGGTTTAAGCCCACCATATTATTTTTTTTTTTGAAAAAAATATAATGCTTACCCATAGTAGTACACTGATTTGTTTTCATAAAAATTCTTGTAGCCGTTTTCGAGAAAAATAAGTTTTACATAACGATTATATGACAGGTACGGTTAATTTTTGAGCTAAAAAAATTGAAAAAAAAACTCTTCTATATAATGTCAAAACCTTAAGTTCTAAATTTGAAGGCGATTGGCCCAACCGCTTAGGCTACAGTCCAAAATACATCCGTATAGACATACAGACAAACATACAGATATACGGACAGAATTTTCCCAGTAACTCAAATATGTTTCTCTATCATCGTAATGTCATGTTGATTGTTATTTTTTTTTTGCACGAAGCATACCTTGCAATCGCAAGCAAAAACTTAAAATGATGTGCTAAAATCGGTTTCGCGCATAGGAAGGTTTTTTGTGTTCGACTATCTCGAGAATTGTTTAATCGATTACAACTAAAATTTATATTCAGGAAGATGTAGGTAGCCTCAGAAATTTGAATTTAAAATATTTTGAAAAACTTTTTTTTTGTATTTTTAATATTATTTTTCAATTTAAAATTTTTGAAAAAATCGATATTTTTTAAACGGGTTGGTGAATTTTGTTTTTAAATGAAGGTTATTTTTTTGCTTAAGTTTGTATTCTTTAATAATTTCTTTTTAATTTTTGAAAAAAAAAATTAGAAAAAATCGTTTTCTTTAAAAACTTTTCCTCTGATTTTAAAAAAAATAATCACTATTCACATTTCTTACCGAATTGAAATGGCGTTTAAATTTTTGCGTTAAAAACAATTTTACGTACTTTTTTCGAACAATGAAAAGTCACCCAAATCGAATAAAAACTTTGTTTTTCAAATTTTATTCGACGATTTGTTTGATTTTTAATTTTTTTTACGATTTACATTATGACAATTTGTATAATGACAAACTCGTAAAAACTGCATTCCAAATGTTTTTTTTCAATTAAAATAAAATATCATATTGTTTGTTGTAGACAATATTTTTTATTTTAATTTTTTCATCAAAATCGGTCCTACAATTTTCGAAATATTTTGTTCATAAATTAATTGTTATTTAAGAAGTGTGATGAGTTTTAAGTAGAAACCTAGAAAACTAGCTATGAACTGTGGTTTTGACATTTTCATATAAAAAATAAAAATTATTAACAAAAAGTTAAAGCAGGTACTCTAAAACTTGGTCAAATTGTAGTCTTTTGGTCAAATATTTGAGTAACTAGAGAACTAAATAATCAAAAAAAAAAAAATACTTACATAACCAACTGCAGAACCCGTTTTTTTACTTTTCAACAGCAGCTCAAGAAATTTTGCATATCAAAATTTGAAACGTTAAAACAAATTTTGTAACATATTTTCTATGCTTTAAACAAAAAAAATATAATATGAAAATTGTTTACATTCATGAACGAAAATTAACAGGTAACCGTTCACTACAATACATTTAATTTTTGAATTTTCTGTGACAATTTTACAAAATTGAGGGAAAAGCATGGTTCATATCCAGATCCTTTTTACTGCAGATTCAGAGCTGATTACCGTAAAGTCAATGGGCGTCTTCTTATTTGCATTGCTTGTATTGAGAAAAATTTATCAACATGAGAACCAAAACACTTCAACGAGATTAGGTAATCATCAACAACATACCCGAACATTTTCCAAGAAAAAGAACAAAAAAAAATCGTTAAGTATAATTATTTCCAAATGCATTATATACTAAAATACATCCTGATGATCCCAAAGGTAAACTTCAAAACAGTTACTTCCGAATCAATCAAAAAAATCATCAAAAAAAAAATGTGCTTCTGATATCGTGTCGCTTCCCTAATCACTCGAAGGCCCCAAAGCGACAGAATGCAAGAAAATGCATTCTAAATTAATTCCAAAACAGAACATTCGAAATTTCCCATGACCTTATTTGCTTTCAGCATTCCTGTGGGAATTCTTCAATTTGTCTTCCGTTTTTTTCTATAAAATCTTCTTTATCCTTGCGGATCATCTCCACCGAACAAAATACGAACAAAAATGCAAAGAAACAAAAAATCCGGAGCAACGAACAGGTTGCTGTGGCGGAGTCCTTATATTTCTCACGAGAAATTAACATCCATGAATGCCGAGTTCATTGTCCTCATGAATAATACAAAAAAAAAAAAAAAAAAAAACTGAAAAGAAAATCGAAGAGGAATTAAAAACGCACATTATTCTAATACAAGAACCAGGATGCAACGCCACAGGATGCAGCGCGCAATGTTTGTGTCACCGAACTGTTTCTAAATTTGGCCACTCGCACTCTGTGCAGCCAGAGGCAAATCCAAATTTGTCCTTTTCAGTGCGTCTTGTCGTTGAGAGTTGAGACTTCCGAGTTCCGTGCGAGTTGTGCTCTGAATTCCACAACTCAACATGATTCCAGAAAAAAAGAAAAAACAAAACAGAATTCAATGCCTGCAGGTGCATTTGGATTCCTTTTGTGAATTTATTCCACTTGCGTGTTCGCTCCCACAAGCCTTCAACTTGTTCTCGATGTGTGTAGTCCGTTTGGACTCCGAACCATCTATCCCCGGGAAATCATTACAGGTTGGCAATTCCTTGGCGATCAATGATCGTGAGACAAAAACAACTCAAGACAAAAATAAATATTCGAATACAAATTCAGACAGACAGATAGACAGGTACACAAATGGGGCTGGGCCCACCACATCACATCACTGGATGGCTGGAGTGTACCTGCGTAGGCAGGTAGGTGGTTTCTGGATTTCGATTTGGATTTGGATGGTTTCACTAGGTGATCTCTGCATATATGCAGATCATCATCGTCGCTCGTTGATAATCATGATCATGAATACGATTTTGGGATCTTTTAATTTGCGTTTTGTATTCACTCCGGGTTATCATTTCCTTTTTCGGGGAAGCTCCACACACAAAAACGGAATCTTTCGGAAGGCTTTAAAACGATGATGATGCGACGACCGAATCAACGTATGCCTTTACTCATCGGAATTGTGGATCATCGGATTGGGACACACCTTCCTCCATTGGGTTTTGTCGCATCTCATATGCAGAGATGAGGTGCTTCTTATGCACGCTGGCTGTGAACGATGAACGATGAGGAGAGTTTTTTTTGTTCATCTTGCAAAGGAGAAGAGGACAAAAGCCTTTTATATAGACGTATCCGGTAATGTGACCTAGCACCTCGCAAGGGAACTAAGGTGTGTTCCGTATGTTGTATGGGGGTTTCGTTGGAGTTCGTAACACATGTTTTCTCCTCTCTGAACTATGAGGTACATGTGCATATGGAATTGGGGACGTGACAAGGAGGGTCTCAGAGGCAGTGACAATTTTTGTGAAACTATAAAGGAAATCTGACGGTTTTGAAGGCAGATAAGAGCCTATCGTAAGTCTCAATCATTTGCTTCTGTATTTAGCTTGTTTCTTTTACGGAAGAAAGATTTGAGTTCGAAGGTTTCAATTCCCACTTGAAAAAGAGGAAATCATGCTTTCCTTCAGGATAGTTGGTGTGCGTTTGATCTTATTGGTTTTTGAGGAGATTATTTGTTTTTTAATTCCCCCACTCCTCCCAATCTTTTAAAATTTTAGATATTTAAGACTTTTTAAGAATTGGTCAAATGTGTTTTTCCTAAAAATCACACACGCGATGTGGATGATTTTTTCAAGTATTTGTGAAGGCGAGGTTTATAGTTTTGCCAAGCTTTGTATTGTTTTTTTTTTTTTGTAATTTTGGTCTTAGAAAACAGGCATACCTTACATGCTATTTTTTAGGAAACTATTTATACAGACTGGAAAAGAGGATGAACTTTTTCATGAAAAAAAATAGCGTTACGAAATGCAAGAATATTAACATTGCTGGCCTCAAAACTCTCCGGCAGGACTTAAATGATCACAGCAGAGGGACGTCTATTTATATATGAGATAAGTTCTCTCCGTTGCAAACGAAACTAGGACTGCGAACTCGGAAGCTAACGTCTTCAGCATACCTGCATCTAGTGGAAGTAACATTCATCTTAAGTTATAACGTGCACATCCTCAACGGTATACTAAATAAAAGAATCCTGTCCTGTCGTGAGTTCCCAAATAAAACCAAAACTCCCCAGAACACCATCAAGACGAATAGATTATAATGCTTAGAAAAGGACTGCAAATGATCCATCAAGAAGAGCTCAAAACAACTAACAGCTGCTACCGGATAGCCCGGATCGAACTATAATTCGCAACATTATGTTTCGGAATGACAACTACCAATTTTAGTAGAGACTGCAAATATTATGGCCCGAACCCAAAGATTTCAAAAACATAATCATAATCCTAACAAAACCACTAAGCCACCGTTGTCAGCAACAAATAATTTGAAGCAACAACAACATAGCAGAAAAAGTTAGCCAAAGAATTTGAACTAAATCTAGCTGCTGGCCAGTCATCAATACAGCTGGCAATGCAATCAAAATCGAAGAAATAATTCTCAGCAATCAAGCCAATGGTCCCCTTGAGCCTGCATTTATGCAATCATGAGCCCTAAGAAGATGTATAACTCGTTTACGAAAAAATGTAAATAATAGATATAGAACAATCCCTCAGAAACTGCAAGGACGTAAAGGGAAATCTAATCACCGATCCTGAAAGTATTCTTGAGCGATGATAAGTTTACTTTAATGAATTTTCGAATGGTCACTGGTCAGCTCACAGAAGAAACAGAGACTCCATCATTTGAAAAGGAAGACGTCATGCTGCAGCCACCAAGAATTGAGGAGATACAAAATCAGGCCTCGGGAACCAATGGCATACCTGATGAGCTTATCAAACATGAAATCATCAAACAAAATTCAATGCCTAGAAATGCAAAGATCTAATTTTCTGACTGCTTACTACCATACTGTTTTATACAGGCCAGCTGTTTTGGCGTTAAATGAAATTAAGGTGGGAGGCTTCCTCCGATCCGTCGGAATTTTAGCTTCATGGGTATAACTTAGGGCCATTATTTTTTCAAACGATACCAATTCCAATCAAAATATAATCCTTGTACTATGTAGGTATGTGTTCTAAGATCTTTACGGGTAATTTCACAATGCTCAACTCAGCATTCCCCAAATTAACAATTAATAGAGTTTATCACATAAACCTCGTGATATAATTTCATATTGCTCAAGTCAGTATTATTAAAAGTGTACCAATTATTAATTAATTAATTAATTTAATAATTCTTTTATTTAGTTACCTAATGGTTTAAACGAATTACAAGTTACGGCGGAGTGGGCCATATGAAAACGCGTTAAAGTGACGATATATGTATATTTGTTGATATGTAAAGAATGTACAATTTTTTTTAAGTCATTTTAAGATAGATTTAAGAAAATTAATAATAAAATAAAAGGCACGACTGGGTCGCACGTACTTGCTCTTATGTGCTAATCCTTTTTAAGTGCAGGCGTCTTTTTGACAAAGATTTTATTTTAATATTTTTTGTATGACGTGCAACTTCCTTAGAATCATTTTGGGGTGAAGCTCGAACGAACATGCGTCACGACAAAGAGATAAACACATAAATATATAGGATTGTTAGCTTTTGCAGTTTTTTAGTGTAGTATTATCTTTCCACTTGCTGCTTACTGTTTATAATATAATTTGCTAATAGAAAGATACAAAGGACTTTTTTCAGTTAAATTTTCATTTTGGTATGGAAAAATTTGAACAACTGGCATAAAGATTCGTCGGAATCAGCAGTATGGCAATAATGCTAGGTAAAGGGACCTTTATACGTCCCAATATGGGACCAATGGAACTTATAAAGGATTTAGGTACCTATAATAAGGTTGGAAGGAAGGTAGGTACTAAAATTAAGATACGTGTTCCAACTACTGTTAAGCCAGTAGGTATAGAGACAATATTAAAAGTTAACACAGTGGTTTTGTTTATTTATAGGAAGGTGTAAACTTTTGTTTTCTCGATTGAAATTTTTGCATTCAGTAGTAATCGAATAGTTTTTTTTATTTGTTAGTTGTTTTTGTGTGTTTATCAAAGGCTGCTTTTATGATGATGAAAAATACTTTAAAATACGTAAGTATGTATGTAATGTAGGTTGTCACTTTCTTTTATTTGACTAATGGCTTGGCTAGGGCTTAGCCGAGCAATATGAAATAAAATGTTGGGGAAAAAAATTTATGAATTCAAAAAAACACTACTCATAACGTTTTTTGGAAAAAATGTTGTAAGCCATCTTATTTCTTTTGCTGTTTTCTATTTTATGAATTTTTCATTTCAAAATCGTTCGACCAGTTTTTTCAAAAAAATGTTTTTTTTGAAAAACTTTTCGAAAACATATTTTAAAATTTTTTTTAGTATGTCAATTTTAAGAAATCTATAGTTTATACTAGGAGAAAAATTTAAAAAAAAATCTATATATCCGTTTTCAAAATATTCAAAAAACTAAATATTTTTTTAAAAAAATTATTAAAATTTAAAAAAAAATGTTTTTGAAAATTTTGATAAGCAATATTATTTAAATCATAAAACACTACATATTTTGAAAATTTCATCAAAATCCGTCTATTAGTTAACGAGAAAGTCTGATTTTAAAAAACCGGTCATATGGGAGGTACCGTTATAAAACTTTTTCTGAAAAATCCATTAAAATTAAAAGATAGATTTTGCACAGAAAACATCATTCTGAAAGTTTAATCAAAATCATAGGAGCCGTTTTCGAGAAAAATAAGTTTTTTAATAAAAGTTATATGGCAGGTACCGTTAGTTTTGGAGCTAGAATGCCAATTCCAAAAACTGTCGGGTAAAGCACTCTAAAAATACTATATACCAAGTTTGAATCAAATCGGCCCAACCGTTTAGGCTGTAGATATCGATACGGACAGACAGACAGACAGACAGACAGACAGACAGACAGACAGACGGACGGAATTTCCGGATCCACTTTTTTTGACTTCTCTATCATCGTAATATCATGTTTGATTGTTAGAATTTTTTTTTTTTTTTTTTACGAATGCATAACTTGCCTTATAGTCCCTATATCGCAAGTAAAAATGAAAATAAAAGGCACGACTGGGTCGCACGTACTTGCTCTTATGTGCTAATCTTTTTTAAGTGCAGGCGTCTTTTTGACAAAGATTTTATTTTAATATTTTTTGTATGACGTGCAACTTCCTTAGAATCGTTTTGGGGTGAAGCTCGAACGAACATGCGTCACGACAAAGGGATAAACACATAAATATATCGGATTGTTAGCTTTTGCAGTTTTTTAGTGTAGTATTATCTTTCCACTTGCTGCTTACTGTTTATAATATAATTTGCTAATAGAAAGATACAAAGGACTTTTTTCAGCTAAATTTTCATTTTGGTATGGAAAAATTTGAACAACTGGCATAAAGATTCGTCGGAATCAGCAGTATGGCAATAATGCTAGGTAAAGGGACCTTTATACGTCCCAATATGGGACCAATGGAATTTATAAAGGATTTAGGTACCTATAATAAGGTTGGAAGGAAGGTAGGTACTAAAATTAAGATACGTGTTCCAACTACTGTTAAGCCAGTAGGTATAGAGACAATATTAAAAGTTAACACAGTGGTTTTGTTTATTTATAGGAAGGTGTAAACTTTTGTTTTCTCGATTGAAATTTTTGCATTCAGTAGTAATCGAATAGTTTTTTTTATTTGTTAGTTGTTTTTGTGTGTTTATCAAAGGCTGCTTTTATGATGATGAAAAATACTTTAAAATACGTAAGTATGTATGTAATGTAGGTTGTCACTTTCTTTTATTTGACTAATGGCTTGGCTAGGGCTTAGCCGAGCAATATGAAATAAAATGTTGGGGAAAAAAATTTATGAATTCAAAAAAACACTACTCATAACGTTTTTTGGAAAAAATGTTGTAAGCCATCTTATTTCTTTTGCTGTTTTCTATTTTATGAATTTTTCATTTCAAAATCGTTCGACCAGTTTTTTCAAAAAAATGTTTTTTTTGAAAAACTTTTCGAAAACATATTTTAAAATTTTTTTTAGTATGTCAATTTTAAGAAATCTATAGTTTATACTAGGAGAAAAATTTAAAAAAAAATCTATATATCCGTTTTCAAAATATTCAAAAAACTAAATATTTTTTTAAAAAAATTATTAAAATTTAAAAAAAAATGTTTTTGAAAATTTTGATAAGCAATATTATTTAAATCATAAAACACTACATATTTTGAAAATTTCATCAAAATCCGTCTATTAGTTAACGAGAAAGTCTGATTTTAAAAAACCGGTCATATGGGAGGTACCGTTATAAAACTTTTTCTGAAAAATCCATTAAAATTAAAAGATAGATTTTGCACAGAAAACATCATTCTGAAAGTTTATTCAAAATCATAGGAGCCGTTTTCGAGAAAAATAAGTTTTTTAATAAAAGTTATATGGCAGGTACCGTTAGTTTTGGAGCTAGAATGCCAATTCCAAAAACTGTCGGGTAAAGCACTCTAAAAATACTATATACCAAGTTTGAATCAAATCGGCCCAACCGTTTAGGCTGTAGATATCGATACGGACAGACAGACAGACAGACAGACAGACAGACGGACGGAATTTCCGGATCCACTTTTTTTGACTTCTCTATCATCGTAATATCATGTTTGATTGTTAGAATTTTTTTTTTTTTTTTTACGAATGCATAACTTGCCTTATAGTCCCTATATCGCAAGTAAAAATGAAAATAAAAGGCACGACTGGGTCGCACGTACTTGCTCTTATGTGCTAATCTTTTTTAAGTGCAGGCGTCTTTTTGACAAAGATTTTATTTTAATATTTTTTGTATGACGTGCAACTTCCTTAGAATCGTTTTGGGGTGAAGCTCGAACGAACATGCGTCACGACAAAGGGATAAACACATAAATATATCGGATTGTTAGCTTTTGCAGTTTTTTAGTGTAGTATTATCTTTCCACTTGCTGCTTACTGTTTATAATATAATTTGCTAATAGAAAGATACAAAGGACTTTTTTCAGCTAAATTTTCATTTTGGTATGGAAAAATTTGAACAACTGGCATAAAGATTCGTCGGAATCAGCAGTATGGCAATAATGCTAGGTAAAGGGACCTTTATACGTCCCAATATGGGACCAATGGAATTTATAAAGGATTTAGGTACCTATAATAAGGTTGGAAGGAAGGTAGGTACTAAAATTAAGATACGTGTTCCAACTACTGTTAAGCCAGTAGGTATAGAGACAATATTAAAAGTTAACACAGTGGTTTTGTTTATTTATAGGAAGGTGTAAACTTTTGTTTTCTCGATTGAAATTTTTGCATTCAGTAGTAATCGAATAGTTTTTTTTATTTGTTAGTTGTTTTTGTGTGTTTATCAAAAGCTGCTTTTATGATGATGAAAAATACTTTAAAATACGTAAGTATGTATGTAATGTAGGTTGTCACTTTCTTTTATTTGACTAATGGCTTGGCTAGGGCTTAGCCGAGCAATATGAAATAAAATGTTGGGGAAAAAAATTTATGAATTCAAAAAAACACTACTCATAACGTTTTTTGGAAAAAATGTTGTAAGCCATCTTATTTCTTTTGCTGTTTTCTATTTTATGAATTTTTCATTTCAAAATCGTTCGACCAGTTTTTTCAAAAAAATGTTTTTTTTGAAAAACTTTTCGAAAACATATTTTAAAATTTTTTTTAGTATGTCAATTTTAAGAAATCTATAGTTTATACTAGGAGAAGAATTTAAAAAAAAATCTATATATCCGTTTTCAAAATATTCAAAAAACTAAATATTTTTTTAAAAAAATTATTAAAATTTAAAAAAAAATGTTTTTGAAAATTTTGATAAGCAATATTATTTAAATCATAAAACACTACATATTTTGAAAATTTCATTAAAATCAAATTAGTTAACGAGAAAGTCTGATTTTAAAAAACCGGTCATATGGGAGGTACCGTTATAAAACTTTTTCTGAAAAATCCATTAAAATTAAAAGATAGATTTTGCACAGAAAACATCATTCTGAAAGTTTAATCAAAATCATAGGAGCCGTTTTCGAGAAAAATAAGTTTTTTAATAAAAGTTATATGGCAGGTACCGTTAGTTTTGGAGCTAGAATGCCAATTCCAAAAACTGTCGGGTAAAGCACTCTAAAAATACTATATACCAAGTTTGAATCAAATCGGCCCAACCGTTTAGGCTGTAGATATCGATACGGACAGACAGACAGACAGACAAACAGACAGACAGACAGACAGACAGACAGACAGACAGACAGACGGACGGAATTTCCGGATCCACTTTTTTTGACTTCTCTATCATCGTAATATCATGTTTGATTTTTAGAATTTTTTTTTTTTTTTTTTACGAATGCATAACTTGCCTTATAGTCCCTATATCGCAAGTAAAAATGAAAATAAAAGGCACGACTGGGTCGCACGTACTTGCTCTTATGTGCTAATCCTTTTTAAGTGCAGGCGTCTTTTTGACAAAGATTTTATTTTAATATTTTTTGTATGACGTGCAACTTCCTTAGAATCGTTTTGGGGTGAAGCTCGAACGAACATGCGTCACGACAAAGAGATAAACACATAAATATATAGGATTGTTAGCTTTTGCAGTTTTTTAGTGTAGTATTATCTTTCCACTTGCTGCTTACTGTTTATAATATAATTTGCTAATAGAAAGATACAAAGGACTTTTTTCAGCTAAATTTTCATTTTGGTATGGAAAAATTTGAACAACTGGCATAAAGATTCGTCGGAATCAGCAGTATGGCAATAATGCTAGGTAAAGGGACCTTTATACGTCCCAATATGGGACCAATGGAATTTATAAAGGATTTAGGTACCTATAATAAGGTTGGAAGGAAGGTAGGTACTAAAATTAAGATACGTGTTCCAACTACTGTTAAGCCAGTAGGTATAGAGACAATATTAAAAGTTAACACAGTGGTTTTGTTTATTTATAGGAAGGTGTAAACTTTTGTTTTCTCGATTGAAATTTTTGCATTCAGTAGTAATCGAATAGTTTTTTTTATTTGTTAGTTGTTTTTGTGTGTTTATCAAAGGCTGCTTTTATGATGATGAAAAATACTTTAAAATACGTAAGTATGTATGTAATGTAG